>OY725191.1:3785000-6185000 GCA_963241965.1 Tortrix viridana | reverse complement strand
GACTCAGTAGACATGATTACCACGTGATTTGACTCAAATGAATTTTTTGCTGCAACTAAACAATCATTTCAAAAGGAAGTAGAAACGAGTCTTGAAGTAAATGAAATTATATTTGTATTTTAATAACACGCTAGTTAGATTTGAATTTAAAATCTTTTTAACCAAAAATTTAACCGTCTTCAAAAACCCACTGAAAAGGGTTAAATAAATGTGGGCTAAGATTGCTCCATTATGCCAACATTAAAAACCTAAAGAGTTCTATTTTTCAAACAAAAGCTCGTTTATGCTAGAAGCTCTTGCGCTAGATCCCGCTGCGCGCGCGGCTTTGATCGGGCCGCGCCTGCGCCTACGCTGGCATACTGGTTCTTGCTCCTTACAAATACCTTTTCCAAATAATATTAAAGTTCAAATTGCGGTGTATGGTCTCAAAATGATCTACTATAAGCAATCAATAACTAGAAGGACGTAAGTTATCGTTTCCGAATTCATTATAACGCTGTTTGGGTGTTAGGGTTGTGTTGAACCGCATTTTACAACGAGTCTTATTCAGAGATGCATAAAGCAGTCCGTTTGTTTTTGTAGAGTTTTAATGAGCTGACCCTCTTCATTGACAAAAAGGCAAGCATGGTATGGATTAGCAAAGATAAAGTAGGATTAAGATCTTGTCAAAAGCTACTTCGAGATTATACGGCACCCATACTAATATTATAAATGCAAAAGTAACTCTGTCTGTCTGTCTGTCTGTAACTCTTTCACGGCTTAATCACTGAATCGATTTCGATGAAATTTGGTAAATACATAGCCTGTTCCGAGTAAGGACATAAGTAGCCTTTTATCCCGGAAAATTGGTCTATTCCCGAGGTTATCGATAAATGATTTCTACGCCGACGGAGTCGCGGGCAAAAACAATCATTAAAAAGTTTAACCCTTTCTCGATAACTTGGTGTGTTTATGAAATATTACATTACATAACGTTTAGGCTTATAGTGGCCGTGGTGGATTATATTGTATAAAGTGGATAAACACTGTTTGAAACAGAAAAAAAACTTTTTCTCAAGCCTTACAACTTATGTACAAGATTTCTTACGATTGTGTGAGCTAGTCCAATTTTACACTGGAAATTTGGTTTTTAATGAGTATACTGTCGTTAAAATTTTCACAAGTAGCACACAATCTGTATATGAGCTTATACAGCCCTTAAAATGCTGAAGCTAGTTATAATGGCTGTATAAGCTCTTATACAGCTTTTGTGCTACTTGGGTTGGAATACGGCTCCTAACTTCTTAACTCATTCAGGCTCCTGACTTGATTAATGGATGTTTTCCATACGCGATTGATTAATCCAGTCACAATTCAGTCCAAGTAAATGTTTCGATGATAATATATGTATATTATTATAAAAATTTTAACACCGGAATAGGGTGTTTTCTGTAAATTAAATATTAAAGAGATTAATAATAGTCTTGTTCATTTATCGTTAAAGTAGTTGTTAGTAAGAAAAACATTAACTTAAGTTAAATAATTCAATTTAAAGATAAAATATATTTATTCAGTAAGTAAGTCGCACGGGCACTTTACACGTCAAAATCTACCAGCGCTTCCCAAGAGGACAAACCAGACAGACCACTGCTGAGAAGAAGCGCCGCCTTATTGTTTGATATTATTGATTGATAATGTAGGTACTTAAGAAACATTGTAAAATATTTAAGGAAGTCCGTTGACAACGCTTTTGAACATTTGTGATTTCTGTAATTGAATGAAAACTGACAAAAAATCTCATGTCATGGTCTAAAACAGTCTCTAGTCGATGTATCTACATGTTTCCGATTTTCAAGCATATCGACGTTAGAAACGACATGCGGCTATAGGCTCTATTATGGTCATGTTTATCGATGTGGATAAACGTGGATAAAACTTCTGTCACTTTCCAACTAGTATGTAAGTGCGAGAGTGTCGGACGCTTTATCAACGGTTATCTGCGATAAAGGCGACCATAAAGTTGTCAGTTGGTAGCCGACTGCACGCAGCAGGAGCAGACGACCTATCGTCGGGACACTACTGGTTTCTATGTATTTCTATGAAATTCCCTCCGTAGCTAGCGACACGTCGCTTTCATAGAAACACATAGAAACCACTATTGTCGCGGCGACACGTCGTCTGCTGCTGTTGCGTGCAGTCGGCTACCAACTGACACCTTTATACGAGGCATGGTTTAACATTTCGTGTGGTCTACAATTTTCGCCACGAACTCGATAATAGCTCGCCCAGGGAGGCTAGCACGACTTGCCCGCGACTTGCGCGTCGCTCGGTAATCCCTCTCTATCTAGTCTATAGCGAAAGAGACCTGCTGAGCGACCAGCGAGAAAGTGCAACGTATGCTAGCTGTACAGTAGTGGAACCAGTAGCCTTGGGCTGTTCGGTGGTCGCACCAAATCGCCCAGTTCCGTTATTTAATGCCCGAACGTATTAGTTTTATTACTTAATCGCCGCTCTGATAGACCAGAATTGAGAAAAAAATTGTGTAACAAAAAATTCGGTAAACATTTATTGTGGAGCCATTATAATTTTATGTTGTCCGCATCCGGAATTGATGCAGTATTGCGCCTTACGGTCTACTTTGATCTATGGGGTTCCGTGGTCACAATATTAAAATTTGAAATCGGATATTCTGGCGATTATTTACCTAAAAGTTCCGTGTTACCGCTGCTGTTGCGTGTTATGGAAACGGACTTTAATAAAATATTTACTAAATCGATTGACGAATTATATATTTACTTACTTAAAGTTATTATTATTATTATCACTCGCATTTACTTCTATGTACGGAAAAACTATGTATGTTAAAAAAATATAATGGGTTAATTGGCCAAGTTTAACATCATCGTAAATATTAAATACATTCAGATAATTATGTTACATAAAATATATTTTTTATATGAAGCCGCCTCTACATTAACTTAGTAACTTAGTAACACTAACTTTTATTGAGACTAAGGAGCTTTAGGTAAACAGGCGCCCGGGTATCCTATCTCTACTTATATTCAAGTAAGTGAAAATGGCAAATAATCGAACTATAACTGATGTTCTACAAAGCTATGGCCTTTGATGACAGTACCGTCAAGGATAATGACCAGCATGGAGCGAACCAGGGTATTTGGTACGAGACTATAAAATTATTCACACGAGCCTCACGAAGTAAACAAATCACTTTATGGTGACAGGCTTATTGCCCATGAACGTCATGTACGTCACGTACATAGATTTCTGACACACCATCGTGGGCTGTGAAATCGTTGACCAAAATACAACACATTTTATTGATATAGGAATCGTAATAAGTAGTAAGTAATTTTAAAACTACGGCGTCGTAACGCGTGTAGGGTGACGATGCATCTGTGCCGCGCGGGACAGTCCGCGCCGCGGGGCGCCCTCGAACAAGCCGCGTGGTGTTAAACACTATATTTCATACGTCAACTCTGCAGGGGCCATTCTCTTACCGTAACGCCGACTTTAAAACTCGTAAAATCTCAATATTACACACTAACACTCAAAAACGACTAAACAGTCAGTTTAAAGGATACCCAGTGCTTATTTTCGCATATTTACACAATCGTAAAAACGCTGCGTTTGTCTTTTGTAAAAGTTGTAAACAGCAGTTGTAACTTGAGGATACGTCGGGTACATTTGCTTAAATTTTTTTTAATGGATGTCTGATATGGCTGGAGGGTCCAGTCAAATAGATACTTAAATTAATTGAGAAATTAACATTATAACAAAAAATAAGCGGCAAGAGACCAGTGGCTTGGGACCCTTAATCTTACGTTGTACGGCCACCAAAAAATATGCAATGCATATTTCGGCTTTCATAAGTACTTCCAACAGTTTTCGCAGTATTTTAATACTCGTAGTAATAATGTCGTTGTTTGAAATGTTCAGCCACAGTAAGATGCTATCCCTTATAAATCTACAATTATTTATTTCCTGAAATAATCTTATTTAATATGAATTTATGATTTTATTAAGTACAAAATGACATAGTAAAAGATAAATGGTGCCGAGAAGTCCACTTTTAGCACTGCAGTACAAAATAAATATTGATTTGCATCAGTTATGTATGTAAATACATTCTGATACCTTATCTTAACGGCGGCAAAAGAAGTAACGCATAGGTTCTTATAAACATTGGAAAATATTCATTAATTAATCATAAATGATGTATCTGTAACTCTGGCAAACGGAAGGTGAATCTCCCGTGTATCTGACTTATAAAAGGCTACAATTCATATAAGAATCACCCGGCTATACAGCGGCGCACCAGAATATGATTAATTCCCAGCCGCGGACATTGTTCTCCGCGCCTCAATATAAATAACGTCTCGACAGAGGCGCCCCCTAGCGCTAATGAGTTTGCATTACCTAGATACACTCCGAAAGGACGTTAGTTTGTCTTTTACGCGTTTTACTTTGTACAGGTTATTGCGTTTACAGCGCACGAGTACCTACTATCTGCGTTTATTTTTAGTTGCACTGGCATAAGCTGATTATAATTATGATGACATTTATTATACAAGTACCGATAATAAAAGTCAAGTTTTCATGCTTTAAAAAAATTAGATAACTCGATTCGCAATTCCCAGTGTCCTTCTAAACGACGTATAAAACATAGGCACCTAAGTTTCTGTCTATATTCGAGTAAGTGTACTATTTATTACACTTCCATTAAAGCTATCACAATGGACGCCAGTTGTAATGGTCATCATACTTAGTCAGCTTGCTTCTAGACGAAGTGTTGACTACGCTTCGGAAAACAAAGGAGACCTGAAGGCCGAAGCTCGAGTCGACGGGCGGCCGGTACCCTGGAGCGAACCATATCTATACCTTCATATCTACACCACAAACAGCTGTGCTGATCATTTTTTTCGTATTCGTTCCACCATAAACTTTATTGTATCACGCACCATATGGGACGCGAATTTTGGGCACCCCTAGCGGGTTACCTTTTCTGAGTTTTATGAATTTGAAGGTTTGATTTTGTTTTAAAAGGTTTTTCGTGATGCGTGTGCGATTACGAAAATTGGGTATAAATAAAGTGTTAATAAACAAACAAAGATTTAAAGTTGGTATTATGTATGCACATAGTTTTGTTTTTTTTTAATTAGAACTTATTCTAACTAGTGTGGATTTAAAATAGAAATGGCTACATAGATACAAATCAACTACGTAAAAACGTGGTAGGATCAGGCGGATAAGGGTGCACAAAAAGCACCAATTTAATTTAATTAAGGCCATACTTTCACTAATCACTAATCAGGAAAAGTAAAGAGGACGCATAAATTTCAAAAAACGAATCGTAAGTCAACGGTCTGAAGACGCGACCACACTGCGCGCGCCTCACGCGCCATCTGCACTCAATTGGCGTGGCGTTTAAAGCGGTTTTAACGAAATTGTTCCCTCGCGAAATTGTACAACACGACTTTGGTTGTTTGTAAACTCGGCGATGTAAAATTGGCCGTGCGTGAGGCATAGTTTCCTGAGTTCCTTGGTCAAAGCGTGTTTTTATGTTTGAGCTGCTATAATGACGTTTACAGGAAATGTCCTACAAAAAACTTTTCGCAAGGCTACCCCGAAAATTATCGATTCATTACCTACCTACTACATTCTATAATTTTGATTGTATCTTTGACATTAACCAATAGATAAAATCGCAAAGCATAGCGTGCTCCGATCCAAAGCGCAGTAAATTAACCCAATTTTAGATTTTCATGGTCAGTAAAGGCGCAAAATTATTTTAAACGATTTTCTTTATTTCGAAACAGTGTTCGAGGTCGCAAATTCTATAACTAAAGTGCTTCAAGGAGACCCTCATAAAATTATAATTGAATAAAACATGCAGCCTAAGGGCCACTTGCAGGTAAAAGTTGAATCAGATTTAAGTCTTAAATCTAGATTTAAGACTGACATTTCCATACATTTTGACACAAATGAACTGAGCTTTAGACTAAATCTAGATTTATCCTTTTGCTGCAAGTGGCCGTAAGTCTAAGTGGAATAATGTAAAAACAAATGCTTTTTAAATTACTATGGCCTGAAAATACATTCCGTCAATCATTTCCAGCCAGTGCGTTCCTGTAGATGTATTTAATTTTAAAAAGTTAAAAAGAGTGTGTCGAATGTTCTCGGTGCTAAATTTACCGTGGTGCTCTGTGCCAGTGATTCCAATTTGTGCGTTGTCTTATTTCAGTTAATTAGATGCTCTCCGCACGACGTTACGATGTATGTTACCTACTGGATTTAACTGCTTTACCGCCTTAGAGAAATAGTGTTCTAAGTTATTTGTAACAGCATGATGACTGAATTAATATTCTTGTTGTTTTGTTGAATAAAATTATGCTAGTATCTAAGTCTACAGGGATATCAATCTTTAAGTAATAAATATTTATAAGTGACATAATTTCCAACGTATTTCAAGAGTTTCCAATTAAAGTACGCCTCGGACCCAATTCCACACGACTGGTTTTAATTCTTGATAAGGTTATCACACATACAAGCCACCGACCAATCGTGAGCCGAATTCAAAAATGGAAGTGTTATCAGTTGATAACAGAAAACCATAAAGCATTGTACTTTTTCAAAATGGCTACCTTTTATGCGCGTTCGTTTTAGTGTTGTGCTACTTATTAACTGAAGATAACGGTTTTATGTCCTTGCCTTGGTTCGAACTATGGAGTGATAACTACATTTTATTTTGTAATTCTATTGAAATACTAGCAAAGTCATTGCATTTCTTAGATGTTAAAAAAGGTTCTAGTTTCACTAACCGTCGTGTTCACTAAGACATATCGACTATGGAAGTATCAATTAATGTAAAGGTTGGGGACGATAGTGTCCTTTACCCTAATTGATATTTCTATAGTCGATATATCGATGATAAAGAAATTTTTTCGGCTCTCATAATCATTCATACCCCTAAACCGCACGAAATCAATATTTTATAATTTTGAATAGTCAAAATTACATATAAACTAATATCTTCTTCCTATAAAATCATATGGTCCCCAAAATTACTGTGGCTGTGTGTAAAGATTGACGTTTTTGCAATAAGTGCCAACGAATTAGTATTCAATCGTATGCGGAATGGAGGAGGAAGTAAGGGCTGAGGTCGTCCTGACGCGACGTCACGAGGCGGAATCGGCCTCGCCACCCGAGCGTGACTCTGACGGTAGGTAGGTACATTCTTGTATAACTTCAGAAGACACTGAGAACTGTACAAATACTAATTCTCTAGCTATCGTGTTCTTAAACGGCAAAAGTCTAAACGCAAGCAATTGGAAAAATAATGTGTAGTTGACCAGGAGACCCACCACATGAACCATTTTCTGTAAGGGAACCGTTTGGATGAACCGCTATTCTCTTAAAACGTAACTCTATTGTTTCTTATAAAAAATACTTTAATTTATTTTTAAGCCGGTTGACGAAACATGTTACGGTTAAGAGAAGACACTGTCGAACTGAGCAACGGAATAGCAGAGAAAGCGAAACCAATATTTTGTTTTGACAAATTTGAAGCCGGTTATTCAATTTATATCCAACCAGTAAATCTCACACTTTTCGTTCCACCATCACCCTAAGGTTACAAAAATAAACCAACTCGATGAAAATAAATAAAAATCGATACCGACTAAGTCGAGCGTATCGACGTCGATATTGTCACGTCACTAACTCCGTAAAGCGTAAACGTTACGTGTCTATCTTCCTGACCAAGAAATGCGCTAAAACGCCAAAACGGTCATCGAACTTTAAAAAAAAAATTGAAATTCTTTGCACAGTGGATCTAAGCACCAAAATGTAATGACCGGTGCATGTTATATTTATGTTGATTACGCTAAATTAATTTAAACTTATTTGGACAGATTTATTCGCTAATTGAAATAGCGATTAAGAGATAACTGACTGTGACAAGAGTTTACATGTTGCTTTGAATAGTTGGCTAATACCCGCCAAGTTACCGAAGCATGAATTTACACGGTTTTAGCCAGATCCATTTATACCCTGCAATTTGAAATGTTAGAATACGCTTAAATTTTAATTATTCTGACTTAATACCATATTCAACTTATTTTATTTTTACGTAATATTTTTGTGGTAACCTACGATATGACACAAATAATTAATTTGATATCACACCGGTTACTCGTAACTTTCAACTGAGATTATGATAAATGATCCGAGACGAAGGCCGCCATGATAGATGATATGGATGTACTTGCTGCCACTTAAGACAAAGATGATTATTTTGATGCTACTACAGTTTTTAGTATCATCACCAAGTCTATATGGAGTAGATAGATATACATATATACATTACAATGTTTCATATTTACTTTTTATACTTTATATACCTACCGGTAAGTCAAGCTATAAACTACTACGGTTAATTACATAGACAATTATAGTTTACGACCGTACCATAATTACTTTCTTTAGGTAACACTATCAGCAGTAACGACAGTACGGCTCCATGCATCACGACCCACGAAAACTTATTGCACAGGTAACGTTTCTAAGCCGCGGCTATGACCGAAGACTGGCCCAGGGCGATCGAACATTAGCCCTACGCAATATTAATGTGCCACATTCTCACCCGGAGCAATAAAATAAATGATGTAATTTTTTGTCCACGCGGGGTGTTCCTTTGTCCCAGTGTGCGCCGCCTTTTGTCCACCTTACGCTGCGCGCGGGACGTCCACGTAGACTAAAAGGCATGTGGCGCCGCTCTTGAGTTTTTCCATAATTTTCGCATAATACCCTTTGTATGACACGGCTTTCTGTCATAATTAATAGTTTTATGGCTTTCGTCGCGAGCCTTTGTGGGGCCGCACCTGTTTGGCGGTCTACCGGGCCGTAGGGGCTTCTGTCTTGAACGTATTCGATGATAAATTGCCCTCGTATTGCTTTGGTACAAAAAATGAGTTTTGAATTACGAGCACAGTGGGTATCTTTAGGGCAAAACGTGAACTTTTTTACAGCAGTAAAATGGGCAGTTGATACTAATACTCGTGATGACCTGTGGTAATTTGAATCTATAAATTATTTTCTGTACCGATTTCCACGGAACCAATGCCTAAACTCTCCAAAAACAAATAGAAATGATAGTAAAGACGAGTAACTCCACAAAAAGTAGTCCACGGTAGACAGTTCGGTGGCGCGACGGGGCGGAACGGCAAGATGGTGGCATTTCTCGACGCGCATGCACAATGCGCTCACTAAATGCGCCGCGGCGCAGTACGTTGCTCCTTTTTACGAGAACCAACGCAAAACCAACCATAAAATACACTATTTTATTGTTCACCCGCTCCCTTGTTTTGATAATAACGATTAAAATTACAAATTTATTGCGATAACGTGCGTGCATTTTGTAATAATGTCCCGTTTTTAGATAAGTAAAGTGCAGATTTGACGGCAACGATGTCTTAAAGTTGCCGGCGCCAGTCGTTACGGAGAATACATTTCCGTGAGGACCGTCGACACCGGGGGCACTGGTTCACCGTGAACGCGATTTAAAAATGATAGCTACAATAATATATTTTTTGAGGAAATTTATTGTTAATAATATTTTGATTTACCTGTAATATTTTGACCCAATGCGCAGGGCAAAGTGACC
Organism: Tortrix viridana; assembly: GCA_963241965.1. Classification (NCBI taxonomy): domain Eukaryota; kingdom Metazoa; phylum Arthropoda; class Insecta; order Lepidoptera; family Tortricidae; genus Tortrix; species Tortrix viridana. The sequence goes on along the minus strand of OY725191.1, from coordinate 6,175,339 downwards.
ATCATTCTTCGCTCAACATAAATCGAAAGCTGGAGATGAGCAACGTCGTGCTTCGGGGACATTTTATAGGACAATCGACGAATTAGCCTGGGATTGTATACGGACAATTTGTCGTAAAAGCTCGGCGGAGATCGGGTCCGGTCGGGCAGTAAAGCCGCGTCACACGCGCCTTTATCCCTGTGCCTCGTAACTCCTGAGAGTTATAGTATTTGGGACAGTTCAAAGTTGCCGACCGACATTAAAACATGAGAAACGGCTGGCCGACGGCTCATTCAACTGCACGTTACCTCACCCGGCCCTCCCTGATTGCTTGCCTAATTTGACAGAATTTAATACAGAATGATTTCGTAACGAGCAACCCAGAAGCCTTTAAAATAAAATAAAAAATCCGAAAAACCTCCACTATTTATTACGTTCTTACGACACGACAGTCAAACAAAAGTTCTCATCAAAATAAAAGAAGTGAATAAATTCCGTTTATGAAATTCCGTTGAAATTTGAAACTTTGCAAGCGGCGGGGGCCATTGGCATTTTTAATATTTTTATCCCAATGGCAATTCAAAGTGTACTAAATGAATCGGATCACGAGCAAGTTGTCAGGACGAACGCAGTTAATAATATCTTATGACGTCGGCAACGATATCATTTCAAAATTTAATTTGCATTATGCAGCCCAGCACAAAATTCCGAAAAGTCCCAGTCTTAAAAATATCTTGTCGTACACGTACAGATATTATTTATGATAATAATAATAATATCATGTAGAAGATACTAGAAAACCACGCCAATTAGAGATGTGTAAAACTAGTGGTCACTTTAATTTTATAGCTCGAGACGCTGCCAGTGATTAACCTGAGCCACGTCCATTCACCCTTGATAGAGCATAGACAACTAACAGCCATAGACTATGAGGCATAGAACATTAAAGGCAGCCACACACGACACATTAATCAGAACGACTCGAGTCGGTAGTGACATAATAACATGTTGCTAACTGTTTTTATCGAGCCATCAATCAAGCGGTGACATGCACGGGATCTCTTTTTGGTGTGCGTGGAATGTAATTGTTTGAAAATGTCTAAAACCGTTACATACTACAGTATACACTCGCATATAAAATTGAAATACACAAATATGTTTTTGATTTTTCTGCTGCAGTAGTTTTGATTTTAATTCACTTGTATAGTTTATGAAATACTAGGTATTCATGTAGAAATGTATTTCATTTATACTACTGAAAACATGCAGTGTCCTACAGTTATTATCGTCTTACTAAATTGCACCCAAATAACGAGTCATTAATAGTAATGTTTCAGGTCTATGAAATATCAATTTAATCATGATAATTAGGATGACAGACTTTTGCCACCTAGTTGATAGCAACAAGGATTATCTAATTAATTAACGATGATAAATGTGTACGCACCATATTTAAAATGCTAATATTATACAAGCGTTGAATATTCTTTGAGCAATAAGGTAATTTGTGAAATGTAATTACGCTGATGACACAACGACGTCGAAATAATCGTTATGAATTTCATTAAATTAACCCTATTCTTTCACCAGACCCTGAACAGGTGGTCCTGCCCTTGAGGAAGAAAATAAAAGACGAACGACAAATGACATGAATTCGCGCCCTCTTGATTAATCACTTCTGAAGTACCCCCGAAGTTTTTGCACATCGATAAAATGATGTACGAAATCTTATGTATATTACTAACAGTATGTTTATTGACTTATACCTTACATAGAATATATACAATTACTAAAGTATGTATTTAATTATTACGGTAAATTTCAAAAAACAACACAAAAATAAAAATAAACAAAATTAATTAAGTACTTATTGTTGAAAATATTCTTGCAGTAAGCATAAAATTTCTAACAATAGCAACCCTAGCGTGTCACTAACAACGCGAGCCGTCAAATTAAAATATGAGCCAATAAGGGCGCGGCGCGCGTCGACAGGGCCGTCACGCGGAGAAATTACAATATATGAACTTATTAAAATATCTTAAGACTTTTTGTCGCTTCGCGCGCGAGTGACGTCGAGGAAAGACGCCGGCGTCTCATTGCGTTATTTTGACATCTCTTCCTGCTTCGACTGTTAAACTCAACTAAGAGTGTCATTTTCATCTTTTTGTCCGTTTGTGATGTGACTGAACCAATGTGCCATAACTGAAGCAATAAAATCAAGGATGAACAAATTATAGTTCCTAATTAAATATGAACCGTTATAAAAATGTTCCGCTTTAACTTCCCAAAAAAACAGTTGCAGATTTGTCAATGACAGCTAAATACGTATGCAAAATCGATTCTCACATCATGCGGTGAGTTCAAACGACTAACCGGTATTGACTAGTTAACACCAGATTACGGCAGAAAAACGTTCACAGTTACCCACATGTGGCAGAAGCATTTGACACGCGCGATCTGGCGGGACTTGACGAATGGAGACAAAAAAAGAATAAAGTTGTTTATGAACCCACTTAACATACTTGACATTATTGGATGAACAATATTTGTTTTTGGTTTGTAGAGTGTTAAATGTTGGGAGGGTCGGTGGCGACAAACGAACGAACAAAAACCCTACCATAAGGTTTTTGTAAATGCGAACACTTATTTTATTTGTCTATATTCACATGTTTCTTTATATTCGTATATAATAAAATAAAAAAATAAAAAAAATATCAGGGACAATTTCACACAAATTGACCTAGTCCCAAACTAAGCTCTAGGCTTGTACTATGGGTACTAGACAACGATAAAACATACTTATATAGAGAAATATATACTTAAATACATGGAAAACATCCATGACTCAGGAACTAATACTCGCGCTCATCACACAAATATTTACCCATACAGGGATTCGAACCCGGGACCGCTAGCTTCGAAGGCATGGTCACTACCAACTAGGCTAAACGCGTCGTCATACCGATAAACTTTGTTTCTGTTCCTAAAAATTACGTATTTTTGGTGTGGTTTGTATCTGTCCATATTGATATTTACCATAAGAATGCACAAGTTAATTTTAAATTAGCATGAAAAATAAAACATTGAGCTTTTCTATTACATATTAAAAATAATGGCCCTGCCTAATGTAAAATAAAATGAATTCCCCAAAGTTCAGCCACTCTTACTCGCCTACGTTTACAAACATTCAACAACTGCGGTAAAAACGCGTTTTTTCCTCGCGAACAAAAACTGAAACAAAGAGGAAGGAGCGCAAAAAGCGTGACGGACAGACAGACGGATCTCGGCAGACATCTGTTGCCGTGGAGAATCGACTTCCATGTGTTCAGTTAGAAATTTTCGACTTTTTTGAATCACCTTGGGAAAAATTTACAGGAAGAACGCCTTTGGCGTACTTAGAACTAAGACCGGATATTGTTAAAATATTTGCACGACTATTGCGAAAATACATTAGGCTTCGGAGTTTTCATAGCACGGTAAGACGAAGGCGAGCTATGGAGTCGACATTAACATTAAAATTCAATTTTTTATCTCATAATATAGGTAGGTAACGAACACTAAAAGCTATAGATATTATCTTTATTTAATTAATATAATTAATTTTTGGAATTAAACAAATGAATGAGTCGGAGTTGAATTTTAATGTTAATGTCGACTCCATAGCTCGCTTTCGTCTTACCGTGCTATGAAAACTCCGAACGCTAAATGTATGTTTTTGCACTTTTCTTTTAAATATCGATGGTATTAATTATGGCTTGTATAACGTCGTGTAAATAGAATATCACAACACTTAAGTATTGCCATCAATTATATTGAAACAGACAAGATGTACAAAAATATCCAAACTGGTTTTTGAGCATGACATGTGCTTCGATATACTTGTATTTGACAGTGACTGTACAGTTTAAATCATTCTCTTTCAGTTTCATGGTTCCATATTAGAATTTCCGACATTCGACAAACGCCTTCATAAATAAAGGTGCGTTCAGAGTACAACGTACAACTCTTTTTAGATCGGATGCGTTCGTTAATAAGGATATTTGTCACGCCACGATATTCGCGGTATTCAATTTGCGCGCCGCCATGACAAAGTAGGAGACATTTGTAACGGTTAGGAATTTATGATTTGTTGAGTATTATGAAGGTTATTCATTACGTACATAAACAAGCCCTAAAGTCTTATTTATAGCAGGGTAATTGAAAAAGAAACATATTGGTTAAACGAAAAATTTGACGCAAAAAGCTACGGTACCATGCACGGTACATTATCCGTGAGATTGAAATAAACGGCACCACTTGACTGAATTGAAAATTGTTTACAGAAATTTCGTGGATCTGTAACTAAACCTACTATTGCTATTTTGTTTTTTTTTTGCAAGAAAATCATAGATAAAGATGCTGAATATGATAGATAATTCACCGAGGCTATTCTAGAAAAAAAATCGATAGGGCTGTGTCGAGGCACACTACAGGCCACTGCAGGTTTAACGTGAGACGTCACGTGCCACCGAGTCGTTTTTAGTGTATTAGCTAAAAAATATCGCAGCAATTCGACTGACGTTAATATGTCTCAGTTCAGAGACATCTTCGACAGTTGTTTGAATTTATTATCACTCGTTATGCCCATTGCTATAAGACAGCAATGGTAGAGGTGATCTCGCTACCGTCAGTCAGTGTGGTTCACTAATGCCCGGTTTCTATATTCAAACCGCGGATAGATAAGGATACTTCGAGTTAAAATTTGACATTTGCCACATACAACATGTGTCAAATTTAAATTTGGAGCAACCTAATCTATCCGCGGTTTGAATATAGGAACCGGACATAAACGCACCGTTACGAGCTATATACTAACACTGGATTAAAAAGTCTATCAAACAGACGGCTAGCACAAGTGGGCCGCGACTTGGTTGTCGCTCGGATCTCCCTTTCCAACTACTCTGTAACTGACGTAGACGTACTGAGCGACAAGCGAGAAAATACATGACGTGCTAGCTGCCCTGACGATAGTATAGTAACTAACCTGTATAACCCTCATCGGCAGCCCAGTCTCCTTGGCCAACTGCTCCCGTATATGCCTGGTCGGCTTCGGCGTCTGCGAGAATGCAGACTTCAGGATCTCCAGCTGTTTCGCCTTGATGGTGGTCCTGGGCCCTCGTCTCTTGGAGCCTCCGTTGCCGTCGTCGGGGGACTTGTTCTCGGCCTGCGAGTCCCGGGTCTCGGCGTCCCCGTCCAGCGAGCCCTGGGAGAGGAAGAGGTACAACTGAATGCGACTATGTGGTCAGGTGCTGAATAGAGCTGGGGGTATTGTAATATTGTAAAGTTTACAATACCCTCCGATTGTTATAATCGTAATTATATAAGTTCTAGTATTAGCCAAAAGTGGATGATTAATATTTATTCTTCGGCACTTAAAAAAAAATCTGTCAAACTGGCACAAACAATTTACTTTAATTAATTTCGAATTTTCGAACAAAATAACTGAACGTTTCCTTCAAAGGAATACCAAAACGCAGCAAGTTTAAGCTACAGTGCTGCCCTCTGCACTTCCTCCTCTTGAACTTTCGAAAACCGTGCACGCTCGCAACGTCTGAAGCGGATATATTTTTTTCTCTGCTCAAAACCTCAAAAACAGCTACTCGAATCCTAGCTTCAAGCAATCCAGCAAGGCCTTACTTAACAAGCCCATGGAGATCAGACATACTCGTACGGGGGCCCCCAGGAGTTGCTACGTTCCTGAAACCTGGTGAGTATCTGTGATATTTTCCCTGCTCATTTTGATCATCGAAGGATTTACCCAAGATTTTGAAGATCTTGAAGATGGTGATAAACGATAATGGTGCCATACTGGCGTTATTGGCAACAGCAAACTTAAAAAACCGAATTAAATAGATACCTACCTTCCTATAAAATTGTGACCCCTGCTTTAATAGCTCGTTACTCTGAAATGATCCAACGGATTTTCACCGAACTTAGCTAAAACCGTTCTCGATCAAGTCACTTTTATAACTAAAAATCTAAATCGGTTCATCCGTTTGGGACCTACGATGGCACACACAGATACACCGCACCTTTAGAATTAACCTGACCTAATACAAAATGTTAAGTTTTCTACTTCGAGTCATAAAATAATTAGCATAGAGACTTAATTCGAAATCTAAACATTTTGAAATTAGGTCACCATAATTCTAAAGGTGCGACATGTTTAACTCATAACACCGCTTTGTTGTGCGTCGGGAGATAAAAACAAAAAACGTGAATTAAATAGTTATTTTCCTAATGCAGTCATTGTTTGTTTTGTGGTTATTTTATGACAGAACAGAGTAACGGTTTTATTTCTTGCGCATAAATATTCAAAAAGTTGGAGAGTGACATAAGCTTGTTTAAAGTAGCAGCAGTGTAGTAGCAGTGTATTTGAATACACTGAAAGAAAGACTGTGATTGTTGTGAAAAAGTAAGCGCCACTAGGAACCAGGATCAAGTCATACAGACACGTATGGCCACGGCCACGACGATTGTGCATAACGGCGACAAGAGCAGTCAGCAGCAAGAACAAAGTCTCCTCGTAACATGCTTCTTAAATTTTTATGCATTTGGCTACTACGGCTCGCTCTTCAGAGCCACCGTCTCGGGAAGTCGTGGCCAGTAACAGTAGTCCTCGCCAATTTAAGGGCACCTAAGGATCGTCAGCGAACTCGTTAACACTCCAGAGCGTTGACTCACAAAACAACTCGCCTGTGAACTCGACGATGGTTTATTAACCAGCGAAAAGTTATGCCGTCAATGTTTTGAGACTTTGGTCGCAGGTTTCGTCGTAAAAGCAGATAAGCCAAATTAGGTACCAAACTCTGCCTCCTAATGACTACGGGCCTGCAGGATAATTATAGCTCACAGTGCGTCTAGTCTAGCACAAGTTGCTCGCGACTTATTTGTCGCCCGGTAGTCCCTCTCTGCCTAGTCTAACGAAAAATACGCAGAGAGAGGAGTTGACCGCCGTGCTCACATGTCTATATTAGGAAACGAAGTGTTGGTAGGCCTCCCACAAGGTAGACCAGCAAACCGATAGAGCAAGTAGCACACAACCGACCGTCGCGGAGGTCCTTAGGAAAGGCAAATGTCAAACAGTGAACGTCTTTCGTCTGATAGATGATAATGACGAGCTGACGGGTATTTTTTTGTGATTGAACACCCTGGGTGCTCCCCCCAGCAGTACCCACCTGGTCTTCGGAGTCCTCGTGGGGTTTGGCATCGCCGTTGTGCGCCAGCTCGGCGTGCAGCGCGGGGTGCGGCGCGTGCGCCGGGCTGCTCGCGTTGTTCGCCGCTCGTGCCTCGTCGTCCTCTTCGTCGTCTGTACCCGAGCCTAACAATGAATCCGCTGGAACAAAGAGAAGTGGGAATAAGTCATCACCATGGATGGCTAAGAACGTTTCCAGAATTGGTAGTTAATTAGTTAGCCTAGTCGGTAGTCAGCTTGTGGTCACAGGTTCGTTTTTCCGTAACGAAAAGTCTAGGTGTGGTAAGAGCGAATCTTTCTTCTTGAGTCTTTAATGGTTTCTATGTATTTTAATACCTTTGTATTTCTCTATATAAATAAGTATGTGTATCTTTGACTAGAATAGAACCCGCAGCACAAACGTTGAGCTTAGTTTGGAACTAGGCCAATTTGTTTGAGATTACCCCTGATATCTATTTAATATTTTATTTATATATTTAATAGCAGAATTTAGACGCCACAGCGTAGGAACGCGGTGCATGGTAAGTAGGCCTAACTGTGCGTTAAGTTTTGGATGTCTATGACACCATGATCATAATCTTACGGTCACATTTCACTTGACTGTTATTTGTGAATATTCGTATATAGTAGTTGCTTTAGTTGTGGAACGTGGCTTTACATAATTAGTTATTATTAATATTGTATGACATTACTTTAGGCAAAATGAGCGTAAGCATTATTGTAACATCACTGCACTGTCACCATAAAACTTTAAGTAGGTAAGTACCACTTCAAAAGAATCTAATACCTTAAAGATAAATTCATAACTATTACCCTTTACAATTGAATTGAACCTATCAAAAAGCAATCGCGAGCCCCTAGCCGGCGAAACTAAATAAAAATGCAATTTCTGCGCCACCCCTAAAGGTCGGGGAAAAGAATTAGCCGCAAAAACAATTACTTACGTACCTACTTGTGCTAGAGTGATGCTGGCAAGTACTTGCTTTCAAGTTGTTACCATGGGAACTCGAATTTAGTTACTCTAATTTCCTAAACAATTATATTTGCAAATAGTATTTTTTGTTTATGTTTTTATATAAAAAGATATCAACGTATACGAACTTTGTGTAGAAAAGAACAAAAATATAATAATTGAAATGTTAAATTAATGAAATTATCATTAGGAGTTATGTTTTAGGTGTCCCAATTACCCAAGTACAATCTTACTGACACAGATTTTTAGTGAATTTTGGTTTCTACTTGTCTGTAATGTTGTTTAATTTTATTGATTTAATATTTATTGCACAAAAACACGTAAAAATTGCGAACTTTATGCTTAATGGTATTTTCTACCAGTCAACTAAAAAAACAATCGGAAATTAACACAGTTATTTATTACAGCTAGTTATTTTAAACTTGTTTGTATCCTGCATTGTTCATGTAATCAATTATATAAATTTATAAAACAACTTGAAAATACAGTATTTTGATGCAATTTGTAAAGTGCAACAGGATAACCAATCGGAAATTCTTTAACAATTAAAACTCATTTTACTCTTCTTCGGTTTGCTAAAAAAAACAGTGTTATTTTTACCAATGAGGTTTGGTATTTTTACAGTTACAGAACTCGGCTTGCGAGTTGCAGCGAGTAGTAGGGGTGCGAAAATCGTTTACCCTCAGCAAACACTGGGGTCGCAGTTATAAAATATTAACCGTCGCGGCCGCGGAGACGACACAGCTGGTCAACTCTATTAACTATACCTACCTACGTATTACATGTAATATATTTACTACGAGAATACGTAAAATCAAGTGCAAGTTATAGTTGTTAAAGAAAACAAACCTTTTAGACCTTGTTTGCTTCGCACCTTTTGTTTTTAGTTATTACACTTAACACTTATAAAACTGAATTTAATTATTTAATCTAGTCAATTTCAGGATAACATTTTTTAAACCTTAACTACCTTAGCTGCACCGCACTAAAAAACTTTTTTACTGTTGGTTATTCTTATATTGCGTATGATAAATAATAATTATAAGATCGACATACTATTTTTTATGCAGAAAAAGGGACCCAAGTGCTAGTAAATTTTGCTAATAAAATTCACGTCATGTTTTTTTTAATCCAGCCCGTACGAGGCCGCGGCTGCCTCGCCCGCGGCGGCGTCCACATCTGTCAGGCCGCGGGATGAGCTTGTCTGTGCGGCAGAAATGCGAATAAACTGACAACCCTAACCTTTGCCAATTTATTTATTCAAATTTGAATTTGGATTGTCTTTATGAATTTTTGTGAACGTATTAGAGGCAGTTACAAATTAATGGTTTAATGCGTTTAATGTTAAAAATAATGTTATTTTTATCGAAATATGACATTCAATGTGACACATAAACGGAAAAACACAAAATAAAACAATAACGACGTGGAAAACTTTATTTTGTTCCCAATCCAAAGACATTGCTAATGATTTTTTGGTGACCCGTTAATTCGGGTGATTACTGCTCATCCTAATGTTAACGTAAGTCTAAAAGATCATTTGTGAAAAGATTATAGCTGAATCAGTAACCTTTTTAGGATTTTTAAAGGTACATTTGTGATTTTGTTAGATTTATTAAGGTTGTTTTACAACAATACTTAAAACATGTTTCATAACAGAGCCCTTAGAATCACCCCTTTACTCGGATTGACAATGACTGAGCAACATCTTGTTTATGCCCATCTTGCTATTAAATATTGGTAATTTTAAATATATTAAACATTGTAGTATCTAGTTCTTACATCAAGTGGATAAAAGCTTAAACTCCATGAACCATATGATAACGATATAGAATTCAGATAGGCTAAGACAAAGTGGCCCAGATTTTTATTTTGACGTTAGGTCTCCATATTAACCATAAGATATATTTTGTGTACCTACTCAAATGAAAAGCAACTTGAAATTACAAGCGAAAACGGTGACCCGTTATAATGTTTGCAAATACTCATGCTGTTTATCCGGCACACCGATCTTCCACTTACCCAGCTAAGTGGGAGTGCACTGTTTGCCGGTTGAGAAACAGAGGGCTGGGAGGGCCCTCGGACGCGGACGGTTTGCCCTCGAGAGCTTCAGCAAACTGGTTCGAGGGTGTGAGAACTGTTAGGTAGGTATTTATGTCTATCAAACTATTATGACAGTCTAAGCTTTTGTCTGAGATCGCGCGCTTTGAGTTCGTTTCTCACTACTTTCGAGAAATAACTAATACCTATAGGTGACTAATATTGTAGTGTGTGTTGTAGTATTGTTAATTCAAGACAATGTGTACCACGTAGTATATTGATAACTCTTTAAAATGAGGTGAAAACTTAATAAGCGTAGCAAAATAAAACTTGCAGCTATAGTAACTCAAAACTCTAAAATGAACTCTTAAAATTTAAGTTCGTAGGCTGTAAGTGACGGTTACTTATTTCACTGCCAATATTATATAAGGATCAGGGGCCCATTCATCACAAGCTAGTAACTTGTACCTACGTGGGAAGTCTCTTTTTAATGCATATTGTTGGAAAGAAACTTCCACTTGTAATGCAAGTTATAAGTTTTTGATAAATGCAATGGGCCCCAGATCAGAAAAAGTAAACCTATCAAACAATCTTAACAGCAACATGCACCTTCGCTCTGTTATATTTTGTAACTTCATACCGTAACGTCATTATATTTTCCCAAATCTTTTTATCGTGAAAGCCGCTTAATTCGGCTTGTTTCCCTCCGAGTGACTTGCACGTAGAAACGCAAGTCAGCCGGTTGGCAAGATTAATACGCTGGTCTAGTGAATTCATTCCGTTATTTCGGGCGGGAGCTTTGTGCACTGCGCCGCGGTGTTCTACGTTCGAAAATAACGAACGGAAATACATTTTTCATTTCAATAGTACCTACAATCAGCATCAAATAGATAGGAGCAGCGAAAATGCCCAAATATATCGCAACACACCTTTATTACTATAGGAATAAGAATGTGTTGCGATATATTTAGCCACTTTGACTGCTTCTATCTATTTGATGCTGACTGTAATATGGAACGTGAAAATTTAGTATGAATAAAAAATAATTACAATGTTATATGTTATATGATAATTAAATAGCAGAACAAAACAATTTTTATTTGCTGGTATGATCTCCTTGACATTATTCAATTATACGTAAACAAAATTTACCCGTAAAATCATTTCTCAATTTGAAATTCGAACAATATTTTATGCCAGCACCATTGGCAGTTGGCACCAGCAAACGCACGCCCCAATTTTAAAATCAATTTTAAACCGCCCCCAAATAAACGACTTCCTTTGTCCCGGTCGACGTCCCTAATCGAATTTTGGCGGGAAAACGGGCCTTTTATTGTCGTTGAATTTCAAACGTGGAACGAGGACTTTGATCTGGGGAAATTCAAAACGAAGTTGGCGGCTCCTTTATATGAAATAGGAACGATTATTTTCCGTTTCACGTATGTAGGTAATTTAATAAACCTCAAACAAGTTTTAATAGCTACCGAGTAATGTGGCCTTATCAAATAAAAGTTTCTACCTACTTAGAACATCTAATAGAGAAGACAAATATTTTTGGTTACTTAAATAGAGCTTATAGAGCAATGGTAAGTGGATTAATTTCAAAAAAATTGTAACTAGTTAAGGGCAGTTAAGGCCTAAATAAAAAACTTTTACCATAAGTATCGAAAGTTAACTGTATGATTTGTAGGAGTAATTTTCGTTACTCACTGGTAAAATTAAACGGTTTTTTAATTGAGCCTTTAACTAGGTACAAAATTTTAGAAATTTACTCAAGTTGGGATTATTTCATTTCTAAAATGGGAATGACATTTAATTCAACTCTACTAGGATCGTATCTGTAACAACTAGTTAAAATGTTAATTGACCATAGGTTTTTATATTTATAAGATTAGTTAAACACTGAAATGAAACTTATATTCGATATCTACCACCAAATTTTTGGGTAACTTTATGCAAGTGCTATACAAATTGCTTAGCTGTTTTGTAGTTACTCAGAACCTGAAGACGGCTTAAGACAGAAAATAATAGTTGTATAAGTACTAATAATAGTTGGTGGTTAAATGGTTAAACCAGCACGAAAAACGTTCACGTAGGAAATGCTAATGAACACTCAAGACCAATTAACAATTCAATCAACATGATTCATGAATAATTCTACCCGAAAAATTACCCCAGTATCTCCTGATCTATAACAACCTATTAGCACTGAAAAAGCAATAAAAATCACAGATTATTTTGTATTACAAGCATATTAAAGTTTGTTATTGCGTGTTTATGGGGCCGGCCGTTAATTCGAGACCACCATCTTAAAAGTAAAATAAGAAACCGCGAGATAAGGATCTAAGAACATAAAAGATATGGGAACCTTTGTGGCGTCGGTAGCCGCAGCGGCTATACGCCCATATATACAGCGGGCGCACTCATACAGACGTACGCTCTCGCACACCGACACACGTCCTGGCACACATTAAAGGATGTTTTGTACGCACACGTGGAACGGTGGGCCGTGATTGGTGAAAGCGGCGGCGACGGGCACGCCCTCTTTTATCGACGTTGCGCAGGGACGTGCGTGCGAAACGCCGGAGTATGTAAAAGGTGCAGTGTATAGAATAGCAGACTGTAGTTCAGTTTTAAAGAGTGAGGTTTGATTAGACATGTCTTCACAAATTGGAAAAAAAGGAAAACCATCTTTTAACAAAGGTGTTCTAACCGCACATCATATCGTAGTTTTTCGAATTGGGCATTTCCATTACTATATTACTAATTATATTCTTATAAAAAATGTGTTTCAAACTGGAAATCACTTTAAAGTAATTTAATATCAATGTTGGCAAAAGCCCTATAATTTTCTGTGAAAAATTTATTTTGCCCCCAATACCCAATACGGTGACTCTATCATCTCTATATCCTTCTTCCTCATGTTTTTCGTCTTTTTTATCTACATTAAGGCTCTTATACAATATCATCTAGGTAGGCTAAAAATCTACCAAAACAAAGTTAAGAAATAATTTATTATCAAACTGCGTTTAGAAAGGGATTGAGCTCATATGTCATTTTTGAACTATTGCACGATATGACATTGTCAGTGGTAGAGTGTGCAGATAAATTAAATTGTTATTTTAGTACAATGAAGTTATAAAGTATGGAAAAAACTTCAAATTATATTACTTAAATAAAATACAAATGTAAATAAGTAAAAAAAAATATACCGACCGTTTAATACTTTACCGCGATTCATATTTTATACATACCTACTATTTTTTAACAGCTACGGCAATTTTATAATGCGAAAATCATTTTAATTAGTGACAGATTGGACAGATATGATATTAATATTTTTTATAAAACAAATGACAACATTTACCGAGAATAGAGTCCAAATATGCAAAGCGTACTTTGTAAATCTATTACTTCTATTTATAAGTACTGTTGTGCTAACGGTACTCTTGAATCCCTTTCTAATCGCGGTTTGATAATAGTAATGTATGTAGGTAGGTACTATTACTAAACTACTTCTTAACTTTGTCTAAGTTTTTTAAGTATTACTTGGGACAAAGTCAGATTTTCCGGGATAAACAAAACATAGTTCCAAACCACAAATTATCATTTTTTAAATAACAAAAGACGATCTCACCATACCAGCCCTAAAGTTGGCTCCTGACTTTTTTGCTACCGCGCATTGACGGAGGGTCTGCATGACTTGCCAGTTTCCCGGGGCCTGATTCGGCCAGCGACGTGACTTGACTTTTTGGATATGTACAGGTAGGTATGTGGGGAAGGTAGCTGTTATAATGATATAAACAACTTATAAAATCTTATATCTTTGAGTTTGGTTGGCAGCGTAGGTACTTTGTATTTATCATTTTTATTAGGAATTCTTAACGAATTTACAACAGAACATTTATGTTTTTTCATCAGTTAAGAAACGTATTTGTTGGATGTATCATAACAATTTCACGATTTCCAGAAAATTCAGTCCAAATTTTTTTTCCATACCCGAGATATCTACAGTATGAAGAGGTAAAAGAAATGAAAATGAAAATCTTTATTCTGTAACCAGCCATATGTCTGACTCTACCAGCGCTTCCCCATATGTCTGACTCTACCAGCGTTTCCCAAGAGGAGACCACTGTTGAGAAGAACCGCCGCAAGGAACTCAGCAGTAGTAGATATACTATTTGAACTGTCCTCGACATATACATTTTATGAATGTACGTATCTTCTCGTGTTCGGATCCGACACAGGATGGAAACATATGACATTTTTAACATGTCCATGTCCTGTCAAGTTGTTGGTGAAATTAAACTGTAAATTTTAAGTACCATCAACAACTTAATCAGAAACCTAACTAACCCAAACACACAACAGCCAATCTACAATCTTAATATTAATAAAACAATATGTTTGATGGTTTTTTTATCCAGATGAGTTCAGAGACCTCTACTTTTGCACACTACCTACGAAGATCAAATAACTTTGCTAACTAGTATAAAATATAAATCTATAAATGCTTATTTAACGAAACGCATTAAATAAAAAACAAATATCAATAGCAATCAAACCATTATAGATTAGATCCTCAACTCAACGAGCTCTGACATTTATTTATTCAATAACACCGTAATGATATACCACCCGAGGTCAGCACAAACGACCTGACCAACGTAAACCTCCCTAAAGTATAAACAAAGAAAAGAACATAAATAATGCTCATACAACAGTCGAAAAGGCAATATGTCAGCGTCCACCCGCCATTAGGGACGCCATGTTTGATCTAGCACAATGGATGCGCAAGCGCTTCGACAAATTAGGACGCCATCTATCGAAGCCCGTGAGGGATTAGGCGCAAGGTAATTATTTTTTCGATTTGACAGGATAGATATCGATATCATAAGTTTTACAAATAATTTGCTAGAAAATTGGATAATAAGACAACAGTATTATTTAATTATACCTATTATTATGTACCTATAGATTTTCAGTGCTGAAAGTCTTTGAAGATCTTGCTGTGCCTAATGTTTTCCTTATAGTAGGTGCTCATTGTTGCGTGTAGTGACTAATTCATTTTCTTAGAAATAAATACGAAATATAAGTACGAAAGTAATCATGATTCCCGGTATGGTGCAAAAGTAGCTTTAATCATCAGATACAGTGAATTGTTTCTAAACTTCGACATCTTCAACAATAGAGATTTGCGATAAATTCATGTTACACATATGAACTTATTGTTCTACATATATGAACTATAAAATCCGAAAAGTTTCTTATTTTTATTAATTAACATTAGTTTTATTTTTGAAAAAAACTTCTCAAAAACATACCGAGAGCACAAAAAACAAATACTTATGTCCATAGTTCTTTGCGCTATTAAGTGTGGTTTGGCAAATTTTTTAATACCTAATTATAGAGTTAACAGAGTACTGTGTAGATGTGCAGCCAACGTAGAGGGACAGATTTAAGACATTAATAGAAAAGACAAAACACTAGTGAAAAATAATAAAGTAGAGTCAAACACGAAATTCTTCAATCATTTCGTGAGCCTAATACCGCGTCAAATCAGAAAGTCATAATAAGACTCATAAGGCTGGTGTCTCAATTACCATAGAGAAAAGTGGTAGTTACTCTACCAGCGGTTACTAAAAGAATCGGCAGGTTGGTAGATCTAAATTCCCAAATACAACCATAAACTGACACTGAAAATGAAATTGAAAGTGTCTAACCCTTTGCCTCATCTTTTCCTTATTTTTTACTTCTTCATCAGCTTCTTTTACCAGGTCAAATTAAAGTAAATTTGAATAAATCCCGGATTTAATATTTTTCTGGATTTTGCCCCACACAAAATTGTCGTATCATACCTACTGTCCTATACTGTTATTTTAATATACATCAATACATACACCGCCTCCATCAATTGTTTATTACATACACAGTAAAAGAGTACGGTAACGGTGGGAGTGGGAGCTACGTGACCGCAGATCGTGACCCTCGGAGATTGCGCCCGCGCCGCGCCGTGCGTGTTCAGTGGCTTTATTTGTTTATTTCTGTCTGTAGGTACATGCTTGTGAAAGCTCTGCAGAGGATACTGAAAATACTTTGGCTTACTTAAAATCAGATGGAGAATTTAATTTGGGCCATAAGTAACCTATAAACAGGAGAAACCTGCAAACCTGCTAAGAATTATATGACTCATGTAAAACTTCTCAGGGTATCTCTCTCTCTAATTAATGTCAAAAAATTATGACCCTAATTAAAACAACCACTTATGTTAAGTATTAAGTTATTATAGAAAGCGTCTGACCAAATCTGTTTTTGTTTTTCTCTTACTGATAGGATAGAAGACGTTACCTATTGTCATCCACCAATGAAGTTGGTGGGTTTTTGTCATTTCACTAAGCTATTCCGAAAAGAATTGCCGAAATGCCTGAATCCCAATTTGTACTCAATTCAATTAAAAATATATATATTTCATACTCAGTCTATAGTGGTAAGCCCCCAATAAAAATATTGAGCATATTTAGAACCGTCATTGTGAATATCACTGCTATTGTCATGCTTGACGTTTGAAGTTTTTAATGAAAAGGCATTAAAGTTTTCGTTGGGGTGCTGTAATATTTGATAGTGCACTTGCGTGCCCCGTGTAGGTACATCCTGGGAGCCAATTTCGTCAGAAACAAATCGGACACGGCTGCGAAATGACCCTTAAAGATTCAATGCGACGCACAAACAAGATGAGGGAGTTAAATAAAATCATAAAACAATCAGGAACAAGTTGTCACATAATAACCGGGTGATAATGAAGCCAGCGCGTTTACCGAGCGTACGAAATCGCACAATAAGCGCGCAAGAAGCCGGCGCGGCGCGCGCGCAACGCACGGCGGCGCGAATCGACGGCTACGTGTGATTGTACTCGTGTGTGCTTGCGCAGGGTTCCGCGAATATTCTAGAAATACCTATTTTGTTTAATTAGAACCTCTTTTATATTTGAGAGAGCTCATTGATGACATTGATGTTCTCTATATCTTCGTGTCTATATAGCGGTCCCTTTTTATCCTTGCTTTTCTGCGCAAAGAATGATTAGAACGAATCGCGTTCTGTAAATCAAGATGACGCCTGAAAAACAAGGCTCTCAAACATCTAATTGAAGAGTAGTATAATAAAATACCTAGCTTTACCTAGTCTTTCACTTAAATAAATTAAAAAAAACAGTAGGACAATCTTACACAAAATTGACCTAGTCCCAAACTAATATCTAGGCTTGTTTTTAGAGATACCCTGACTCAAATACTAAAGTGAACTGTAAATAGGTAAATATATGGGAAATAAATAGGTACTTATCGATTAAGAGATGTCTATAACCGTATATTTACTAGATGCATCTACCGAACAGTAGACGAACACAAAGCCATTCAACAAGTGAATGCGATATAATTAAAAAGGCCGGGCCAAACACGATCAATCTCGGCTCCATCTCCCCACATAAAGTCAAAATAATAGATGGCCACTCTAATGTCACTTTTTTCCTCCGCGGCCGACGTACACGACGGAATTGACAGGTCATCAGAGACGGCGCAGGCGCGGTGACGATGCTCTTTCTCGCCGCCGCGACAAAACAATTTAAGTAGGCGATTCCGCGGTCGAATGTAATCCTTAATCAGTAGCAATGAAAGGCGATAAATCCATGAAATGAACACGCATATAAGACCTTTGTTGAGCGATCGAAGCGCCTGCCGTTCGGTTCTTTTTTCAAAAGATAATCTTCGGCGGCCGAGGCGTGAAGGCCGAGCGCCACACAACATGGCGTCGACAGGTTTCTTCCCGTTTTTTTACCTCTTTGTTCCTTTCCATTATTGTCTATACAAGTTTGGTTCCCGCCGTTCGATTCTTGAATAATATACTTTTTTATTTTTTATTGTTGTTATTAATATAATCGCGGCGTTTTTTATTATTCCCATTTATTTACATACACGGTTGAAAGAGGCCGGCCAAAAACAAGGCACTTGCGGAATGACGAGGCAGTTCACGAGACATTAGTTTCAGTTCGCCGAAACGCGATTAAAACACAAATGGATCTCATCAGATAGCTCTGCATTCCGCGGGTATAACGCAAGGATTTGGCATTTCGCAGAAAATAATGATTTAGTGGCGGCAGTAAAATTTTGAAAACTATAAAAACCGCGGAGGTCTGGACCGGTAGCTTGAGAACGTTTTACGGTTAACGCTAACCTTGGCCAGTGTATAGTTATAACTGCGGAACCTTTTTACGGTTTTATAGTGAACATAAGAATTGTCGTAGATTACGTCGTTGCAGAAAATTACGAGACGATCTCTCACCAATGCGGAAGACGTCCTTTGTTGTCGTCCGCCTCATCTGGCTGCTTACAACACGATACTTCAAATAAAAAGCGAATTCCGCACATTTCTAGAACCTGCCCGGTCTACTCCTGACTTGGATTACTGAATGCCGTAAAAACTTCTGGAGAAATTCGCAGGCCACCCACCCACATTATTCTTAACTCTATCAAACATAGATTGAGTCTAAAATTGTTTGTTTATTCGGATTGCATAAGATGTTTGTGTTTTAGGTGAACTAATTAAGTTCATCGCGTGTAGTTGACGGTATTTGTAGTTTACTGTTGGGGAAATAAGGTCGAGTTTCGGTTGAGAGTTTGTGAGGAAGCGAAGTGAAATGAGGCGTTTCGGGTTTGATTCCCGATTCAGGCTATTAAAGTGTTAAGGTTAACTTGAATAATGCCACGGTCGGGTTGTTAGCATATGTTTTGTGTATGAATGGGCCCGCTTTGGCCGAACAGGCGTTGGATTGAGTGTCGGATGTCGTCCGTGCGCTTAACGATTGTTGTGATTCTGAGAATGATGTTTATTATTATGCATTCATAAAATACAGGGGTTTTATTTCGTAGGTCCCAGACAGAAAGGCTCCAGTTTAAGTGCCACTAGAGAAATAGACATTTTTTGTATTATATAAAGCTTTTTTTTGTCAAAGAATCAAAATATCAGCATGGCTTAACATTTTCACCAAATTTTTAATTTACTTTAAATGTTCATTTTTCAGTTGCCATGTGATATACTCGTATCGGAACCTATATGGTGATCGAAAATATTTGAACTTGTGTTTGAGCATTAATTTTAATGAGTACGTATAAAGGCGACATTTGTCCTATACGACTAGAGAAGTAAAGAAGACGAGTAGAAACTAGAGCCGATTAGCAAAGAGCCTATGTGTATCCATTCTCTACCAATCAGCAGGTCAACCACAATTTGTTTGCGTCAAACAAGCAGTAGGTACGTGCCCACAACGCGCCTCGCAATCAAGCTCGTTAGATCCTTCGGAGGATTAGGATTTATGTTTTCACCTAAAATAGATTTATGGCCCAAAATCACCTTTAAAAAAAAATGTTCATTAATCCTGTACCTGATTAATTCGGCCGTGAGTCAGGCTGCCCGGGCCGGAGCGCCAAAGGCCTCGGCCGGCGGGGGGGCTCCTATAATTGGGCCCCCTACGTCCCCAGTGTTAAAGGACCAATGCTGGGATTATTTATCGATACTAGAGGGTTTCGTGTGTAATGATCTTTGTTTAATTGATGTTTGGTTTTTTGGGACAGGTTTAGGATTTGAAGTCCCCGAGTCAGAAAGAATGATAGGTTATCGCCTTTGCAAAATACTGTTTAAGGGGACACCAAAAGGATAACGAATTTTTAAATGTTTCTTTTTATCTAATACTAATTTATTCATTCAATTCCATACAAAAACTGTGACGTCGCGCGTTCATGTTTAACCAACTGCCGGAAAAAGATGATGATAGTATTTTTGACTGTATGTATGTATGGGTCTTTGGCCCCTTGTGGAGGCTGCACGGCCGGTCCGGTGTCTCTGGAGCTAGGTGTCGTTATATTCATGTTAGCCTCGAAGGTGTCACTCGGTACTTTAATTGAAATAATCCAAAATGGCGGATTCTAAATAACAAAAACAGGTATTTATACAGCTATATATTATGTAGGTGACAATATTCTTTATCTTATTTTATTACAATCACAAGCAACTAAAACTGCATTATGCAAGTGATTTACTGTACGTTTTCGATTTGTATGTTTAATTTACTTCGTTGTATACCTAATTACTTTTTTTGACGCTTACGATGAAACGCCCTTATTCATAAACCTAATTTAGTAAAAGTATGCTCACTTTCTGTCAGATTCAAATGTCACAATGAAAGATAAGGCAACAGAATACTTCAAGCACACTAGTTATTATGCTATATGAATAAGAGGGAAAGTCTTTTAGAGGTGCTAATGCTAAGCAATTCGCACTTGGCTTGCTATATAACTTTTATTTGATAACTTGGCCCGCACTGTACACTCTACCCGCACCTACGTGCCTTAAAATACTGATTATTTTCGAGCGCCTCTCGAATAATAAAACGATTGTCGGGTTATTTTCTGTTACCATAGGTAGATAATTTGACATGTAATATTTTTATATTATAAATAAATGAGTATGAGTATGATATCTATCTATTGATCGCATCAATCTCTCAGGCCTGCACTATGATTTTTGGCCGCTTATATAAAAGATCGTGTCAAATTGGCGGAGCCTGTTCTACCTTCGTAAATGTAGTCGTCCTAGTGGTGGCACTACACTTAGCTATTATTCGCCAAACATTTTTCATTCAGTATGTCTAATGAGAGAGATAAGATCAACATTTGACATAACCTAGTGGCGAAGGTACTTTTAGGATGCTTGTTTACTAAGAGCTTCTGCACACTGGATGACGTCCGGTCATGCGATCCGATCCTCAGTACAAATTGGAACGCATGCGATCTCATTTTGTATTGAAGATCGGATCGCATGACCGGACCGCATCCTGTGTGCAGAAGCTCTAAATGCGAAATAACTTGGCTAATTTTATTACGACGCCTGAATTCAGACAGATGTATAATAAAGCTCATAACAATTAAATTTTCGCTATAACTATCTTTAGTTTACGAGTTTAATATAAAAAGCAAACTTAAAAAAACTCAGCCTCTGTTTAGATATTTTTGTGTGCTCATGTTAATAGTGGAATATTTAACTATATCCTTTTTATGACACGTCTTCACTATCACTACATATTATAAAACAAAGTCGCCCCGCCGAGTCTGTCTGTCTGTTCGCGATAAACTCAAAACTACTGAACGGATTTTCATACGGTTTTCACAAATGGGCAGAGTGATTCATAAGGAAGGTTTAAGTGTATAATTCATTAACGTTTGGGTGCGTATATGCTTTAGTTCGCTAGGATCGCTAATCTAGGGTAAAGACTTTACTTTACTAACGACCAGTCTGATTCGAAAACCCTTAAGTCGTTTTATCTACAAAAGGTGACAAACAATCAGATATGGCTACATACCCACATGGATACATACAAACATACATTCACACAAAAAACATTACCCCTCTTCCGAGGCAATTGGGTAATAAATTTCACGTTCAGGCTCAAAATAGCCTTTTTCATTTGAAATATAAACATACTTTAATATAACTGTTAAGATGGTGTACCGCCCGAAGCACCGAAAGGAAATAATATTTCCTTATCTACCCTTCCAGAGCCCCCCGGGAGCCCACCTAAGGGTTCGAAAGGTCGTTCTGTACGATGACAGTTTCAGAACGTTCGCGAGGTAGACTTCAAAAGGGAACTTTTTATTGTTTTTCTTGTTCCTACTGTTTTAGATAGATAATTAGAATACTATATGATTCTTTTTATAAAGGAAATTCCTATTATGAAAATTGTTCGTGCTGATGTAGAGTGCAGTCTGCGTTAAATAAACCGCTTCTAAACGCCAAAATGAAAGCAAAAGAGCAACTTGACATAGGACAATACCTACTAGAATAAAATGAACGTTAAGCAAAAATCATAGATCTAGTAAGTAGTTGTACTTATAATTGATTTATAATTTAAAGTGCAATGACATTTCAGAGCTCACCGATAACACGAGCCCTGAAGGGTCAACAACACGCGGCCCCAAACCGAGTCAGGGCGCCCTTCAATTTCACGCCATTTACCTACAAACAATACACGCCGAGAAAAATAATAATTTGAAAAAAGAACGGCCTCTTTCGCGCCATGCTTACACTGAAAGCAGGGAACTCCAGTGTTGCCATTGCAAAAACAATAAATCTTACCGTTGAAATTGTAATGAGGTATGCAAACCTGGCTGCTCGTGAATACGTAATTAATGTACAAAAAAATAGAGATGTAAAAGCTATTAGTACGCTAAGGTAATAGTTACGTGCGTAGGTCGCAGACGGAATTAAAATTATTTTATGATCGTAATCATAAAGTCCCATACGATACGACCTCCGCTCGACTAATAATTATCCACTAATAAACCCTCCAAAAAGTCGAATCGTCCAAATTACGCTAAACGCCGAACTTAACCCTCAAAACGTCGCCGCCAATTACAGTTAATAAATAATAATTTCAATAATAAGCGTGTACAAAAAGTTGTTGAGGTCACCAGTTTTGGAGGAGCTCCCTTGTAAGGCTGGGTGGTTTGTGAGACAGGTGTTTGGGATAGATGTTGATGGAAGATGATGGGTCAGGGTGGCCGGTCGTGCGTCGGAACGCCGCGCACGTACCGTAATGGCGACCGGCAACAATCGCGCGGCACTAGCGATTATAACGATTACTGTCGATAACTTGCATCGACACCGGCTATTTGGTTAGTCGGTCGATTATCGATAATTTGCCCTCGGGGTGCGCTCCCGACGCTGTAAATCGTTGACCGATTAGTTTTTTCGATGTTTTTATTTGTCCGTTCTAAGTAGAGGTAATCGGTGAAAATACCGTTCACTGACAGCTATCTCTATTGACCAGCGCATGATCGCGAGTAGAGTCGACGTGTGTTCTACATTATATTCGCCTCGGAACATTTAGATAAAACGTCTTGTAATGTTACACATACGTTAATAAATTATGACGCGTACTTAGTTACTAAAATATTTTATGGAATAAAAATAAACCTGTTAGTTAAAATGCATTTCATAAAGCTAGCAAAATAAGCTCAGAGTTTTTATATCGTTTTCCTCGGGCATTTTTACTGTGTCCAATGCGGCTGAAGCCCTGTACGAAGTTGCGGCACATCATGTTTTACTACCTATAATTCTATTCCACGAGTTCATATAAACTAGAAACTCGGGGCTCGCGAGCTTTCAAAAACGCTGCATTAAAACGTCATAAAACTCAAACATAAACGTTTACTGCATCGTTTTTACGAGCACGCTACCTACCTATCGATCGTTTTAACGATAAATAAAAATTAATGGGCAGGCGCAGGACGGATCGCAGGCGCTAGATAATTAACGAAAAGTGGGTAAACCACCGCATTCGCGATTCGATGATTTCTCCTAGAGAATGTTAACGCCGGACACTAGCTGTTCGTTTGTTAGACCTGCGTTGGTGTTATTAATACGACTTCTTTGCACTTGACTATCTGTAACTTTCCTTGAACAGTCACTTATTTTCAGTAATTGTCATAGTCTTTCACATATGAAAGAAAATATAATGTCAATAATCCAACATTCCAAAAACAAAATAAAAGACAAAGATACAGCACTTTTCAGCAATTTATGTACAAAAACGTGACGTTAACAGGAACGAACATGGCGAAAATCGAAAAATACTTGGCTTTAACCCCTATAGCTTGCTGAGTTTCTTCTTTTGTGTAAAATCATAAGTATTATATAATAACCCAAACATCAAACCGGACAATCGAAGGACATTCCGTACTAAATCACCCGCTGACTTCAGAGATTTCCAGATCTTACTCGCAAATGACACGGGATATATTCAAGGGATTTGAAAATAGGACGCTCCGTATAAACTCGATCGGGCCGTCGGCTGCAGGGTCGCGAAAATGGCCGCCTCCCCTCCCTGCCACTCGGGGGACGACGAAATGGGATTCTATCGGTCTCCTCCATTCCACGCTGTTCGTCTCTACGTGACTATACATACCTACATCTTCTATATTCTACCTTAGCTCTTATTACTGAAGAATAAGAGTTATATTCACATTATACGCTAATTCAACATTCTACCTTCTATTTACGTCTAAAACTTTGCATTTTTGCGCTTACACGACAATTATGCTAATTGAAAACGTTAAATCTATTACTTAGTTCAAAAGCACTATTTCATTAGATATGATCAGAAGGATCAGCCATCTTATTACAAATAATTAGTAGCTTCAAAACAAAACGGTAATTCTGAACGGAATACCGGTTGAAACAGTTTTTAAAAAAAGAGACCAAATTATCTATGACTACCTCTGGCATAAGCGGAGCGCGCCAAAGCGTAGCCATTAAAAACAACAACATTTCCGGGGTTGCCAGTATCGGTTCCTGGACAAACACGCGGGATATTTGCGAGGGTGCAACCCTATTCAGGGATCAGGAAAACGTAAGCAGTTATGTTATTAATATTGCATTAATGCCGATCTGTTATTTTTTACAACGTTGCATAAGCCGTAGGAAATTTTGTTTGACGTCGGTCGATGGGTTGGGATAAGTGATCGTTTTATAGTTAGGCTGTTTGAGACTTGGTGACAGAATAATGTAATGTTATTTGTATCATGTAGCATTGTACACGTAATATATACCTACAATATTTGTTTATCGATAACTTCTCACGTACTTTTTTCGGATAGCATAAAAAAGCAGACAATGCAATGTAGCTACGAATTAGTATTTGTAATCACCTTATGCTCGTTTTCAATATTGAAACTGCCAATAATTGTATTTGATCAATTTGAAAACGGGCATTAATCAATTATTCGTAAAATGTATGAATTTTACGTCTTACTGGCACATTCCTGTTCTTCTCCTCACGTGCACCCAACGCATTTACTTTTTCTATTATATTTTTTAATAAGATAAAACATTATCAAAAGCAAAGAAAACTTATGCTGACAATCAACCATAAACAAAATATCCGCTACCAACTTTACCCTACCGAAACGTCTCTTCCAACGAATGACGCGCCACATCGATCCCTGCGTTTGATTGATAAGCGTTATCGCTCGCCGCACGCGGCCTGCGCGCGGATTACACGTGGAAGTAATAGATTTTCCCTCTTAGGGAGGAAGGTTTAGGAGTGGGGAAATTTGAAAGTGGAATTTGTGTTTACGGGGAAAATTTGGACGGCAAGTGTTGCCAACTTTGCAATTTATGATGGTTCTGTAGGATTTAAGACACGACACGTAAAGTGAAAATAGAAAGTACTTATCATGATAAGTCCATTTATGTGTAATTGGTGTCAAAAAAAAAAAAAAACTGGATCTTTGTATTTTTGTTTTTTAGTCGCGCATGAACGGCTAAACGTATTACGATGGAATTCAGCTTACAATTAACCCATGTTTAAGAATAAAATACAAGATGATTTATATTCCAAAATTCGTAATAGATCCTAATAATAATAATAAATAATAAATAAGATCCTAATAAATAATAGTAACTAAGACTAAGTCGCAGATCAAGGCTAGACCAAAATAATGTACTAAAATATTTTTTAGACATGCTTAATTAAACTATGATATTCCATTTTCTACGAACAATATCAATAATCGCATGAAGTTCTAATCCTCCACAATCCGGGGTTTAGGTCAGCTAGTGGAAGCGATTCCTTGTTTGCCGTATCGTATCTGTATCATTGCGCTCGCTGCGCTCGGAGGGACGGGCGAAGATAACACTCCCCTCTCAACTTGTAAGGGTTCCAAACAGAGATGCGATTTTTAAAATAGTTAGCAATGTTTAACTAGTTCTTTGTTGTTGCTTCATTTGTTATCTTAATTTCATATTGCAAGGTATGGCATAAGATATTCTAAGATATCTACCTGAGATAACTTGTCAAATACTTTCAACATTAATATTGATGAAAAATTTAAACTTCGACCCAAAAACTACCAAACGCTCCTATTTCATGAGCGTTACTCCGCAAGCAAGTTTATTTGCGAGCATTATTCCACTCTAACAATGTCTAAACACAATTACGCAGAGCAAACAAGACAACGCCGCGGGCGGGCACATGTTGTGGGCGAAGCGCAAACACTGGCAACCCCATCATATGGCTATTTTATTCTTTCAGGCTTGTTTACCTTTAAAGTGATTATAAAAATCGTTAACAGTTTTGAAAATGGAACGCTGCATTTTTCGGTTAATTTTACATTGCGGGTCCAATAAGGACGTTGTTAACGTAAGACGATAAAGACGATGTTGGTAATTTTTCGTGTAGTATTTGAGAATTTTATGCAACAACTTCATTAACTGTTCCGTTTTCCTTCCAAACATCTAAATATTCTCACAACTTATAACGGAAATACACTTATTGTTCACGCCTATTTGTGGCCAGCAGTAATATGCTAAGTCTATTATATGGGACAGTTTCGCCAACATCCTAAAATAAATCGTCTCGTAATGTGTCACTGTTTACAGCACGTTTTCAGCCGTGACTAAATTAAATACTCTAAGCGCCACTAAACATACATATTCAGTATCATGTTCCATTATTCAGTTTGAATATCTGTTTAAATATCCTGAAAATGAGGATGGGTTGAGTTCAAAAAGTTGGCCATAATTAGCAAATAGTTAAGCGTAGTTACCAACACGAACAACGAAGGCGAAAAAGTTCCGTTGTGCGACGAAAAGTATCCTTACAATTGTATGGTAAATTTTTTGGCACAACGGAAAGTGTCATAGAAAATTTAATTGCGTGAGTTAGCATGCCCAACTTTTTGAACTCCACCTGGATACCTGTTTGGGTGTAGTAGTGTAATCGAGGTAACCTACAGAAAAAAGGCTAAAATGTCACTTGCAATTTTCATCTGTGCTTATACCCATGTAAAGTTTATATCTCTAGGAGTTAGGTCGGTTAGGTAGGTAGTTAATGGATTTCACGTCCTACAATAACATCATAAACCAGTTGTTCTAAATACATAGTTACTTAACAGCATTATTTTACTTTATACGACTTCCAACTTAATGTCCCCGCGCAGACAGACATTAAACACAGTAGCATATACGGAATATATTCATTATGTACATAGTAATTAGCGATCGAAACCAGATATACCGGAATGTAAGCAAGCTGCTTGCCTTAATCAATAGTTGTTCAAAGCCCTTTCGTTTCTAAATTTAAAAAGTTTCCTCTGACTTTATTTTTTTATTAGTGAAGGGATTGATATCCCCCATCAAAATATTTGTACTGTCGCTATGTGTTCGCTCTCTACAGGTCACGATTCCTGCTTGTCTACAATCCGTCACTTTTTTCTAACTCACGTCAAGGTGTTGCCATCGACAAAGCAGTTCATAAAAAAGGAAAAAAGATGTCTGCGCCACTACCGCGTGGAGACGTGGCTAATGTGTAATGCGGTTGGCTTTTTGTCCGACGCCTTGGTCTTTTTATTATAATACTTTTTTCACTTGGTTTCGGTTACGGTTCGTATTGATCGAAAAATCCGATTTCGAAATGGGTGCTACGAGAGTTTTATTGTTGCCACGATACGTTCTTAAACAATAAAAAACGCATTTTAAACTGAGAATGCAATTCTCACATGTCACGTTCGAAAATTGAAGGGGACGTGGTCGTGTTTTAGAAATGTAATTATTCGACACCGATTGGGTTCGAATTGAGGCGAGGACAATAAAAGACCTCATTTATTTTTTTACAAGTGTGCCAACATCGAGTTAATTGCGAACGTGATCGCGTATGTCGATGTTCGACGGTTACGTAAATAATGTTTCCTATCCAATCTGCAAATAAGAATCAGTTCAATTTCAAAATGTGCTTGAATCAATTGATAGAAATCCTATTGCACATTCGTAATAGGATACGACAGTGCTTGTAACGAAGTTGTCTCATGACTATTGTCACGCTGGACCTATTAACTTCAAGGTAAAACTAAATAATATATTGCCAAATTTCTAGTCCTGCTATCCGTTTATTACATCCGAAGCGGAAAACCCTTTTAGGCGGATATTTAGTAACTAGCTTTCCGCCCGCGACTTTGTCTGCGGTGAGTCAGAACTTTCGTACGTTAAAATATAGCCTACATAAGTACGTCCACCCTGAAAGTCCTTTCTAAATTTGGGTGAAAGAATTTTTGAAATCGGTCTAGTAGTTTTTGAGTTTATTCGTTACAAAAATACGAATATTTCCTCTTTATAATATAATATTAGTATTGACAACCAGTTTAGGTTGTTAGACGAGAAATAACTCTAAAATTAAGGTATGGCTGTGGAAGTTGTTCTTGGTAACCCTCGTTAACCCAAATAGCGGCGCGGCAACTCCCACGAAACATCTTATAGCTACTTTTGCGACAATATTTTGTAAACCTAGATTGATAAAGAAATCGTTCTGTCGAAGCCATTTTCGGGAAAATTCGATTTCGATCCGAGCAAGGCTCGCCCTCCCTAGTGGGTACTTGATTATAATATCACGTAAAAACTGTCAAAACATTTTTCATTTCAACCTTACTACCTTCAATGCACCCTAGACGACGAACTTTAGTATAAATATAAGATTAAATTTTAGAAGCTTACAATGCTGCGTGGTCGGCGTCTTCCCAGCCAGGTAGTCCTCTTTGCAGATGAACTTGTTGTCGTCGAGAACGTACAACTCCTCGCCTGTTGACAGCTGTTTCCTGCAGACCAGACAGGTGAAGCAGTTGAGGTGGAACACTTTCTCCCGCGCCTTGCGGACGAGGTCCGACGGCGATATGCCGTGACCGCAGCCGCTGCATTTCGTTCCGTATCGCCTGTGAACAAGATTGGGGTATCAATAAATCGTTATATAAAAAAAGTAAACCATGTACTACTAATACATCAAACCATAAAATTAAGATCTACCTGTTTCTGACATTGCAACAAGATAGGAAATATTACTTAACGAATACCATATCACGATTACAAAGTTACTAGGCAAGGCATAGCACAATATAAATACATTTTTTATGCCTGATAAGTTAGTGTACTGCATACGAGTAGTAATAACTGAAATGTGGTGGTTAGATCTAGTCGTCGTTACAGTAGTAGCAGTTATTTATCTCCACTACGTTAAAAGTTGGAAAACGGTTCGATACTCGTTCAATAAAGAACGAAACAGTTTTATAGAAAACGCATTACCATGTATTGACGAAACTTCATAAAATGATTTTGAATATAGGTAAAACCTGCTACCATAATACACGTAGTTTGTGGGCAATCAGCATACGAAGTGTATTAAATAGCCAAAGCCGAACATCTAAAGGTTGTTAATACCACGCGAATGGCTGACATGGACTGGCGGAGGCAACTAACTTATATGCAAATACGGACTATGAAATTAATTGTAGAAAAGGTCAATTACTTAAATCGTAGTATTATTGGCGATTACCTACATAGTAGGCAGGAATTCCTAATATTTTCATCAAAAACTGAACGTTAACTTTGACGTCAACAAAGTTGATCTGTTTATTTGCATCAAGCGTTTTGTCGTTAGTTATTTTACAAATTTAAATCTCAAAATTATTGTTTTAAAAGTTATAAGTCTAAAACCTCTTTTCTTGGCTCCATGACCCTTAAAAATGCAATTAAAATTATTATTTTTCGATAAAGTTACAATAAGAGCCGGTAAGTAAATATTAAAAGTACCTAATATAATCAAGTTTTCATTTGACGACGCCATGACGACGCGGTTAGCCTAGTTGGTAGTGACCCTGCCTACGAAACTAGCGGTCCCGGGTTCGAATCCCGGTATGGGCAAATATTTGTGTGATGAGCGCGAGTATTTGTTCCTGAGTCATGGATGTTTTCTATATATATACTATATTTCTATATATACTATATTTCCATATATGTATATACTATGTATTTCTCTATATAAGTATGTATATCGTTGCCCGGTACCCATAGTCGTACAAGGCTAGAGCTTAGTCTGGGACTAGGTCAATTTGTCCCTGATATTTATTTATTTGATATTTATTTATTCATGGCGTTTTGCCCTCTCTTCAGTTCTATGGATGGGCTGAATAGTACAGTCCCATTACAGCCGAGCCCGGTACACCTAAGGCTGCCTTTCCATAGAAGCGGAGACGAGCGGAGCGGAGAGGAGCCGTGTAGGAATCGACCAATCACATTAGTTGTAATCCACATCTCGTCTCCGCTTGACTGTTTCCATTGAAGCGGAGCGGAGACGAGATGTGGATTACAACCAATTTGAATGGTTGATTCCAACACAGCTCCTCTCCGCATCGCTCGTCGCCGCTTCTATAGAAAGGCAGCCTAAGACGTGCGAAGAATAATTTCAGTTAACAGCCTAAAAGCTCAGCCATAAAACTTAACAGGTAGGCGATTTACTAACTAGCATTATGTAGCTAGGCCGTGCATTAATTTTAGCACGCCATTACAGTTTATAATTTATGGAGTTCGTTGAATCAAGAAAATGTACTTGATTTTCGGTAAGAAGCTCAGAAAGTTATAACTACGTATAGTAAGTATAGACAGAACATTGTACTTCTAAACATAAGGAAATCAATATTTGGATTGTGTAAAACAAAAGCTTTCATTGCAATACGTGTTTCGTAAACTAAATGTAAATTTTTTCAGACTCAGTCATTTGTTAAATAACGGATATTTTCATGTCACATCAAAGAAAACATAATATAAGAAGCCCATCTAAAAGCTGTACGCAACAGTAGGTAGCCTTTTATAGGACATTAAATCAAGTATAAATGATTATTTTGTTTTTATTTTAACTTGATAAATTTGAGCATGAAAATTGTTGCAGAACTATTTGTAAAGGCGGCGGCATAAGTTTAAGTACCTAATTATAAATTAATAAAGATGTAAGTGACGTATATTTAAGAGTCAATTTGACCGATTTGGCTGATTTTGTCGATCGGTCGATATTTAACGTTGTTAAGTATAACAACGTTCAATATCGACCGATCGACGGGCTTGTGGTTTACGCTATCAGCAAAACACACTGCGAACGCGACTTCAGCACCAATGTTTTTTTATTATTTTATCATCATATTGAATTATTACCAGCTCCATTTGCATAAACGATGGAGGCCATATGAATAAAACATTAAGTTGTACTTACGGGTCTGGCGACCCGCCATGTTATTTTAGAACGTCGCGTCGTCATTGCCGCCAAATTTTGAATTTTCATAATTCGAAGAAGATTTTCAAATTGCGACGTGGCCTGAATTAAATTCCTGTTCGGCTTAAAATGATTTCATTTTGTCTTTGGATTTGACTTGTGTTATTTTTCAATTTTTTTAATGGCGAGTCTGGTTGAATATTTTATGTGTTGAGCGAAGTTAAGTTTGCAATAGCCGGAGGGCAAAGTCTTTTGGTCTTTGATAGGTAATTATTTTAAGAGACTCTGAGCACAGTATAAATCGTGACGGCTGGAGCGTAGGGGACTATAAATTAAGGATGCAGGTTGTTTGTGTCCCGTGCATGTCTCGCGGTCGTAATCTTTCGGCTGAGCCTCGCACCAAAACAGAACTGGTCAATGCTAAAGGCATAAAGGATGACTTTTATAGCTTGAAATACGTTTGAATGAGATTAACTTATCGCAAGTAGATGCAGACCAGAATTATGTGCTTAAGTTCAAAAATATTTTATTATTTTCATTATCTGATGGGTGTTTGGAAGACTCCCTAAATAATTAAAATCAGGACCGTGGCACGCGTTGTTTCCCTAATGTTGGTGCAAATCGCGCAGTGCATTTTACTTGTAAAATTAATTTGCGTGAATAGGTGTACAGGACGATGATGCATTAGATTAGTTTCAGTTTAATATCGCGAAGCCAATAATGTTACTGATCATCCTATTGAAAATAAAGTTCGGGAGCGCATCCTTTATTAACGGGTACAGTCATGTTACACTGAAAATAAAGGTTGACATCACCTTCAAAATAACCTTAAATATAATGACAACGCAGGGTGTCAAACAACGGAAATGACGTCACTTACGTTTGAGAAGCCAAAATGTCACCGAATGAACTCATCAAATTACGAAAAACACACGAAATTAAACCATCAAGGCGGCGGAAGTCGTAAGTGAACCTTTTTCCGCTCTTACCTGACCTGCGATGGAATTACTTTTTTACTGACAATTGGCGCCAAACCCTACGATTTAACAATTTTAAACAATTTAGTGCGTCTAGGGGTGGTCGATTAAGTTTCCTACCGATTTAGACAGTTTCACACAGTTTTATACTTTATCTTTGGTCACAGTTGTAAATATATGGTCTATTGGTATTTGGGTCAATTCTTTTATGGCGTCGAGAAGATACAAAAGCACACACACCACCTAATGTTAAGTTGGCTCCGAGACTTATGAACATAATGCAATTTTATGATTGTAAATGCATTGCCAACGCTGAAGGCGAAAATGAAACACCTTGTATACTGTGTGTAAACTCACCAGTTCAAAGCTGCTGATAAAAAGGACTTAGAAAAATCTTACGACACCATTAATGAATTTGTAAATGAAAATGAATAGTAGGTACATTAAGTCGTCCTCTCCCATCTTTGCGGTGCCAATCAGGGTTCATAATGAGCTATTCTAGTGTTAACTTCTAAGCTAGCAAGTAAGATCTATGTAAAACATTATGGATGCAATAAATGATTGAGTATTAAGCTTGCACATTAAAAAAAGTCGAGCAAATTCTCTATGAAAAAAACCGAGGAAATATATACCTATACCTACAATAAACTTTCACCTATTAAATTGTACGCCATATTATGACGTCTAAGAAGACAAGGGTTAAATCTCGACCTTGGTAGATTTTTGTATGCACTCTTCAATTGAGCCGTTGAATGAAAAATATAATATATATCAGAATGATATACTTACGAACATAATTAAATGTCTCGATAACTGGTCATTATCATGTACGAGTACAGTCTATTACGATTCAAGTTTTTGCTTGTCGAAAGAGAGCAGGCTGATTTTGAAGTGACTAATTTACTCAATGAACAGTGTCGTTTCTGTTCACTGAGTCATGTATAACAGGTTTGTATGCATACACAACATTATCAACTCTGCATATTACGAGTAGGGTGGCCATCTTTTTTTTTTTAATTAAACTATTTGTTGGTTAAAAATTAACCAAAAATTAAGTACGTATAGCAAAAATAAAGTATTTTATTTTTAGTTCCAATTTAAAAGATTTTTTTTTAATTGATGTCGAAAATAAAGTACTTTAGCGTACTTTATGTGCTGTGTAAATTATAAAGTACGAACCGCCAAAATACAGTACAATACTTTATAATATAGTACGGGTGGCAACCCTAATTATGAGGCTACGTGGTAGTTAAATGCTTACTTTAAACATTTCAGAGTACCTAGTAGACCTGTTAAAACTAAAGTTTTAAAGTCCAAGCAGTACAAAGTTGAATTAAAAGATTCACACAGTCATGTTTGTCGCAATGATTTCGGTAAGTACCTATTTGTGTATGAGGCATCTAAAATTACTTTGAATACCTAAGTTACCAGTAAGAAAGTTTTGAACTTTTGCTACAACCGACAGCATTTTTACTTACGCCACAACGTTATATCAGTTAGGTATATGCCGAAGCAAAATATAGGTATGAAGCATAGTATTCTTGATTGATACAGACGAAAATCTACTGACATGATTTACCGACTCTATCTTAGGCTAGACTGATAACTAGTAATGCTTAAGATTAGGACTACCACTAGAGTCAGTGACAGTAGTCGTAGACGTAACCGTTGTTAAGTGACTAGTCTAGACGAACAGACACAGTAAGTGACGAACAGACACACACACATGCACGCATTCTTCAGGCATTTTCACTTCAGGCACTTCAAGCAGAGGCTCACAGGCTACGAGTACGGTCCGAAAAACTTGAAGAGGGTCAACAAAATATATGAATATGGTTGACATTTAACCTCACTTGAAGCCTCAACTCTATCAGCACGAGACTATGAGGGGTGAAAAACTAGGCTGTCATTAAACGGCCCAGCCACAGCTTTGAGTGGTGGCGGCGGCGGCGAACGAATTCTCTCTTCATGCATGGTCGAGACCATCACCGCACAACGGTTAACTTGCAACACGCAATGTACTAGGAAATCGCTCATTGCGCTGCCGGTCGCGCAAAGTCTTGGCCAGGCCCTAATGTAATGCGTAGAACAAACAAAAGACTGACGTGTTTCAATGGTCTCCTTGGGAGATGTGCTGGTGTAAAAGCTTTTGAGATTTAATGCTCATAATATATGCAGCCCTCTAGCTGGATTCTCAATTTACCTAAAGAAGTCGTTGCGACAGAAGAGCTTGTTGTCGCGCGAGTAGCACTTGTCTGCGAGCGGCGCGCGGCAGTCGGCGCAGCGCACGCAGGCCGCGTGCCACGCGCGCTCCAGCACGTGCAGCAGGAACTTGTCCAGGATGGGCTTCTCGCAGCCGGCGCACGCCATCGCGCCGCCTGCCTCGCCACGTCCTGAGGATCAAACAAACCGGTGGTAAGGCACAAACCTGGGTACTCCATTAGAAATTCTGGAGATAAGTCTCTTTCCCAATAGTCAGATTTACCCCTTAGTGTTGCAAGCAAACTTAACCAATTCAGGAAAAAAACAAAGGCAACTAAATTGTATTTTCGGACTGGGCCCTCTCTTTCGATGTAATGTTATCTAGGTGATACAAAAACCGGGGCTAATATTTGAAATCACATTTGATGTCTAATAAACCCATCCCTATCGTTCCCCTCACCTTCTCACAGCATGCGACAAATTTTCAGGCGCCACTTGATACACTCACTAGCAAGCAACGCCAACAAACAGTCCCAATAGACTAGTTCAGCCGCCCAGCTTGCATCCAGCCCAGCTCTTTGGATATGTGTCATACAAATAATTCGTAGCCTCTCTCACTTTTTTGATACAATTTGTTTTTTTGACTACGTGGTCCTGATTCCCGTACACGTCCATATTCTTAGGTGTAATTCGGTAAGACTTTCAGTGTTACTTATTACTTGAAACTATGCCGTTCATTGTGTACCTACAAACTTTATCTTCAAGAATATCACATCCTACCAAGACAAAAATAAAACCATCTTCAAAAACCGACTGAAAAGGGTTAAATAAAGACCGGCCTCCTAGGAATCCTAGGAATTTACTATTTAGTACCTAATAGTTACCGCGTACTGGAAGACGCAGCGTGGGCAGACCTCCATCAAGGTGGACCGACGACGTGGTTAAGATTGCGGGAAACCGATGGATGCAAGCGGCGCAAGACCGGTCCTTGTGCAAACCTTGGGGGAGGCCTATGTCCAGCAGTGGACGTCTTTCGGCTGAGATGATGATGATGATGATGACCTAATAGTTACATGAAATATATCCAAGCCGGTGTCAAGTAGGTATACACAATAGCAATGAAACATGATTCTTGCCACTATGACTTCAATATATTTCACCTATTGGGTAAGCACTAAATAGGCAACTCCTAGGAGACCGGTCTTGATTTAACCCTTTTCAGTCAAGTGGGTTTTTGAAGACGATTTTTTTTTTTTTCGCTTTTTGGTGCATCACCGAGCGCGAGTATTATATGTGATAAACATACACATACACATCACATACACCACATTAAGAAACAATAGCCTAATACAAATTTCTCATCACCCTTAACAAAATGTCACTGTCCAAGATGTAGGACCTGTTAATCATTGAGGAGTTCTCCCGGTACTTCACCATCAGTTGCACTTCACCACATACATAACAGTAGCTTTATATTCTTAAGAAAGAAATCTTTTTGCTGGAGTCAATCACTTACGACTAAGGAGTTCCGGTGGTCATCTGTGTTCTTCATCATCAGTTCCTCTTCACCAAGAGGTGCGTTTAGAATGCAAATTCTTAAGGTCTTACAGAAATACCAAAATCGCTATATGTGTGTACTTTAGAGGAGTTCCCTCGATTCCTCATGGATCCCATCATCAGATTCTGACTTGGACCACCTCGGTCAATTTGACGGAGAAATCGGTGAACATATATAAAAAAAACATACATACAGCTGAACATAGAACCTCCTCCTTTTTTAAGTCGTTTAAAAAGGTGATTCTGCCTTTGAACTCTTTTAGAGAATGCAACCTTATCTTTTCGAACGAAAGTTCGAAGTCGGTTTACTTTCGTCCAAAGCAAACTTTTCGTACGCGACTTTTCTTTAACTTGATCTTTACCGTAGACTTATGAATATAAAGCCAAGTCCTAAAATAGTACATTTCGATGCTAGTGCGAAAAGTATGTCATTACATCACGAGTACCGAGTTTGTGGCAAGACTCGGGACGAGTGAAGAATGTAATTTCCGCACGTGTATCGAACAATGTTTTTTAACACAGTTGCTAAAAAATAAATCAATTTCAAACTCGGATTCAATCATTTTATAAGCAACAATTTGAAAACTTAAGATTGGTAAACAAATTCGTTGTAAGTTCGACCTTTCGCAGTGAAAATTTTTGACATTATGAAAGGTGTTTTTTTTGAGCTTTTATTCGACTACAATGGATTTTGTTATTATTATTGAACCCACTTCAATGAAAGTTTTTTTTTTCAAATGCATGTTCTATAAGACATAAACAATTGTAAATATAAAACATTGTACTGTTATTACCTAAGTACCTATTTTTATTTACGATTATTTGTGTATCGTATATTTATAAAAACAATATCGAATGTCGCCTATGGAAGTAAGAAAAAACGCCTCTTCATTATGTCAAAAGTTTTGACAGGCGTTTCGGCAGCTATTCTGTTCCATTCAGACAACTTATTAAGAACGGTTTTTCAATATTCAATATTAAAAAATAAACGTATAACACGTTTAGGGCGAGCGTTTACCTAATGATGAAGAGGTAAGTAATAAAATATTAAATATGTAGGTATATTTTTCGTATTCTTACATTAACAGTAGGTTTTTATGTTGATTACGATGTTTAAAGGAAACTAATATTAATACTCATCTATAAGTAGTCATGAATTGGAACAAGTATAAATTTAAAAAAATTTGTAAAGTAAAAAGCACTAGTTCGCGAAAACAAACTTTCCGCACGCTATACAGCTACGAAAAGTACCACTTTTGAGCAACTGTGTTAAAAATAAATATTCTATGCATGACGCTTCACACGTCCACTTGACGACTCGCGACCTTACGCGATTGTTCGAACTTTATGGACATCTTTACTACTATTTCGTAATTTTAAACTTTACTTTGAACTTAGTTTTGTATGAAGTAGCAAATAACTTAGTGTTTTTGACTTTTGACACTTGTTTTTTACCTTAAAGCGTATTTGTGACATTCCATCGGATAAATTCGCACAATGACAAATACAACACTATGGTAAGGGTGCCTTTCCACCAGAGATGTGCTATGCAGCTATGCTGCGAGGTTGTGAAAGCTACGCCACGAAACTATGTGTCCGTTTCCGCTAATGCTAAGCTATGTAGCCGTTCGAGGACGATGCGCTATGAAGATGCGCAGCCGCGAGGTAGCTGTGCGAGGAAGATGCGCAGCTCTAGCTGCACCACTCGCGACCATCCATAGCACGCATCCAGAGCACGCAGCCAGAGCACGCATTTTTCCATATAAAAAACATAGCTTAGTTGAACCCGTTTCCACTAGTGCTATGCTATGTGGACCAATGAATACGATAGGTGGATATCAAACGCATCCATAGCAACGTAGCATAGCACATCTCTGGTGGAAAGGCACCCTAAAGCTGTACCCGTGTTATGGTCGCCATTGTCGCGGTGGATATTTGTGGATAAAGCATCCGTCACTCTCGCACTTACATACTGGTCAGAAAGTGACAGTTGTTTTATCCACGCTTATCCACAAAATAATAATAATTTGGTCCGTTGGTCCCATTACTGTCCATATAAAAATTAACAAACGCCGGCTATAGGTACCTATTTATAAATACCACCCAGGAGTAACAGGATCTTAACGATAACTTTTGTGTCATCTTCATAACAATTGCATATTTTAAAAAACCGGCCAATTGCGAGTCTGACTCGCACACGAAGGGTTCCGTACCATCGTACAATATTAAATACTATGTAATTTTTATTATTTGTTGTCATAGTGGCAACAGAGATACACTCTGTGAAAAGTTCAACAGTCTATCTATTACGATTCGTGAGATATAGCCCGCGGAGTGACAAAATTTAATAAAATCACGCTTTTTGTATGGGAGCCCCCTTTTATTTTAAATTTTATATTATTTTTATTATTTGCTGTTGTAGCGACAGTTAAAATAATCACAACAAAATTTCAACTGTACGGTTCATGAGATAAAGCCGGATTTAACAAAAAAATCACGTTTCTTGTATGGGGCCCCTCTTTAATTTTTAATTTAATTTTATTTTTATTATTTGTTGCTATAGCAGCAATAGACATACACATTCTGTGAAAATTTCAGATGTCTACCTATTTCGGTTCATGAGATACAGCCCGGCGACAGACAGACGGACAGCGGAGGCTTACTAATAGGGTCCCGTTTGGCTCCCTTCGCGTACGGAGCCCTAAAAAAAACCTTCAAGTTATCAACAATTTAATGTGCTTCATTGTGCAAAAATAATCATAATAAAACACCCGCTTTTTATATAATCCAGCGACTCGCGAGTTACGTACCGATAGCCGTCGTACTTCAATGCTCCATCCCGAGCGAGCAGCGCCGAGGCCAGTAGGCAGCTACATAATAGGATTTACTTTTACGATCGATAAAGCTTACGTGGAATAAAGTTTTATTAGCATTTGCCATTACCGGGTAGCTATTATATTCGCTGATTCTAAAACACACCTTTGTTCATAAATGTTATACACTCAGGAACTGTACTAAGCAGTTACCTGGTGCAATCAAAGGTAAAAATAAATAGCTGGGTGAATTTCGGGGCGTTTCAACCGCCGTCATTAGTTTCACCAAATATATTGACGAAATCAGTGACACTACAGCAACTTCTGATGCTGATAGAAACTACATTCCCGGTTCTGCTTCTGTTTACATCAGGAGTTGCTGGTAGGTGTCATTGACACTAATGATGGCGGTTGAAACGCCCTGAAATTCACCCACCTACACAAAATTGCAAACACATGTAACTAAATATACATCGACTTTATAATATTCAAGGCTCGGAAAAGCGCCCGACATTTTGAAAACATAACCCTGTTCCGTACAGCAGAGACTTCCTTATGATTATACGACATTATATTTTATATTATTTATTTTATAAACACGTTTACACAAAATATCTAGTACACGTAGTTTAACCCATTTATTCGTAAATTACCACTTGTAGCTCCTTCTTAGACGAACACTATGATACCAATAACTCAAGTTCTCCAAAAATGTTAGTTGTTTTTGTAAACATCCCTACATATAAATTATGGTAAGTATATAATTTTAATAAATCTATAAAATACCTAATAATATTTTTTATTAACATCATAAGGAAGTCTCTGCTGTGCGGAACAGTGTTATGTTTTCAAAATGACGGGCGTTTTTCCGAGCCTTGAATATTAGCGAAATAGAATAAGAACACGAACTACGTATTCCTAGTTTTTTAGAGATGTCAAAAATTATAATATTGACAGCCCGGGCCCCAATGGTCTAGTTAGGTTGGGGGGGACGTCACACCCCGCGATGGTGAAAAAATGGTCGGAGTTCATGGGCATTACGTTTAATGTTATTATTATTTATTTATTTATTAAGCCAACAAGAAAATTACACATAAACAAAAACTATTTTAGGACAGTTTGTCTGCAGGAAGACTTTAAGACTTTACTATTATAATCTTAGTATTTTTGAAAGGTTTTTTCCTTATTTGTTTGGTATCATGATATATGAGGTATAAATACCACAAAGAGCAAAATAAAAATATTTTTTTAAATTATAGATAGATTATAATTAGATATAAATTTGTGAACTTTCTTCCAGTATATCAAAACTCAACCTTCTAGATGCTTGACATATTTACTTAATTATACATATATGCCTTTTTTAGGGTTCCATACCCAAGAAAGGTGCCCAACGGGACCCTATTAATATGCCTACGCTGTCCGTCCGTCCATCCGTCTGTCTGTCCTAACTATAAAGAGCTGTATCTTTTGAACCGTAATAGATAGCGGGTTGATTTTTTTTTCAGAATATGTGTTATTACAGCGGATTTACTAACAAATGAAAAAATAATAATAAAGTGAAATCATAAAGGGGGTCCTAAAGGGGGTACAAGAAACGTTTTTTTTCAACCTATTTTTATTTTTGTTGTATCGTAAAAACGGTAAAACACACAACCGTCTAATTTGGCATGATTATAGAACAAACTCTAAAGAATAACAACAAATACTAAAAACCAGCCAAATGTGTACGGAACCCTCAGTGCGCGAGTCCGACTCGCACTTGCCCGGTTTTATTATTTATTTCAATTTGAACCCGTATTTCATGAAAATGGGTCATTGTATGTACAAATTTACGCAGTTTGTGATTTTGATTACTGCTTAATGTATTAAACCCCTTGAAATATCCAGTGCCATAAATATTAATTTATTTTATCTGGAAATCAGAAAATTAAGCAATTGATGTATTCAATGCCTTACTTCGTATTACATTAGGTTTATATCGCTTGGTCAGTGGTCATGTTTACATATGTATACATAACTGATATACTTCAGTCATCAAACCAAATTTAACAATATGAACCATATTTTAATGGGCATCGGCCGCCGTGACCCGTAAATCATAATAAAAAAATCATCATAAACATGTTCACCCATTCTACGGCAATCAAACAAAACTTACACCTCAAGTCGGTATTTAAAGAAGATCCTTTCTTTACCACAAGCCCGCGTCCTCGCCGCAAACTGACATTTATTGGTAAAATTTATGAAGGTCTCGCGACGGTTGTTTAATATTCCACATTCAAATCTGAGTGTCCGATTGGTCGCGCGCCATTTCAGATGCGCTTGCGCTGCGCTGGCGTTATGAACCGGCGGCGGTGCGTGTGATTTTAAAATTCGGTTAGATTTTACCGCTGTTTAGCCTTTTAGTTTGAATAATAAAAGTGGCAGTGCTATCTGTGTTAAGGCGGCTTAGGATTTGATGGTTTAAGGTATTTGTGTCGCCGGCGCCTTATAGGGCAAGATCTACACCTAATGTCCACTTAAATGATATGGTAGCGATTCGATACATGATTTATAAAAAAAATGCATGCGTTTCGCCTAAAAATAATGATGTAGGTACTCTACTAAGTATTTATAGTACAAAGAAGAATAATTTGGAATAGATGTAGGCTAACTAACTAAACTCTACCCAATAATTGTTTCGTGTCGCATTTATAAACTAAACTAGGCATCTAAATGTATATTCAACAGAGACTTCTGTTACGGAAATTAAAGCAAAAAAATTCGTAAGCACTCGTTATTGCACCTGCATCCGTCAGGATAGCCAGTAAATATGTTGATTCAAATCCAACTCGAGACCCAAGTTTTTTATCTTTGATATAATTTAGGCTTGTCTATTTTTAATTATGTTTAAGAATTTGTCAAGGACACCGATTGGATAACCACACAATGCTCCACAAAACGCACTGTCACGCCTACCTTGGCTTTGCATCAAGTCTTTACCGGCTAATGCTGACTACTACTAACCACCACCAACAAATATCATCATCAGCATCATTTCAGCCGAAAGACTCCCCCAAGGCTCGCCATAAGAACTGGTCCTGCGCCGCTTGCATCCAACAAACATATGTTCCGTCCTAATCTTGTTTAGCCAAAAAAGGGTAAGCAAGGGAGAGACAAAACATAATATTACAGAAAACGATCGAAAACAATATAATTTAGCAATTGTCGAGCAGGCATGGATTTAGTATTAACACCGATTCGTGGCAACAAGTTAAAGTTTTTGTCAATGATCAACGCAAACTTCTCAGTAAAATACTCAACAATTTTTTTATAAATCCTTTGTGACAAACAATAAAAACATTTGTGAAACTTACCCAAATGAGATTTCGGGTTGACTCCTACCACCGGGGTTTGGCTAATCTGAGATTTAGTTGAAGTACGAAACTTAACTCGCTTTGTCGATGGTTTAAGGGATAGACCCTTTGACAGTTAAACAAAAAACGTTATTCTTAAAACTACACTATTGTTACAAAATGTTGAAGCAAGCGTGTTTTAATGCAAAAATATAAACATAATAATACCTGCCCATTTCCAGTGATACCCGAGTTACACAACAAATCTACTTAGTGAAGATAGTTAGCCATGGCCTCAACTGGGTAATTCTCCGAGCGTTTCAATTTGCCCTGGTAGCATTAGTATCGAAATTCCTGTAGCTTTGGATGCTATTTTCGGTTATTTTGTAGAGTGCCCTGACTTCTACAAAAGCACTGAATAGCTTATCCTAATCTACAGGAAATTCGACATTAATGCGACCAGGGGAGTGAGGGCGGTTGAAACGCTCGATGAATTACCCAACTAGGATTTGAACCCGTCATTATTATACTAACATTATTATACAACTAT
The DNA here is from genome assembly GCA_963241965.1 of Tortrix viridana. Classification (NCBI taxonomy): domain Eukaryota; kingdom Metazoa; phylum Arthropoda; class Insecta; order Lepidoptera; family Tortricidae; genus Tortrix; species Tortrix viridana. The sequence goes on along the minus strand of OY725191.1, from coordinate 6,132,543 downwards.
ATTCATAACAGATTATAGAAATGCTGTTTTCTTTAAGATTTTGTTTTTAATGTCAATTAAGATCAATATCCTTGAACTTTTGAATATCGAGCATGGCACCTATTCACAGTTAACTATTTACACGACTACCCAAAAAGGGTTCCAAATAGTGATACAGTAGTTTTTTTATAGGTTATTTACAGTCACGTCACAATACAGCGAACATATTTTGGTAAATAAATGTTATATTTTTGCTATTTAAAATTAACGAAGTGTTACCAAACGTAAAGACACCGAAATGTCAACTGTACTTTCAGTTTACTGAATCCTCGACAGGGCCCAGATCAAATTCATCAGTGGATATTAGAAACTTAAGTATCAATTAAAGTTCAAAATGACGGACTATTCCTTACAGGTCACTGTACCTTACAAGATTTTGCTTATAATACAACTAGCGACCCCGCCCTCGCTTCGCTCCGGGTACTATTATATACATAAACCTTTCGTGAAAAATTATGTAACTGACGTTGAAAACCGCATTAAAATCCATTGCGTAGTTTGAAAGATCTAAGACTTTGTTTTATACTATTTAGTGATAATGATACCTCAAGTTAAAATTAAACATTTGCCACGTACAGGCATGTGTCAAATTTTAATTTGTTCTATGTATTCGTGATTTGAATAGTTGGGTCAATCTAGGATGATCCCTGTGACAGCTCATATGTTGTCTTATCAACCTCAATAGACCTGCGTATGTTGCCTTAAGGTAGAAAGTGCACTGATTTTCAATTATCTTTGGTATGTAGATGACGACATTTGTTTTTAGCGTAACATTGCACGTTAACACTTCAAAATAAATACACCGTCACACTAATATTCTGGTCAACTTCGTACGTATTATGTACTACATTTATAGACAATTGGACTACGGAATGTAATCCAGACACCCTGTTCAATCTGGTTTCAGAAGTCATCAATTTTAAACAAGACCTTTAATCTTCTTCAGTCTGCTTCTATATTCAGGTGACAGCGGGTTTAGCATGCATACACGAGATTCCATATTCTAACGTAAGACTTAACGCTTAAGGTTTAAAATAAAAGTGTCTCGTCTTGATAAAATCGCTATAAAAAAGTGAAAATCGCTACAGTCGCTTAGTAATAAAAAGTAATAAAAGTCAGGACGAGACACTTATTTTAAACCTTAAGCGTTAAGTCTTACGTTAGAATATGGAATAGATACATTCATTTCCCTAGCACCTGTCACATTTTATCTAGTCATAAGAGCTGTCATAACGTAAACAGTAAGATTAAGATAGCGAAGCAAGATGCGCTAAACCATAGTGCAAAAAGGCCCAGTCCAACTTTTTGATGAAATTAGTGAATTAAAAAAAACAATACAATCTGTCCATTAATTTTGCTTCTGTGATGCTACAGACAGACGGACAGACAAGCAAAAGGGTCAAAATTATTAATATTATTATTTCATTTTATTTCAAGTAACTTTACAGACTCATAAACGATGGTTAGTACGTGCTTATAGCTATGGTTATTATACAAGTTTGCAAAAACAATAGTATGGTCATGTTTCTAGCAGCACCTAAGAAGGTTAAACATAATAAGTACTTCTAGAATCATGCATATCATCACAGTGCCTCAAATATGGGCAGTCAAACCTCTCAGCCAACAAACGCAGGATGGGGTTGGTTATACCTACCCGTTTTTGGTTGAAAGTTTAAAACGCTCTAAAATTTGACTCAAAACAGTGCTTATAGGTGTCGGCACGAGAGTTGAGACGAATGTGCGCACACAGCTACATGCAACAAAGGTAGTGGCAACAAAATCCCGCTGTCAATACATGACGTGATGTTTTGTGCGTGACCACCCTGGTGCCGATAATACCCCTGTGGTATTAGGGTGAATCAACTTTTAAGGTAGGCACTCCTTTTCTTTTGCGGCACTAAAACTTTCCTGGTGACTTATGATTAATAATAATTTACAGATTCCACATGTTAGACATCTAATTTTCGAAAAACCCTGGTAACTCGGGGGAAAATGCACATTTTCCATACAAAACTGGGGACAACATCATCCCCTGCGTTACCAACTATATTATTATTTAAAATTGTACTAGGTACCTATTTAAGAACATTTTTTTAATGTTAGCCTATTTGTCTGATTTTATAAACGTGTAAGCTATGACGTTAGCAAATAAACAGTTTTACTAAAAAAATATTAATTATGATCAATTCGAAAAATGGTTCAGTTCACCTTAAAAGTTGATTCACCCATTAATTTCACGCACCCCTAGCTATTTCACGCAACACCTCATCAAATACTATGTTATCGCCTCCATGCACTGCAAACCTTTTTTAACTTGTCTGTTTGTCTTCCAATTACGCGGTAACCACTAAACCGATTTACGAACAGGCCAAGGATCCGGGCGGGCTAATGAGATGTGTGTTATATTCCACCGCAGGCAGGTGCCGTTGGTACAAAGGCTGCAGCCCTGCAGTCAACATTGTATTAAACCCCCACTTTACATAGTAAATTACAACATAGTATACAAATAATCAGACTAATATTTTAAATGCGAATTTTCGTGAGTGTAATCGTGTCGCACGCTTAGTAATAAACTGGCTCAAGTCGAAATGAACCCATATTCAATTTTCAAGCGTAATTAGAAGCGCTTGAGATTTAAAATCAAACGGCATTGTTTCGACCTGCGCCGGTTTAACAAATATTTAAACAAATATTAGGAAATCTAAATATTAACAAATCGAAACAGAAAAATGCATCATGCATGAGACTAGTGCAAAGGTTTTAAGTCCTTTATGAACCATTTATTTCCAGTTTTAGCTTCAGTAAGGACATAAAAATCAATTAGCCTGTTTCCGCAAGAACTGTGATAATTATGGCTTTGAAAGGTCAAACTAATAAAACAATAATTAAGATGATAAAAATATCATAAAAATAAAAATACCATATTATTTTCTCGTGACTACGGCTGTTGTAACTCAGACGAAACGTCGACGTAAATAAATAAATAAATGTCAGGGACAATCTTACACAAATTGATCTAGTCCCTAACTAAGCTCTAGGCTTGTATTATGGGTCCTAGGAAACGATAAACATACTTATATAGATAAATACATAGAAAACATCCAAGACTCCGTCATACAAATATTTGCCCTTACCGGGACCGGGATATTTGCATATGTACGCTTAGATCTTTCAAACTACGCAACGGATTTTAATGCGGTTTTCACCATCAGTTACATAATTTTTCACGGATGGTTTATGTATATAATACAACCCGGAGCGAAGCGAGGGCGGGTCGCTAGTATCATATAAATAAATTATATTATATGAATGTAATACTATTAATACAGTTTATTGACCACCGACGTAAAGAGACGGGTGTTACAAGTTTAACGTGTGTGTCTGTGTATCTGTCCGTGGCATCGTAGTTCCCAAACCGATGGACCGATTTTGATAAACTTTTGAAATGTGACTTTTTAGCAAAGTTTGATGAAAATCCGTTGGGCCATTTAAGAGTTATGAGCTCTGAAAGTGAACTTTGTCAGGGGTTTTACAACTGCTTTGACATGAAATGTGACGTTCTCAATATAAAGAGACCTTATGGAGGCAGGCGGTTACGCCTTGTTTAGAACTGTTACCATAGTATTTGTATAGTTACAAGAATAAGAAGAGCGTAACTGCCTTCCTCCACAAGGTCCCTTTATATTGAGAACGTCACAAATTATTGTCGTAATGTATTTTAACAATACGAATATAATATTACTATGTCACTTTTTCAGGTAAAACAGGTCTCAACAAAAAGTTCTGATAGAACAAAAGCAGGGAACTAAAACTTAAAAACCTTAATGGCCTTTAGTTAGCATGCGTCCTTTGATTACAATAACAGAAGTACGTCGACAATGGAAGAAACAATGACGACGTAATCTTGAGTAACTCTATGGTCGGTTCGTTTTGTTAAGAAGAAAGTCTTCGATACGCTTGCGCAAATTATCGCCCAATCTTCTCTTCAACAAGTATACCTACTTATCAATTCGAATTATTTCAAATGATTGGTGAACAGAAGATATGTGAAAAATAGTGATGGCTAAATGTCGATGTTAAAGCGAGGTTACGAGTTACACTACGCAGATACTATAATATATTTTTATCTTAAGATAAAATATCGCTCACTACCTAAGTACCTAGCACACAAGCTTATAGGATATATACAGCCCTTAAAATGCTAAAACTAGAGTTATAATGGCTGTATAAGCTATTAGGTATACATCTTTTGCGCTACTTGGGCATACAATCCAATAGAACCTTCACACATAGCAAAGATAATATAACTGTTCATCTTGTATGGCGAACGATATTTATCCTAAGATAAAATATTATAGTATCTGCGTAGTGTGTGCCTCGCTTGAATATCAAATCAGCCTACATAGTGTGTCGTCTGAGTTACTCATAGGTACTGTACAGTCGAGGACAGAAAGATGTTTACACTTTTTCACCTTATTTCATTGTAATAAGGTCCAAAAGTGTATACATCTTTCTGTCCTCGACTGTACAATACCACAGCGTAAAAAGTTACAGTGGGACAACGCCTTTGAAGTCTCGTGAAATGCCGCTTTTCGTTATTGCCGCAGGGTTGTCAAATTTAATTATTTATTTTTACTTAGTCTGTTCCATATCCATGTTTGATTATTGGTAATACTTGTATAAAGCGTTCCAGTAATAACATATGTACAATCTCTCATGGCACAAGAAATATTGACCACTATAACTCTAATTAAACACTTAATAAGATGCGTCACTAAAATGCGCCACTCCTGAACAGCGTGTCCCAAGCGAGTGTATGGCAGCTTGGGCTCGCTCCACCCCTCTCTCGCCCCGCGAGCCCCGCACGATTGTTCTGTCTAGAGGTGTCCGTAGGCCGACTGTAGGGAAGGGATTATATAGACTGTGACAATACCATGTACAGTGAACCAAGAAATTCCTTTACCACCTTTGGACCTTAATATCTTATAAATAAGAGTCGCAAAGAAATAAAGAGTATCTTGGTCGGTTAGGTACACATAACCATCGGAAATGTGAAATTATTTATATAAATATTAAAATAATAATGAACAGGTAAATATATTTGATATTACTTTTAATTACCCGTAGTTGCGCAAGATTTATTTATTGAATCTTTATTGCACAAAAATACAAATTTGAGTACAAAAGGTGAACTTAATAAGATTAACGCATGCTTATGATTTATGCATTTTATGGATGGATGATAATAATGGATATGGGTTTAGGTTTAGTGAAGCGTTTCTTGTACAGCGACGACATCATTACTATAACATTATGGACTGATATGAAAACGGTAAGTATGTATATTTTAAACTTTACAGAAAAAAGCTCCTCATAGGTGACTTACTCTTGCGTCATTTTTGCTCGGTAGGTACCGATTATAATAAAAATAATGATATAAAACATACAAATTAGTATCTTATTATTTCATAATAATTATTTTATCAGATGCAATCTTCGGGTGGTTTTTCTGTGTTTTTTGACTTTTTGTTGAGTTAGTTGTTAGTTATTTTACACTTCTGGTAACGGATTAAGAACAAAAATAGTAACTTCCAGTCTCTTTATATTACTTTAAAAAGGCATTTTTCATAAGTTCTTACATACTTTTTTTTATTTATTCATCCCTATCACATGGTTGAATTTTGACCTTCATATACCGAAAAATATTTGGCACTTTTTTTGCTGACAGTAGTTAAGTTACAAGATTGATATTAATAGGTATGTAGATCTTTCTGACTGCAGTAATAAAGTCAGACAATCTACATTTACATCAATCCGTTACTTGACTTCTTAGTTGACACTACCACATGTTTAAGCCAAGTTCCTAGACGGCCGCACTTTGAATCTCGAGATTCCATTTCATTTCCATTACATGATGGAAGGTGGATGGAACACTTCAGTTTCTGCGAAAATCAAGGTATATTTTAAGGCCGAGTACAACCACTCATATAAACTTATAGGAATCTACGTGGTTTTATTCAGTAAAACAATGTTAAGTAATTTAGAATAGGTCCATGCGAAAAAAAAGGTTTTTATAACAAAAAGCTACGAAACTGCTACGACATGCTACGCCTCTACGAGAAAAAAAATACGAAGAATCTTCAAAACAAATACCAATATACTAAAAGAAATAGTAACAGAAAAAAATAATTAAATGTTTGTCATGACGTAAACTTTTTTCTAGTGGGTTTATCTGACCGTTAGTATTTATACTACCTATCTGTCTATTTATACACAAATATATGTCATTATAATATAAATTTAGATCTACAATTTAAATTGACTATTTTTATCCCTTGACCCTCTAATACAAGAAACGGCAAATTATTTCAATGCAAATAGCAACAACAAATACACATAAAAGTAGACATCACTCCTAAAGAAGAGACAACAACGAACATGGACTTCCAAATATTATTTCTTGTCTATGTAGATGATTTTAACGACGGGGGCAATTTAGCGATCGATTATTTTCTCATGTCCGGTCCCTATTTTCAAACCGCGCATATATAGATCAGGTTAGCAAATGTAAAATTTTAACTCAAAGTATCTTTATCTATCCGGAATAACAGGGATGATGACATTTTTTTTTTCTTTGCCCATCAGGAAGATTATCAAAAACACACACGGACACGTATTTTTTCTTTTTTCACATTATTTAAAAAAACAAAAAAAAATATTTATTTATTCATCGTTTCATATACAATACAGTATTGCAAGATGTTGAGAGTACAATGTGTAGGCAGGTACATGGCACCCTGTCAGGATATTACAATGTCACAATAGTAGGTATTAGTGATTAGTTAAGTAGTTATCGGTACATTATGTCAAAAATGTATTGTTAGGTACTTATTCTTATTCTTAAAAATTATATTATATGTCACTGGTAATTAATGTTAATTGTTAATTTGGTTATTTTAGATCTATACCTGAAATTGTAATACCCGTAAGTCAATCTTATTAAAAATTACAATTTAATATAATTTAAACTATTAACATTCAAAAATTCTTCAATAGTATAATAGCATTTGTCAATTAAAATATTTTTGAGGAGACGTTTAAATTTATTATCATTTTCTTCCTTTACTAAATTCTTAGGCAACTTATTGTATATTTTTATGGCCCTGAAATATGGACCGTCTCTGTACATGGCTAGTTTGGATCGCGGCAGGGCTAGCCGAAAGTTTGACCGCGTGTTAAAGTTAAATTACGGAGATATTCACGTCTTGGTACAATTTTTACACAGAAGTGACGTCACGAGCCCCCACTCCCGAACGTTGACGCGCTTCGCTTTGTCATTTTTTGTTTGATTGATTAGCAAAAAAAATACGTGTCCAATATTTTTTTATAATCTAACCCTGACTAAATATAATTTAGTTTTATTAACCCAGTCATCATACCTATTTAAATATAGAGACCGGCCATTAAATGGGCTTAGGTCAAAAACAAACTACTTTTTATTATAGGTATCATTTAGGTAACTGTGTATGTCAACCTACCTAAACACGATGTGATAATTATGACGATATGTCTATCTATCGCTATCGCTAAAATATTTAACCAAACTACTTCGGTCAATTCAGAAATAACCATAATTTGATAAGGTGTTAATAAAGTTTTGTTGATTTGTCTTTAAGGAATAAAACAGTTAATGTTATTTAACTCGACTGATTTGGTATGCCTTAGTTATGTAGTCACTTTTTTAAGCTACGGGTAGACGAAGTTCGGTTTCATTTAACAAACTTTTCATTAAACTTTTTTCTCAGTGCATTAAATCCCCGACGTTTCAAGACCGTTTTCAGTTTCTTGGAGGTTGTAAGTACGAGTTTTGACCTGCCAGTTTAACGTATGAGGACATAAACGATCAGTTTTTATTAGTACAGTCGAGGACAGAAAGATGTTTACACTTTTGGACCTTATTACAATGGAATAAGGTGAAAAAGTGTAAACATCTTTCTGTCCTCGACTGTACACGTTTTTGGACGGCAGGCCGCCTCAGACTTGCGTCTGCCGGTAAGGGGGACCCTTAAGTTTTTCATACTTTCCACCCTGTATTTTTTGCAGCTAACAACTTATAACCCTGAGACTACTGTAGAAGTCTATCATTTCCGCGTCAAGTCACGAGAACGAAAATACGTCAATTGTTAACTATACTACAGTTACAGTTAGTTTACAGTTTAGTTTGTTTAGTATACTATAGTTAAGTATCAGGGGACAATCTCAAACAAATTGTTTTTAAGCACAATAGGCCGTACTCAAGAGACGTCAATTAACTTTTAAGTTTGATCAAATACAAATACAAATTAATTTATTTTCAGGCTACTAGGCCCATAGATAAATACCTTACTGACTAAAATACATATATTTATAAATTTAACAGTAAAGTTTCTGCTGTCACTTTCTTTGCAATAGAATAAGACGCAGCAACTTTAATGAAACTTAAAAATTAATTGACATCTCTGAGTGCGGCAGTATGTCTGTGACTGTTTGTGTTCCAATAAATACCTATAAATAAATAAATACCATAGACTATACATATTATATTCGGATTTCGTAAAATTTCATATACGAGGTTGAGTCAGAGACCCGTCGATATGCAGGATAGGTACTTACGAAGATTTTGACAACAATTTTGTTATACCTAGTTATCAAATAGGCATTAGGCAAAATCGGTATTCGGTAGGTTTTATTTAGGTAGGTTTGTACTAGTCCAGCACCATAGGTATATATGTTTATTGGATTGTAAAACTACATACAAGCAATTTTAATTCTACTAATATTATCAATGCGAAAGTTTGTGTTGTGTGTGTGTTAGTTTGTTACGGCTGGCCAGATTTGGATGAAATTTGGAATAGAGATGATTATACCCTGGATTAACATATGGGATACTTTTTATCCCTATTGTTTTTTTTTTTTTTTTATTTGGTAGTTATTATTATTATTTGGTAGTATTTTTATTTGGTAGTTCCCAAGGGAAAACCGATAAACGACTTCTACGCGGACGGAGTCGCGAGCAAAAGCTAGTATATAAAATATATGAGACATGAAAAAATCGTTATCAAATAAATAAAGGATCTTTATTTTTAGAAGTCGAATAATTCCTTAAATATTCTACACTTTACAACTTACTTTTAAAAGTGGTAATTATTTAAGTATAAACAAACGCGATCTTCCGAATAATCATAAGGGTTGGTAAATAATAAGTTATATTTACAGATTAAACCGCATGAAATTTAGTTTTAATGAAGGTTTAGACATTTTCAGATATTTTTTCAGGTCTCAAGCCCACGGAAATACTTTAGTTTAAACAAATTACACATGATTATGATCCGTAAATGTACCTTTATTGCAAGACAAGGATAAATTGTAGACATTGTCATGGAACACCATTGATGAAAGCTGTGTTACCTCGCGGTTTGCCTCACTGGTTTTATTTTTTAATTGATCGGTATAGTCTCGGTTTTTTGACTGATTACTGGCCACTTTTGATTAATTTCAAAATAGACAATGATCCTCACACATGTGTGCAACAATAATGTAAAATATATTTGGATAAAGTGAGTATTGATCGCTTGGAAGTCTCTGCTAAATTGGTCGCCCAGTTAGGCCGAGCGCGCCGACCTAGGCCTAACTCTTAACTTGTTTAATAATGATTTACTTTGTCATATACTGTGATGTCGGATTAGATTTTAGTGTAATAAGTCGCATATAATGTCTTGTTGACTTGTGGGGTAAAATGACAAAGTTTCGCGCATTTTTTTAAAGACTACTTATATTTCTGGTGGTGGTACGCTTGCGTCATTTACACCTACCTATAACTAATGACTAATTAAGGTAACCGAATAAGAATAGTTCATAGCTTAAGTTTTGTCGGATTGATCATTGAAGTAAGGAATGCATTTTAAAAAGATCCTAAGAGAAGTTTATTTTCATTTAACTGTTTTTTTTTACATTCAATCTAGAATAGGTACTGTTTTTAACATTCTGACATGTAATAAACAAGGAAAAATCGTCAAATTATAGTAAACAAAACTTAACCTCCACGACTCATCGCACAACACAGCACATAACCATTTTTTTTAATTTGGCATTGGCACAGGACACTAACTTTTACCAATGTGATGTTGGTGGAAGGGGGCATGGGCCCCCCGTCCCGCGGCTAGGAATCCCGCCACTTCGGCTCTACACGGCACTCACAGACACACCGCGAACAGCGCGGCAACCCTGCGCTAACTCTAAACGCGTACTGACCAAAAAACCAGAGCTTTCGAACGACATCGCGCGAGAGAACAGGATGGGAGATAATCGAAACGTAAGAAGGAAAGGGACGGATAGGGTAGCGTTCGGAAGCAGGCGTGGTTCGAGCGACCAGCCATTCGCATCGAAGGGGTGGCGCTTGCGTTTTCTAGGTTTTGTTTCGTGCGTGTTTCTGTGCGGTAGTAGGATTTCATTTTGTAGTACACGTGCGGGGTTCGCAGTAAATTTAAATTGGCTTCGGTACATCGGTTGGAAGCTACATAATTATAGAGCCTGGATTTTCGGATGCTCTAGCTTCTTTTATTTGGTGTTGTGAAAGGTTGTAACGGGGGCGTGTGATTAGACAGCCACCCGCCTATGAGCCGAGCCGGATTTCTTTATTTTCCCTTCCGCCCTCACTTGGCCTAGAGTAATAATAAATTTATCTAGGCTGAGTTATGTACTGACCGTAGGTATGAGCTAGACGTACTGTCGCCTGTTAATAGATATTTAATACGTAGGTTTCCCGCTGTTAAGGGCGATTTATGCTCTAGATTTAATTCATAAATCGGAGACAATATATCTCCAATCAATATAACTCCTTACGCAAAATCTAATCTGACCGAGATTACAATTAGGGTTTTTCAATCAGTGCCCAACTGAATTTGTACGGAATATTTTGCCGACTGCGTTAAACGGTATCGGGTAAAGCTCTTTATAGAAATTAAAGTGAAATTTCTAACTCAAAATAACTAGTGTTATTTTGAGTTAGAAATTTTTAGTTATTTTAAATAATTATAGGTAATTAAGGTCGGAATTTCAAAATTGACCTATGTAACTAATAAAAATTTAATTATCAAGAACCATTAATGATATAAAACTGTATAGGTACTTATTTACGAAAAACTAAATTCAAGAGTATCATGCTTGCATATAAGGAAATAAGTTATAAGAACAATGTAAGAACAGTAGAATTCTAATATTAGATACTACTACTAAAAATACTCACTAGCCTAAATAGGGCTTTGACTATGTATCTATCAAATTGTAACGCTAAGCCTGGTCTCCTCTGTGCCTACACACCTAAAAGACTAGACTAGGTGCGAAAGTTTTCACTGTCTATAGATACAGGTAGTAGAGGACAGAAAGATGTTTACACTTTTGGGCCTTATTACAATGGAATAAGGTGAAAAAGTGTAAACATCTTCCTGTCCTCGACTGTACATCAAATTGTATGGAATTGACATAAGCAAATACACTACAGCTTACTTTAATCCTGTAGGTACCTACATATCCTCTGAGTTCTACAACCGTTAGCATTCTCAAAATCCAACTTGTCTAGCTCGACAGTAACTGTGGGTAGGTATCACTTACACCAATGTCGTATTCTGGACTTATCGATATTTTAGAACGTAGATATCTATAGCCGGAAAATTGCCTGCTTGTCGGTATTCTACAGATTGTACTTCGGGGAGTGTGCACAGGAGCTCCACGAGCTAATACCGCCGTCTCCTTTCTACCATCGGACTTCCAGGCGCACCGCGGGGTGCCATACGTCCCTGGTTCAAATTCCGCCTTTTTAAACAAAGCGGTTTCCATCATCTTTCATAATGCGTACTGTAAAAAAGTGGAATGCGCTTCCGGCGTCTGTATTTCCGAGTGCATACAATCTGAACCTATTTAAAGCCAGGGTGAACAGGCATCTTCTGGGTGAGCTCGCTACATCTTAGACTGAATCTTCGTCCTCCAAGGGTAAGAGTTAGTCAAGAGCAAACCTATTATCAATAAAAAAAAACTATAAATATATCTTTATGTATACAGATATCAGTTTTTTTTTAAGTTACTTACGGGATTTTTGCAAAGTAGGTAACGAATTTTGCGATCAGTCATAATATATCGCAGCTCTAATGCAACTACAGATTATAAGGGTATAAATGCAACAACGACGTAAATGCAGAAAAAGTCAACTTTGAAATTCAATTGTTTTTTACAGCAATAACGGTCTTTTAAACTAATAAATTAATTAATTAATAATTTTTACTTCAGTCTACGCCACTCCGTAACTTAATAGTGCGAACACTGCCATCGTTTATCGTGATATCGTTCTGATAATATCGAAGGTCCTTCGCATTTTATAAAATTGATTTCATATAGGTACAGTAAGTAGCTGGTTGATGCACACACGCCTGAAAGCTAATGGATTTACATAGTTCGTATTCAATTAAAAGAAAGGAGCCAACCAAGTCAGATTCTTTCTTAATGTCATATTATAAGTATATAAGTATTTGTGTACTTATATTATGTATGAATTTAAGATGATAGGTAGTAAAGAATTTCTGTTTTTGGTTGACTGCATCTTCTTAACGAGAATATTGGGGGATGCAGCCAACTAAAACAAAAAATCCTTCTACCTATAACAACAGCAACTTCTACTTATTGTGATTCAACTAACATCTTAGTTGATGATTCTAACGTCTTATAGTCTCGTAAGGAGTCTTGACGCTTTAACAACCATCATTGTTTGAATAAAATTGTTAGAAGCAATCAATTATTTTTCAGTGTCAAATAACACTTTCAAAATCCAAGTTCAAAGTTACGTCATATCTTCACAATTTAGTCTAAGGTAAATGGGTCATACACATGCCACAGAAACAAGCTGTCTCTACTGTTCCAGAAAGTTAAGGACTTTGAAACCAAATTTTTCGGGTTAGGATAGGTAATGGGAGCCTGGTGTAGTTTTGGCCTGTATCGAAATTATATGATTTAACCATCCCACGTCGTTTACTTTTAGGAACAGAAGGGACAATGTTGAACCTAAATCTGTGTATGACCCAAATGACGATTGAAAAAGATGTTGCAGCACCCAAGTAGCACAAACGCTGTATAAGAGCCTATACAGCCATTGTAACTCTAGTTCAGCATTTTAAGGGTAAGCTCTTAGGTATACAACTTGTGTGCTACTTGGGCAAAGTTTTGAATTTAGTGCTTCATGGTTTCCTGAAACCTAAATGTAAATAAGTTATGTCCCCTACACACACGTGTATTTGTACTATAAAAACATGTGAAAGAAAGGGAGGTTCTATGTTTGACACAAATGTACCTATCGTACCTATATAGTTGAAAAAGCTCATATTTTTTTGCTTTCTCAGTAGGTTTCAGTATCGATAAGAGCCTTAAAGCATTGAGTCCGCCATTTGTAGGTACCTACTTACGTTGTGTATTGTACAATAAAGTTGAAATAAATAATAATAAATAAGAATTGAAAAAGCAATATGAATACGATATTTTCCGATAAAATACGGTATTGTATAATTCACTACATCTGTGCTGCCCTCTTAAGCTAAAAGGCGGTATCTCAAATTCAATAGCCAAAGCAAATTCAGTCCTCCCCTGTTAGTAACGAGGTTGCAATAGGAGTTTTGTCTGAGATAGCGCCGTTTTGTTTAGCAGGACAGTACGTACGGTAAACCAATAAAATTGTTGAGCACTTATGCCCGGTTCCTATATCCAGCCCGCGGATAGATAACGATACCTTGCGTTAAAATTTGACATTTGCCACATACAACATGTGTCAAATTTGAATTTGAAGTAAACCTTTATCCGCGGTTTGAATATATAGGAACCGGGCATTAGTGCCTTGTCATAATAAAATCTAGACTGAACATAGAATCACAAACACGAAAATAACTGTGATAACGACAAGTTCGACAAGTTTTTAATTACATTTTTATTGGCTGATGGTGAGGTACCTGTGTCATAGCGATTATCTCAAAAATTGCTCTACCGATTTCCGAAATCCTTTCGGAAATATAATTCTATGACGAGTGTACATAGGTAAATGTTACTACGTTCTAGATTGTTTTAATACACCGACGCAGAAAAGCAATCAATTTCAATTTCACTGCCTTAAAAAAAAATATTTTTTTTTACAAATTGACCTAGTCCCAAACTAAGCTCTAGGCTTGTACTATGGGTACTAGACAACGATAAACATACTTATGTAGAGAAATACATACTTAAATACATAGAAAACATCCATGACTCAGGAACAAATACTCGCGCTCATCACTCACATAAATATTTGTTCCATACCGGGATTCGAACCCGGGACCGCTAGCTTCGTAAGCAGGGTTACTGCCAACAAGGCTAACCTTAAGCCTTAGCCTTAGGCCAACTTTAAGGCTAGGCTTTTTTTAGCTAACAAAGATTTATTTTTTTACTTTGTATGTTGCGGAGATCTCATTATAAATAAAAGGTTAACGATAGACAATGTCTGGACTAGGTACACCATGCAAAACATAGATAAGATAAGATAAGCATTTATTCTCCATTTGTAATCCAGTTAAGTATAACTGACATATTATCGTTCTTCCATAATCCCTAAAAAGATTATCCGTCCCTGGTACCCATAAATCCTACTTACCTACTAAACGAGAAACGAAACAAAACGGCTCAAACGATTTCGATGAAGTTTGCAATTGGAAAAGGGGTTTACGGCGGCGAAAAATCGATCTAGCTCATATTATCTGGGAATTTTCACGCAAAAAGATTTCCCGCGTAATATGGTTCGTAATTTCTATGCGGCTACCGCCGTCTGATTAGACTAATGGTTAAAGCGTTGGCCTACTACTACGCCAAGACTGCGGGTTCGAACCCAGCTACGGGCCGCTTTCTTTTTTTTTTGGATAAATCTTTTATTTATTTTTTTGGTTTTTGTATAGCTACATATTTATGTAGATGAAAATTCGGTTTCGACCCGAGCGATGACGCTCGGGCTCCCAGGTACTACTCGTATATGTTAAATATACTTAAGTGCATCGCTCACTCTCCAAATGTAGGTATCCTGTAGAAAACCAATACTTACACTGGCAACTCAAGACGAAGTTCAATCGAATGCCATGCCATTGTGAATTTAAGGTATGAGCTGAAGCTAAACTCCTCAGGCAGGACAGGACTAAGGTGTAACCACAAAGCCAAAGGGGCGATCAGAGAAATAAACGCTAAAGATAGCATACGACATCTACCGATGGAGTCAGGATTCCGGTGGCTTCGTTGTTAACTTAGTTGTTCACATGTGTCATAGATGGCGCTCATGACAGACCACTCGGCGTACTACCTCCCTGTTACCGCAATAGATGGCGCTTTTAATAAATTGAGTTATGATTTTACGACCACTGCAACAAATAAGTTTGTGGCACTTAGGATACTTTTTATCCCTATAAAGTTGATATTTCCCGTGGGAATAACGTGAATCGATCGCAAATTATAAATAAAACAAAGGGCTCAAATTCAATTTTTTTTTATTCTCACCAAACCCCATAAAACCCAACATCACTCGTTTTAAGATCACTCTTAGGGCCGTATTAATAAACTCATCTCAACTCTGATCCCCGTCACAAGATGCGTCAAAAATGACAGTTTTCTATGGTTTGACGTTTACTTTGACGTATCTCGAGACGAGGATCAGAGTTGAGATGAGTTTATTAATACGGCCCTTAGGGTCGTATTAATAAACTCATCTCAACTCTGATCCCCGTCACAAGATGCGTTTAAAATGACAGTTTTCTATGGATTGACGTTTACTTTGACGTATCTTGAGACGGAGATCAGAGTTGAGACGAGTTTATTAATACGGCCCTTACACCACTTACAAAAATACTGGAACCACCTTACAAAAAAAAAAAAAAAAAATATCCAATTTATTGAGTCTATTTGTATCACAGGTACATTACACACTTTCAGTCAAAATAATCATTCTCATGGCGATATACTTGTATGGTTAATGAGTATCTTAGCTTACTATTATCTTATCTTATGTGAGGCCGATAATGTGACCACAAAAGCTTGTTTACATAAAAATACATATTTGGAACCTCTTGTATTCTATAAAAAATAAGCAAATCACTTCATTTATTATTAACAGTTTTCTTTGTGACAGTTTTGTAGTTTAATTATGTTGTAAAAACAGCTCTTTTGTGAATATTATATTTTCAATCTGCGAAGACGCGCTCAATCAACAAATTTTACATCGCATGATTGAGTATACGTACGTCAACAAAGTAAAAACTATAGGAATATCGACGACGAAGTTCTTACGTGTTTACTCTTTCTTTATATTAGCTTTAGTGTTTAGCTTAAGGCACATTGCTTACTTAAAGCCAAAATTTCATACAATAATACATTGAACACATCACTCAAATTCACTTCATACACATTTTAAAATAGAAAATTTCATCGTCGCGTACACTTAACATAAAGCAATTCATAGCTGAAGTATACACACTGCATGTCTTATATTCGTAGTCAAGAAAAACCAGCACACCAGGACACTACATATTCGACGACGTGGTTGGTTAGCCTAGTCGGTAGTGACTTTGCCTGCGAAGCTAGATCCAGGGTTCGATCCCCGGTATGGGCCAATATTGGTTTAGCGTTGTCTAGTACCCATACCACAAGCCTTAAATTTGGGACTACGAGTAGATAAATAATGACTTATTCGCTTTTGTTTCCATTGATCGTGGCTATTCTACCTGTTAGACTTCCTACACGGATGGCAAATTAGTTACGCCTAGTTGAATAGCCTCAAGAGGATTGTGAGGCGACGAAGTAATCGCGTAGCTGTCAAAAAATGTCCATACAAATTTTGCTCCGAGCGCGGGCGGTAGCGTTTCTTACCTCCTGAATCAAGTCCGATTTACACGATTTTTGAAAATGTAGTTATTATGAAAAGCCTGCATACCTAGTATACACCTAGTTTTTCATAATATCTAAAACATATTCAAAAACCGTAAAAATCGGACTAGGTTTAACGCATGTTTAACGGGAGAGAACGTTGCCGCATTTTGTACGGACATTCTCAGCCTCACAATCCTCTTAAGCCCATGCTTGTTCGGTCCTGTCCCGGTTGATCTTGGCGATCTCATGACGCAGTTTCCGCTCGTTAGCACTGGCCTCCCTGAGTTCCGCCTCCTTTTCCGCTGCCGCCTCTAGTTGTTGCTTCTGCACGCTGAGGCCATTCAGTTGGGATTGCAATGCGGATATGTTTGAGTATGCACCGTTTCTCAACTGCAATGAGATATTGGAAATTGGTTATCCATTTGAAGGGTACCAGCGGCAAAATGGCTATGTGCACTGAGGACCTCGGGCAAAAAGTGGGCAACGGTGCTGATTTGTATTGATAGAGCATTTCTAAGCTAGCTTAACTTCTGCCATTACAAAAAAAAATGTGTCCCATAGATTGTTACAGTAAAAATGGCCTAAATTGGCCAAAAGTGTATACGTTACGTACATTATTATTAAAGAGTATGTACAGTCGAATTCATAAGTAGCTTTACATTTTAGTACCATGTCGCCGTTACGTATTATAAGCAGTGGTCGGAATAGGTAGAGCTAATTTATCTAAAGTTGACGCATGTTCATTCATGCGTGAGTGAGACGGGAACACATTATTGAATGAACATGCATCAAGTTTAGGTAAATTAGCTCTACCTATACCGATCACTGATTATAAGTTATAAGTCTCAATAGTTTCAATTTAGCATGTCAATACTGTGACAAGGAACTAAAATGTACAGCTACTTATGAGTTCGACTGTACTTACAAAAATATAGCACTAGTGCCACCACCACCACCTGCTACAGTTTAATAAAGGCAGGATGAGTGAAACATAAAAACCCCCGTGGCGTCGGAATATATAGTTCTCATCCTCTTTCTCTCTACGTCATATCTTTATTCTCTCTCATGTAACGAAATGTGCCTAAACGTGACCATCCTCAGAACTTCACTCTCAATTCTCGTCCTGTTAACGATTTGATCGAATCACCGTCTAAGAAGTTTCACTTCGATAACATGAAACGACAGGAAACTTCACATGAATGTTGTGAAAAGGTCCCAACACATCAACAAGCGTAACATTTGTCAAATTGTACACTTGTACATTGTGGGGTAGGGGGCCGATTGCACTGACCTGCGTGTCTCTCTCGTTGCTGCGCACTTGCTGGTGGAAGCTCTCCATCTGCGTGAGGATGGTCTCCCGCTCAGCCAGGTTGGCGCGCTGTCGGTGGCGGCTGGCTTCCACCTTCTCCTCCGCCTGCCTCCTCAGGGTTGACAGGACCTCGTCCATGAGGCGCGCGCGGGCTTCGCGCTCTTTCGCCCATAACTATTAACAATAAGATAATAAATGCTCAGAAATTCCTAAAGTAGTAAGTAAACGAATAAATTAATCATTTATAAAACTCACACGAGACTACTAGAGATTGTTTCAGATCTGGAAATAATGATTAGCCATTGATGTAAATGTTATAAAAAAAGAAGTGTAGCCGAGGTTTTTGCTCCGAAAAATCCACTATTCCCGTGGAATGGCAAAATTACTAATTCTACACGGACGAGGTCACGGACAGAACCTATTAATGTAATAATCTCAAGCAAAATAAACCCTCTTTTTAACTATTTCATTAAAACATGCGCCAAAATCAATAATCAAAACTTTTAAGCTAAAACCAGACTAGTTGTTAGTATGACGCGCCCTTATTTGCACGGTTGCGTCAATGATTGAAAAATTATGTAAAGGAGCGTCCCCACTGAGAGCATTCGCGTGTAATGAGCATTCGGCGTCGAGTACTCTAGTGGTGTGGACGTTGAGCCGAGCGTACAAAGCTCACAAATTATTGAAATTATTGCTCGGTTACAAATGCTCGGGTAAGAATGCTCTCAGTGACGATGCTCCTTAATGAGGCAAAACGCTATACATTGGTCTCTTAACCCTTCGTCTGTGTTTTTTTAGGATCCTGACCAAATTTTGAATGTGTTTTTGTATTTTTTTTTGCTTATTTTTTTGGACTGAACTAGAAAGAGAAAGACACTAGAACTTGATATTTTCACCTCTAAAGGTAGCGGTTCGGCGCCGCGACAGAGACAGGCGACAGAGACGCGCGACAGGAGACAGCGAGACTGTCGCTGTCCGGGACAAGTAGTGTCTCGTGTCGCGTTCGAAAAGCACATGTGTTTAGTGTTTAAAAATGAATACTTGTCGCGGTCTCTGGTCTCGGTCTCGACCTACAGTAGAGCAGAGAGACCGAGACACTGGTCGCGATCGCCTGTCTCGGTCGCCTGTCTCTGTCGCGGCGCCGAACCGCTACCTTAAGGGTTAAGTGTTGAGTTGTGGGTACCTTGTCTTGTTTCTCGTTGATCTGGCGCGCCTCGCCGTCGTACATGGCGTCGATGTTCTTGCGCCGCTGTCGCTCGCGCTCGCGCACCTCGTTCAGTTCGACCAACGCCGCGTCCAATATTCGCTTGTACCCGCTATTTTTTTCCTTGCTCGACTCTATGTCCTGTAAACAATGTAAAACTAAAAAATGAAATATCTAGTACACAATCACCAGTGATCGGAATAGGTAGTGCAATTTGGGGTTAACGACCTTAAACGCTATACTTAATATGGAATTACCCTGAGATTCCGGGACTCATGTTGTTGTTGGAGGATAAAGTTTTTTTTATTGACAAGATATAAATTGAAGTTTTACATAAAGTAAAAATGTTACTATGACATTGCGTTTAGTTTTTATGTTCAGTTAATTATATAATTTACGATATTATTAAATAGTTATTTACCTTTTTATATATTTATTACACTTCTAAAGCAACGCGCACACTTTTAAATCGTTTGCGGGCGGAATCGCGGGGTATAATCCCATATTACGAGTCATATCCATATTACGATTACGAACCGATATCCCGGGAAATTGCACTACCTATTCCGGCCACTGACTATAGCTATGTCCACACCACTGCGCTTTCATGTTCATCTTGCGCTTTCAATCCGTCTTGCGTCAAGCGCATGCAATACGAGTGTGACACTGAATCTTCAATAAAATCCAATGTTTTGACTTTATCTTCCGCCATTTTATTTGCAAAATGTTGCACGTCAACCCAACGGTGACGGATCAGCGTGAGCTACGGGCATGCGCTGCTGTCAAACCAGTTTGATCGAATGCGTTATAGCATGCGCTGTGGTTGCAGAGGAATGCGTCAGAGGAAACGCAAGATGAACGTGAAAGCGCACTGGTGTAGACATAGCTAATCACACATTGTACAAGTTCGTGCGTTGCGTTCGTGGTGACACATAATGGCGAGGACGAAGCATCATGGCGTGAGCGGAAGCGATGGGCGAGTCGAGTTGTACAGTTAGAGTAACACGAGTTACATTCTAAACAGATCAACTCGACTAAATATTTGTAACTTAAATCAACTCGCCCGCGATGTCTGGCCCACGCGCTCTAACCGAACTAAGCCGGGCTAATGTGTAATTCGAGTAGAGTTGACTCGTCCGATCACCAGCTCCCGAGAAGCGGCGCGGCCCGGACCGCAAGCTCGGGAAACTTCGGGTTAATTCTGACGAGCGAGAGCAGCCCGGCTCCGCCGTATTGCAGCCCGGTCTCAACGACTCGAGTTACTTAACCTTTCAGAACCCACTGTCATCTTAAGACGTCTTACCCATATTACGTTGGTGCCTACTGGCATCAGATGCGCTAATACCTGCGTCCGAATGTACACCTATTGCTTCGAAAATATAGTTTATTTTTGGATGCATTTGTATATGCCAACACTTTGCGCATAAAAATGGCTCCAGTTTGGAAAAACTCGACTTGTCCCATAGCTAGTGAATGGGGGCGGTAACTGTGTGCCACGTACCAATAGTCGCCAGTTTAAACAAATATCAATTTATTTGTAACAATTTATTTGTTTTCACCTTCAAGACAGCTTTGCGCAACTTCTCCAGTATCTGAAGATCCAATTCAATCTCCTCTATAACCGACAACACTTTTTTCTTTAGCTTATACTTGTGCAAACCCATGTTGACTATAGTCGCGTCCCTCTCTGACACGAGCCGCGCGTGTTCTTTCTCTCTTTCATTCGAAATAAATTTGAGCTCATGTAATATCATAAGCTCCTTTTCTTCTTCTTTCTGCAATCGTTTAACGATGGTTTCTTTCTCGCTTAATTCCGCGATTTGTCCTTCTAAGCTTCCTCGGAGTTCCTAAAATGTAATTAATACTTGTTAAAGCAAAAACAATTAATTATTTGTAATGAATTATACTCTAAAGTATGCGTAGTACGCACCCTCATTTGCAACTCCTTTTCTTTCAACCGCTCTTCTTCTATCGCAATCTGTTTGCGCAGCGCTTCGTCTCTCTCCTGTAAAATTTTGAGATTCTCTTCCTCTTCCTTTTTCTTTGCGAGCTCCTTTTCAACTATTTGCTGAGTCCTGAAATAATAACCGCTATGAGTAATCAACGCTTCTGTTTCTTCGCTGTAGTCGGGTTACGAGTATTATCAGCAACAATGCAATCCGATGCAAAAAAAAAAAGACGTGGGTACAAATAAGTCAATATCTGCAACTTAATTAACCATTAATTTGGCAAAAATAAAAAAGTCGGGTGTTCAAACCTCTTTAGATTAAAAAAAGGATAAAAAATAGTCACAAAATAAAGTGAATGTGATGTTATGTTCACTGTGATAAACATTGCCAAATTAAGGGCCTGTTTCACAATCGACAAGTAAATTCATCTGTCAAATAAAGATAGCCGTCTCCTTGTCTATTTTCAAGTATAAGAAAGGGAAAGGGCTAAATTTATTTGACAGATATGCTTACTTGACGATTGTGAAACAGGCGGTAAGGGTAACAAATAATTAATGACCCCACTGGAGGCGGCGTTAACAAGTGTCAAACTTGCCAAATTCGAGGCAGTGAAAAGGACAGCGCGATAGCAATGGCGTATCATTGCAGAGGGCTAGTACAACTTGCCCAATTTAAGACACGTTTGTCGCTCGAATATCCCTTCCTAACTAGTTTGTTAAGATAGGGATGTACAGAACGACAAGTGAGAAAATACAAAATGTGCTAGCCGTAGGTGAGTTACAAGTGCCAAAGTTTGTCTGCGATATATCCATATAGACTTTTGAGGTCCTGCCCTCAAACAAAACACCAGCATAAAGAGAGCTCCGTCTACCATGGTTGTTCGCCCTACACTAGAGACTCACCAGGCTGACTTGAGCTTCCCGTTGGCCATGTAGGCGGTGGCGGCGCGCAGCTCGGGCTGGCGCAGGCGCCACGCGTGGTGCAGCCGCAGCTCGGCCTCGTGCCGCCGCAGCTGCTCCTCCTTGTCCCTGAAGCCCTGGTTGATGTCCTTCAGCAACGACGTCGGCACGTCGTTCAGGTAAGAACTGGATTAATAAACCAAATAACACCCCATTTCTGAGCAAAATTTTTTTTTGGTCTTTGAAACATAATTAAAAGCGAACAGCCATTATCACATTTTATGCAGGTAACTTGTCCCAACCTTAAAAAAAAAAATTGTTTCCATTTACACTATCCATTTTCTGCAGTTATTTGAGTGAAATGATGAATGATTTGCATTCAGCTATATACCACAGATAATTATTGATTATTGGAATCGAAAAAAGATGCGTAGTATTTATGTAATATTTGTAATACGAGTAATACAAATAGTAACAGTGTTCTGCACAAAATTTGATAATAACCTAAATGTTAGTGTTAGCGTAATACATTGGTTTTGTAAAAGTCTGGTTAGCAAAATGAAAATCCGTAATTGGCCAATGTTTTGTATATTTTAAAGTAGTCATACTATTTGTGCTGTGGATTTATTGTGTAATAATATATATATATATATATATAAATATGATACCTTTATTAATCAGGCTATATATTCAACGTTAAATGCAAACTAGGTAAATAAAATTTTAGAGCCATATGAGTTTAATAATAACGTTCTTAATCATGCATGACTCAGTAAATAATAAAATTATAAATAAATATCAGGGGACAATCTGATATAAAATTTGACCTAGTCCCAAACTAAGCTCTAGGCTTGTACTATGGGTACCAGGCAACTATAAACATACTTATATAGAAAAATACATACTTAAATATATAGAAAACATCCATCACTCAGGAACAAATACTCACGCTCATCACACAAATATTTGCCCATACCGGGATTCGAACCCAGGACCATTAGCTTTGTAGGCAGGGTCACCACCAACTAGGCTAACTGTGACTTTTTTTAAGTATTTTTTTTAAGATTGGTGTGTGTAGTCACTAACCACAAAAATGCAAGCCCCCTCAACACATGTAAACATCAAGACAAAACTTATTTTTGAGTGAAATAATAAAGAGTATGGTACAATGACGATCACACATATGACTTGTGAGCTATTGTTTTGACACATCATTAAAGTAGCTGATTTGATCTGTCAGTCTGGTAAACTAATGACTACAATCACCAATCTTAAAAAAATGTACTTCAAATATTTAAATTAATTAAAAAGAAAATATAATAAAATTATCACAACACCATTCCAAGAGTATTGTTCAAACAAATAATAAATATTCATACCCATTTTTGAAAAGCTTCGGCTTAGCCTCCAATGCCTTCATCTCCTGTTGGTATTCCATGTTTTCTCGGAACAGCATCAGCTCCAGCTTCTTCCTGCGCTCTTCTAGTTGACTTGAAATGAAATATAACAGCAGTATTGAATATGTCTGGTTAAAATATGACTTGAAAACTAGAAATAAATTACTTTTGAGAGTAAGGAGATGTAAATTTCTTCTTATGGACAAGAGTACTTATTTAGATTTACATAAATCAACCTGTACATTTACATAAAGTAACAGGGTAATGTAAAAAAACATGAGGAAGTACCTCTAATTCATTTGAAAAAATCTTTATTTGTTGAGCAAGTTTGGTTTTTCTTTTTTTACTGGATTGAAGTGATATTTCTGATAAAAAATCATGTAACAAAATTAATCCTAAGTGGACAGATTCACAAACAAAAGGTAGGTAGAAATACTAATTGCTTCAAACTACTTACATAGCCTTAAGTTTCTTCGCACTCAACTTTTCCGCTTCCTTATTTGCTCTCTCATAATACCCCTCTGTAGTCCACTGCTCATGGTGGCGAGACCGGGCAGTATTAGACTCGAAGTAGTTGGCTACTTTCTTCAATTCTTCAGCTCGACGGAGCTCGGTATCGCGCCGCTGGGCTGCTATGGCCTGAAGCTGCCATTGTGGACGAGGACGAGACATGTTCTATCAGGCGCTACTCACCTGCCAGAGACATAGACATTTTCTTCCATCAAATAGTCAGAAACTCAACAAAAAACTTTTTCTAAATAAAACTTCTGCTGGCATTTGGTAAGTGTCAATTAGAATAGTACCTACGTTATTTACAATCAACTGGATGTTGTAAGCATCTACGAACTTTTACAAACCTGTTATAATATAAACAAAAAAACTGAACAAAGGACAACTCAGCACGTCTATGTCAAGAATACCAGAGCGCCATTAAGTAACACAAATATCCAGTGTAACAACGTGGGCTAAATGACGCATATTATAGGGTCTTTGTGAGATCAATATACTGACCTCCTTGGTAATTCGCACTTCTTGGTTCACTACACAACGCGACGCGGACCTTCAGCCAAATAAGTCACAGTAATTGCAAGATTATACAATGTGGGTGTAATTGCGACCCACAATTAGGTCATGTGACATCAGATATGCGGTAAATCTGAATAAAATTGGTTTAAATAGAATATTACGGTCAGTTTTTAAACTAAACTTGACGTTGTTGTGATTTAAGGATGAAGTTAATTATAATCGTTATTCAAGTATTCCTGCAATATGAAGTCAAACGTAAGTCATTAATATAGAGTCTATTTTTATTTATCAGCTACTCGTCCAACAAGGATTTGAAACGTAAAAAGTATCAAGTTAAAATGCTTGCTCTGTGGACGCTTAATTGACAGTTGCTTAGCAACTCAAAGGCATTTTTCCATTATAGTTAAAACTATGCGAGTGCAAGGTGATGTGCTAGTGGGCCTAGTGGTTGGTTCACGGTTGGTTAGAATCTAATTATCCACTGAGTAAATAATCATTTATACCAGGGCCCTATTTAATAAACATTACAATGCGATAATTTTGTAAAAAACTGACATATTTGTTAAATTGTACTAGTAAAATTTAACAAATATGTCAGTTTTTTACAAAATTATCGCATTGTAATGTTTATTAAATAGGGCCCTGGACAGGCCTAACCCAGACTTTCCCCTCTGCCGAGGTATAAGATCAGAATGATCTTGAACATTTATAAAAAGTACCCATTTAGTAGATTATTTCGTATTATCAATATTGTCTTCGGAGAGTAAAGCCGCATTCACATTTGTCTGACGTGTTGTGTCGTAATGCGTCAGAACAGTATCGGTTCCATACATTTAATATAGTTGCTTTCACATTTGTCTGACGCAGTGTGTGTTATGCCCTATGGCTTGTGCTGTGTCGCATCACAAGCGATTAGGGTTGCCACCTTTTTTTTTCTTAAATTAAAGTATTTGTTGGTTTAAATTAACAAAAAATAAAGTACGCATAGCAAAAATAAAGTATTTGATATTATTTGCAGTTATATTCTTTTATTTTATAATCTTTAACTTAATATCTTGTTATATATAATATAATCTTTTATTTTTTTAATTGATGTCGAAAATAAAGTACTTTGACGTCATTTATGTACTTTGTAAATTATAAAGTACGAATAGCCAAAATACAGAACAATACTTTATAATCAGTCACAACGGATCAGACAAGTGTGCACGGGCTTCCTGACGATCTTGGTTCAAAATATCGACAGAAGACGGCACAACACGACACAAAAATGGGCACGCTCGCCATCACGTCAGAGAGCAGATCATCACGACACAACACATCAAACAAATGTGAATGCGGCTTATGTAAGACGCTCCAAGAAAATACCTTGCTGTGGTATGTTAGCGTGCAGCAAAAATCAAAACGCATCAAATGCGTAGAAAGATGGCGTAACATTACACATTTTATTATTTTTCACACACCAATATATCGATACCCTGATCCGTTCGTTGTCGGAGACCACACAAATCTCCAGATATCGATTTTGGAAGCAATCGGTCGAATAACTAAAAAGTTCAAGATGGCGGCTACTTTTTCTCATTATATCAACGGATTTGTTGTCGGAGACCACACAAATCCCCAGATATCGATTTTGGAAGCAATCGATCGAATAACTAAATAAAAAGCTCAAGATGGCGGCTACTTTTTCTCATTCTGTCAACGGATTCGTTGTAGGAGACCACACAAATCCCCAGATATCGATTATGGAAGCAATCGGTCGGATAACTAAAAAGTTCAAGATGGTGGCTACTCTAAGCTCCGGTTTTGAAAAAGCCGAGTTCAAACAGCCGTATACCACGCAATACACTCGTGGCATCTTTTTAAAGAAATAATATATGCAAAGCGAAACCATTCGTCTCGACGCGACACCGCCGCCACTAACAGCACTGCCATGTCCGCTTAGGGGTCTCGGTGCGTCTGCGTAAGCGCGACGTTTCGAACGTTAGTTCGTAGTTTCTTTACTGCTTTAGCTATATTTATAGTATTCGTTTGTGGTTATATCATCATCACTTGGTGTATAATATACCCAACTGGTTCGTATAGATTTTTATGAAATAACGACAGAGTAAAGTAAGTACTTTCCTTTCAAGCTTATGCTGCTAAGTCAAGGACTAAAGTAACTACTAGAACATAACGCTAAAGAGTAATTCAACTAGTGTTTCAACCGCTCACATAATGTCGCATAATGTCGAAATTCCTGTAGCTTTGGATGCTATTTTCGGTTATCTTGTAGAGTGCCCTGACTTCTACAAAATAACTGGATACTATCCTAATCTTCAGGAAATTCGACATTAATGCGACCAGGGGAATGAGAGCGGTTGAAACGCTCGAAGAATTAAAACGTTTACGCTGCGGGATTCATCTAATATTCTTTAATATTATTTAAAGTAAGAGATGCCAACACGCTAGTCGCTTAGCTGGAATTTATTTTTGTCGTTTTAGCTAGTTTAAACAAACAGGCATTTCTTCGTTTAACCATCGTGCGACTTTTATTTGTCTATTAGCGCCTATTTGTATTTTATTACCACTGTCTCAGTAGAGAGAGACTGTTTGCTATAATCCATTTAAAAGGAACAATAAAGGTTTAAATAATCACTGTTCTTAAAAAAGCCCCGCACATATTTATATAATTTAACTGTTTAACAGAAACCAAGGAACAAAAAATGAAATAATATTCTTTACACGAAAATAACTAAGTACTTAACTCAGGGGTTTCTAACTCGTACCCGGAATGAGTTAATACAGGCAAGATACGTGCAATGTTGACCTAAAACTGAATTACCCATTATTTATGTGGGGCTTACAAAAAAAAACACTTTTATTTTTGCTAGCATGTGGGTGGGATGTCATTGTCGTCCTCACCAAAAGTCAGGTACTGACGAACTCACGAACGAGCATCGTTGTTGCATGTAAAATAACGAACCTAGATTTGGCCATTCGTTGTTGAAAAGTTGAAAGTTGCGTTAAAAAAAATTCATTGGGTGCGAAAGCGCCTTTAATGTCAAAACTTACGTGACACGGTTACTCATCATTCTACGTCCCAGTGTCAGATTCTGGATTTCTATACCAAATATGTAGTCACAATTTTCAAAATCAAGCTCAAACTCACAACATTGATTTGACAAACACAACAGGAACTATATAACTTATAAGTACAATATTATAACAAGATACCTGTTTAGATTAATAGATTGTATTTACCATTGTTGGCACTAAACTTATTTAGTAAAAATATCCTGAAACTGAGATTGTGGAACTCATTTCTTTTAACCCATTTTAAATAGAAATCACAAAGAGGGAAAATATTTCCCTTTTTCTCAAGCATAAAGGCCAAAATTGACTTTTCAGGAACTTTTTTTAGGAAGACCTAATCATCCTTCCTAGCACAATAATGGTTGTTTGAACTTCTCCCGTATAGTCATACCTTAGTCGTTGGCTAAATAGGAGCCCCTATATTCATGCTAGAGTAGAGGCCCATCTCGCCCGATCTCTGTAGAAACATAAACCGTCAGAAGCTCACTGCGTACAGGTCCGTCCAACAAAAACCCATCCCTCAGGAGATTTTGTTCCTAAATGCGTTAGATCATGCCAAAAACTCCAGGCAATTTTCACGTGGAAGATGTCTTCTAAAATGACTACTTATTGTATGGAAAAAAGGTACAATTTTGTCAAATTATACACTTGAAATAATCTTGTGAGATGGGATTCAGATCCCCCGGCTCTAGCAGATCGTAGAATGTAGAATGTCAAGTTTGGTCAAACTCGACTTCCCCGCGGACTCCAAGCTTGATCTCGGCCGCCGCTCCACCGGAGCTTTAAGCTCTTATTTTCATTGAGGCGTCCGCAAGCTACGGCCTTCAAGGTGATAGCGGGTCACATTCCGCTCGGGAGAGCGAGACCAAGTGATACTCTGTCTTGTTTCAACGACAATATGGCGGTGCAAGTGGTGTTGCAAGGAAATAAAAGCTGTGCCGAGGTCGTCGGGTAATATGTTCAGGCGGGTTCAAAATACAGTTAGAGTCAGTGAAATTTTGTAAGAATCTAGTATGGTTGTAGGCAATGCAGCGTCGGTTTCAGACAACTGTGCTGTCACAAAGGCACTTTTTTAATAACGTTTACGTTGTTTTTGATTTGTAATTTCGCAACCAGTATGTCACAGACCTAGTAAGAAGAATGAACACTAAAACGGTAGCGGTATACGTGTAGTACGAGCGTTGACATTAATTTGTAAAGACGGAATTCATTCTACTAATAAAAATACGAAATAAGGTTTGTTTATTCTTCTTTGGCGTCAAAACAGAGGAAGAAATTGACGTTATATTTTGCAAAATGTGACGTTGGTAATCTTATTATATTCGACGACGTTGGTTGCCGATTCGCTAACCTTTATAGCATTAAGTAAGGTTGAAGTTGCAGTAGGTAATTGACTGGAGTTCATGAAATAGAAGGCCAAAAAAATATAATATATTGGATACGATTAGACGACTTACAAGCTAGTTTAATTTTCTTCTAAATCATCAAAAACCATCTTAAACCAAGGCAACTACATGACATGACAGGGAGAATCAACCTATCATAGCAACACTGGCAACCGGCAGTCAGTCTCGCTCCGACTGCGCTTGCGCATGCAGCAAACGAAAACCGACGCGTTCCAAATTTAAAAACACAAAAATCTATCGAACGATCACAATAACCAACAGAAAACCTAACGTACAGTGCGAAAAACAAGTGAATACTTGAGTTTTATGAAATAATGTCAGTGTTAGTACAAATATGCGTTCGCTGGTGTATATGTAAAGTGTACGATTGATATTTTTTGTTTGTCTGTCTGCGTGTAATAAGCGTGTTCCGCAAGAAATGGGTTTATAATTGGTCTAAATCAAGAGGTAAGATAGGTTTGAGTCGAGGTAACCGTCGAGGTTAGAGAATATTTCGTTTTAAATGCTTGAGCTTTCCAGTACTGTTATTACGGAAAGCTTTCATGTGGGTGCTTATTTATGTACTTTCATTGCTTACTTATGTCTGATACAGGTAAAGGTACAATTTGAACGTGTCAAAATTGCATCTCCATTGAAGATCGAGATACTTAACTTTGGAATATCTTAGAACTTCTTTCATAACACAGTAAAAAAAATTATTTAGAAATTAAGGTTATCGCCTTCACACCAAGCATTAATTCATATACAATGTCTCTTAAATGTATATCCAAGTTCAAAGAAAGCGTGCATCCAGCGTCAGTGGTCTAGAAAGTTGTTTTGCTTTATATCTACTAATTATTATCTAATAGCTACAGCGTGACCAGTTTTATAGTCAAACTGACAAACTTACTTATCGCGAGTATTCGGCGCCCGCGCTTTTACATAGAAAAGACATCAACGCGCTTTCAGAACTTTTATACGTTCAATGTAAATACCTTACTAGTTATGTTTATACGTTTTATGTGAAATATTTAAACAATAGTTTATGCGAGCGATGAACTATAGTTTTCTTTTTATAGTAGCATTGTTTTGGATTGAATTATATTGTGGCTCTAGGCCACTATACAAGTCAATGGTTAGGCTTTTCATATAAGAAGCGGGTAAATGAGCAAGCAGGTTACATTGCGGTATTACGGTGAGCTATCTTTGCTAACCATGAATAAAACACCAAAACAAATGAAGGTTCTCCTTAATTTTTTTAAGGGCTTCTCCAACCAGTGAAGCTTTTGTTTAGCCTGGCCTGTAAGAGTCACCGGTACACTCTCGCTACTCACTTTTTATTACAAACCTAACTGCCGCACTCAGAGACGTCAATTAAATTTTAAGTTTCATTAAAGTTGCTGCGTCTTATTCTATTGCTATAGCAAAGAAAGTGACAGCAGTAACTTTAATGATACTTGAAAATTAATTGATGTCTCTGAGTGCGGCAGTAAATCCGTTTCAATTTATCTGCGTATCCAGAATTAGTGGAACTTTTTTGGCTGTAGCAATATTCTAAAGGTTCTAAAGGTTAAGCTATAAAATGAAAGAAAACGCTATAAATCAAAAATTTCGGAATTTTTTGATACCGATTTTTTTAACGATTCAAAAGAAAATGGATACACAGTCTTGATGCTTATATAAGATAGAATCACTTTTGACTGTCATATTTTCGTACCTGAATACACATTACACACACCTTAACAAAATCAAGGTAAAATCGATATAGCAACCATAACAGCGTGTTTGAGCTGACAGGTACCTGTCCCGCGTACTTTACGCGCCTAGAATAACAAACAATATTATTTTAAGCGCAAAAAATCTAAAGGTGAGCTTTTGTCACTTGTTATTGAAGACCCGACCGAAATGAGGTGTTACGTCAAATAGCCATATCGTCATTAAAATTTAATAATTACGTAGACCTGCGGACTTACTGCCGCACTCAGAGACGTCAATTATTTTTTAAGTTTGATTAAAGTTGCTGCGTCTTATTCTATTGCTATAGCAAAGAAAGTGACAGCAGCTACTTTAATGAAACTTGAAACTTATTTGACGTCTCTGAGTGCGGCCGTTAGCAAACTATTATCTATTTCCATTGAGCGCGAGTATTTGTTCCTGAGCCATTGATGTTTCTATGTATTTTTCTAAGTATGTTCTAAGTATTCTAAGTATGTTTATCGTTGCCTAGTACCCATGGTACTAACCTAGAGCTTAGTTTGGGACTAGGTCAATTTGTGTGAGGTTGTCTCATCATTTTTATTATTTATTTTAATTTTCTAACCGCGGATAGATAAGGTTACTTTGAGTAAAATTTTGATATTTGCCACTTAGGACATGGGTCAAATTCTTATTATAAGTAACGTTATCTATTCGCGATTTTGATATTGGGATATGAGGGTAACTTGCACATTTTTTTTAATCTCAGTTAACTCATTACGTGTACAAATATAATATTTAAGTAATTTACCTTTGACGACGCGGTCAGTCTGGTTAGTAGGTACCTACCCACGAAGCTAGCGGTCCCGTGATCGATTCCCCAGGGGCAAATATTTGTGTATTGAGCACGAATGTTTGTTTCTGAGTCTTCGGTATGTTCTGTGTATTTAAGTATTTATTTATCTTATCTATATACCTAGGTAAGTATGACACCGTTTTCTATATACTTAGTATCAAATAAGTACAAAGTTCAGCTCAGTTTGGGTGGGCCTGGGTGAAGTTGTCAAAGATGTCTCCTTATACTTTTATTTATTGTTATATTACATACTTAACTAAACAGTTTCTGAGACCAAATATAATTTATTTACTGAACTTCGACGACGCAGTTAGCCTAGTTGGTAGTGAACCTGCCTACGAAGCTAGCGGTCCCGGGTTCGTATCCCGGTATGGACAAATATTTGTGTGATGAGCGCGAGTATTTGTTCCTGAGTCATGGATGTTTTCTATGTATTTAAGTATGTATTTCTCTATATAAGTATGTTTATCGTTGTCTAGTACCCATATTACAAGCCTAGAGCTTAGTTTGGGACTAGGTCAATTTGTGTGAGATTATCCCTGATATTTATCCCCTGAACTAATAAAAAAGATGTATCAATTGATTGCCCTTTTGGATAGACTTGTGAACGGAAATATTACTGCAAACTCTGCAACACCTTTTTAATTCATTTTTGGATTTCTACGTAGTATGTACGCAGTAAGTAAGTAGTCAACATTCGTAGAATGCGCCATGTCTAACCCTTCTGTTGTTTTGACGTACTCATCATCATTACTTTACATTTTACTTTCTTAAGTACCTTTCTTAAGTGCTTGACTCCTGTCGGTGGAGTAATTGCCACTTTTCTCTGTTCTCTGCCATTTTTAACCACATGGCATTGGTCTTTTGACTTATTTAATAATTATGTTTTTTCTGTGCATCTCTCAATCAAAATTCACCTGTTTTTCATTTACCTGAACCTAAGCACCTGTCACCGTGTCTAGTCAATTAGGTTTTTTTACAGTTAAATAAAATTCTTACGATCCAAATAATGACATAATACTCTTAATAGTATCCAATAAAAAGTAATAATTTTTATTTTTGGAAAGTCCACCATTAAATAAAAACGGACAAAGATAATCTATACTGTCTCTGACCTAAAGTACATACATGATTATATTCATATCAAAATACAAGAAAATAAAAATAAATACAAAATGATTCATATAGTGCCGCACTGTACACAACTTTAAATACCAGTTCTCCTAGAACGGTTAATCTGACTGTACATCGACACTGACGGTCGTATGATGGATGGCACGTCCGATTGACGCCCGGCGCGATTAGATATTCGCATGTCCGTGGGTCGTGACCCACCGCGTGAACTCGTAGTTCGCAATGTCTACCCAAGTAGCACACAAGCTGTATAAGATCTTGTACATCCCCTAAAATGCTGAAACTAGTGTTAAAATGGCTGTATAAGCTCTTATAGATACAGCTTTTGTGCTAATCAAGCTGACAAAAGTTAAGACTGTTATTTGCATATACATATGTTTGTAAGCATCTATAGTTAACTAATTTGATTCGAAACTAGTGACCCTACCTCGCTTCGCTTCGGTAATATAAGCACAGAATAGATAATAGTGCAAGTAATAATATAAGTACCTAACTATAAAGCCTATGTCCACCCTGAAAGTCGATTCTAAATATTGATAAAGGTTTTTTAAATTAGATATGTAGTTTCTGAGATTACTTCCTTAGCCTAGGTACATCTAAACTTACAAACTGTAGAGTTCGAATACAGTAATTAAGAACTGACATAGTTACATAAGCTAATTAATTTCAGAAAACTGATAAATGATTTATTATATTATTATTATTAAATGACTGCCTCTAAGTTGATCATTTCATCGGCGGCAGTCTTTTACCCACACACCGAAACACGACACTACGAATACGAACATTACTGCTTGGTCTGTGCCTGCTCAGAGCCAGTGCACACTAGCGTTTTTGGCGGGTAGTGTATACAGGCTCTTACACATACGGATGCAACAACAAGGCTCAAGTGCTATAGCTACAGTGGCGTAATCTTCTACTATAGCTCGTATAGGCCGTATAGCGGAGTAGCGTCGCGTGCGCAGCCGCGGGGCACCACGCGCCGCTACCTGTTGCGGAATGCGATCACTCACACGCATCGCTCTGTAATCACTACAGATTTGGAAGAATGCATCAAGTATTAAATTGGTTTCTACTACACACAATAATAACTTGAAAGAGAGAATGCATGACAAAGCTAAAATTCTACTAAATTAAAAATATCTTGGTTTTTTTTTTATTCGCTCGGTCTCAAAGGTTTAAATACAAAATAAGTAGGGGATTACTGACACTTACAGCCTTCTTGTGGTAGCAACATCGCAATTTTTGATTTTCTTTATTATTGAAGTGGAATCTAAATGAAATTGAATGAAATTCTTCACCGTCTCATAACATATAAAACACCATATGCACAAGTTTAATGGCTACATTAATTTCAGAATTTCACCGAATTTCACATTAATAGTTAATACAATCAAAAATGCGACGTTTCCAGCTCACCTTTATTTTAAGAGGCCTGTTAAACATATGCGATTTTTTTGCAATATGAGGTGAGGTGAGGAAGAGAAGTCCTATTTAGTACACTCATTAATTATAAACATTTTTCGACGGACATAAAAATCTTACTTTTATTAAATGTACAGTCACCACACGGGATTGTTGAGCCTCTATAGAACCCTCTCACAGAAAGCCGACGGAAAATTTTGATGTAATTTCTTTTGAGTGACATGACGTTGTCATTATGACAGGGTTCTATGGTGGCTCAACAATCCCGTGTGGTGACTGTACCTACTGCAGTACAATACAAGTAAGACGCAACTTGTAACATAAAGGCGTATACTTTATTTACTTCAGTTAATGTCCACATCCTAGGGACAGCTAAAATATGGTTAGAAACAAGACATTTCTAGTCTTCCAACGAGCTACAAGCAGGATAAACCAAGTCCGATGGTTGAACAATGTCTTTGCTATTCCTGTGACTTGCTCGTTTCTTTAGCTTTGTCTTGCTAAATATATTTGTTTCACATTATTTTTGATATTTACAAATATCATATGCCCTTTACACACCTACCGATCCAGTACTGCGCGGGTTCGATGCTTTCATTCCTGTGATACCTTTTTATTGTAGCAGCCAATATTTAAAATCAGTCGTGACACTACACATTGTAAATTGTAAGAAAACTCCAACGTTGGTAAAGTGATCCCCTAAATTACTTGATGATTCTGATCACGCCACTTCACGTGCCCGTAATGATTCTTACGCCGGGTTCGAACCCGCACCTGGCTACTGTTTAAACCGAATAGCTTCAAGCCACACTCACTTTTTGCTTTACTAATTCAGAATCCCCAAAAATGCGATTCATTTTTATACCCTAATACGTTGACTGTAGGAATAAACTCGCAGTCGGTACGTACTGTAATTATTTTGACCGTAAATAAGCTTTTTAAGTTGCTTAGAAGAAGCGCAACAAATTACAGGTACTCATTGTGAGCCTCTAGGTATCTTTTAAGTTATGGTCGTTGGAATTCCTGTCTACAATTGTAGGTAGCTTTCGACGCTACTCGGTCGTATATTAAGCGACAAATTGTTATGTTGTCTGAAGGAACCATAAAGAAGAAGGAGAAACCTTCATGAAGACCTAAAATTATCGTTCGGAGTGGTAACTTGAAGGTGCAAAGCGTCGGCTGAACATTAAAATTTTACGTGATAATAATGTGACCTGGGGCCGTGTTATAAAGTGTTAAAACCTGCCAAGTTCCAGGCAGCAAACGTGACAGAGCTATACGACTGCTATAATTCTGTCCCTTTTAGTGTCAGGAAGTGTGCAGGTTTTGACAGTTCATAATAAGCAGCTTCCTGGGCTCTATCTTAATAATACGATTATAAAAATGGATGGAGCAGAATGTAATAAAATAATTCTGAGTATCTTGATACAGAATATTCAAGAAGCACGTAGAGCAGTTTGAACTTTATAGTTGTATCTCGAAACTATCGCTATTTGGACCATCACAGATTCACCTGGTATTGTGGGCGTTCACGGGTATAGTGGTGATTGCGTACCATAATGTGATCTATTTTCTAGTTCGCCTTGTACCTAGTTAAAACATTATCTAAAAAAATATCGTTTAAAGAATCTAACTTCGTTCATTTTGCGATTTATGAAATTTCTTAAGTAAGTAAAATTAAGTATATATTCATTCTTAATTTCTTACTTTCATACATTGTTTAATGTTTTTCACTTCTCATGCTCTTAAAATGTTATCCGAATTGTAAAATCTAAACTGTCTATTTACTTATTACAAGTTATAAATCGCCTACTAAATTGTTGCTTCCAACAGTTTCAACATAAACCTTAGGAGGTGACAATATCGTTGTCCAGCTACGTAGTACCTAAGTACATTATATCCTTAGTCCATGGCACCAGAAATGTTCGCGCGCGCGTGTTCAATATACGTAACACGAACGGTTTCCGCCATCTTGGTGCCATAAATACATAGATGCATTCAATGGACATTTACGAGGTAGTTTTGGAGTGGCCATAATCATAGCAATGATTGTATTGTTGGCGTTTCCCTTTATACTTTGTTGCTTGAGTTACGCAAAACTATCTTAAACGCCACCTAGGAAGAGTTCAATATTTAGAAAATAAAGTATAAACTGTTGATGTTTATACATTTTGTTTATAGTATGATATCAGGGCTATCCATTTTTCTTCAAACCATATCGTTATCAATGTTATCATATATTATATTGCTAATGTTAATAGTAAATTTTATTTACATGACGGTTAAAACGGACATATCATTAAAAATCCGGTCAAGTGTGAGTCGGACTCTCGCACTGAGGGTTTCGCACAAACTTGTACAGTCCAGTAAAAACTGAAGATTGATTTTTTTCATAGCTCCAAGAGATTGCAGACCTGAGTGATATGAATTTCAACTTGATACCTTTACTTTATGCGTTCTTGAGAAAAAGGGTCTTGACAGACAGACAGACAGACGGACAACGAAGTGATCCTATAAGGGTTCCTTTTTTTCCTTTTGAAGTACGGAACCCTAAAAACACTAAAATGTCACTTTTTCCTTTATGTAACGGAATGACATGAACACGTACGGAACCTGAAAAATACACCAGATTGTACTCCTCGAGTTAAACTGTTTTTAATGCTTTAACGAAGCTTCCGAATGCAGTCTCACTAGTAAGTTATGTAGCATATATACAGTTTGACGGTCTGGTTTGGCTGGACGAGCTCATAAATTGTAGTTCTGCAACTCTTACAAAAAAGAGCCTATCTGCAATTTAATTGCCAATACAAATACAATCTTTTCCCTTTACTTATAAGGATGAATTCGCAATAAAAGTTCCATAACGGATACGTTCTTTTATTTATGGATGGCAGAACTGCGGACGGCGCGTTTTAACTGCAGATAAATTATTGGTTCCGCGCATAACGCTTAATATTAATTGTAAAACATCAAACGTCAAGCTAAGGTAAGGCCTTACGGCTGTTAAGATCTCAATTAGCGCCTTTGTTGTGTTGCAGTACTTAATGTTGGAAAGTTAGCCGCCGTAGCATGATAATTTGCTGATTTTCGAAGACACTTTTGTAGTTTAAGTCGGCCTATATTATAAAAACCGGTCAAGTGAGAGTCGCACTCGTGCACCGAGGGTTCCGTGTTTAAGTCCGTACCTAATTCAAAAATATAAATTTTTATGTGCTTTAATTATACGCAATAAGGCCTATTTTGACTTGCCTAAATTTTAATACAGATCTTTAAAGTTTTGTCAATTTTCCGAAAACTATAAATTTTGAACACTGTTTTTATTTTTCCCGTAAAATATAAGTAATTATCTATAATATAAGTAAGGAATTTTTCAAATTTTTCGGTTCATAAACTTCGGAGATAAGGGGGGGGAGCCATTTTGTGAACATTTTTGGTTATTTATAAATCAAAAAGTACCTACGTCAGCGAAAATTATAAAAAACATATTTTTAAAATGTGCAGATTGAGCCCTTTCATATGACATCCTATTTGCTATAATCAAATCACTTTCATTTTTCAACTCCCCATTCAATTATTTATAAAAAAAAAAATGTTTTTTTTTTGTAAAAACAGATGCGGGCAAGCAAGTTATACAACTACTTATGACAAATTTTAAGTTGATAGCTTATGTACCTAGTTGCTGAGTAAAACTGCTGTGACATACAGACAGACAGACAACGAAGTCTCACCATAAAGGTTCCTTTTTTACCATTTTGGTACGGAACCCTAAAAATCTGTAACTTTAAAGTGCTCTCCTGTGTAGTACGTCAAATAAATCCATATAAAAGTGTGGCGTCGCCTTCGCCATTATAATGATACGATGACGATTAATCGAACGATGATTTCGGACAAATCTATACTAACATCACAAATTTTCGACTATTTTTAAAGTTTTTATCTAAAAACTTTCGGCTCTTAACGTTTTTGGCAAAAACTTATTTCCGAAGCATTTTAAGTAGATAGATCCTTAATAAACCAATTTTCTATTCACACTCCATCAGATCATTGGAAGACTACCACAACCAATCAACCGTCCGAGTAGCCACGACGTACTAGCGACGACACTTAAAATGGAAATAAAATACTGGCATTAAATAATATCTTTGCTCAATCTAACAAGTAGGTAATTATGAGACAGATATCATAAAGCTACCGTTGACTGTTGAAAGTATTAAAACAGAATCATACGATCAGGAATTAAGCAATTAACTTAGATTCTGCGAGAATTCTCAATAGCAACAGACCGACATCTAATAGCAAGTTTGACAACCATTGGCGGGAACTTAAGTGGCATCCGATCAGCCAAGACCGGCCACCGGCAACCATATCCTCTCACTCTACAAACCATTATGAACCGTAACTGTACATTCTAAAGTGCATTTTGGTTGTAAGCTGTGTAAGCGACTACTTTCAACAAAATTGCACATTAAACCCATGCTCTGGTCATAATTATAAACTTAATACTCTTCGCGGGAGCAGTGAAATCGATCCGTACTTTATATTAAGTACTGAATTATTTTAGACGATTTCCAATAAAGTGATTACGCTTTTTACGGCCGAAAGTATCCTTATATTCAACTTGTATTGTATAGATGTCGCTGTTCCGTTTAGCAAGACATAGGTAGGTGTATGTGTAGCTGACTGCCAACCTCTAGGAGTTGAGAGGAATTTGAAGAAAAATAAGATATGCCAGAATACGTGCCTTCATATATTTCGAACTCTGTGTCAACCAATGTCAAGGTCACGTAATTTAAACGTATAATAATTTAAGAGAATAACAGTATATAACCTGGATGTTGCAATTAACGCAAGCTTTTGTTTAATGTCGATACGATTATTCAATTAGTTTAAAAATATCAGTTTTGATTTAAAGTCACCTGCCTGTGTCAACATTTGACTCTATTAGATGGTTTTACTACATGAAAATATTTGTTGAAATACTTGAATTATATCTGCAAATCTCGCCAGACCGTGCAGCTTTTCCTAAAAATATCCATATCATAAATAATTGTAATAATTATGATGGCTAATGATTTAAATCTCTTATTGTTCCAGGGTCGGCCGATAAGAATGTAGACAACAACAATGTCACAGAGGGACTTCTCGGAGGTTTGTTTAATATATTTAGTTATATGCTTAATCATTTATACGATAAAAGTATGTACGTGTGAGTAGTATAAAAGAATGGAACGTATACGAGTACGCTCAGAGTTAAACATAAACAACAAGATTACAACAAAACGTAAACCAAAACAAAAGAAGCTAGCCTAAATGGAACTAAAGCTATGGTTCCAAATAAGTCTCCAATATCGCGGGAACATACCCATATTGCTTACTGCATTACCTCGCTGAATCGCGTCGCGTTCCTCCCAACGCCTCAAACTTCCTATACGGCATCGTGGAGGAATTTAGTCCATGCTAATCCCATAGACAATTACACCCGGACACGTGAGTTAGACCCAGGGCTAGTTAGTATAAACCCTGTATGAATAACCAGCGGGTTTAATCCCGTACGTTACAGCAGCGCGGGCGCAGACGTGTGAAGGTATCGATGTGCGTGACTCCGCGGGATTCACGCGCTTGGCGCGAGGGAGAAGCGCGGAGCGACTTTTAACCCTCGACGCAAAAAGGTTATAGGTTTGAAAAATGTCTAATTGTAGTTCTCAAACGACTTTTTTATTAAAAACCTAGTTTAACAGAAGTAGTTCTTAACTAGGTTTGATGAAAATTGGTTGGGCCATTTAAGAGTTGTAAGCTCTGAAAGTAGGGGTCACAGTTAAACCACTTCCGAGAGGGACGCAACAATCTGTCAGAGTGAGATAATAATATATACGTCTCGTTCTTACAGATAGCTGCGTCCCTCTCAGTCCCGATCGTGTAGAAGGGGTATTATTGCGGGCGGGAATTGCAAGAGCAGTCTAATCTTGAGCATTGTCCATGGAGCCGCGGCACCTTCTACCAGATCCCTATTTTACTACCCTAATAATGACAGATGACAATTTGATGTTCATCGCTTAGCAGGTACTAAGACCAGTGGTATACGAACTCGTTGATTTCGTAATGCATAAATATTTTTTTCTGTCACCTGTTTGCTCAGGTTGGTGAAATAGGACAGTAGACTGCAGGTTGTTATGCCTCCACAAAACTAGAAAAAAAATATAGTTTATTTATTTTTATCTAGACATTCTTTTGAACTTAAGCCTGCTTGAATTCAAACTCCGTATAATTTTTGCGTGGAACCATTTTTGAAAATCTTTAGCTAATTCATAAATTGATATTGAGTGTATTTAATACGTGCAAATAAAAAGTAGACTCAGTATAAATATAGCTAAAGCAGTAAAGAAACTACGAACAAACGTTCAAAACGTCGCACTCACACAGACGCACGTATCAACGAAACCCCTAAGCGGACGTGACATTTGTTCGTAGTTTCTTTACTGCTTTAGCTATATTCATACTGTGAAGTAGACTTAAAATGCATCACGCAATTGCCGAGCATGTTGATGATCGATAAACGTTAAACGATGACAATTTCTAACTCGAACACACTAATGGAAAATCGAATACTTAGCCGATAAAATCGCCAGGAAGCAAGTCTTTAATGTCTTAATCGTACCATCAAAAGGTTATGAATGTTATGATACGTGAACAGGATTAGGATTTTATACAGTAATACTACAGTCGGAATGATTTGTAGCCTTGTAATTAAAATGGCAACCGGTGGTCTCGGCCTTTTTATATCCTACGCGGCAGCGACATAAAACCTGGAGCTTTTTTAGATTACCGAGATGAAATGCCGCGAAATGCGTTTAGACAGGAAACATATATACATACAGCAAAGATAAACTTATTTTTCTTATAATACGTCTGATTGCGTCAAGTTTAGCCAAATTCTAGTTTGGACCATTTGTTGCGTTATTTCATGCGTTTCATTCGATTACATCGACTAATTTTAAGCGAAATTTAACCGAAATTAGCTCGCCAGGCAGAGAAATGTTAATAATTTCTGAAAACATACACACATTTAGAAGTTTAATACATTTTCGGGACCGTTATAAAGGGAGCTTTTGATGTTGTAATTTTACATGTTTTAATTTAACTTTGCTCCGCATATTTTTTTGTTTCATTTTTGCTTCAAATTTTATACTCAACTCATTTTCGATAATAGCGTCGTAGCTTAATTAAGTGAACATATGAATGTTGACAATGTTGTAACCCTGATGACAATACAATATTTTGGCATGTATTATTGATCTGGTCTAATGATGAAAACGGATGGCGGCAAACAGAATATTCGCGGTACTTAACGCAGACCCACTCGATTAGCAGTTAATAACAGTGCAAAACAAACTACACGAGGTAAAAAAAAATGTTTAAATAATGTAAATTGCGCTTAGTTTTCACGGGTCCTGTAGACGGTCCCATATATTATATTAGGATACTGTCAGGAAACAGATGTGATAATATTATTATCTAAAGGAGATATAAGACGACTTACTCGTAATTGGTATAATCGCGTGAGTGTCCACGCCAGTGTTATTATTAGCAAGTTGTTAGTTTTCTAATTAGATAGAACGTAAATAAAGCATTCATTAGACAAAATCAGTTTGGAAAAAGATTCGTGTCGTTTATCGTATATGTATACCTA
The DNA here is from genome assembly GCA_963241965.1 of Tortrix viridana. NCBI lineage: Eukaryota > Metazoa > Arthropoda > Insecta > Lepidoptera > Tortricidae > Tortrix > Tortrix viridana. The sequence goes on along the minus strand of OY725191.1, from coordinate 6,090,513 downwards.
CACTAAAGCTTGTATAATTAAAAGCGGACTTTATTCAAGGAGATTATTATATACTGAACACCTTTTTATTTAAATTAACATCAATGATTAGTACAAGGGTGTTACTTTAACTTTATGTCTATGCTGCTAATTCAAGAGAGTATTTTACCCTAGAAAAAACATAACGCTACCTAATTATTTACGCGAATGTCTTCTAATCACACGTACACGGTAACTAGAGCTACAAAAAATGCCCTTATTTGTTTTAATACACGAGATAGCTCTTGCTACCGTAGAAAATTTTATCGCGAGTAACACTTTTTGACATTTCCACGTGCGAAGGGCACGATGGTCAAACCGCTGGCTACTTCCTCTTGCACCACACGAATGACTTGTTAAGTTACACCATAAAGTCCGATACAAATGAATGTAATTCAAACGCTGTTAGGTGTAGATGTGACGGATAGAGTAGGCGCGGCGTATTGTTCGCCTGGCCGCCTTGCTCCCCAGACCTCATACCAAATACAGAATATTTAATAGTACTTAACTATGATTTAGAGAATAATGGTTGATTTTATCTCGACGCCTAATGGTGTCGCTGTGAGAGTTTGGGATTGTCGGTGTTATATTCGGGATATTGTTTCCCTTCAGATATATTCTAAATTATCTTCTTATCTTTTATCTACTAAGGCGGAATTGCTATGTATGGACGGTTATGCGGTTACTTAAAAGCCTGAATGCTTCTGCCACTTCTGCTACTATATTCGATCTCGTCTAAGTGATGGACTGTGATGTCTCGTTAAATGTATTGCGACATGGGTCTCAATTAACGTGGCCGATGACATCAGCGTGAGAGCGCTATCGTAGCGTAGCTTTATGTTAGCAATCTAGGACACGATCAATAGCGATATTCGGCTATCTTCACATTCTACACTTGTAGAGTCAAGTCAATTAATATATTAGGCAAAGTAATGTCTATCAAACCAATGGATTGCTCGTAGTAAGTACCTAACTTTATTGTGTGATTGCAGCTAGAGGTAGACGGTGATACTAGAAATTATCAATATATATCTTTCAGGTAGATACCTGCAGGAAATACCCGAGATAAGTATACACTTTTAGGTATATACCAGGGTAGTTGCCCATCTCCAATTGCAGTGGTAGAACTCTGCATGGCTAGAAACTACTAAAAGGAACTAGCAAATAAAAATAAGCACAGGTACACAATAGTTGCGCGAGACACGAAAAACGAGACAGATAATGATAAAATTGTTAAAAATAATGATGTGAACGCGTAATCAGTTTCGCCATTGTAACGGTGTACCTACTACTTAAAAAAAACGCTTCATATTATATTAAGACCATGTACTAAATAATTTGCCGTTTTATGGGAATCTAGAGCCGAGTGTAACGAAGTAATTAATAATTCCCACAGGATGGATGCTAAGGTGTTAACTATCTTTTATTTATAAGCTACGAATTTTAGTTTTATTAGGTTATTTTTCTGTGTCGGTTAGTTTTTATTTAGTTAATTACACGTGATCAAGACTTCGACTTTACATCCAATTCCGAGCCTAAATAAAAATTAAAAATAAATCAACATACTAAATAATGATTTGCCAGGATTGTCCTGTAATGAAGCTCTCGTCGGGGGGTTATTTCAAAGTTTATTAGAGACAAATGACAGTGGTAGTAATAAATGCGGTTGCTGCGGTCCGCACAGATCCGAGGCGCAGGCGCCGCGCCGGCGATCCGCGCGTAATTACCTATAGTTAACATCGAGGGGCTATGCCGCGCTGTGCGATATTTCAAAAACTATAGGGATATATTTATTAAGTTTTTAATGTAATAAATTCAACTCCTGCGTTTACTGCAGTGCTAACAACGTTATTTTTTATCTCTAGGAAAAACATCATTATTTACAGTACATTGCTAAATGCCTCGCTTTAATGTTTTTTTTTCGTTGGCATGTTGGTAGCAGATCGCACCAGGACCGCCTGTAGTCTGCGGAGCTCATAGGTCTCGGTTACGGCTACATTTACGATGTAACGAATTTATTATAAATGTCTGTAAATTTATCTCGAACTGCTTTTACACCGTGTTGAGGCAATAATTCATTAGGTTATACCACTTTTTTTGCTTATTACACGACTTTTTCTTTTATCATGACACTTTTAGATACCAATTAGCATGTTATATTGCGCGTTCCACATTTTTTTAAGAGGCTTTAGAATAAAGTCGCATGACTTTAAAGATAGCGCACTGCGCCGGCGCTGACGTGCTGGCTGGTAATAACAAGTTACATGTAGGTACTTGTAGGATCGACAGTTAGTAAATAAGTAGATACTTTTTGCTCTCGTATACCATCAGTTTTAGGTAGTATCCACTCAATATGTTGGACACTACTAATTTTTTCTTTAGGCAACACAAACTCCCAGAAGGATTTTTTGTCTTCTCTGTAGATACAGAACGGTATAAGGGTGATTCCACGAGCGTTTCAACCGCCGTCAGTCCCTTGATTGCATAAAGTCGTAATTTATGTAGCTTTGGGCGCCATTTTTGGTTATTTTGTAGAAGTCAGGGCACTCTATGAAATAACCGAAAATGGCATCCAAAGCTACAGAAATTTCGACTTTAATACGATCAAGGGACTGACAACGGTTGAAACGCTCGTGGAATCACCCATAAATATTAATAATGGAAGATTAATTGTTTTTTTTTCAAATACGTACTCGTATAGGTACTCGTATCTGACGTAGAATGCACCGCTTTCGCGAGCTACTCAAATTTGGTACCTCTTAATATGGTCAAACGAAAACTAAAACGGAAATTTTAGCCCATCACACTATAAAAAGTTATAGCTTGACAATCATTTGGCGTGTAGAGAAAGGCTCTATCTTATTATAAAAAGTACTGGAAATATACATTTCCACGTTTCGAAGTAGCGCGATTCTCATCCAATGTCTTACCTTCTGAGAAGAGCCAGTAACGATAGATTTCTTCATTACGGTACACTACAGGTTAATCGGATAACTACGTGACCGTTTTCATCTTTAGCTAGCTAAGAAAGATTGGTTAGAGCAGCTAGGCAGCTTGAGGACTATTCATTAAATTGTTGAATTTCTTGGAACACTATTTGGTATAGCCATGGTCTTGTTGAGCCTGTGCTCTGTGTTGAACTTCATGTGTTATTATTAAGTTTAATAATTTCGCAGTTCTTCACGAGTGTTTAACGTTTGACCTCAGTGCTCGGGTTATTACTATATAATTTGTCAGTATTTAAAGCACGGAAGCCACCGGTATGAGTGTTAAACTAGTTCTGTTGGACTTGATCGGTGAAATTAGAAATGCCCCTGCGCAGTCATTACTTTATCAAGACGATTGCAAACAAATTGCATGCATCCGCATTCCGGGTCTTCATTTGACTTCAAAAACATCTAAAACGTTGCGAAACACGTTTTTAAACAGATTACTGCTTTCCATCCGTTAGCCATTCATTAAGATAATTTGAATAAATCAAAGGGAATAATTAACAGTTATTAATTAGTACCTCCAGCAAATATAAATTAATGGTAGTGATAAACTTTCTTCGAAAAATCACCGTTTCGTTTTGCAAGCCTGTTTATTTCCAAATTTGTAGGAAATACATTTTAATAGAGTAATTTGTTTGAATAGCAGCAACGGTAACATTATTGAAATCGATACCATAAACATAAAAAACTATTTTTTATGTAAAGAATATATATTAGAACATTAGTTAGTTAGTTGGTTACTGACTGACGGATACAACCAGTTTCTAATAAACATGTTAAATCGTGCATCATAGAGATTTGTTAAGAAACTAAAGTAACTTCAACCTTCTTCAATTATTTGCACGCACAAACAAAACTAACAGACACTTTTACAATTCATAAAAAACCCATAAAAATAATAACAGAAACTCAGCGACTCAGTGCGGTTGCGGTGGGACCGACAAACGCGTTCGATCCCGGCGCGCGCTTTTAGGAACAAGAGCATATCTATCATAAAACTCTTTATTGCACATGGGACTTTATACTTACCGTAACAAAAAGTCTGAATATGCTGTAGTTGTTATACTGGATATGCCCTTTTAGTTTAAAGGGTTGAACGGGCAGAAACAAAAGTGGAACGGATTTAAATGTATCTGCGGTTTGGGCATCCTGCGATGATCTCGGCTGTGTGGTTTACGAATCGTCGGGCTAAGCACTTGCCTGCAGACTTAATCCATTAAGCTGTACGTTTCAAGGTTTGGCTTTTAAAACGATTTGAGTTTTTCATCATCCTGTAGGTACGACATAATTATGTATATAACAGGGTGTTTTTTTATTCGCCTACAAAATTTTGGGGGTTAAATCAGTAAGTCATACTGATCAACTTTCCCATACATTTTGGCTAGTCAGTTGACGATGTTTTGTATGGGAGGGTCAAATTTTCTTTCCCAATTTCTGGGTTGGTCCCATAGTGAAAGTTGGTCAGTATGACTTACTGATTTAAGCCCCAAAATTTTGTAGACGAATAAAAAAAGACCCAGTATACTGTCATTGACCATGGGATACATTCAAAAGCCATTTTCGACCCAAATTCGATTGACATTATTTTTTCGACAAATTATTCGTAATAATTTACTAAAAAGGAAAAAATAAAATCATCAAATCGAATTAAATTAGTTTCTTAATATGGTCTTCATATTTACCCTTACATATTTTTGAGTCTATACAGAGCTCGCTGGTTTTCCTCGCTTCTATTCAGAATTAACAGAAATGACGCAGTAAGTAGCATTTAATGTAAGTCCCGTAAAACGCCAATGTTAACTTCGGTCTTCTTTGTTCTCATTAGGAACATCTACCCTGTCGGCTAGCACCCAAGCGTTAAAAGTCATTGTCTCTAAACACCCTTTAAATGTTCGTATATATTTTTCCAAACACTAAAAAGGAAATGTAGCCTGTTTTTAATACTCTTTTTCATTTTACAGTCTAAACATATGCAAGAAGCTAAACATACTGGCATCCTGTTGAGTTGATGCACACAACACCTTTTAATTTCCTCCGTGCTTTATCTAAAAAAACGTATTTACACCGCCCTTATCTTGTATCAAGTGCGGAGGACTATAATCGTTAATACGTCCTTATTGTCTCAACAGTAAAGTTGAAAACTGGCCGTGTATTAAATGCATCATGTAAGTACAGTCACAGTAGTTGAAGAAGAACAGTATGACAGATTTGGTTTTGTTGAATTTGGTTGAACAGATATCCGTGTAAAATTAGATTAGGAAAGCTTCTTTATATGTGAATAAACACAATATTTGTTTATATGTATATAGGTATATGGTTTGGAGTTAGAGTTTATATTGTTGTATGTAGTTCTGAGAGTGTGAGTTGCGTTTCTTACACTATGTATATTCCGATTTAACAATAATTAAGTATGTAATTTAATACTCCTACACTAATTATTATTAATGAATTATTGAAAAAGAAAACTCATTACTTTCTTAGGGTGCGACCACACCGCTGCTTATAATACGGTGACGGTACGGAATCGCAGTGAGAGAGACGAGACAGAGAGATCTGGTGAGGACGGTATGCGTTAAAAACGTGTCGTATACGTCACGTCACTGCGTCACCGTATATTGAGCAGCGGTGTGGTCGCTCCTTTACGCTGCTGTAATTTTTACGTTATTTATTCTAGGGCACCCTGTATGTAAACAAAGAAACTGACTGACATATCAACGCACTGCCTAAGGCTGCCTTTCCATTGAGGCGGAGACGAGCGGAGCGCTGCGAAAGGACCAATGACCTTGTACAGTACAGTACCCACATTAACGTATAGCACACAGAAACTAGAGGAATCTGATTGGTCCTTTTCGCACCGCTCCGCTCGTCTCCGCCTCAATGGAAAGGCAGCCTAAATCCTGTCTACAGACATGCATTTTCGAATGCAAACAAAACCTTCCAGATGAAGTCGCGAGTAAAACTAGACTAGTACGAAAACGGTCGCTTCTCCGTACTGCACGTCCCTGGTGTACTGGCGCGCGCAGCTAATTTGGTCGGCGGCTAATTTCAGGATAACATCGGCCTGCGCCCGCGCCGCGCCGCATTCTTGCGCGTCTAATAAGTAATTAAACCTACCCTGCCCACCCCGCCGACGCAGGGAGGGACTTCCACTTTATCACGCTGTATGTACCAATATACTCGTACTTGTACAGCGGGTCTATTATGGTCGTGTTTATCGATGTGGATAAACGTGGATAAAACATCTGTCACTTTCTGACTATGCAAGTGTGAGAGTGACGGACTCTGTATCCGAATTTGTCCACCACGATAAAGGCAGTCATTTGCGGAAGCAGATGTGGACGATGTGGTTAACACTCATGCAGACATCGTATTTTGTCGAATAACCTCGTATTTATCTTTTTTCTCAGTTAGCTTCAGTACCTACCCATCGATTAACTAACTGAAATGAAAAGGCAAGATTATTCACTACACCTATACTCGTAGATCTCGACTGGACTCATTTATTAAATCTAGCGAACATCGCTTGATTTCGGTCGCTTGACGCTTGACAATACATTTCTTTCGTTTGGACTAAATACTTACCTAGAGGAAGATGTATGTTTGGCCAAAATGGCTATCCTATTCTAACGTTCCCTACATGCGAACGAAAATATTGCGTTACACTAAGTAAGTAGGTAGTTGTTATTAATCTTATTAATTTTGGGCCTATTTCATATAAAATATCAGTCATAATAGTTATTAGATGTTTTGTCGTAACTGAAGTAAAAATATGAGAATAGCTGCTTATTTCGAGTTTAATATTATTCATTAATATTAACAGGAGGTACTTATATGAAGCAGGCCCCTGGCCTGTATATTAGGTATGTATTAACACAATATACACGTCCGTACGAACAAATAAAACTGAATCCTTTCAAAAATACGTTAGTTTTAATTATATAGAAGACTTGTGATGCGCATTGTGAGGTGCGCTATAAAATCACTAAGTATTATATTTCTTTAGAATTACGATGGAGTAAAAAGGCCTTCCATTTGCCATAAAACTGTCAGTAGGTATTCAAAGGCTTCGCTTTGTCTACGCAATTTATGGACTTACTCCTGTTTTGAAAGCGAAAACAACGTGAGTAACTCGTAGTACATTGAAATACCCACCGAGAACATAAACACAATAAAATTTATTTCAAATGGGTGAGCAGTTTTTAGAATGTTTTATAGTCATAAATAGGCATATGCCATAGAATATTAATTTGATTAAACTGGCTGAAGGCAATCGTAAAATAAGAATGGATGATTTAAACTTAGGAATTTTCATTGTAATAAACAGAACGTGTCCATTAATTTTATAGCGGCATAAAACTGTTTTTTTATTTTGTAACTGGGTTCTACTATACTCTTTTTGATTAGGATGCAGTTGTCTGAGCAGTTTTGTTGTGTAAAACAATAATTACGTCTTAATACAGCCCTGGCACGTATAAGGGTTAATCTTGCATCGCGATTTTGTTATTATAAAGTTTACGCCGGCCGATTATGTCGGCTGTACCTACGGGATCCCGCGTAATAATGTAATTTTCCAACTTTACATTTGTTGGTTTTGTTCGGCTAACGCGCAATCACAGCCCAGCCGCTAATTTATACCTTTAGACCTTAGCGTCCATACAGTCCAGTTTAAGCTTGCGTTTGCCTGCGTGTGTGTAAACAAGCATGTACGCGTAGAAATAGATGACAATCGCAACTAACGTTCAATCTCATGGCCGCTGTACAGTCGAGGACAGAAAGATATTTACACTTTTGGACCTTATTACAATGGAATAAGGTGAAAAAGTGTAAACATCTTTCTATCCTCGACTGTATACAAGGTGCTGGACCAGCATGTTGAGCCCGAATATCGGATCCCAAAGGTCGCTGTTTTTCACTATGGCGTATTGATCATTCTGCGTGCCAAGATCCTTTGACGTGTACACGAAAAACCGACATTATTCGGTTGGCCGACCAGTGTTGGTCGCCAACTACCAACATACGCCAAGAAGATATCTTCACATTGGCGTAACACGCTGGCCTGGCACTTTGGACCAATGTGTACAGTGACAATCACGTGCCCCAATTTTATAGTGTGCATCACTTTTATACTTAATCGTTTTGTTGTGTTACCTTTACCATTTCACCTCAAGACCATAAACTTCGTGTTATTTACCAACTCAACCTTCGAAACTTTTTAAGAACTGGCCAGTTATAAACACTATAAAGTACGTAGGTACCTGGGATCTACCCCGCCCATACTGGCTGGAAGAATTAAAAGAAAAAAAACATAATCTGCAGTAAATGTTCGGTGAACCCGGCTTTCGCACTGAAATAATTAAAGGAGAACTGCCTCATCGAACGTGATTTTAAGTAGTCATTAAACATTTAAATATCTCTTGACCATTATCTCTGATGTAGCACTACATTAAATCGTTGTTTATCGTGTATAAGTTCTAAAGCGATAAATTAGGTTTATTTATTACAAAAACTTTTATGGCATAGAAATTGGTAAGTGAGCCTGAGCCACAATACGTTTACTGCGTATGGACGGTTAGCACACGTGGCCGCGACTTGTCCGGTCCTCTGCTAATTAAGGTGTTACAAAATAATGTTCACAGTCTATTCAGCCTGCATGCAAGTGTGCAAATATTTTGCTGAGCTTAAGTCAATATAATCATATTATATGCCTACTGGAAGGCACGGCATAGCTATAGAAGATCGTGTATACTCACCCTTAGTTGTGGTGTTTCAGTCTTGTATAAATACCTTTATCCTTGGCTGTATGCGACCGGGTGTCGCGGCTCTGTGGTTCTAGTCACCTTGCTAAGCGTGAAATGCTCTTCTGTCATTGCGTGTATTTTTCATCCGCCATTAAAGTTGTGTTCGGTCATAAAAAGTCTTAAAAAATGTTTTTTAGCGGTGAAAACTAGGCTAAATAGATGTGTTACTCCTCGGAGGAGTGTTATTTAACCTGTGAGTGCGAAATACGTAAGTGAAAACTCCGATATGAGCGATTCAAAAGCTGATGAAAATTCGGTACCATGTACCGGCTCGAACTCACCATCGTCGTCTTCATCGTCTTCGGAGGGCGAAGACGCGGATTCGCGCCCTCCTAACAAGAGAGGAAAGCGCGATTACAACGAGGATCCAAGGTTAGAGGCGTTGATAAACCAGGTGGGTTATTTAACAAACTATATACATACATATAGTCAGACGCCTCAAGTTCGTTCTGAGACAGTTGTTTCTGAGCCTTCGTGCCTCTGCGGGAGACTCAGAATTTTTAACAAGGCCTTCAGGACCCGCAGTTGTAGATTTGGGTGACATAGCCATTGACTTCGATAAAAATAGGTATATTAAACCTGCTAACCTAGATCACGTTAAGAAAATAAAAGACTTACAACATTTTGGCTCAGCTACTTGGAAAACTATTCGATATTCATTATATATACACAAATTTATTGCAACTCCAGCATTCACCGATCTAAAGATTAATGAAGAGTTATACAACTATAATGTTGGTAAGGACTATTTGCTCAATACTGAGAAGGTACTGGCAGCTTTATCTCTGGCTGTCCTGGAGCAAAGGGAGGCTCTGAGAACGGGCCTACAGTCACTGGTAGATTGGGCCTTTAAGTCCCCGGAGGAACTGAATTCAGATCACTTACTAGAAAAAGCCACTTCATTGTTCGGCCCATCTTCAGAAATGGCTTTAAATTGGGAAGCAATCTTACAGATCATATGTGGGAAACGAGCTGAAAGCATTGAAGTTCGCCGAGAAAGGTTACTGCATGACATAACCAATAAGGGCATACAATCGGCAATTAGGGAAATCCCACCTAGCGATGAGTACCTATTTGATAAAGAAAAGGTTATGAGCTTAGTTCAATCACTTGGTGGATCTCACATGTGGCTACACCCTCCGACTTCTAGGAAGGTTTTTGATAACAGACAGAAGCGAAAAGAGCCCGAGGCCGGACCTTCTGGCTATAACCAACCTAAGAAATTCAAACCGGACCACAGGAGGGGCCCTTACAATAGGCAAGGTCCTAGAAATTCTGGAAAGGGTAAGGGCAGAGGAAAAAGTTCCTTTCGTGGCAATTTCAAGTGACAAGATATTTCAGGGGGGTTGTCTGGCGCTGTTCAAAGAGAAGTGGGAAGCCCTAGGTGCCAGCAAATTTATCTTAACAGCCATCACTGCGTCCCTCATTCCATTTACGCAGAAACCCCCACTACTTTACCCGTCCAAGAAGACTGTCAGAAAATTTTCTACGAAGATCTCTGCTCCAATGACGCAACAAATAGAAGAATTAAAGACGTTGGGTGTATTGGAAAAACCAGTTACTTTAACCCCAAGTTATTTTTCAAAGATGTTCTTAGTCAAAAAGAAGGATGGGGGCACACGGCCCATTTTCGATTTAAGGGGCCTCAACAGGTACATTGGGACAAAACACTTTCATCTTATTTCCCATGCAGCAGTTCCAGACTTCCTGCAGAGACAGGACTGGCTAGTGAAAATAGATCTTTCCCAGGCCTATTTTCATGTACCTATAAGCCAAGCCCACAGGCCTTTTCTCCGTCTCATCTATATGGGAGAAGTGCTCCAGATGACTTCACTGCCTTTCGGCCTTGCCTCAGCACCCCGCCTGTTTTCAGGCATAACTTGCTGGGTTGCGGAAATCCTTCGCAAGCGAGGAATGCGCGTGCTAGTGTACCTAGACGACTTTCTTCTGGTCCATCAAGACCAATCCGAGCTGATCCGTCACGCCTCGGAGGCTGTCGGGCTCTTGGAGTCACTGGGGTGGCAGGTGAACCATCAAAAATCTATTCTAACTCCGGTGCAGAAGATCGAATTCCTAGGAATTATGTGGCAAACCAGCTCGAACAAGATGTGCCTTCCTGCCAACAAACAACTGGCTCTATGTACTTCTCTGACCAACATGCTAAGTCTAGGCTCTTGTACACTCCATCAGTTACAGAGGCTGTTGGGTCAGCTAAACTTCGCCTGCTTTGTGATTCCCAGAGGCCGTCTGCATTGTCGTCACATGCAGATTTTCATTCGCCAGTACTCACAGACTCAGAGAAAGAAGGAACAAGTAATTCCCTTGAAAGTACTCGAAGATGTAGACTGGTGGCTCGGAGCTACAGCGTCGACATCACCAATACATCAGAAAGCGGTCACACACTACCTAACGACGGACGCTTCAGATGTTGGTTGGGGTGCTCACCTGGCCGGAATAACTCTATCAGGAACTTGGAATCAAAAGCAGCTCAGGAATTGGCACAGCAACAAAAAAGAGATGTTTGCGGCTTATTCAGCAATAAAAAGCAAAGTAGAGCTACTCAAGCACTCTCATGTGATGCTTCAGACAGACAACCAGACCATAATATCTTATATTCGGAAAGAAGGGGGCACACGATCGATAGGTCTACTTGCTCTGACATTTCAATTGCTGGTCCTATTAGACCATAACTCAATAGTGCTCTCAGCTCAGTATCTACCTGGGAGGTACAATGCCATAGCCGATCGGCTGTCGCGGAGACGGCCCCTTCCGGAATGGCACCTACTGCCCCAAGCCACCGCGGAGGTGTTCAAGCATTGGGGAGAGCCAGACGTCGACCTTTTCGCATCAAATCGCTCCGCAGTAGTAGAACGGTATGTCTCAATAGACTCGAGAGACTACTGCGCAGAGTTTATAGATGCCTTCAGCAGAGACTGGAATTATCACCTAGCGTGGTTATTTCCTCCACCGTGTCTAATACCGAGGGTTCTCGCACACTTAAACAGAGCACAGGGCACATACCTACTAGTAGCCCCAGAGTGGAACCAGCCATACTGGAAACCGGATCTCCTTGCACGAGCAACGGATCCACCTTTGTCAGTGGAGAACCTACAGCAGGTCCTAGTCGACCTTTCGACGGGGCTAGCCCCTCCAGAAGTGGATCAATTATCATTGAAAATTTGGAAAGTTGGGGGTGGGGCAAACAAGTGGCGTCATGGTCACAACAGCAGAAAGAACTCTTGAAGACTAGTTGGAGGCAGTCAACATTACGCACCTATATTGCGCCTCTAAAGAGATGGATTACATGGTGCTCTTCAAGACTTATGGACCCCAGGAAACCGAAACCAGAAGATGTTGCACAATTTTTAGCAGATACACATCTGAAAGAAAGTCTATCTTATAGTACTATGTTAGTTCATAAATCTGCTATAGCTACTTTCTGCGGTTTAAATGAAGAAGTTTCGTCAAATTTTCTTGTTAAACATGTGTTGAAGGCCATCTCCAGCAATAAACCTGTCTCTTTCAAGTTTATGGTTTGGGACCCACATATTGTATTTGAGTGGTATGACAAGACTCCATCCAGTTTTTCACTTTATGATGTATCACGGAGAACAGCAACAATCTTGCTTTTAGCTTCTGGACGTCGAGTACATGATTTGACATTGCTGCAGACGACACAAGAAAATTTTAAGGATTTTGGAAATAGTATAGTTATGTGGCCTGCCTTTGGATCTAAGACTGATTCTCACTCACACCGCCAATCTGGTTGGAAATTATCTTTACATCCAAATCAGAACATATGTCCAGTAAGATGGACTAGACTCCTTAAAGATCTTTTGCAAGACAGAAGACTACTAGATAATGGTAAGAACCTATTTTTGACTATTAAGGGTCTAGTAAAAGCAGCTTCCAGAACCCTAATAGGAGGATGGGTACGGTCCATACTCAAATAGATTCACCTCCAGGCAGCTGTCGATCAGCAGTTGCATCTTTGGCCTGGCTAGAAAACCGACCAGTTGAGGAGATCTTAGCTAAGGGAAATTGGAGATCTGAGAGTACTTTTAGAAAACACTATTGCCGGAAGATAGCACGGGAAAGCGATGGAAAGGATAATTTACTTGGTAATTTTTCTGAAATATGATTGCATTTCTTAAATTATTATAAACTTGACTGATTAATTATAATGCAAAGAGGTATTATTACTGATTATTGTTGAATTAAGTCTGTTGACTTTGTTTTCTTTTTTATAAAGAATCATACCTAGTAAACAAATTACTTTTTAATATAAAGTTACAGTTAACTTTTAAGTTTGAATGAAAACTGTTATGTTTTGTTTCTGTTTTTTGTTAATGAATAGTTTTTGTTGTTAATTAATTATCCTTGTGGTTCAGTTTTTTTTTTTGATAACTATTATAGATCTTTGCTTATCAACATTGCGTGTATTAATTTCTTACTAGTCACCAGCAGATAACAAACAGGTCTTCTATAGCTATGCCGTGCCTTCCAGTAGGCATATAATAAAACCGTTTTACATAACAATAAAACGATTATTATGTGCCGGAAGAAGGCACGGCATAGCAGTAAGTTCCTTACTGGTGAAGACTTCAATGACAGAAGAGCATTTCACGCTTAGCAAGGTGACTAGAACCACAGAGCCGCGACACCCGGTCGCATACAGCCAAGGATAAAGGTATTTATACAAGACTGAAACACCACAACTAAGGGTGAGTATACACGATCTTCTATAGCTATACCGTGCCTTCTTCCGGCACATAATAATCGTTTTATTGTTATGTAAAACGGTTTTATTATCATGACAACAAAGTTAATTAAAATTATAGTAGTGTTATAATACATTATTCATTTACATTAAATTTCAAATAATCTCTAACACTGTAAATACATTTGTCCATAAGCCATCAGTTTGTCAATATGGGCTTGAAAAGGTTTCCTGTAAGCGACTTCATATTTCCTGGTAGAAGACTGTAAATTTGTATGCACATCTTGCCCGAGACTAGTTTGTCGCTTGGTAATCCCCCTCTAATCAGTTAAAAACAAAAGAGACGCACTGCGCGACAAGCGAGAAAAAGAAGATGTGCTAGGCCAAAACGATGAATAGTATGAAGGTTTGTATGAAGTAGTAAGCCGTGACATTATAGCCTACCTACCACTTATTGCTTTAAATCTCTATTTATAGTTTTATTTTATTCAGAAATCTATACGATTGCCACAATACGGCCTGGTCTTAGGTTTTTAGTCTAATTAACGTGATTATTATTTCGTGGTTTGTGTGAAGTAATTTATCTTGACTATAATTATGTAGTTAATCATCCCCCTATTATGTCACTTAGCGTCACGCATTACAAACAAACTGTGTCTACCACATTTGGCGCGCTGTCACTTTGACAGTAAAAACATCATGGCGGATCGCGAAATTGATCATCACGGGCGCATTCCGCTCGCGCCGTCGCGCGCCAGGAACGACTGTGATGAATCAAATTCTTCAGGGATGTAACGTAATGATTCTATCGAGAATAGATTCCAGGCTACCGCTTCTTACATTCTTTATTATGTACTTAGCCGTAGGGCGAGACTGTAATGCCGCTCGGTTGGCGCAATGTATAACGCGACTTGCGTGAGAGAGGAAAGCAGTTTAGTCTCAATCCAAACGCATTAATAAAGTAAAATTGAACTTATCTTCAGTGGACTTAGCTAAAATGGTTTTAGAGTTGCCAATTATTAAATTTGCGCGATTATTATATATGTACTTATTGAAATAAGTACCTAGACGTCCTTAACCAATACGATATAGGATTAGACACACCGGAATCAAAATTGAAATTCAAGTAATTTAAACTACTTAATTACACGCAAACATAGTATCATAGTTAGTTACGTAGTAGCTTATTAACCCGCCACACCTTGTATTGTAGCGTGCAGTTTGACGAGCCCGTTTTTGCCGTAGGTAAATAATGATGATGTTTACATTGGAATTCTTCTTACGGAATTTACGAGCCAATAAACGTAAATTATATTTCACGGTATTATTAAATATTATTTTCCCTCCAGGCCGGTTGTTTAAGCCGGGTCAAAGGTCAATCCCGGTTGGGACGCGTCCAGGGACACCCGACTTGGAGGGGGTGAGAGGTCACTCACGAAATCGTAATTGTCGGGGAATGTCTGGAATCCACCGCTTTCGTGTGCGATTTCGCAGCTACAAAGTAATCAAATTTAAAAGACCGTATAAATTCACAGCATAGCTAAGAGCCGAGCTGTCTTCCCACCTTGGTCAGGTTATATAAATAAGCATGAGAGTCGTGATGGGACCCACGCCTTCGGGGCAATGCGAACAGATGCGCGGAAGTCAACTGCACGAAGTTTTTTTATGCATAATCATTGGTAATCTAAAAACAATTCATTTTAATTTTAAAGTATTATTAAGCTACGACAAACATTAAAAAAATTGTTAAGAGCGCTCGATGAGCGGAACACCCGCGCGGTCGCGCTTTCGTTCTCTGCGTGAGATCTTAGAGACTAGTTCATGCACGCAACACTACACCGCCACTCCTTGTGTAATATGAAATTAATTGAGTGTGGTTTAAACGGTTGGCAGAATATTGACGTTTTGGTCAGCAGGAAACGCATTTGGTCAGCAACTCTAAAATATCAAAATTTGATCAGCAATTAACGTTTTTGAAATCGATAGGTAAGCCATTTAAATATCTTTACTGCATTTTATGAGACACATTTAAAAAAAATTCGGAGAGCATATTTAACGCTTAATAAATATAATAAATGTGCTACAAAGTCGACGGAGCTCCGCTGGGCGGAGCTCCTATTCTGCTTAGTTAAGGCGCTTCGCGCCTTGACACAACTCTAACCTAGCCTAAACTATCAAGTTTAAATAGACCTAATTTAGTAAATTTGGTATTATTATAATTATAATGTATACATTTTATCATTTTGCGGATCAAATAAATTATCTTGTATCGGATTATTTATTTAGCGGGCACATAATATTTTAAGCTAACCAAATATTGATTGATTTGTCGATAATATTTGATTTAGTTGCAGACCAAGCCCGGTTATTTATTTATTGGCGACCAAAACATTATTTGCTGATTAATTGATTTAACTGCTGATTTTTGATGCTGATCAAATAGAAAAACTGCAAACCAAAAAAACTAATACTAACTTCCAAATTAATTTTGATATTATTTTGCATTTGACCATATACTTGGGAAAGTAGATAGACATTTCAAATGTCGACTAAGTTCCATCACTCGTAACACGCTCCTTTCGGCAGTATAGTCCACTAACTCAGGGTACGCAACACATTCCCAGTCTTAGGGCCGTATTAATAAACTCATCTCGACTGTGATCCCCGTCTCAAGATACGTCAAAGTAAATATCAATCCATAGAAAACTGTCATTTTTGACGCATCTTCTGACGTACATCTCAGCCAAGATCAGTTTAATAATACGGCCCTTAGGATTGCTTGAGATCAAAATAATATGTGATTGCATATGTCTATATGTCTTAGATCCCACTATTAGCACAGGTGGCATGTGTGCTATTGCCCTATACATGCCATAAAAATAAATATATTTAATCCCTAGAGGCGTCAGAAGAGGCGGTCAAAAAATTATGTTTAAAAGTATTTGGCCCTCGGGTAAGTCTAGGCAAAATGTTTTTGTAATTTTTACTGCGTCGCCAAATTTGTCCCACGATTATTTCAGAATACCTACGCTGTGACTCTCACGTATGTTTTGATCTCGATAAGAGCTACACGTTTAAAAAATAAACCCTCTACGTGGTGCCGTGTTTTTTTACCCGACTGCCCGAAGAAGGGTTATGATCATTTTAATAAGCATTGTGTAAAACAAACGAAGGGAGATTTTCGTTGCGTTCATCATTATTTTTTAATTAGTTTCGACGTAACCGTATCGAATCGGTTCGAGTGGAACGCACGCCTGACATCGATTCCCATAAAACGCATGTCGTCTCTACAATGTAAAACCGACAACAGACTAAACTATCAGAAATTACCAAAATCCGGTCCCGACCAAATTATTATATGATTTGTCTCGGCACCCACGCACGTTAATTGTTTTATTTTATACCTCCACAGGTAAAATCTCATAATTGTGCTAAGATGAGCGCCATAAAAAATAGACAAAGGTTCCCCGACGACGCCATTTTTTTCGTTTCAACCCGTAACAATTTTCGACTCGGTCAAAATTGGGTTCTCAAATAGTCTGTCTCACTCGCGTTGAGTGCCTTTTAAATGTGATGGAAGACATCGTGTGTACGTCAAATTTGAATGTTGAAACGAAACAACCAACTCATAGAACGAAACACCGTTTGTGATCCAATAAAGTTTTTACCACAGTTGATATTTTGACGGCATTGTTGGCAACGACAAAAGATAGACAATAAAGATAAAATTCATAAATATTCAATATGCAAGACAGACGCATACCTACGTAGTCAGTCACAACATTTATTTAACCTCTCGAGTTGTATGCACACATCTCCGCAGAGTTCATTAAATGTTACACATGTGAAAAACGTGAACAGAATTTTAATTTTTTCTCAGAAAATCTGTTGAATTTATGATTTAGAAACCCTTTGAGACGTAGGTACTTACGTGCCTTTTGACGAGGGTGTTTATTATCGAGAATGTCTTATATCTTGACATGATAATATTTTCCGAAAGACTTGATTACTCATTAATCGAGAGATAAGTAAAAGCAGTTGCTTAATAAAGTAGCTAATGTTGTACGGAATTAAAAAGCTTTTCCGTTTGACGTAAACAAAGCGACGCTGGGCGGTCCTCATCTCTTAAAGTACGGTTTCAAGATAAATGAAAGGTCGTTTAAAGAAAAAATAATTACCCAATATGTCGGCCTCGCCGGTTATCAGGCGCCTCTTTTAAATGAAATTTTAAATAAAGCGAATAAGGAACGATTACGTCCATCATTTTTCAAAATGGCCGCTCAGAACAATCCCCATCACTGGGCCAAGTGCCGTTTCAATAAAGCTCCGTGCGATTAATTGGCTCTTGGATGCTTTTATTTTTAATCACTGTTCTTTATACAGGGTGTCCCAAAAATGGTGCGTCACATAGACACCGGAGATAGATCCTAAGACTCAACGAATCAGCCTAACATGACCTCAATAAAAGTCACATGGTTTTCAAGATATTTCCAGTTTAAAGTTTAAACTGGCAAAGAACTTTTACCTTGCAAATCTTGAAAACCATACGATTTTTACTCAGGGCAGTTAGGCTGGTTCGGTGTGGGGATGATGCGTTACGCATTTAAACTCTGTCAAAAAAATGGCTGGTTCGGTCCGTCTTATAGGCTGGTCTACCTCCGGCCCGGCATCTATGTGACGTACCATTTTTGGGACACCCTGTATAAACAATTGTTCTAAAATATAAAAATATCCTGTTCTTATAACTACAAAAGTCTTAAAATCCTCTGCCAAATTTAACATTTAAAAGAAACATTCCCATTGTTACAAGCACGCAACCTGTCGACGTCAAATCAATTCTTCGAGCTGCTCCGTCGAGCCTTCAAAACGTGGGTCAGAGGTAACCCTCCGCTTTCAACGGGTCAGCCCACCTTTATTCGGTCGGCTGATACCAAGCAACCACACATGCACTCACAATGCATCAGTTTTACTCGTGACGTGCAATACATTACGTGCCCAGTTCAAGTTCACCCGTGCGTGATGTCGCATGACGCAACAATGTAAGTCGTGCAAGGATGAAAGTTAGATAATTTGAATTTTCAATGGTGTGGTCGGAGAATGCAGTCCGTGAGAAAAAAAATACTGTGATGCGCTCGGCTAGATAGCGCAGGTGGTGAGGCCCGCCTGCCTCAAAAGATCGCCTGTAAAAAACGATATGGTTGGAAATCCAGTAGCAGGTTGTCAATTGTCTTTTTGTTTCCGTTATAGCTTCTGAATAATGCTTTATTTTTTCGAGTCTCCAGGCTTTTTTATGATGTCACAATGATTTATGCACATTTCGATCTTTTACGCCAATGTGTTCGACTTTTGCAACTGACATAATAAAGATTGCTTTCGCTAGTAAGACTTTCTCGAACAAAAAGTCCAGTAAGTAATTAAACGTTGGTCTAATTAATTAAACGGCCAGGCCTTTATTACTTATTGGGCATTAAATGTGAAAAAAGAAACTTAATGCGGCGAACGTACGAAGTAATTTAAAAGTGTAGTCACGATTCGTATGAATCGATTAATTTGAATGATGCGAAATCGAATTTGAACTCGTACGCGCACCCGCCGGAATAACACGCCATGATTACTTAATATATGTGTCATTCTTTTGTAAGTGTTCTACTCGAGAACAACTACAAATTAATCTTCGTGCCCTAAATGAGAGCATGCTTATGCATGTAAATTACGCTCTTTTGACTGTATGATCCTGAGAAAACAGAAAGAGCAAATTAATTAAAGCGATAAATATTTGACATAGGTATAGGTAGATTATCTTCGAGACTACTAGTAAGGTAATACCCGATTAAAACCCGCAACCCACCGCTGAACAAAGGGCTTTCCTCATGATGGGATGGACTGAGTCGTAGATCCTACGCTCATCGCTCTACTCATCGCGCTTGTAACCTATCCCTAAAATATCCAGAGGAGAGAACCACCCACCAGCAACAGTCCTTTGTTGAGCCAATAGGTCTAGCTCGGATTGAAAGGTTCCTCGTTCGCCACTAGGTTATTGCTGCATTTGCTTCAAAGATAAATATCTTTAATTTTACGATGTCATTGTATTATTTACTTATACTTTTTGTGCAATAAAGAGTTTACATGCATACATATCTTTCGTGTTTTATACTGTATTAGGAATCCCTTATTTTTATTAGTTCTAATTATGAGCTCCCCGTTAAATAACAGTTGTGTTTGCAGATAGAGCCGACAGGCTCGGCGTCGCTGGGCGCGGCGTCGCGGGCGCTGTTCGTGGAGAAGGTCCGCGCCTCCAACGCGGCCTGCCAGGCCGGGGACTTCGCCACCGCCGTCGCGCTCTACACCGACGCGCTCACCCTGGACCCTGCCAACCACATACTCTACAGCAACAGGTAAAGCTTAGAAGCTTAATAATAATAATACCAGCCTATATACGTCCCACTCAGGCCTCCACTCACAATGAGAGGGGTTTGGGCTATATAGTTCCCACGCGGGCCCAGTGCGGATTGGGAACTTCGCACACACCGTCAAATTCTTTTCCTTCACCGAAAAGCTCATGGTAAATTTACAAATTATATTTCGCAAATAAATTCCGAAAAACTTAGAGGTGCGAGCCCGGGTTCGAACTCACGACCCTCTGCTTAAGAGTCGGCAGGTCAAGCCATTAGGCTACCTACTGTAATATTTAAAATGAATTAAGTTATGTTTAAATAAATGTAGGTTATGTTTAAAGGATTTTATTTTATGTTGATATCTAATTTAATGTATTTAAGAGGGTAATCCAAGGGTTATATAGAAATTAAACCAATTGTGTAGTATTTCAGGCTGGTTTATTTGGCCCCGCCCTTCAAAACTAGGGTTTAATAGCTAAATTATTAATAGAAGGTTGTTTTGGACAGCGGTGAAAATGTTGGTCGATTAAACGATTCCCTACTACAGTTTAAATAGTAAAATAAGATAGAATTGGAGTGGACTCAGCTGTGACAAGCAGTGCGAGTTCGCCTCGGTGAGCCGAGCGGGGTGGACAGAAGCAAATTCTGTCTTTTAAGCTCAACTGGTGCAGTAAGATGGGAAGTAAGAAGCTAGCCCGTGCTAAGTGCCCGTGCTATGTACCCGTAGAAGTTACCCGTAGAAAGTTACCCGTAGAAAGTTACCGGTAGCAAGTTACCTCCTGGAATTGGCCAGTATAACATTTTAGGTCATCCCGGAGAACATAATTTTAGAAAAGATGGGAAATATCGGTACAATCACGCATATAGTAATGTAAGAGCCTTCCCGAGCAAGTGCAAGAAGGACATACAGGCGATGAAAGAAGGATTTGGCATGATAATGGAACACAAGTAACATAATCTCAAAAATATGAAAATCTATAGCAAAATTGTTTTTAGACGGCTTTTTTTTAGACGGCTTAGAAGCTTACTGCTATTATATTACTAGCTTTTGCCGGCGACTCCGTTTGATTAGAATTGGTTTATCGCTATTCCCTCGAGAATTACGATTTTCCGTGATAAATAAGTTTCCTGTGTCCAGTGTGTCCGACTCCGGGCTATAAACAACTATCCCAGCACCAAACACGTTGATCAATTGAGCCGTTAAACCGTGAAGGCGGAACAAAGTAAGGAAGGACTAGTAAGGATAAATAAGGACAATATATGCTTGTAAATAAATGACTTCAGTTAAATTTACAAAATATACAAAAGAAATATTAACGATACGCTTATTATGATAATTCGTTCTTGTGAATCACTCGGTTGTCGGGTTCCTGCACAAGTGTGACGCTACTACTGTGCCAAGTGTTGTAGTATTAATGAATCCGCAGGTGGTGTGATTTTTATCGCAAAAAAGAACTGCCTGTACTTACCTAAATAATAAAACTAAATTAAAAACTTATATTATATTGAGCAATAGGTAAATAATCTGAATCTGATCTAAATGTCGTTTGACCAACTTTACCTGTAGTCATCAGCAAGTTTCGAGCTATTCCCCAAACATAATATTTGTGGACTGGCCCTATCCAAACCGTGTTTTTAATGTACGGTTCTCGAATGTCCAGGTCGGCGGCAAGGCTGAAGCAAGGGCAGTTTGCAGCGGCGCTGCAGGATGCGACGAAAGCGAGGGAGCTGTGCCCTAACTGGCCCAAAGCCTACTACCGGCAGGGTAAGGATTTTACATACCAAGGATCAGTACGGCTAGCACATTATGAATTTTCTCACTTGTCGCTCAGTACATCTCTGTAAACTAGACTAGTTAGGAAGGGAAAAAGAGAAAGGTAAGAAAAAGGAAGTCGCGGGCAAGTTGTACTAGTCCCCCAAAGCGAGAGTCTATAAGAGAGGGCTTTAAACCATCTAAGCTCTATGCAGTGTTCATAAAACTGCAGAATGCCGATCCCTTCCTTTTACTGCCAGGGGGACTTAGCAGGTGTTGATAATGAAGAACTGAAAAGTCTAACTAAGGATAGTTTATGTTTTAGGAATAAATCTAATATAATTTTATTGAATTTCATAAACATACAACCGGTACAAAAATTTTACCATTAGATTCCCAAAATCATCATTCTTTTTCAATTTCAAAATACAATCTCATTCGTTGTATTCTCAACTTGACGTACGATACATGTCACTGTAGATTTATATTTCCATTATGCACGTGTGGCCAAGCATTAAAATCGTACCCGAATTCCGTTACAGCCCCGATGCCCTGCGCGGTTGTAACAACCACTTTTCCATTACCGCACCACCTCAAGCGTTCAGC
Source organism: Tortrix viridana (assembly GCA_963241965.1). NCBI lineage: Eukaryota > Metazoa > Arthropoda > Insecta > Lepidoptera > Tortricidae > Tortrix > Tortrix viridana. The sequence continues at coordinate 6,068,230 of OY725191.1, read as the reverse complement.
GCGCCATGCCATGTTTGAAATGCTCATGTTTATTGGCTAATTCCATACCCAAGTTAAATCACAAATTACCGTAACGTGTCATTACTTATACATACAAAATTTGACATGGCGTGCGACTACATGATTTATTCTTTGTTTTCTTCTCTATTGTTTGCCGTATCACTTTCACTCTGTATAAAAGTGATATAAAATGATATTATACTCTATTTCTTTATACGATAGTAATTTTAGTAAATGACTCTCCGTTACGCCTACACAGACTTTCTTGCTTTCTATATTTACAATGCGAATTTGTTGTAATAGCACTTTATGCTGTCGTCTATTTTACTTTAAGGTCGAATAAACAGCATAGAAAGTTACGTAGCTCTGTTAAACTACCACGGCAGCACATTATGTAGTCCAGGAATTATTATAAGTACTTATATTTCTCATAAATACGTTCTGCTTTGGGCGTTTCCGCGCCGCATCTAAATCGAAATCCTAAACGTTTAACTCATCTTAATTAACACAATTAGCTTTCACTCGTAGAGACTACTAGAGAACTATTAGTATTAAGTACGCTGAAATCTGAATATGAGCATTCGGAGGGTCATCTCCACGGAGTAGTCATCTCAGTACCAAAAAACCCCTATTTTTTTGGAAGTACACGGACGTAGAGCGAAAAGATTGTTTTAGTACATTAACAAGTCATTTAATTTTCGGAACTCTACTTTTTTGTTTTTACGAGTATGTAGTTCAGTCTTGCTGCTGCATTTACCACAATTTCAGCTTGCTTGCTTGCCATTAGCAAAAATTGTGTTAAATCTAGCACTAACTGTAGGTATGTACTACCTGAGATGCTATTGCGATTAAAATTACCTTTTGAACAAGAAATATTAGTGCATAGTTTGGCTTGCGAATGTGCTCATATGATTAGGTATGTCACTTTGTAATGCGATTAAAGTTCCTATTTTTAACAGTAATTACTGAATAAAAATTCTTAAAGCCGAATACTTAAGAACTGATAGATTAAAGTCTCTCCTTCTGTGGGTAGACCTGAAGTAAAAGCAAAGTACCTATAAGCAGTTGAAACTTTTAAGTATTTGGAGATTTCCCTAATGAAACAATTATATACTTACTACTGACTGACTGACTTTTATTATACAGGTTGAGGCAATATTCTTTTGTCAGCTTATAATGTTTTTGTCGACAATAAATGAACATTGTTTTTAATAATGTTCTTATTTTAAGGTGTGGCTCTCCAATGTCTCGGGAGGCACGGCGAGGCGCTGGCGGCTTTCAGCTCCGGCCTGGGAGTGGAGCCAGCTTCCCGCCAGCTCCTGGCTGCCCTGGTGGAAGCCTCCCTGAAGTCGCCGCTGCGCACCACTCTGGAGCCCACCTTCACTCAGTTGGAAACCATGAAACTGGATCAGTCACCGTTTGTGCTGATATCGGTAAGTATGTGCAACTCCTGACTGCTCTAATGAAAGCCTCCCTCGAGTCATCGCTGCGCACCATTCTGGAGCTAACTTATACGCAGCTGGAGATCATGAAATTGCATCACATTTGTCGTTTTTGGACCTATTACTGCATTGCAATTCCTGGCAGTACTGAAGCCTCTATCAAGCCTGCCGTGCCTACAGACCGCGTGCTTAAAGACTTACCTACCTACGTTTTCCAGGGGATAAAGCTGAGCTAGCCGTTGTTTGTACTGATATCTCTAAACGTGTCTAGTTAGTAATTCAATCAACGTAGGTAAATAACAACTTTAATAAAATATACTTTCATGACACAATGCGATTCACTTTCCTGAACCCAAGTATTTTTTGCAAAATAATCTCCGTTTTTTACCAAGAAAGGTAGCGTAAATAGGTACTAAAGTTGTCCACAATACTACGCGAATCGTGAGGCTCCCGTCGAACCATCGAATTTAACTTATTTAAGCTGTCGACAGCGTCCTGTTTAAATGCCATCTGATACCAGCCGCCGGCCGAACCCGAAATAATGTCAACCATTACCGTGGCAGTATCTCCGGAAATATCGTTGTCACTCACTTTATTTAAAACCCTTCCTTTACAAAGGGTTTTGTGCATTTACTTATTCAAGGAACGAGTCTTGTTCTTCGCATGGTTTGAGTAGCTCGCTGTACTGCCATTTAATACTGCGTAGGCCTTTGTTAGTGTCAATCAATGAGCGCTCTAACATAAGAGCGGACAGATGAACGTTTTGTAGCAAACTCCAAACGCAAATAGAAATAAATATAGTATTATAATACTTTCCCACAGAGCCTGTTTTGGCACCAGTGCCACTGGTAAATCAATTATACAGGTCAGTATTTACATGGGTCCGCTTGATGCTGGAACGTCCTGGATGGATTATCCCGACGCCTGCTAGTTATATTTAAGTACATTAATTAAACCAAAAAGAAACGAATAAAGTAGCCGATTCCCGATAAGTTTCAAACTGGCATTAAGCACCCTTACAGAGAGCATTTGCATACATTCCAGCGGAGCGCCCGGCGACATCTGAACATTTTTCGGCGCATTTAACTGGGCAGACAATGGGCTGAGTGATCAAAGCACCATAAATACGCGACCGTCCGTTGAATTTACATACAATCTGCACGACAGTTGATCGGCGGGACGGGAATGCTCGAAATGGCGGCCTACTACCGCAAAATGGCCGCTCCTAATACGCTCTTTTATTTATTTACATCATAGACCCGTCTAAAGTTATGCTAAGTTGGTAGCTTTATAAGTAAGAAATTTAGGATCATCTATCATATTTTAAATTCCATGACTTGCATTTATTAGAAAATGATTATTATCTTATAATTTTAATTTTAATTCTTCGTTGTTTAAAACTAAGTTTAATACTTCAGTGCGCGACTCGTGTTAATGTTTAGAGTTATTAAAGCACTTTATGGATCTCAACAACATAACACACTCAGTAATGTTCTTTTATGTTGCTCGGGATTCCGCGAGCTCCCTCGAGTGTTATAAAACTTGATCAATTCTTATTATTCTCACATTTTTCCGATACATTTGTAGGTCATAAAATATAAAGGCTCCGTGGGTGTTCCAAAATGCTTTGGACTTTATTGCTTTATACTGAGATAAGTTCAAATCGTTAGTAAATTTTTTTACAGCGGCGATCGTAATGGCAAACATAATGGCTCCTTAAAAATTCGCCTCGCTTTTTGTACGGTACTCAATTTCACATTTCGATGTATTAGATTATTGTAATTTTGCTTGTAATTATATAAAAAATGAGAACTAAGGCTACCGAAACCACCGCATGCTGATTTGGTCAAATTATTATGCGAACTTTCCGCAAATCCCAGAGTTTTTCAATCATTAAATTACAATGTTGATATCTCTTGTATAACTAAAATATTGATTGCAGGGTAACGACTTGGGCGATACTAATTTCCGTCAATTTTGCTAACAGGTGGTTGGGCAAGAATTACTGGCTGCTGGCCAGTACCAAGCTGCAGTGACGGTGCTCGAGGCAGCTCTGAGGATCGGTTCGTGTTCCCTCAAACTTCGGTAAGATCTTTTACTATTCTGGGAAGTAACTGAAAATCAAGAAACTGTGTGGGCTTAGGTAGAGGAGCATGTAAAACTGCCGATTGCTCTTTTGAACCGGTAGACATCTCGCTTGCGATAAATGTCTAAATCTTTTGAATACATTATAATATTGCTCGTACTCGATTACTGGAACCGAGTAAATACAACCAGTCGCGCATATATTTGTTTGTATTATATTTATGTTAAATTTACATAAATAATAATTATTAACTTAGAAAGTATTTAATGGCAGTAACAAATACAAAAGCAATATGTCTTCTGAAGAATCAACAGTTTAATCAATGTTTAAGAGGTGTCTACGTCATAACCTGTATATACTGAGAAAGCGAAAAGAATAAGGTCCTTGCAAGAGTCAACAGACCGGACCCCAAGAACAGCACTCATTCACGAGTGTGACGCATTGAACAGCGAGTTTAATTTAGCCATTCAGGATGGAATATAAAGGCTCAATAACAGTGAAGTTGAATCCGAAATAACACAGTTACCACATATTTACAAAAATGTTGCATTACCGCGATACCATCTCTTATTTTCTGCGAAAAACACTAAATGAAAAAATATAATCCCACGCGGCGCCCGGTGGTACCGTTTTATAATCGAAGCTACAATGTTGTGGTTTATTTACACGGGCGTGAACATTCTTCGATACCAAATTCAGATTAAAGACGTTTATTACTCGCTGGGTTATTTATTGTTTAAAATTTTAACAATAAACTTTACTCAATCAATACTGACCCGAGATATACTCAGCGCAAAAAATTTATAACGCTATCTTTTCAGACAGTTTTCTAATTTTGTCTTCAGACCCTTGACTTTTCAAACGGGTAAGCGGTAGACGTAGACGTAAGGATTACAGACAAACAATGTTGCACCAACAATGCGAGTGAGAATCCAATTGTCAAGTAATTTCATTTCGCTGCATAAACTCTTCGATTTGGTAGATAATCTTGTTAGCGATGAATAGAATAGAATATATTTATTTGACGCCAAACCAAAAAAAAAAGAAATAACAAAAGAAAATGCAGGAAATACACAATTGGTGGCGCCAGAAAGGTTCCAACTCAGCATAATACTGTGATCGGAAGACCGCAGCTCAGGTTTTCAGTTGACACCTTTTTTTGACTCATTATGACACTCTAAAAGTTGTGAAAACATTTATAGTAAACTAGTGTACTTTAAAATTCCCTAGTGTTTATCAAACGTGTAACGAAATTTACTTAGGTACCTACACATTACAGGCGAAGACTCAGAAATGCAAAAAATATTAAGTAAAAACAAAGTACCTAGTTGACGATTTTATCTTAAGGACGTTTTAGCACCGCATACAACCTGAAGCTATGTTTCAAGTAGTCTCACCTCAACCCACGAGTTCGACTCTAATTGCTCTTGGGTTCAAAATGTGTGAGATAAGAGTCCATTACTGAACAACATTATTAATCACCCCACTTCACACTCTCGATGGCTCTGCCAAATTGGATTTGATTTACTCCGTGAAACCAGCGTTCATTAAACGTGCCGTTTATATTTTTCGTTTTTAATCGCCGGTATATGTAGCTGGTTGACAGTGGGATAATTTATAATATGTACGTACTAAATGGAACGGATATCTTTGGCGGAATTTAGTCAGTTTGATTTATCGGAGAAAGTATTATTGAGTCCTTCGGTGAATTGGCCTCGTTATCTATTGTGGATTTGAAGGATGTGCAAAGCAGTCCTTTACGCGAATACCATATATATTTTTCAATTAAATTAAATTTTTAGATTATGGCATATATATTTTTATAATATTCGACATTACCTGTCTAGAGTGAAAGAGAAACTGTATTGAAAAATAATAACACGTCATTTAATTCTTAGAAAAACTCCGTCTATATTCGCTTGCCTAATTAATAAAATAAAGCAACTAACCTAAACACTAAACCATCCTGGACTAAACACCAACCTTCTGATAATAGAGCTGATGATACAATAGTACATTGTTCAACAAGGGACTAAAGTAACCCATTATAACACTAGATATTTATCCACCCGTGCAAAGCGGGGTGGATGAAATTTGAGTGTCATGGCTTTTTAGTCTCGAGAGACAGACACATAAAAAATTACAACTTAATAGCGCTATCTTTTTTACTCTCAACCCGTCACTGTTATGCAGAAAGAGACAGGTTTATTTTGGGGTTAGAACATAACAAATAGTTCATAGACAACATTTCCGAAACGAAGACTGAGGCGGTGGAGGTTTTATGCCCAGCCCGCTCTCCACCTCGCACTCCGACGACTAGGGCAACAGCATCAAACCTGTATCTGGCTGTTTGTGATTTTCCAAAGCTTTTATAAGGAAATTAAAAAGAAAATACTTTTTTAATGATTGTGGAATAGGGACTAAAAACACTTATTGTTTTGAGAAATAAATTCTGTTTCCTGATTGGTCGATTTTAATATGGCTGTATTCTGGTTGGTTGATACCAAATACAAAGTTTATTACAGAGTTAAATTAGTTAAACAAAATACGACGTGTAAAAGTGCCCGTGCGGCCTACTTACTGAATAAATATCTTTTATCTTTTATCTTTTTACGTACCTAAAAAGAACCCAACGTTTCATTCATATTCAGATTTAGGTTCAACATTGTCCCTTCTGTTCCTAAAAGTTAACGACGTGGGAGTTTTTAACTCATATAATTTCGATACAGGCCAAAACTACACCAGGCTCCTATTACGCGGATATATCCTAACCCGAAAAATTTCGTTTCAAAGTCCTTAACTTTCTGGAACAGGAGAGACAACTTTTGTTTCTGTGACTGTGCATGACCCATTTTCCGAACTAAATATACCTACTACTTTAGTCCGGCTTGATAAGCCTGATATGACACACTTTTTAGCATGAGAAGTGGAAAATTTTATATGGGTTTATATAGCAGCTCTTACTATCTAGATTTTAGGTAAGGTTTTTGTTAAAACTAATGAGGTTCAACCATGAATTTTTGAAGGAGTCGTAGGGGTAGAATAGAATAATGTTTCGCTGAACTAGACGTTAAACTGGACATTGTTGCATTAGAACATACTTAGCCGAAGCATTATATTATAATAACTTCCTATAATATTATCAAGTATATAGTAATTATTTATCCCAAGTTTATGTTAGCTATTAATTGGTTTGAAACGTCATAATAACAGCCCATAAGTTAACGAGCCTCTTCGAGCATTATCGGGAATAAAGACACGTTATTCCGAAGCGGAATGCGCGCGCAGTTTTAATAAGCGCGGTTTACACTCGAGTAATTGTTAACGTTTTACTCCGGATTGTCAAGGCGATTCGGCTGTTGAAAACACCAGGCAAATGCGAGTCGAACTTGCGCCCCGAGGGTTCGGTAGCTACTCGACTTGATAAAAAATGTGGGTATGTTTACTGTAAAATATACTTCGTGCGCGTAGATTTTTTTTTAGTTTTTATTCTATTGAAACTACGAAATTTCCCGAGATGAAAAGTATAATTTCTCCTTTTCTGGAATTTAAACTAACCCAATTTCATCAAAATCAGTTCATTGGTTCATTGTTTGCTGATGAGATGATATCCTATTTGCCGTATTTGTATACTTTTTAAATTTCAACCCCCAATTTAATACTTTTTCTTCGATAATAGTATGAAAATATTTTCACTCTTTTTTCAAGATGCAATCAAGTCAAGCTTATTCCAATAATTACATATAAAATTAATTTCAAGTTTATAGTTGCTGAAAAAAGAGCCTTGGTAGTGTATTGTCCGAACACAAAACCAGGTCCTATCGCACATAGCTTTTTAAATAATAATCTAGCCTATATACCTACGTCCCACTGCTGGGCACAGGCCTCCACTCACAATGAGAGGGTTTGGGCAATAGTTCCCACGCGGGCCCAGTGCGGATTGGGAACTTCGCACACACCGTCAAATTGCTTTGCAGGTGTGTGCAGGTTTCCTCACGATGTTTTCCTTCACCGAAAAGCTCATGGTAAATTTACAAATTATATTTCGCACATAAATTCCGAAAAACTTAGAGGTGCGAGCCCGGGTTCAAACCCACGACCCTCTGCTTAAGAGTCGGCAGGTCAAACCATTAGGCTACCACGGCTTTTTTAAATGTACTATTAAAAAATTAGTTTAGAATTTTTTTATTACAAGTTTGGTGGGATAAAGCCCGCATATTCTGGTACGGAACCCTAAAAAGCGGTAAAATTGCATCTTTCATGGTAAATCTATATCGCCTTGAAGCTGTTGTTCGCGCATTCCTGGTCCATTTTCAACCGCTCGATTGTGAAGGCCACTTTTTATTTTAGTTTGGGTAGGTACTCGTGTTTTAACAATCTTGAGTGAGAATAAAAAAATGTTTTTATCCTTGTATGTATCTCACATGCTAATAAATCTTAGTTTGGCTGCAGTCCCAGGCTCTCAATGGCTGTATTGCACAAACCAAAGAATATTATACTTGATTGACGGAAGCTGTGTCAATATCAATTCCATATGTCCATATACGTCTTCGTATTTTCTTATCAATGTCCGTTCTCAATATTCAAACTGCGGATAGCTTTATTCTCTCCCTCCCGCTCTATCTTTATTTAAGAGCCAAGCGGCCCTAGGCAAAATGATTTACGCTAACGATAAAAATGTATTGTATATGTAATTAAAATGTATAGGAATGTCAATCCATTACATTCATTACATTCATGTCAATTCATTACAATACATTTTAACCGTTTTTAGGGTCCCGTAGTCAAACTACCGTCCGTACGGGTCCGTAAACCCGCGAATGCCCGCGCGCACGTTCACGTGCACGTTTCACTAAGTTTTAAGGCGTACCTACGCGTACGGACCCGGTGGGATTCGGCCTTGAAGAACGTTATTTTTGAGTTAGGGGTTGGTTATGATTGTGACGGTCTTCCGCATGCTATTAAATTTCTAGTCACTTCGAGTACTCGCTTCTTAAAAATCAACCAGCTGCGCTGATTGGTGACCTCTTCTTTTTTACAAGAACATCATTTCATTGAATACTTTTTACGAGGCTATACCGTTGCGAAGACGACAGATTTGCATTTACATTCAAAGTTAACTTCAGTACTCTGCGTGAGGTATGCCGCGACACGCACTTGACTAGTTTATCATATTCAGTATCCGGTGGATACCTGCGTCGTTAACTCCTCTTATTTAATATAATGGTTTTGTTAGATAGGCAGGAACAAGATACAATTAAAAATCCAACGTTTAGAGCTAGACTTGTTCTTATCGACTAAATAGGTAGGTATAGCATAACTATAGTTAGGTACTAGATGTGTCCTGAAAAATTGTATTTTACGCAGAGCACTATAATTTATTGATAATTTTGGTCCATCAATATAGGTTTGTTATTTAGTTTTAGAACGAAATAACAATCTTCATTCATTTCTCACTTGTAAAAAAGTTCATGCGATCCTGCCAGCTAAATTCAATAAAATTTGTTAAGGAAATGTGTGATTAATTAGTAATATTTCGCTGAAAAAAATTATTAAAGTTTGTTTTACAAAACGTTGTTACGTGGTAATTGTGGTTGTAAGTCAAATTTAACAAAAACTGTAATAACTTTCGGTCTTGCTTGGCGTTCTCTACCGTCCGAGACGTGTCAGTGGTTGATCTACCGCCCGCGTTCACCCGCGTTACACTCTTATATGTATATAGCGTGACAGGGTCGACGAAGCTTTTTTCTGTTTACTTTTGACTCTTTTCAATCGCAACTACCTACTGACCTAACTCAACTAACCTATTTATCTCAATACCAGAAAAAAAAATCGTTAAGTAAAAACTATCAATCAAGCAATTGAATCAAAATTAGTAAAAAAAGAGTTGACGGCGTAAAAGCGTTTCAAGATCTCAGGATAACCGATTCTCAAAGGGAATGCCAAGTTTCCAGGTTTTCGATGGTCGGAAGAGAACACCGTTGTCAAGTCTACCTAATGAAAGAGGCCGTGGGATTCTCACTTAGTCCAGTAACGGTGGATTAATAGCGCAATAACAGTAAGATGATACGAGCACAGGGGTTGATTCTGTGTGTACATGCACCGTATTAAGTGCCCTCCGGATTCCAAACTCTTCAAATGAACTAAATTATACGTTATGTACCAAGAGATACGTATCAAAGCATTTTTGCGTTAAAAGCAGTGTGCCTAGCACTACTTTGTTTAGTAATTAAACTAATTCTCGTTGGCGACTATAATCTCACCTAGTGAGTGAAGTCGTGCGCCATGCTCGCTTTTTTTAGAGACAAAGTTTTCAGACGTCAATTATTTATTTTAATTGTGTATAAAATACAAATTTGAGTACAAAAGGTAAACATAATGCCTAATGGCATTCTATACCAGTCGAGCTAATTATGTGTTTGTTATTTTTTTAATTATTTTATTTGGTTATATACAATTTACCTAGGCGATACAATTAAGAGGCTTGTAGTCTTTCGGTAATAAGAAGTAAACAATAACAAAATAGGATATTATCATTTGTTCCTACTGAACATAGTATCTATTCGAATAAACGTGGCTCGCTTCATTACAACTTGACATCGGTGAGCCTTCTTACTTGTCATCCGGACGAGCATAGGGCTTTCAGACTGAGAGTCCATAGACTACTATTAGCATTCATCAGGTGCAAGCGAAAGGTAGCGTGCATAGATTACATGTATGTATACCTCGCATGTCAAGGGTACGTAAAAGTAAAACATATCACTGGGTTAATTCAATGTTTTTGAATGCGATATTTGTTAAAAAATAGTAGGTACTTATTTAATAGAATTTCCCCGAATAAAGAATTCATTCGACTGTGAAAGTCGTTTTTTTCCCTGTCGTAATTTTTTTCATAACGTGGCTCCGGTGCTCGGTTTTTGCGGGAATTCTACTTCTAGATCTGATGTAGGGCCTGTTGCAAAATTAATTGGTTTCATTTTCGAATAACTACAAAGTTTAAATTTTTTTATGATACTAACCCCATCATGACAAATAATTGAATGAACATGTATACATTCACCATTTCATAAATCAACAAATCATCAAGAGTACCTACGTAAATATGAGCGAAACAGACAAACGTCCAGAGCCCTTAGCCAAGATGCCCATCGCTAACTGGCGTTTCTATTCTTTTAGTTTTTAAACCAATCACGTCACTGGTAGATCATGTGACTCTCCGTATGACGTGATCTACCAGTGACGCGTTTGGTTTAAAAATTAAACGAATAGAAACGCTAGTTAGCGATGGGCATCTTGGCTAAGGGCTCGGGTCAATAATTCTCGTGCCAATCGAAATAAAATTATATAATTATACAATATACAGCAATAAGAACGCAGATCTCGAACGAATCTTCTCTATTGGGACGTAAATTAGGGGGTCGAGAGTGTGTTAGCCCTGCGGACCGGCGATGAAACCCACACCTCGTCGAGATCCGAGATGCTATCGCGTGTTGATGGATCGAATCCACGCGGGACATCCCTATTCAGTGCCGGCCCACTTACATTTACGATATAAATGGGGACATTTACTTTTGATCCGTATCTCTAGAATGATCGTTGATAGACCGGTGGATTGGGACGGGTTGGAAATAGATTTTAATAGTAATAAATAGCTTTTTAACTTTGTGTTAATTATAAGTGGATACGACAGTAATTTATTTATTATTTATTTATTTATTTTCATCAACTTATTCTATCATTACAGGTTATACCTAATGCGATAGAAAAGGCCAACCAACATCCTTAATCACCATAACATATTAAATGTTAATGTAATGTTCTAAAGAAATAATTGTTAAGGGCAGTGTTTACGCATTTCTGTATTTTGACCAGAATTGGCTTATATGTCTAAGGGCCGTATTAAAAACTGATCGTGTGAGATGCCCGTCACAAGATGCGTCAAAAATGTCAGTTTTCTATGGATTGACATTTACTTTGACGTGTCTTGAGACGGGCATCACAGTTGAGATGAGTTTATTAATGCGGCCCTAAGTCTCAGTACTTGCAACTTTTCTGGATAGAACATCAAAACAGTCTACAAATATACACACAACAAATATCACAAGGTTATTTTACTTTTTAAGCAACTTCAAGCAAAGCAAATATTTTTATTTTTAATTAAATATTGTGCCTACCTATCCCACCGCTCCCTGTGTGGCAAGATTGTATATTTTTACATACCTTTCAAGTCGGAGAGCATTTCCTTCCACTAAAATTCCAATGTCCCGGTATAAAACAGTATGAAGTGGCTTTAAGTTGAGATAAAGATCCCGAAATCGAGTGATCGATCTCGGCGGAGGTGTAAAGTGTGATGTCAAATTACACGCGCGCCGTGATTCATTAACGCAGGCACAAATTAAAATATCTTGGATTATTTTAATCGCTCTCACACGAGTTATTTAACGCACACATAGACAGAAAACCGGATCAACGCACGCACGCAACTTTACTTTACAGCTAGTTATTTTTAATATTTTATTTTACGACTTACGTTTTTGATTGTACCGAAAAGTATATTTATTAAGCCACTCCGTTAACAACTGGATCTGTATACACGGCAAGGATAATTTACATCGTTATGTTTATTCGTACAACGCACGCAATCAGTCTGTCATTAAGTTCTTCATCCAACACAATAATTAACGGTACTAAAGCAGACGAACTCTGTATTTTTAACTTAGTCCGCTGAAGTCTTGTTTGTCTCAAAAAGGAATTCAACACGTGTGGTGACCGCCCCATTAATTTCAATACACACACATCGAAATGGCTCTACTCTCACTGCTCCTACCTATACGCTATATTATTTTATCTTATCTTGTACATATGGGCCCATTCGGGCCCACACTTTGTCCCCGTGGTATACAGGATGAATTTGTAACAGTATACAGGAACAATTTTTTCTTACTCCCTGAACAAATTAAGTCTAACTATGCGTGTGTTATAGTAATTACTTTATTCCTGACCTATTTAATTAATAATAAAAAGTTAATAAATAACACTAACTAACCTCATGGTCACCCTACACTTGAGGTGCAACTGGATTACATTTGACAAGTTGGTATAGAGTAAGAAATTGTAATAATGATGTACCTAAATGTTTATTTTATGAAACGGTTGTTTTAAAGAGGTCACATTGCTAAACTAACCTCTTAGATTAACCAGGCGTAGGGTGACAATAATTTCGGTTGAAAATTTAATTCTAAATTAAAAAGGTTTATAAAAATCATGTTTACTTCGGTTTAGACAATTACTGCACCAAACTAGTGCCTAGGGAAAATATGAATGGAACGTTGGGTTCTTTTTTGAAACTTTGTATTTGGTATCAACCAACCAGAATACAGCTATATTAAAATCGACCAATCAGAAAACAGAATTTATTGCATTGCCGTTGGTTAAAATATTAAATTTTATTTTTGACTTCCCAGTGATTTGTAATCGAGCAAAATTAAAACAAAATAATTTATGCAATGTCACTTGACTTGTAAATTTGAAGAAAAGCTTATGTTAAAATTAAAATTAATGTAGCACGGGCGTCCTTCAAGTTAGGTAGTTCCAGCCACAAACGCGTAGCTGTAAAATTAAATATTCAGAGATTAATTGTCCCTCTTCTCCGCAGGGGTTCCGTGTTTAGCGCTCTCTCTTCCGCCCACTGGGCGCTGAGCCAACTGGACGCAGCCATCAACTACATGCAACAGGACCTGGCCGTGGCCAAGTCTCTTGGAGACACAGCAGGAGAATGCCGCGCTCACGGGAACCTCGGAGCAGCTTACTTCAGCCAAGGGTCGTATAAAGATGCGCTTACGGCCCATCGGTACCAGCTCGTGTTGGCTATGAAGTGCAAGGTAAGTGTGACGACGTTGCATTCACCCTTTCAACCGAAACATGTCCACTTCTGGATATAAGCCTCGCTCAAGGGACTTCTCTTGCGCCGGCGCCGCCCGCATCAAATTCCTGAGACCTTCACCAACCTTAGTACTAACTAATATTATAAATGCGAACGTGAGTTTGTTTGTTACGCTTTCACGGCTAAGCTGCTGAACCGATTTCGATTAAATTTGGTATGAAGATAGTCTGAGTTCCGGATAGAATACTTTTTATCCCGGAAAATTTGACAGTTCCCGAGTGATAAGATAAACGACTTCTAGGCGGACGAAGTCGCTGGCAAAAGCTAGTACAATCATAAGATACATACCAGTATGTACACGTGAAGCTGATAATATAAATCTGGAAGAAATATGCGTATGCATTGATCCAAATGAATTACGTAGACGTAAACCTGATTGCAGTATTTTTAAATAATAATGTTAAAAATAACAGGTGGCAATCTCACACAAGTTATCCTTGTTCTAAACTGAGCTCTTGGCTTGTATCAAATAAATGGCTTCCTAAAGTAATTTCTAAAGTATTTTAACTAGGACTACAGCAAACTACCTACGTTACGTCCTAAGACGCGTAGGACGTGTCGTGTTTACGCAATGTTATTTACGTCCTGTGTCCAAACACACGAGATCTTAATGGTTATCCCGCACTTGATAAATTGCCCGCTAGGAAACCGAGAGGTAAATGCGCATTATGTAAATAAAAATTCATTTTAACCTACACAATAATCAATTTTACGCCTATACATAAACTAAACTGAAATTAACGCTGCGTTTGGTGAAAATACCATAACACTAATAAACCAAATCATAAATGATTTGTTAGCCTTACTGCAGCAAAACGTAGCAAGATAAAATACCATATACCTATTTACGAGTATGTATGTTCCTGCGTCAGAAAGTAGATTTGAGTTTCTGATTCTGGTATGTGTGGATCCAGGGCCGGAGGTCCTCGGGCAACAAAGGAGTAGAGGTCCCTAATTATTCTCCAAATACCCTCCTTTACCCTTCCCTAAATCCGGCCCTGTGTGGATCTCGTAGTAAATGGGACATGAATCCCTGACTCGGCTCATAACTCCGAAGTTATCGATCGCAAAAGTTACATCGCTCTTTCTTCCATACCATTACTATTGGGATAAAAAAACTCGTTCCCGAAGATTACCCGCGTGTATTGTGTTGTGGGTAGCTTCCCTGTCCTTTTTATGCAAGTCATCTACGTAATTATAGCAATAGAGACAGATGCTATTCTTTCACGCCATATGAAATTAAAAATGAAACGTGACGATTTCAAATATAAATAACTAGCGCTTGATCATGACTTTGCTTGCGTCAATTTCCTTCTATAAAATTTATCCTATGTCAATAAATAATGTAATCCTCTATCAGTAAAAAAAAAAAGAAAAACAGATCGGTGAAGATTTTTTGCAGCGAAAAATACATCCAGTGGGGCTTAAACAAATTGCATTCTGCGAACCATAACGACTTCAGAAGTTCCAGCGAGATCTCAAGAGCATACACTACATACACTAATAAGTACTATGTAAATCGAGTGCAGTACGCTAGGGCCTCACAACCTGCATTACCCACCCAACGAGACGGCGACTTTGTAATGCAACAGAACTGGTGCACTTGCAGCCGGCGAAATGCCTATGCGCAGGTTGGCTATTCCGAAGCATTGAATACGAAACTTCGAAACTCTCTCTTTCAATCTACAGTTATTAAGCGATAGAGAAAAAAGCCGGTCAAGTGCGAGTCGGACTCGCGCACCGAGGGTTACGCACAAACTTGTAGGTATGTAAATACTTCGAAAATTACGGGAACACAATTTAAACATTTTCTAGTATAAACTGACACGCAATAAGTATACACTTTCGTACTTAGTGAGTGTCAGTTTATACTGGACCTATTTTTTATGTGATGTAACTACAAATTAACGGTTTTCGGATTTTTCCCTCTACTTGTGATATAAGACATTGCTTCTTGCCAAATTTCATGATTCTAAGTCAACGGGAAGTACCCTATAGGTTTTGATTCCCTTGAGATTCCCTTCAATATGCAGCATAAACGGCAGACAGACAGACAGACAGACAGACAGACAGACAGACGGACAACTAAGTGATCCTATAAAAAAAAAATATAAAGATTTGAAGATTATAATAATTTTGAGTTTAGTGTGAGTGGTATAAGTGACTTAGGGCCGTATTAATAAACTGATCTCGGCTGTGATGCTCGTTTCAAGACGCGTCAGAAATGACAGTTTTCTATGAATTGTCAGTTTTCTTGAGATGGGCGCCTTAGTCAAGATTAGTTATTGATTTAGTATATACTAGCAATATACACAATCAACAGGAAAAAGTGGCACGACAATGCCAAATCGACTTTGGCATAAGTTTTGCTCTTAGTCTTGTTCCGACCGTAGACAGTGGCAGTTATCAATAAAAAAATGCGTAAATAATAGCAATAAAACAGAAAAAAAGGTTGGAATGTCTTATTTTACGTTAGTTCTATTTATAATTAAACAGATTCTAGTAAAACTTATAAGTAATGCTTTCATGATTTTTAGTAATAATTTTTTTACGTACAAATTTGACATATCATGTTCTTTTTTGACGTAAAGTATTGGTATAAATATTATGACAATGACCGCTTAACTAAAAAGTATTCAATATTTTGAAATGTAAAGCATGAAAAATTGTTCGCATTACACACACACGTCCATTGTGAATCCATTAATATCTAAAGCTATCCCTAATGTTCCCACGCATAATATTAAATGTCATAAGAGTATATAGTTGTCGCGCTGTTAAGTGTGCGAAATAACAAAATAACTTTATTTTACTGTGCACGGAGCTAACATTCAGGACGAAACGCCACTGGAACAATCTCGGGAACAAACAATCGTAAAAAATATTTATTCTACCCGTTCCGTCCCGGTGGAGTTCAACAAAAACTCGCCTGACGGTTTGAAATAACCGCGAAATGTTGCCAACATTCCGGAATTGCCGTAACCTGAGAATAATAATAATTACTGCGCCGGCGCGGCCCTCCTGGGCTCTCTGGCCGTCAACAGTCAACACTGAACAGTAATTCAACTCTTGGTCTTTAGACGTTTCATGCTTAACTAGTACCTAGTACATATTAGAGGACACCGCCGCATAACTTTTGTTTCACGCTATCCTCCCATTTGTTCCAAACGTTTTTGAAAATCTTCGATCGCGCATTAAATAGTAATTTAACTAATTTAATATAATCGTTTCAAAATTGCCGAAACAATACGAACCCAACTGAGCAAAAACGCCGTTGTCCTCTGACCGAAGCTTTTGCCATAAAAACTCACATTAAAAGTTTTATGGCCGCAGAATTAATTTAATAGTTTAAGGATAAACAACGAGTTACGGAGGATATTTATAATGTGGGTATAGCAACTATGTTATTGGCTATAAACGCAAATACCAATCTTGTACGGGTAAGTATTATGATGTGCAATAATGAGCAAAGTTCCGCCGCGTGTGCGGTTGGCCCGGAACGAAAGGCAATAGGGAAATATATATACCTAATCTACAAAGTATAAGTAAAAAAGTTTTTAGGGCCTAATGTTGTAATAGCGCTTTTCCTACTTGCCTTGTTTTACAATGTACAATTACCCAGCCTAGCATATACATGATGGCCCAAACAGTTACGTATAAAAAGAAAATCTAGTTGCTTCATGCCTATGATGCCTTCAGATTAGACAGTTCAAACTGTGCCAGGTTAATTTTTCATGATTCAGGGTAGTTTTAAAAACGTTTGGTAGAAAAATAGAAAAGTTTTTTTACAATCGGTACGTACCTTGAATTTTTTGTGAAAAATTACAAAAACTGTTTAGCTCGCATGAACAAAGTCTGAATCTTAGTAAAAAATAAAATTCAATACACTAGCTCACTGCTGGATTACTCACTCCAACTTTTAGATCACTATTGTAACTAGACTGAACGGTTCTCCTACAATCACGAAATTTTATCAAAAATCTAATGTATGTATGTATGTATGTATGTAATTAAAATCTCGTTCTGTGGACAGTAGGCACTAATGTATCTAGTTTTATTTTTGACTGTATAAGAACTTGGTTAAGTTATTAAGGGAAATCGCTATAACAACAATTCATAGCCACAAACACAAAATAAAAGCACATTACGCAGATTAAATCAACGTACTGTTTTTATTCCCCTGTGTCTCAGCTCGCGAATAAACCGCGAATAATTCGACAGTAACATGTGGGCTTACCTAGGTTCATTAGCGAATGCCTAGAATATCGCGTCAGCAGGTGCCGCGTCCGACGACCATTCGAACCGCTCGTCAAAGATTAAGGGCCACTTCACATCTAGCGTCTTTTGAGCGTCGGCGTCACCGCCACGCCTGCGGTAGCGTGTAGTGGGGCGAGGTGATTGCGTAGCACTAGGCGCTGGTAGAACGCCGAGACGCTCAAAATACGCTAGATGTGAAGGGGCCCTAAAGGTCAGTATTTACGCGCCTATCCCATTACATACCAAAGACATTGACGACGAGGCGCTTTATACTAACGTGATAGAGGATATTTTGCAGCCGGCTCTAAAGACGGTGGAAGCAACGTCTTCTTATAATATGGTAATACTCGTATAATCTAATAATGGTTTTAACAATTTGTAGATTGGTATTTTTTCCTACTTCTAAGGTCCGAACTGTTTTAATTGATACCAAAATTAACATTTACAATTCAATTACTCTGGTATAAGTATCCTACGCCTACTCCACAAACAAAGTACACGATGATGATGATAAATTATTTAGAGTATCAGCTAATGTTTATACCTATACATTTAAACGTCATGATTAAACATAATTATAATTGTACGCGTTATACAGAACCCACGCGAAAAACGTATAGAACCGGAAAACAAAACAAAAGGATACATAATAAAGGTTGATAAACGTACGTCTCATTCGAGTATTATTTATAAAGGCCGTGCCCGGACTAGCGACACAATAGGACACGGTGTCAACCTCGGGGCCGTTCTAGCCCTATTGTGGCAGGGTTCTGAATGATAAACATCGCAGTGCACATCCAGGGCCCTAGCTGGAAAGCGCTGGGGGAGATCGGGCCTGTATGTAAATCACCGCGTTATCGTATCATGTTGCACATACTTAATTAGTTAGATTGTTGCTGCCCGTCCGATTGGTAGTGTTGTGCGCATTTTATATCGATATCATTTTTAACATCTCTGACGTATTTAGTAATTAATCTTTAAAGTTATGGAAAATTCATCTAAAGTTACTAGTTTCACATCACAGTATACAAATTTGTACTAACCAGTATACTTTGAGCTTAAAGTGCACACTTTAAATAATTTTTAGACATTGTATCAATTACTGAGACTTTATTTCTGTACGCGTGTTGTCGATGATGACTTCATGAAAAAACCGTTTTATAATAAACTCACCAAAAAGCTTATAGCGTAAATATAGGGAACGAGAAAGTACCTTAGGGTTTTTTTTTAATTGAGATTCCACTTCGAATACGTGAATAAAAATTATAATTATTTATACTTCATCATCAATTTATATCAAAAAGTATTTTAATAAATTGTTTTTTCATAACTATCGATAAAAGGCTTTGGAGCGGGAAATCCCTAGCGCTCTTCGTCGAGACAAAGCCCCTATTGGCGGTGTGTCGTCGGATATTTTTTTTCCTTATCCTCAACTTCCTCGGTGAAAGGATGCGCCGCATTCTATCCACCTTTTATTTGCCTTTAACTCTTTTACTTATTTGTTTCTTCAACATGCATGCTGCGGATACTAGTCGTCAGTTTATCGATAGTAGACATACAATAACGTACGTTTTGATTGCCGTTTAACTCTGTACATAATTACAAACTTATTAGAGGCTTCCCACGGCTTAATATGTATCTTAAGACTAAAAGAAACTAAACAGGATTACAGGACCTGACTTTACTTTAAATCCGACTTTAATACGATCTCTAACAAGCCTAAGTACTGGTTTTACATGTGTTCGGAAAATAATCTCAAAGTATCATTTAGTAATCCCCTGCTAAATATTCAGGTGTGGCATCGCGTAACAACTCTCGCGCCGAGCAACCTTTTTTCCGATACTTTACGACAGTAAAACTATACCTAACTATAACTAACATCATAAATATAAATACCTTAAAATCGCCCATTATATTAACCGGCCATATAAAATTAGTATCTATTGAATTAATACGATCGCAAACATTCTGTTATATCCTCTTAAACCAATAAAACCGGGAATCTCGGACAGGCAGTGAGGTATAAACGTCCTTCGGAAATTTACGATATCGCCGAGCATTCACTGCGTGGCTCTATAAAAAGTTATTGTCAAGTTGCCTTTAATGGCTTAGCTAAGTTCAAGACATTCCACAGAGACAAGGTCTGGTAATGCCTTCATTTCACTTTTCAGTAGACAACTAGACATAGTGTTAGAAAGTTTCTCTTCATTTCGCGACGAAAGATCGTATAAACACTTTTAATTAAAATAAACCTCAGTATAGCCATTTTATTGTTCGTAAACCGCTTTCCCATAAATCATTGCAAATCATTTGAAAGACAAGTTAGGACGTCTTAAACGAATAACTACTCTGTAAAGAAGCCATATTGTAATCTGAATACTCGTAAACTACTAAGGGGTCGATTTTTCAATCTTTAGATAAAATATGTTTTTCTTTCTCCCTTTTCTTACACATAATATATGAAAGGGACGGCATTAACTTTAACTCATAGACGAATTTCTGAAGATTGAAAAATCAGACTTAAATACAAAATTACAAATGAATGTACCATCTTTTATCTTCCTCCAGGACACTCAAGCTGCAGCCGCAGCCCTCACCTCTCTCGGTCACGTCTACACGGCAATTGGAGACTACCCCAACGCGCTGGCGAGCCACAAACAATGCGTACAGCTCGTTAAGCAGATGGGAGACAGGCTGCAGGAGGCTAGGGAGATCGGCAACGTAGGGGCTGTCTATCTCGCAATGGGAGAGTTTGATTCAGCTGTGGACTGCCATACGCAGCATCTAAGATTAGCAAGAAGGCTGGGAGATCAGGTAAGATAAAAATATTGCCAACGAGGATAGACGAGGATAAATTTAGGAGATGTTTTATGTAGAAATACCTTCCTTTCTGGGAATACGAGTAGACTTGAAAATAACTAATAAGTTAACTCTACAGGTTGAAGAAGCGCGAGCCTACTCTAACCTTGGATCTTCCTACCACTACCGACGGAACTTTTCGCAAGCGATTGCTTATCATGAGAACGTTCTGAGAATTGCACAAAATTTGGGCGATAGAGCAATAGAGGCAAGGGCGTACGCTGGTTTAGGACACGCTGCTAGGTGGGTACAATTGCTGATCATAAGACCTAAATATGTATGAGCCTGTGAAGTATCAGGTTACTTTGTAGCTTGAACAATGTCGTACAAATTGTAAAACTGTGATGATAAGAAAGTAAATATTTCATCTACTACTAGTATTTTTTTGCCTCAAACTGAAACTGTATTGTTTTTCAGATGTGGTGGTGATTACGCCCAAGCTAAGAAATGGCACGAAAGACAGCTCGACGTCGCCCTAGCGGCTAGAGACAAGGTAAAGAGACATTTTAACCACGTTAAACCATAGGTTGTAAACAAGATTAAAACAATTGTTAATCGATTACAGGTGGGCGAAGGTCGCGCGTGTTCGAACTTGGGCATCGTCTACCAATTACTTGGGGAGCATGACGCGGCTCTAAAGCTGCATCAAGCCCATTTGTCAATAGCTAGGCAATTACAGGTTTGTGACCTCTTTCACTTACTTAAGTAAATACTAATTTGATAGTTTTCATATTTAATTTCTAATATCCAATTTATTTAGACAAATAACATGTTTAAACGGCTCATTGAGTTTCTTCATATTCGCTTGCAGGATAAAGCCGGAATGGGCCGCGCGTATGGGAACATTGGCAATGCCTATTCAGCCGCAGGGTTTTACGAGCAAGCAATCAAGTACCATAAACAGGAGTTGACGATATCCAAAGAGGTCCATGACCGGAGCTCCGAGGCATCAACTCATGGGAACTTAGCCGTTGCGTATCAAGCACTAGGAGCTCACGATATGGCTTTGTTTCATTATAGAGCACATTTAGGTAAAGGCCACTGCAATTTGAGATTATGCAGATTTATTTATCCATTATATTGTACTTGATTCTTGCTTCAGGTCCAATTTTGACATAATATGTATGAGAACTATTTTTCAGGAATCGCTCGAGAGCTAAAAGACGCCGCGGGCGAGGCGTGCGCTCTTCTCAATCTCGGTAACTGCCTCTCCTCTCGAGGAGAGTTCGCTCAAGCGGTGCCATACTACGAACAACACCTTATGCTGTCGCAGGAACTCGGTGACGTGACTGCAGAAGCTAAGGCTTGCCATTTTTTAGGCTACGCTCATTATTGTCTAGGAAATTATAGAGAGGCTGTTAGGTAAGCAATATCTTTAACAGATATACACCTATACATTGTAAATTTCTGACGAAATATAAATGAATTTTAAACTGTGCACCTCTGATAATTCCATCACTTACTGTTTTACAGATATTACGACCAAGACCTCTCATTAGCCAAAGATCTTCAAGATAAAATGAACATGGGAAGAGCATATTGCAATCTCGGCCTAGCTCACCTTGCCCTAGGGAACTTAGAAACTGCTTTAGAATGCCAGAAGTATTTTCTTGCCATCGCTCATATGACTCAGCACTTGCAGGGAAAGTTCAGGGCATTAGGAAATATTGGTGACGTGTTGATAAAGATGGGTGATGTTGAAGAGGCTGTTAAGATGTATCAGAGGCAGCTAGGCTTTGCAAGGCAAGCCCGTGATCGGTCGTTGGAAGCAGCGGCTTGTGGGGCTCTAGGACTGGCACGGAGACTTCAGAGAAGACTTGACGCTGCTTTAGGTCACCACACTCAGGTAGTGTACCTACAAACAAGCTTTAAAATATGTTTTTCTGTAAACCTTGCTGAACGATAGTTAATTAAATCCATAGGAACTAACTCTTCGTCAAGAAGCTGGAGATTCAGCGGGTGAAGCAAGAGCTCATTCGCACTTGGGAGCTGTTCATATGGCCTTAGGGCACTACTCCCACGCGGCAAGATGTTACAGAGAGCAACTGGAGAGAGCTCAAGAACTCCAAGATTGTGCTTTGGAAGCACAAGCCTATGGCAATTTAGGTATTGCGAAACTAAATATGGGACATTATGAGGATGCTATTGGATATTTAGAGCA
The DNA here is from genome assembly GCA_963241965.1 of Tortrix viridana. Taxonomy (NCBI): domain Eukaryota; kingdom Metazoa; phylum Arthropoda; class Insecta; order Lepidoptera; family Tortricidae; genus Tortrix; species Tortrix viridana. The sequence goes on along the minus strand of OY725191.1, from coordinate 6,045,482 downwards.
GGTATTTCATTAATCCTTCCTAACATTGATATAGTTGAATGTTGTGGTACTAACAAACTTCTGCTTACCTTTATTTACCTTTTTCATAGCAACTAGCAGTTTTGGAAAGGGTCAACACACCAACTTGCCATCTAGACAAAGCTCGAGCGCTGGGTTCTCTAGGCGATTGCTACGATGCGCTAGGTGATCCAGATGAGGCTGCCAAGTACCACGAGCAGCATCTCACTGCTGCATTGAAGTTAGATAATTCACGGGAGCAGGAAAGAGCCTATAGAGGATTAGGACTTAGTCACAAGTGCGTACCTATTAACAAAACACTTTTTTTCGCAAATAACAAAAGTCATAAGGTACTGCTATGTCGTTTCCGCATCCTAATCCGGTTTAAATCCTTTCAGATCCGTGGGCAATCTCCAACAAGCTCTAGTCTGTTTGGAGAAGCGGCTAGTGGTCTCCCACGAGCTTGGCATGCCAGAAGCAAAGGCACAAGCCTACGGAGAACTAGGTGCCTTACATATCGCACTCAACAACCTGGAACAGGCTGTATCGTGTTTAGAACATCAGAAGAATATTGCCAAGTAAGTTTGAACATGATACCTTTTCTTCCATTGCCAATAAAGACTCATATCTATCGCTAAAATCTCTTGTTGTAATTCCTCATTAGTCTTCATCCCTGTTCTTCTTTATAGGGAACTAAATAATCAAATAATGGAAGCAGAGGCCTGCCATTCCTTGGGCGTAGCTCAACATGCCCTTGGCGACCACGCGGCTGCGGTCAGGCACCATCGAACTGAACTGGAACTGGCTCATAGGCTTGGGATGACACATTTACAGGTACATTAAAACCAAACCAAATTACCGTTAAGTAGTAGATATTGATGGTTATGAGAAGAAGATCTAAGTAGTCGACGGTTTGCTGAGACTTTACTTTTTACAGGCGCGAGCATGTGGTGGACTTGGTTCTGCGCATGCGTCAATGGGAGCTCAAGCTGAGGCAGCTCGCTGGCATGAATCCCGTCTGCGACATGCTACAGCTGCAGGTAATGTTCAACCTTTTATTGAACAAACAGGCATGAAACTACCATTACTACATGTAATGAATACGCCAGATAGACGAGCTCAGTCCTGTAATAAAAATGCTGTAATATTATTATCTTTTCAGGAGACACTAGAGGTCGAGCTCAAGCTCTTGCTGATTTGGGTAGAGCTCACTTAGCAATGGGAGCATGTGGAAGTGCTGTGTCTTATCTAAGGCAAGCCTTAGCAGCCACTGAAGGACTGGCTGATGCTGACGAAGAGGTAATGTCCCCTCAAATATGATTGTGCAATAGATTATCTGCTTTTATTAACATGCAAATGTAACATCTTGTCGTTTATTATCGCTAGGCTCGAGTTCGCCATAGACTTGGCTTTGCACTATGGGCCTCAGGCGAGTTGGAAGAAGCAAAGGAACAGTTGCAGGCGGCTTTAAGAGTTCTTGAATCTGGAACCGAAAAATACAGGAACAAGAAAATCACAGCGCTTTACACTTCTAGTCATCACGCGTTACAACGAGTTCTTGTTGGTAAGTAACAGATTCTTAAAACTGAGATAGGTGTTTAAGTTATAAGACTACTTTTAAATTCAACACCCTTCTTAATGGAATTAATCACGTGAAGTATATCCAGAGAAAGCTATTATTTATCATATTAAGTAGGTTAATTTAATTATATATCATTTAATTGCAGAATTGGGGCGTCACTCAGAAGCCCTGGTCGTGGCGGAACGAGGCCGCTGCCGAGCGCTGGACACAGTCGGGGACAAGCAGAACAGCATGTCAAGCCATACTAATTTAGAAATGCATTCAACTCAAAGGTAAAATAGGTCTGATTTTGTTGTTCTTCAGATTTGTTAAAATATGCTTTTCGAGCCAGACTAAATTCTAGCCAAACAAATTATTACCGTTATGTTCCCAAAAAGTTGTTTGTTGTTGTCCGTTTTGTTAGTAAAATATTTTTCGATAAGAAAGTGGACAGTTACCATCGACGAACACATTGTTGATGCAGTTTTTAGGTCATTTATTTTTGTGAAATACTTACCTGAAAATTTATTTTTATTGCCCAGAATAATGATCCCGAGTCCCGACCAACGTACCCAATATTTCTGTAACAAAAAAAATATCTGTCTGATTATTTTTAAACGTCCCTTTAGACAAATTAAAGTCAATTTGTCTTATCTATTCATAATCCCGTGTTTTAATATAATTATATTTTACCAGAAATATCGCAGAGGAGGTCATCAAAGACCGCCTTGAGCCTTGGTGCCCATCCAACGTAGACCAAGTGCTGGAAGTCGTGAACAAGCAAAAGGCACCAGTATTGTACTACAGTCTCGCTGCGGGCAGACTTTATGCGTGGCTCTTACAGCCTCATAAAGGTAATTCACTCCCTTTGTTACTTACATTCATGTAATAAAAAGCAGTAATTTTGTGTCATTTAGCGGGGTTTTGGTGACATCGCTCTGGATAACCAGAGATGACGGTTTGAGTCCAACCCAAAACCTACAAAAAAATTCACCTGATTAATATTTAAGATTTAGTAACAGACGTGTCTTATGGATCCAAAAATCATTATGTTTATGTAGCTTTCGTAACTTGTGTTTCTCAGGTATCTTAAGATTCCACCAAGTTTCGTTGGTCGAAGAAACAGAAGACAATGATAACAGCCTGCCTGATATCAGTCCTGATGACCTACATACCAACACTGGTAAGGTTATTTTTTATGAATTGTTTCAAAAAATCTTACTTCATAATGTTTTTGAGGTGCTTAACACAATCCTTTGCATTTTCAGGTGGTTTCGGCAAACTTGAGCGATGCATTACCGAATGGTCCACGTGGTTGAAGTCTTCAGCTGAACGAAGAAATGACAGTGAAGACCAGTGGGAGCCTGAGGAACTGCCTGCTGCAGGACTCGCGAGAATGGTAAACCTAAGCTAGTTTTTTTACGTCTTCCCATGATAATGCCATCTTGCCATACTTTTTCTGTAAATGTACACCTACATTAAATAGGTACGCGTTACCATTTCTGTAACTAAATTATAGTAATACAGCTCTGCCGGCCAAAGCAAAAGGGCAGTGTATGCACATGGACTTCATCCTCTTATACTGCCTTTTTACTTAGACGACAGAGCTGCTCAAGTCATAGAAAACTATCATTAGTGTCGGGTCTTGAGACGAGCTCTTGAGATCCTATAACTGAAGTTTACATTTAAGTTTAAAAAGCTGAGCTCAGGCTGTTAGATGAGTGGGAGTGATCCGGGAGTGATCTTTTACGTAGCGAAAAGTTAATTATGTTTTAATACTTTTCAGGTTGCGCGGAATCACCTTTTGAATTCGTCCAACTACTCCCTAAGTTCGCTCTTCAGCGTTGGATCTGTTGGTGGATCCGTCGCCGGATCAGTCGCCAGTTTACAAGGCTCCACAAGGTTTGTAAATTAACATATTCAATAATAAGTTTCATAACGTAATAATTAATATAGTAATTGTATTAACCAACGATCGTTTGGTTCAGGTCCAGTGTCCACGGGTCCCGCAAGAAGCAGCCGTCGTGGCAGGGCCCGGCTTGCCTCAACTCCTTGTACCAGATGCTATTGGCTCCATTTGAAGATCTGCTGCCAGCGTCCTGCAATAACAACCACGGTACGAACGGTTCTCGACTATGCCCATGAATGTTCCAAGACAAGTTAGTTGCACTCGGCTACAGAAATCAAAGAAAATGTAGAGGATTGATGTTAGCTGTCGAGCGTTGTTCTATTTCTATGTTATACTTGTCTTGTTTAAAATCCGAATTGTTAACGCTATGATAGCTCTTCCCGTTATTTATCTTTTGTTTAAGTAAAGAAAAATTGATGAAGTGTTTGCAAAATACCACTGCTGATTCCGATCTCAATTATGGTGATGTAACGTTGATTGGCGTAATGATTGTGATGATGAAGGTGTCTGTTTGTCAGCGTCCCACGGGCGGCGCGGCTGCGGCGGGCGGCGCGAGCTGGTGCTGGTGGTGGAGGGCGCGCTGTACACGTGCCCGTGGGGCGCGCTGCGCGGCGCGGACGAGCCGCTGTGCGAGCGGTACGCGCTGCTCGCGGCGCCCGCGCTGCGCCCGCTGCGCCACCACCGTCACCCGAGGGCCCGGCCCAGCCATGAGATCGGTGAGTTCAAGCTCATGAGCTGATTAATTGTAGATTGTACAACAAGTGCATAAAACGCACCATTTTACGCGAGACGTTTATCCATCCAAGCGAGCTTGCGAGCGAGGATGGATATAAAGTCGAGTGTTAAATGGGTTTTATGGACGAGTTGTACACTCTACTTTTCACTTCGATTGCGAGGAAATGAAACAGCAACATGATAAAAATAATAATAATAATAAATGTGACGTAATAAAAATTATAAGTTTATTTCATGAAGCTTTATTGTGTACTTTGGCTGTTGGTATCCTTGCCTTGGTCTTAGAATACTAACGAAACGAAATAAAATAAAGAGGTTATTCTATGAAGTTAAAGTTGTTCGTGTGGCTGTTAGACCGATTGCCTAGGTCTTCGACGAAGATTTTACTTTATGCACTAGAGCATAAGAAGCCACTTTATGTCGCCTACGCACGACATAAACACGAACTTTTAGAGCATGAGAAGTGAAAAGCACATTTTCAAGCTTGCTCCAAATGTTCAGGCAAAATAACATATCTATGCAATAAATGAAAAATGAAAATGAAAAATATTTATTTCAACGAACCACACAATCACACAAAAAATTTTACCATACACAAGTTAAGCTTAAGCATAAGCATACTCGTAATGGATTTTCATCAAATAATTTTTGCTTCGGTCAGTATCTGATGATCAGTGGCGAGGTGTAAACATTTTTGCAGGTAAATATTCATAACTTGCCACTGATCAGATACTGACAGAAGGAAAAATTATTTGATGACAATCCATCATGCTTATTGCATAAGTATGTAATTGTGCCTGTAAATTGTAGTTACAATTGAAAATTCATTTGCATACAATATACGTATGCTCTTAAAGAAGCACTGAGACCTATTACAGACATTTTGTGTTTATGTTAATGTTTAATAGCTTACTACTCGTACACACCTCATAAAAATCATGTAAATGTTGTATCTTGTCTAGGGGACACGGTTTATGTAGGAATACATGTTAAACTGTTTTGTGTTATATATATTATTTTATTTTTTTCTCTTAATCATTCAGACAAGTTTTCCTGCAAAAGAACGCAGATATTTTATATTATTTTTACAGTTTATATAATGCTAGAATAAGTAGTATAATTGTCATAAGTAAGTTCTATTAAAAAAAAAGACTAACTGTTGAGTTTCTTGCGGCGCTTCTTCTCAGCAGTGGTCTCCTCTTGGGAAGCGCTGGTAGATTTTGACGTGTAAAAGTGCCCGTGCGGCCTACTTACTGAATAAATATCTTTTATCTTTATCTTTTTTATCTTTTCAATTTCAACACTGCAAATAACTACGCTCAAAAGGTGACCATGGCCCTTAGCCAAGATACATTACACTAACTAGCGTTTCTATTCATTTCGTTTTATACCAATCGCGTCACTAGTAGATCACGTCATAAGAAGAGTCACGTGATCTACCAGTGATGCGATTGATTTAAAAACGAAAGTAATAGAAACGCTAGTTAGCGTAATGCATCTTGGCTAAGGGCCCAGTTGTAAACTCTGTTAACGCTATGATAGCTCTTATTCCTTTTATATATCTTTGTGTGTAGATGCAGCAGCAGCCAGCAGCGCGGAGGCGGGCATGCGCTGCCTGGTGGTGGGCGCGCCGCGCGTGGGCGGCGCGCGCTGGGCGGCCGCGCACGCGCAGCTCAAGGAGGCCGAGCTCGTCGCTGACATGCTGCGCGTCACGGCGCTCACCGACTACCAGGTAAACCACTTGACTCTATTATTGCAGGTCTTACATCTAATAGTAACTAGCAAGTTGCTCAGGTTTCTTTATATGACCCACTTGAGTTTAGAAGGTTTTGGGCGACATTGAGAAGTAATTTATCCTATTTATGTGAATTTTAATATAATTTTGATAAAAAAATTAGATGAGCACACAGATAGTCCATATCCTGAATAAATACATAGAATATCTTCTTTTACGGAAAGATCATTCCCTAAGAAAAGGGATAATCGAGTTTTATACGGATATGTCGCAGGAGAACACTAGTAGGTATAATTGTTTATGTTTTTTCAAAATAATTCCAAAATCTGTTCCAAAATTCCAAAGTGTGCTAGAATAATCGCTAGAATAAGTAACTACTTATGATTATTCCAGCACACTTTCGGCTAATACAATATTGATGAACTCTCGAGATGTTACACAAACACTTCTTCCAGCTCACTTATGTATACATTTTCATTTTTAAATCACAGGCATCAAAAGAGGCGGTATTAGCACAACTGCCCCAGGCCGAATGCGTCCACTTCGCAACTCACGTCTGCTGGAGAACACCCGCCATCGTCCTCAGTCCTGGTGAAGTGGTGAGAACAGATACTGCGAATTGTTCACCGACTATAGAACCTTACCACAGTTTACCAATAACTAAATGCTAATACCAGTTTCTTGTGAGACGTAACTTCATTATGACAGGGTTATATACAACTCAACATGTTAAGTTTGTTAAAAAACAAGATTATATAACCTTATTTTATTACAGGTTGACTCTCAAGCTAAGCGTCTATTAAATACAAGTGTTGGAAGTGGAGCAGCAGACACATCTACCGAAAATGAAGAAGAAAGTAAGTATAATGTCGTCATATAAGTATGTAAACAATTCTTCTTACGTAGGCGATAGTTGCGTTCTTTACAAGGATCAGTACATTTGTACTAAAATAAGTACCTGAAGTTAAATATTTGTATACAATTACTTATGTGTTTTTGCTTCACAGATTCTGAACTGACACCGAGTAACGAAGAATTGCCACCGGCCTCGGAATTTATGCTAACAGCAAATGAAATCATGGGCATGAAAATCACTGCGAGATTGGTAAATTAACTTACAACATCGACGAAATTGTAGGTTTCATTAAATCTACGGGTTGATTATAAATCGTTGTTATTTTTGTTTCGTAGGTAGTAATATCCTGCGCTCCCTCAAGCGCAGCCTTACGAGGTTCCTCTGAAGAGTCGGAAGATGTATCGACTGCTGGTGAAGGCGTGTCGCGCCTTTGCCGCGCACTGCTGGCCGCGGGAGCGCAGGCCATACTGCTGACGCTGTGGCCGGCTCCACAAGACACGGCTACTAAGATCCTTTACAGATCGTTGTATTCTGCTCTGCTACAAGGAAGCAGGGTTGCCAAGTGAGTTTTTAAACAAAGTTGATGGCTTTTCGACCTGTGATTATCAAAAGTTGGAGGCATTCGGCATCCTTACTCTCAAAGAGTTACTGAGAGTAAGGATGAACCTAGTTAGTATGGATCAATTCTGAAATAACCAACTTAGTGAAAGGGGTCAATCAAACCTGACAGTAATTTCAGATGCCACCTTAGCGAAAACAGGAGCATTTAATATGTATTCTTACTTACTTGTTTGCAGGGCTCTCGGCGACGCGATGCAAACGGTACGGCACACGAAGCTGTTCGCGCACCCGGCGCACTGGGCGGGACAGGTGCTCCTGGGCGCCAACGTGCGCCTCAGCAACAAGGTGGCGCTCATGGGGCAGGCGCTGTGCGAGCTCCTGGCCTCGCCCGACAAGTGCCGGTACGTACGGGAGCGAGACCATAGTGTATATATAACCTGTTCGCAACTGTCGCATTGGCTGGGGAGAGGTTGACAAGCTTTAAGTGCGCTTAGCCGCAATTCTTTCGCATAAACTTTGCGATATTTATTCGGCGATTATTTTCATAAAATAAAATAACAATGTACTAACATATACTCCTTTCACCTCCTCAGAAAAATAACCTGAAATTTTGTTGTTTTAGGGATGCTTTACGAGTTTGCCTGCATTTGGTTGAGAAGTCTCTACAAAGAATAGTGAGAGGGCAGAAAAATGCTATGTATACCACGCAGAAAAGCATAGAGAACAAGGCCGGTACTGCCACGGGCTGGAAGGAACTCCTCATGAGCGTCGGATTCAGGTACGTGTCCATTAACACTTTTTTTACCCGACTAGCAGTCTATGTATGTTTGTATTTAAGTATGTGTATTAGTAGCCACACATAAATCTCATTTGTTTACAGATTTGAACCGGCGGCAAATGGAATTCCATCCAGTGTGTTTTTCCCTCAAAGTGACCCAGAAGAAAGATTGACCCAATGCTCCGCTAGTCTTCAGGCTCTCTTAGGTTTGTTCGGAACTTATTATTAATGAATTATCCTTTTTTTAAATCAGCATGTTTTTATAAAACTAATTTGTTATTTTTAGGGTTATCGCCGACTACGCTTCTGGCGCTATCGAAACTAATATCCAACGGTGACGTAGCAGATGACATCATCGGCGTTATTCGCTCCGTGATCTCACAGTTCTCAGTGAAAAACTCCGAAAACGACACTTTTGAAGTAGCTGTAAACGTCAGGCTGTGGAGAGTGAATGGATGCCACGAGCTGCTGGCGTCTTTGGGCTTTGATCTGGCAGAAGTCGGACAAGACGAAGTGACTCTACGCACTGGAAAAGCTGCCAACAGACGGCATATTCAATTTGTTTTACAAGCCCTACTTGCTCTATTCGGTAAGTTACACGCATTCCATAATTTCATTTTAATTCCATAATTTTAATGCTGAATGTACTGAATGTTTGCTTTTCATTTCAATAGATACCCAAGAAGCTCCAAGAAGTTTGAGTTTGGAATCCAGTTCGAGTGTGGAATCTTTGGCATCCATTGACGATGGAGACCTAGAACCGCATTCAGATGGAGAGCCACCACCAAGGCAACATCGCCGTAAGTTAAAAACACCAAACGTTAATTCTAAAATATTATATCCCTATAAATTATCAAATGTTTACATTAAAATATTTTTTCGCAGAAGAGAGCGTTTCGTCGGTACCACCACCTCCATTGCCTCTAGGATCATGCGGAGGTGCCTTTACCATGTATGTACGTGGGACATCATCATCCACTGATGTGGGACGGGGAGAGCCAGACGGCAGGACCGCTCCGCCACCTGCACCTCCACCACCCAGATATAGGGGGGAAAGTGACGCAGCCTTCACACCGTCACCCCCCGCTGCGCCGCAACCAGCCCCATCGGCTCCCCAAAGGGACGTCTCACTAGCACTCGCACATCAAACTAAAATCAGAACTCTGTACACTAGACGACCACCGTCCACTGATGACTCAGACTGGGAAAGCTCGGGCCACGACACAGTCTTAAGAAGACGACCAGATCACTCACATGCCAGGTATCTAGACGCTTTCTACGATTTGGCTGCAGCACAGCCTAGGAGGACAGCTGAAGAAGACAAAACAGAACAAGTAAGGGAAATTAGTCAGCCCTCAACATCAAAAAGAGTTCCTCGTCCGAAAATGGGCACGAGCAGTCGAGACTCGATGTCTCAGGTCCGGCATATGAGCGGAGAAATGACACCTACTATATCTGAAGTGTACCATGAGAGGAACATAGGTTTAGGCCTGGCACCACCCTTGGCAGAGCTGCTTCTATCTGAGGACTCGAAAACTGAAATGAGAGCAGCTAGTTCCAGCGAGAACCTTCTTTTGCAAAACTTGGAAAAATTAGGACTCTTAGGCGACACCAGTGAAAACGAAGAAAGGTGGTGCAACAGCAACTCTTCCAGGCCTTGGTTATCGGCTTTACCTCTCGAAACGGACGTCCAAGGATCGGATTTAACAACGGCTGAGATAATTGAGCGTCAAGCGAAGTTTAAGAAGGAAGAACCGAAGAGAAAAGAGGAGAACGCGTACGAGTTGAAGCCAAAGGAGGAGGTCGCGGGTCCGAGCGTGATGGAGAAGAGATCGGTGTCTCCGTTTTCGGAGATGTCGAGGAGGGACGAGGGGGACGGGAGGAGTATAGCTGACTCGCACTCTTCGTACAAGGCGCTGGTGCTGAGTCCGCGCGCGCCCTACTTACCGGAGGAGGGGGAGGCGAGCGCGGCGCCGGCGCCCGGGGAGGGGGGCAAGACGCACCCGCGCCCGCGCAGGCCCCCCGTCCCGCGCACGCGACCCGCATACACGACGCTCAATTTCCCACCGAAGTAAGTCATCGACGTCGTCGTGCATGTATTTAGTGTATGTACTGTGTAAGATAAGATCTGAACGTGTAAGTAATTATTTTAGGTTGATGTACATAATTTAAAATTGATTGATTGTTGAAATTAGTTGTTTAGTAACATGTTAAAATTAAGTATAAGAAATTATTGCTAAAGTCCTAAGGTACTTTGTAGAATAATTAACTCATATTGCAATATACTATGGTAATTATATTGTGTTATTAAATATTAAGTTGCAATAGTGATATGATAAATAATTATTAGGAATATTTTATTTAATACCTGTAATTTGATTTTGTATTGTAATTTTACTTAAATAGTTTTTAATATTTATTTCAATGCTTATTTGTATTCGATAGAATTCTACTACTCTTATTATTTAAAGCGAAACAAATCTTGCCATTGTATATATTTTATTAAATGTAAGTATTACAATTGAACATAAACATAATCTTACATTATACTGTGGTTTTACTGATCGAATGTTAAGTAATAACATAAACAAAAAACGTATTCAATATATATATATATAGTATTTCAATTTAATTTAGTCGAGTTACATACCTTTGTTTCTTCCCTAATTTTCCAATAATTTTGTAAAATCGTCCTTGAATAATTATTATCGCGATCAATATCCCGTTCAAACAATTTTAACGATCGATTTTTCTAGTCCCTAGATACAATTTTCTGACAGTTAAAGTTATCGCTTCCTCGCGTATATCACAGCTATCGCGCTTATATGACAAAGGAAAGGGTAGAGCTAACTTTTATTTGACAGACAGTGTTATCTGGAAATTGAATCATTACCCTTCTCTTGGTTTCACTCAGTCGGGTAAAAATCGGCCTATAGTTAATTTATGTAGCTCGAAGTTATTACAACAATATAACCTTCAGTTTCTTGTTAAGGTCCTGATATTTCGTCACAGTTACATGGTGTAATCACACGGAGAGGAAGATTTTGCAGATGAGTAGACAGATTGCATCTACCCTCATTCTTGCTCGCATTCACTAAAGTTAGCATACTCCGAGACCCTGTCGAGCTCGAATATCGGGTACGAAAAAAGGTAATGAATTTAGTTTACCCTAAAACAATTTCAAGTCTTATAACATTAATGCCTTTCAAATAACGCAGCACTTAGGTACTTAGATTGAAAACGGATCAAGAATTTTACCAAATCATTTTCTATCAGCGTAGATTCGTATCTCTTGTTATTTATAAATTTCCGTTCCATTAAGTGCTTTTAGCTGAACAAGCTGCGGCCACCGGCGCCGCTTGATAATGGCCGTACCGGACGTCTCATTGCATTGCATTAGTAACACTTATCTAGGTGTAAAAACTGATAAATTAAGGATCCTGATTTATATCCGACAAAGGTGAGACAAGTTCTGATGTTAGTTCTACATCCAATGGCAGGCTCCTATTTCATTGTTGCACTTCCGTTGTTGAGTTGCGTTGCACTTAGGGAATGAATAATGTCTTACACTTTACGCAAAACTAAACTTGAAATGTACCTAATTTAAACAACTCGATTAATAGCAATTAGATTGTAAAATATTCATGCCTTGCAGTGCGAAATCGACTAGCTCTAATAGCTATCTATTAGCCACTTTGTAGAGCTAGTCGAATTATACGTTGGTACCTAATAACCGGAACCAAAAAACTAAAAAAATCAACCGGTTAATTCAACCATAGCTCACAAATTGTGGAGAAAACATTTGTGCAAGTGCAAATTGCTCTAAATTGTGCGTTAATGACCTTGGCAAGGCCGTTTACGAAAGAGTGACGTAACGGCACTTACACGTTTCTTTTGTTTTGAACGGGTAGCGCGCGCGGCACGCTTAGCTTATCACGATATACGCGGCCGACTTGCCGCTTAGGGGTCTCACATGGTGATACGAAAACTTTAGCTGTAAATAGAGTTATCGTTAAGAAATAATATTTACATCATTTTTGTATTTTGTATAATAATATTTACACCAATTTTGTATGTTATCCTTCCATGATGCGCTCACCAGAACGAATCAGGAGTAGTTTAAGGATACGGATGATCAATCAACAGCGAGATACATAGGTACGAGTATGTTTTTACCTAATAAAAACTGCCACTTGATAATGTAGTTTAACCTGTCACCACGTTAATCTCTTTGCTCTCTTTTTAAGCAATTGATTATTAAAGTAAATTCAAAAACAACAAATCGACACTTGTCATGACCCGAATCTTTTGGAAATACTTTCGCGTATCTATGCTAAACGTAGTACGTATACGGAATCCGTATAACTCCCAAAAAAAAATCTGACCGACTTTTGTTTATTTTATTTTGCTAAACACAGCAACTTAATGCAATAATATAGCACTCCACCTAACCGATTCATATCAAGCAAAAGTCATTTTGTTCGCTCGATGCATTTTAAAAACGGATGTTATCGCCTTCAGAACCATGTCAAGTTTTATAGGGGACTTTGAGAATGGTTTAAGACGTTGCTTAAGGATTTCAAGTAAAATACCAATGCGTCATTATAAAGAAACTAGGTCGAAACTTAACCTCCCAGCAACAATAAAACTTTATTAAGTCGGTATCAAGTTTTCGGATTAAGTATCTTGATGGCTACTAAAAGCCATTATACAGTAAAAAGTACTCGACATCCTGGATGGTCATTACAGAACTGCAGTTCTCATGCTGGCAGTTTTGCTACCTTGCAGTTTAATTTTGTTTCTTTAATGGTTGAGCCACTATAGAACCCCGTCATAGAAAGGCAATGATAAATTTGATCGTAATTTCTGTTTCGCGACTAGACGCTAGAGTCCTGTGGTAGCCCAATAATTGAAGTTCTTCACTGTACGAGCACTGGTTGTGGATTATCGTAAACAAGGGCATAATGGATACTTTAAGCTTGACTGACCCTTCTAGAATCGTCAATAGGTATATTAAACCTGGATTTTATTCCATCTTTATCTATATAATCCATATCCAGCCTATATACGTCCCACTGCTGGGCACAGGCCTCCACTCACAATGAGAGGGTTTGGGCTATAGTTCCCACGCGGGCCCAGTGCGGATTGGGAAATTCGCACACACCGTCAAATTGCTTTGCAGGGATGTGCAGGTTTCCTCACGATGTTTTCCTTCACCGAAAAGCTCATGGTAAATTTACAAATTGTATTTCGCACATAAATTCCGAAAAACTTAGAGATGCGAGCCCGAGTTTGAACCCACGACCCCCACGATCTTTATCTACAAAACATCATTATATTTTATTTTATACTAGCGACCCGTCCCGGCTTCGCACAGGTAGCATTAAATTAATTATAGCCTATAATCTACCTAAACTCTGATTTATAGTTACAAGACCAAAATCTGATAGTTCCTATCTTGATTATTTAGTTATTTAAACATTATTTTTTTTAAACTTGAATAAGAACTCGTGTCACCAGTAATATTAGAGTAAGTCGTATCCCGTCAAAACATAAAATGTACAAAAATGTCAAGTCTCGCAATGCTGGAAACCGTAAAAGTAGTGAGATCTCATGTAAAGCCAAGCCTACATTTAGTGAATGTATTAATATTAGACATCTTTATTTCTATAATTTCTATAAATTTCAGGATGTTTCAGTTTTTCCTTTCTATGTAGGCTAAACACTACCTGAATACAAAATTTGAATTCTGTATGTCTGCTAGAATTACTGTCGAACTCATAATACTACTTATGAGTTCGACTGTACCTTAGAATTTTGATGATCGGTGAGTCAGTCAAAGACAAAATTAAGTAACTTTGACTAGCAATAATTCTTAAAGTACTGGTTCAAATTCTATTTAATTTGGAAATATATCTAACTTTGTAATGCCCTCTTGGTCACTGAAAATTTAGGCTTCTAGTTTCTTCCACAACGAAGTTACAGGGTAGATAAGCCAAGTTGGAATAAATAGCAAGCGGACTGTAATTCAGGTTATTTAATTCTAATTAAATAAATGTTGCGCGCGATCGGGTCCAGGCGTAGAATCGAAGTGAAGTCGTATGTGGCCGCCGCGCGCCGGCGCGTGGCGCCGCGTCCCGCGCGTCCCGCGCCGCCGCTCCATGTTAATGCGTTAACACAGGGCCCGAAAATGGCCCGAATGGCTTCGGGAAAAGGATGGTACGGCCGTGCCTTTTTTTGCACGACTTGGCGGGGGCACTGCCGTGCCCCCAGATTGATAAAGATACTTACACTTAAACCAAAATGCAGTAATCACAGCTAATGCGCGCCCGTTGACGTTAGATTTTGGTCTTGAATTACAAATCAGGGTATAGGGAATGTCTCTTTCTGTTGGTGAAAACCGTATGAAAAACCGTACAGTAGTTCCTAAGATTAGCGCAAACAAACATAAACTCAGCGCGGCGGGGGACGTCAATTTATAATTGTATTGATTGATGCATTGCGCCCTACGCGCCTTGCACACAACTTCCAATAAATTGAACAGCAATTCATGATAGCTACCAATTCCACCGAGTTAATCTCAGATTATTTATCCCCGATCAAAACAAATATTATCTAACACAACCAGCGCATAAATCGACTTATCTATTGTAATCAGCATTTCTTTCAGCCCTAAGTTGATCTACGATCCATAGATCATGGATCGTGATCAATAGGAATAGCTAATCCAGCCCTAAATCGGATAAGCCGTGTTTAAAGTAGTAAATCTTTGTAATTATCATGTTATTGTGCCTATTTGTGAATGGCGCAAAGCCGCATTGTAAAGAATCTTACACAACGGTGGCATTTTCGCGGGGAGATTAATATGGGAGGGAGAGGCTGGGTGTTCACTGACCGATAAAATTTATAAACTAAAATTATAATTTTAAAGTCAGTTGGTTATGCAGCTTCGTTTTAAAACGTTAACCTTTAAGCCTATGATTATATTTCAGAGCCATAATATCAGATTCTCAGATCTTATTTGTTTACGTTGCGTTCAAAGCCAGCTTGGTAAATAAAATATAAATTTCACACCCAAGTAAGGGGTTTTAAAACAATTGAGACGCCATAACCACAGCCATAACCACGTCCTGTAAACCATGTAGGGAAGAGCAAAAACAGACGACGCGAGAAGGAACGGATAGTAATTACGGTTATTAATTCACTTAAAAATTCGAGCTCTTATTACCTGACGATTATTTTAAGGTATCTCTGGCTCTGACGTGACATAATGAACGCCTGCCGCCTGAGGTCAAGCGCACCTACTTTTTATCGTAATAATCATGCTTAAGTTGATACTTACTTAAAAGCCTGACCAGATAGCATCGATGTTACCCACGAAGTGTAATTTACATTATAAGGGGATTCGGCAGCGAAAAATCGGGTTAGTGAGGTCACTCTTTGTGAAAACTCGTTTTCGACCCTGGCGACGCTCGATCTTCTATTATTTTTGTGTTTTACTTTTGTTTAATCAATTCTTTATAAAGACAGATCGACAACTTAAAGTTAGTTTCTATCACGTGTTCACATGTAAAAGTTTTACGTAATTCTTGAAGCAATTAAGTAAGTGTTTAGTTTTAGGAAATTCGTGTGGCCTAGTTGTGTAGTGTGCAATGTCCGTTACCGCCGTCCAAAATATTCGTAAGCACGGTCGACCACGACACTGTCTTATGACTATTGTATTCAAATTGTCTCGTATTTCCTACTGCGCCAGTAACAAGGGTTACGATTTTTGTATCTATCTGACATTCATTGGTTGCAACTAAGTAGATTCTAACACATAATTGGAATGCGCACCTGAGAAAATTAACCTAATTTTTTATTCAAAATGTATTTTAAATTTCCAGTACACCACCATATAGGCCTTTACGTTTATTACAGACGATTTATGCTGTAGTGTCTGTAAGACAACGCTTTTGGTGACTAAATAAGCCGATGCGAGAGCGGCATATCTTGCCACAAGCCTGACAAGGGAACTTGGCGTTGGGAGCAGGCGGCGCAGAGTCGCCTTGATGTCGCATCTGTCTCTTGTCATCCAGAAGCAGAACTCCGAACCAAGCCTCATCGCAAAACTTGCGACCCTCCACTACGCTTCTGCGCCATTGCGTACGATTTTCGGCGAGCCTCTCCCAGTCAAGGTGGTCGATATTAAAGACGGCCATGTCCCGCTTGGCGCAGTCCTTAAAACGAAGCAACGATCTTCCAACGTCTCTTTGTGCATTCGCTACAGCGCCCAGCAAGACACGTCGGGGTAATCGTGAGGGCTCCATCCTGTGCAGGTGGCCTAGCCAACGCAAGCGCCGCTGCTTAAGCAATGCGGTCAAGCTGACATCTGTGCGGTTCCTAGAACTTTCCCATTGGTGACCCTGTCCTGCCATGATATGCCCAAGATCTTTCGGAGGCAACGCATATAAAAACTACAACCAATACAACTGCATTTAGTTTTGGTTTTCAATTATTTTCATATTTTTAAATATTTCGTAGAACGTGGATCCAGATTTGTAAGAGATCGATGTAATATGAATAGTTAAGCTATTGTGTAACAATAAATGGTAGTTGGAAGAGGTGTAGCTTAGCGCTTAGACCGCGAGCTGACTTAATCCTTTAATTATTTAATCATAGCTCACTTGAAGTTGATGAATTATACTGCAGGCTAGCCAATGCTTCAATTAACGTAAAAGAATGATCTAAGTACTTTTTTTGTATATTTTATACATGTATAATGTTTTTAATCCACGACGGCGCGCCCCGCAGCATAATTTCACCAACTTTAACGTAACCGTACAACGTCAGTTTGAGTGGCGGGGCGCACCATGATAACACTACACGTATTATTTGTAATAAAGTGTTTCAAAACTTGTGAAATTGGCAACATGATCTAATTTTATTATAGCTATATATTTTAGTTCCACCTGCTTCCACGTAATACTCTTTTTTGCCAAGTGCGGAAATATTCCCAATATGTCAAAAATGTAAATGAGTGGAAGCGAGTCAGTCACGTCTGTCTCCGGCCTCGGCGGGCGGGCGCCGGCGCCGCTCACGCTGGAGGTTGGACCACGCGTCAACAAAAAACTCAGGCGCATTCATTAACTGTCTAATTCTAACTCACGACTTCGACACATGCTCTTATTAATATCAAATTATAATAAAAATAATTTATTGAATGTCACGATAAATCTGATGTAATTTAGGATGTTATTAATGACGTTTGTTTATGATTTAATTGTGCAAATAGAATCTGGATTTTTCACTTGTCTTATTTTTATCTGAATGTGGGTAGGTATGCCTATTTACTCCTTGATTTACGGTTTTAAAATATTTTGTAAAAAATTGGTGTATCCCAGTTGGGATACACACTTATGTATTCTAAATCAATTCCAAGGTGTAGGCACATTGACAGACATTAAAGAATTCAACGTTACGTTTTAGTAACTTTGGATTTCAACGCGTAGCAATTCTATAATTTTATGACCAACTTTGCTAAATAATGTAAGAAAAATAATTAAAACGTAAATTACATTATTGTGGCTAAATAGTTCATTTGTATTATGTTTCAATATAAAACTAGTTAAGACTTTAATTAAAGTGCATTATTTTTAATGATCTTAATTAGACCACATTGGCCTCTGCACTTCATATTCGTCCGCGAACACTCGTGAATCGCGCTCTTAATATTTACGGCTTGCAGCTATGACACTTCATTTCGCGCAATTAACACACGTGTGCGTTATGTTCAGTGCCCATTTACATACCTAACCACGCAACAACTTCATTTAAGCCCCGCGAGTAATTTAAGACCATCCGTCCTTTACCCGAGAGATTTTATCTGCGAAGTGACTTACGATATGACCGCTGGGACGCCGTAAAGTGTAAACTTACACTCAGCGCGAAATACGGCACTTCGGATTAAACTATTGACGAATTTACAAGTTTTACAACACAGACGAATAATGGAGGAAATATCTGAACGGTTATTTATCTAGTCTCTAATTCGGATTCGGAATCCTTCATTCATGGCTAAACCACTGAACCGATTTCGATGAATTTTGGTATAAAGATAGTTTAAATCTTGGGAAAGGACATAGGTTACTTTTTATCCTGGAATATTGGACAGTTCCCGTGGGAGCAGCTATAAACGACCTATGCAGATAAAGTCGCGGGAAAAATCTGGTTGCAGATATAAACTGAAAATACAAAGTTAAATATTTCTTCATTATTAAAGGCTATTTTGGACTAGGTAAGTATTTTAGTCGAGTAACGAGTATTTTAGTAACTAAGACGTCTCTGAACACCAATAATTTAGTCGAGAACAGTACGAACAACAATTTTTGGTAACTAAAATACTCGCTACTCGACTAAAATACTAATCTAGTCCGATTTAGCCTTTGAGAAGCTGGCCAATTTAATAGGTTTAGTTTACCAAGGTACACCCGTTTTTAGGGTTCCGTACCAAAATGGTAAAAACTGAACCCTTATGGTGAGACTATTCGTTGTCTGTCTGTCTGTCTGTATGTCACAGCAGTTTTTCTCAGCAACTACACGAGCTATCAACTTGAAATTTGGCATAGTTGTATAACTTGCTTGCCCGCATCTGTTTTTAGTAAAAAAGTATGAAATTAATTTTGTAAATAATTGAAAAGGGGTCTAAAATGGGGGTTCAAAAATGAAAGAGATTTGATTATAGCAAATGGAGTGTCATATGAAAGAACTCAATCTGCATATTTCAAAACTGTTTTAACTTTCCGTAACGTACTTTTTGATTTATAACCAAAAATATTCAAAAAATGACCCCCCCCCCCCCTTATCTCCAAAGTTTATGAACCGAAAAATCTTGAAAATTCCATAATTACTTATAATTTTTCGGGAAAAATGAAATGAAGTGTTCAAAATGTACAGTTTTTCAGAAATAACTAAAAAAAGTTGGAAATTAGTGTTAAATTTACGAAACTCAAAATACTCGTAGACCTTATTGACTCGCACTTGACCGGTTTTTTTAATAATACCTCGAAATGTGGGTGTTAATCAAGAACCAGTGGTATACCTACCACTGGTTCTTGAGGAGGAGGTCCCTCGCCATAATTAAGTCTTTAATGAGACGGACGACATTAGATTAGCAACCGGCGTAAACATGTTCTTAATTGCAGACTGTTTAGTCGATACACTCATGACAAGTTCACCTAATGACTACTCGTAATAGACAAGAACGTCAGGTTTAACAAAATAGTTGATCCGCTGATAAACTTGTCTATGGGCGACCTTTTTACAACCTTTACCGCTGCTTGCGCCATCTGCGTTAAATATGTTTTAAATCTTAAAAGTGTTAAATCAGTTAAATGTAAATGCGTGTGTAAATAAGGACAGTGTCTTTGTTCCGAATCGTAAGCAAACAAAATAATAATCTTCTTATTCACGAAGAAACCAACAAGCGTTTTGCTCGTTTTACTCGATAATTAACGTGGATGCCTCCTACGAGTAGCTAAGTGCATACGCGTAAATTAAAACCGCAATCTGGATGTCTCCATTTTTGGAAAATATTTAAATTTATTAACACATGAATCTTGTTGCGTACAAAATTGATCATTTATCGCAAGCCAATATACCTACTATAATTTACAAAACACACCATTAATTTATAGCAATGCTCATTTGGCGGGCATTGAGTTCTCACTTGAATTAAATGAACAATAATATTAAGAAAAGGCGTTCCTCAATCATCGCCATATAAGGCTAGGTAGGATATATTTAAAAAATACATCGAATTACGGCGATGATGTCACCAGTTATCCAGTTAACTTTAAAATCGTCCTTAAAACAAAGGGCTTCAAGTATATTTCGTAAGTAATATGAGCAAGTAAAATAAGCATGGCGTCAAGCCAGAAAACACGCAAATAACAATTCATTATTTTTAAACGATCCAACTTTTAACAAAGTTGCAATACAGCTTGAGGCGTTGATGCCTCGGACATCTCGGTGACGAACTTGTCTGCGAATGATTACCTGCAATGTGATACTGTTAAGAGGATTGTGAGGTGACGGCTTTCCATACAAACGGCGATAACGTTTTCCACCCCCTAAATGTTAACCGATTTCGACCAATTTTTGATACGGTGTCAGTCGGAACAAAAACTATGTCCGTACGTTTCGTTTTTTTTTTCAATATTATTAATAAATTTCGATTTATTCCCGTTTTATTGTTTTCATTGAAAAGTAATTTCAGCCACAATCTCTTTATAACTCAATATCAATATTTTAAAAAACGAAACGTACGGACATATTTTTTGTTCCGGCTGACCACATATCAAAAATTGGTCGAATTCGGTTAATGTTTAGGGGGTGGAAAACGTTATCGCCGTTTGTATGGAAAGGCTAGATTTTGCAGTTGGTTCACAGTCCTCTTAACGTCCCGTCCTTCACGTCTACTGAGACGAAGAATCACCGGCGACTTTACGTCGTCCGTCTTAGTCGATGTGATGTGAAGGACGATGCGACGAACCGAATAACATGGGTAATTAACTTGAATTATGCTGCGTGCTCATAGGTATAAGGCAGACTTGGGCACCGGTACTACCGCCTTTAGCTTAGCTGCTTTCAAAGTCTAAACATCCTACCTACAACTTAAACTCGTCGGTTAATTATCCAGGTCACAAGCTAAGTGTTTTAAAATAATCACCACCCTGAATCACAATCGCGGAAGGTGGAGATGGTGCGGATCTCCAATATAGAACCACCTTGTTTGTACACGTTAGATTGGACTCGAAAAGATGTTGATGAATTTGATGATGAAGAAAAAGTACAATCGGGAAAAAAGTGGTTTTAGTCTTTTTGTCTGCTGAATATACTCAAATCATACATTATAGCCGCGTAGGTGAAAGATACGAGTACGTAGGTCGTGTTCACACTGCTTTACTAGCTAACTTTAGATGCTTTATTTGCTGAGATAAAATAAATTTACGGTGTTTGATGTTTGATGTAAGAAATTAATTACATTAGGTACACTGTTGTTGTGTCTCATCGCGTTGTTCATTACTACAGCACACATCTTTTTTAGGGTTCCGTAGCCAAAATGGCAAAAACGGAGCCCTTATAGTTTCATCATCAGCTCTTTTGCTGGTGCACTTTATCTCATCGTATTTTTACATTTTGAGACTGTAGTAAGTGTTTTAATCATTTAACACACTTAACATTTAATTAATTATTATGTATTTAGGTAAATACATTAAATTGCTAATATTTTTGTTTTATTTGGAGATTGTTGTTTGTGTAAGAATGGCGACGGAACCCTACATTGAGCATGGTCCGACGTGCTCTTGCCCGGTTTTTTAGCCATTATTATGTTACAAATATAAATTATGTAAAAGAGCTCTAAAGTGGACTATTTTCTCAATGAATAATTAAAATTTGTATTAACTTTTTGTGTGTATAAATATCTATGAAAGTTAAAACACCCATCGCAATAACAGGGATGCGTCCTGGGTAAAAAAAATATATTTGACTAAATCTACTATCAGTTACTAGTAGTAGTACTTAAGTATCTATCAGTTACTGTGTCCGTCACTATACGTGTTCAATATTTTGTACTAATTTGAAATTGGAAGGACACTAGCCTATTGACATCCAAAATATCAGTTATTGACCCCTAAGATATAATATGTAGGGTCATCGCCTAAGTATAATAATTTAAAATAATGTTCACTTCACGGTACGGTACCAATCATTCAACAATAGTCCCCCTTTCCCGTTTAACCGTATTTTTTGTTAAATTCTGACTTTAATAGTCTTCGAGAAAAAGCTGTTACATAATGAGGTCAAACGTTTAAAGATAACTTTAAGGACAAAACATTCCAATTCAAATTTAAAAGCCACAATAAACAAATAAAGAAAGTTGTAAGTGCATAATTGCTATTTTATTTGACATTCTTAAAAACATCTTGACTTTTAACATTTAATTGGCAAACTCGATGCCATGAGTTGTGCTACCTACGTTCATTAATTATTGAAATACAGAAATGGTTATAATGCCGTAATATAGGATGTAGACCATAAAATATTTATGATTGCCTTGACGCTCACAGTGCTCAATGGCAGTTATTTGGACCAGTGCAATAAACTCTAAATATTCACTATTTAATTAAACACATTCAACAACATTGCAGTTGCTGTTAAGATATTATTAACTAGCTAGCCCTCGTGGCTCTGCTTGTTCGACCCAACTAACATTTTGGCAATACATAACATACTGCGACAAAGCTAACTTTGAAACCTTATGTGCAACGTTACACTTTTACAAAACAATTGGGTGTTTTATAATTTATTCACATTATGCCGCTTAACACATATGCGGCATTCGGCGAATATTCGTGTTGACGTCTTTTTCAACGCGCGAATATTCGCCGAATGCTGCATATATGGTGCGGCATTGGAACACAATAGTGCAAACACTGCTGCTTGCCGGCGGAGTCAGCGGGCTAAAAGATGAAAGCAATTATTAAGGTGGATCATGTCCAGGGTCCTAACACTAGCAAATGAAACGTATTAAGATAACAATACTGACGTCAACATTATCGACTAATTTAGTACATCTACAGTTCGACGCTTTCCTGTTAAAGGGAAAGGCCAGACCACAACGCTGCGGTGCGACGACGCACCGAAAAAATGCTATATACATTTATTCACGCGTTTTCGCGATGCGGCATCGCACCGCAGTGTTGTGGCCTGGCCCTAAGTTGTTATTAAAATGGCATTTTTTTGCAGATACGGCTATTTTGCCTATCAAGGCCTTAGATGAAAACAAAAAGAGCCCGACCGATACGTGACCGGCGCGCGGGCTTGAGCACCTAAATATAGGCGCTGAGCGCCTATGTTTGAGTCAGTTGTCCGGCCGTCACCGATCTGTCAGCACGTGCGACGTCGTCATTATTGTGAGACATATGGCTGTCTAACTTACGCGCACGACGTTAGTCCACCAATTTATCTCTAATACTCCTTAGTGCATGTTTACAGCTGTGGTGTGGAAGTTGCGAATGTAGGTAGGTGTCGCGGCATGCATTATGTCAGTGTCTTGTACGGTGATAACGTGACTTCCCCTTTTGCTTTAGAGCTGCCGCACATTGCGCCACTAGTCGCGGCTTATTGGCTGAATTAGTGCTAAAGTATGTACTACCATGGGACCTGGACCCCTATATAATTTTATATCCACTGCCTTTACTGTCAAGTGATTAACAGCTACCATAACTTTAACAATATTATAATGGTCACTTAAAACAAAGTGGAATATAATCTTTGCTTGCTCGGTTATCCCCTTAGTTCATGATTACGAGTAAAATACTTAATCAAACAAAAATGGCATGTCATAACAACTACACCTATAGATAGGTACCTAATCATTTAGTGATACTCGTATGCCTGACACTCACATGTGTATGTCAGTCTTTACAATTATTGTAAGCGTAACAATCACGACTAAGTAACTGTCTGTAAGATCGAGTTAACTATGACATCAATCTTTTCGACGGCGAGATGTATAATTGGCACATTTCGCATTAGCTTCACCGTAAGGCCAGCTACCGCGTCTCGCCGGTCCCCCAAAGACAACTCTGCCAAAAGCCTCAGGCGGCACAAGCAATAAATCGTTTTCGCTATCAATCCAAACATTTGTAATTACAGTGTAACATACAAACCAATTAAAAATAAGACATAATGTAGCACGGAAGATATATGGCTTCTCAATAAGTGGGTACAAACTAAAAATAAGTAATTGCGGTGTGTGGTGGCGTTAGTTGGGCGAGGTCGAGTACAGTTTGATAAAGATATTATATGTTATTTCTTTTTTCTCATACTCAGAATTAATAATATTCAGACGGGGAATAAACATTAACGGCAAGTACATCTCACACCTCCGATTTGTTGGTGACATAGTCTTTCTGGCCCAATCCCTGGAAGAACTCAAAAATATGCTGCACGAGTTGATTGTGTCCTCCCGACAGATTGGCCTCGGCACGAATTTGACAAAGACGAAAATCATGTCCAATTGTCATGTCGATAGTACCTTATCCAATGTTGAAATCACTGATACGTTTGTTAAGGTAATTTCGTATTTCGTACAATAATAAAAACACGGTGGAGTATACTAGTCATTGTGTTTTTTATTGATTTTGACGGACGGCTTTAGTTTTAATTTACGGCAGCATTTTACGTCCACAGAGAACAGCAAACAGCCCCGAGATAATGGCGGCGATCGGTCAAGTTTTGTAACAATTGAGTTAAGCTTACTTTTGCTGACCCGACCTACTGTCTCTTATTGCTCGTAAGTATGTCACAAAGTAGTCTAAGTGGCGAGTTATCCTTTTATTGCGCAAAGTGTACTTTAACAAAATGCTTAAATAAATGTACAGTTTATTAGGTCACATCAAAATTATTTTTCACTAGGTATTTTTTTAGACAAGCGTGAATCCAAACATGATTAAATTAATCATAAGCTTTTTTTATAGAAAAAACATCAACGCAAATTAAGTTTGCGAAATATGTATTTAATAGGACAGAAATAAATATCGTCGGAATGAAAAAAGATTTTGGAAATTGTTTATTTATTAAATAAATATCATATTTATAAACCCAATTTTTTTATGTCAAATTTACCCTGCCTATAAGTACGCAAGGCAACTTCAATTTGCCGACTAATTTTTCGTTGTCGAGTTAAAAAATAAGATGAATTTCTAACACCTCTGAGAGACCTTAACGGATTCACTGCCCGCAATGCATATAAGCGTTCTCGAGATTACACACAGTGCATTGAACGCATACGTGCGTTTTTACAGTATGCGTGTTTCATATAAAACAAAAGATGCGGCACCCGGCAAAAGTTCTAAAATCAATGCCGGCAGTGAATGCGTTAAAGCACAAGTCATGGTACTCGTAACCACCCATATATTCAGTAGATAATACGAGTAGTAAAGTATAGAAAACGAATTAAGACTGTTACTTGAGGGTATCCCTCTAGAAATCTGTCGTTGTCCAATACCTTGTCCAACTTGTCTAATACCTTGTCAGTTACGTAGTTTTAATTAAAGTAAAGGACGTAGTGTATCAAATGCCAATCAGAGGCCCTGACGCCCACATCACAGGGATAGATTAAACACGAGTAATTAATTATTACGTATGATGTTATCCGCGTTCTCTTACGGAAGACCCCTGTCAAAGTATACAGAGAACTAAAGCAACTTCGGTCTTTTAGGAGATTGAATAAGCGGCAGATAAATTTATTTGTCGATTGTGAGACACACCCTTAATATAACACAACGTGCAATAACATTAAAAAAAAAGCCTGAAGTTTTTTGCTATATCTAACTTTTTTTATGTGTGTATTTATGATATACCTTACAACTTGAACAGCTTGCACATATTTGTCACGCACTATATAAAGCAAAAAATTAGTAAATAGGTATTACTGTTCCACGGACAACATTCCCGCGACCGCTGCTCAACACTATCATTATGTTTTTCTAACGACATTAATAAATCATAGTATGCTGAGTGAAACAAAACGGGCTGTAATAAAATTGAGTTATATGCGTTGCTTCTGGATCCGAGTCCACAATATGATGAGTGGGCGGTGACAGTCAAATTTGGACAAGGTTCATTAAGCTGAGACGCTATAACGCGAAGTGTCCCGTATACGAGGCTATTCTGAATACAAATGCTATACGAACAATATCCTTGAAACACAGGTACCTAGATAAAGTTTAGCCGTGGAACTATTCCAATAGACCAGATCCTGAACGAGGTCCTATTCTTCTGAGGTATTTTCAAAAATTGGGATGTCAAAAAATATCCCTATCTACCAATTGTTGCATAGTTGTGCTCGTTATCAAACGTATATAGTATTTTAAAATCATTTACTTATTTCACAATGCGTACCTATTTGTGCTTAAAACGTTAAAACATAGATTACATATTTTTTTACATATTATTATGTTAAGTTAGACTTGTATAAAAAACAAAATAATTAAATAAGGCGGCAGGAAGTACCTTTTGGTGAAATAAAAGTTCGTAAAATGATACAGTATGCCAGATGATAATTTTGTGAAACATTTGTAAACCTTTTACTTACCTTTATGTCGGATTTCACCAACAACTTGGGTAATTCTCATATCGTTTCAACCGCCCGTCACAGCCGTGGCTACAAAATTGGCGATTTTCTAAAGAAAAGCTATTGATAAGAATTGTAAGCGGTGGTTCTGAATCCTAGAGAATAGCCGCAAATGACAATTGAATCTACAGGAAAGCCCGAAGCCGTCAATAATGCGACCACGGTTGTGACGGCGGCTAACCCGCTCGTGAGAATGACCCACTTAACAGACGGTTAGAGTGTTAACAGCTGTCAAAATGTATGAACTAACAGTCGATTAACATTTAACTTCGTTTGGTGAAATTGGTACCTACTTAAGGTCAAACAAAGGTTATAGACCAAAACGCACGATTAGGTTGTCAAAACATGACATTATTAAAATCAGACACCTTCCGGAAGTGTTTATCTATGAGCTTTTCCTAAAAACACAGCTTTGAGATAATTCACATTAAAGTTGTCAAAATATGTTAATCGCGTTTTTGTGCCAGATTGACCATATAGGATAATATTTATTACTGCGGAAGGTACCTCTCTATTAAATATATATAACTGATTCTAGCAAGAAGAAATAGTGTTTATAGTTATTTTTATTAGTATTATAACTTTTTTATATTTTTTTATTGTGTCATTGTTCCCTGAAATTGCAACATTTAAATCTGTGTAGGTACTTCTTGCTGTTATACAAAAATAATTTTTTTACCAATAATTTTTATCCAAATTTTCTTATGCAGTGAAATCAAATTCCCTACGGGTCTCTAATTAATACCATTTTGTACTGATCGCCTATAATCAAATTTGACCTTTACGTCTTCAAGATAGAGGCTACTATTATCATTTCTGGGCGCATGCATAATGTAGTGACCTACGCTGTAGGGAAGTGCACAGCCAACATAAAATAAACATGTACTTGCATTCTAAGTAACTACATGCTTATTAACACATAATAACAGCTTTGACGAAAGTTACTCCAAATTAAGTTGTTACTTTGGTTACTTACTTGTAACTAGTGCAAATAACCGTAATCCGACGTTAGGTAGGAAATGGCCAGTTTAGTTGGTTAAGTCACTTTTCATATCTATTTACGTCTTTAATAAGTAAATTAAATGTGTTGGCCAAAATAAGGCTTTGCAATTTTTATCCATAGTAATTTTTCCGTATTATTCCTTATTGCCTCAAGACAAATAACGATGTGCTTGTTCTGAGTCAATTATTTATGAAGCTACTTATCTCATTTTAAATCAGGAGATCAGACCCTTTTATGCGTAGGAGCCAAAATTATTGACTGCCTTGAATGCCACTCGTTTGATAATTGGTGCATTAGTCTTCCTTAAGCGCGAGCTTTAAAATCATAAGTACAGGCTCCGACACAAACGTCCTTAACTTTAAATTGGCTCTGCCATTGACGTTTTGTTAACATGGATACTTGGCCACATAAGGTAAATGATGTTCATTATTTTATGGTACTAGTGCCATTCACCAGTGATACGTTTCCTTTCACGCTTGACTCTTTTTAGAAGGCGATCTACATTCCAGAGGTTTTTTTACAAAACCAAGTTCAAGTGGTCAGCGGCGGCCGGTTACACTGTCTCGCCATTTTAGTTAGGTAGGACAAACAAAATAGCACCCGCACCAATAACCTTGCACTGTCTAATAATAAATTATTGATTAATTAGAATGCGTTATCTTATCAAATCTTTTATACTGCATGAATAGCACTCGTATCTGTTGCGCTATTAATCAAAACAATTGAATTCCAATCTATGTTTATTTTAATACGTTATATGATCGTACAAATTTATGTAGCCATTGATAGAAGACACCTTGTCGTGTGATAGGTTACCTGCCATACAAGGCGCACCTCTTCTCCTGCATTACTTATGCCATCATACTATTGCAGGTTGACTTTTGTAGAGCATTATGACTATTTATGTCTTGTTTCATTATGCGTTATGGTACACAATCAGCGGATGAAGAAAAAGTGTTCCATTAATCACACATAAAATATCATGGACATGAACATGGATTACGCGATACTCTCGTATCTGTACATCTGCCAACAAACTTTTTGACATTGATTCTAAATAGCTGCAATGGCAATTTAATAACATCAAACTCAAATTTGGTTATTTAAATGAACCGTGGACAATAAAATAAATCTAGTTAAACGTGATCACACCAGTGGCACGGCGCCGAAAATACTGGCAGCGTTTACTCTCCGTCATTAAAATTTTAGTTTTAATAATACAGTCATGATTTTTAATCACGGAGTAGGCTCAAGTGGAGTAGGGTCGCATACCCTTTTGTCATTTTACCTAGCAACCCGCCTACAGCTTGGGCCGCGTAAAAGTTGCTCGGGGAGTGCCGCTACGAACTTGGCCTTGGTTGCAACGAGCGTCTATACGTTTGAGAAATGCATATCGCATGACTGGATTCGAGTTAACGAGATCAGTGCCAACAAACGATGCAGTCAAACTGAAAGGAACGGGTTTTCGGATCGCCTTAAATATTTAAAACTTGTGTACGATTTATTGAATTCATTTCGACTTTGGATTATCCCCATATATTTATACTCGTTTTGCGCACTTTACTTTTTAATAATATGCTTTGTTTCAATACGTTACTTTAACATTTAAGTGACAAAGAAAGGATTCTTAAACGCTAAATTATTAAGGCCCCGTGCCATAACTTTTCGTTAACAGAAATAAATTGCCTAGCCTAAGTACCTATATACTCGTACCAGTGGGTTTTAGGACCTTTTATTTCTATAGAAGATCGACGGAGCATTACACACATTCCAATTAAAATACGTGAACTGTTCGTTAATATAATTAGCAAATGCCTGTAAAACTTGTCTTGCTTTTTTAACCCACTGTTGTACGCTTTAGGAGTAATGCCAATGGTAAATCACTTGAGGATTACAACCTTTAAGTGTAAAGGTAAACCAACACTTCAATTAATCTGATTAAAATTAGATCACACACGTGTCTCGATGCCTGTCTAAGATTGGACGTCAGTTGCGATTGTCGTTTGTACTTGCTACCACCCACATATGCAAAGGCAAGTCTAAAGAGATTTGATTGTGGTGAAGAATGCGCACCATGCGCCGCGGCCGTGTGTGGCGCGGTTGACCCGGCGCCCTCGCGGCCGGTCACGTCGGCGGCTACCGACTGCTGCTGCATTACCACTTGCATGCTACTGTACTGTGACCTCCATAGGGCACAACTCAATAGCAATGGCTTTTAAGTTGCAGATGCATCTTTTAACTATGTTCCAGCGAGGAATAGGACGGGGAGAGAGGGAGGGGGTATCACTCGATGTGCTGATAGTGTGTGTGAACACACCCCACATGAATCAGATACTATAAGTCAATATAGACAACAAAACGGTGCTTAATGTAATTATATAATATAGCCTATTTCTCCCCCTGCGGATTTTTGTGCGCATTAATCTAAATATTCTAAGCACTTAAAAGTTAAACACAATTTCTTTCATTTTTTTCAGTTTCAGACTCTGAACACACATTCAAATAAGCCAACAAAGGTTTTTCTATGATATGAGTTTATATTAGTAGATAGTAGTTAACCTAGACAGTCTAAATTCATCCCTTTCTATATGATTAAGTAATAAAATTACTTTTTTTTCTTTATTTATTCTTTCTTGCTCTTTAGAGCAAGAATTATTTTCGGCACAGGCTTTCTTAAAGCTTACATATACTAAAGTTGTTACTCGCCACCCATGAACTTTACGGATAAGTCGTTTGTAAACGTTCCAAATTCCAACGTCTCCGATACAGTTTATTTTTTTTCTTTGACAAGAATAATTGGAATGGGCTAAAGGACCATTAATTTCTTGGAACAACGCGTTTTGCGACCTTTGCGCAATGTGTGCTGCCAAACTACCTACGATTATGTTGGCGCATGAATGGTTTCAGCTAAGCTCTTAGGACATGTTCACACCAAACATATTGCCAGCCGCCGACTGTGAGCTATTATTAGCATTTCTATGAATAGCATAATGTCGGTTCGGTGTGAACAAAAAGTTGAATACCTACATATGAAAAATTATAGTAAATTGCGTAAAGGCGGTGGCTGACAATACGTGTGGTGTGAACGCAGCCTTAGGTTAGAAGGAAATACTCATAGTATTTCTATGACGCTTAATATAGATTTTTTTATAACTTCATAACCTACCTACAAATTTGGATTATAACATTTGGATTAAAAAGTAGACAATTTAAGAAACTATTTTTATGCATTTGGCCTTCTGTTGGCTTTATTATTTTTAGTTGATGCGTTAATATTTATCATAGTCTACTCAATTTAATTGTAACAGTTATTATCGTGATTGTTATACTTATGTTCAGTTTGAAGTTCACTGTGACCGGTAATAAAGTGCTCGACGTTGACTTGGCTTATACCCCTTCTACACGATCGAGCGGTTGGGCCAACCGAGAGGGACGCAGCTATCCGTAAGAAAAAGACGTTTATATTACTGTCTCGTTCTGACAGATAGCTGCGTCCCTCTCGGTTGGCCCAACCGCCCGATAGTGTAGAAGTGGTTTTACCGTGCGCTGCATCTGCTGACACAATAAATAAAAACAATACCTAAGCATCAACATCCTAATAGCATTCATTTTTAACAGATTTTAAAATATGTAGGTTATTTGTGTAACAACTGAAAGAAACAAGCATTAAAATGTGTAAAAAAATAAATCTACAGATTAACAAACAAGCTAAATAACACGTACGCCGTAATCGGATCGAGCTGTCAACCGCTAAGTTAATACGCTGATAAAATCATGTTGCCCACGCGCAGTGTGAAGCCACCTTATCTAGTGTGCCGGAGACACGACGCGGGAGGCGCCGGATCGTGACCTACCCCTGACATTTAGGCTACGTGGAAGCTTACGACTTACATGTTATGGCTGGCATATTTATACCATGCCTTATGTATTTGTCTATGGATAATTGTAGTCTTACGAGAAAATCCTCTTTAAGCTTTATATTGACGACGCGGTGAGCACAGCTGGGCGTAGTAGCCCTGCCTATGAAGCTAGCGGTACCAGGATTGATTCCCAGTAAGGACAAATATTTATTATTTATATTAAGAGCATTTGTTCCTTAGTTTTGATTGTCTTCAATGTTGAATACAGTATGTAGAAAAACCCCAGAGCTTATTTTGGGACCAGGACAATTTGTTTAACATTATCTATTTATATAATGCGCCTACTCAGATAAAGATTTTTTTTTAAATAGATTGATTTGCGTCGCAAGTTAATTTTGTAAGGCGCTTGGTGACAGGTAGGTAGTCTCCCAACCGAGTCTCATCAAACAGCAAAGAGGTCATAGCTTAAATCTTATGTTTTATATGCGCAAGTCTGACTCACACTTGACCGTTTTTTTATACACCTGCTCAATAACTAAAGTAGATTTTAAAGATTATATGAACGAGATCGGATTTAACTCCATCCATTTAACTGTCGCCCGAAACGGAAACGAGCTCGCAAGAGGAAATGCAGCAAGGTCGCGTGCCCAAGCGCATTTTATTTTACCCCGAGTTTCTTAACCAAATACATGCAAATACATTTCTGAATTGGACATGACAGGCCATGACATGTCGATTTAACAACGCCCTCTAATAGCATTCCAAATGTGGCGTTAAATATTTTTATTTATGAAATCCTGGGTTGAATTTTATTGGCAGTGTACCTATCTCATATGGTACGTACCATAATGTTCATTTTTACCTTTTTTGCTATGTTTTATGCTGATTCAAAATCAAAGGGGTTTGAATTCAGGACCTCTGTTATTTTTGCTTATTTATTGGTTAAGCTAAAAAAAAAGTAATTGAGTAAAACGTTGCAATATCACAATATAATTACGTGATAGGTTTGGTATGCAATAATAAGTCATAGTCAATGCGGGTCTGTGGGTCTGCGGTCTTGCCCCGCAGACTAAATTACCCACATTGACTATATATTCCCAAGCAGCACACAAGCTGTATAAGAGCTTATACAGCTTTTAAAAATGCTGAAACTAGAGTTATAATGGCTGAACAAGCTCTTATACAGCTTTTGTGCTACTTTGATATCTTCTCTATTATGCTGTTTGTTTATCGCTATTCCTTCGTTAACTGTCAAATTTCCTGGAAGAAAAATATCATGTTTTAATTCAGAGCATGGACTATACTATGTTGTGCTATATGTTACCCAAATCTGTTCAGCCGTTCAAAAGTGCTTGAGTCACAAACATTCACATGGAATTTTAAAGCATAATACTTAGTAATACTGCACGTTTACGCCGTTTTAGTGACACTATACAAAAAGTAACCAAAAGTGGATCTTGGTTTCCGAAACCAGATTACGCCATGGCCCACGGCCCTGCGTCCGCTCTCGCCAATTCTTAATACCAAGGCGCCTTAGGTCTCTCTTTTTTCTATAGAGTCTATTTATAAAACACATTATAGCGATTGCCCGTGATGTCTTCCGCGTTGAAGTCGTTTGTCGTTGTTCCCAAAGGAAACTGTTCAGTATAAAATAATATTCTTTGTTTTAATATGGATATATACATACACTACTTAGGTGCCAAATTTCACCCAATTCTGTTCAGCTGTTTATTATATTCGTTATTGAAAGACAAACATCCTCAGAAACTTTTATATTTATAATATATTAACCTTTACTGCTGCGCTATGTCACGCTATGTTTTGAGTTTGTCCTTTTACTATGTTAATGCGGAGATTAAGATTAACGTGACAGACAATTTTTTTATCCCGGAAATCTGCAATTAAGTCAAAAAAAAGCTAAATATTTGATAAGTAAGTATTTAAAGCCTAATCTGACTAATACGAGTATAAAGTTTTTAAATGCTAAGGTTATGAGTACATATTATACCTCTATATCTGTCATCGATCCGTTGGCCTTGAAATTATACTGCGTGTAATGTCTAATTGTCTATATACATGAATCATGACGAACGAAATTTAGATTTACTTTCGTTGCTAATTTGCAAGTCGATGATGCTCGCTGTTGCTATCAAAATATTAAACCTGTAACACTTACAACTAAACAATTAGTTCTAGTTATTTATGGAAATAATAAAAAAATGATAAATCACTTTTTTTATTCCGAGTAAGTAAGCAGTACCTACGTTTTGTTTAGTTCTGAAGGCACTAAAAACCTTAACGTCAATTATCAAACGTAGAAACGCTAATAAATAATCTCAATCTTTACTCATACTTATTAAAGTTTGACTGAAACTGTTGCCTTTATAAAATAATTTAAAAGTCCATTGTGTAAAACACGTGTAAACGGTAAGTTAGGTTTAGGTTAGTATTATAAAAAATCCAATAAAAGAGGTTTTCATAGCATTATAAGATAAATATTAGTCAGTTATAACTGTTTCATACTGAGTACTGTGTTTTATTCTAATAATATTTTATAGGAATTTATTATCGATATTAAATTACATTTCTAACACCTAGTTGGCTGTTAGCGCTGCAGACGTATGGCTCTACCTCCACTGAGTTATTTTATGAGCCTGACTGAACACGGGCTTTCCTTTCGTTATCAGCATTAATTAATACGATTATTTTCTGTTTTCTTCATTTTTCGAGTTAAGATTTTTTTTCGTTGCTTTTCTTGTGACAGCGCGAGTTTAAAGGTACCGTAAAAGAGCTAAATAAGTGCATAAATGAAGTCTTACGGCCGCACTCAGAGACGTCAATTAACTTTTAAGTTGGATTAAAGTGGCTGCTGTCACTTTCTTTGCTATAGCAATAGAATAAGTCGCAGCAACTTTAATGAAACTTAAAAAATAATTGACGTCTCTGAGTGCGGCAGTTAGCATATTAAGATAACGAGTGCTGGCTAGCACTCAATTCATGTAAGTGCAATTTGAGCCCCAAAAGTTATGGTCTTTGATGTTAAAGAGCTAGGTAATTAACGCGTTCATTGCCATAAATACCAAATTCTAACCTACAAATTTAAGCCAACTTCTCGTTATTAGTGCTAGAGTGTTATCTATAAGAGGAACCCAGGTACACTGTAATTAGATACTTAAATAAAAGCCGAGACTGTTTGCTTTTCTCAGCAGACAGCTTTAGTACCATATTTTTTTGGTGTTCAGTCGAGTTCATAAATATGTGTTCATTTCAGTACCTTATCTCTTTAATGTCATGTTTAAACTGCCATATATGAACTGTCACAGCGATTAAAGTGACAAGGTAGTAACCGTGTACACATATTTATGAACTCGACTGCACTTGCTGTTTTCTTTCACTGCAAAAATAAAAATGTTACGCTTCTTTAACGCTTTGTAAACTTGTGTGACGTCAATGATTTGAAAATACTAATAAAAATAATTCTTGCGCCTATTTATTTGCGGTAAAAAGCAGAAGTTCGTGCGCAGAGGCAACACTGTGCCGGAGTATGTTAATGAGTATTATTTTGTTCGTGTTCGTGATCCCGATAACAATCGGCCGACCGCAACAGTATCGGGTCTAACACTATTAGGGCGTGAAAATTGCCTCTTCTCTTTGACAGCAAGGACACCTACCTGTCCGCCTAAATAAATCGAAAGTATTTGCGCAGTCAGGTAAAAATTATATAAGTTTTTTTTATATTGAAGAAGGAAGGAAGGGAAGGCCATAAAATACACCTAATCTTTATGGCACGACACAAGCAATTTACAAGTGAAACAAAGAAAAACTATTATTTAACATTATAAACAACAGGGGGCTTTTTGCTACATAGCGATGTCTTTCAGACAACCTTAATATTAAAGCGACGTTCAAAAATGTAGATTAAGGCAGTTTGTTCACAGTAATTAGGCAGGCTATTTGGCTTTAAGTCGCAGGAATATTTTATAACGAGAGTAGGGCATTATTTCACTTCCTCAACATTCTTCTATCACAGGCATTGTTTTCTAATGGCAACTGGTAAGTAGGTAAGTATTTCGGTAATATTTTTCTTGTATTATTATTAAATCTGGAGAAGGAGAGTTGCGGATACTTCGCCTAATCTGTCTATCTTCCTTATTTAATTAATATGGTACTTTCACAGTTTTTCCGAGGTACTTCGTAGGGAATGTGTTTACTGTCTTTGTGTAGGTGTAGATGTACCTACATCGAACCTTAAAAACAGCAATTTGTCACTAACACGACGAGCGGATCACCTTCATACCCGTTCCAACTAACGAAATTACAATTTAAAATCAATTTGTAATTAAAACACCTTACACGTATCCAAATATGCGGACCAATAAATCGATAAAAACGTGCTTTACACGTTAAGTACCAGGCTGATCGATTTCCATACAGAATTGACTTGAGATTGTGTAGTTGGTTCTGAATGTATTTAATGATGGAAGAGATTCGGTTCTGAAATTGAAAAGTAATTACAGGAATTAAAATAAACGATACTGCTGGGGTATAAAGTGCGATTGTCGTCTCTCAGTGGGGGATCAATAAAGTCCGGTGAATAAATTCCCTCTGAGCTGCCTTGAGAGCCGATGGCCAAAGCGCATTTACATGCAAACTGTCACCAACTGTCACATGTAAAATTGTCAACACGGGCATTACTCGTAAACTCACAGATAAAGTAATTTACAAACAATATTTATGTACGAGTACGTATTTAATGTAAATTGTGTCTCCGTTATTTAATACGTACATGTATTATATAGGAAAATTAGAAATACTGAAAGCGGTATCCGTAGACAAATATGACATTTGCTAACTACTTACTTAAAACACGTATTTGTTAGAATTTCTGTATTTTTGATACTAGCATGTTATTCACAAAAATACGTTTAATCTCGATATGTTCAAAAGTTTATATATGACTCATTACTTCCGACTGTAGGAATTTATTTCTTGAGAAATAGCTCTATGGAATTGACACTTTGGTCCCCATATTAATAAAATATATTTGTGTATCACTGTCATTTAGTACAGCCGTTTTTCCTCCTCGCCCCGTAGTAGTTCCATAATAACGAATCCCACATACTCGTATCAATATTTTTATGTTGAGAAGCGATTAATTCTCGATTAATCAATATTAATCAAAATGTGTTAAATTTATCGCAATTAGTAACAAGTCATGACAGATCACGCCCGTGTCGTTAAGGCGACTGCAAAAACGCGCGAAGTTTGCACAATCAAATTAATGATCTTGATCTGCATGTTTGGGCGGATTTTTTATTAATACCTGTTATTCTAGGTGGAGAGGTCACTGTGGAAAACGTGACACTATAAGATTCCACCAAATATTTTGATGCTGTCGATAACACTTTTAATTTGTCGATAACAATTGAATAACTTAATTATTTGCGGATCCAGATTACTTACTAATCGCGTTCAATGAACAGTGTTCTATACTAAAGTGCAATAAGGCACCATGATTAAAAGAAACTGAAGTTAGCTTGCTTTAATTTTAGCTCTCGCCTGCTAGCGGTCCTGTCATCCAAAGCAAAGAGACAGTTTGCACTGATCAACTTCATACTCACATACTACCTTTTTATTTTGGACAGCATTATTATTCTTCTACCTAGAGCTTGGCTGTCTAGGCAACGTGATCCGCGCGCTCGCTGACATTGAAATATTTACGAGAGTGTTTAGATAACGCATCTGATCCGACTCCGAAGAAATAGGTTCTAATTTGGTATGGTATTGTAATGATGATCCGAACACCCCTCTTGGGCGGCTCTTGCACAAATAGAGCTATGGGTCTGTAGTAGTGCAATGCCGCGTAACCATCAATTGCAATAACGTGCATAAATTAAGAACGTTTCTTAGTGAAACCACTCATTTGCTTGGTAGTTAAGCGGTATTGAACTATCACCGACATATGGCAACCTAGAATACGGCGGCTATTCTACGAGCAAGAGCGTTCTAACCGCCCCTCGCACTTCTAATCACCATATCAACCAATTCTTGATTAATGATAAAACACATACGTAATATGGAAAAGCAGTACCAAAAATAGTACAGGCTTTTACTGTTTAAGCATTTAATTTGTGACGTTCTCAATATAAAGGGACCTTATGGAGGAAGGCAGTTACGCTCTTCTTATTCTTGTGACTATACGAATACTATGGTAACCGTTCTACGAACGGCGTAACCGCCTGCCTCCATAAGGTCCCTTTATATTGAGAACGTCACATTTTAAGTTGCTGGTAAATATCGCCATTAATCAGGTAAAATGGTAATCAAAGTGCGTCCAGTGGGTGAAATGCTCTAAGAATGGCCTGGCTACAAAATTCTCGGATTGAAAGAGGAAATTCTTGAGCCCATACAAACGCTCTCGCCTGTTTACACGTACGATCTGGTTCATGTCATGACCAGGCAGCCTAGGCTGCCTTTCCACGGAGACGAACGGAGCGGAGCTGTGAAAAGTGGTACCTAGGTGAATCCACTCCACGGAGATAGAGATGAGCGGAGCGGAGCTGTAAAAGAGGTAGGACTTCTCCGCTTTTCATTGCAGCTGGGTTTCCATTAAAGTGGAGCAGGGAGGACATGTGGATTTCAACCAATGTGATTAACCCATTCCTGCACGTCTTATCAACTGAGGTATTAATGGTGGTGTCAGAAGTTGAGATTAGTTTATATACGGCAATGAATGTGTTAGTATGTCTCAAGAAACTAACTGCCGCACTCAGAGACGTCAATTATTTTTTAAGTTTCATTAAAGTTGCCGCGTCTTTTTCTATTTCTATAACAAAGAAAGTAACAGCAACTACTTTAATGAAACTTAAAACTTAATTGACGTCTCTGAGTGCGGCCGTAAGGGCCGTACTAATAAACGATCTTGGTTGAGATGTCCGTCTCAAGACAGATCATAAATGTCAGTTATCTATGACTTGACGTTTATTTGACGTATCTTGAATGAAATGATAGATAATAGGTAATAGGTAATCCTGAGGCCCTCAGTTTCATAGCTACTATAAAGTATGTCGATATTTATGACGGTAACAGTATCCACAAGGAATATGTTTTGTGGCTAGATCAACGAACGTTTGCGTGACCAAGATCTCACATTCACATTAACCGCACAGGACATGTAATCTTTTTCCAAACTTCATTTTGGTCACAAAATCCTAACATATCGTTTTAATAATATATATTTTTAACCGATTTTAAAAAAAAAGGAGGTTCTATTATTTATTTATTTGACAGATACATTTAGAAATAATAACAGCAGCTGTAACATAAGCCATGCCAGGTTTTTCTAAACAGCTGGAACGCCGGTTGCATCATTAAATATTTTTTTGTTTGGAAGGATGTTACTCTCGAGATGATCCCATTGTCACCAAGTCAGAATCTGATGATGGAATCCGTGAGAAATCGAGAGAATCCCTCAAAACTTATAGGCACATATACAGCAATTTTGGTGTTACCTTTTAGTTAAGAGGAAGTGATGACGAAGACCAGAGATGACCACCGGAACTCCTTAGTCGTATGTGTTTGACGCCAGCAATGAGATTTGTTTATTAAGAATATGAAGCTACTTTTATACTCATTATAATGCATGTGGTGAAGTGCAACCGATGGTGAAGTATCGGGAGGACTCCTCAATGATTAACGGCCCTGCATCTTGGACAGCGACATTTTGTTAAGGGTGATGAGAAATTGGTATTAGGCTATTGTTTCTTAATGTGATGTATATGTGTTTAGTTTATCACATATAATATTAGGTGCATCACTAAAAAGCGAAAAAAAAAGTTTTTAACAAAAAAAATCAACCACTGAAAAGGGTTAAATAAAGACCGGCCTTCTAGGAATTGTCTATTTAGTGCCTAATAGGTACATGCAATATATCCAACCCGGTGTCAAGTAGGTACTTATACATAATAGCAATGACACATGATTCTTGCCATCGACATGAATATATATCGAATATTTCATGTACCTATTAGACAACTACTAGTAAATTGGCAATTACTAGGAGGCCGGTCTTTATTTAACCCTTTTCAGTGTGTTTTTTTTAAGACGGTCTTATTTTTTTGTTTATTTAATTATATTAATTTGAGAAGGGCTATCATCACTGAAGCGTATACCGCAGCGAGCCCCGCTGCTGTAGCGGTGCTACGGGCGCTACACCGCTACGCGCCCGCTACGGCGCACTCTCCATTTCTTTTTGAATAAATTATCTTATCTAAAATTGTCACTTTAAGGAGGACAGTTAGGTTCCCATACAAATTCTTCTGAAATTATTTAAGATAGATTTTTAAGCAAATTCTAATTTATGATTAATAATACTTCACGAAATAAAAACAAATACATATCTTAAAAAAAGCCGTGTGTTCGAAAATAATTACTAAAATATGATTTTAAAAACGGAACCGAAAAAATAATAAAACAACTACTGATTCTTAACACTTTGCTTTAATTAATCAAAAAACATAACTTCACATATCTGCCACCACGAATAACAAAACTCACAAATCAATCAATGCGCACAAGTCAAAACACCACCAAAATCGTACCGCCATGGCTACGCACTGCCATTGAAATGATATTCTATTATCAATGGCGCATTGTGGTCCCGCACTTTCACGCCGCACCCCCTCTGCGCGAGCGCAGTATAAAAGCGCGCTCGCCCTCATTCAATTCAGACGCAAGTTGCACTTCAACATAGCGAGTCCTGGAAGATACTAGTCTTTCAGCAGCGCTATATCGATCAATCGCTAACGAACTATCTCTTTCACTGTGCTAACATCCTATCAAAATGAACCCCATGGTGAGTACAATAATACAATTAAAATTGAAATTTCTAAGTGACGTGTGATTTTTGTACAAAAAGAGATTGAGAAATTTTATTACATTAACATACTTGTATTGTTAACGCTAATCTACTTTGAGTTCAACAAAAAAATCCAAGCCTTGAGGCTACATTGCATTCAAATGTTATATCGCAAATACATTCAATAAAAAGCTTGAATTTAATTAAGTCCAAATACAAACGGACAGTTGATCTATATTGATCTAATGATGTGTCGTAGATCACTTATGCAAATTGTATCCGTTCGAGTGATTAACGGTGCGCCCGCGCCGTATTGACGATAACTCAATTTATTGTTGAATCAGATACCGAACCAGTTGTGTTTTGTTTGAGCCTTGCCCAACTCTCGGTTGCGGCGCCGCGGGATACCTGACCCCTGGGCGATCGGAAATCGAACAAGTGAACTAACCTCTACACCTTGTATAACAAAGTGAGACTTTATCTTACAAATCACAAAAACACTTTCCTCGGTGTTAGTAAAACTAGTTGCCGTATTTTAATTCGACAGATATAAAATGCAAGAGTCGAATTGAGAAACTTTCTTTGTGATTGTTGAAAATTGTATTAATTTTACGCTTTTTTTCATTTCGAAATCTCAATTGACATTGACAAACTGACAAAGAATCAGGCAAAGGCTGATCAGTGTTAGAACCCGCAAGTCCGTAGCGCAGTTATAATCGGCTAAGCTTTCTGCTGAAACCTTATTGTTCTCAGGTTATCTTAAACATTGGTTACAGGTTAGGTTACATTCCCGATAATGGTAAATATTTGTGTGATGAGCGCAAGTATTTTTTCCTGGGTCTTGGTGGTTTTCTATGTACGAGTACATAAGCATTTATTTCCCTGTATAACTTCGTCGTTGTTTGGTACATATATTTCAAGGCTAGAGCTTAGTTTGGAACTAGGTTAATTTGTTTAAGAATGGCCTCTGATATTTACTTATTAATTTATTATAATCGATTACCTACTTAATCCGTAATCCTCACTCATCATTTGACCAGTGATGACACAAAACAATTACAAAGTAAGCCAACTACGTATGTGGGCACATTAGCGGTAGCAGTAGTTGGTTTTATCAGCAAATTACGAGTATTTAGCCATTTCCAAGCATCTATTTACTATTAAAAAATATGCAGTCAGTCATAATCATGTCTTTAACTGGCATAACGTGAGCAACTAGGCCTGTGTCGAAAATTAAAAAGTTAGCGGCGCGGCACGTGAGGTTGGCACGCGACTTGGGTCATTGCCGGGAATTTAAAAAAATATTATTTATGCTCTGTTTAAAAAGTCATAACAGTGCAACGAACGAACAATTAACATTTGGATCCCTTAGAAGTTCGTAGGCTAGTCACTTTTACTTTTAGTCGGTTCTAAACACTTTTGTTCTATATCAAAATATTCGTTCGAAGTATGTATTTAAAAAACGAATTTGATTCGCATACCGTCTAAGAACTCAGCTGTAACACATATCAGACATAATATGGCGCTATGCGTACTTCTACCTGACAAATTAGTATTGGATAATACGTAAAACGAATTACTTGTTTGTCTAATGTGATCAGTCGCCATCAAACATATTAGAGCATACAAGGTGTTTATAAATCTCTAAACAAGATAAGATTGATATTTTTGACCACCTTTAACTACTTTACTATAGATCACATTTGTCAACACAGATAACTTTGAAATAACGTTTGATATTGTGTTATTAGTTATTACATAAAGTAACTAATAGACTAACGATGATAGATACCAGGCTTCACCAGTTCGCCATGCAAGCCGCCGAGCTTCCGCCCGCTTATTATGTTATCAAGCACACTTTCATCTTTACAGTCCACACCTTATCGATGAACTCATTGTTCAATACTTATATAAATGTGAAATCATTGCGTAAATTCATCAATGAGCACCTTTAAAAAAGTTGAAGATAAAGCGTAAATAAAATATCGAACAGACTTACGCAAAACAATATTGCATGGGAACAAATAGTTATAGTTCAAATTTACGCGTGCTACGATCAAATAAAATCTATTACCCAACTTATTCTGAGACTGCTCGGCATGAATTACACATTTTTTGCAATAACAATAAACCAGTGCGGTAAAGTTCGAAAAACGAGTGCACAAAACGAAACCCAGCTCGTTTCCGCACCAATGTTATTGAAAGTTGACCAATCGCGGAGATATTGATCTTTATGGCAAGGGCGACCTGTCCTTAGTACTGCTGTCCAAAAGATAAAGGCAGTATAAGAATATGAATTACATATGCGCATACTGCCTTTCTGCTTTAATCGGCAATGTAGGGCATAATGATTGTGCACCGCCTCGTGAATAAGGGCAGGGCAAGATTGACTAAGAACCAGCTACGGAAACCACTGAAATCGGAATCACGGTCCATAGTAGATCAGGGCCTCTGTTATACTTTTTCAGCCATCTTGCTTTTTCGCGATACGACCAATTTACTGTCAAATAAATAAGTGGTGACATAACGTTAGAAATATGATAGCGGTATAGATTAAAACAGTGAAATAAAGACTCTACATATTATTTTTACCCACATAAAGAAAGCAGCAGACGCATTATGTATGTATGATAAAAACTAGAGCTCTCAGTAAGAAATTGGAATTTATTTTACGAGCCGATTACAAGTATTTAGTGAGAAACTTAACCTTCGCTTGCTTAATACTCGTAACTTTGACAATGACATTGCGCTACTTAAATTTAACGAGATCAAATTGC
The DNA here is from genome assembly GCA_963241965.1 of Tortrix viridana. Classification (NCBI taxonomy): domain Eukaryota; kingdom Metazoa; phylum Arthropoda; class Insecta; order Lepidoptera; family Tortricidae; genus Tortrix; species Tortrix viridana. The sequence goes on along the minus strand of OY725191.1, from coordinate 6,002,669 downwards.
AACCTTACATCATCAAATATTTGTGTTCGCTCAACGATTACTCTATTAATTGGTTTATTTAAATTGATAAAACATTTTTAGTGCTTAATAGGAAATAAGATCCATGATAAGATTGTCGATAGTGTTTAAATGCTAATGATCGCCTCTAGCAATTCATTAAATCAACTTTACATTAAAATAACTTACGACCACCTAGATATTTAAATCATAATTGCGAATTGTAAATTGCCTTACTTGTCTTAAACGTGAGAATTTTCCTAAAGACTTGCGTCAGACATCGTGCCCGCAAATTTACTAAGTAACTTAAACAAATAAACAAACGGCGCATTTATCAATATACTACATAACGTATTGAAGCGCAATCTAGTTATTGGTCGTCAGCTGTTTTCGGTAACAAAGCAGTGTCCATGCTCCCTAATTAGACACCAATTTCGAAACTAAGAAGCTGTCGCTTCTCCGGCTGATGTTTCCATTTTAAACCATATTAATATAAATAGAGAAATATATTTCGTTTGCACGCCATTATGAGCGTTGCGTTACTAGTTCGCACCACCCACGCCCCCTGCGGCCCTGTTCTGTTTCTGTCCTGCCAGTTCATGCTTCATCTACTACCACAATGTAAACAGTGCAGACCACCTCCTCGTGTACAATTACCCCGTCGAATATCATTATTTAATCCTATAAAGTTAACGATATCTTTATTATTATTATAATGCCAGTTTCATGATTCTTGAATTAGTTTTGTGATAAAATCGGCATTTATCTAACAATTATTTTGATTGCACGTTGTTTGATTTGTTTTTAGGATTGTACTTGTAGCTGTTGTCAAGTTATGAAGTATTGTCACTAAAACAGAACACAAACCATTCCGAATCCCGATTAGTAGAGCTGTGTCGTCAATCATTGTTGCTACGTGCAGGAGGTCTGTGAGGGCGGTCATGTCTTTGTTGGTGTCGGCGCACCTAAGCGAGCTGCGGGTGCTCGGGCGTCGCCGGCGTCGCCACTCACTGGGGCTTTTGGTCTGCATTCCACCGCGCACCGATTTAGAAGGGCATGCCCAGTGCCCACGCACCGCCCCGCGGCCATTTAATCGATATCCTAATTATAATTATACGTAAAACACCCAACACAGCGGCCATTATTGCTAGGGTTTAATCTTAATCCAATTACCCCAACATAACTTGTCTTTGTTTTCCGTTAGGTCTTCCTAGCATGCGATTCCGAGATTGGTTTGATTGGAATACCGGAACTGGTACCGGTAACTACATCCAAACTAATCCCGGGATTGCATGCCCTATCTTCAAGTGATTTTATCCATAAATTTCTCTCCACGTGTGACGCATCACGTGGGAGCATTGCATCAGTCGTTACTTTAAATGCAAACAACTTTTCAGAAGGTCGATTGTTGATATCTCGTAGCCTTAAAAAGTACTTCGACTCGATAAATACGGCATTACCTTTTGTATTCCTTGTAAAATGATGCGAACGTATTATAAATGTCACTGGCTGGAAAAATTCAATAAACTGCAAGCAATGAGGTAGTCCGGTGTCGGGGCGAGAGATTTATGGGGTAGTTAAAACATGATGTCTCACTTAATTTTGTTAATATTTAATTGATAAAAAGTCTATAAACTTGCGAAAGAAGAAAACTCTTACATGCAACTTTAACTTTATATTAGCGTTTGTTGACCTTAAAGTAATTTTGTAAGTATTACTATTGCTGTAAATGTACATAGTACAACCTTCCGAAAGAAAAAGGAAGTTAAAATGTTAATAAGGAAATAGAGATAATTAAGCAGAATTTTAATTTTATAACTCTGCAGGACTAAGTAGTTTATTTTGCAGCAAAACAAGGTATTTGGTGAATAAAATCGTATTGCAGTCACGTGCGGCGTTTATTACAATCATAACGAATTACAATTATGCACCTTACAAGTTTTTCCAAGCATTCTTAGGCATTCATTTAGCTTGATAGATTAGCTACGGCTGTCAATCAACAAGTGGAGCTGCAAAAAGTGCAGTATCATGGAAAGTGCAAATGGTATCGAGACATGTGAGGGCCGGTTTGTGGCGTGGGCAGGTCCGGAAGGCGTGCTTCCTGCTCCGCGACCTTGGGCAGGCCTTCAGACCTTGCTCCGCTCACTTGACGGACTTACTTTTTATTGGAATAATGCGTAAGAGCACGCGGCGCGCCTGCGCTTTCAAACACTTTAAAAATAATAAGGAGTATTATGTACTTGTTTTATCTTAATCTCCATCATCTGGTTGATTTAGATGTCCTCTGCGATAAAAAGTTTGCATTATATATTATTGAAAATCGCTACAACTTATAGTTTAGACTGAAAGGCGCATGCCACCACGCCTAGAGCTCGAGTGACATTTTTTGTTCTTTTGCAAGCGATTCTGAAGTTCATTGTCACCGAACTATTTACAGACTTCCTATAACCAACACGAAACGTAATTAAACAATACAACACGCTACGTTTCAATGACCAGAATTAAATTGAATTTAGTACCTATTATTTAGATTAAAATTTGACCTTATTTCCTAGTTACAATGTTCTAATTTTATTTTATTATTTCTAATATAAGTATCTAGAAAATTTCACCATGACTTACTTGTCTGGGATTTCAAGGATGTGCTCGTTTTCTCAGAAGTGACTGCTTGCGATTTTAATCCTATGTTTTGCAACGTCACGCGCAAGAACGGACATTACTTCACATTCCTAAAATTAAATTATTACGTTAAAGATAAGACTTCAAAAGTATTTCACGCCTAGTCGTTTCTTTATCGAAAGATAGCATACAGCAAGGAAGCAAGTTTTTTCGCAAATCAGGTGAACATGACCATAAACTAAACTGGCTTTCCATGAAAGCCTATTAGAAATGGATCACCACTTGTATGGCATTAAACCTGCAGAAACGAGTAAATCTGCAATTCGATTATATTACGGTCGAGGGGGGGATATCTAGATCGGGCTAGGTGACCGCGATCGACCGACCACAAGCCCTGACATCATTGCTCAGTTCTGAACTTAGGTTCGCCGCAAATTCTTTACCTATGCACTCATCTCATTAAATTTTCATTACCTCGAGTCAAATAAGCAATAACCGTTCACGTAGAACATTGCTGCCCGCTGCTTAGGCGTGACTCCATCCATAATTTACTTTTCTTAGCACTTGTTGTTTTTTACTTTAGTGCACTTAGTCGACATTTCTGTCAGTCCTGTTTTCAATACAAACGTTGAACGATTTTTAAGATAAAATAATTTGTGTCTACTTCAAATACATTGCGGTTACAAATACAATAAAATTCTATTACAAAGCCGTCAGATATGGCAGCAAATGAAACTATAACTAGACCATAAACACTATTGCAACCAAGCTTTAGTATATTTGCATTGATTTACATATACTTAGCGTGCTTAAATAACCACAAATTACGCAATTGAATAATATACATTGTAATATATGTACACAACTGTTGGGAGTTGCCTTCACCTTTTACTCACAACTTGTTTTTTTTTTATTTCCATTTCATATTCGCTCTCTCGACTCATCAACCATATATGGAAGACAATATCCTTAAATTGCAAAACATTGTTATGAAATAGGTATTACTTAATTAGCACAATCCAGTTGTCACATCCGTACTTATAGCATTTATTTGTCATCTTGAAGGGTTAGTCTAATTTTCGTCCTATTGAGCCTTAGTCTTAGCCTACCTCTAAATTAAATAAAGATGATGGTAAAACTAAAACAAATGTGACTCTACTGGTTTAATGCAAAACTGTACCCGCACATTCACAGACCGAGATTTACAAGTCACCAAAGAACCCTATAGCTAAATTCTTTTGATTTCCTTCTAACAGGATATATTCTTGTTACCAGCAGTTAATGAATACAAACAAAGTACCAAGCGGTTGCGAGACAACACCTGACTGTATCGAGGGCGGCCTATCGCCGGGTGCCTCAATTATACAAGCCCGAGTGTACTTGTAACTTGTTCTACAACGTGGCGAGAAGCTGGCGCGGCCGCAATTAGACACGATACTGGGCCATAACTCGCAATATTATCTCGTTAGAAGGCACTATCAATTGACTATAGCCGCAGTTATTACAAGCTGTTATTTAAATCTCCTATATCAAACATAAAATCAACACCCAGATTCATAAATCTACCATTAATAATATCAAATTCCTTGCATAGGTAATGTATGCGTGTGACACCTTATTGACATATTGCCTGTTGTCCACAGATTCTCGTAGCTTGCTTGGCGTTGGCGTGCGGAGCCCAGGCTTCCCAGGGCTGGGCCGGTCCCCCGGCCAACATCGCGCTGTCCCAGGACGGACGCAACATCCTCGACACCCCCGAGGTAGCGCAAGCGCGTGCCGCCCACCTGTCCGCCTTGCAGCAGGCCAACCAGAACAACCCCAACCCCCAGGACGATGGCTCATACGATCCCCGTTGGGACAGCGAGGAGTACTGGCAACGCACTGAGCAGGCCGCTCCCGCTCAACAATGGAACGCCCCCGCTCAACACCAGTGGAACTCCGCCCCCGCCCACCAGCAATGGAACGCCGCCCCCGCCCAACAGCAATGGAACGCTGCTCCCGCCCACCAGCAGTGGAACGCTGGCCCCGCGCCCGTAGCCGAGACCCCTGAGGTAGCGCAGGCCCGCGCCGCCCACCTCGCCGCCCTTTCTGCCGCTAAGTCCACCGCCCCCGCTCAGCAGTGGTCCGCCCCCGCTCAACAGTGGAACGCCCCTGCCCACCAGCAGTGGAACGCTCCCGCCCAGCAACAGTGGAACGGTGCTCCTTCATGGCAGGGTGCCCCCGCCCACCAGGCCGCCAACATCAGGCTGTCCCACGACGGCTCTGGTATCCTGGACACCCCTGAGGTAGCTGCCGCGCGCGCCGCGCACTTGGCCGCCCACGCGCAAGCCGCGCACGCTGCTCCCCCGCAAGCCCCCCAGCACCAGCAGCACTGGTGAACCCTCTCCCCTCTCCCCTCTCCCCGCGCGCCGGCGCAGCGCTAACCCCTGACGCCCTGCCCGCGAGTGGCGTCCAGCGCTAGCTCTCCGCCGGAGCGCCCTCTCCTTTCCTCCGATCTCTTCTTCGTTTAGAAACACTTCAAAGTGCAAGTGCGTCAGCCTCTTCTAATCTTGTGGCTTTTTGTTACTTTTATAAAATTATATTGAATGATATTTTGTACATAATACCGTATGTATGCGTAATAACGAATTATATGAAACGAAAAACACCTGGTTATTTCAAATTGTGTTACCCTAGTCACAAGTACCCTTTTAACTTAGTTATGTACTGTACCATTATCAGAAGCGGCTGGCATGGTATGCGAGTTATTCCCGCGAACTTCGATTATGAATCGATACTAGAATGTGTATTGCGCTTTCGTGTTTTTAATCTGAACAATCGAGACAGAATTAACATCGTCAACAAAGAGTAACAGTGTTTGCAAAGACATTGTTGACGCTGTTCTACAAATTACCAATAAATTACATGGTAGTACAATTCACCCATACGAATCACGAGTATGATTGCTACGAATTGTTGGGCGTCAAGTCGTAATTTATCGTATAATGTTTAAACAATAAATATCATCGAACAATCTCACACAATTTGACATAATATTGACTTAGTCCCAAATTAAGCTCTATGTATGCTTGTACTAAATAAGTATGGATACTAATAAATAATTAACATAGAAAAAATAAATAATGAAATACACAGAAAATATCCAGAACTCAGAAACAAATACTCGCGTTCATCACACTAATCCTTTCCATCACACTAGCCCTTTCGGGAAATTGAACCCCGGACCGCAAGTTTCTTAGGCAGGGGACTAAAAAACTAGCGCTGCGCTGTCGTGGACACTGCTATAAGTAACTAGGCCAACCCCTTTTGACACCAAACACTTAGCTAGGATTGACACGAATTTATAGTGAAGGCGGAGGTCACGAACTCGTTACGACGCCTAATAGCTTAACAGAGAGAATTTGACGAGGTGACAGAGGAAGTACAACATTCTCAAGCGGCAACCACCACATTAAGCAGCAATTTTTGGGCAAAACTAAGTTATGTTACTTACGTGTTTCACAACAAGCAGCGAAATCAGTATTTTTTAAACTATTTTTGCCAAGCTGTGCGAATGTTCCCATTAAATAGACCCATTCCAACCTACATGCATGACTAAAATCATTATGAACCAGACAGACAAAATACCAAATTAGACAAAACACAGTAGGCATTATTCAGGAAATCGTTCATTGGAATTGTTAACCTTACTGGCTCTAGGGAGCTTGCACAGAAAAAGCATTTGATATCAGGTTAAATGACTTACTCTGTAGTAAGTATACCAATAAGTTACTATTCAGACATGTTATCAAGAACAAATCTAAATTAACAAAATTAATGGTTGGACATCGAACAAACGCAACTTCAAATCAAATTACATAGATCAGGACAGGACGACAAATAACTAGAAAATGTATAATTGTGGTATCGAAAGCTACCAATGGAGGCGGAGCAAGGTCGATCTATCATTCAGCTGCGCAATCAAACGATTACCCCGCAAACATTTACTACGGGGAATTAGGTTTTACTGGCACTCCGGCCGCACTCCGCTCCTCTACTCGAGGTGAACTTAGTACCTTACGAGGCGGGCATTGTAAAAACTTGGTTATAAGTGTCATGATGGTCTATCCGCACCACAATATTGGAATACGTCCACGAAAAGACTCTACGGGTAATCTAAAGAAGGTATGATTGGTATGTGCCTGGACCGTGACCTCTCAGTCGTAAAACGGGTGTAATGAGATGTTCCAATAAACTTTAATTTTTTTAAGCAAAACTATTGGACTACTGAAAATAGTCAAGAACTGACACCGTGGTATGTTTGGGACCAAAAACGAACTTTACCAAGAAGCCGAAGTGAAGTAAGTACTTAAATATAACTAATGAATACTTCAAAGACTTCGGAAACGCTAACCGTTTTAAAATCTATATATTATTACACACGTTGAACATTAAAGGAGAGACCTGGCAAGTCAATAACAGCGGAATGGAGCACCGCAGGTGTTCGAAAGGACCTTAGAGAATACTTGCTGACGTCCACATTGCATGGCCTTCGATATGTCGGAGAAAAAAAACTGACCTGGTTTGAAAGGTAAGTCCTTCCACAGTCAAGAACGTAGTCAGAACTTAAACAAAGGTGCGTACGAGGTCTCGCAAATCGAATTTAAGTGATCTCAAATCCACTTGGATTTTATAACTTACCTACACAAACCCGCCGTATATACACACGCTATATGAAGTTCAGTCGCGTAATTTTATATTATTTCTGGCCAAAATTGGTTCACTAATGTTTTACCAAAAAACGTTTCACAAACTTATTCATTTCACAAACATACCTACTCGTAACATTTGACAAACCGCTTTTTTTTCTGGAACTGTAAATATTTCAGGATTTTTATAAAACTAACCTAACCTAATCTATATAGGGTTCTACACGATGTTCCTGAAATAAATCCTAAAATATTTACAGTTTCGCAAAAAAAGCGGTTTGACAAATGATATATATGTATGTGAAATGAATCAGCTATGTTATTCTGTTAACGCATCGTCGTTCAGTTCTACTCAGTCGCTGAATAGGCGGCGAATTTACGTCGTCCGTCAAGGTAGGTAAATGACATTCAACTGCCTGTGGGCCTATTATGCATGACACAGCTTTATCGTGTGGATATGTATAAAACTTTATCATATTCGTTAAATTTATCGAAAACTCTAACATGGTTGACAACTTGGATAAAGATATCGCGTCGATAACGCGATATCTAATGTGTATAAACCAGTGTGACAAGAATTACGCGAGTTTACCACCATTTTACAAAAAGGTTGCCAGTGTTATGAAATCAGTCCATTTTTGTACATTGTTTGATATTGAATGGCGGACTTTATGTAATGCTTCCGAAATGAGTTGTTTAAAATCAGTCACTGAACGGAGCGGACTCGGGGTACTTTTCTAAATGTATGGGTTATCTTGCTTGACAAGTCAATCAGTTTTATTATCTATGTATATAAAATATGATATTAAAGTTTTGTTTCTGAAAATAATAGAAAATAAAAATGAGATTGGATGGGGACTTTTAAGAAAAAACACAACCAAGAAATACAGTTGAAACATGAACCAAGCAAGGTAGAAAAGTGTAAGTTTAACATGTAAACTAATTATGAGTCTTATTTAGTCGATTCCTTATTGTGCCTCGTTAAAACAATTACTTATGTTGTGTTACAGCCGCTGTACTGTACGGCAATGCAAAAAAGGAAGTCCCGGAAGTCCGTGAATATATGGCTAGCCACCACTCTTTGCAAACGGAGGATTTAGTGGGCCACTCGGGTCTCGGACTGAGTGGCACAATCTTGCGAAAACTGCGGGAGTTTGGGCCAGACAAACCTGTGGCTGTTTGGAAACTCGTAAGTATTAAAAAAAAATCCATACATATTTACTCAGGAATATTATTCGTAAAATATTTTATCACGATATTTTTAACAATAAATAAAATATAAAATAAAATAAAATCAGAAAGTTTTAATTACCCATACTAAAACAGTTTGTCTGTTGCACTTTTGCAAAATTTGATTGAGTAAGTAAGTGGTAAGGAGGTAGCTTGAGTCTAGGCTATTTATTATACAGGAAAAAGTCAGTTTGACTTTTAATGTTTTTAAAAATAACACTGTTCAATGTGTCTACTCTAGTATGAAAATGAAATGAAATGCTATAGTATGTAAAATAATGATTTATTATGGCTGCCCTTTTCTCTCGAGCCACTCTTAATAGGAGGCCATTTGCTGGGAGCTGCTGGGTGGCAATGACTGGATTGCTATCTGCGGCAGTGTCCAGCTATGTGCCAAGTGTTCTGAAAAATAACATAACATTCTGTTATAGCAGATTATCATTATAGTACCTACTTAAGTTAGGGATTTGTAATCATGATAACCTATAATAATGCATCATATTATACAGTATACAACAGGTGTTAATTATTTCAGATTTCTCAAACAAATTTGAGGTACCCATTTGTTTGCTCAATGGTGTAGCGAGCCCGACAGTGCCAGTGGGTGTATTTCTTCTGGACTATTTGGGGCAGCACATTCAAAATAAACATCATGAGCAACAGTTCACAAGCCTTCCCCCGAGTCAACAACAAACAATTAATTACATCATGGATAAATTATACTCTTTTTTTCAGGTTCGAGGTCAAGCAAGTCAGCACCAAGGAGGACATAGAAAACTATTTTAATTTTATTTTTAGAGTACTAGTTTTATATATATATGTTTAGTTTTTCTTTTGTTTAGATTAATCACAATTTAGTATATAATATTATAAAGAGGAAAGATTTGTTTGTTTATAATCATAATAATAAACTCTGAAACTAATAACCCAATTTTAATAATTCTTTCACCATTAGAAGGCTGACTGTTACTTATTCATAAGTAACAGTCAGGCTATATTTTATTGCATAGCCTCAAACAAACAAACATACATAAACAATCCTACAATCCTATTAATTATAAATGTGAAAGTTTGTGCGTGTGTGTGTGTATGTGTCTGTCTGTTTGTCTGTCTGTCTAACTGTGTGTCTGCCTGTGTGTGTGTGTGCGTCTGTTTTTGTCTGGCTGTGTGTCTGCCTGTGTGTGTGTGTGTGTGTTAGTTTGTTACTCCTTCACGCTGCAACGGCTGGACCAAAAAGTGCAACGGAGCTAGAACCTGTGAAAGAGTGCACTTGAACGAGTTGATTTGCCAGTTGTTTTACTAAGCCCTCATAGAGCCTATACTAACGTTATGTAAGTCCTACCAACTTACTTATATATTAAGTATATGATAAATAATAAAATGTAACCTAGGTACCTTACCTTTATGTAGAATGTAATCCATCACTGTTGTGCGGCTGGAATTCTGAATCCAGTTCGGCACATAAATAGAGTGCCATAATATATCCTTACCCACTCTATAGGTAGGTATAAGTGCCGAAATTCGGCCTCCGGAAGTTCGAAACGATTTGAGGCATCCCTTATTGTCCTCCGCTGCAGTTTTCTTCGTTCTATTTCAGCTTGCATCGTGAGACGATATTGACATCCTGCAAATATTGTTTACAAATTATAATACGAGTAACGCCATTTTTGTAGGGAACTGAGTTGTTTTTGATAAGTAGAACTATTAAAAAACCAATACTTACGCTTAAATGTATGTATTTTTAAGTTTTAATTACTGCGAGATGTTTATCGTCACCAACACGGAACTTGTATAAATTTATCGAATTGAGATGTCAAAAATAGGTTAAAAGTGGCTTCCATGTTAGGTAAATCGATATAATTATCGTTTTATCATTTACCGCTGTCAGAAATGGATAATACAGTTTAACCGATGCCACCATGTTAGCATATGTCGACAATGATAATTTGTCGATGATCTCGTGATAAAAATGGTTTATCGCGTCGATAAACGTGGCCATAATAGGCCCACTGCACATTCATTTAGTCGCTGGTTTCACAGCTGTGGGCCTATTATGGCCACGTTTATCGACGCGATAAACCATTTTTATCACGAGATCATCGACAAATTATCATTGTCGACATATGCTAACATGGTGGCATCGGTTAAACTGTATTATCCATTTCTGACAGCGGTAAATGATAAAACGATAATTATATCGATTTACCTAACATGGAAGCCACTTTTAACCTATTTTTGACATCTCAATTCGATAAATTTATACAAGTTCCGTGTTGGTGACGATAAACATCTCGCAGTAATTAAAACTTAAAAATACATACATTTAAGCGTAAGTATTGGTTTTTTAATAGTTCTACTTATCAAAAACAACTCAGTTCCCTACAAAAATGGCGTTACTCGTATTATAATTTGTAAACAATATTTGCAGGATGTCAATATCGTCTCACGATGCAAGCTGAAATAGAACGAAGAAAACTGCAGCGGAGGACAATAAGGGATGCCTCAAATCGTTTCGAACTTCCGGAGGCCGAATTTCGGCACTTATACCTACCTATAGAGTGGGTAAGGATATATTATGGCACTCTATTTATGTGCCGAACTGGATTCAGAATTCCAGCCGCACAACAGTGATGGATTACATTCTACATAAAGGTAAGGTACCTAGGTTACATTTTATTATTTATCATATACTTAATATATAAGTAAGTTGGTAGGACTTACATAACGTTAGTATAGGCTCTATGAGGGCTTAGTAAAACAACTGGCAAATCAACTCGTTCAAGTGCACTCTTTCACAGGTTCTAGCTCCGTTGCACTTTTTGGTCCAGCCGTTGCAGCGTGAAGGAGTAACAAACTAACACACACACACACACAGGCAGACACACAGCCAGACAAAAACAGACGCACACACACACACACAGGCAGACACACAGTTAGACAGACAGACAAACAGACAGACACATACACACACACACGCACAAACTTTCACATTTATAATTAATAGGATTGTAGGATTGTTTATGTATGTTTGTTTGTTTGAGGCTATGCAATAAAATATAGCCTGACTGTTACTTATGAATAAGTAACAGTCAGCCTTCTAATGGTGAAAGAATTATTAAAATTGGGTTATTAGTTTCAGAGTTTATTATTATGATTATAAACAAACAAATCTTTCCTCTTTATAATATTATATACTAAATTGTGATTAATCTAAACAAAAGAAAAACTAAACATATATATATAAAACTAGTACTCTAAAAATAAAATTAAAATAGTTTTCTATGTCCTCCTTGGTGCTGACTTGCTTGACCTCGAACCTGAAAAAAAGAGTATAATTTATCCATGATGTAATTAATTGTTTGTTGTTGACTCGGGGGAAGGCTTGTGAACTGTTGCTCATGATGTTTATTTTGAATGTGCTGCCCCAAATAGTCCAGAAGAAATACACCCACTGGCACTGTCGGGCTCGCTACACCATTGAGCAAACAAATGGGTACCTCAAATTTGTTTGAGAAATCTGAAATAATTAACACCTGTTGTATACTGTATAATATGATGCATTATTATAGGTTATCATGATTACAAATCCCTAACTTAAGTAGGTACTATAATGATAATCTGCTATAACAGAATGTTATGTTATTTTTCAGAACACTTGGCACATAGCTGGACACTGCCGCAGATAGCAATCCAGTCATTGCCACCCAGCAGCTCCCAGCAAATGGCCTCCTATTAAGAGTGGCTCGAGAGAAAAGGGCAGCCATAATAAATCATTATTTTACATACTATAGCATTTCATTTCATTTTCATACTAGAGTAGACACATTGAACAGTGTTATTTTTAAAAACATTAAAAGTCAAACTGACTTTTTCCTGTATAATAAATAGCCTAGACTCAAGCTACCTCCTTACCACTTACTTACTCAATCAAATTTTGCAAAAGTGCAACAGACAAACTGTTTTAGTATGGGTAATTAAAACTTTCTGATTTTATTTTATTTTATATTTTATTTATTGTTAAAAATATCGTGATAAAATATTTTACGAATAATATTCCTGAGTAAATATGTATGGATTTTTTTTTAATACTTACGAGTTTCCAAACAGCCACAGGTTTGTCTGGCCCAAACTCCCGCAGTTTTCGCAAGATTGTGCCACTCAGTCCGAGACCCGAGTGGCCCACTAAATCCTCCGTTTGCAAAGAGTGGTGGCTAGCCATATATTCACGGACTTCCGGGACTTCCTTTTTTGCATTGCCGTACAGTACAGCGGCTGTAACACAACATAAGTAATTGTTTTAACGAGGCACAATAAGGAATCGACTAAATAAGACTCATAATTAGTTTACATGTTAAACTTACACTTTTCTACCTTGCTTGGTTCATGTTTCAACTGTATTTCTTGGTTGTGTTTTTTCTTAAAAGTCCCCATCCAATCTCATTTTTATTTTCTATTATTTTCAGAAACAAAACTTTAATATCATATTTTATATACATAGATAATAAAACTGATTGACTTGTCAAGCAAGATAACCCATACATTTAGAAAAGTACCCCGAGTCCGCTCCGTTCAGTGACTGATTTTAAACAACTCATTTCGGAAGCATTACATAAAGTCCGCCATTCAATATCAAACAATGTACAAAAATGGACTGATTTCATAACACTGGCAACCTTTTTGTAAAATGGTGGTAAACTCGCGTAATTCTTGTCACACTGGTTTATACACATTAGATATCGCGTTATCGACGCGATATCTTTATCCAAGTTGTCAACCATGTTAGAGTTTTCGATAAATTTAACGAATATGATAAAGTTTTATACATATCCACACGATAAAGCTGTGTCATGCATAATAGGCCCACTGGTCGTCTGTGTCGTCAGCTATTCATCGACTGAGTAGAACTGAACGACTATCTGTTAACAGAATAACATAGCAGTTTGTAAAACGTTTTTTGGTAAAATGACATGATAAATACCCCCAAAATTATCTACCTACCTACACTGGCCCGCAAAACTAAGTATCACACTTTTAAAATTTCATTTTTTCTAAACTATAGAAGTTAGAGATTTAAAATAAAAAACGTTTTATAGCAAATTTTATTTATATTAATTTAGCTTTCTTTCAAACTATAACTAAAATAAACAGTAACATTTTCAACTTAAAACAAAAATAAAACAATAAAATAGCCATATTTAGTTATTGCAGTTTTAAAAGTGTGATAGGTACTTAGTTTTGCTGGCCAGTGTATTTATTCATCTTTTGACCGCCATAGTCAACAGCAGTTTGAGATGCCGCTGCGGACGCTACGGGGGTATATAACAGCATTAGGAACTGAGTCAAATAACCCAGCATCCTGGCCACACTACTTACCTACTAATCAACAGCCGTGGCTTTAAAAGTCTGGTTACTTGTGCAATGTTTTGTCTAGATTCTTCTGGCTGGGAGCATTTAGTTGTTCCATAGTATGCGCAGGATTTTTCATTTTGAACGTATACGCCAAATGGCGCATGACTCCCATGATCGTGAGCATCAATCCCGAAAACATGGCTCTGCAGAACCTCCCCTTTCCAGCCATCACCGTTTGTAACGTTAACCAAGCAAAGAAATCAGTAGCCGAGCGGTACAAAAAGAATGGGTAAGTTGGCTTCGAATTGAAATTACGATCAAATTCGAACTCTTCGCTGTTAGTTACCTACTTCATTCATTTTCAGAGACCCCGTCGACAAGAAACTGCTAGAGAGTCTTTGCTCGTCGCAAGATGACACAGAGATCTTTGAAAGTGATATCGCGCATAGTGCAAATTGGAACTATTTTCGCTCCTTTTTGATCAATGTTAGTATTTATAGTTACGCCGGTCGTTCAATAATCGTTGTTATCATTTTCTTACTATTTACAGATGGAGTTACAAGTAATCAACGCGTTACTTCTATGTTACCTACTCTGGGTATCGTTTTTCCAAATTATTGATAAACTCAGTTGTAAGTAAACACGAAATGATTTCGTAGGTAACTCAACCATGTAGCGAGATGTTGGCCATGTGCATTTGGGATTCGGGTGAGATGAGTTGCCAGGACCTGTTCAACGCCCAGCTGACCGACGAAGGCTTGTGTCGCGGGGAATGAACTTAGCATAGCGACATAAGTAAATGATGTAGAAATAGGTTATAATGGTATGAGTATGAGAGTGTAAAGACTATGGTGACCGTGATCTGAAATTTGACTTATTTAACAAAGCTACCAGCCAGACTCGACACTATTTGTGCTTGCGCACGGCGGGAGTGATACTAAGCTTGAGGGCCTCCCACAACCCTCGACTATTACAGATGGAAACACGGAACTATAACTCATCGTGAATCCCGCAAGGGTGAGAATATCATCACCGATCTTCCGATGAGTAGTGAGGCGGGGAATTACATCCCCTATGGACCTCCACATCAACCCCTACAGTCCAACCGTCAGCCACCATGGTAAATAACCTCCAGTACTCAAATCCGTAATCAGCCATCACTACTTGTCTATCTGACTGGAGCATAAACTATCAATTCTGAAGGCCCTTATAACCTTCAGATATAAAACACTATCTCAAAGTCACCATAATCCTTGCATGCATTACAAGGATGAAATCTGAACTAGAAAGGTACTCACCAGGAAACCCTGTTAATCCTTGAACAAACTTACGCGGCTACACGCCTTCACCCTTCTACTGTCACGCCGTCATCTCTATGTCAAACTTTATTTTTTCTCTATTGGGGTTGCCACAAGGTAGGCAATTTTACTAGGTGTGGTAGATTTCGCGATCTCCGCGACATTCCCCAAGGCAAAGAAAATTATAATAGGGACAGTAACTGACGTGTCCACTCAGGCACTCACCAATCTTGTACTTCGGATCAATCTCCCCTCATCATAGAATGCCGCAATGTACCGGCGCCTCGCCCTCGAAGCACATACGATTGCACCGCCACCGGTCCACTGGGGCTGAATGGTGCGAGCGACGACGACCTATATGGCGCTTTCTTCATATTTTGCCTTTCGAAACAGCTTTCAGTCTACCTATGTGTGTTGGTTTTCATACTGTCTTTTCTTTCTTTAACCTTGTTGATGCGATACTCCTTATCCTTATTTATTTTCGAAGCTCACGAACTTGGCAGTAAATATGTCTCATAGGCACTTTCAGTACTACTTCCAACTCAGACCTTAATCATAGCTAGGTACCTACTCTAATTTTATTGTCTGGTCATGATTAAAAGATCAGCTCTGATTTCTTAGTTGTCGGCTCTTTAAATTACCTTCTATTTAGACAACAACGTCGTCCACACATACTAGATGCAGTCTTGTACGATCTTAATCGAAACTGTTTCGGAGCTTGTCAATACCATTCTCAAGACTCAAGAGATATTAACTGATGAACATTTTCTCCAACCCTTGCACACGTCTTGCCTCTGGCCGATCCATCTTCCAATAAGGTTCAATTTGAACTGTAACTCGTTGTCCGACATGATGTAGGTTGTGAACCGCCTGAGCGCTCACTAAGAAGTATTCTTCGGCTGTCAAATCTTGCACAACTTCGAGATGAATGGCATGTACCACCAGGCAGGCAAACACATAAATCCAACTCTGTGTCTTGCTAGAACCGACGTACATTGTGCCGAAGTAGTTTACGTCGGTATAAGTAAATAGAGCTAGATAGCAATTCAATTCATTTATTTCATAAACAATTAATTTTGTTTGAACATAATTATCTTAAAAGTAATAGGTAGGTATGTGAACAGTCTAATATTTATATTAGAGAAGAATGGAAATTTTAAGTCACTTGTCACTGGCTGAGCCGTTTCAATTAAATATCTCTTCAGAAAAGTACTAATATTTGAGATCTTTAATTTTCTGAACATAAAACGCGTGACACCAAGGACACGTTTCGTTTCCAAGTAGGTAGGTGCATCTGGTTGCACCGCAACCAGACCCTCAGGCACTACAGCAAAGTGGTCAACTTGAACTTATTATTATTATTATTTATCAGGCAGGCAGTTGTGACAACTGATAGATGCCTGTATCCGGCTATTCGTTGGTCAAGTATTCTTTGTACTTCTAATGTGATGATCTAGTCGGTTTTTAAACTGATTGACATTCAGTGCTGATACTACATGTTCCGGTAGTTTGTTCCATGGTTTGGACACTCTGTTACATAAGAAATGTCTGTGAGGATTGTTGTGGGAAAGCTCATTTAGAACTTCTACTACATTTTTTATCTTTCACAAGAATGCTGGGCCTAAAACAAATTAGATACTCTTTTCTGCGTCCAATACTTGTGATATTCTGTTTAGTGTCAATGTAACACGTTTCTACAAAAGTAGTCATAGTCCTATACTTTATTAGGTACCTTATGTTGTACAAAGGATCTTAAAAAAGCTATCACATACTTCACTTCACTACTGTAAGGATATTGCAATTAAATTCATTCAATCCTAATTAACTGCAAGCAGTTAAATTATTACTATCGAAGAATTAATGTAATTTATAAATGGAATGTAATAATAAAATTTTCTTTAATTCGTTCATAAACATTGACTCCTATCTTATGTTTTTAATATTTTATTATAGTTAAATCTATCGCCTTGTGGTGGGTGCCTGCGCTCACAGTATTGTCTTTTACCATTTCTACGCTTGTAACAACTGTAGGTTTGTAAGTATGTAAAGGTATCTTCAACTCTATCCAACTGAGGTTTACAAGGTTCTTTGTAACTGATTCAAATAAGTTTATTAGTATATTATTGTACTTCCTTTTTCATACAATAAATAATAAATTAATTAAGATGCGCTGAAGCTTCATTAGATAAGTGAGCAACTTGTTTCCAATAAAGTATCCACGTTGATGACGGGACAACCTTACACAAAACTGACAGTCTCAAACCAAACACAGGCCTGCACCACGGGCACCAGGCATCGATAAAGACACTTACATAAATACATGTCTAAAACCAATATAAAACATCCATAACTCAGGAACAAATACTCGCGTTTGACCCACAAATATTTGCCTATACCGGGACTCGAACCCGGGACCCCCAGCCCTAGTCATGATTTCTTTCAGTTTTCTTTGTCCATCAATAGAACAATGCAAAACTCTTTCCAGAGAGCCAGAAGATTTTCAAGCATTTTGGTTTAACACCTTCTTTGGTATTTCCTAAACACCTTGTTTATCACATTAGGTAGGTACTAAGACCTTTCTCAACACTAAGTTGAAAACATTGAGACATTCTAGTTGCAATTTACATATATGAACTCTACGGTACATATGTTATGGAAATCACATCCATCATGCTCATTTTCATAACCCAAACAGCAAACGCTAACCTTTTAGCAACCTCTGTAAACACTACATTACACTGTCGGGTGCGTTTCAAGCAGTTCAAAAATCTCCCTGCAAAATTTCATTTAACCAATAACGAAATGTATAATTAATGTTTAGCATAAAAGAAAACTAATGGAATCATTTCATTACATATAAGGTCAAATTCAAAAACACCCATTTATCATAACAATAATTTCCTTGTTGTCATGTATTTTAAGTCAATTTCTTATTTCTTCCAAGTAGTTTATGTTAGGTCAGAACTGTGACAAAATTCAGTAATAATCTAAATGAAGAGAAGTTAGAATTGTCTACTTCTATAGATGTTTCATGAAATTATGCTTTTCGTTGTCATACATTATAATTTTTTTATAGTGTTGGTAATATACAGATCAAAACTATGCAATTCGTGTTATGTAAATTGAAAATTAGTATCTACATTTATTTTTATGCAAATCTTTTGATACACCCTCCATACTGTCATCTAACAGTTCAATTCTTAGAAACAAATAAAATTATATTTTAATTTGTCATCATCTTTGCTTCAATATGTAATCTTAACACTTGTTATGTTCTGTTCTTGCCTAAATACTTTATGTAACCTGCTCTAGCTTCACTCGATGGTTTCAGTTGAAGAACAATGATGGCTTCTATGCCAACATTATGATGAACTGGAACCATTTTGTGACAAGGTCCTTCATTCCATCTTTTTGATTCATGTTTTCCCTTTCGTATTGCCTTTATATGCCACGAATAAATGTTTTCCTTTCCTTCTTTAACATATAACCAGAGCTGTGTACCACCATCATTGTCAGTTAATATTTTTGTAAATGAAGAAAAAACACTGGAGTAAATATACTATCGACACAGCCACTACTGGCTGAACAGTCTATCCAACCCAGGGATAACTGTGCGACCACCCTCGGTCCAAACTACGGCCTCACAGGCCAAGACCTCCGCCAGAGCTAATCACTCACCGCGCAGCCACGGACTACTTGTTTCCCCAAGAGATACCGATTTCCACCGAGCTACGGCTATGAAGTAATTACTGGTACGTTCGAACTTCAATACAGCTGATAGGTTATTTACTTAACCACCTCACACAGGCTTTCTCATCTTTAGTACTCAAGTACATCATTTGACACATTAATCTCGATGATACACGACCTACTGGCATAAGTCTTAGACTATCATGTGCATACTTGTACATTTATACTGTTCATAGAATTTAAAAGTCAGAACATAGGTGGGCATTAACTCGAACAATCTGTTAATTGTTAATTAACAAAGCCAATATGTTTTTTATAATTTAAATGATTTTTTTATGTACGGTCGGTGTCAATTATAAATAGTCACTCCATTATGTATGAGTTAATTCATAACGTTTAGCTGAAAGCCTTAATTATATTGTATGCCTGGAACGGCAACTGTTGGAACTATTGTTTGTTGTAAACCACCTACTTGTACACAGTTCACAATAAATATTTTCTTATTCTTATTCTTAACAAAATGCTTAACGGATTAACTTTAAGGTTAAATAAATGTTAACTGTTTCACTAACTGTGCCCAGCTATGTGTAAAAATCTCCCTTCGAAACTTCTAATTTCTCCCAACTTACTACAATTAATAAGTTTCTTTTTTACAGTGTGTGTACACATCATTTAAGTAACCAAGTACATTTAACAATAAAACAAACTCAACAGTAATTTCACTGTACACAATAATATTTGCAAATTTAACAATCTGGTATCTTGTTCATGGTCTTAGTTATGTATGTTTCACCAGCAAGACACATGCTTGTTTTAATGTATACCAAGTATATTCTCTTTAACTAATTATATGTCAAATGGTACTTAGTTTCCATTGCAATTAACATTGTTTTAAGCTTTCCTATAAGCAAATGAAGTTCAATAGAATATGAATTATAATACAAATATCCTTATTTATTTCAAAATTATAATGAAAAGAAAACCAAGTATATGTTATCTTCAAGGTATACAACACGCAGTGTATTCGATTGTTGTCTCGTTTGTGTTGTGTAGATTATCTCTTCAGACAACCTCTTCTGTAGATTTCAGTGCTGCCCCAGATGGTATGGTGGGCATTGGTATCACAGTCCACAATGTTGAAACTGAAGTCTTTGGGCGCCTTCCACGACTTTAGTCAGATCTTCTGTAGGGTCTAGTTTCTCTCCGGGCAAGTAGGCCGAACAGACTAGGACATCTGATGTGCCTCGCCCTTTGAATTCTATGTAGGCGATGACTATGTCATCACTGCCTATTAGGCAGTGCCTAATTCTTGAGTATGTACCTTATCCAATATCACTTTGCATTTCTAGTAGGAACTCTAGTAGACACCTTCCATTACGAACACCGTTTTGCAGCATATAATTAATCCATGCTCAGCCTGCATAGGAACATCGACAACAAGTCATTTAGCAATCGGCAATAATTGATTTCTTCCTTATCAACTCCATGTTTACAATTCACAATGTGTATTAACTTATTTGCATTAAGAATAAACCTTTTATACCAATCATATATTATGTAAAAGTAAAATGTTTGTAAACAAAACAACCAGCAGCGAGAGACAGTACGTCTCGTCTTTCGATGTTACACAGTTTGACCAGCCACATTATTAGTCCCAAACAAATCGACCAATAGAGGAGCATTGGCCTCCAACTACAATGAGTTTTTATTGGTTTTGTATTACAAACTTAACCATTATTATGCAACAGAAAAAACAAACTTAGTATAAATGTTGCCAATGTGATAAAACACGTATTCTTAAATAGCTCAACAACCATTTAAATATCATTTTCAAACCTTTTCTAACAGTGCAAGTCCTTCGCTCAATCAAGTAACAAGTTTTGCCAGTAAACAACTCACTAAAGTTGTAATGTCACCACACAGGAGGTAGGTAGCTAAGACATTGCAAGTCAAGCCATTCATTATAATCATTGTTCCAGTAGGTACTATAAACAAGTGGTTTACAAGTGCCGATATAGTGCAAATTCGATTACAGATTTGTAAATATATCAATAACTTCAATTACAGAGAGAGAGAGAGAGAGAGACAGAAACATGAAAATCGATCTCCTTTCTCTCTCTTTGTTACGCTGTTTCTATATTGAAATGCGAGGCAGAAAGAAGTAAAACTGTTGCTTTCCTCACTCACGTAATATTACACGCTGAAAACTGGTTGGTCAGTCGCCGGCTCTGAACTATGTAATAGAGAACCGACTAAGTGCGGATTCAACTTCTAGCATGTTTCCGATTTGCTACGTACTCTGGGCAAGGCATTCTCCTTAGCCCAGAGCACTCCCGCACCAAAAACAAAATGTCGCCTTAAAACATCTCGACAACCTTCTTACTTCACTTTACAGTACCTAATTATTAGGTATTAAGTACTTCTTTTGAACATTACACGAAACCAACGACAGAACCAGCACCTCCACCAAATTATGTCGCGGGGAATGAACTTAGCATAGCGACATAAGTAAATGATGTAGAAATAGGTTATAATGGTATGAGTATGAGAGTGTAAAGACTATGGTGACCGTGATCTGAAATTTGACTTATTTAACAAAGCTACCAGCCAGACTCGACACTATTTGTGCTTGCGCACGGCGGGAGTGATACTAAGCTTGAGGGCCTCCCACAACCCTCGACTATTACAGATGGAAACACGGAACTATAACTCATCGTGAATCCCGCAAGGGTGAGAATATCATCACCGATCTTCCGATGAGTAGTGAGGCGGGGAATTACATCCCCTATGGACCTCCACATCAACCCCTACAGTCCAACCGTCAGCCACCATGGTAAATAACCTCCAGTACTCAAATCCGTAATCAGCCATCACTACTTGTCTATCTGACTGGAGCATAAACTATCAATTCTGAAGGCCCTTATAACCTTCAGATATAAAACACTATCTCAAAGTCACCATAATCCTTGCATGCATTACAAGGATGAAATCTGAACTAGAAAGGTACTCACCAGGAAACCCTGTTAATCCTTGAACAAACTTACGCGGCTACACGCCTTCACCCTTCTACTGTCACGCCGTCATCTCTATGTCAAACTTTATTTTTTCTCTATTGGGGTTGCCACAAGGTAGGCAATTTTACTAGGTGTGGTAGATTTCGCGATCTCCGCGACAGCTTGTGCTGCACTTTCAACGTCGTGCACCGCGACAACATGTTCCGTGATCCGTAAATTAACAGTACTTACATCTAGTATTAATTAATAAATGATGAAAATATGAACTAAACTTTAGAAGTATCCTTTTGTTGTAGTAAATCCTTAAATGACATGAACTTCACGTTCCCATTGCCCTCTGTGGATTGGACTCCCGAAGGAGGATATCCGGCCGATGCACCATATAACGGATTCCCATGGAGACCAAAAGGTATTATAACATTAATAATCCTGTTAACGCTTCTTATCCTTTATTTTCTGGGTACTGTTTGAAGGAGGACTTTTATAACTATTACATAATTAATAAATTAGATCAGGCTTGGCTTGTTGTAGGTATTTTACGATATCTTATCTTATCTTACCCTGCCTATGAAGCTAGCGGTCCCGGGTTCGAATCCCGGTATGGTCAAATATTTGTGTTATGAGCGCGAGTTTTGTTCCTGAGCCATGGATGTTTTCTATATATTTAAGTATGTATTTCTCTACATAAGTATGTATATCGTTGCCTAGTACCCATAGTACCTACAAGCCTAGAGCTTAGTTTGGGACTAAGTCAATTTGTGTGAGATTGTCCCCTGATTTATTTATTTATTTATTTTCCCTCGCCGTAGGAGCAGATACAAGAGTCAGATTTGTATTTATCACTTCTATGTGTAGGTATTCAAAGTTTATTGGATTAATGCAAATTTTACGGGGCTACAAGGAAATAGAGAAAACGTATATTAAAGATAAAATTCATATTTCTCAGTAAGCAAAGACGCAGATTGGCCGCTTACAGATTATATTTGTTCTAGTTGAGCTGATACGACTAATAAAATAAAATCATTAGAAGCAAATCTTACCTAACGAGAATAATATTTAAGGAAGTTATAACGGAATGTAAGATATCAACTGCACATTTCAGGCGCACGGCGCACTAGTGAACTTAATAAGCGAGAGCACTTATACTTTGGAAAAATTGTCTATTTAAAAAAAATGCACATGCAAATAAGGTTTATGCAAATAGGTTCTTCGTCTAAATTTTACAATAACTCTTTTACTTTTCAGGCTGTTAGGTTGTGGAATTCTCTGCCCTTGAAATTAAGAGAAGCGAGATCGCTTTCTATTTTTAAATTCCGTCTTAAAGAACATCTTTTATCACTTCCTTAATTATCTTCCTTCCCTTTTTAGTTTTGTTTCTCCTATTTCTGTTCCATTTATTGCTGTGGCTGACATTGTTATCTTTTTCCCTGAGTATTGCTCTTTGTACATTTGTACCTTTGTATTTATTTATGTATTTATTTATGTATATATTTATTGTTTAAGTTTATTTATGTTTATAACTATTTATTTATGTATATTTTGTTATTGATTTCATTTATTAATATTTTTAGTTGCACCGCCTGCCAGTTTTTGATGTTTATTTTTAATCTCTTCTTTGTAAGGTTGTCTGGAAGAGATCGCTATTTAGCGATAAGACCGCCTGTTGACTCACTATGTAACACTTCTCTTTCTTGTTGTATTTTTTGTTCTTGCTGTATGTGGTGTTCAATAAAGAGTTATTGTATTGTATTGTATTGTTTAGGTTTACCTATATCTACTTACCAAGGTACTTTTATTAGGTATAATAAATAACTTCTGCCCGTGACTCCGTCCGCATAGAAATCGTTGTATCCCAAGGTAACTATCAAATAATTTTCCGGGATAAAAACTATCCTATGTCCTTCCCCGGGACTCAAACTATCTCCATATTAAATTGTATATATAGGTACCTTACTTAAGAAATCATTGATTCCCCATACAAACTTCCACCCCCCTTTTCACCCCCTTAAGGGATAATTTCCGGTATAAAAAGTATCCTATGTCCTTCCCCGGACTCAAGTTTATCTCTATACTAAATTGTATATTACCTTACATAACAAATGATTGATTCCCCATACAAACTTCCACCCCCCTTTTCTCCCCCCTTAGGAATGATTTCCGGGATAAAAAGTATCCTATGTCCTTCCCCGGGGCTCAAACTATCTCCATACCAAATTTTATCTAAATCAGTTTAGCGGTTTAAGCGTGAAAAGGTAACAGAGAGACAGACAGTCACATTCGCATTTATAATATTAGTACCTAGGGATTATAGTAGGGATAATGCATGAAGTAATGATAGGTACTATTTTTAAGGTGTTGGCACCGACCACGGTTTAAGTTTGGTTCTTGACGCAAACGTGGCCGAATACTACTGCGCCTCAACGAAAAGCCCAAGTTTCAAGGTACGTGTTCAACAACGTCTCCTAATAAAATCTACATAGACACGAAAATCTTGAATATTAACCATGCGTCACACTTCTACACTTATAAGAAAAATACTACAAAAAGAACTACATATTCAACTTTCTTTTACAAAAAAGCAACAATTTCAAAATGCCAACTGCCTTGTTCTTCGAACTCCCCGTACAAATTATGGTAAAAAATGCATATTAATGAGGGAGCCAACCTGTATAACAAACTCCCTAGCGACATTAAAAATGGGAAATTGTTATGAACGTTTAAAAGATAAACTAAAACAATACCTATGTCTTAACTCGTCCTTAAATATCCTACCTAACAACCTAATTCAAAAAAAAATCTTACGTACGTAAGTAGCACAAAAGTAACACACAAGAGAACAGCTGTATAAGAGCTTATACAGCCCATAAAAAGCTGAAACTAGAGTTATAATAGCTGTATAAGCAGTTATACAGCTTTTGTGCTACATGGGGTATCTGCTCCCACTTAACAAATTGGGCTAACTTAAGGGCGAACACACAAACACGTTACGACGTCGTAACGTGCCACGTTACGACAACGTGCAAAGTTGCGTCGTCGTGACGTTGATATCTACGTCTGACGCGCATCATGTCTTATCTTTGAACAGGTGGCCGTTTCGAATACATTTCGAAACATCTCAGCTGTTCGAATACATGTGCAGGTTTCCGCACGGTGTATTTCCTTCACCGAAGAGCATTTGAGTCCTTAAGTTAAACAAACTTATTGACACGTGCTTCCCGCTGGGGTTTGAACTCGGGACCCTACGACTACGAGTCGACACCCAAGGCCATTAGGCCATCAGTAGTGATGGCCTTTGGACAATGTGCCCCGCCCACTGCCTCTTAAATTAGGCATTCTTTGAGCTTACTGGCAAGGTTCATTCATTATGTCTTGCAGATTCTTCTCCACAACCCGACAGAGACGCCAAACATCGCGAACCTGGGAGATATCTACGGGCCGGGCATAGAGGCGCGGGTGGCCATCCAAACCAGGATCTCGGACGCTCAGCCAGCCCTACGGTCCATCGACGTCAAGAAGCGACTCTGCTTCTTCTCTAACGAAAAGGAATTAGTGTTTTATAGGTACCCATCATCATGCTTAATTTAATATTATCACATGCCTTAGCGTTTTTATGTTTTTATTGGCACTGATAATAAAGTCGAAAAAATCTAAATACCTACCCTAGAACAAGAGCGAAATTGGATAGTTTGTTTGCTGCAGTATTTTAATTAAAAGCTTCTCGTCCACCTTGTCCTGACTACCAAACTCATATCTATACTAATATTATAAATAAGAAGGTTACTCTGTTTGTCTGTCTGTATGTTACGCTTTCACAGCTAAATCGCTGAACTGATTTCGATTAAATTGGTTTTGAGATAATTTGAATCCCGGGGACATAGGATACTTTTTATCCCGAAAAATTTATCAAACGACTTCAACGCGGACGAAGTCGCGGACAAAAAGCTAGCAAGTAGGTACTTAATATAAACAAAAACAAAGAACCATCATGTTTTTTTGCATGATTAGTAGTAATTGATAATTTTATGAATAGTAATAAATATTAAGATATAAATAGATATAGGTATACCTACTCGTACAGTCAACCACTTAAATTATTGCGCCACCTTACAACCCTGTCGTAATGACGTCAAGTCGTGAAGTCGTGATAAAAATTACGCGTCAAGCAAGACTCAAGATTAATAATTTGGCAAGCTTGCTGTGACAGGGTTTTAGTGGCTCAAACTTATTGACTTTACTTTACGTAGGTAGTTAGAAAGTCTAAATGATTTACGGACGTCAATTAACTTTTAAGTTTGAGAAATGTTGCTTCTGGCACTTTCTTTGATATACTTAGCAATAGAATAACTGCCGCACTCAGAGACGTCAATTAAGTTTTAAGTTCCATTAAAGTTGCTGCGTCTTATTCTATTGCTATTGCAAATGACAACAGCTACTTTAACGAAACTTAAATCTTAATTGACGTCTCTGAGTGCGGCAGTAAGACGCAGCAACTTTAATGAAACTTAAAAAATAATTGTCGTCTCCGAGTGCGGCAGTTGGAATCGGAATAAACGAATTCTACGCAACCTATTAAACGTAGGTAAGTTTATTTTCAGGACTTACACGTTAAAAAATTGCGAAATGGAATGCGAAGCCCGCAACATACTTGCCTTGTGCAAATGCGTGCTTTACTACATGCCGAGTAAGTACAAATTAATTTTCACCAGCATTTTCAGTACTTTTATAAGCGACCACATAACTATGATGATAGATGACTAGATAGGCATCTAATCACCTATCATCATAGTTATTTGAACTTACACTATTTATCCAGGGTTGACGCAGCATGTTTTCTTCGTAATCGTTAGTATTCGCTGCTTTTCTCTCATATTACAATTCCTCTAGTTGTAAAGAACTTTATACATATCTATACTTCTTCACATAACATTAACTTCAATATTATTGTTCCAGAAAATAAAACTACCAGAGTTTGCGGAAAAGCTGATGCTAAATGCTACTCAAACCTGAAACTCATGCCAAAAGGTACTTTGTAAACATTATTATTTGTGTACATCATGACTACCGTTTGTACGGTATAGTGAGCCAAGTCCTAGAGGTCCTTAGAGTCAAACCAAGAACAAGTCGGACATTTTTAGTCCCACTTTCATGTCTGTATTTCGGAGATAATTTAAAGCCTCCAAGTTATTATTTTATTACAGCAGACTAGTTTTTGCCAGCGACTTCGTCCGCGTAGTCGTTTATCGCGTTTCCTGTAGAATCTATCAAATTTTCCGGAATAAAAAAATCCTGTGTTAATCCAAGATACGGACTATCTAGGAGCCAAATTTAATTCAAATCCGTTCGCAACGCCGTTTAGACAATTGAAGCAAACATCCAAACATTGATACACGCTTTCACATTCATAATAATAATTGGATAAAGAGAGATCAAAGTCATACTATATATAGATACCTACTATTGCATGCAGCATTTTGCTTCATTTGCTTATTTGCATATACATAGGTAACTGTAGAAAACTGTATTAAAAACGAAGTAGTTTAATGCTATCACTCATGCTCAAGTAAACCCCGTAAAAGGGTATAGCGAAGTTTCACATTTCCTGTTTCGAAGTAAACCCTCTGTATCTAGGCCGCCAGCTGACTTGCGAAGAGTGCCTGCCGGCGTGCACGGAAATTGCATATTACGAACGGATGAGCACCGCCAAACTAAGCGAATCACTTTTGGAGCAATACGCAAAGCGAATTGGCAACAGGACGCCCGAATACGTCACGTAAATCTGTACTTAGTTTTTGTTTAATTGAAGTAACGTTTGCGCGCCGCCTAATCTCGTCTAGGGAAGACGGTTGATCTGTGTTATATTATCTGTGGTTGATCAGAGAAAACATATCCCAACTTCAGAATGTGATTGTTGAAAGAAAATGTAGGCACTTTTCCATGTCTGGGTGTACCAGCGCTTCGAGGAGACAAACTATTTGAAGAAGCGCCGCAAGAAACTCGACGATCAGTCTTTCTTTTTTAAAATAAAGTTATTGTTCAATGGCGGAATAATAAGTAGGTACACGAGCTGGAGTTTCTGGAGCGGTGGTCACATCTTGGCAAACGCTGGTATAATCGTGCCCGTTTTCACCAACTTTATGGAACTTTTCATTACTATTTTAACTAAGTATTATTTAAATGTTGGTAAAACGGACATTAGAGTTGTAAACATGCCTGTGCGGAGCTCTTACAGTAGGTAGGTACAGAAACAACCTCATTATTCATTACAATTTAACATGTTTGGAGGGATAGGTATTAATTAAGCAGCTTAAAAATAGTAACACGTTGGGCGCCAAATATAAAATATTAATATCTTAAATGAATAATATATGAATATTATTTCAGAAAGAATATGCTTATAGTGCACTTTTATTTTGAAGACCGCACATTCATAAGATTCACAAAAGGTGAAATCTTTGGCCTCACTGAGTTTTTGTGTAAGTATCTTAAATTAAACAATATTATTTATTTCCTTTTTAGGTTGGAATCCTAATAATAAGGTATGGGAGAAATTTTTGAATAAAAGTATATTACAGATTTTCTTACCGGAATATATAAGGTGCTCAGAATATCTGAACTCGACTCTATTCTTAAGGCGTTAGAGCGGTTTGAGATAGGTATTTTTAAGCACTTTTTTAGCTCTAGTATATATGCCGAATGCAATTGAAATTATTTATTTGCAAGAACATACACAGGTGTTATAAATATAGGTGCATGTCAGTATGATTTAAATACGTGATGCAATATAAAAAGAGGTAGATACGCGCTTCAAAATGGCACATTAAAACTACGCCAATTGGCAAATCTAATTTAGCGTACCGTCCTGCTGTCACTTGTCGTCTATGAATTAGTGTGTCATTGCAGTATAATATAATAGATTTACGTGTGCGAGCGCCGGCCATTTGTAACCTATCCACCTCTTTTTATATTACACTAGCTTTCCGCCCGCGACTTCGTCTGCGAAGAGTCAGTACTTTCGTAAGTAAATGTTGGTGAAAGAATTTTTTAAATCGGATGTGTAGTTCCGGAGATTACCCCTTACATACAGACAAAATAACAAATTCACAAACTTTACCTCTTTATAATAAGTATTAATTAATATAATAAAAAAAAGATCATTGACCGCCCGTTTCATAATCATCATGTAAAGCATATCTGACATATAAATTTAGCTCTTTCCCTTTCTTACACTAGAAAATAGACAAGGAGAGGGCAAACTTTAACTGGCAGATAAATTTACTTGTCGATTGTGAAACAACACAATCTATTTGATGGGGACATTTTGCTCGTTTCATGGATCATTTCGCTTGAAACAGCGAACACAGGCGGTTTGCTGGGACTCTGTATGGGCTTCAGCATGATGAGTGTTGTGGAGCTCGTCTACTACCTGACCCTACGAGCGCTGTGCCTAGCAAGGAGGAGACGACCAAAACAACTCTTCACCCAGTAACACTATAATAATAAAATATCTGTTGATAAAGGATGAATAAATAAAGTTAATACAAAATTATCACGTCTTTATTTCACTTAGATACTCGTAATTAACTTTTTACTTAATTACACATGCAGTCTTTGGGAAATATAAGTTAGGAAGATGCACGGGCAAATACCATATTTTACTGAATAAATAACATTGCGTGAAACCTAAGTATGAATAAAATATTTTACTATCTACCTATAAGATCCAAAATCAGAAATAGCATAAGTTTAGAAAGCAGCTCTGCATTTCTAGCTCTAGTTCTTCTCCTGAAAACGTCAGTGAATGTGACTAAAGTGTGAAATTAAAGTGATCTGTCAGATAAATTTTGTCACACACTCAGTCTGCTGTATAAATATACTAACCATTTCCTCGCAATCATCAATTTTTAGGGTTCCGTGCCTCAAATGAAAAAAAAACGGAACCCTTATAGGATCACTTTGTTGTCCGTCTGTCTGTCTGTGTGTCTGTCAAGACCCTTTTTCTCAGGAACGCGTGAAGGTATCAAGTTGAAATTCATATCAAATACTAAGATCTGCAATCCCTTGGATCAGTGAAAAAAACAAACATCTAAGTCAACACAATCAAAAGATACATCCGTTTATGCCGCATATTGAAGGGAATCTCAAGGGAATCAAAACCTATAGGGTACTTCCCGTTGACTTAGAATCACGAAATTTGACAAGAAGCAATGTCTTATAGCACAAGTAAAGGAAAAAATCCGAAAACCGTTAATTTGTAGTTACATCACGTAAAAAACAAGTCCAGTATAAACTGACACTCACTAAGTACGAAAGTGCATACTTATTACGTGTCAGTTTATACTGGACCTTGTTTATATTGTATTCCCGTGATTTACGAACTATTTACATGCCTTTTTGTTTATGAGGAACCCTCGGTGCGCGAGTCCGACTCGCACTTAACCGGCTTTTTATATGGGGAATCCACTTATGTAAGAAATCTTGAAAAGTATGTAGACTTATTTGAAAAGACCTCCTTTTGAACAAATTAGATTTAATACTAGCTCAATTAAATAAAGATCTTTCAAAATACAAACAATGGACCAATGGGACACTGTTCACAAGTAAATACGTGTTTTTAAGTACATACTGTCTCTTAGCATTGAGCTTTTGGGTTCGATTTCGTTTAATTCGCACAAAGCAGATTATGTTTATACCTAAGTAACAAAATGCATCTTAGATTAGCCGTACTTAGCTCACTTGTGTATAAAGGTATTAATATGTAAGTATTCAAAGTTATATAAGAGTTCACGACTGCTGGCGGGGCGGCACATGCGGCGGCACGGGGGGCGCGGGCGGCGCGGGCGCGTCCGGCGGCTGCAGCGTGCGCGTGCGCCGGCGAGTGTAGTGCTGCCACAGCAGGATCGCCTGGTCATCCATGAACTTACACACCTGTAAAAAGGAAAACCAGCCTGCTATAAAATACAAAAAGAAAAATCTGTAACAGAAATTAGTGTTAGGAAGAGAGCAAAAAACCTAAACCTTTTTTTTAAGCCTGTTAAAAAGGAGCAAGGATCATTCATGTTTATACAAAATGGAAATGGATATAAATAATGGCATTGTATATGACAAAAACAAAAACACTTCCTGCACGATTATTGATTAGTAATTTGCTTGTTGATGTCAATCTTATATTAAACTTCACATATTTTGCTGCTTAAATACAAAAGCGTCACAAATCAAAATGAATTTTTGTTGCATTTAAATTCGGAACGCTCTTTACTTTAAATTTAAAATCATAATATATGGTTGATTTGCAAAAATATTGTACATAGTTAAGCAAGCTCAATTAAGGAACAAACGAATTTCATTTTTGTGTAACGAAGTCATACATTCATATGGTTAATTTCTGTGTAACGAAAATTAGTCATACGGTTAATTTCTGTGTAACGAAAATTAGTCATACGGTTAATTTCTGTGTAACGAAAATTTGTCATACATTCATATGGTTAATTTTCATTACACAAAAATGAAATTTGTTTGTTTCCTTAATTGAGCTTGTAATGCATGACTATGACATTGACTATGTACAATATTTTTGCAAATTATATATGTTTTTGATTTGATTTGAATTTGCATTTAAGCAGCATTTGTTTGTTTGTTGATCAAGAGATTTAGTTCAAATATTGTAAGTTTTGAGCCAGTTCCCGTTATTATTGAAATACATAAACCCAAATACAATGCAATATTCTGGTGTCACAGACCAGCCAGCTTATAAAAATGTGGTAAAATCTATTAAGCCAAACCCATACTAATTTATATTGAGACAAAAACATTATATGCATATTTTAACATATTTGGTGCTGCCCTAATATGTACAAATTCCAAGAGATGGCTAGGTGATGACAGTAAATGTGTTAATAAGTATTTCACAATAAATATTTTTGAGTGTTGATTAGACCAAAACTTTGCAGAAATTAACTAGCTGCCTTAGGGACAAACCTTAGCAAGTGTCCGGGGCACATGCCCCGGGCGCTACATAGGGCAGCCATTCAACTTCTCTCTCTCTCTTAGTTTAAGAGCCAAGCTCTTGTCGGTGTTCCTTCTTTCTACAAGTTGCTAAATAATTTAAATCACTATACTACTTTGAATTAACACACACCTGAGCAGAGACACATTCTCTTCTAAATGCTTCATGCTGCAACAGTTCCAAGAAATGTAAGCACATTGGGTATTTGAGGTAACGGGCATACTCTGGCTCCCGCCAGTACTGGAGATACCGCAGATAGTTGATAAAGTTTTGCTCTTTAAAGTAGCCTCGCTGAGCTAAAACTGAAAGAAACCAACTTACAACTTCCCTTTTTGTTAATTGTCAATTTTCAATACACATTATCATACTTACAATGAATATAATTAGGGTTGGCTAGACATTGCACAAATTCTAATTCAACTTGAAATCTTATCCTGTTTTGCTCCTCATTCTCAGGCATTCCTGAAAGTTAGGTAAAAATTAAAAAGTAAATACAATTTCATACATTGGAGATGGAGCGCCTAAGGCGCCTAGAGCAAAGTGGGGGTCCCCTAACCTAACCTAATCTAACCTACTACGGGACCCCCTTTGCTTTAGTCCAATCGAGGTGGAGGGTTTAAGGGAGTGAGACCTACCTTTTCCAGACATCATTTTCTATTATTTTTTAAAAGGCTTCTTCGTGATAACTAAATGTTTCCTTTCATCTCGTCATTACTAAGCTGTGTAACAAATAATAGAAACAGAATTCACTATGAAATAAAACAATTTCCATAACAAAACTGCACTTCAAGTTCAGCATAGCAGCACAGCACAGACTCCAAAATTATTTTATTGAGTGAGTAAATATATTACGGTGAATAATAACAGGATGGTTACCACGAAACGCTCATACCGAACGTTCGGATGCACCATTCCTTTCTCTCGTCAATTGTGATTATATTGTGAGAAAGGGAAAGAGCTAACGTAACTTCGAACTTCTATTTTCTAAGTAGCCCCCCAGATGAAATGAATGAAATGGAGTAAAAATACCTTTTTTCTTATCTGTGGGGGGGGGCGGTTCTCCCACTGTCATGATGACGTTTACGTTAGTGCGTGAAAGTAAGGAAATCGAACGAACTAATTACTCACCATCTACTATCTAGTTTCGTTAGGTAGAACAAAAAAAATCCCTGTTGTCGTCATTGTAATCCTTTGTTATAAGTTATTCTTCGTACTTGTTACGCGTCAGTAGTGTTCTAAATTATTTATCGAGTAAAAAATGGCTGGACATAAATACATCAATCCAAACAACTTGTTCGAGGACGATGATGTCGACGACGACACATTTGTGAGCAGTTATAGGAACCGTAACCCTCCTGTGTCTCGACCAACACCAGCGCCCAATGCTTACGGAGGGTACATAGGGGATTTAGAAAGACAACGGCAAGTGATGTTAGAAAGACAACGCGAAATAGAGCAGCGGACGTTGGACTCATCCGCACGCAGCGTGCAGTTGCTGCGTGACTCTGAGACTATCGGCATTGACACGGCCGTGGAGCTGGCGCGTCAGCGCGAGGCCCTGGACAACACCAACCGCCGCCTTGACGAGATCAACACGAACCTCAACTCCACCCAGAAACATCTCAATGGAATCAAATCTGTGTTTTATGGCCTCAAAAACTACATTTCTGGTAAATCCGACCAACCCCGAAGCCAATCTTCACTCAACTCGCAAAGAAATAATGGTCCAACTAGTAGTAGGCTAAATGACACTATAGACAATTTAGGTCAGATTCCGGAAGGCAGAGATAACTTTGATTCCCATCCCTCATCACGCCTTCGAGGGTTGAATGAGCAAGTGATGGCAGCTCCTGTTAATGACAGCCAGCGCGTCAACAAAATGTTAGATGATAACTTGGATGAGATGGTCCAAGCCATCACGAGACTGAAAGGACTGGGAGCTGCTCTGGGTGATGAAATAGACCAACAGAATGAACTCTTAGACACAATCACAGACAAAGTAGAAGGAGCTGATATTAAAATTGGAACACAGAATAAGCAAATGAATAAACTACTCGGAAAATAGTGCTTGGTTCATTTAAATATGACATATTACTGTGAAAGTTTGAGAGGTGCAGGTTGAGCTGTAAAGTGACATCTAAGTGAATTGCATATAATCAAAGTACAGATTACTGTATAATTGCATAATTCTGGATTCAACATCTGTTCATAAATAAAGAATGACAAAAGAGGAGATAAAAGACAATATAAACTGCAGTTGAACTCTGCAAGAGTGACACAAACTGATTATCACAGCAAATTTTTTTTACTATTCTCCAATTGGTGTCCTCTGGACATGAAATAAAAGAAATGTGAGACAACTGCAGCATAAAAATGTACTGTCCTGCATATTATAACTGTTATAAGGGCATTCTAAAAGTAAAAACTTAAACTTAAACTTATTAATTTAAAAAAAAACCTACTATTATAAAAATAAATATTTAGAAATAGCAAAATTGGCTGTCTTCTCAGTTCTTGGTTTATAATTTGTGTGCAAAGCAGTTCTCTGTGTGCTCCTTTTATCATGTCCTTTCATTCATAAACTTTTTGTTATTTACATAATAAGATGAGCTACAGAAATCAAGGGAAAGGAGGATTTAATGGTGCATTCACATCAGTTAATTTTTGGGGTGCAACATGATTCAGAATTAAAAAAAAATTAAACAAAATGCCATATTAGAAGGAAAATTTACCTAAAAATGGTTTAGCATATTTCTTTACCCTTCTCATATAACATTTTGTTTTCATTTTATTGTATTCCAAAGCTCCGCAAAAAAGTAACTTTGGTGTGGATGCACCTTAAGGTGTGTGCGAGGGCAAATTCCCCGGGAATTCTACAAAGTTAGGCCTGCAGTTACTGGTGTCCAGAAATGCCTGTACCATAATTACACAGGCACTAATAACTTAATAAGGATTATTTTAGAACATTTGTTATATTCATTATTATTATTCTTAGTCAAATTATTGAATGTTTCATTATCAGTAATACATTGCAGTAATACCACCAAAGGATAGTGAATTACTATGGCAGTGGTGTTTTAGTGGTATCATTGACAATGCAGATAGTTGTGTGCATGTTATGTTAGCCTTTTAAAATTTTATTTAGTTATTTTTAGAACTACACTTTATTTGTTTGGAATTATATTTTTTAGTACATTTTTGTTTCCTTCATTTTTAAAGGATATTAGAGAAATTTAGTTTAGCTAGCTTAGGCTTGTCTCTTTGCGTGCATTAAACACAGTTCAATGTAAACCTACATACTGTGCTATCATTGATCTCATATAACTAATAAATTAGGGGTCCCATAAGTCACATGTCACACTGACACCAGAGGTAGACCAGCCTAAGACAGACCGAACCAGCCATGATTTTTTTATTTTTTTTTGACAGGTGGAAAACGCGTTCCGCATGCCTGCAACCAGCCTAACATGACCTCGGTAAAAGTTGCATGGTTTTCAAGATATTTCCAGTTTAAAGTTTAAATCGGCAAAAAACTTAAACTTACTGGCATATCTTGAAAACTGCAACTTTTACTGAGGTCATGTTAGGCTGGTTTGTGCGTCTTAGGCTGGTCTACCTGGTGTCACCATGACGTGCGACTTATGGGACACCCTGTATGACTCAATGATTTGTTATGTAGTAATCACAACTGATGTGAAATAATGGGAATGCTCATTAATTTTATCTTGTTAATAAATATAATCACCAAAAGTATAATAATAACAATAAGCATATGCCCACATGAAACTCCACATTATTTTGTATGCAAATTAATTAAACTTTATACATAATTATGACTTTAATTTTATACCCTTACAATTATCACCTTTCAAGTAGAGACATAATATTACTGAATAATGCTGTAAATCAAAACCTAAAAATACATTTAATATTTTATTCAATACAATGGTTGTTACAAATGAAACATTTTCAAATGAATCACTACTAAAGTTATGTTACACTAACATGAATCAGTAAACCTGATCAAAGAACACATCATCAACTACTGTCTCAAGGATCATATCATTGGCATCCACATCATGCACTTTGATGTGCCTTTGCAGCACTCTTTTGTTGGCCAGAGATTTGCCACAAATATTACAAGTAATCTCATTTTTAGTGTGAGACTCCCGGTGGATCTTCAATCCAGATGAGGTGGCGAAGCCTTTATAGCAAATATTACATTTATGTGGCCTCTCTGACTTATGTGTGTGTGCAATGTGCACTAGCAAGGACTGCTTAGTTGAAAAGCTTCTATCACAGCCCTTATTCTCACACACAAATGGTCGAGGTCTCTCTTCCCCTGTGTGAATAATATTGTGAGCTCGCAGGTATGATGCTCTTGTATATGTCTTAGGACAATGAGAGCATGCAAATTTTTTCTCCCCATTATGGGTTCTAATATGCATCATTAGGGTGGATTTTGCTGTGAAACTTTTTCCACAAGTGACACATACAAATAGTTTACGGTTATTAGAGTGAGCCACACGGAAATGCTCATTCAGAGACTGGCGAGACTTGTAAGTTTTGTGACAGAAACCACATTTAAATTGAGCTGTTTCTTGGTGTGAAATTGAGTGTTGTCTCAATCCACTAGCAGTGTGAAAGCACTTGCCACATTTAGTACACAGATATTTCCGCACATTGCTGTGTTTGATCATATGATACTTCAGTCCATGAATTCTGGTAAATGACTTTGTACATAATGTACAGGCATATTTCTTTTCTCGCTCATTTCGAGGTGGTTGCTCAGCAGATGTAATCTCGGTGACAGGAGGAAGTGGAGTTACTTCCTTGTTAACTGGGAGATTGGTCATGGTACTATCAAAGTCCAGGGTGGGCTGATTGCTAAATAATGGAACATCATACTCATGATCCTGATACACCACATTGATATCGATTGCATCGATCTCGGATCTCTGAAGGTGAGATGGAGATGTTTGAATGAATATCTGAGACAGTGTGGCATTTGCTTTCAGGCAATTTAATTTGAAGTTGTAGGAGACTAGTGCAGTTGAAACACATGATGCACACATCCCACTAGGCCAGTTATCCTCATCATTGTTCTAAAAATTAAATCAATAGTATTTAAAAAACCGAAAGAAAATATGAGAAATGTAAAGGCGTCAAGTAAATACCTACCTCCAGACAGTTCAGAAAGACTAAAATATCTATAAGTTTAATTTTGGTCATCTCATGCTCAACCAAATCTTGGATGTTTAGAAGCATTTCTGTTTCCGATTCGTCGAGGCATATGCGACAAATATTCTTCGTAAGGGGCAGTATCAAGCTTGTGAACTCCATCGATGATAAAATAACTTAGGAAACTGTTATAATCTGGACGTAAGACAGTTTCCGAAGACTAGCTTGTCCATTCTAAAGAACAGTTAGAGCGTAATTATCATCAAAACTTGCAGGACATTCATTTAACTTAAAGAAAATTCAATGAAATTGATAAAAATGCGTTGCTTTCCAGATCGAAACGTCATTTTTTCTTAAATTAGGTTAAAACATTTCACTCATTCATTCGTTCATTTGACTCATTCATATTTGTGATTTTTATTTGAGGTATCTTTAAAAACGTTTATTATGAAACGAACATTCAGCTCTATTCTATGGCTTTAGCCTAGCCGCACATTGTCCGAATTAGTCCGAAATTTTCTGTCAGAAAATTTCTGACACCCGGCGGTATCACCCCGCATACTTGTCAGAAAATTCGTTCCGGCGAATCTAGTTTAGAGTCTTGTGGTGGCAGTGTTGGTAGCTGCACGCATCGATCGTTTCTGCTGAGCCGGCCGCCATCTCGGCCTTCTCTTTAGAGAAAAGAAGCGTGGCGGAGTGGAGCGCGGCGGAGTGGTCGGAGCGTGAGACGATTGACACTTTCACAACAGTTCTCGAAATAAGCAAATACCGAACCATACCATATAAAGAACCGAACACCTATAAAATTGTTCGTATACCTGGACAGATGCCATTTTAGTTAAAAAAGAAGAAGAAGAATCTATAGTTTGGCAGGGTTGCCAGACCGTCCTCAAAGTCCTTTAAAATCGTCCATTTTCAGTTACAGTCAGCAGGCGCGGCTCACTCCACGATTACGTTTTCCGCTACAAGTACCTACATACCGGGCGGCCGCAGCACTGCGGCCTATTCAGTGGCACGCTCGCTCGCACCTTTTGCATTTACAACGCAAGTGTGCCCGTGCGGCCTACTTACTGAATAAATATCTTTTATCTTTTTATTTTTTTTAGTGAACGCACCGCATTCTTTTAATATTATTATTGTTATTGCGTTTATTATAATAGCGTTATTTTATTATGTATTCAAATGTTCAAAAATAAAGCAAACAGATTTTGCATTACAGCAGGTTGCAGCAGCACTAGGTAATAAAATGTGGTAGCATTTTCAATTAGTAAACATTGTAAAATTTATTATTTTATAGATAATACTGAAATAAAGAATATATAGAATAGTCAGTGCCAGAAATAAATAGGTAATACGTCGTCATTTTTATTTCTACTCGTTGACGACCCTTGCTATCGGCGATGCAGCGAACCAATGCATTTCCACCGTTGGGTATATACTCTTAAGGTTCCGTTTAGCTTGCGCTTGATTCGACGTCCTTGGAGGGGCCTAATCACAATGCTTAGGCTAATAAAAAGGCAGCTTTCGTAAAGATCAAAGGAGAGGGTTTTGTGTACTTGTAATATTATCTTTTATGTGCGTACTACCGTATAGTAATTGTATAGGAATAAATAAAAGATTGAATTTTTGTTTTCCGTCCGTCCTTTTTCGGATAACACACCGTCGGAAATTGCTGTTGCGTGCTGGCAGCACCGCAAATTTCTGATGTCCGGTTGACGTGCGTCTGGCGCTCATCCGAACCGGACGTAAGACAGTCTGAATTCTGATAGGTGTGCGGCGCAGAGTGCCTTCCGGCGAGCGTCAGAAATTTAATGATAGAAAACTTCGGACAATGTGTGACCGGCCTTATTCTCACATCCATCTCCCTCGTACTCGTACTGTCAAACCATCTCTTTCTTTTCAGAGTGACGTGCGTCGTGGGCAAGCTGGATTGCCTCGACTTTCTCCCCGTTTTCAAAATATTTTCATGAAGTTATCACTAGTACCAAGTGCTATCTACAAACACACGCGAATTATTTATTCCCGAAGGTAAATTTCATTACCAGAAACCAGGGAAAGAGAAGTTTAAAACTTAACCTCAAAGTGCCGCGACAACACCTCATACTTGATGAATCGTATTTAAAATTAAATTATAAATTTGCAGAGGTTTCTTAAATTATCAAGCGATCATACAATACACGTATATAATTAACCCAGTGTTGTTATTAGTGTTTGTTTTTACAGGTAAATAAAGTTTTGATTTAGCAATGAGTCGTTTTTTCGCGACTGGAACTGACTCCAGCGAGGAGAGCTCGAGTGAGGAAGATCAGGTTGTGCGCCCCGTAGCGCCCGTCTACACGGTGTGTACCTATTCACTACTACTATAATAACTAGCCTAGCTATTAACCCTGTTAAAGTCCTTGGTAGGTTACTTGACCATTGTAATAAGATTTGCTCATAATAGAATGCAATTGCTATTAAGCCTGGCTTTTGTTAACAAGCAAAACCTTTTATCAGTGATTTTATATAATTTCCAATAAGGTCTCATACATACTACCAGAATTTGATGCCAGCAGCAGATCCTACCATCATAAGGTGTAATTGAGCCAAATAGTTTTATTCAACATAATGAAAATGTTAGGGTTAGTGATGAATTAATTATTGTTATCTTAATTTTGTTGTGGTTGTTTAACAATATAAACAATATAGACTGATAATTAACCTCTCGAGTAGGGTCTTGGGAGATAATTTCAGTATTGGATCAGGGTCAAAGTGGATGCAATAAGACTGAAAAAAATTGTTTTAAGTTAATATTTAGATTTTAATGATTTTGGTTAAAGTTCACCTAATGCTGTAGCATCTAAGTCCAAAAGTAATTGGTATTTTTAAATGTCTGTTTTTTACAGTCATAAATTAATGTCAATACACAAACAGGCACAAAGGATTGATAACCTGTGACTATGACCATGCTGATGTAACTCAAAAAGTCAATTCTTGTTCTTAGTGAAAACCTTTTGTCTGGCAAGTATACCCATATACTGGCTCATTAAAACGAAACTATTGTGGTTTTCCTTCTCTTTGAAGGTTTGACCTTGGCTAGCTTATTTTGTCATATACTTTACATTGTAAAACAGTATTATCATATAATCTTTATTCCTTTTTTTCCTTTCGGTTTTCTTCTATTTAAGAAGATTTTGCAGACCTTTCACACATCTACTTATATTTTTCTCTTAGGAACCAATTATATTATTAATATTATTATTATATTAATTGGGGCTATAGCCCCGGGTCTCCACAAGTGCCCTCACTTGCCCCCACAATGAGAATTTAAAAAAAATCCAAGCCAAAAAATATTGTTTAATCTATTTGGATAATAATCAGGCGCTTCCACTTCTTTGTTGCCTCAGGGCCTCCAGACCTCTAAATCCGACCCTGGTCTCAACTCCAGTCCAGCCTCAGTTATGTAAAAGTTTTGGTACTTACCTCCTAATAAAGGGCAGATCTGTTATACATTTGTTTAGACCCTCATGCAATATACTGGATGTTTTTTTTATTTGTCTACAAAATTTTGGGGGTTAAATCAGTAAGTCATACTGATCAACTTTCACTATGGGACCAACCCCGAAACCGCGAAAAAAAATTGACCATCCCATACATTTTGGCTAGCCAGCTGACGATGTTTTGTATGGGAGGGTCAAATTTTTTTTCGCGATTTTGGGGTTGGTCAGTATGACTTACTGATTTAAGCCCCACAATTTTGTAGACGGATAAAAAAACACCCAGTATATTTGTAATAGTAAGTAATACAGTTGAAACCGGATATAAAGACATCGTTTATAACGACGAATCGGTTATTACGACCGAATGGCGAGGTCCTGGCCGAATCCCTATATAAACATTAAGTAAACATACCGCCTATAACAACATCGGATACAGCGACATATCGCTTAAAACGACGAACTTTATCGATATTCATCGGCTATAACGACCAACCGTTTTACTTGTTCCAGCAAAACAAAAACAATATGAACAATTTTCAAACGTCTTCTAATCTAGGAAGGAATGTTTTGACTTATTATTAGCTACGCACTTCTCCCGCCCCATGCGAGCCTCTTGCGCGATTTTCGCCGTTTGACCTTGCATGTTTCACGACTTAAACCCCTTCTAGACGGTCGGGTGGTTGGGCCAACCGAGAAGGACGCAGCTATCTGTCAGAATGAGATAGTAATATTTACATCTCGTTCCTACAAATAGCTGCATCCCTCTCGGTTGGCCCAACCACCCGACCGTCTAGAAGGGGTATTATACTCGGGTGGTTGCGCCAACCAAGGGGTATTATTTAGTGCGATAGTTGACAGCGTGAATGAAAGGTTGATAAGTTTTGGTTTTGATCGTGTGTTTTTACGCGTTACCATGTCGCAAAAAAAGAGGAAAGTGTAAACAGACCAAAATGACCGATTACTTTAAAAACTAAGTGTAGTCTAAGCTGTACTGTAGGTACTGCTAGTTTTTTCAGAATAAACATTAATATTTCTTTTTTCGACATTTTATTTGAAAACAACATCATAAGCATAACCCATACTACATATATATGTACAGATATGACAATTAATATGATTACTTGTGTATATTGCTTATAACAACTATCGGACATAACATCCAAAGTTATATGGTCCCTTCAATGTCGTTATATCCGGTTTTGACTGTAGTTGTCTTGCTTGAATTGCCCAGTATCTGTCTGTCTGGCTTTGTTTGTAGTTCTTTTATCCCACTGTATCGTAATTTTAACTGTTACAGAAACCTTTACATAATTCAAGAACACATATGTGACATATATATACAAGTGATGTGGTTTCGTTTTATTTTAACTAAAAACTTACGCAATTTGTTTATAGTTCAGTGATGATGAGGAAGAAACAAAGCGCGTTGTGCGCTCCATGAAGGAGAAGCGGTATGAAGAGTTGGAAGGCATCATTCACTCAATCCGCAATCATCGAAAAATCAAAGACTTCTCCTCTGCTCTTGCTTCTTTTGAGGAGCTCCAGAAAGCATACACTAAAGCAGCTCCTATTGTAGCTAAGGAGGAAAACGGAGTGGCCCCTCGGTTTTTCATCAGAGCTCTGGTGGAACTTGATGACTGGGTCGTAGGAGCTTGGGCTGACAGGGACAGCAGAAAAACTCTAAACAAGGGCAACAGCAAAGCTCTGACTTCCTTGAGGCAAAAGCTAAGGAAGTACACAAAAGATTTTGAGGCGGAGGTCTCAAAGTTCCGTGAGAACCCTGATTTACCTGATGATGATGATGAGAGAAAAGGTAAAAAATTATCTTTTTTAATAACTTAGTAAGTTCAATATGTAATCAAAATATTTTCATTAAGCAGGTCCTTCAAACTTTGTCATTAATTGACTCTATGAATTACAGATTCTTCATCCTCGGATGAGTCAGAAGATGAGAAGAAGCCGAAAGAGAAGATTAAAGTCCGTCGATCACCAGAGCCGCCTCGCCGTCCGCCGCCGGCTGACGATGAGTCTGACGATTCCATGGACTGGGGCTCCAGTTTGGACGACTCCAGCTCCAGCTCTGATGACGAGGCCCGCGGTGCTGCTACTCTCCGAGAAAAGTTCTTGAAGAAAACAACAGAGAGGGAGGATGATGAGGACAAAGATAAAAGGAAGGATAGGAGGGAGCGGCGCGAACGAGCCGGTAAGACCAGCAAGAGGGACCAGCCTGATGACGGCGGCGAGTGGGAGACCGTACGGAAAGGCGCTGCTACATCTGACAAGCCGAAAAT
The DNA here is from genome assembly GCA_963241965.1 of Tortrix viridana. NCBI lineage: Eukaryota > Metazoa > Arthropoda > Insecta > Lepidoptera > Tortricidae > Tortrix > Tortrix viridana. Next base: position 5,959,830 of record OY725191.1, on the reverse strand, counting down.
GTTTGCTAAGGTATGGAGAGTTCATTGAACCTTATACTATGCCACTGTATCCTGAAGTTGTATATTGAAGTTGAACTGATAAAATTGTATTTTTATTTCTTAGGATAGCGACATTGACGCGGCTCTGGTTGTGAAGAAGTTAGGCGAGATCAGCGCAGCGCGCGGTCGCAAGCGCACGGACCGACGCGCGCAACTCGAGCTGCTGCATGAGCTCCGCACGGTCGCGCAGGCGCACAACCTTGGCGACGCGCTGCAGCTCAAACTGCGCGCCGCCACCGTTGCCGCGCTCTTCGACTACAACCCCAAAGTATCCGACGCCATGAAACCCGAGTACTGGTCGCGCCTCGTCGAAAACGTCGATCACATGGTCACACTGCTCCTCGCCCATGAGGACATGGTACTCAGCGAGTTAGTTACTGAAGAGAACGAGCAGCTGGTAACACCACCGTACCAAGTCCGTGGCTGCCTGCTGACAGCTCTAGAGCGACTGGATGATGAATTTACTAAGCTGTTAAAGGAGTGCGATCCTCACTCCAATGAGTATGTAGAAAGGCTAAAAGATGAAGTAAGAGTGTCGGCTCTCATCGATCGCGTGTGTCTGGTTGTTGAGCGAGACGGCACGCCGCAAGAGATATGTCGCGCGTACTTACGCAAAATCGATCATTTGTATTACAAGTTCGACCCCCGAGCCGTCAAGAAAGACCTACCGCCGGCAGAGGAGACGTCTATTAAAAAGATGGAACGCCTTTGCAAATACATCTACGCTCACGACGACTCCGACCGGCTCAGGACTCGCGCCATTCTGTCTCACATGTACCACCACGCGCTGCACGACAACTGGTTCCAAGCCCGCGACTTGCTGCTCATGTCTCACCTCCAGGAGAACGTCCAGCATTCAGATCCTAGTACTCAGATATTGTACAATCGTACGATGGCCAATTTGGGGTTGTGCGCTTTCCGCCGCGGCAACGTGAAGGAGGCTCACGGTTGTTTAGCGGAGTTGATGATGACCGGGAAGCCGAAGGAGTTGTTGGCGCAAGGGTTGTTACCGCAGCGGCAGCACGAACGCTCCAAAGAGCAGGAGAAGATCGAGAAGCAGCGGCAGATGCCGTTCCACATGCATATCAACCTGGAGCTGCTCGAGTGCGTTTACCTGGTGTCGGCGATGATGATCGAAATCCCGTACATGGCGGCTCACGAGTTCGACGCGCGGCGCCGCATGATCAGCAAGACGTTCTACCAGAACCTGCGCGCCAGCGAGCGCCAGGCGCTGGTGGGCCCGCCGGAGTCCATGCGCGAGCACGCGGTGGCGGCGGCGCGCGCCATGCGCCGCGGCGACTGGCGCGCCTGCCTTAATTTCATCGTCAATGAGAAGATGAATGCCAAGGTAATTTCTGTGCAGATCAATCGTATTTTCCGCGCGTATAAAACTTATTTTTGCCCGCTCGTAAGCTAAGCCACACAATTATACCAACCCATTACCAATTCAATTTAGGTAAGTATCGTAACCGTCCAGTAAATATCGTAAGATATATTTTCATTACTATTCATCACATGTATAGCGAGACAGATTACGTCACGTGTATCCCCTCTTGCACCGCTCTACTGTCGCAGGAACCTCCAACGTTAAGCGCCTAGACCTGTAGTTATTAATTTTTAATAAATACTTTTGGTGTTCTATTCACAGGTTTGGGACCTAATGGTGGGCGCTGACAACGTGCGCGCCATGCTCGGCCGCCTCATCCGCGAGGAGTCCCTTCGCACCTACCTGTTCACCTACGCCCACGTCTACGCCTCCCTGTCGCTCAAGTCCCTGGCCGACATGTTCGAGATGCCGCGCCAGAAGGTCCACTCGTTGGTCTCCAAGATGATCATAAACGAAGAACTGCTGGCTTCGCTGGACGACCCGAGCGAGTGTGCTATCCTGCACCGCTCCGAGCCAACACGTATGCAAGCGCTGGCTTTGCAACTGGCTGATAAGGTACGCAACAGAGTTAAAGTTTTAAGATCAACTTGTTTTACTCGTCAGAAAATGGAGATACCTGCTAAAGTTAGAGCTAGCTTTTGATCTGACGGGGGCAAAAAGTATTAATTCTACTAAAATTTTGTGGCTTGCTGATTTGAGTACTAAAAATTCTGATTTGTTGTCAAAGACACTACTAAAGGAAACCGGTTCTGAACTTAAACTGAGCAACCTATTACACAGTAATTATAGCATTGGTTCATACGATTAACTTATTAAAACAATAAATAATTCATAATCGGTACTGGCCAATGCAGAATTTAAAAAAAGTCATTCATGAAGGCTTTGGCACACCAAACGCGTGTCGTGAGCGTCGCGTAGCTTTGCGTGGCGTGAGCGACGCGGCCGCGTTCGGTGTGACATGTTGCGCGGCGTACGCGTAAGTCCATCATGCGTTTGTAAAAAAATACAACGACAAGTACCCGCGTCGACGCTGCACTGACGCGCTGCGAACGCGACGCGTTCGCCCCACCCCGGTGTGCCGCTAAACATGGCGGCCATATTTAATACAAGGCCGTTCTCTACAGTAATGTACTATAAACACCATTATAATTCCAGGTCGGTAACCTAGTGGATTCAAACGAGCGTATATTCGAGAAGCAAGGCTCGTTCTTCCAGCGCGGCGGCGCGGGCCGCGGTGACGGCCGCCAGAGGGAGCGCATGCGCGAGGGCGGCTGGAACCGTCGCACGCGCAACCGGCGCCGCGACGACGAGCGGAGCCACGACGAATAGAGCCCCTGTCGATTTAGGAAGACGCGACGACCGGGCGAACTGTCCCTGCGGGGTAATTGTGTTTATTGTATAAAGAAGTACTCGTGACATAAATACCATTCTTGGCCTTCTTTTCCTCGTAATTATGCGTTCTATCTGCTGCTGTTTCAAAGTCTTCACGAGAGATGGCTATTGAGCAAATACAATAAAAATGCAATTACCCCGTGAACACAAAATCCTGTATTATGTATAACTCGTCGCACCTATCGTGTATTCTTAAATATTGTATGTTCAGTTGACAGGCTTTATGAATCGGTTTTGTAAACTACCGTAATCCCGGTTTCAACTTCTACACATTGTAATCGCAGTGTAATAAAAATGCTGAAATTTGTCACAAAATGTGTTTTATTTAGATAGAATTTTGATGAATTTGGCTCAGTGTTAACAAGATCAATGGATTCCATTATGTTAACACTTGTGCAAAATAATAATCTAGAATGCTAATAGTATATCGTAATCTTTACTTGAATTATTTTAAGCTCTGAAAAGCTAAAAGTATCTTTACATTTTGACAAGGGATTTATAATTCACTACCGGCAGATTGGGGGTAGGTAAAACACTTGAAACTTTGGCACCCAAAATACCTGTTCTTGGTATATTTGAGGTATTAAATATGATTTAAATGTAAAATGTTTTCATGCCCTTACGGGCGTGATGGGTAGGTAAAGTTTTTGGAAGAGGTGTAAATTATATTTTTTTTCGATAGTCGTCATCCTAAAGATCAAGGAACTGCGGCTCTTTTATTTTTATTTCCTCTACTATTTTAGAAATATTTTTTTTAGTTATTAAGTTGACATTTATGCACTTTAACGGCCGCCAAGCTGTGTTGCCTTCGTACTTAATGAAAAATAAAAAAAAAACTGTCACTTCCACAGATATCTATCATTGTCAAGTCAAATCAAAATAAACAAACGATTCAATTCAACGGCTCTTTTCTGTTTGCTTGCGTTTCATGTGAGGTAAGGCCGCAATTGGGGCTATCGCGCATCACTTTTAACACTAGATGGCGCTTCTGGGACGTGATGTCTTTTTGACAGTTGATATGTTAAAAATATAGGTAATCAATGTGTCGGTATGTACCTATCAAATGAAAAAAATAAATTGTCACTCGTTTGGTCTTCTTCTAGGTGTTGAAATTAACGTCAACTGTCAAAAAGATCTCACGACCCAGAGGCGCCATCTAGTGAAAAATATGATGTGCGATAGCCCTCATTGCGGCCTTACCTACCCTACTATCTGTCAGAATGAGATAGTAATATATACGTTTCGTTCTTACAGATAGCTGCGTCCCTCTCTGTTCGCCCAACCGCCCGATCGTGCAGCAGGGGTATTAACGGTTTTCGGATTTTTTCCTTTACTTGTGCTATAAGACATTTCTTCTTGCCAAATTTCATGATTCTAAGTCAACGGGAAGTACGGGTTTTGATTCCCTTGAATATGAGGCACAAATGGCCGTATCTTTTGATTGCGTTGACTTAAGGAGCAGTTACACAGGCAATTTTTGAGCAATAATTGCCCGCCAACCATAGCTTTTCTTACTCTAATTTCGTAAGATAGAACGAGACGCCCATAGATTGCCGGCTATAAATTGCCGAGAAAAGCTGTTCGTGTAACTGTAGCTTTAGAAGTTTGATTTTTTTACAGCTCCAAGGATTGCAGACCTGAGTACCTAGGTATTCGATATTAATTTCAACTTGATACCTCCACGTGTTCCTGAGGGAAAGGGTCTTCACAGACAGACAGACGGACGGACATTGAAGTGATCCTAAGTGAAGTGATTCCTTTCTTCCTTTTAGCTATGTCTACACCTTTGCGCTTTCATGTTCAAATTGCGCTTTTCTCTGACGCATGCCTCTGCAACAACAGCGCATGCCATAACGCATGCGCTCAAACTGGTTTGACAGCAGCGCATGCCCGTAGCGCACGCTGATCCGTCACCGTTGGGTTGATACGTACGCTGCATGCGTCAAGCGCACAGGTGTAGACAATAAGCTGCATGCGTCTTAAAGCAATCAATATTGAATGCGCTTTACGCAAGACGAATCGAAATTTGAAAGCGCAAGTTGAACATGAAAGCGCACAGGTGTGGACATAGCTTTTGGTACCTACGAAGCCCTAAAAAACGTAAAAGCGTTTCGAAACTTAGAAGAAAAACATATTTATAGTAATGTATGAAAAATAATCGAATGTTTTGTATTAAATAGGTCATTAGCTAATTTATTAAGTTAAAATTAAATATTTAAATCACAAATTTAAATTATGAAGATATTTTCTCTAACAGTACAGGATTTTTGACGTTGTGTTTGATGATTCACGCATGGTGTAATAAAACGCAAGTTTGTAATGGTGGAAGTGGAATCGGGCACAACTTTCGGGCATTGACGTCGTTCTAGGTATTCTATGAAACTTGAGTAGTTCTACTTAATTATGATATTCGTGCGGATAACCAAATAAGATATAATATCGATTCTGAGCAATCTTGCACCGCTTTAAATTATCAAGTGATATCTGACAGATAGTACAATGGCTGCGACCAGGAGACTTCAAAAGGTGAGACATCGCTTTATTCGCCCCGCATTGCTATTTTTCTGGAACTTTTCCGGAAAAATACGTGTTTTAAATCTCATTATTAAATCTTAGATGAATTCCGCTTTCGTACGATACCTTTTGTTGACAACAATGATGACAAAATGTTCAGCAAAGAACAATTTAATTAGGATATCTAATAATGATAAATGCACTTTTATTTTAGGAACTAAATGATATAAGACATTCAGGCCTAAAATCATTCAGGGACATTCAAGTGGATGAATCTAATATCCTGACATGGCAGGGACTTATTGTACCAGTAAGTAAAGTTATTACATTAGTAAATAGACTTACATTTCATATCTGTTCACAGCAATTACAATCCCACTCATACTTTTTTTTAGGATAACCCTCCCTACAACAAAGGCGCATTTAGGATTGAGATTAACTTTCCTGCTGAATATCCTTTCAAGCCCCCCAAGATTAGTTTCAAGACAAAAATATACCATCCTAATATAGATGAAAAGGGCCAGGTGTGCCTGCCAATCATCAGTGCTGAGAACTGGAAGCCGGCAACTAAGACTGATCAAGGTAAATTATAATTTATTTTCTTGAAGTTCCAATTAATTAACAAATGCCAAATAATAAACAATGCTGACATTATTTAGACCACCACTGATCTAATTAGTAAAAAGTTCGAATGGTATTTCATTTAGTGCATTATTTTTGGTGTGGGGTGAACTAAAATCTATGCTTCTTTTTTCAGTTATCCAAGCATTAGTGGCTCTTGTCAATGATCCAGAGCCTGAGCACCCGCTGCGTGCAGAACTTGCTGAAGAGTTTCTCAAGGACAGAAAGAAGTTTACAAAAAATGCAGAAGAATCTACTAAGAAACATAGTGAGAAGCGACCTACAGACTAAACTAGGTGGTCAGTCAGAAAATGGTTGAGTTTGTTGTGGTGAGCCTGCCATGTTGCCATTGACATGTTTGCATTCATTTATTTATACTATAAACTAAGTTTTCCTGTCCATGTTAAGTAACCATGTAATTTGCAGTTGTAGTTGTAAAATTAATGTATCACATAAAACTATTAAGTCACAATTTTATAATTAAAGCATAGATGGCAACTTGGCTTGTCAGTAGGAATTATTTTTGGTAATAGTTTAACATGCTTTGCTGTTAAATTAACAGCCACTTCAATTGACACTGCTACAAATTCAACCACGACCCCATCCTAACATTTGAACCATAGCTTTTCACTATGTTGCTTGCAATATATTATATTTGTGCACAGATTTATCAACACTAAGGTAATAGTGAGTGGCGGAGATTAAAGCTTCAAATTAATGCTTAGTCTTAAATTAGAGGTTTGGAAACGTATTTTATAAGGCAGGGAAACATTGGAAAGTTTTTTTTATTTCATTATATCTTTGGTTATTGTGTGCACTCTTAGAAAGTCTACTGGAAATTTAACCTTTACAAAATTTATCTGTTCATATTTTCTACGGTTAGGTAATTTTAATCTGTGCTTGGTATCTAAAAGATGTCAACCTGTCAAGTATTGTTATGTATAGCATTCACATTAAATGGGAAAAAAAATTGAAATGGAAGCCAGAGAATTGATATTGAACAAAACTAAATGTTAGAACTGTTTTAGTCCTAGTAAAATGCATTCTGAATCAGTGTGGATCAATGTTATAGTCAAAGCATTGTTAGATTTCATATTTGTATGTTGTTCCAGTAAACGTGACATTTGTCTGATACCAATCAAGTAGTTTTCCTATCTGTGTTGTATAATATTGTTGGTCTTGAATGTTAATGTAAATCTGATTGATCCCAAATGTATTACATACTTAATTATTTCTTTGAGTTGATAATATGTCGCTGGGTTGCTACAACAGGTGTGCTGATCAGTTCAGTGAGAACTTTAAATATATATTTTTTCCGAATTTATTCTGTGTTTTTTGTTTTCTCTTAAACATTTATTCATAAGTGCACATCGAGCTTGACGCGAACTTGACTTTATTATACTTATGAAAAGGGATCATCCTCATTATAAAGTGAAAGGGAAATGAAAATTATTGGTCAAGTGTAACAAAATTAATTTATTCTGTAAAAGCATATACATCTTCCATTGATTTGGTATTATCAGCAGGTACATTAGAACTCTGATATAGTTGGAACAGTTTTCGAGTGTGGTTAACTCTTTCTATGGGTTGCAAATCACTTTGAGCTTCTTTGGTAATGTGTTCGTCTTCTTTCAAGAAATTATTCAAATGACCTGAAACCAAAATTAATTGCTACTTAAATCAAAACAAAGTGATGTAATGAATAATAGCCAAACTATGATAAGTACCCCTTATTTTCGCTATACTGTCTTCAAGGTAGCTTTCCTTGTTGGCATCTCTAGAAAGTGTGGGTTGGATGGCTAATTTGAAGTCTGGGCCATATTGAGGCCAGTAGTCGTGTTCGGGAATGTTTTCATCCAGAGTTACTCCAACTGCTAATGCCGTGATGGCAGCCCAAAGTCTAGCGGCGTTCGTATGTTTATAACCACCTGGAAAAAACATATATGAGTAGTTATATATATTAAATTCAGGATTTTTATGGGTATATTATATGTAGGATCTTTTATAATACTTGTAAATGTGAGGAAAATCCCATTATTATAATCATCACATGTTACTTAGTCATCATAAATAATGAATCACCTAGTTACATTTATTATGTTTATGGCAATAACCTAGTAGTTACATATGTGTTAAAAAGTAGCAACAATTTGAGAAAACTCAAGTGAAAGTAGAGATAATAATTTAAACTAACTTCTTGTTTTAGTACCTATCCTATCTATTGTTATCCATAATTAGAGGTTTGCTCTATAAAATTATAGTGTGATAAAACCAAGGTTGTTAAATCTTTAATTGGGAAGTCATTTTGTGCGGGGTTGTCCGCTGATATTTATTTATTTATTTGTAGACTCGTAAGGGTCAAATGTGCTATGACTTTAAAATGCACCAATCTGCTCTCTCTGCTCGTGTGCTGTTACGGAGATGTTACTGAGCTGCTAAAACTTTGAAGGGCAAAATATATGATGTTTACCTCCTCCAAGCAGCATAGTAGGTTTCCGCTTGGCAAGTATCTTGTCCACGCATGCACAGTAACCACGCGCAGTGACGCTGGCGCCGCCGTGAGGGTCCTGCGCGAGCGCATCCGCACCGCATTGCACTACTATCGCGTCGGGGAGGAAGGAGTCGAATACTAATGTGAAAACCCTGAAACGACATCATCACTACATATTATAAATTAAACTCCCCCAACGTGCTGAGTTAGTTCGGGCTAATCTCGGAAACTACTGTACGGATTTTCATACGGTTTTTACGGTTTTATGGAAATTAAGAAAACTTATGAGTTCTGTCTCTAAGTTTTACGGCCGCGCTCAGAGACGTCAATTAAGATTTAAGTTTCATTAAAGTAGCTGCTGTCACTTTCTTTGCTATAGCAATAGAATAACTGCCGCACTCAGAGACGTCCATTAATTTTCAAGTTTCATTAAAGATGCTGCGTCTTATTCTTTTGCTATAGCAAAGAAAGTGACAGCAGCTACTTTAATGAAACTTAAAACTTAATTCACGTCTCTGAGTGCGGCAGTAAGACGCAGCAACTTTAGTGAAACTTAAAACTTAATTGACGTCTCTGAGTTTTTTATTTATTTATTCAAAAAAGGAGCATGCGTTATATGTATTATAAATAAATGCTCGCCAAACTGTTACCCAGTTTGTTGGCGAGTGATGCACTCAAACACATGCTAATCATAGTGCGGCAGAAAGTCATATAAAACGAACTGAAGTTTATTATTAAATAAAAATAATACATATATTAATTAGAAGCTTTAATAATATACATTTCTAAAGAAAATATTTCAATGTCACGTAGTCGCTGCAATTTTCGATACGATCTTACGACCGGCATCATCAGATATACTGCAAATTTCACTTTTTTAAGTGATGAAAACTCGGCCCTCTGTTTAAAAAGCAGCTTTGATGCTTATTATTGCGAAACCACTTATCCCAGAAAATACAGACCAGCATTAGATTTATCACCGGGGCGTCCGGGGCTCTATACCAGAATACCTCTTATGAAGCAAAAGATATGGATAGTTTTCGCATCACTGCGAAATTGATACAAAGTCGTAAGGCAAATTTAATGAGAGCTGAGGATTGCAGAAATGCAGTTGCTGGGAATGTATTAAGACGTCACACTGACTGGTCGCGCAGCGCGCCCGTGGTGGGCGCGCGACGGCCTGCGCTGGCGAGACGCGACAGAAGTGGGGCGCAGCCTGTTTGACCACGCTAGCGGTTTGTATGGAAATATCGCGCTGCGCGCGCGCCCGCGCCGGTGCTGACTGTCCGGGCCTTAATACGCGTCATACAAACTTGGACTCTCTACGTGTACCCTTACAGAAGTTGTGCCCGCTAATCAGTATGATCGTCGAGCGTAATTTTACTAGTTCGTGGGTGGTCAAAAACGAAATTTCTAATATCTCGTATCTCAAATTATTGCAAAAGTAAAAATTATGTTGCTTGTAAATCTATATTAATCAAGGTTTCGTTATGCAGAGTTATGAAAAACTTGTTCTTTTTAGGGTTCCGTACCAAAATGGTAATAAGAAAGGAACCCTTATGGTGAGACTTCGTTGCCTGTCTGTTTGTCTGTCTGTCTGTATGTCACAGCAACTACACAAGCTATCAACTTGAAATTTGGCATAGTTGTATAACTTGCTTGCCAGCATCTGGTTTTAGTAAAAAAATATGAAATTAATTTTATAAATTAATAATTAAAAAGGGGTCTAGAATGGGAGATTGAAAAATGAAAGTGATTTGATTATGCGCTGTTAACTATAGGCTGCAAGGGCCATATTATTTATTACAACAAGAGGACAGTTTACCCAACCACTTATAGAATCACGGAATTGGGTGATGTCAAATCAAAAAAAATTTATAACTTGAAAATATGTACTTAAGAAGCTTATATTAATAAGCTAGCTAGCTAGCTTATTAGCTTATTATAGTTACCTGTCAAATACTCGTTCTAAAGTAGCATCTGAATAAAATGCATTTAGAGGCACATTACATGAATACCCCTTCCCGGCAAGCGTTCCCACATCATCAATGTCCCCCGTGCCAGGGTAGAAACCAGGCTCATACTTGTGGATAGATAGGGTAAACACTGACTTGCTTAAATTGTACGCATCTTGGACTCCATTACCTGTTAACAAATATTACTAAACTAGAAAAACAAATACACACCACATAGGATTGCATAGAAGGAAAAACGGGAAAGCTAAAAACTTATATATTTGTTTAAATTATTAATCCAATAAAAAACAACCTTTAATAATCTAATTAATAATTATTTTCATAATTTAGCATAAACAAAAATATAGCCTACACTCCTCAGATAAAGACCAAACCAATGTCGCCCGCATTTCAAAATACGTTAAGCCGGTTAGGTTAGTCTACAGGAGGTCGCAATAAAAACAGACATACAATGAGACTCATACATACCTACTTTGGGAGAAAAACATAATATCAAGGATAAAGTGCAAGGGTAAAATAGAGTATGTATAAGGAAAATTTTTGCAATAAAAATCCAAAACCATGGCCAATTTAATTAACACTATAACCACTACGGTGATAGCATTTAACGCCAGGATGTCTAGCCAAAGGATTAAGAAAAAGTCAAAAATTTATGTGAAAATACAAAAAGGAAGGATGGGGATTTGGAAATTAAATACTAGTCTTGAATCTTGCCTAATAAGTCATTAGAAAAGTTAAAGATTCTGTTTGGCAAGTTAGCAACCCACCTATTATGCAGGCACAGGTTCAAAAACATTTATTTACCATGATGGACATCCAAGTCTATGTACAGGACTTTAGCAAACTTTTCTCTTAGATACTCAATAGCCAGTACTATGTCATTTATGTAACAAAATCCCTCAGCACCATGCCTGAAACAAAATATGTACCTACTAATTAATAAAATTTATCAGTGCTCAATGTCACAAAGCTACAAGTGTAAAGTCACCAGTAGGTAATATTATATTATATTATATTAATTAAATGTTGACATGATAATTATTATAACGCTGTGGTTTATTACTGTTAAGTTATAATTTAAATAAATGAATTATGAATTATTATTATTATTATACAAAAAAAAATATTTTCTCACTCTTATGCCTCTAGTAATAGAAAATTGGCAATGTTTTGGGTCCAATGTTGTTTATGGATTATTGCTGGTGACAGGATCATACTTTTTTTGTGCTTTGTACAGTTTTGCTGGATAGCACCCAGGATAGGCAATAGGTTATCTTAAAATTGAAATGGCTAGAGCTTCCTCATTAGTATAGCTCCATAGAAAGTTTAACCATCTAATAGGCAGATTTTAGTTAGTAGCTAGGCCAATACCCTAAACAAGCTCCTGTTTAAAGGCCTCTTACAAAAGCTGCTGTGCTGGCAATATCTACATATTATAAAATAATTCCATTTCAATAATCAAAAAAAAATTTTTTTCAGTTTTTCTAAGACTGCTTTGAATCCTAGTAATTTACGAATTGTATCTTTCTAAAACAACATTTTACCTATTAGCATGATGCCACCCACCACACCAGTTTATCACCAAATCGGTTAACCCTAAAGTGAGGCAGCGAGCTGCTGTGATTGAGCCCCCAGCAATTGTTGAAACCAGCTCTAATAAATTTGATACTGGTGGACAGTCATAGCCTGCAAAGATATAATTACACTAATTAAAAAATACTGTTGTTTCTGTAGGCTCATTGGTACTTTATACCTAGTAGGTATAATTGAAACACATCAATGTGGTTAAGTAACAAGTCTAACAAAAACCAAGCTTAAAAACCCAACTGCATGTATATTGAAATATTTTGGTGCAACTGTTAATATAATTACCCATGTATTTTTTTTGAAATAACATCTTCAATAAAATCTTGTTTGTCGAATTTGAGCTATTTGTTCCACCACTATAAAGAGAAAACAAAGAACCTACATAAATACAGGTCAGACACCGTTAATGTTGTTCTTGTTTCTTCTGAACAGTCAGGGGAAAAATGTAAAAGTAACATTCAGTGCAGCCTCATTATTTTTATTTTTCAATCAATATCTGAAATCATGAAAAAGCCACTTCATATATTAAATGCTCACCAATGCCGTATTCCTCGTCTTCTTTACTAGCCATGTACTCTTCGTCTAATTCTAAGAATTTCTTTAAATGTTCAATGTAAACATCCGAGTGGAACTTCCTCAAATCTACTACATGCGCTGGTTTAGAGCGGACAACTTTCATGCTTTGTAAAAGACCGTAGGCTGCGATTAAACCGTGCACCATAGAAGCCTAAATTCAAAGAGAATATCATCACTACGTTTTACCAATTGGAATTGCAAAATAAACAAATAATTTACGAGTAATCATGATTGGTGTTATAAAAATTGCAGTAACATCAAATCAACATACTCGATCGGGGACAGCCGGTAGTCGGTTGCATTGTTCGATCAAATTCTCATCCCACACGTAACATACACTTTTGGATGCCATGGTATGAATTTAAGGTTTATAAGTATTTAGTTAACTCCTCGAAACGAAAAATTATATTCAGTGCAAAGTTGACAAAACAAAGTTCTCTTCTTTTCCCCGTTCTTATGGCTTCTTGCTGCAAGGCACTTTGCCAAAAGTTCTCTTCTTTTATCTATGAATGAAATGAACTAACGACAGCCGTCGGCTTACTATTGGGAATGTATTATTCAAATTCAATGTACTCTATGGCGGGAACGCAGGGAATACAATAGCTTTCAATGCTTAGAAAGCAGAATACAATGCTTAGAAACCGGACTATAAGAAACACCAAAAGACATATATTTAACCTTTTTCTATTTAAGGCATTTATAACGAGTTAGAAAGACATGTCTTTATAGGTATTCTTTCGTTTTCCTTCGTTTTGCCTTTGGACCAGGGACCGGAAAACCCCTTCATTTGATTAACCCTATCGATAGGGTAACCTATCGTTTGGTTACCCAATCGATGTGGTTACCCTATGATTGTGTTACCTTAACGTTAGGGGAACCCCGTTGAACTAGTTAACCACTTAGCATTAGCTGGGTATTAACCCTATTGATGACCTCTCTCTTTTTTACGCATTCGGGCGATCTCTGTCTAGCCGCTACCCATTCAATTGTTAGGTAGTGCACTAATAAGTCGAAACACTTGCGCATAGAGATTAAAACCGTACGATTCAGTTTAAAAAGGGTAACAGATGATAGGGTATTGGGACTGGGTTAGCGCTTAGTCGAATTAACTGTATCGTTTGTTGCCCTTTCATTGGACTAAGTCGACGATAGGCTTAGCGCATCCTTGGGGTTTCTAAAAACAAGTCTATCAAATACCCTATCGAAAACCCCTTTAATGGTAAGCGGTTCCGGTCCCTGCTTTGGACCCCTACACAAACCTCCAGTACTACCAAATTAAAAAGTCGATACATGAATAGTTAATTATGTACACTTTGTTGTTGTAAACTTTTACATTTAGTAGCTTTATTAGTTTGACAGTGTTATGAATATACTATATCGATACGAGTATTTTCAGATTTCCAAAAGAGTTCTCAACTCGATAGCAGAATGGATTCGGCGAGTAGGCAGGGAAAATTTGATACCGAAGAAATATAGCAAACTATGGCAAAGGAGCAGACAGTCACGCGAGTGATCCTGTAACCCTTTTTTGGTTGGTTGCTATCTCCAGCTCCAATATTCTAAATAAAACGTTGTTGAATTATTGAACATAATATATTTGGAATATCCTCGACCTGCTTTGATTGAACAAAAAACTTCAAATACCTATAACTTTAAGCTGCTAAAGTTTAGCATAACGTATTTTTTTTAACCTCCAGACAACTTTTTCTGTAAGACAAATTTTAGCTCTCTTCTTTTCTTTCATATGACAAAAAGCTGCTGTCAAAAAATTCATTTTGGGACAAGTTTTTATTGACGACTGTATTTTTTTTTCACTGTCATTATTAAATTATCAAGACCAAACTAAAGACTCCCATCTCGGTAGGTCTATGTTAAGTACAGCTGAGGATCCTGTTGCCACCTTCCGGTTCTATCATCAGATATTATCATTGATACAATAATATTACATTGTTATCGGATTTACATAAGCATACCAAACTTCAGTTCAATTAAACACCGGGAAGTGGTTGAAAAATGGTCTGCAAATTTTGAAATGGACAAGTTACTTATTTTTAATGAACATTAGAACATTGCAAGTTAAATGACAAGGTAAAAAAGGAAAGTGATAACTTTTACTGCCACATGCTTTTATTTGGCAATTAGAAAAATCAGCCCTTAAATCATTAGAACAAATGGACGTAGCTTAAGAAAAAGGATCCAACCCACAAAGTAAACGTATTTAAATTTGAATTCTATTGCTGTCAATATTATGAAAAATTCTATAAATGTGAAATGGTTGAATTGGATCCTTTTCCCTAAGCTACGTTCAAATTACAACTGCGAAATTGAATCGATATCGATATTATTGTCGACTCAGCAACAACACTAGCGTTGACAGATCCTTGTGACAACACGAAGGAAAACGAATGAATACCTAATTAGGACATCTTTTTCTAACTCGTTTTGAATGCCATATTTATGGCATTCATAAATAAATAATAAATAAATAAATATCAGGGGACAATCTCACACAAATTGACCTAGTCCCAAACTAAGCTCTAGGCTTGTACTATGGGTACTAGACAACGATAAACATACTTATATAGAGAAATACATACTTAAATACATAGAAAACATCCATGACTCAGGAACAAATATTCGCGCTCATCACACACATATTTGTCCATACCGGGATTCGAACCCAGGACCGCTAGCTTCGTAGGCAGGTTCACTACCAACTAGGCTAACCGCGTCGTCATAACGAGTTTCTAATTAGAAAAAGGTCAAAAATATGTCTTTTGCTATATCTTATAGTCCGGCTTCTATGCAGGGTACTTATTCTGTGTATAATATAGTATAGGGTCACTGCACCTTTGACAGCTGAAGTTGTTGCCATAGCTAAATATAATTTAGTCGGCCATAAGGCTGGCCACAGACCTACCGATTCTGTTCCGATCCGTGTTCATCGTCACACACACGCCGGAAGTCGCTTTCTTGATTCTCGCTGCCGCAATGTAGCGCTTGCCGAGAGACGTAACGTACTTAAACCATACTTAAACGTTAAAAATCGTAATGGACAATGATGAATTGATCTGTTTTTTTATAATCGTTTAAATTAATGGCTTCCATTATATGTATTTTTTATTGACACGAGGCTTGCTTAGACACAAATCAAGCAAATGTAGCCTGCTGGTCTATGGAATTCCTTATTTCGTCACCGCTAAGTATTGGGGGTATTACATTATCAATATTATCACGATAAGCTATGTCCACACCTATTCGCTTTCATGTTCAACTTGCGCTTTCAGCTTTCAAATCGTCTTGCGTCAAGCGCATGCAATACGAGGGTGCCACTGAATAGCTATGTCCACACCTGTGCGCTTTCATGTTCAACTTGCGCTTTCAAATTTCGATTCGTCTTGCGTCAAACGCATTCAATATTGATTGCTTTAAGACGCATGCAGCTTATTGTCCACACCTGTGCGCTTGACGCATGCAGCGTACGTATCAACCCAACGGTGACGGATCAGCGTGCGCTACGGGCATTCGCTGCTGTCAAACCAGTTTGAGCGCATGCGTTATTGCATGCGCTGTGGTTGCAAAGGCATGCGTCAGAGAAAAGCGCAAGTTGAACATGAAAGCGCACAGGTGTAGACATAGCTTATAGCTATAGCTATGTCTACACCAGTGCGCTTTCAAGTTCAACTTTCCTCTGACGCATGCCTCTGCAACCACAGCGCCCGCAATAACGCATGCGCTCAAACTGGTTTGATATCACCGCATACCCGTAGCGCACGCTGATCCGTCACCGTTGGGTTGACGTGCAACATTTTGCAAATAAATGGCAGAAGATAAAGTCAAAATATTGGATTTTATTGAAGATTCAGTGTCATCCTCGTATTACATGCGCTTGACGCGAGACGAATTCCAAGTTGAGAGCGAAAGTTGAACATGAAAGCGCACAGATGTGGACATATATATATCATCATCATCATCAACAGCCGCAAGACGTCCACTGCTGGACAAAGGCCTTCCCCAAGGTTTTCCACAACGATCGGTCCTCTGCTGCTGTCATCCAGCGGTTTCCCGCGATCTTTATATATATATATATTTTTGTATATAGATATTTATATGGCCACACAATATCGCGATACTAGGATCAAGATAATATCAGTGGATATTATTGATGATGGCGATCGTACACTCTCGCCAAGACACTCCGAGGCAGGCTTGCCGTCCTTTTCTAACTTTTGATATGTTTGAGAAGGATGGCAAGCCTGCCTCGGGGTGTCTCGGCGAGAGTGTACGCCGCCATAATGTAATATGCCCCATTCCACAGCCCCATTCACTTGGAATCCGTCAAAGGTAAGTTCAATTTCATTGGTTGAATAGAACTCTATGATCTAAACTACCAACCAACCAATAAGAGAAAAGGTAATAGTGTAACGAAAACAAGCGTCCATTTTCTTTCTCTCATCGATAGATTCTTAATTCTTTATTGAATCAGTTCATAAGAAATCTAATTATAATTCATAAATGGTGTAGCGTTTGTTAACGATATGTTTTTTATAATTGTAAATTAAATAATTATTTATCTGTCGAGCTTGTCACAAGAGCCAGATGATGATTGATCACATGAAGGTTTCCCGCGATCCTAACATGACAAGGTCTATTACCAAACATTCGTAACACGACGCTGTGAGCTGCCTCAGTGCTGTATCTCATAAGACCTCTTCTAGGAGAGTCTCCTGTGGTAGTTTTGCTGTGAACATCAAGCTTATAAGGATATGGTTCGAGGTTAGTATTATTTTACGTAAATAATTCTTGAGCTTCAGGTTATGTTGTAGTTATGCTTTGTTCGGTTCGCGGTATGCAATTGTAAATCTTAAGCATTTTATAAAATAAACTGTGTACCTTGCATTCTGGGATTCCTTGAGGTTATAA
The DNA here is from genome assembly GCA_963241965.1 of Tortrix viridana. NCBI lineage: Eukaryota > Metazoa > Arthropoda > Insecta > Lepidoptera > Tortricidae > Tortrix > Tortrix viridana. The sequence goes on along the minus strand of OY725191.1, from coordinate 5,942,324 downwards.
AAGCATGATCAGTTTTTACAAAAAAATAACTAAGTATTTGTTATATATTTCATTTTTTATTTATTTTGTATTTAGTAAAATATTTAAAAAAAAATTAACTGTAACTGACTAGTCGTACCCTCTATAAAAAAAAAGAGTACAAATTAATGCCTATGATATTACATATTCTTTTATAAAATAATGTGACAATCTAGACATCAACTAGGGAAGTATCAATTAATGTAAAGGAAGGAGGCGGTAGTGTGGACCTTTACCTTAATTGATACTTCCATAGTTGACATGGTAATTGTGTTTCAGCCAATACTTTGGCTGCCCAGGAGGGTGTTAAGACTCCTCACCGCATTGAATTGTGTGAGCATCAGCCTGTCAGACCTACTCGCAACTATAGAAAGCGCAGGTATCTGTGGCTTTACTATTTCTTATTCTTATAGTTTATCCTCACTTTTATTTTCTTCTAATATTTGCTTGAAACTTCTATTGACTGCTTTATTGACCCAACAACATAACTTACCGAATTAAGACAACTCATTGGTGATACTGCAGTACTGCGTAATTAACTTTTTCTATAAGGTCTAATTTTGGTTCACTAATGTTTCGCAACCGCATGTTTCCCAAACTGTTTCATTTCTCAACTGTTTCATTTGGCCAAACACTTTTTTTCTGAAACTGTAAATATTTCAGGATTTTTATAAAACTAACCTAACCTACCCACGATGGTCCAGAAATAAATCCTGAAATATTTACAGTTCCAGATAAAAAAGCATTTGGCCAAATGAAACAGTTTGGGAAACTTTTTTTGCCCAAATGAAAGGACACCCTAATTTTCACTGTTAATTCATTCCAAATGAGACCTTATGGAAAAAGCTAGTTACGCGGTATTGCAGTTTCAACGACGAAATGTAAGATTGAAACATACATTGTGTAGTTATTTTTTATCCCATATAAATATATATATATCTCACATAATAAATAAAATTATATTAAAAGGAAAGGAAAGGCTTGCTAATAAAATCAGATATGGAAAATACATTACATGAGAAATATATCTATTGACTAATTTTTACAATTATTTTCACTTAATCACTCATTAGCCTAATGCTTAGCTCTACACTCTCGCTGAGGCTGGATGAGGTGGATATGCCATCCTTTATTTCTAACTTATCATATGTTTGAGAAGGATGGTAAGTTACCTCGATGAGAATGCACGATGGTGGATCTAGAAATTTTTTTTGGGAACAATTTTTTATAAGGTGTAAAGCTAAAATCATAATCTTAAGAGACTGGAACTTGTTTTTTTTAATGTACTTGGCATTCAATGCCGTTTTCTTTTTCATCCACAATGGAGGTTAGGCGGTGGCAAATTACACCTCTGGGTAGTATTGTGTCAGTAGACAGTAGTGATATGTCAGGATCCTTGACAATCCTTAAATTATGCCAGCTTATCTCAATCTGTTCATATTCATGCCATTTTAACATCTAATTTTTTTTTTCAGGATAATTGCTGCTACTTCTATTAAGACTGAGAATGGAGAAGAGAAACCCGAGTCAAAAGTAAAGAAAGTTGATGTAAAATCTAAACCATTGAAAAATAGCAACGGTTACACAAACATGACTAACGGACACAGTGTGCGTTCCCGGGCAGCTAGGGCTGCGGCTCGCGCTACTGAAAGTCACAAACTGACAGAGTATTTTAAGGAAGAACTAAAAAGTCCTAAGTCGGAGAGGCCCCCATCACCCAAAGATATAGAAAAGACTGTAAAAGTAGAACCTAAAATCACAAATGGGAATTTAAATCACAAGTTGACAGAGTATTACCCTGTCAGACGTAGTGTTAGGAAGACATCAAAATGTGTAATGGCAGAGAAGATGAGAGACTTGGAGAGGGCTGTACGAGAACAGAGGGAGGATGGGCTAGCGGTAAGTACTTTTATCTTTATAGTCACATCTAATATTGCTGCATGTACTTCTAACACTGGTGATATGATAAACTTACTAGAAACAAACAAGACCAAACTCAAACCCAACTATTAGCCATTAATTAGTTTGTATGGTTTACCTTCTGACTGTATAGTCATACTAGCTTGATGGTACTATATTATTATTAATGTATTGTCAGCAGGAGTGTAATTAGAAATTTCTTACCTTTGAATCTTATGGATGATGTCGTTAAAACACTGTGGTTATTAATTATACCAACCCCAAAACACATTCCAAATGTAAAGTGGCAATAATAAAGAACATATACTTACTTGAACAGATAAGTTAAAAGTTGCTTATAGTCCTAGAGTTATTGCCTTTGGCCAACAGGTGGCAATCTTCGAAGGCAAAGGGCGTGGTGTGATCGCGACTCGGGCATTCGGCCGCGGCAGCTTTGTGGTGGAATACTCTGGGGAACTGGTGGGTGTTGCCGAGGCAAGGGAGCGCGAGTACATGTACGCTCAGGACCCGGAAGCTGGGTGCTATATGTACTACTTTAGACTGGCGGATCAACAGTATTGGTGAGTAGACAATTCGTTTCTGATTTCTTAAGTATAAATTGTGAAAGCTATCGGGAAAATATAAGGCTCTAAAAAATTCATACTATATTAGCTATATTATTTTAACACAACCACTGGATATTCAAAATTTTACTGAACATTCGATTGCGGCACTATGTTATAACTAACGAAGGACTGAGGGACGATTTTTGACTTTTGAGTGCTCGAAATCAGTTGTGTTTGTCAATAACGGATGACGTCAAAACAAATTTCTAATCATTAGATAGAAATGAAAACGGATGGTGTGGACCACTCGTTTTTAGATTTTCTATCGCTCGTATTTTTCAGAAATACGGTTTCATCATTTTTGCTCACTTTTGAGTGAAACTTTCGAGCGCTCGAAAGTCAAAAATCGCTCCCCTGATCCGCGCGGGAAACGATACATTGTTTCGTGCGAGAGGTACTTAACGGTAGGGTAGGTTATAAAGGCCTCGAAAGAGTGGTGTATCTGTTCTTATTACGTAATCTGTGACATCTGTGATCGCGACCGAGCTCCACTCCATTATAACATTGTAATATATTTCAGCATCGACGCGACGGCAGAGTCGGGCCGGCTCGGGCGGCTGGTGAACCACTCGCGCAACGGCAACCTGCACACGAAGGCGCTGTGGGTGGACGGGCCGCGGCTGCTGCTGCTGGCGGCGCAGGACATCGCGCCGGGCGAGGAGCTCACCTACGACTACGGCGACCGCTCCAAGGAGTCGCTGCGCCACCATCCCTGGCTTGCGCTCTGACGTGTCGCAACAGTAAGTTTCGCCTATATTGTTATTTTAGTGATACTGATTCAAAACCATAACAATCATTTCCACAGATCTCGCTTATCATCAGGTGACCTGTATTGAAATTCGCTACAAAACTGCCTTAAAATGTTTTACTTGTCATTTATAGTTTTTTTGTAACTTTGAATAATTTTCTTCCAATAATTTTAGTTTTCTCTATGGCAACCCCAAATACGGAAACTATTTAAAACAGGGAATTCCACGCTCTAATGAGGTTGGTTGAGTCAGGGACTTAGTTTTGTAGTGATTGCAGAATTTTAGTGTGCTGCATGCACTAACATTCTGCAATAACTACAAAACTAGGTCCCTGACTCCAGCAATTCATACCTCATTTTAAAGAGAGTGGAATTGTTTGTTTTTGACATTATCATTTTAAGCTTGTAGATAAACTTATGTATGCAAGGGTACATAATTAGCCCTTAAGATACTCGTGTGTCATTAGAGCGCTCGCAAGCTCACGCTCTAACCTCATCACTTGTACCTTTAATAATAACTAATCAAGTTTTCTTAACAATCTATTATGCCAGGGCCATATCTACAGGATACGTTTAAGATTCATGTTGAAGTATCTTTCTTTAGCAGAAAAAATTAAAGAGACGCGTTACGAATATTCGCCGAATCGCTCTCAGGGGCTCATCAGGTTTCAGCCAGTTTACTGCGGCGGGCGTAAATTTATGCAGCTCCTCCATGTCTCCAGGAAAACAGCGAACGTGCGAGAGGGACTGATCAGGTGCTCCGCAGTCGCATTGTGGTGACTCCCTCAATCCCCACTTGTGAAGGTGGTGATTTGTTTTCCCGTGGTTAGACCGAAACCGATTTAAGCGAGTCCAGGGTTTTCGGTCGGCACAGAAGCCAGGCAGTTTGTTCGTGGGGTCCGTTACGAGGGCGGCGTTTGCTCCAGCAAAAAGGTCCCACTCCTCTCGCCACGCCTCATTCAGGTGGAACTGGTGTTTAAGCCCCTCGTCAGTCCACATTGGGGACCTGGAAGTTAGACGGGAGGGAGGCAGATCGTCCAGAGTGGACCTGATGGGCATGGGCTTGGAGCCGTTCAGCTGGAAGCATTTTTTCCAGTCGTTGGCAGCCGCTTTTTGGCTGCGCAGGTCGGGAGGTGGAATGTTTGCTAAAACGGGAAGCCAGGGAAGAGGAGTGGATTTAATTTAATCATGGGCTCTACGACGCGGAATCGGCTCAAGCCGGTCAAAAAAGCTTTATGTCCATGCAGTAAGAGCGAAAAAGACGTCGTGCGGCTTGGCTCGGCTCGGCTACCCGAACGACGTCTTGTTCGCTCTTATCGACTCGCACTTGACCGGTTTTTATATGTATTTTATCGCTTTGTTAAATTGAATGGCAGCTCTATTGACCCAGCCTAAGATCAATTATAATATTATTACAGCTATTTCGTATCTTTTATTTACAGGTAAGTTTGTAGAGATCTCCGATGGACTACTGAACATTATTTATTAATTTAGCTTAATGTGAAGTTTTTGTTATTAGATAATTTAGTTTGATGTTGGATTATTTACTGTGTTGTTAGTTATTACGATGAGTGGCCTGACTCTGACAGATCACTCTGAAAACTGACCCTGCGTTCACATAGCACAGGGTTTTCATCATTTATCAATGGTGTACGAGTATTCTATGTTGCATTATGATAGACATTGTCGTGACCTTGTCATATCTTTCTATCTAATGGACAGAGAGCTGACTACGGAAAAAGAGTTGCAATTTATAGAGCAATGAAACCCTTCTAATCAGGATTTTCATTTATTCATAGGCTGAACTTACACTTGTAAGTTTTACTCACGTAAGTAATTAACTTACGATCAATTTGCAAATGTAAACACTCTTTGTGAGTAACTTATTGTAAGTTACTTACGTGAGTAAAACTTACAAGTGTAATTTCAGCCATAAAGCGGTTTCACTACTTTATAAATTACATCTCTTTTTCCGTGGCCAGCTCTTAGTCCGTGGAATAGATCTCTTTTGATGACAACCCAACTGGAAAGCATAGTCAGTTTCGAGTGCTGACTATAATAATCAGATATTTTCTCTTTTATCAAGGCTCAAACTAATCGTCATCATAGGTATAAATGAACGAATCTTACCTGTAAGTTGTTAAATTACTGTACGCTTGGACTACTTGTACACAGTGTTGGCATCAATCGATTAATTTCTTTAATCAATTAATCAATCGATTGAAAATTTAATCAATTAAATGAATCACGATTATGTTTAATCTCGATTAAATGAATCACGATTATGTTTAAATCGTAATTAAGTTAGTAATCGCAATCAATTAATTTAAGTAATCGTCAATCGTAAAGGAGGAGGTTCTCAATTCGATTATGTTTTTTTGTATGTGATATCTCTGACAATTGTGGATTGATTTCGAAGATTCGTTTTTTGCTGGATACTTCAGGGATGGTATAAAATTCATGAAATCTTCCTCCTGTATGTGTGGAAAATAAGGGGATAAATATATTATTTCCCAAAAAAAATAATTGAGAATGTTTCTAAAAGTTGAAGTCGGTTGTTTTAAGATTTTTTATCTTGTTTGTTGTTACAAACACAACTGTTTTTACAAAAAAAAAATACAAATTAGATAAATTTAATTATTTTTATTTTATACTAATGTTTCTTCTGCACAGTGCACGCACAGTATAGGTTAACAGTAGGGTATGAAAAAAAGTATAAGAGTACAGGCTTCCCTTTATTGGTAACAAAAAAAAATGACGAGAACTAATCTGGATTAACGATTGACGATTAGATTAAATTAATCATTAATCTATGATTAACGATTGAAAGTATTCATCTTTAATCAACAATCGCTATTAACTTCTTAATCGTTATATTTTTAATCGTAATCAGATTAACTTTTTGCCAACACTGCTTGTACAGATAATTCCATCGTCCGGCCTATAATTGTGAGCGAATATAAAGTATATAACAATGTTTGTCTATTGATAAAAAGAGAAAAGTCTGGAGTAGTCTAAATTTAGAGTAGAGTTTATTCGTAAAGCCAAGTATACAACAAAAAGAACTAAATGTGAAACAACATTTCTCTGCAAAGCAAGGTATTGATATTAAAAGAACGAGTTATATATTTAGTAGCTGATTAAAGGTACAAATAACTTTTTGCGTTTTACGTGAATACTTATGAATACTGCGTGCCTGTTGTGGTCGCATTTATCGCGGTGGATATACGTGGATATATAGCATTCGTCACTTTCGCACTAACATACTAGACAGCAGATTGGCCGGTGTAGGTTGGATGAGAGAAGCTGAAGACCGGGAGCTGTAGCGTGCATTGGGAGAGGCCTTTGTCCAGCAGTGGACTAGTACGGGCTGATGATGATGATGATGATACTAGACCGAAAGTGACACATGTTTTTCCGCGCGATAAAGACGTCGATAATAGGCCCGCTGATGTCCTAAAGACATGATTATGACGAAAACATGACGTGACGTAATTGTCGTATGGTGCCTTTATTAGAGGCCAGAAAAGACAAGCTGGTCACTTAGACTGACCAAGACGACCAACAAGGTTGTCAACACATGCAATGTGAGTGGTAGTCTCACTTTATAATATGACGGCGTAATAAGTGTTGTCGACGCGGCAGAAGCCGTTAACGGTTCCCGAAATGAATTTGACTTAGTCACTGACTGTCAGCCCGTATTTATTCCTAGATATATGGACACTGAACTAACTCGAATAGTTTTTGTATTTATCATTAGTTTTAAGTTAGTAAAATGAACATTAGAAAGACGCAAGGTTGTAAAATTTGCTCAGTGTATATGAATTGTTATGATTTTCGAATACTACATTCAAAATTGGTTTATGATCGAAAGGAAATGCTCCATCTTCATACATATTTTATTTCAAGATAAAGAAAATATTAAGTTGCCCACCGAGACATAAATTATGTTCATCGCACAATCAGCCATTCAAAATGAAATCAATAACGATGAATCAGGGTGATGCTAAGTTGAAGAACAAATACAGTGCAGTCATGTGCATAAACATGTCATGCATTATGCATGCGTGAAGTTTTGGCAATAGAGTCGTGAAGACATTTTTAACACGCATATTTAGCTTCTCTTGTATGTAACTAGCTATGTAAACGAATCTAGAACGTCGATTTTACCTTAATTCTGATCTTCGGAATAACTTGAAATTTTGAAAGATGACTATATATAATATGGTACCATCAAATCTGTATAATAGTGTCAAATAAAGAAAGGAGGTGGCCGTGGCCATAGGAACGCCGCAATGGCCAATAATAAGCAAGCCATCAGTTATAAAAGTTAAGTACAAGCGTGTATAGGTGAAATTTTTAGAAGAAAGTGTAAAGACTGTTTCTTCTTCCTAGAACAAAAAAAAAATACTTTAAATTGTTTATAAAATGTCAGAACCCTGGATATAGATCTCCCTGCATTTTCTTAATTATAGAACCAAACAAAAGTCCATTTGAGTGACTTATCGTAGTGATCATAAGCATATGTGTGATAGACTCCTGTCACTGAGTATCGAATGTAAGAGAACGAGGAAGAATTTTTGAAGGAAAAATAAAACTAAATAAAAATGCTAACATTGTCCTTGTGCGTTGGCGATCTACGAAAAGACTGAAATAAACGTTTAAAAAATATTTTCTGAACGTATTATTTATCGTAAATTCTACATCGCTAACGCGCAAAAATAAAATTTGATACGCGTCAGTGTAAGAGAAATTTTAATAGTAAGAATTTTTATATGTCACTTAGATTAAATTACTTGTAAGCTAATACAGCTGGTGGGGTAGCCCTAACCACCAAACGATTTTAAGATATTATATAACTGTCGTTGTGTATAATAACGTGAGCGTTTGTCAGTAATTGACGGCGGCGACGACTGCCGGCGCCGGACCGTCCACGACCAACCTTGCTGTTTCCTTACTTCCACTCGACAAAACAATTACCTAATTTAATTTCAGCTCAATCTCACGAATGCCGTTACTGATAATCACAAGATATCACTGCCAATTAATTTTATTTAATCTTTTCAACGCCATGTCAAATAAAAACTAGAGCTAATGTCAACCTTAATTCTTACATACTCAGGTTTATTTTGCATTGTCAACCATGACGGATATTTACGTCAATGGCGTTGAAAAGGTTAAGACTCGAATCGTTTCTATTGTTTGCGCTCACTACTAATACAAATACTAGGCGAGGCAGTCGCTGACTTTTAATTACTGGTCGACGTTCACATCACGAGTAGTATTTGTACATATACTGTGCACTTTATTTCTAAATTCAATTATGTTTATCTAAGAACTTATAACTTTTTTTTCTTGTTTATTGTAAGAACAAGTTGCCCCTGGTATGTTATTCGCTTATGTCCGTTCCCAATATCCGAACCGCGGATAGATAAGGTTACTATAAATTAACTTTTATCACTTTGAATTAATAGAATAAGCAGAATAGAAAAACGTTTTAACGTACGAATTTTGAACACGCTTATTTAGTTAAAACATTACAAATCTAGAACTACTATACTTTTACTATACTTTTGACACATGATGTATGTGGCAAATTTTAACTAGAAGTAACCTAATCTATCCCGTGTTTGCATGTAGGAAACGGACATTAGACTACTTCGTCGCTCGCTTCGAATCTGATTTCGTCGGTGAGCCAAACTTGACCCGTCAATGCGACCAAGCTGAGTCCTGGGACGCCTTGAATTTGGTTGTATTTCGACGCAGATCGCCAAAGTCATGTTCAAGCCGCATGAGATCCGGTTAACCTGGCCTAGCCAACTTCACCACGGACAAAGAGGGATAAGAAAGTTGAACTAAGTCAGTTGTGTTACAGTGCGTTTGTCAAATAAATGTTTAGTTTGAGTTTTATAATAACTACTAGTGAGCGACTAGGTGCCTAAGGGAATGACAACACTGATCCAGCAACGTCACTTCGCTGTGTATTGCTTCTGTAGTTCCTACTCCCGTAGAATTACTAACACATTGTGTGATTTCCTAACACGAATAGAGTTAATATGGTGACATTACTCCTCTAAAGCCTTATATTATATTTTATTAAGTAAATGGTCGAGGTGTTAAGACTAGCCAAGTTTATTATTGCATAGAAATCTTACTGCGTAATTTAATCCCTTAAAAACTAAGCTAAAATTATTTAAATATATTAATATATTCCGTTCAAAAATGTTAAAATGAAATGCATTTTGTTTTAGGAAGCCCGAAAGTGGGTTTCGTCTAATGGTGGACTGATACAGTTAGCTCCAAAGGTCTGATAACTATGAGGGTAGGCAAAGACATTCAACACATATTAATTAAACCCTGCAGAGTTGCATTCATTGTACGCCAGGTGGTTTGAATCCGCTGGGCGCGAGCGGCAAGGGAACGAGTATTGAGACGGTTCTTGGAAGACTTCAGATGAAGGACACCATCCCAATCTCAATCGCCTGTTTATTAATTTTGCTATAAATATAATTATGTAGAAACTAGCATAATAAACTATTATAATTCGAATTGCATAAAAAATATTAATAGTAAATGGCAAAATATTTCGTGATGCCCTCCTACCGAATTAGTTTTGTGAAAAATATGAATACTAAAGGAATTTCTACGAACTTTTGCCCCGCCAATCCTGATAATGCCCGAATGGACTATTTTTGTATTATGGTTAGAATTTTAGATACTATACTTGTTGTATGTTGTGCCGTGTTAGGCGAAACTGCCGAATGGACTAACTACAGTATTGTTATGGCTATTTTCCTACGTAGCGTGTTACGAGACTTATTTGTTTTGGAAATAAGGGCCACCCATGCACTGCCCAAAATAATAATCCGTAGTGATCGAGTGAAATATATAATAATGAATTTTAATATCTGTTTTATTTTACCTAAGATTGCATAATATCTGAAGCTGTAGTCCGACAACTACACGTGCGACCGTCCATCGGGGTGAGGGAGACAGGCATTGAGGAGGCGAAGCGCGCAATATTGCTCGCGGTTCTCATCCCCGGTACACAGCCACCTGGATGGTTACCACGAAACACTAATTTCGATCGTTCGGATGCACCATCCCTTTCACTCGTCAATTGTGAATACATCGTGTTAAAAGGATGGAGCCAACGTAACTTCGATTTTCAAAGTAGCCAACGACTGACTCCCCGCAAGACGGTCGGACGAATGGCGTTGAACCAATGATTGAGCGTTGAAAGGGTTAAACGGGGGCGAATAAGGCCGAGGAGATCTTTGGGGAAGGCCTAAGTACAGCTGTAGACGTGTTTCGGCTGATATGATGGTCAAGATGAGAACGTTTACTTAAGAACAAAGCTTTCTTTTATTTTCATGAGAGTGAAAGATTCTGTGACAGAAAGTAATACTTTCACTGGAAATAAACAAACCACAGTCTCGCAAAATCAGTCGGTTTATTTACTAAATGCGATATAATATTATTAAATAAGTTAACTTAGGTAATTTCAAGCTACAGTAACGTTATGGTACATCTTGAGGTAGAAACGCTGCGCCTGCGCTTCCAGTTCTTGCAGCGATCGCACTACCGGCGCCATCTGTGACACGTGGTCCTGAAACATATATTTAGTAACCAACAAGAACTTACAGTATAGTATTTCTGTTTTTGGTCGGCCGCATCCCCCATTGTTCTCTTAAGGCCGCGCGCAGACAGCAGACAATTTAGTCGGCCGATTGTGTTCTGCCTCCGCAAACTTTATAAAAATTGATAGTAAGTCGGCCGTGTGCGGGGAGGGCGGCCGTGTTCTTAACACGCGACCAACCAAAAATAGAAATATACCCACTTGAACGAATGACAAACACGCGGTGATTCAAATTGTACACTGAACTATTTTTCATGAATACACTCGCGTACTAAATTATTGTACAAATTATCTAAATTGTAATTAAATCAGAAAAATTATAGATGCACCATGGGAATACACGTGTTCCACTCTGAACAAATCAAAGAATATGTGTAAAATTGACGCTTAGTGCTTTTGCCTAAGTAGACTACATTATGCCAGAATTCTGCAGTCATCAGCAAATCAAAAAAACACAAATCAAATCAATCCTTACAGAGGAGGCAAACGACTAAGGGACGATTTCCACCGACCGGACGGCACGGCAACGGATTTTACAATATTTCAACGAAATTAAACTGTCTACACAGTAATTAAAGTCTATATTACCAAGCCCGCTTGACAGCGTGACGCGGGATCAGCCCGCTCTCAAGAGGCTGTGCGTAACTTTAGACTTTAATTACTGGATAGACAGTTTAATTTCGTTTAAAGATTATAAAATCCGTTGCCGTGCCGTCCAGTTGGTGGAAATCGTCCCTAACACGACGAGAAGACGTACGAATAGAGTACAATGATATTTTTAATTAGACGAAATAAGCGACTGCAGTGCTATTTTCTCTCGTGGTACAAATTGTCTGTAGTTATCTGTTGCCACGCAACGCACCTGATACCCGGTCCCCAATTGCTTCCTCTTCTGCCCGTACACGACCTTCCCGTCGAAGTCGTTGCACGGCACTTTCAGATCCGACTCCACTTGCTGAATCGTCACGTTCAGGTGATCTTCTACGTCGGCAAGGTACTGAAATAAATATTTTATGAACATTATACGAAGAATGGTAATATTATGAGAAATGTAAATTGTGTTACGTTGTCAGTATGTCTACTTTACCCTTAGAACATATTATTATTATAAATAATACGAAGCTTAACCCTTAAACGTACATTTTTTATAAGAATAAATCGAAAACTTTGATAGTACGCACAGTACAGATGATTTTTTTAGTGATTTTTTAGAAAGATAAAACATTTTTTTTATAACATACTTTACGAATTATACGACGGCAATATAATATTTGCCGTTGTCCGTCTACGACACGTCTAAGCAGTGCAGTGACATAACATGTTTGACAGCGTATTGGGTAAGTGCGGGCTTACTACCGCACTCAGAGACGTATATTAATTTTTAAGTTTGATTAAAGTTGCTGCGTCTTATTATATTGCTATAGCATTCACTTATATCGGGAAACACCTCAAATCTTGTCGAAAATCTACCATTTATTAAATTAATAGAAGGAGTGACTTTCTACTTCTATTTTTGTTATTAGTAGGTTTTAGGTTGGATTAAGTAGGTTTATCATTTCGGTCCTTAATACTTGAAAATACATAAAAATACGGTGTTTTATTGTTAATAAATGAAAATGTACGACTGCAAATACCGCCGTATTGCCGTTAACCACTAAAGGATTAATAGGTTGAAAACTGCATTACTGAAATAAATGCACTAATATATTTTCCAACCACACATTTTTAACATAACGCGCTTCCCAAGAGTAGAGACCACTGTTGAGAAGAAACGCTGCAGGAAAACAGTCTTTTTAGGGTTCCGTACCAAAATTGTAAAAAAGGAACCCTTATGGTGAGACTTCGTTGTCTGTCTGTCTGTATGTCACAGCAGTTTTTCTCAGCAACTACACAAGCTATCAACTTGAAATTTGGCATAGTTGTATAACTTGCTTGCCCGCATGTTTTTAGTAAAAAAAATGAAATTAATTAATTAAATAAATAAATAATTTTATTAATAATTGAAAAGGGGTCACAGTAGTGTATAAAGTGTATGGTAATTACCTGCATTTCATTGTACCACATGCAGCAGCCCTTGGGCCGGTCGTCGATGAGGCTCGTGTTGCGGCAGTTGCGCCCGCGCGTCGAGCACCACTCGCCGTGATACCACACCTAACAAAAACCAGCAAGTCAATATGACGACGCGGTCAGCCCAGTTAGCAGTCACCCTGTCTACGGAGCTAGCGGTCCGGGTTCGATTCCCGGTATGGGCAAATATTCATGTGATGAGCGCGAATATTTGTTCCGGAGTCTTGGATGTTTTCTGTGTATTTAAGGATTTATTTCTCTATATTATAAGTATCATTATCTAGTAACCATAATACAAGCCTAGAGCTATGTTTGGGACTAGGAAATTTTTGTGAGATTGTCCCCTGATATTTATTTATATTTGTTTCAAATAAGTCTTGCGCGTGGTCAAAACCGAGCGCACTTGCAAGCATTTACGCAAACCTGCAAAGTAAAGTTAAATGGTGACGCATTGTTGAACAATCAAAAATTGTAAACGTTATAGCGTACGGTACGGCTACGCTAAAATTAATGCCGACTTGGATGTGACAAGGTTATATAGCGGCAAGGAATTAAATGGCTGCGCTAATGCGATGATATTAGCATACCTTTTCGGGCACTGTCGAAACAAGGCTGATGGCGAGTCCCATCCGCTCCGCGCGCCCCACGCGGCCGATGCGATGCACGTAGTTGGATTTCTCATCAGGCAGGGTCACGTTGATCACTGAAATATAAGTTCTCTCAAACATACACGGACTTTTTCTTATAAAACTAAAAAAAAGCTTTCGTTTATGGGACACAAACCCAAGAGGACTTAGCCCTCTGGTTTAGTAACAGGGTTTAGACTAGGCAACAGTGATGTTGACAGGGCCTAACGTTAAACCTCCAACTGTTGTCAGGTATTTAAATAAGTTTATATCCAAATGTTCATTTTGGACATCATCTGCTTATCAAGGTCTAACTTACGAGTCCCAACTCATTGGGTCTACGTTAAGTATGGCTGAGAACCTGTTGCCACCTTCCGACTGGATTATCAGATCTGTTCTTATGTACCATAATATTGTATTGTCAACGGGTTTACATAGGTATCCCAAATTTCAATCCATGCCATTAACGAAGATAAAAAAACGTGTAAAACGCAAGACACTCACTGAAAGGCAGGCCCGAGACGTCGATGCCCCTGGCCGCCACGTCGGTACAGATGAGGAACTTGACCTTGGACTGCTTGAAGGCCTCGAGGTTGGCCTTGCGCTCGTGAGGCTTGCGGTCGCCGTGGAGGCACACGCAGGTGAACTCGTTGCCGAAGGATTTGAGGTAGCGCTCCATGTTGTCGCAATCCAGTTTGGTGCGGCAGAAGATGATGGCTCTGTGAACCAGAGATGTGATAAATGTAATCCCTGCCTGCCTGAAGACCAAGATGGAATGCCTATGCTAGTCATTTCAAGGGTCCCATACCGGAACACAACCTGTGAACGCTGTCGGCCAGTTAACGGGTGAGGTGGTGGTAGCGCTCCTACCACCCGCAAAATAAGTACACACATCAAAGTGTGTAAGTTTAAAATATAACCTAAAAATATGTTGATTTCTTAACATATCGTAGGGTAAATAGTGATGGCACCAGTAATGGACAAGGACCAATGATGGACACATGATTCTTATTCTGAAGAAGATAAGGATTATTCATTTACTTTGCAACAATCAATTTATAACCCTATGATCTTTGAATAAAGAATTAAATGTCCATTACTGGTGCCTGTCAGCTAAAAGTGTCCAACACTGGTGCCAAAAAAGATCAAATAATTCAAAAGTTGCTAACTTGACGCGCCTTTAGAAAAAAAGAAAGAGAAGAACACTACAGGAGAAATATTTAAAAAAATACATTAAGTAACATTTTTGGAAAAACTGCCTTAGCACAGGGAATATGCAAGGCTATTTCTTATTCTAGGAGTAGTCATGGACAAAAGTATTTTAATTATGTCGTTTCGGTACATAGCATGGCTGAGTTGTAGTTTGAGCGCTGTTTCTCCAACAAACCGCTGTGTCAGTTTGGCGAGGAAAAAACTTAATGCAAAACGTTATGTACAAAAATAAAAATAAATAAAAAATGACAATATCGTACTTTTGAGTACCTACTTGAATTCTTACTTCCGTACTAATATTATAAATGCGAAAATGAGTTTGTTTGTTTGTTTGTTACGCTTTCACGACTAAACCGCTAAACCGATTTTGATGAAATTGGATATGGAGATAGTTTAGTCCCGGGAAAGGACAAAGGATAAGTATCCCTTTTCCTTTCGATTTATCTAAATTGGACAGCTCCCGAGGGAGCAGCGATAAACGACTTCTACGCGGACGAAGTCACGGGCAAAAGGTAATAAATTCTAAGAATAACTAGAGTCCAATTTAATAGTTACCTGTCCATCTTGTGCTCCCTGATTGCGCGCACGCAATATTCGCCCTTAAGTATCTTCACAGCCTCGGACAGCGTTTCGGGCGTCGTGTTGCCGCTGTTAATGTTATCTTTGGCGTGCACGGCGTCTGTCGCTATTTGCCTTTAACAAATTAAAACCTATATATATACAAATTTAGAAGTTGTATCTAGACCGACCGATAGTTAAATCATAAATACATAAGGTAACACAACATTAAAAAAATAAAAAATAGTTCATTTCATTACATTAATTAGAAATTTGTAGTGGTAGTTAGCACCTGTAATGGAAAAGGCGTGGGCACAGCGGGGTACACTACATAACTCCGAAGAGTCATAATTCCGAATTGATTGAAATCCCGAATTTTCATAATTCCGAATGCAATTTTTTTTATGGAGGCTTTATTTTTTGATATAGCACATAAATCAAACCTAACCTAACCAACGTATAGCAATTCAAATATGTTTTTAATTTTAAATAGCTCCAGTATAACATAGATTTCGTAAAAATGAAAATTCGGACAAATTAATATTCGGAAAAAATATTTCGGAATATTTGGGTGTTCCCGGCACAGCCTGGCTGGTTTTAAGCCCACCCGTGGTCAGTTGTTAAAATAAGAAAGGTTGTGTAGGATCGATGTGAGCACTTACTTCCGCAGCGTCTCCCAGGCGCGGTCCTTCTGCGGGTCGAGCAGCGCCACCACGTGGTGCACGGTCTCGGGCACCGCATCTTCGCCCTTCAGGTCGATCCACGTCGGGAAGTGCATGAGCTTCTCCTACAACCAAGATGTAAAGGAAAGCCGGTTAAGTGCGAGTAGGACTCGCGCACCGAGGGTTCCGCACAAACTTGTAGGTATGTAAATAGTAAATCACGGGAATACAATAGAAACAACATCCAGTATAAACTGACAATATGTATATTTTTAGTGAGTTCTACAAGATAATCAAAATTAAATGTGTACAAACAGCAAAATGTCGTGTTACTATCCACGAAAATTTGATACAGATAGTTGTTACAATTCAATAAATTATTTTCAGAAGAGGGTTGTAGTAACAAACACATTTTTAAAAATAAGCTCAAACATCATATTTTAAATTAATTCATCAACCAAAAGGATTAGGTTTTTTTGTATTAGATAGTAAGGTATTTAGTATAGGTACACTTTAGCATATAAAGAGTGCATAATTCGCCTACAAACTGTTTAGCAGTTTGGCGAAGCTGTTACAGTGTAAAACCCTGTGTACTTTAATTATAAAATAAATAAAATAAAATAAAACTTGCAACAAAACTTACAGCCATCTTCTTGACCTCGAACGCGTGCAGCGTGGCGGAGCAGACGACCATCTGCAGGCGGCGGCCGTCCGAGGTGATCTTGGGCATCTGCCGGTGCAGCCGCTCGATCAGCTCGCCGTGCCCCGCCTTCAGCAGCCCGTCCGCCTCGTCCAGCACGAAGAAGCGGCAGTGCGTCAGCGCCAGGTAACCTACGAGGACATAATAGTAGGTTGTACAACAAGTGCATAGAACGCACCATTTTACGCGAGACGTTTATCCATCCAAGCGAGCTTGCGAGCGAGGACGGATATAAAGTCGAGTGATAAATGGGTTTTATGGACGAGTTGTACACTCTACTTTTCACTTCGATTGCGAGGAAATGAAACAGCAACACGATAAAAAAAAATGCGACGAAATAAAAATTATAAGTTTATTTCATGAAGCTTTATTGTGTACTTTGGCTGTTGGTATCCTTGCCTTGGTCTTAGAATACTAACGAAACGAAATAAAATAAAGAGGTTATTCTATTAAGTTAAAGTTGTTCGTGTGGCTGTTGGACCGATTGCCTCGGTCTTCGACGAAGATTTTACTTTATGCACTAGAGCATAAGAAGCGACTTTATGTCGCCTACGCACGACATAAAGACGAACTTTTAGAGCATGAGAAGTGTAAATAAATAAATATCACGGAACAATCTCACACAAATTGACCTAGCTCCAAACTAAAATCTAGTCGTGTACTATAAGTAGGAGGCAATACTAAACATACTCTCAACTTACTCTTACGCTCAACTCACAAATATTCATCCATACCGAGAACCGCAGACGAGACCGCTAAGTAGCTTCTTATGCATGGTCAATACTGACTAGCCTAACCGCGTCCTCAATTTACATAAACGAGGTTTAAAAAGCAAATAAGTATGGAGATTTTAAGCGCCATGTAAGTAATGTGGGGCAAACAAGATCGTCATGCTGCAACTGACACGCGATCTTGCACAAGCAAGAATGTGTGTGTATTTGTGTCACTTTTGTTTTTAAACACTACAAATTTCAAATAAATAACTAATAGGATTACAGGAAAAAAAAATTATTACCTAGGTATGTAAGTGTCTTTCTTGTTAGTGTCATTGTTTATAAGCTTTAAAAACACAAAGCGCGGGCGCGGGTCGGGTGCGGTCTGTGAGAAGGCCTATCGTAGAATGCGTGTATTACGACCAATGTAACGGCGGTACGCCCGCGTCCAACCCGCTCCCGCGCTCTGTGTGTTTTACTCTTAAGCACACTTCATCAAACTAATCTGTGAACCCACCTCCTTGAATGAGATCCTCGAGCCTGCCAGGCGTGCCGACCACGATATCGACCCCACTGCTGAGCTCGTTGATCTGATCCTTGACATTGACTCCTCCGACCACTAACAGCTCCCGAATTTTAGGATTCTCCAGGTGCTTCTTAAACTTGATGATCTGATTACAGGTCTGCTCGGCCAACTCGCGCGATGGCTACAAGTTCAAGAATAAACAGTTTAAAAAATATATTAATCGAAAGAATAATACAGATGAAAAAAAAACAGTCTTCAAAAACCCACTAAAAAAGGTTAAACAATGACTGGTCTCCTAGGAATTGCCTATTTGGTGCCTTGAGAGTACCCTTACCCTTTCCAACAAAAAAAGCATTTTCGAAATCAGTCCACAATTGACAGAGCAGTCGTTGAACATACATAAAAAAAACCATAGAACCTTTTTTATATTGGTTAAATAGTTTAATATTTACCTCAATAATAATAGCTTGTGGGGCGTTGTTGGATGGCTTGCTGTCAGTAGTCACTCCAGCTTGCACCACATTGTTCTTTACACACTCTTTTGGAGCCTTAGACACTGCCACGTAACCAGTCGGAATCGGATACTGTAAAGAAAAGAATTGAAGTTCAAACCATTCACAAAACAAAAAAAAAAATGGTGAGCAAATAAAAGCAAAAATCGGGTCAGGTTCGAAATCCAGTCTTATTTTAATTAAGCAAAGCCTTGCTTATGAGATATGATTAAAATTAAAATATACAAGCTTACTTGTATATTTTAATTACATACTTACTTACATACTTATATGTAAGTTTGTAGAGGTTGCCTTAGGACACTTTTGTAGACAATTTTGTATTAAACCTGGCATCTATTGGTTGGTACATTGTACACAACATATTGATACAACATTAAATTTAATAAAATACAAGAATAACCTTAAAAGGTGTGGCACCAAAGTTGAAGCTCATCTCTGCATTCTTCAACACAATGGCAGGAAAGTAGCAATCGGAGCACCGGGACTGATCCAACTTGAAAGCAACTCCCAGGCATTCTCCATTCTTGGTGAAGCGGATCTCACCCGCATTTAAATTTAATAGGCACCCTGTCAGAAACAATATATTAAATAAGTATAATATAATATGAGAACTGAAAATGGTATACATATAATACATACAAAGAATATTTATCGGATGTATCCACTGAATTCAAGTTGATGTTTTTTCAATTATAGTAAATGACAAATGTCTAAAATTCAATGTAACATATATCTGTGGTTTCATCACCATTTTAAACAAATTTAAATTAAACAAAGATTTAAAATTAATTACAAATTCCTAAAATTATGAAGTCTCATTACCATTGTTGAGGATATGTTATGTTATTGTCACAAATTTTAATTGCTCAATCCTCTGTAATAGACAAAGTAGGCTTAGTAAGAAGGTCCTGTTAGGCACCCTACGGGTACAGATCCCTAACTAGCAATTTCGACACTAAACATACAAGATGTTTTTTAAGCTATTAAGTTTACCATACACAAAATCAAAAATTGTATTAAATTATAATTATGATAAATGCAGTGTAATTATCAAGAAATAACACATACCAATGACATCATTCTTCCCATATGCTGAGCCATAGTCATCAAACTGTTTGGCATTAGATTTCTTGCCTGTGCCTCCAAACCCAAAGCCCAGACGGTCTGTGCCCAGATCCAGCCGAGCCTGATCATGGAATGTTAAATTAAAAAAAATAACTCACGACCAGAACAAATCATATTTTACCTAATATACAAAAATAAAGACAACTGTAAAGGAAACTTACAGCTTGTGTAGACCAACCCACACGGCACAGCCCTTCATCAGTGACTGTAGCTTCATAGTAATAAGCTCCCTTTGAGTGCAAGCCCTTAGTGGCCCTGCAACCGTGCCACATCTTCTGATCCCTAGACTGGCACCGTAACCCATCTGGAGTCACCGCCAACGCGTCGTTACGATCAAAAAACGACATCGTCCATTCTGACGAAGTTAGCGCTATCACTTTACTAACTTTCCCTTCTTGTATATCCTTTAAAGTTTCCCAGACGATTTGTATAATTGGCAGGCAGAAGGCACCGGTCTTTCCACTACCAGTCTCCGCAGCCATGAGTACATCTCCGCCGCCTAGAATTAGAGGAACCGCTTCAGCCTGAACGTCTGTCGGCAGAGTCCAGTCCATCTCATCAATGGCTTTCCCAAGTTCGGGCAGGACGCCGAACTCCTCAAAAGCCGTCATGATGAAGAAAAAACAGAATTATTTCCTGAATAAACCTGGGTAACTAGGGTAACTATAGATTCAAGACCGACAGGCGACACTATATGACAGAATTGACAGACTACCGAAGTGTTACTAACAAGAAAAATTCATTTATGATTTTTTGTAAAGTCGGTTTTACACGTATCAGCACAGCACGAATTTCAGTGAATGGTTTGGACGAAATAATCCAAAAAATATTATCTTTGGAGGTCAGCTGTTACGTCAAATTTGACAAAAACACCTATTGGTCTGTGGTATTTGCAACCTAAAACCTAGTATTGAATTGAAATTTGTCTTACTGTTAGCTTGAATTACATAATGGAACTTGAGCTACTCAGTTCAGATACAAAGACTCCCAGGAAGTTGTCACCTGCAGGAAAGATTTTAATTTATACAACCGGTGGATTAGCTGTAGGAGTTAGCATAGTCTGTATCCCATTCGTATCGCCAGCTCTGAGAAAGGTTTGCCTGCCTTACGTTCCAGCGACTACGGAACAGTTAGCGGGAGTAACCGCAGCGCTAGTGGGGCGGAGCGGGAAGTTGCTCGATGTAGGTTCAGGGGATGGACGGATTGTTTTCACTGCTGCTAAACTGGGCTTCAAAGCAGATGGAGTAGAACTCAATCCTTGGCTTGTCTGCTACTCCCGAATAGCCGCTCTTCTGTCTTCTCAAAGCCAAAACACAAGATTTTACAGAAGAAATTTATGGACCTTTAGTTTAAAGCCTTACAACAATGTTGTGATATTTGGTGTTGAACAAATGATGTCAGAGTTTGAAAAGAAACTGTTATCTGAAAGTGACCATGATACTCTGGTAGTAGCATGTAGGTTTCCTTTACCAAATTTGGTTCCTGTAGAAACAATAGGACATGGAGTTGACACTGTTTGGAAGTATGTAATTAAAAGATAAAAAGTTTTAACTTATGTTTATATTTCTTAGATAATATTTATATATATATTTTTATTGTACAGTAAATCTCTTATATGTAAGTAATAATAAATATTTTTTAGAATCTTCCTGCCCTTTTTCTGCCAGTATATTTGGTGTCTGGTTTAGTCTCTTTGCCCTGTTTCCGCCTTCTCTCCTTCTTCTCCAAAAGCCAAGCCTTTGTATTTTTTAGGGGCTTGCCTCTGGCATTTTTACC
Organism: Tortrix viridana; assembly: GCA_963241965.1. NCBI lineage: Eukaryota > Metazoa > Arthropoda > Insecta > Lepidoptera > Tortricidae > Tortrix > Tortrix viridana. Next base: position 5,920,917 of record OY725191.1, on the reverse strand, counting down.
AGCTTCCCTCCTTGCGTATTTCACTTGGAGATCATTCTCTTCTTCTGTACCTGAGGTAAAAAAAACCCTAAATATAAATAGTCAACAGAATGACAGTAAAGATGATGGTGTGAGAAGTAAGAAAACGTGATACTAGCTCTTATTGCCTCTTGCCAAATTTGAATGTTGTGTCTGCATGAATGATGATGACACCAGGTATAATAGTATGTTGTGATATAATTAGAGCCTATGGAATCATACCCTATAATTATAATATAGCCTACAATAGGTGGTTACTGTAACACTTACCAAGGGCTTTTGGCAGTGGTGCTGAACCTCCAGTCATAAGCACAAGGAAAAATTTCTTGGCCTTTGTTGAATTTGGGTAATCTATGACCACGCCTCCATAGAAGCCTGCCTTCATTGCTTGAGAGGTAAGGAGTTCCAACTGACTCTCATTTTGAGGATAGAACTGAAATACTGCTCTAGCTGATCTAGACTGAAATTTAAGGGATCAATTAATTAATCAATTCAGAAAATTGTTTTAGCGTAAGATAAAATAGTACTTTAGAATGCCTTGACCCCAACTATAGTTAGTTGTATACAACTAAACTAAAAACAGTGGTTTCAATTACCAGTGATGCATATAATGTGCTAAAGAATTTATGCAGTCTTTTAACAGGATTGTGTGACTTTTTGTCTGCATTAAACAGCCATTGGATTGCTGACACTGACACTGCTCCATCAAAGCAACCAGCTCTGAATGGGACACCTTCACCCATGTCACTGAGCACTAGGTCGCCTTCTGTTTCACGTTCCAGAGCAACTTCTGTAAAACAAACAGTATCACCATTAGTAAAAAAGTCTTTTCCCACTTTAAACCCCTATTGTTTATATTACCTGTAAATTTTATATATAGTGAAACAAAACATACCAAGCATAGCCTTGGATATATCCATCCCAATCCACATGTGGCCATTTTCCTCCAACACTGAGCCAGAGAGTCCTGAGCCACAGCCAATATCCAGGAGCAAGCATGGAGTATCTTCAGGTAGCAACAGTAACTCTAGGCATCTCTCTGTCATTTGTGCTTGAATGTCTATGATTCGTGAACTGTAAGATAAAAATTAAACATAGGTAGGTGAATATAAATACATAATACTTACCAACAATGTTCTCAATTTTTAATACAATTCCTTTTGGTTTTTAGGGTGGCTTATAAACATTATTTTAATAATGAAACGAAGAATGACTCACTTTTGGGTGTATTTTCTGGCTTCATCTTCATTATAAAACTGAAATAGAAGAGAAGTTATTTTAACTTAATTTCAGAACATTTAACATAAGTTAGCGTTTAATGAAATGCACAAAGTAAACTTACAATCTCGGGAGGTGCCTGAAACTCTGGCCTTCGTGACATTTTTCCAACTTCTTTCTGTACTTCGAGTCTTTAATAAATAGTTGATAAATACAAATAATATGGACACGAGCTCTAACCTCAAATCATAACATTAAGTGAAAGACACGTGACACTTTAGGTCACAGATTATAAGGGTATGTCTAAAGTGTATGTCTAACTAAAGTGCTTTAGGTGACAGATGGACAGTAAAATTAAACGTCAAGAACTCTTTTCTCGTCAAGAATTTGCAATTTATAGAATTTATTATATTTTATTATTTATTTATTTATTAAAATATTATGCATCTCTTTGATGTGGAGTTATAAAAAGAAGAGGTTGATCTGAGACTTACTATAAATAAATAATTACAAACCAATACCTACTAAGTTTAAATTGCACTATCAAAACGCAAGTTCCCGTATATTTTTATTATTTATGAAAACAGACTTCAAAAGGCAAAATGCAAATCCCTAAAAATTTTACGGTGACATTTGTCACGTAACGATGACGAATTTTGACTTGGGGATAAAAAATGTTTAAGGTTTTCACGTCTGTCGCTTTTGCAACCATAACATTGGTGAAATCATGTCGCCAATTATAATTTGAAAAGCGCCCGCCTTTTTTTAACTTATGTTTTTGCATTTTTTTAAAGTCATACTCTCCAGTTACTCATACAAAATCTCATTGCTTTTTTCTAGAAAGTAAGCGGTTTTACCTATAACAAATGTAGCAACATTAAGGCTGTTTGTGCACTAACCGTGTATTTACCGATCGTAAAATATCCACTCTCTCCTGGCCTACGTTCACCAGGAGCACTATTATTTTAATTAATTATTTCGTTACAATTTTTTTCATCAAAGCATTAAAAAAAAATCATCAAAATTACGAATCGCGGACGATAGTGCTCAAGCACACATACGCACGCTTAGTAATAAACAGGTTTATGTCGAAACAAGGCAGTTTGATATTAAATCTTAATCATTTTAAGTTACGGTTGAAAATGGAATACAGGTTTATTTCGACTTGAGCCGTTTTATTACTAAGCGTACAATTTGTTTTACGTTGCCACTATCTCGGAATAGAAAAGACGGCACAGATTAGCGAAATATGAAATAAGGGTCGGTATAAACGTGCGCAGTGCACAATCGCCCAAACGCCCATACTTACCATACTTGGTTCGCTAGATCGGAGCAGAAAAAGTCGAGCCTCTGAATTGGAAAAACGCGGTCACTGCCCATACCCTTATAATCTGTGGTCTATGCACAAAAAAAAAACAGTCTAACAATGTGACAGCTGTTATCGCGGGAAATGGAGTAAATATGTCATTTCAATGTTTGAATTTTATTTTATTTTATTATTGCAATTAATCAGTGCATATTAAGTTGCATAATAGATATTATTGTAAAATGCCACCTAAATCTCTAAGCTTAAAGAAGGTGAGTGGTTTTATTTAGAGATATCGTACCATTTTCAACACAATGATGATGGTTTTTTTGACAATATTAGCACAACTGATTTTAAAATGTACTTTACAGGCTCAGCCGGGGCCACCAAAGAATCAAAAATCCATAACGCAATTCTTTAAGAACGCAAACTCGTGTAACGCGCAGAGTACGCCGTCAAACAAACCTGCTTCTCCTGTGAAAGAAGTAGATAAGGCAATCAAGCGAAAGGCTACCTCTCCACTTGTTATTAAGGAGATCAGTTCTGACAAATCATGTGCAACTAATAAGAAAACTACAAATAAGAAACCTAAATCCGATAGAATATATGGTACCACAAGATCCTCATCAATAAATGGTATTACTTGTATAACAAAGTCACCAGAAAAAGAAAATGGTTTTAAAACAGAAAAATGTATTGATGACTTTGATAGCCTTTTAGAATGTAATAATGTAGATAAAGAAGAAAATAAAAAAGACTGCACTCCAAGAAAGATCAACAGGTCTCCTTTAGGACCTAGTGTAGTTCCAAATATTGTAAATGATAGGATATTAAGTATCTCTGATGATGAAGAGATACCAATCAAATCCAATGGGCCTGATCATGATGCAAGTATCCAATGCCAAGGAAATTTTTCGCCCAATTTTTTTTATTTGAATGATGAGGACAGCCCTGATATAAACAAAACAATACCTGTAATGAATGGAAATGGTAAATATGTACCTTTTATATTTAACTAGCGACGTACCCTAGCTTTACAGGGGTAGCACTAAATTAATAAATTATAGCATATAACCTTCCTATATAATCCCTCTTTCTTTTGGTGAAAACTGTATGAAAATCTGTGTTTCTGAGATTAGCCCAAACAGACACAAACCCTGCATGGTGGGGGACTTTAATTTATAATATTATTATGTAGTGAGGTTATAGGGAATATGAATTAATATTTTTTTTGCTTTAATAAAAAGTCATTCTTGTAACAAACAGTAGAGAAAAAATATTTTTCATATAACTATAAAAATTACCATGATATAAGCCATTAGACATACCCTTCAATGTTTTTTATTTCATATTTTGTAGAGTCGAAGGTCAGTGTTCTTTGTTGTAGCGACTATTTGGCTATAGCGGCGAAAAATCTAAGTCCCTTGAATTTAAAGCATGCTTTAGTACAAAATTCATGTGGCTATAGCGACTTTGGATGTAAAGCCGACTTCGAGTTTAACAACTATTTTTAATTAATCATTTGTAAAAAAATCCTGGAAATCCCATGCAGATATAGAGACCGGAGTCGGCCGCCAAAGGAACAAAGAGCTTTCTTATCTTTTGTTTAAATTCACAGATGGTCAGTTACCTGTGGTGACCTTTACTTTTTGTTTATAGAAATTAGCCAGGTAGGTAGATAAGCGTGTAGTTTCGGAGTTAAATTTATGGTTCAGTTACAGGTTACAGAGTGATATTCTGAGTGGCAATTCCGTTTACCTTTGATAGTAACGACTTCCGGATATAATGACGACATTATAGTGGTCCCTATATCGTCGTTATAACCGAAGTCCACTGTAATTAAAATTGTTCCCCAATCAACAAAAAATATTTAAATTACAGTTGAATTGAGAACCTCCTTTTTTGAAGTCAGTTAGAAATATTTGTTTACAGTGTCAAGTATAGATTATAATAAATATTTTAATCTTTACAGATACTCCTAAAAGTAACAGTACCATAAAATCTGTGAAATCTTTTAAGGCGGTCCAAAACAAATTGTCTGTAAAATGTGCTAAAGTACTTGAATTCAGTGACCAAGATGTTGATTGTCTATTTGGTGAAGACTGGGATGAAAATATTAATGAGGTATGTATGAAGACAATAACCATTTTAAGAAGATTGCAAGTATATTTTAAATTTGTGTTTATATTTTACCCAGTCAGGCCTTCTCTTTTTATATATATAGAAAGCCGCGAATAACAGCTAACTATATAATATATATATTTGGAATGTGCTAATTAAGCCCTTTCATTTAACACCCCACACTGCATGATAAAAAAATATTTTTTTTTAGTTCATGACTATGTCCACTAGAGGGCGCTTTATTCAATTTAATGTGACGTCACATATCCTATAACCAGGGGACCATCAAAACGCTTCCAACGATAGCCCATTTGTCAGATTATGATAAGTAGTTTAGAAGTTATGAGGGAACAGATGAACATACATATTACATACATACATTCCGGTCAAAATCATAACCCTCCTTTTCGCTTCGCCGTAGTCGGGTAAAAAGAAAATAGTAAGGCGATCTAACAGGAGGTTGAATTTGAATTTATTTTAAACTTAGAAACAAATAATTCAACACACCCCTTGAAACAATAATCAACCTTTATAGTATACATTTAAATACATAATAAAAATTTAAACAGAACTTGTGTCTTCCAAGTGTTTCCTGGGTAATACAATAATTTTTGGTTCAACATTTGTTGCTAGGATTAGGGAAAACCCAGTAAGAACCTAATCACACCAAGTAAGTAATTATATAATAAATAATAATAAATATCAGGGACAATTTCACACAAATTGACCTAGTCCCAAACTAAGCTTTAGGCTGGTACTATGGGTGCTAGGCAACGATATGTATACATATGTATTTATATAGAGAAATAAATACTTAAATATATAGAAAACATCCATGACTCAGGAACAAATACTCGCGCTCATCACGCTAATATTTGCTCATACCGCGATTCGAACCCCGGACCGCGAGTTCCGTAGGCAGGGTCACTACCAACTAGGCTAACCGCGTCGTATGTTCAATACTTTAAATTGATTACTTTACTAATTATACTTTTTTCAATTTGTTCTCTTGAGAAATGATATTTAATATCAATATGTTTCGACCGCTTATGATTTGGGGTTATTTGCAATACTGATTCGGGGTTATATTGATATGTTCATATTGATACTGACTGCTAAGGACTTAAGCCATAATGCTTCCCTTACAGCCTCACACAATGCCATATACTCGGCGTCGGTGGAAGAGGCCGCGACTGACGTTTGTCTCTTTGTATTCTAGGTCATTGTACACTGATCAAACAGATTGAATAAATACCCTGTAGTACTTTTCCTGTCACGTGTATCATTCCACCCCAATCTGAGTAAATAAATAAATAAATACAACTCTTTTAAGACATTGCCACAGCTCCTTGTTGTTTTTGGTTATATCTAGGTTTTCTATCATGCCACATTTGGAATGGCGTTTGTGAAAGTTTGAGAGCTTTAGTTGGTGTTATGTTTATTAAATGATCAGCAGTCATTACTGCTTCTCCCCAGAAATGTTTTTCCAATTTATCAGCGTTTAACATAGAACAAGCTTTTTCTGTAATGGTTCTCACCATTTTCTCTCAGAAACACCGTTCAACTATGGAGTCCTTGGAAATTATCAAATGATAAGTTATTCCTTTCTCAACATATTATGCTTTCATTTCAGAGGATAAATACTCTCCACCGTTATCGTCATTTAGGCATGCTTCACATAATTCATAATTTGGCACCACTTCGTCTGACGTCAAAGAATATTAAAAAAAAAAAAATTGCTGAGTCGGCCAAGCTGTTCTCAAGTTATGGCGTGACCAAGGGAAATAGGGATTCATAGCTAATATTAGAAAGCATGTCAGACTACGATGTATTAAGTTTGTATTCAGAGTTCACACGATTTATTAAAAATATAACATTATATGAAATAAATTTGAGCAACATTTTTCTTCACATGTCACCTAACGGATGATCACGAAGTCTAAGTAGTACAATGCAAGTGATGAACGGTACCATACTTAAGCAAATGTCACTGCTTATAAGTCTTACAACTATGGCAAGGTCAAAAACTCAGTCAATCACAAGAAACACTAAATATTTTAACTTGGTTTCTGGGAATTGGTTGGTATCGCCTGAATCGCCAGCATAGCACGGTAGTCTTACCGCACAGGTGTGGTATCGAGCAGCACAACCGTGGGCTGCTCCTTCGTTTGCATGTCGTCGTAATCGCCCGTGACGCCCGTGACGTCGGGCAGAGCGGTTTGCACCCACGCTTGTGTTCGCAGCACGCTTACAGGTAGGTCCTTTACCCCTGGGACAAATGCCCACTTTTGGTACAAAGCCAATGCCAAACTCTTCACATCGTCAGTTGGCAGCGAGTCTATCTCAACATCCATAAAGTGCTCCTCCACAGTCGCTCGAACTATCCTTTGCGTACTCGCTTCATCAAAGTATTCCCGTCGGATTTTAGACGTCAATGAAGCATTTAAGAACATCTGCCAGCGTGGGATGTAGTAGTAATGAAACATTTCGGCCCACTGCTTGCAAGCGTAGTCGGAGATCTCTCCATTCGGCCCCCAGAGAGTGATCTGGTTGCGCGCGTTCATCTCGTACTGGACAGCTTGCTTTGGGCTGCTGGCGAAGCTCCTCGCTTTGGACAACCAGTTGTTGATAGTAAAATCCGGGTTGTTACGAAGGATTCTCTCCATATCCAGCATAGCGTCGAGAAAGAGGTTGATGGAAGCGTTGAATACCCAACTGTTCGAGAATCGATCGTCCTGCAGGTTGACGTAAAGTTGCCCGGCGCGGTACTGTAGCGCCTGCCGCGTCACATCCACCAGGTCGTGGTAGAAGCCGGGCGAGTGACACTCCGTGTTCGACACTTCCACGAACATTCTGAAAGCTTGAAACAGGTCGTGGCTTTTGTACCACGCCCAGGGTCTTATTTTGAAACTGGGGCGGTGAGTGACCACGTACTTGCCACGTATTTTGTTGAGACCATCGAAGCTATAGACACTGTCGAGCAGGTGGCGCCAGGCGGGCGCGGTGTCGTTGCAGCCGTAGCGGCGCTCAGCGTACTCAGCCGCCCAGGCGGGCAGATCCACAGGCGCGCGGCGCCACGCCGCCTCCAGCATCAGCTCGTACACCACGTAGTTCTGGTTGATGCCCTCCGGCGTGAGCCCTACACCGATCATGGTGCTGTTGATCCGCGCCCGCGCCTGGTAAACGTTATTATTGATCGTCTTCATATTCCCGAACATGCCAAGCGTCCCACCGAAGTTGTGCAGCATACACCACACGAACGGCTGACCGTAATACTGCTGGTATAAATCGTACTGGGGCCACTGCTCTGACTGCAGATCCAGAACTAGCATGCGCCCGTTGGGAACCGATGTAAGGAAGGCTTTCACTCTGTCTGTCGGCCACAAAATCGGGTCATGGACGAACATCCAATTCTGCAGTAGCCACACCGCGTTGTTATCAAAATCGGTTAACGTCGAGTATATAGCCTGGGCGGTGTCCTTGGCGAGGGCGGTGGACCACGATTGGATCTTAACCTCGTTGAAAGGATCTGCGGTGTATATGTGGTTGGTGCCGGAGCCGACGGTGATCTCAGCCAGGAACATTTTCCCGAGATCTTTGAACAGCGGCTCCTTTGGGTCCAAGAAAGAACCGCAGCAGTAGTTGGGGTCGAACTTGTTCCACGAGTCTACGGAATGAATGGTGGCGTTGGGGTATATTCTAGCGATGTCGATCGGCACGTGCCCGTTGAACGCTGGCAGCACGGGGACGATGCCCAACTTGAACATGTAATCGAGGACTTTGCTCTGTATCTCACGCTGAACGTCGTGCCAGCCTTTGGAGAGCGGGCCGGCCCAGGCGCGTACGTTACCCATGCGGTTCCAGGCGAGGAAGGCGGGCCCGGTGAAATGGTCGTTGATCTCGTCGTCGGTGAGCCCGAGTCGTCGGTAGATGCGCGTCCACGCGGCTTCCTGCGCCACCGGCGCCAGCGCCAGGTTGATGCCGTTTAGAGCCATCCACTCCACGTGCCGCGTCCAATCCGTGCTGTTCCACCACACGAAGCTGTACGAGGCGGTGCACACGTTCTGGTAATATCGGAACCTGTCGTTTGCCGTCACCGCCTCGTCTACATCTGGCAACGTACTCGGTATACTAACGCGTTGATTCTGCCAGCTGATGTGGCCCTTTAAATACTTCTTCAAGTAATAATTGAACCCCCACACCGCCGCGACACCGGTGCTCGCTCGGATATGCAATTGCCCTTGACTCGTGCGGAGGGAGAACACATCTTTGTTGTCGTTGAATAAAATGGGATTAATATCTACGATGACACCGCTCATGTAGCGAGATATAATGTTGGACGCCGCATTCTGCTGCACACTTGCCGAGGTTTTTGTTTGTAGTTTTGTCGGATCTAAATATTCGAGGTTCAATGCTGAAACGAAGAGTATTTCGGGGAATACTAGTAGAGCAAGAAGCCTCATAGTGATCGCGGCGCCGTCTCGAGGCGCTCTGAGTAGGTTTGAATTGTGTATGAACTTTTATAGCATCAAGCGGAGCCGATAATAGTGACCGTTGACCTGACTCGCCTTTCATACTGTTTATAAATTCTCCGTTGCCGGTGGACCCCGATTCATAAATAAACCGACTCCTTCTGGAGCACCTTATTCTTACTAAGAATCAATGATAATTGTGAAGATTGTATATCAATAATAAATTATATCATTGTGCGATATTACCTTATGTTTTCCTGCAGAACTACGCGATATGTATAATACTATTTATAATATCATTATAGTATTACTATATTTAGTAGTACTATACTTACTACTACTTACTAGTAAAGGTACAATGTTATACGGTGGCCACCGGCCACGAATAACAAGAAAAAGCATTTAGTGTAATCAAGGAAAACAAACACCGTAATCTGTGGAATAATATTGTGGATAACATTGTACCTAAACTAGTGCGACCTACTTAAGTATGTATAGTAACAACATACATTACCACTGTACGATTAAGTAACGAGCCATGTTTATTTATTTATTGATTTAGTATTTTTGAACTAACAATTTAAGTTTTGGCGTGAAAGGTGTTTTGGGATAAAAATCGATCTAGCTAGGTCACACCTGTGGGTAAGAATTTTTAACCTGAACACTACACACACCCCAGTACACTGTACCAGGTTCGCATATTACACAGGTTGACATATTTGTATACATATATGTATAAACGAGCCTACACGTACAATGTCGATTGGAAAGATGGGCGAGTTTACGTCGCGTCGGACAATTGGCGATTATACGTTGAGCGACTAGAACAGTATTTTCTAGTGAACAAGAGTGGGAAAGAGTTAGAGGTTCCGACCTTAGTAACAGCGATCGGTGCGGAGTGCTACGAATTGCTAGTTAGTTTGGGTACGCTTGATAAGCCTACTACATTTACCGAATTAACGGGTATTTTAGAAAAGCATCTACAGCCCAAACCGAGTATTCTGGCAGAACGATACAAATTTAGACAGAGAAAACAAGGTTGCAACGAGACAATATTGAACTATGTGGCGGTTTGAAAAAAAAAGTCCATGACTTATGACTTCGCGGAAGGGCTTCAGGGAAGTTTAAGGGACCAGTCCGTGTGCGGCATACGCAGCGAAACAATACGTCAACGATTTTTTACCGAGGACAACAAGATAGCCTTTGGACCGGGTTTAACCTGGCCGTTAGCATGGAGGCGGCAGAGAAGGACGCGGCTTTAGTCGAAGGTCAATCGAGAGTTTCGAGTGACGTCTTCGGGGGCACGGCGCAATGTCAAGCCATGGCGTCGCGAGGACCTAGCGGGAGCGGAGCGTCCGTGCGGCCCGAGCGGCCGACAGCGGGCGAGACAGGCGCGAAGGCAGAGGCGGCCGCGCGGCATGGCGGCGGGACGAACAGTGCGGCGGCGCGTGCGGCGGTGCTCACGACGCGCACAATTGCTTTTGTTTTTGTTTGCAAAGTGTGCAATAAGCAGAGGCACTTGCAGCGGGTGTGTCCTTATTTGAGAGACAACTACAGCGCGGAGGTCCTGTACACGGAGGATGACCCGAAGCAATATAGTGAATTTATAGCGACTTGACGAGGTATTTATAACGTGTGTTAATCAAATAGCAACGTCGGCGTACAAACCAATATTAGTAAAGGTAGTGCAGTATCGTGCATTAGTGAGCAATTGTACAAAGAGTTATTTATAGGTTTACAAATGAATAGCTGTAACCTTAAATTAAGATATTATACAGGGGAGCTAGTGACGCCAGTAGGAGTGTTACGGCCTCTTGTAATCGCCGGTGATGCTTAGACCCCTGCCTAACCGATTCCGCAAACATCAATTAGATATAGATTAGTATATTATGTTTGTGTTTATTTTGTTTATATTGTCATTAAGATTAGATTTAAGTGGGGAGGTGATATATGTGGATAGTTTCTTAAGTTAGCATATTGAGGGTACGCTGTAAATGTTTTTGTCTTTAATTATATGTGGAAGCAACGGCTGTGTGTGTAATTTCGACATCCTCTATTAAATACCTAAAGCCCTTTTTATCGTATTTCTCATATATAAGCATTTTTACGTACGTGGGGGTAGATAACTAATAGAAATGCACAATTAAACCGATAATTAAGAGCTAGCCTTTATTTTGGTATACAATATATATTATAGCAAGGCATCTTACGATATATTTTCGAATATTTTAGGTATATTTTCCGTACTAGTTGACAGATTTCAGTCCACACAGGCAAACCTAAAATATACGTAAAATATTCGAAAATATATCGTAAGATGCCTTGCTATAATATATATCAATATACCAAAATATATATTATAGCTCCACTTCGACGCGCTTTATGGGTATTAGCGGCGACACGATATAATATATATTAAGCCTTTGGTTTAAATGACACCAGCTATTATAAATACTGACGTATTACACTGCATTCCTCTAAATTTGTCTCCGAGTGTTTTAATTTTAATTTTATTTACTATAGCAAGAATTAGAAGATTTGGATTTGAGCGCCATGCAGCGCTGTGAAGTGAAGTCTGTTAAAACTCTACCCAGCGGTCTGGAACTAAAGCTAACTAGCAAGAATAATACAGCTACTTGCTATGTCGATGGAATTTGGTGAGATTCTATTACATGTTTATAAACTAAAAGCTACCCAATGTGAATCATCGGCCCTTAAAATACCCCTGTAAAATAATAAAAATCACGCCAATTGGTGACTCCGAATTAAATTAAAGATTGCATTTCCAATTACGTTTCCCAGAACCAGCCTTTTTCTTCGTGTGCCATATTCTATTAAGGGCTCTTGTATGTTTATGGCCCTAATAAGTTTTTTTTAATTACATTTTAATAAACTTGGTATAAAATTAAAATTCAAACGAGTCCAAACTCGACGGTTCTAGTATTAGCCATTGAGTTCCTATGACCACCTTCCGTCTCCATCAGCAGGCCAGCTCGATAGTACCATATTATTGCATTGTCATCAGAATTACATAAGCAATCCGACATTTAGAAGTGGGTTCATAGTCATATTTCTTTTTCATGTTAGAATGCGTGCGTAGGTTAAAATCGCCTTGCAAGATTTTTTCAAGTGAAGATTCAAAGATTCGAAGCTCGTAGAAGTGTGTTAAAAAGCCCCAATATTATTTGAATTTATACAAATTACACTTGCAGGCTGGACACCCCACTACAAGCTGGTGAGATCATCAGCATTTTGGCATCAAGAGATTCCTCGGGCCGTTTCAGTGTGACCAACACTTCTGGACTCATCGTGCTGCGGCCAGACAGGCTAGTGTCCTCTACCAGTGTGGTGGCGGGCGTGTTCTGCAAACGGAAGGCTGTCTTGCAGGAAAGATGGAGGGGCATCGATTCTGCTAACACTGCTGTAAGATATGGAATATTTTGTAAATATATTAGAGTTGTAGTCAGTGCGCGGCGCGAAGTAAAATGTGTAAAGCTTGATACTGATTGTGCTAACGGTATTTTAATTTTAATTGAGCTTATGTCGGCCGGATAATAGGTTTAAAATATCAGGTTACTTAACTGATAGTTTATTACAGTAATTTTAATACGTTTTGAAGTAAAAGTTATTACTTAGTTATACGTTGTGAGCTGCAATCTGACACTGTGCTATGTCGAATAATTAAAAAATCACAACGAGCTTAAAACGAGCTTGGTCTTGATATTTTATGTTTTTGTGCCAGCTATATAAAGTAATTTCAAGAGTTTATTTTTACAGCAGTCAACTACACTAACCCCCTTACTAATAAACGTTGAGTAACGGCTGAGTAGTTATACAATGCTTTGTCCTTATCTGTCATTGTGACATTTGAATTCGACAGATAAGGACAAAGCATTGTATAACTACTCAGCCGTTACTCAACGTTTATTAGTAAGGGCATAATAGTTTACCAGATTTGTTTGTTTTAGATGACAATCGGCATATTAGTACATGAGCTGGTACAAAAAGCACTGACTCAGTGCATAAAGTCAGTCGACCAATTACGTAAGGAAGTAGATAAAATAATCAAGGAATCTATTCAGAGCTTGTACGACGCTGGTTTGTCAGAAGAAGAGGCTATTTCAAATATGCAACAATATGTGACGCCACTAGCAGAGTTTATGCAAATGTATATGTCGGATAAACCACCCTCTAATATGGTAGGTATTTTATAGTTACTTAAATTATCGAATATTTGTCCGGTTCGAAGGACCAAGTAAATGTAATCTGTTCTATTCAGGGCCAGAAAGACAAATGGTGCGGAAACATAGACAAAGTGTTAGATATAGAAGAGAATGTGTGTTGTCCTGAGTTAGGATTGAAAGGCAAAATCGATGCTACATTACAAGTGACTATACATGAACGAAAAAGTAAGAGATATCCTTATAACAATACTTAAATAAGATTTGAAATTAACCCTTGAATGTTACTAAAAATGTAGAATTTACGAGTACAGTCACGTCAATTTCTTGACACCACTCGTGTCCAGCAATGAATCTACCATAGGATGACATATTGTGCACCTAGCAAACATACATAATTTCATTGCCCTAAATATAAAGTCTCCAGGATATTATTTAATCATCGAATATTTTATCGATGAGCTCCCATACAATAATAATGATTAATAGTGATTGTTGGTAGGTGATATAAACGACATCATTGCATTACATGGTCAGGTCGTGAAACGGCGGTGGTGCCCCTGGAGCTGAAGAGCGGGCGCGCGTCGGCGTCGGCGGAGCACCGCGGGCAGCTCGTGCTGTACGGCATGATGCTCGCGCTGCAGCGCGGGCGGGACCCCGCGCGCGCCGCGCAGCGCGGCCTGCTGCTCTATCTCAAGTGAGCCACTCACGCTGCGGGTGGGAGACAAATAAACCAACAAACAAAACTACTCGTGGGTGGTGGTGTTAACCAGTGGTGGCTTTAAAATCAAATTTATTAATAGGCTATTTGACTGCTGGTCAAATCAGCAACTTTTATTGAAACGTCAAAACGATCCGGTAGTATGAAGTTAGTATGAAAATAGTTACCTGTGACGTCACAATTTTCAGTGTTTTCCTTTATAAAGTTTTTGTTCAACTAAACATCGTTTAAATTCCAAAAATAAGCGATGGCTAGCTTTTTCCGTGTTATTTTCGAAAGCTTGATTTAGTGGTAGTGTAAAAATAATTTATTTTGACTATAAACAGGCTATTTGACTATGTCACATTAGGCAAATAGCCTATTTCCTTGGAGCTAGGGGCTATCCATAAATTACGTCACGAATTTCATGATTTTATCCATTAAGGTTTTACCTTTAATGTATACCTCTGTAGGGAGCGTGTGGACCTTAGGGAAGTCAGTTGCGGCTACCCGGAGCGCCGCGACCTGATGATGCTACGGAACCAGCTGGTGCAGTACTTGGCTGATGGACCCGATGCGCCAGACCCAGGTAAATGTACTTTTTGGGGTTCCGCATTCAAAGGAGACTACAATTAACCCTTGTTTTACCTGTTAAATATGCCTATTATGCATAGCCGCCCAAGTGGGGAGTCAGGGTGGCTTACGATTATCTCCAACTTACACGACAGAGACTCCCTATATTTGTCGGGCCACAATAGAACCCTGTCATAATAACAGCGTCAAGACACGACTCAGAAATAATGGCGAAATTAACTATTGTCTTTCTGCGACTGGGTTCTACAAGTGGCGCAACAATTAAAGTTGTTGACTGCATGTAAGTACAAGGACCCGTGTACAGTTATGTATTGTGTATAGAGCAAGTGACCGACATCGAGGAAGCGTCGCGGCTGCTGCAGCAAGGGCTGCCGGAGCCGGTGCATCATCACAACGCGTGCGCCAAGTGCCCTTACCTCACGGTTTGCTCCGTCCATCTCTGGTCAGTATAGTTTTACAGCGGTGGGCTCTTTGATTCCCATACAAAATGGACTCCAAATATTAGCTATCCTTGTAAAGTTCAGTCGTAATCTTAGACTAAAGCAAAAGGGGAAGACACGTTATCGCCGTACAAGACACTGACATAATGCGTGCCGCGACACCTACATTCGCAAATTCCACACGCACAGCTATAAACATGCACTAAAGAGCAATAGAGATAAATTGATGGACTAACGTCGTGCGCGTAGGCGAGACAGCCATATGTCTCACAATAATGACGACGTCGCACGCGTTGACAGATCGGTGACGGCCGGACAACTGACTCAAAGATAGGCGCTCAGCGCCTATATTTAGGTGCTCAAGCCCGCGCGCCGGTCACGTAATTTCCTCTTTTTGTTTTCATCAAAGGTTGTAATAAACGTCTTCGAAATTAGGTCAGAACTTATAATGACACTCATCTTACTACTATTATAAATGCGAAAGTTTGGATGGATGTTTGTTACTCAATCACGCCAGAATGGCTGAACGAAACTAGATGAAATTTGGCACAGAGATAGATTATAGTCTGGAATAGCACAAAGGCTACTTTTTATCCCGAAAAAAATTACAGTTCCCGAGGGAGCGATAAACGACTTCTACACGGACTGAGTGGCGGGCAAAATTTAGTATTAATTAAATCTGAAATGGCATCCTCGAAATGGCGCAATAGTCTTTTCGGGCGTCATGTCTGCGCTATTTCAGTAAAAGTCAGATTTTGGACGTGATATCACGTCGTCGGTATCAAATATGCATCTTAAAATCGGCATGAGGAGATGTATTCTTAAAGATAGCTTGGGTTATAAATCATGGGTTAAGATGTGATGTTCGTGCGTGACCTTTCGCTGACTGACGTTGCCATCTTGGAATTAGCGGCGGCGGGTTATGTAGTGGGGAAGGGAAACTTGCTTGTTACGTACATCGCCCTTACTTTTTTGACCATAATTAACCTAAGCCTAAGCTATAGTCGAGCTAGTGGCAGTGGTGACAGCTGGAAGCACAATATTTTCAAATGGCAACCAGCCCAGGTTGGAGTAAACCTTGGATCATGTTGCCAATTTAATTCCGAACAGCGCCCTAATTTTTTGACTCGACTTTTTTGCCAGTATACCCTCACCCCTGCCGAGTTTCTATCGGCCGATTATACTATTCTCGTTATCAATTTTTACAAAGTGGATGCAGCAAAACAAAATCGGTTGATTAAATAATTAGTATTCTGCGGGGAGGCTTAAAGTCATAGAAGCAATCCAAAATTTGTTCCAGGCATACCAACGGCCCCACCGTGTCCGAAAGCCACCCGCTGTCCAAACTACGACCCGATGCGCTCGGCCACCTGTCTCCTGATCACATTGAGTACTTCCTGCACTGGGCAGCGCTGCTCAAGATGGAGGAAAGCGGGCAGATGAGCGCCGCGCCTTTGCATGCTCTGTGGACTGACACCGCTGACAAACGGTAGACACTTACTTGCGTACCTGGGCGGCTAGCTCATTACTTTCTCGCTTGTCGCTCACTGAGAAGTCTCTATCGTTACAGGCTAGTTAGAAAAACATACCCGAGCGACAAATAAGTCGCGGACAACTTGTGCTAGCCGTACACTTATATCACATATGAACACGATAGACACCAAATGACAAGGAAGTCAAAGCCGAAGCCGGAATTTGAACCCAGATATTCAGATTCTTCTGGATAGATTCATTTGGATAGAAAGTATATTTATTTGACGTCAAATATTGTATCAGTTTATTTAAATTCCAAAAACTAAAGAATCACGGGTCGCTATTTATTTAATATTGTATTGTAGTTTATATAGATACACGAGTAAAAGTTACTAGTAGTTTCAAATATGACGCCTCATCTGTATCGTTATCTTTTTATTTCAGATCCAAGCGTGGAACGTGTGCTGCAAACTTGAAGCTTAGATCTGTCGTGCAATCCGGAGATAGATACACACATACTTTCGAAAGGCAGTCCACAAACGAAGGTATCTCTTTACATAGAACACAGGCCTTAGTTTACATTAATTGCAAATAAGGGAGGGAAAAAAGGGAGCCATTTTCCAAAATAATTACACAATGTTGCCAAAACTTGTTACTTTCCCCAATACTGGTTTTCACTAATAATGGTTGGCACTCCAATACCAAAACTACCATTTTTTTTAGATCAGGCTCATAATGAACTCAAAAGCAAGGGTCCTCAAGAAGGCGAGTTCTCCATAGTGAGCATAGACAATAGACCATGGATCGCGGCTGGGGTAGTTACCGTTGCTAAAGGAAACGCAATGCAGATCATCTTGGAAAGGTAATTGCAAGGCTTTTATAGTTATGGGCAGGGCACATTGTTCGTAGAACGGACGACTGATGGGACGAAAGAGTGCTCGAAGGGCACTACTTATTACTGTTCTTAAACTAAGTGTGGTCTGATTGGGATATCGAGGAGCTTTCCCTGCGTACAGTTTGGGAGAATTAAAATTTAAATTAACAAGTTATTTAAATAACTCTGATCACGCCGATGTCGCTCAAGATGATTATGATGAAACAATCGAAATGATTCATCTGAGTTATACTCCTTTAAAAGTGAAATG
Organism: Tortrix viridana; assembly: GCA_963241965.1. Taxonomy (NCBI): domain Eukaryota; kingdom Metazoa; phylum Arthropoda; class Insecta; order Lepidoptera; family Tortricidae; genus Tortrix; species Tortrix viridana. The sequence goes on along the minus strand of OY725191.1, from coordinate 5,903,249 downwards.
TAAACGTTTAGTGAATAACGGTTCATTTTGATTACAAGGCAGTTGACTTAGTATTAAGGATAACTCAGTTTATTCTAAAGTACCTGGGAGACCAACCGTCGCGTCGTCGCTCGGGTCGAAACTGAATTTTCATCGATTTTCTATACAAAAACAAAAAAAAAACCGATCCATAGCTGGGGTTCGAACCCGCAGTCACTGCGTAATAGTCTGACGCTCTAACCATCAGTCTATTCAGACGGCGACGATCGCATCGAAATTACGAACCATATTGCGCGGGAAATCTTTTTGCGTGAAAATACGGGGAAAACGAATTTTCCCAGATATGAGACATAGCTAGATCGATTTTTCGCCCCCAAAACCCCCATACTGCAAATTTCATCGAAATCGTTACAGCCGTTTTGTACATGTATACAAATGTTTCTCGTTTTATTAAACGATAATGTAGGATAGTAGTAGGATAATGTGCACGTGCAATCATCGATTTATTGCATTGCAATCAACAGTTTGCACTGTTTTATATTTCTTCAGCTATGAATGTGTGTTTTGAATATTAAACAAAAACTCTTTAAACAGAAAAGGTAGAACAAGTGATGAAATCAATTATGTAAACTTGCTGGGTAGGTATTGTTTCGTAGAAAATTAATAGCTCGATTTTCTTTTGCCCGAACACGATACTTCGATTCTCAGTAACGCGAATTTTTACTTCTTCGAATTTTCATTTCTCCGAATTTCATTACTTCGATTATTACATTTCCGATTTTTAATTGAAAATATGTTCAAATCTACGAAGTTTTAATATCCCGAATGCACTTTTCACAGAATAGGTTTTCCCCGATTGTTCAGTTAAACGATTGTTTAATTTCCCGAATAAGTTTCATTTCTGTACGCGGTTTCACACAAAGTCGGAATATAAAGATTTTATGATTTCTTATTTATGTTTCGGGCGCTTCGCCGGCCGCTGCCGCGGCACGCTCGCTTCGCTCGCTCGGCTCGCGTGCTGTTGTGGTCACAGTTCTAACCTAACCTAACCTAACCCAACCTAGTGAGGGGGGTATTGGTTTTTTTTATGGCGGGGGGCTTCGCCCCCCGAGCCCCCATTGTGGGGGGCTTCGCCCCCCACTCCCCCCTCCGCCTAGCTATCCCACTCCGCCTTCCTAAAGTGTGTCTAACATTCGAAGTCGAAACCCATTCGAAAAGTATTAATTAGGATTTCCAACTATCAGAATCAACCGTTTTCGGTGAAACGTTTTCGAGAAACAGAAAATTTTGCCTATTAATATTCGATGTATTGAAAAAGCAGCAAGTGAAATTAGGAGAACTGTGGTTTCGGACAACAGATGACTTCGAGTAAATGAAATTACAAAGCAATGAAATTCTAACTATCGTGATTCGAACAACTGGAAATTCTGACAAACGTGGTCGGAGAACCGAAATTCGAGGTATTGACTTTCTACGAAACGATAGGCACCCAAACTTGCTATGAGAGAATTAACCACATTTGAGTCATTAAAAGCATTATCCTTGCTTTAGCTTCCTCGTGGCTTATCCACGCTATTTAATTGTAGCAAACTTTATGCAATCTTCAGATTAAGTTATTCCATTATCAACGTACAATTCAGAGTCGGGAATTTTAGAACAAAAATTTAACTGATGTCATGCATACATTTTTAGATTACGATGTTTGAGTATACTGCATGTCAAAACACAGTTGCATATTTAGCAATTCCCTATATGTAATTTGAGTTAAATATAAAAGATCGTACTCTTGACAGGGTTTTGAATTTAAAATGAAATCTGGTAAACCTTCTTGTCGCCCCATATCAAATACAAACATGTCACTCACATGACAAACATTTTCAAAGGCAATGAAAAAATTCAACTTTATTCATACAAAAGTCATTCTCAAACTATATCTCTAACAACTCTATAGGTTTATATAAATCAGTGCCTTAATAGCAATAGCGTCGTATGCATGAAAGCTTTTTACATTGTCGTGATTTGGCTTAAAAGGTTAAAAGTTAGCCATTGTGACTTCCATTACTACCAGGAATAAGGTTTGATTTTACCTATTTGAGGCCTATTTGAGTAATGCACAAAATAAAAGAAAGTCGGTTAGAGTTCCATTAAATTAGCAGTCTGGTGTTTCAAATACATTTTCAAAACACTGCAACAAGGAAATTAGATTCTTGTTGAAACTTCGAACCGGTTCAGAGTATATTGCATGTGGTGCCTTCTGTCGTGATACCTGGCTGACACGCGGCTGCCAAGCGCCGCTTGCCGAGTTGCCTCAGTGACTAGGATGTCACTCTGTATTTACAATATTGTTCAGCGGAGTTTTGTAAAAGCTGGAAAATATAAAATAAAGCCTTACTTTAATCGTTTAATCTTGAATACTGATCTAAAGGTGTGGTATGACGATACTATAAGGGTGTACATTGTGTTTTATTATTATATGTGTCCTCGAATGCAGCGTAGAAGCATAATTATAATTTTTCAGGGACTTGAGTAAGCGACTAGCCAAAGATACAGGATACCACATCGATACCTACGAGTCGTACGCGACTACAGTTCAGAACTTAACTAATTTGGGAGTGCTGTTGGAAGACAGCGATCGTGCTCGAAGACTGAGAAAGTATGTAACAATTATACATTATTAGTGGTCTCGTGGAACGTTTTGATAAACATTCCCTTATTATCGTCGGAATGAGATTTACGTCACTACAATTTGATAGTGACCTATTACTCGCAATTGACGAAAATAATCACCCGCTGCTGCTGGCTTAACATGCATGGACGAGTTAATTCCATATTCTAACGTAAGACTTAACGCATAAGGTTTAAAATAAAAGTGTCTCGTCCTGACTTTTATTACCTTTTATTACTAAACGATTATTGCGAATTTTAAATTTTTATAGCGATTTTATCAAGACGGGACACTTTTATTTTAAACCTTAAGCTTTGTCTTACGTTAGAATACGGAGTACGGGTATTCATTTCCTTAGCACCTGTTAAATTTTATCTCGTCCATGCATGCTAAGCCCGCTGGGATGATAGAAGGGTATACCAGGCCCGTATGGTCAACTTTATAGCGTTAGATAAATGTGGATAAAGCATGTCACTCTCGCACTTGCCCACTGGTCAAAAAGTGACAGATGTTTTATCCACGTTTATCTACATGAAAAAAACAAGGCCATTGTAAGCCCGCAGAAAACAGCCATAGTCATTATTAAAGATCGGCTAACGGGAGCAATTTATGTCACTTTCACGTCAAACGTAATGACTAGTATGGATATGTTAGGTATGGTTTAAATTAAAGTATAAGTAAACAAGATTAAATTAAAACTAAAACTTCTACGAAAACAACCAACGACATCACAGTGCCTCTTATGCTAAATATTTTTATTACTTGTATTACAAAATAATGCTTCATTTCTTATAGAACAACATTTATTTTCGAGATTTATGCATTAAAACCTCACATTTGATAAGAAACCATATTATTTTTTTTTTTTACATTTTTTACTTTTTACAACCGTTTTACATTTTACAACCGTATTTTTTTTTACATTTTGCCTTAAAAGTTAAAAATGCGTACATTTATAATTCAAAAATCGTACTCTAAATTGGATTAGATTCATATCTATAATATTCTGTAATCGGAAAGTTGCTACCTGTCGTCGAATACTTTCGTCATAAAAGTGACATAAAATGCTACCGGTGGCCGATCACTAGTTATTATGAATATTCCCAATAATTCCAGATCAATAATAGATAAAGAAGCCCCTGAGTTTGAAAAGAAACTGGCTCGCGAGGTGGGCCGGCTAGGGACCAAGCTCATGAAGTCACTGAACATACAGCAGCAAAGAGCTGTGCTGAAGGCGCTCGCGGCTAAAGACTACGCGCTCTTGCAGGGTCTGCCGGGGACTGGTAAGTATAGGCCCGCTTTCACGTCACAAAAAAATTAACACTTTAGATATGTTAGTTTTACCAATGCTACCACCTAGAGTCAAAACCATTAACTTCATCTTAATCTGTATAGAGTAGAGATGGGCCGAATATTCGGTAAATATTCGGTATTCGGCAAGTTTTTCAATGTTCGTATTCGGCCGACGGTTCGTATTACCGAATAAACAAAGTAAATAACGAGCGTAGGTTGTTTCGTAATTCGTCGGATTGACATCCTATTTCAGCATGCATAAGCAACTACAAAAAAGAGATAAATATGCGTCTAAATATAAATACAATTATTTTGCAAAAAACCGTAGCTTAAGTAAGAAAAACCAGAGTTGTTTTAATTATTTAAGTTTTATTAATCAGTAATCCTAATCACCTTTCTCAGTTATCTACTAAAAGTCGACAAGTTAAATGGCGCGCGCGCGAAGGTCCGAAACACGTGCCGAGCGCTGAGCGCGGACGTATCAAAACCTGTTTCTAGCGATTCGGCGCAATCGAATATTCGGCCGAATATTCGTATTCGGCAAAGTCCGTATTCGGCCCATCTGTAGTATAGAGCAATAGTGCATATTTGATCAGCTCGCTTACAGGTCTGTAGGCATGCAGCGAAACATGGAATTCGTTAACAACACGCATTCATGCCGAACGCATTTGGGTGCATACCATCCCGTGAGCCAATGAGGCCAGTTTTTAAATTCGGCCTGTGTACTGTGGCGCGCTTCGACTTAGTTTAACTAATGCTACATTTTCTTGAAATTTTTAAAACCGCTAAGTCAACATGAAAGTAGAGATGAATTTTATTTGTTTTCGATGTTTTTTAGGTAAAACTCAAACGATAAGCGTGCTCATACAAATGCTGGTGTCTCTGAAGCAGCGCGTGTTGGTGACGGCGCACACGCATTCTGCCGTTGACACCGTGCTAAGCAGGTACGTTACTCCGCTCAGTGTACATGACGCATATGTGGAGTCATAAATCTTAATAAATTAATTATAGTTTATGAATAAATAAATAAATAAATAAATATCAGGGGACAATCTCACACAAATTGACCTAATCCCAAACTAAGCTCTAGGCTTGTACTATGGGTACTAGACAACGATAAACATACTTATATAGAGAAATACATACTTAAATACATAGAAAACATCCATGACTCAGAAACAAATACTCGCGCTCATCACACAAATATTTGTCCATACCGGGATTTGAACCCGGGACCGCTAGCTTCGTAGGCAGGGTCACTACCAACTAGGCTAACCGTGTCGTCGAACCGTTATGAGGATTTATTTGAAAGGGTGATTATTGCGACGGGCATGCTGAGAAAATATGTATCCTTGTACGGTCCACTGCCCCCGTATTTTGGTCGCCTTTACCGCGGGGGATAAATGTGGATAAGGCATCCGTCACTCTCGCATAAATTTACATTCGAGTCAGATATTTACTTGAAATCTACGTAGTGACGAACTCCCTCCAGTGAAAATGTACGTGCTCGGAGCCCGTTGAAGTTTTTGCTCATTGCTCAGAGGTTAGGCGCTGATATCGGGGGTTTTTAATACGGTTAGGTTAGGTTATTATCTTAGGAAGAGCGCCGTAATTGTGTACTTGAACTATTATACAATAGCTTTTGCCTGAGACTCTGTCCGGGTGGAAGTCGTTTACTGCGTTTCCCTCGGGAGCTATCCAATTTCCCGGGATAAAAAGTGTCTTATGTGTCAAAAGGATAAGGACTATCTGTGTGCCAAAATTCATCAAAATCCGTTCAACCGTTTAGTCGTGATTGAAACACAAACATACATACAAACTTTCATATTTACTTACTTTTAGGAATAGCTTTCGCCCGCGACTTCGTCCGCGTGGAAGTCGTTTATCGCTTTTTCCTCCGGAACTATCAAATTTTACGGAATAATAAGTAATATATGTATAAATCCAGGATAAGCACTATCTGTGTGCCAAAATTGATCAAAATCCGTTTAGCCGTAATTCAAACACAAAACATCCATTCAAACTTTAATATTTAGAATATTAGTAGGAAGTGGGATCCATGGACGAATCCATTTGGTTTCTAGGTTACCGGAATCAGTAAAAGTGATGCGGCTGGGTCCGGCGGCGCGCGTGGCGCCGCGCCTGCTGCCCAGGTGCGAGCACCAGCTGGCGGCCGGCTGCGATTCGCCGCGGCAGCTGGAACAACTCTACGACTCTATGGTACTTGTTGTATTCAAATTGACTCACTTATGATCCGTTTACAAGTTTGTTCACAAGATTAATATATTGTAGTGGTTCCCAAACATTTTTACGCGTCTGATTCTGATCACTGTGTAAGCTCGCATTACCCCATTGTCTCACTGGAACCACGCTTACATATCGCTAGTGTGATATTGCCCTCAATCTTTAACTAATATGTTTTGTTTTATTCAGGAAGTGGTTGGTGTGACTTGTCTTGGCGCAGCGCACGCCATGTTAGCTCGAACGACCTTCGACATCTGCATAGTGGATGAGGCCACTCAGGTAACAGCAGTGCCACTACCCAAGCAGCACACAAGCTGTATACTATTATTATTGCAGAAACTAGAGTTATAATGGTGCACATTTTATTAATTTAATATACTAGGATATCTGCTTATTTCTTTCTTTAATTGACAGGTCCTACAATGTACCGTATTGCGTCCACTGTTTGCTGCAAATCGCTTTATTCTGGTGGGAGACCCTGAACAACTGCCGCCAGTAGTAAGAAGTCGAGCTGCAAGGTAAACATAAACCAGAGGTTCCCATGGTGCACGCTCCTACACCCTGGAGCACCGTCAAGAGAATCCAAGCTGACCTATATATTTTTGTTCGAAAGCCTTTAGCCCCGTTTTATTATTTATGTTCCTTAATAAACATCCTAACTGGACACTATACAAAAAACACGCCGCGAACTGGAAAAGTTTGGGAACACCTACTTTGAAATTAAAATGCAGATAAGCAATTAATGTCATCCTTATCTGGTTACCCCTTTCAGTTCCAGCCTAGTAACAAGTGCGAGATAATGTTGAATTTGGTTGCCGATCATTCTTTATACCAACTTTTAGCATAATTTCACTTAACTACTCGTACAATTGATAATAAACAATTGTATAAAAACAAAATTCATAATTTGGTGCGTCATAATAATTAAATATACTCAATGCTCATAAAAACGTTATTAATAACGTTCATTACGAATAATGTCATTTGGTATATCATACATTTATTATAATGATTAGAATTTAGAACAACATTTGAATTAATGATCAGGTGACATAATATTATATGATATACTAATCAAAATTATACCAGAACAGTTAACAAAAGCGAACTGCTACCAAAACAGTAGGTTAGGTTAGAACTGCGATCCTGCAAATCTGCGATCCTGCGAACTGCAAACGAACTGCTATTGGTAATTTAGGCGTTTATGTTATTTGAACATTTTGATCTTGGTTATTATTAAAAAAGAACGTTAGGAGTAACTAATAAATACTATACAAAGTGACCATTATACTGATTGTCTGTTATGCAGATACATTACTATGCTACTAAACTAGTATTGCTTTCGAAATTATGCAATTCGTTTATATTCATTTTGTTTTTAAACTATATAATCATTTCTGCAGATTAAAATTATGCAATTTTTATTATGCAAAATGACAATTCGAAAATAGTTGTTATTAAAAACATTACACACCCGTTGAATTTTCGTAATTAATTTACTTTCATTTGCTTTTGATCGCTCAATAAAATCTATTTTCAATTGTGAACCCGCAATTGTATCGGCTGGGTCTGAAAGGGTTTAATGTAAGTTCAATTATCTTAATGATATTCCAGGCGACTCGGTATGGAGGAGAGCTTGTTTCATAGACTGCTGAACGAAGAAGCGACCTCTACTCTGCGGCTGCAGTACAGAATGAATCAGGCTTTGGCTGATCTCGCTAACAAAGTAGCATATAACGATAGATTGGAATGTGCCAATGAATGTGTAGCGCAAGCCAAATTGAGCATTAATTTGCAGGTAGTAAGATTCAAATTGTTTTTGACGTTTATTATTTGCTTCGTCTAGTGGACGTTATATCACTTTTTTCTATACCAAAAATTATTTTCCACGTAACTTATATTTGTGGTTCTACTATACTATCGTACATTATTGGTTAAGCCGTTATAGAGCTTTACCATCATGACGTAACAACAAACCACAACAGTGAAATTACGCGAAATTAGTCTTCGAGTTTCTGCGATCAGAGGCCTTAATATATGAATTGGCAGTCTCTTTCACTAAATGGAACTTGGCTGGTTTTGGCGTACCATAGTACGACAGGACGTCCTACTTCAAATTCAAAACTTCTGATGCCATGTCCCCCTCACTCTTCGTTCGTGACCAAATTGAAAGATAAGGACGGATTTAACGTTACTTCGAACTTCGACTCGCAAATTAGTGTCCAAGGTTGGTGGGTTAACAATTAACGTTCAATGTTGTTTACAGAAGTTGAATCAATACACGAATGAACCATGGCTGTTGAAAGCCTGCAGTTCAGACACCGAAGATGCGGTGTTGTTCCTAGATATGAAAGAGATGGATAAATCGGAAAATAGCAGTAAATCTTGTGCAAATCCGGATGAGGCTTGTCTAGTATTGGCGATAGTGGATGCTTTGATAGAAGTAAGTTTTTATATTAAAACCTTTTTATTAGGGTTTTTGTGTCCCTCTGTTCGGCAAAGGCTTTCCTTCCGTTTCTTCGTTCAATTCTGTGCAGAGCCTACTCCTGTAATTCACTCGCAAACGCAAATCATGTTGATCTACACGCGTTTGCGAGTGAATTAAGCTGTAGAAAAAAAATTGTGGCTCCGTTATACGTTTTGTTAATCTCAATTCACTCTATCGCTTCTATATCAATGGAAAACACTCGGCACATGTCATTCTAATACGTTTTCAGGGTGGTGTAAACACGTCAGACATTGGTGTAATATCTCCGTTTCGCGACCAAGTGGCACTCTTGCGCCGGTCGCTGGGCAAGCGAGCGGAGGTGAGCACCGTCGACCAGTTCCAGGGGAAAGACAAGGACGTCATCATTTACTCTTGCACTAAGCGCGATGACGCCAATGATAAGAAAGTCAAGGTAAGCTTTTTGAGGTTTTTTGTAGCACGGCGAAGACATCTCAAGACTGCAAATGCGTTGCCGACCGGAGAGTTAAATAGACACAGAATAAGTACTTGCATACAAACCGGACTATAAGAAACAACAAAAGACGTATGTTTGACCCTTTTCTATTTATGGTATTCATAACGAGTTAGATTAGAAAGAGATGTCCTTATAGGTATTCTTTCGTTATCCTTCATGTTGTTACAAGGTTTTAAGACGTCAAATGGCCCGCGATATGTCAATGTCAGTGAAGGTATATACCCCCACACGTCAATGTACATCCAGTACTACAAAATCACAAAATCACCCTGACATGAAATTTACTATACACAATACTAATTAATTTAATACTTGTTTGTACTAACCGTTTTATCAACTAACTGACGCACTCAGAGACGTCAATTCATTTTTAAGTTTCATTAAAGTTGCTGCTTCTTATTATATTGCTATAGCAAAGAAAGTGACAACAGCAACTTCAATCAAACTTAAAGTTAATTGACGTCTCTGAGTGCGGCCGTTAGTCAACAAATACAGTCTTATTACCTAGGACATAATGGACCTAGGACAATTTAGTGATAAGTGTGGTGACCAAAAACATTGTTTTTTGAGCAAATTTTACTAAAAACCTGTTTTCTTTTATCAGGAAGGAGAAGTCCTAAACGATCAACGCCGTTTGGCGGTCGGGGTGACTCGCGCCAAACACAAACTCCTGGTTGTCGGGAATTCCAACGCCCTGCAGAAATACGCGCCTCTAAAGCGCTTGATTGAAGTTTGCCCGTCCCTCACAGTCGGTAGAGAAGTTATAAAAAGACTTATTGAAAAGTATGGAAGTTTAATGTTAGAAGCAAAGTGATTATGTGCCTTGATAGGTTTAATTTATAATCATGTTCTGTGTAATTAATTATATTTTTTCAAACATGTCTGTTTTTTTATAAACTTGAAAGTTTCTTGATTCTTAACAGATTAATTTACGTATTTATATATTAGCTTCACGTGCGTGTAACTAACAAACTAAACAATTTAATCACGAATGTTAGAACTCTTATGCCGGTAGCACACCTCCGCCGTGAAACCGCGAAACTGTGGCGGAATCGTGATATTTACGAAATTGAACTTTATTTCGTGGCTAGAGTTTCGCTACTACAGTTCCGCGGCGGAGGTGTGCTACCGGCCTTACTGCTGCACTCGGAGAGGTCAATTAATTTTTAAGTTGCTGTGTCTTATTCTATTGCTAGAGCAAAGAAAGTGACAGCAGCAACTTTAATCAAACTCAAAAGTTAATTGACGTTTCTGAGTGCGGCCTTTACCCCCCGGTTTTGTCATATACAGTTAGACTAATACCTGTGGCCCTACTCCTACTTTGATATTCGAAGTTACGTTAGCTCCTGCACATTCTTACGATTTAATCAAAATTAACGAGTGAAAGGGATGGTGCATACGAATGTTCGAAATGAGTGTTTCGTGGTAGATAAGATAACCGTCCTTCGATTTTCAAAGTAGCTCTAGTACCGTACCGTACCGTAATACAATGGAACGTTTTTGCCATCGACATAGCTAACTGTCATGTGCGACCACAGAGCGCGACATTAACATCTGACATACCATATCTGTGAACAGCTGTGAGCTGTCACTGTCACATTGGAGTGGATGAGGATACGCGGCAGAGTTTGATTTAAATCAAAATATTTCTTATCTTTATTTATACATCGTTGTGTTATCACTGTGATGTAATCGTATTAATCTTTGCGCAATAAATTCATTTACAATTCCATCAATAACGTATCAAGTGTTACGTATAAGTCGGTTGTAAAGTACTTATCATTAGATTGTCAATCGGTGCGTAACGTGTAAGTACAGACTGCATTGAATCATGTTTGTATTTTATCGTAATTAGACTGATAATTATGCCAATTTAATGACCTATAACGCCGTGACGGTATTGTTGTTTACGTATTCGAAAAATATCTTCCGCAATTTTATTTTTTATTTATTTTAGATACTAAAAATGGTGAAAGCCGTAGCAGTTTTAACTATAAGCGACACTTGCTTTAAGGACAATTCGAAGGATACTTCAGGGCCTGCCTTGGCAAAGTTTTCTAAAGAATTATTTCCCAATGCCAACCTGCATAAAATCATCATTCCAGATGAACGGGAGATCATTGAGAAAGAACTTAAGTACTTTTGTGATGAAGCTAATGTTAATCTAGTTCTAACAACGGGAGGTACTGGGTTCGGTAGCAGGGATGTGACCCCGGAAGCCACAAAAGCTGTGATCCATAGAGAAGCGCCTGCTGTTATGGTGGCCCTCGCTATGGTTAGCTTGGAAAAGACCCCGATGGCAATGCTGTCTAGAGCTGTCGCTGGAATAAGAGATAAAACTTTAATTATAAATTTTCCTGGAAGCAAGAAGGCTGTTACGGAATGTTTTGAAGTTGTTAAGCCTGTTCTTCCTCACGCATTAGATCTGATCAATGATGAGTTGAAAGAAGTAAGAACAATACATGACTCAATGCAATTTGGAAATTCTTGCCCTCACCATGGTTCCAGCAGTGTAGATATTACCAAAGTAGCATTTAGGCCAAGAGAGTCCCCTTTTCCTATGCTTGAGATGGAAGAAGCTTTTAAAATAGTGGATGAAGTGATGGGGAAATGGACTGAGTGTTTGGAAATCATTCCTATAGAGGAAGCAGTGGGCAGGGTTGTGGCCGAGTCTCTGTGCACTAAGGAGCCCATGCCACCTTTTCCAGCTTCAGTAAAGGATGGTATGTAGTAGCATGTGAACAAAATATTTATAAATTTATTTGACTATATTATTGTAATGCCCTGTTACACAATTATGCTGTCGCTTTCTACTCAAGTAAATAGAAAGTGACTGAAGGTGTCATTAATCATACATTAATAAAACATTAGTGCTAACTAATGTGTGCACAACTGGATGTATGAGGCCTTTAAGGTTGTTGGTAATTTCATAATCAGTTTTTCATTCATATTTCAATTTAAAACGGATCTTAGACCCATTAGTTTAATTAACACAAATTCAAATTCAAATTCAAAATCATTTATTTGTCCAACATAGGTTAATTACACGATGTTTAATTATATTGCTGTATCACTATGTGGTACCCGTGGGCATACAAATGTTTGGGCAAACGTGGGCAAACACAATAAGACATGTATAAAAAGGTCGAAAATTATCTTTTTTAAAATCCTAAAAATCAAGCCTCTAAAATTGTTATGCTTGTCACATATTTAAGTAATGTGTAAGTATTTTGTACACATTTAATTGCTTTTTAGGCTACGCATGCGTGAGTAGCGACGGCGCAGGCGTGCGCTGTGTGCGCGCCGCGCTGACGGCGGGCGAGGCGCCTACCTCGCCGTTGTCACGCGGCGAGTGCGCGCGCGTCAACACCGGCGCCGCGCTGCCCAGCGGCGCAGACTGCGTCGTGCAGGCATGATAACATAATTTATAAATAAACTATCATTTTCCCGCGACTCCGCGTAGAAGTCGTTTATCGCTATTTCCTCGGGAGCTGTTCAATTCAAATTTGTAAAGTACCCTAGGCCCGTCTCCAGGCTATGTCTAACAAGTTTAACGTCGATCGTTTGAAGTGTTGAACCGTGAAGTAGAAACATTCAAACGCACAAACACTATCGCATTCATAAAATTAAATCTCGCATTTAGTAAGGATTTCAGGGGAGTATCTTACACACATTTACATAGTCCCCGATCTAAGCTCTAGGCTTGTACAATCCATCTTAAGCACATCACACAGCAAAATTTATTTTCGCAATATAATGTTTCAATCACGCCTAAACGACTGAACGGATTTGGACGAAATTTGGCACACAAGGTAGTCTTTATCCTGGATTGACACATTGGATGCTTTTTAGCTCGGAAAATTTGATAGTTCCCGAGGGTAAAGCGATAAACGACTTCGTCGCGGGCAAAAGGTAGTAAATATATAATTACCAGAGGAAAATTTTACTGTACTTAATAGTTTAAATAGAAATCTGGTTTAAGAACATGCTTTTGAATGGCTTACGACGTACTTCATTAAGGTACATTTACGCATTCGTGCGAGGTACAATGTAGTGTTGGGCGTCTTCGGGTGATTCTCATCTTCCACCCTGCCCACGCAAGATTTCCATAATAATATAGTGTGCACGGTTTGCAGGGGGACTTGGTGAATTGTGCGCGCTTACGACGGATGCCAGAGATTGGCTATTAAAATTAGATATAAGATTGTGAAGAGGAGATAAAGCCACTATTACCCGTGTGCCGTAAATTAAAAAAATATAGTTGTTTATTTCAGGTAGAAGATACGAAGTTAGTTTCGGCATCGGAGGATGGCCGCGCCGAGTTGGAAGTTGAGATCGTTGTGGCCCCCCAGCCCGGGCAGGACGTGCGGCCCATCGGCTTCGACATACCCATGGGAGCCGAGCTGGTGAAGAAAGGTATGTACACGGACCCATACTCGTCCCTCTAAAGAACCTTGTCACAAAAAGATGATGATACATTTTGATGTATCGTAATTTCAGCCTCGGGATTTGATGTCGCTTTGTTTTGACACGATACTTAGTTGCTCAACAGTTGGTGCATATATATATTTCCATGTAAACTGGATAAAGCTCTGTGGATAAGTGGATACATTCATGCATGCAATTAATTGCATGACAGGGGCATAGAAAACAGATTTGCTGACGGTAATGTGTTGATTCGTCTGCTCCTGAATTGTCTGTAGATTGCGCCATATCGGGTTGTATGTTGTCTACTCAAAGACTACTTCAGCAGTTAAATAGAGATAGGTGGAAATGTTAGATCAGCCTTCCGTATCGTTGGTCGCCTTATCGCGGAGGATAAACGTGGATAAAGCATCCGTCACCCTCGCGCTTACATACTGGTCAGAAAGTGACAGATGTTTTGTCCACGCTTCTATCCACATCGATAAGCGCGACCATAATCACAAAACTGACAAACATACTTTCACACTACGAAAAAATATAAGTTGCTTATAGATTGATGTACCAAATTAGGTAGAGCCATAATACTTGGTGATTCTTCCCCAGGGTCGGTTCTTGACGCGGGGCACATAGGGATCCTGGCTGGTGCCGGATATCAGAACATAACTGTGAAGGGATACCCGAAGGTAATTACACAATATGGATGCGTCCTGGGTATTTTTTGCTTTTATCAAATCAATCAAAGAGAAACCTTCGTGAGGTATACCTACTCGTATTATAGAGAACATTGCTTTACTGTAGATAGCGCTTCTATCGACTGGCAACGAGCTTCAGGAGCCTTCGGAGACAAAGCTACGTCCGGCGCACATCAGGGACTCTAATAGGACCATGCTGAGGGTTCTGCTCAAGTCAGTACATTAATGATCCCGAAACATGTCGCGTAGTAGATGTCTTTTGCCTGATGTGATGAATTACCTACATTTCAAGTGTTCCAATTTTAAATAAAAACCGGGCACGTGCGATTTGGACTTTGACACGTACGGTTCCGTACCATCGTACAAGACAAGAAATTACAGCGGTTGTTAAGGTCGAGCAAAAAACGTCGAAAAAAATCACGTTTGATATTTATTTTATTATTTGTTGTTATAGCGGCAACACTATTTGAAAATTTCAACTGTCTACGTATTACGGTTAATAGAGAGATACAGCCCGCTGACCACACGCTGACAGACTGACAGACGGACGGACGGACAGCGGAGGCTTAGTAAATGGGCTCCGTTGGCACCCTATGGTTACGGAACCCTAAAAATCGTTTAGAAATGTCTACAGATCTTGATTTGATGTCAATTTTTGTGTATGGTGTTCTTTATAATTATGTAGGGAGCACGGCTATGAGAGCGCGGACTGCGGCATCGCCCGCGACGAGCCGGCACGGCTGGCCGCGGCGCTGGCGCACGCGATGTCGCGCGCCGACGTCGTCGTGTGCACGGGCGGCGTGTCCATGGGCGAGCGGGACCTACTCAAACCAGTGCTGCTTAAGGTATTAATATTAGGGGACAATCTCACACGAATTAAACTAGTACGTACCAAACTAAGCCTAGAGGCTTGTACTATGGGTACTGGGCAACGATAAAAATACTTATACACAAATAATAATACTTAAATACATAGAAAACATCCATGACTCAGGAACAAATATACTCACGCAAATCACACAAATATTTGCCCATACTGGGATTCGAACCCGGGACCGCTAGCTTCGTATAGACACACTACCCTGCGCGGCACCGTCCTAACCTGTGTACGGCGATGCGGCCACAAATCTATTTACTCAAGTCAAGCCTACATACATATTTCGCGTATTATAGGACAGACTTTAATCATCTCTTTAGAACACAAGGTTTATATTGAAAATATTAGGCAATCTTGAGATTGCAAATGCTAATACCTTCAGAGCCCACTTACTACCAGGGGCCCTAGCAAAGATGCATTACGGTAACTTAACGATTTTCGATAATTGATAAAATATATGGAATTCATCTAAGCGGCTGACGCGACTGACCGATAGCTAACGACACATTTTGTCAGTTTTCGAGAAGCGCTAGTGTTAGCGTTAAGGATCTTGGCTAGGTCACCTGGGCGGCTAGCGCAAGTTGTCCGCGACTGGTTTGTCGCTCGGTAATCCCTCTCTACTTATGTCTGGTTCATATATTCAAACCGCGGATAGATAAGGTTGCTCCAAATTTAAATTTGGCACATGTTGTATGTGGCAAATGTCAAATTTCAACTCGAGGTATCCTTATCTATCCGCGGTTTGAATATAGAAACCGGGCACTAGTCTGTAACGAAAGAGACTCACTGAACGACAAGCGAGAAAATACAACATGTGCTGCCCGTGCTTAAAAAAATAATAAATAATATTTTACTTAGGATTTCGGGGCGACGCTGCACTTCGGGCGCGTGCGCATGAAGCCGGGCAAGCCGAGCACCTTCGCCACCTGCGAGTTCGGCGGCAGGACCAAGTACATCTTCGCGCTGCCAGGTATGCCATGTCGTTTGGGTTTTATTCACAAGTTTTTTAATGAATGTCTTTTTATTTAGCCCCGCCCGCGAATTGGATTTAAAATAGATCTATCTACTCTATAGGTAGATCAGTGTACGTTGTGCGATTTACATTAGTCAGTCAGTCACGGAAGCTTCTAATATTAGGTCTTCGGTATTCGTCACTCCACTTCAACTTTGGCAATCAAAAGATAACGACGAACACTAGAATAGATAGATAGAATAATCTGTCGCTTATCTGAAGATAACGCTGAAGCGCTCAATCTTAACGTCAATCATGGGACGTGATTTTTAGGGTTCCGTACCCATAGGGTGTCTAACGGGACCCCTATTACTAAGCCTACGCTGTCCGTCCTTCCGTCCGTCCGTCTGTCCTAACTATAAAGAGCTGTATCTTTTGATCTGTAATACATAGCGGATTGATTTGTTTTCAGAATACTTATGTGTTATTACGGCGGTATTCCTAACAAATAAAAATAAAATAAAAAGTTCAAATAATAAAGGGGGTCCCCATACAAGAAAAGTTTATTTTCAACGTATTTTTATTTTTGTTGCATGTTTTAAACGGTATTAAAACATACAAGCGTCAAATTTAGTATGATTACAGAACAAACCCTATAGAATAACAACAAAAACTTAAAACCAGCCAAATATGTACGGAACCCTTAGTGCATGAGTCCGACTCACACTTGACCGGTTTTTATTTTATTCGGTGCTCACTTTGAACTAATCATTACTTAATTCCCATTACCAAGGTGTAATTACACTAATTAATTACTAACTACCTTTAATATGAATTTAAAATTTAATTGAAAGGGACAATCACACTCAAATTGATCTAGTGAACCTAGCTCTAGGATTGTACTACGGGCAGGGCCGGCTCTAGCCCACAAGTAGCGCCCGTGTGCAATCCAGTGCGATCAATACCTCGGCGCCCTCTAGTGGTAGGCGCGCGATCAAAATAGCGGCGGCGCTCGGCGCCCCATGACACCATGCGCCCGTGTGCCAGCACGTAAAGCCGGCACTGACTATGGGTACCTACTAGACATCGATAAACATACGAGTACTTATAATATTTATTTAATCGTATGGCACATTTACATAAACATTTCAAACATTCATAACTAAAAAGATAACTATAGATCCACGTATATAGAGAAATACATACCTAACTAATTACATAGATACATACAAGACTCAGGAACATATACTCGCGCTCATCACATACATTTTTGGCCAAACTGGGAATCAAAACCGGGTGCGCTTTAGTTAGTTTAGTTGGTAGTGAAGGGTCGCTACCAACTAAGCTAACCGCTGTTAAACTAGGTAACCCCGTGTCCGCCTACGTGTGCTGCCACCTGTTCGTGCTGCGCGCGCTGCGGCAGTGCGGCGGGCGCGCGGCGGGCTGGCCGCGCCTGCGCGCGCGCCTGGCGCACGCCGTGGCGCTCGACCCGCGCCCCGAGTACGCCCGCGCCGCGCTCGCGCTGCCCGTCGGCGACCTGCCCACCGCCACGCTGCTGGGCAGCCAGGTGAGCCGACCCACTATTCATTTGACCTACTCTGCACTCGAAGTCATATTGATGGTATGGACAACGAGGCAATGAGCACACTTGCCGCCTGACGGTAAGTAAACTCTGAGACCAATAGACGGTTCACCATAATGTTTTACCAAAAAACGTTTCCCAAAACAAACTGATTCATTTCACAAACATATCATTGGGCAAACCGCTTGTTTTTCCGAAACTAAATATTTTTATCATTAATTACCCCTAGTTATGTTTTCTATCCCTCTCACACTATTTGAAATTGCCATGCTAAATACGAAAGGTGCCTATAAGAATGTGTGATGGAAAGATGAGCCCAAGAAACTCCTTTTTACTCAAATTCTACTCTTGTTTTACTGATTTAAGATGAGTTTTGACAAATTATATACCTACTTCTTATAAGTCAATATAAAAAACCAAACAAAAGATCAGCCCTTCACACCCTTTATTTCCCTGATTGTTGGCAGCTGCCATTTTTAACCGAATTCAAAATTTTTTTTTTTTTTTATTTGTTACGCGATTACTCCGTCAATTGTGGACCGATTTTGAAAATTCTTTTTTTGTTTGAAAGGGTATACTTCCGAGGTGGTCCCATTGTCACGAAATCAGAATCTGATGATGGGATCCATGAGAAATCGGGGGAACTCCTCAAAAGTTATAGGCACACATACAGCGATTTTGGTATTACCTGCAAGACCTTAAGAAATTGCATTACAAAAGCACCTCTTGGCGACGAGGAACTGATGATGAAGACCAGAGGTGACCACCGGAACTGGCTTAGTCGTAAGTGATTGACGCCAGCAATGAGATTTCTTTATTAAGAGTATGAAGCTATGAAGCTAGTTCAATACTCATTATAACACATATGGTGAAGTACCGGGAGAACTCCTCAATGATTAACGGCCCTGCATCTTAAGCAGCGACATTTTGCTAAGGGTGATGAGAGATTGGTATTAGGCTATTGTTTCTTAATGTGATGTTTATGTGCTTTAGTTTATCACATAATAATAAGAGGTGCATCACTAAAAAGCGAAAAAAAAAATTATAACAAAAAAATAAAACCGTCTTCAAAAACCTACTAAAAAGGATTAAATAAAGACCGGCCTCATAGGAGTCCTAGGAATAGCCTATTTAGTGCCGAATAGGTACATTGAATATATCGAAGTCGGTGGCAAGAATCATGGTGTCATTGCTACTGTGTATACCTACTTGACACCGGCTTGGATATATTCTATGTACCTATTCGGCACTAAATAGGCTATTCCTAGGACTCCTATGAGGCTGGTTTTTATTTAACGCTTTTTAGTAGGTTTTTGAAGACGGTTTTATTTTTTTGTTAATTTTTTTTTTAATTAACTTAAGCGACGTCATTCAAGGCCACTTTTCTTTGCTTCAAGGCATTGTTTGCATTACAATGCGATTGAGTGTTTTATAGTATAAGCTTCTTGCGCGCGTGAGTCGATTGCCACTGTGCTATGTTAGATACATACCTTTATACCTTCTTAAACTTCCTTCTGCCTATATTAATACAGCTGTACCTATTCCCAACAGTGTAGCAGCCGGCTGCTGAGCGCGTGTGGCGCCTGCGTGTTGCTAGAGCTGCCAGGAGCCTCGGACGCTGTCAAACAGCTGGCGGCGGGGACCGTGTTAAACGCGCTCGTCATCTCCCGCATCGAGTTGCCGCAGTAGCCCGAGCAGGGTTAACAATAACAACACGGCTGATATACAGGATGTTACAAAAACCCCGTTAAATAAAATAGTTTAGGGTCACTAATGTTTAGCGCAATGAAAAAGTAGGTAATAAGAATTAACTTTGTCTTTAAGAAGAAGAAGAATAGTAACCTTGACTTTATACACACAAAACTTTTTTTTAAATTTCGAACTTTTCCCTCTAGGGTCAATGACCCTACAAACGGTTTTTTTTTTTTTTGTAAAACGGGGTTTTCGTTACACTCCTAGTTTTGCCCGTAAAGGATGTTTCGCTCGCTTAGCCAAATATTTGGGAGGCACAAAAGCAATGGGCGATATATCAAGAGACAGAGATAGGCAAGTCAATAGAAATTGAACCGTATATACTTCCAGTATAAGATTGTCGTCGCTTTTATCTGTGTACAGTAAGGGTGGTGACGATTATATAAATAACTGTTATTTGTTTGAGTTTAATTTAAGTTTAATTAAAGTCGTTGAATATTCACATTGTATATCTTCTCAGAACTGAGTCAATTAAAAGTTCAAAAAAACATCACATTAATATTAATAGTTAAAACAAATCGATTCCAATATGGTAGGTACCTACTTAATCTGTTGTTAAACAACACATTTTGATGTTGTTATTCATGGTGCTGTAGATTACACCTGGTAGGAAATATTTTTTAAATATTATTTTACTTTCTTTTTAGTGATATTAAGTCGTTGAATCTATCATGAAGTTAAATCTCAATAAAATTAAGTACAATAATTGTCTTTTATTTATAACTGAAAAAAATAGTGAGGCGCGAACTGCATAGGATCCATAATGGCCATTAGAAATTTGGAATCCATAAGGACCCTTTACGTCGGACCCGCGCGGGGCAGGTCCTACAAGCATACGCCTGACCGTGTGTGTATACACGGTAGAAAGTTGAGATGGGTCAGTAAGGAATTTGTCTCGGGAACTGCTTAGTATATGGGCAGTGTCGATTGATTCAAGTTATTATAAAGTATGTTATCAATACTAAAAATAACATTCATCTAGTATATTATATTTCTAAATTGGGTGAGATAATAAAACTTAAAAATGTACAAACATTATAATTTATTTCACCGAAACTCATAACTAAATATAACTCATACTGTTATGCACTCGCACACATCAGATCAGAATACTCAAAAGACATTCACTCAGGCTCGCCCCCTGTACAGTAGTTATTCATTAACGAACTCAAAAAACTTTAAATTCATTTATTCCTTTCTTGTAAACACGTTTTGCGCGAGTACTGTCACTATGACAAAGAAAGTGGAAATGCTGTTACCAACATAGGTACAAACGGGTAACAATATTTCCATTTTCCCACAACAAATTATATCTACATAACAGTGTGGCTTGATTTAAATAAAACATCTTTGGGGTTCACAGTATATTACAATAAAGGCTTACTCAATTCATGACTTCTATTATTACGTAAATGATTATTTGTACAAATGTTTCGAATTTATGGTGAACGAAAACCTGGAATTATCTTACTTTGAACAGCAAGTACAAAAATAGCTCATAACTACTTTAACATAGGGGTAAGGAAGTCAATGGTGATACTTCATAAAACATGCGAAAGCAGTCATGATTGTGATATTATATTGTCAGAGACTGGGAGCGAGTTTACGTCTTATAGACTGAATACATTTATAGGTAAAAAAACTTAAGTAAGGCCCTTTTATGTAGTAGTGTACAAAACTTAGGAACTTACATCATTTTTCTAATTTGGAACGTCAAGGCAGACACAGACACGTTACTACTACGTACAAGAGGGGCTTTACTTAAGTTTTTTACCTATACGGATGACCAACCAAATTATTTAAATTAAAAATAAAGTTAATTGAATACAATTAGAGAGATGTCAGACATTCAAGAGCACTTTAATTTCCAAACATATTCAGCCTATGAGACTATGATTGTTAACAACAACTTCTGACTTCCAAGTGAGCACTAAAGCGCATAACTTGAAAACCAGCAGTGGTTCTATTTACTATTTGAATTACACCACCCGTTGCACTTCAAAGAACCTCTTGAGGTAATAGACCTGACCAACGGTCATTATAAGAAGTACTGAAGCCTCGAACACGGACCACATTACTACCCGAGAGTTGGTGCTCTCGTTGATAGAGCGGTGGATGCGATCACGCACCTGTGAAAAGATAAAAAATACACACAATTAGTTTGTTGACAGGGTTTGAGTAAACTTTGTGGAATAAGTATTATAATATTGTGATTGTGTATTGGAAGTACATTTGTCGAGAGATTTAAATTCATGTTTAACTGTTTCAGTCAGTGTAGATTGTTTCCATTTAGGGTGTCCTACCTACACCAACAACACAATTTATCTTCAACATAATTAAACAACAGTAAATTGTGCTCACAAAAACCACTATGCTTAGAATTTGTATCTTTATTCTCGCAAGAACTCGTTACATAGGATAAATTTTATAATAGGTAATTAATTTAAAACATGCTGAATCTACATGCTAAACTTCATCAATTAAATCAAATCCATTTAGATGTTTCTGTGATGAGTAACTAAGTAGCATGAAAACCCAAAATTTAAATAATAATCATACATATATTTCTACATATCTTTCTTAATATTATATCCTTGATATTTTCAGTTCCTCACCTCTCAGTCATAGCTGTGTATCTAACTTTTAAATAAACAATAAATTATATTCTTTACCTGCATATATTCCTGCTCGTGTTTCACAGTTTTAAGAGTAGTGGCAAGCTCTTTGATCATGTCCTCCAGTTTGTTGTGGTTGACCTCCTCCTCCTTCTCGCCAGTGGCCTTGTGAGGAGCTTCTCCCACTTCCAAGTTAAACATCACAACCTGGAATATAAATAAAAGAACTGAGAAACTGATATTGATGACTACTATACTCTCGTACAATAATGCAGCAAATATATGTTAAACCAAAAATGTAATCTAGACAAATTATGCTGCAAAGCATAGGCAATTAGACACTAAAACCCACTAAATATGTAATGCCATATAAACATGTCATGGTTTCTAGTTTACTATACTATTAATTTACCTTTGGTGTCATAGTAGACATTTTGTTGCTAAAGCAATATGTGTACCGCCCAGCTGTGTGAGCAGAGAATGTGTACATGCCAGAGGACTCTCTCTCGCCGTGATAGATCACCGTACCATCAGGGCCGGTGATTGTTACATCTATGTCTAGGAATCCACCCTCTGCTATTTCAAAGGTTAGACCTGCAAGTGGGAGATTTTTGTTTAGTTAGTGTCAGAATAGAAATAATACTAACCATAACTCAAGATCAAGTTTAGATCATGCTCATAGATAAAAAATATCACCCTGCTGTTAAATTAACAGATTGATCATAGCTAAAATTGTCAAGTACAAAAATACAAGGCAGAGGTTACTTTCTAAAAGTACATTGAATATTGAGAGAAACTTGTTTTGATAGTGTTTTTACTTTATAGTATTGAGAGTTTGGAATATAAATAAGGCTTACCCATCTTTGTGTCGGCCTCAACATGCTCGAAAAAGCATTCTTCGGCATGAGCATCTACTGTGATAGTATAGCTACTTACTGGGCTAAGTAACGAAATAAAAAGAACAGTTATCAGCCCTAAACATATCCATTTACTTTCCATATTGCTGTTTTATACTAAATATGTGCGTGAATAATATTTCTTCTCAATTAGCCCACCATAAGCTTGTTTTCTTTCCCAAAACTGGCAGAGCCACGTAATGACAGATGACACAAGTGACACAACGCAGCTATTCATTATCTAGTGCGTTCGGTTTCATAATATGCATTAAGATATTCTCAAGGCGTTAGGTAAAAATTTGTCGTATTTGCGCTGAAAATCATGCGCATACTGTTCCGTCGTAAATTATTGCTATAGTTTTTGTATATACATAAAATATTATGGAGAGTTACAGACTGTGGTATCATTTTAACTTCGTTGTTGTTGTTTTTCAATTTATCCCTAAGGGAAATAATCCAACACTTTAGCATAAAAAAGGGGTCAACTTCGGAATAAGAGATAATAAGCTGAATTTTCTTCATTTTGGCGTTCTTAATAATGTCTCAAAAGTCTCATAAAATCTCGTGCCTCATGTCTGCGTCGAACATGCCGGAAGAGTGATTTTTAATTTGGACAAGGAGTTGTATAAAAAGGAATTAGTTAAAATTTTACGCTGACGAAAACGGATTGAAACTTCGTTCATAATCGTAGTGTATGGTTCCAGCACTATCTGTATAAATCTCCATTACGAAAAAAAGGTGCGTTCAAAGATTACAGTAATTGGGCGTTTTTCAAAAAAAGTGTAATTTTTAATACTGTAACTTTTCCGCTGTGTCACGAAAATTAGTCATAGATTTTTGTATCGTTAATTTTCGTGACGAACCAGAAAAGTTACAGTATACTTTCATAATTAGCAGTAAATGAAGTTATTCTACTCGACGATAGAGGGCAGGCTAAAAGGAAATCTATAAATGTATGTCTCGTAATTGTCTTGGCAGAGCATCTTGCTTGAGCATCCTTGTACTACAATTCCTTTATTGTAATGTAAGTAGCTAGGTAAAAAAAAATAAAAATACATCCTTCCCATACATCCCGTATTTTCAAACATTTCCTGCGCAATACGGTTCGTAATTTCGACGCTATTAACGCCGTCTGCATAGACTGATGTTTCGAGCGTTGGACTACTACGCAAAGACTGCGGGTTCGGACCCCAGCTATGGATCGTTTTTTTATTTGTTTTTGTATATAAATTCGGTTTCGACCCGAGTCACGATGCTCGGTCTCCCAGGTAGGTACTTTTTACTATAAGAGGCCCTTTATCTAAAATTGTTTGTGCCAGACAGGGTCCATGATGGTCTCATTATCGTCTTAAGTTAACATTTGTATGTATACACATTGTGGATAAACCCAAAAAAATTTAGTACTGAGTATTAATTATCATTTTCTTTTATGAGCATTTGATCATTCATCTTTAGCGCAATCGCTAACCCTAGGGTTACATTCGTCGATGAGACATTTGATGTACCCCTAACCAGACCCGAAATGAGAGTTTCGACAAACAATAAGAATTTCATAACCTAAATATTTTTTAAATTACGGCACAGAATAAATAATAAACCGCTTAAAACCGTTCAATTAAGTTTAAAAAGGGTAACAGATGATAGGGTATTGGGATTGGGTTAGCGCTTAGTCGAATTAACTGTATCGTTTGTTTGCCCTTTCATTGGACTAAGTCGACGATAGGCTTAGCGCATCCTTGGGGTTTGTAAAAACAAGTCTATCGAATAACCTATCGAAAACCCCTTCAATGGTAAGCGGTTCCGGTCCCTGGTCCCAACATGCATGATAGGTACGTAAGATAATTAAAACGTTTTCTGTACTTTTTAACAAATATTTTGACTCTCCGCAGACAAAGCCGCAGGCGGAAAGCTAGTGACACATAAAGATCAAAATTATACACCATCAACTTTTTGACTTGATGGGTATTGTTAGCTAATCGATGCGATTGTGGTTCAATTGCCCAATTAAGAAAACGCCTCATTTCATGTTTATGACTACTTGAATGACGTTGAAGCACGTTTTAAGGCACATTTAATAGTCCACTGCGCCTTTGTCAGTGTCCAAACCAGAGCGGAGGTACGAGGTTAACATCCTCCCACCATTGCTTCTGAGTAGGAAATTGGCCATCACAGTGACGTATGTAGTCCGTGACGCTGCTTAAATATACAGAAAGGCGAAATAAACAAATCTCGAATGCTTAATAATACGTTACATTAATCAAAGTTTTTATTTTTATTGTTAATATACTAGTGTACCAAAATCTCGTAGTTTGCTGCCGATGATTTTTATACGATTCATTTCCTATGTATGTGCAGTTCGGGTAGCGTTTAAAACGTGCACCAGGATGTGGGTGTGTGTGACGGCATGTAGCGGCAGCGTGACATTTTGGGATAATGAAAAAAAAAAAAAACATTTTATTTCAGACCCGAGGGCTTATTGCCTAACGCACTCGCGATCGCGATCGACTTGAAAGTGACACAATTGCTTTCATTTTGTAGGCAGATTTGACTTCAACTGTCAAATATGAAAGCGATCGCGATCGCGAGTGCGTTAGGCAATAAGCCGTCCGAATGATCCATAGTGTGTTAGTACAATAATGGACTGCAGCATGTATATTAATAATAATTTATTTAATTTATATAATTTTACTAGGATAGTTGCAAATAACCCCTAGCAAGTACTTTTTATACGCCTCAATAAGGATACACCTACAAAATAGTTTTACAAAGAATGTTAATTCTAAAATAATTTCCAGGAATAGGTTAGGTACTGACCCACATTTAAGTAACTGACAGGTACTTCTAAATGTAGATACTACTTTTCGATTATTTATTCGTATCTTTTCCATTTAACGTTTTTTAAACCTTTAGGTTTTCATATAGAACAGACATCCAACGAGTTCTAACTTAGCGAAATACAATACGTACAGTAAAGGTCATAAATATGTATACACTTTAGTACCTTATCTATTTAATGTCATGTTTAAACTGCCATATATGAATGTCACAGCGATTAAAGTGACAAGGCACTGTACTGGGTAGTAAAGAAAGGAATCTAAATCAAACTTTTAATACCTACTAAATTAATGAAATTAGTTCAAATAGATAAATAAAAGAAACCAATTGTGTTAGTGTTTTAGGTGCAGGTGCAGTGTACCAATTTTACATAACATAACTAAAACGAAAGGTTCTTTTAAATATTTATTTCACAAGTATTCAGTTAGTCCCGTTTCGGGCCCTTTTTACCCAAATGCAAGAGCGTTAACTTACCTGCTTTAAAGTTACATTGTTACGTTATTAAGGATTACGTATCAAGATTTATTAGAACCCCTACTAATATTATAAATGCGAAAGTAACTCTGTCTGTCTGTTACCTATTCACGCTTAAACCGCTGAACCAATTTAGATGAAATTTGGAACGGAGATAGTTTGAATCCCGGGAAAGGACATAGAATACTTTTTATCCCGGAAATCATCCCTTAAGGGGGTGAAAAGGGGGTGATGTGGACGTTTGTATGGTGAATCAATCAATAAAATTCTTAAGTAAGGTATATATAATTTATTAGTATGGAGATAGTTTGAGTCCCAGGGAAAGACAAAGGATACTTTTTATTTCGGAAAATTGGAGTTCCCGAGGGAGCAGCGATACACGACTTCTACGCAGATGGAGTCGAGGGCAAAAGCTAGTAGTAAATATACCGATTTTCAGCCAAGGGACCTAACAGTTTACCGCAAGGTAATTTTTTCAACATTGTAATTAAAATGCAAAATGGTACATTACTTAAGTAACAAGTTTTCAAAATACCTATTAATTAAGGTATCCCTTAAATAAATATTCTTGATCGTTACAATGGGGGCTTTCTAAAAAAAATGTTACGCTGAGTTCTTTTGATGGTTCTGGGTTGGATTCTTCCATGGTAACCTTACATCTACTCTGTGATACTGCCTGCACGTTCAGCATTTGTATGTTGTTGTTAGCCTTGTGCAAATTAACATATAATACTTATAAAAAGTTTGTAGGTAGCTGAGGTTTGGTGGTTGTTATTTATTGGATTACTTCCTTGTGTAACTACATGTGCAACTACTCATATAGATATGCCACTACTTGCTAGATAATTGATATGTACTAACAGCTCTTTAAGGCGTGGGCGAGGGGTACGCTAAACACGCGCGGGCGCTCGCCTCGCGGGTCTGTATTGAAAAATAGTATGAGCAACGCACTCGTAATTTATACGTAACGACTAGCGTTTGCGAGCGATTTTTTATAATAAGCGATTTTCTGGTATAAAAAGTATTCAAATGTTCTTATCGTGGATATGGACAATCTGTCTGCCAAATTTCGTTCAAAACCGTTCGCCAAACCTTGGAGGTTTAATAAAAAATAATGTCCAAATCTGATATTTGGATCTGGGAACCCTATACACGCGGGGCATCTCAAGCTCGCTGTTTATAGTTTGTGAGCGTGTTTACTAAGTAAATGTTAGTAAAAACTGTAAAAAGCAAACCACAAAGGGTCTTACCTTAATATAAACAAACATGCTATGCAAAATCAGCTCCAACTTTTCTATTATATACCCGTAACAGACGCTCGAACTTGGTCTTCGGACCAAATCGGCCGATATGGTCCGAAGACTGCTCTATAGACGGACGGATCTGGTTCGGAGCGAACCAAATCCGTGTCCGGCCCGGACCAAGTTCTAGCGTCTGTTACGGGTACAATAAATATCCTTGCAACTGAGGTTATTTCCATTGAGGTTATTTTTGACCATTACATGAAAGAGTGAAAGCACTTTAAGGTCCACAAGGTCGCTATTGTTAGATGTGGTAAAATAGACGTGATCTTATTAAACGCAATACCAACATAAGTGTTACCGGTAGGTACTTACTTAAACATTTTTGCGTAACAAATATTATAGGTAGGTATTTTAATGGCCTATTGCGTCGGCACACGCGTCTAAAGAAAAAAAGAAGTTGTGGCAATCGTATACCTTTAATTTCTCAATACGGTAAGTTACTTATCTTAAATCTTATTTTAAAATATATAAATCTTTTAACATAACTTAAAACTTAACTGCATAATTATAAGTTACATTTATTCCACTTTTATACACAAGCGTTCACAAAACTGATAACTTAAAGTTGGATAGAAAGAATTGTACGATGGACCTGCTTGGTTGAAATCATAATTTTAAAATAAAATACGGCTGAAACTTATATCCACGCTCCTTCTTTGGTTTACTTATATACATGTAACAAAGTCGATTATAAAGAAGACATCCCTAAATAACACCCTACCTTCCCCGTCCTTTACCTTAATTGATACTTCTAGTAGTAGGCCAGTAGAAATGGACACAAAAAAAGGCTAAAACCGCAAAGCATGATATAGTTCTCATTTATTGGTATGTTGTATTGTATGGACCAGTTAAACCCCTTCTAGACGGTCGGGTGGTTGGGCCAACCGAGAAGGACGCAGCTATCTGTCAGAATGAGATAGTAATATTTACATCTCGTTCCTACAAATAGCTGCATCCCTCCCGGTTGGCCCAACCATCCGACCGTCTAGAAGGGGTATTAGGGTAGTATGAATCCAAATTTGCAATTTCGTAAAACTTATGCTCGCTGCGCACCACCCGAGAAACTGCGAAATTATGGGACTTTGTGTTGCTCCTATAAAACAAATTTATATACCATTTTGTAGGTAATTTAAACAGCTTTATTACTTACATCAAATTCGTTTTTCTAAGACGCATAGATTATGACTTGACTTTTAGAGAAAAAAGTGAAAAAAGTCCCAAAATTTCGCAGTTTTACGAGTGGTGTGCAGCAAGAACAAAAGTTTTTCGAAGTTACAAATTTGGATTAAGACAACATACAACATACTAAAAAACCAATCAAGCTTTGAGAATTCAAGTAATGTTGATTTTTACTGGCCTAATAGGTACCTATATAAACAACGCAGACTGATGCGGTGGTACACGGTTTTAAACGACGTTTTAAAACAGACTGTTTAAAACCGTGTAGACAGTGGTTTTATACCAAATTTTGTATGACCTTAGGTGGACAGTTGTGCGTTTCAAACAAACGGGTTTGTTTGAAACCGTGTAGCAGCTCGCTTCTACCAAGGTCATCTCGGTAGAAACCACGTAGAAACTGTGGTTTAAAACCGTGTAGCATTCGCTTATATCGACCATCCACAACTCACTTTTGGCGCTCTTGCTTGGTTGATTGCAAAGATAATGTAAT
The DNA here is from genome assembly GCA_963241965.1 of Tortrix viridana. NCBI lineage: Eukaryota > Metazoa > Arthropoda > Insecta > Lepidoptera > Tortricidae > Tortrix > Tortrix viridana. The sequence goes on along the minus strand of OY725191.1, from coordinate 5,874,032 downwards.
GAATAGGTGGCTCCTCTGCACATTCGTGCGATCGTGAGGGCATGTTGGTCGGATCCAGTATCCGATTCAGGGTCACAGGTTCCGAAAAAACAGTCTGAACTTGATTTTTAAACATCCACACATAGGTTATTATAAAGGTAAACTTGTGACAAGGCTCAGGGGTGGGGTCATTATCCCTATGACCCTACTAGATCGTCGAACCTGAACTTGCATCTCACTTTAACACATAACCGCGCCCTCGTTTTCGGCTGCATTTGTTGAATATGTGCGGCCAATAGAGTTTGTTCTACGCTAGTCAATATCGAGTTTTCTGAACGCGCCGACTGCGCCGTAGATGTCGGCCTCGGCGTGCGGCTTGGCGGAGGGCGGGGACAGCTCGTTGAGGCTGCGGAGGTAGTCTCTGATCTCATCCACTCGGCGGCGCCACTTCCTAGCAATCACGTCGATTGACTCCTCTTCGCCGCCCCACTCGGCTGGCAACACTCGCGCAGGGATGTGTTCGAGGAGCTCCTCTGGTTTAGCGTTCAAGTAAAACTGTAAAATAACCAAGCCTAATTTAATGCTTTTTACTTGAAAAATATAAGGAAAACTGTGGTACTTATGGTGACGCAATAGCGTAAAACTTGTCGATGAGTTCATTGACAAGACATCTTTTATCGAACCTTACCTCGATTGCAACATGGGAGATCAAGTACTATATGTACGCATGTTCTGGGGGGCGGATGAAAAGTTTTGGGGTAAATTTAGGATGGTACCTACCCCCTGGAAGTCTATGGGTCCAATCATGATGGTTCACCTGGCAGTGAAAGGCTTGTAGGGGTAACATCCTTATTGGATTCCTAGACTTCCAGGGGTCCAATAAGGACGGTACTTGTAGAAGTCTAGGAGTCCATTGAGATTGGTACCCCTAGGAGGTTTGGGGTTCCAAATAGAATAGTAGGTACCACTAGCAGTACTACTCTGTCAAGAAAGTACCGGGAAAAGATCAATAATACACAAACTGTTTGTTAATCATCCAAATTTATTTTATCACCTTCAAAGTATGCTCCTTCAGAAACGATACACTTACGCCAACGAATAATCCAATCATCAAAACATTTTTTAAACGCTGTTTCCGGAATTGAATTCAGTTCTCGGCGCGAATTCTCCTTTATGTCTTCTACCGATTGAAAACGGGTGCCACGAAGCGCCACTCCGAAGCTTGTTGACTAGTTTGCATGTCAAACTCGTAAACCCACGTCTCGTCACCAGTAACAATGCGTTTCATGAATGTTGGGTCGGAATTGACTCGTTCTAGCATGTCCTCAGCGACTCTCATGCGATTGAGTTTTTGGAGAAAATTCAGGTCTTTTGGGACTAGCCGAGCGGTAACATGTTTCATACCCAAATGATTAGTTAAAATAGTACGGATCGACTCGTGAGATACAGAAAGTTCGGCGGCTATCTCTCTCAAAGTTGAATGAGGATTTTCAGTCACTATTTCCTTCACTTTTGCGATGTTAACTTCAGTTGCAGACGTTGATGGCCTACCAGAGCGAGGCAAATCTTCCATCACATCTCGACCGCTTTTGAACGCTTTGTACCACTCATAAACACGTGTTTTTGATAAAGTCGAATCACCGTAAGCCTTCTGTAACATTTTCAGTGACTCCGAACACGAAATTCCATTGGCGATGCAAAATTTAAGACAAACTCTTTGTTCAATGTTTTTGTCCATTATGAAATTCGCAATACACACTAGATATGATATAACTAAAAACAGCACTGTATTTAATATAAATAACAGATGCAACTCAAACTCCGCGCCAAAATAGAAAACAGTTGTGCCAATCTAACAACAACAAAAAAAACAAAAATTTGAATTTGGAACCATAAACAAATCATCCATTCCCGATACTTTGTTGACTGAATGTATGTCGTTTGAACTCATCGCCAAGCTCTCGGCGGCGGTTGCATACGTAAGATTAGAGTACCTAGAAGGCTCCAGCTGTAAATAAGCGCTGTGACTTTTAGTCGCAGCATATTGCTGAGCTGGTCGCTCTTTTGGTGCTTAACGCATGTTATGTACTAGTAATAAGTTTCAATTTAATTAATAAAACGTATGTAATACTCGTACTGTGTAAACACTGAATAAATATTACTTTTTCATCTAGAAATAAATTTCTGTTTCTATAGCTAAAAAGAAGTAGCTAAGAAGGTACCTATAAGAACGTGATAAGAATAATTGTTCCAACAATACAATCGTTAAGTATAAAACGTTTACATCCAAGTAATCTGAAGGTTAACATTATTGATTTCCTCTTAATTATAAAGAAAACAATGAGAGGGTCGTTCGTTATTACTAATGACTCAGAACTTGCACAATACAATTGATTTTGCATGTCACTCGATTTGTTTGACGCGCCTAATCACGTAATCACCTAATACCTAATAACACAAACTATTACTAACTGGTCAAACGAAGGCTTTAAGCTAAGACTAGACAGACTATAAGACTTTATAACAATCATGAAATACCGCATCGCGCGCAATTGCTCTAGGGAGAGCCTTCCGACCTCTACGGCTGGCTTACAATGCATGCACGAGATAAAATTTGACAGGTGCTAAGGAAATGAATATATCTATTCCATTTTGTAACGTAAAACTTTTAAGGTTTAAAATAAAAGTGTCCGGCTTTGATAAAATTCTATCCTCTATTAAAATTTGAAAATCGCATCAAGGATCAAAGGTGGAATAGGTACATCTATCATAATAATTTAATTTCACTGTCTTACTTCCCACCGGAAAACCGGAAATGTATAGTTTAGAGGGTGATCCGGACGAAACCGCACACTACCACCTAGAAAAAAAGATTGTGTACCGATGCCACCCCCGAAAATAAAAGAGACTGTGTACTGACCCTCCGCTTGACCTTCTCGTTCATGCAGGAGCGGATGATCTGCAGCGGGGAGGCGTAGAAAGGCGACGCGCCCACTATGTGGATGCGCTTGAGCCGCTGCGGGTACGCTGCGTGCGCGAGGTGGATGCCGCGCCGCACCGCGCCCACCGCGCCCGCCACCCGCGCCGCCAGCGACGCGCGCACGGCCGACAGCTGAGAATAAATTGAGGGGTTTACTTACACACCGACAGCTACCTGCAATTTGTAATTTGTTTGTGACGATTTATTTTAATGTTATAAAAAGTTTAATAAAAAAACCTAGCGGCCCGCCCTCGCTTCGCTTCGGTTAAAGTTTCCCCTCCCATTTACCCCTCTTAAAATGGAAATATCCAACTTTTCTCTTCATAAGAACCTTCATCGGAATTCAAGGAATATTTGAAAAAAAATATTTGCCGAATTGGCAGAGCCGTTCTCAAGTTATGGCGTGACCAAGGGAAATATGGATTTATTTTTATATTTATATATAGATCACTAAATTAGAAATAATTTTCGAATTATTTAAATGTTTGTGAAATATTAACAAAAAAAACTGGCTGGCTAAAAACAATTGAGTCATTTTCTCGACGCTCGTCTATCACCTCGACACACCTTCTAATATATTAAATTCATAATCTAAACAATATCTTGTTTCTCAAATATCTTAAGTTATACAATGTACAGAGCTTATGTTCAGGTATTTATAAATAAATAATTAAATATAATAAATTTATTTATTAATCTAGAATCTTGCAGAGTAGGTATACTCACGTCCCAGATAAAGACGTCTCCAAGGATGGCCGTCTCGTCGCGCATGCGCGCGTCGGACACGAGCAGGACGGCGCGCACGCCGTTCGCGATGTCGGCGCTGCCCTCGGGGTACTGCGGCCGGATGCGGAATATGGTCACGCGCAGCCCCTCGTCCGTCAGCTTTGGTAACGGCACTATGTCCCTGGTTAATTATAAGTTCGTAAGGTTAACTAGGACTAGGATGCCTGCTGAACTATTTATGACTTGAAACTCTCTTGATATTGGCTGAAAAGTGTGTTGTATATTTTGAAGCTGTTGGTTTGTTTCCTGATTTAAGTGACATGAACTAACTGATCATCCTCCTAGAGCTTTTTCCCGTTCTTCGTCGGGGTACGCTTGACCATGATCCAGATTCGGCCAGTCTGGTTATTACAGTGGAGCGACTGCCATCTGACCTCCGTAACCCTTGTGACGGGGGAACCAAACCAATTGAATCATGGTTACACTTTTTGCCACTTAGGTGGCAAAAAGGCTTATGTGCAGGTTTCCTCACGATGTTTTCCTTCACCGTAAGAGCATCGGTTACAGTGTAGGTAATGTACATAAGTTAGAAAAACTCATTGGTACATGGCGACCGCTTGGGGGTTCGAACTCGGTACCTCACATACCCGAGTCGACACCGCTACACTGAGAAAACTGTTCATCAATAATTTAGGTGAATTCACGTAAAGTAGAGAGCATACTGATATCACCAAAAAGTACGATGAAACTACTATCCTCGGCTGCTCACGATATAATATGATGAACTGTTACTACGCTTTTAGTAGGAAGCAGACACAATTTCACAGTGAAAGTCATCGAACCGTTGTGGGAAGGCCTCATGTGACCATGTAACAGTCATCATATTTTAGTATGCTTTCCTCATAGTTTTACTTGATTTCCTCTTACTTCAAATATGTCCTTTTATTTCTTCCTACTGTTTTTAAATGCCGTCATCGTATTTTTGTATGAATTCTTACTTTTATATAACGTTTTGTCGTTTAATTTCAGTAATATCCCATTATTTACTCCTACTACTTATAAAGGCTTTCCTGATATTTTTGTATGCTTGCCTAGTACTGTTTATGTGCTTTCCTCATATTTTCGTCATTTTCCTATAACTTCTTCCTACTATTTATCTATGCTTTCCTCATATTCCAGTACCTTTTCCCGTTACTCTTATTTTCCTATTAGCTCTTCATACTATTTATCTACGCTTTCCTTATATTTTTGTATTCTTTCTTGTTATTTTTTCCCACTATTTATCTATTCTTTTCTATTATTTTAAAAGCGCCCAGTGCGTCCAGTGGCCTCCTCGTCACTGTGATTGTGTTTTTAAAGTATTAAACTATTTTATTAAAATCGAATATCGAACACCACTTACATTCTATGTAATGAAGCTTGGTATTTATTACATTTCCTCATTTTAACTTAACGGGAAAAAGTTTCCGTTAAGTTAAAATAGGGAAAAGTAATGAATACAAAGCTTCGTTAGATAGAATTTAGGTTGTATTCGATATTCGCTTCTAATAAAATAGTTTAGTTCAATAGAAAACATACCTAATTACAGTAACGAGGATGCGACTGGATGTACTGCGCCCTTATAGAATAATAGGTAAGGATAGATAAATTGTGGGAAAAAATAACAAAAAAGAATAGAAAAGTATAAGGAAAGCGTAGATAAATAGTAGGAAGAGCATACAAAACACATACATGTAAAAGAGTACTTTTGGTGAATATTATAATATTCACCATTATTTACTAACAGAAATCAGGAATAATCAAAAAGATCACAATAAACCAGATCTGAATTGAGGAGACAGTTGTAAAAGGAAAAAGAAAATTGTTAACAAAAAGTTTTATTAACGAAAATTAATCATAATTTAAACTAAATATAGGCATACCTATATAACAAGTATATTATTTTACACAAGCGACGTGGCACTGGAAACTCATGCTCGAGCCACGTCGCCTGTGTAGTCAAGTCAAGGACAAAAACATAAATACGATACGCACAAACTCTCAAAAATACGTCTCACACGCTTACGCTTACGCCTGATGTAAGGTCGCCTATACATATACCTATTTTGAGACCGGGCGAATCTATGTTTTTATCCTTGACTGTACAATTTAGTAGGATAATGCGTTAAAAAGTGACATTTTGGCTGCAAAGGAGATTTCGTGAGCTTCATGTACAGCCCTTCATATTTTTTGCGCCGCTCCTCTATGGTAACGTTGACATCGGCTTCGGTATTGACAGTCGATACAAAGCTATCCAGAATTTCTGCCCGCGACGCATGCCATTCCTTCTTTGACCGACGAGCGGGAGGAATATTAAACAGGCATCCAATAAGGAGAATAGCTGCTATGACTGAAGTCTCCGGGATCACTTCTGAAAAGGAAGATTTTTTTTTAAAATTGAAACACTTTATTAAATTGAAAGTAACCGAAACTGAAGTCTGACAACAAAATAAAACAAAACCCTATCCTATGTTCGTAGTCGAGTAAAAAAAGGTGATGTAAGCTCACCATTAGCAATCGCCAGTGTATCTGCTATATGCTTATGCAGAAATTTGTCTTTAGTAGAAATCTGCTTGTTTCTGGCACTCTGTATTATCATGCCGGTAGAAGCTTCTAAGGCTCTACGTCCCCCAGCTTTATCCGGATAGAGTGCGTCGTAATCAGTAGCCGCCAGCCGTTAGGTGACTGTAGGATGGGGTATTTTTTCAAATACATCTGCAGGGTCCAGCTGCGCGACTTGAGAGCTGCTCCAAGGCCGACAACACCTTATCCATATCCCCTGTACAAATTAATAAGATTGTTTTATTCGGATTTTGATATAGGTACGTTTGCCATATACAAACAAGAACATACCATTATGCATATGTAATATATATTTAATTTAATAATAAAAATAGTTTTCGAGTTCTAAAAGATCTATTCCAACAAAATTACCTTCTTAAAGTGCCCCCAAGTCGATCCCAGGCAGAGGTGGGTCACCTGACTTTGAGCTCGATGTGGAGCCGGAGTGGGACTTGGGCTTCGCCAATAGGTTTAAAGATATTAGATACGCTCGCCGAGCCCTTCTGGCGTTCACTAGCCAGCCGGAGGTATTACACTTCGACTGGTAAGCTTTGGAGGCCGAGTTCAAGATTTTAGCGGCCCTCGACAGATGTTTCCAATATGACTCATACCTGAAACAAAAATATATTTAGTAGGTATAACATTTAAGTTGGGTATAGATTTTGTTGATTAAAACTTTTAAGAGAAAGAAAAATAGAACACGTAGAAAGATGTTCGTACTAACTCAAAAAGTACAAAAACTCGCTCTATGTATTTACTGAGGACCAATTAAGGAATAACTGTGCCAAGTTTCAGCCATGTACCAAAAAGTACAAGGTTCCCATCCCATCAGAACAACCCGCAATAGAACCAATCTTCACCGTTTTAGCCAATTTTGTGGCACAATTTCTCAAAAACTATAACTTGTATAAAAATGCATGTTCTAGACACGCGGGAGCGTGTCCAGCCAAGTTAAACAAAAGGAACTGGAACTTCAAAAAGTTATTTGAAGAAGATTATATCCATGCAAACAAGTACCTAGGTATAGTGCGCGCCACGTAACATGAACCTACGGCATAGTATAAATAGAACAGTAATTGCAATTGTTCCTATAATACGTACCTATACCTACATAATTATTATAATAAAAACGTCAAAACTGCACTGAGCTCTTAGTCTCACTCAAAGAAAGCCGCACGGCGGCCGCCAATAGTACCTAGTCAAAGGAATCCGCCGGAGACGAATTACTTTTCTATTTATACCTACTATGGCTACGGGAAAGTCGACTATGACCCACCCCGAAATTGACTTCTGAGCAGGTTCATTCCATGTTACATGGCGCGCACTAAGTATACCTACCACCAGACACCTGTAACCCCTCGTACCTATGCGGTGTCAAAAATTGCTAGGTAATTAAACAGTGACCTCGGCACGGATCCGTGCTAGCATACGAGGGGGTAACCATGCTCATCAAACCAAAAATCAAAACCACAAACAAACAAAAAACACAACGGCAATTAGTTAGGTTAGCAATACGAATAGCATAGGTAGGTAGTTCAACTTACCGGCAAACTTCTCGACATAATTGTCGAAATTCCATTTGTGCAGTAGATCTGCCGTCTGCCATCACTTATCAATCTAATATCACACACAATGTACCTAGGTATACCTGTAACGTGCACTCGCGTTGAGCAATAAATGACAACTGACAACTGGCGCGGCGCTGGCGCTTTGTTGCGAATGATGTGGATTCGCCGAACTTGAGACGTTCATCTAAATTTATGATTGCGTAATAATTCGTTGTACGTTTCAATGTATTTTTGTGTAATAGCTTTGTATATTATAAGAATGTTATGATATTTCAGAATTACCAATCTTCAAAAAGATAATGCTAGCATCGTAAATAATATGACAAGTCATACTAATTCTAACTTGCATCAGTACGGTGCCTTCACCGTATTTCAATTTATGTTCTGCAATTTTACTAGGAATTTCTTAATACAATATGGTGACAGTTTCCTCATGTAATATAATTATAATCTTTCTCCGGAGTATCATCGAATTTCTGTAATATAGTTGTGTTTTAACAGGACAGCACTATATTGTATCAAAATGGTAATATTATATTCGGTGACTAAATCTTATGGTGGAAGGTCATCACATTATTGCACTACTTCATCTATATATTCGATTATTTCGTTATATGGTAGAATTCTCACATTGTATTTATCTACGGTCACTTTATTTTAGCATAATTAATTACATTCCAGATCAATGTAATGATATTTTAAAATGAAGCCAAAACGACATTTTTCTCAGTGTAGCCATTAGGCCACCGACGCTAACTAATTTAACCTAAAACCTAAGTCTAGGTTTTCACTTTTCCAGCATAATTTCCAGATGTCTTTTTCATTGTGGTACAGAAATAGAAAATGCTTATCTACCGTTAACTTTGAAACAACTTGCGGCCATATCAGGAAGTGTTAAAACCTGGCCAATTTCCTCACCTAACCTAATAGCACTGTCCCTTTTCCTGCCTGGTAACTGACTAGGTTTGACCATAATACGGCCTGTGAACATAAAGGGTAGTTACAGGAAGTTGCAGACGTCGTTGAGCGGCGGGTCGGTGAGCGAGCGGTACTGAAAGAGGTCGCGGTGGCGCGCGCGCGCCGCGCAGAACGCCTCGAACTTGGCGCGTGCGCGCTCAGAGTCCATGCGGCAGCCGCGCACGAACAACTCAAGGAACCGAGTTTCTGAAACAACAATGGATTTACGTTAACTTCTGTTGTTTGACACAAGTGCCTTTGTCGTATTTAGATATATGCAGGAGATCTTGCTTAATAAAATAAATGGCATTCTTCTAACTTTTTGACTCGTACCGTATTTATTAGGTACAGTAAACACGGGTAACTTTAGCCCTGGGGAGCAACATTACGCACCCAAAAAAACAGTTTACTTTTTTATTTTCATTCTAAAGAATGTTACTTAAAATTGTAAAATATACAAAGAAAAGCGTGAAATATAGGGGCGGACAATGTTACCCCTAGGGCTAAAGTTACCCGTGTTTACGGTAATGTGTGAAGCTGTTGCATATCCAAACATTTACAAACACACAATTAAAATAATAAGCAAGAGTACCTATAAAGGAATTGACACGAAGGAGTTAAAAAATAAAGTATACCATGGATTATTGAAATAAGGCATAAAATAACCAAATAGGTACATATTTATTTACTGTAACTACTGATATACATATCTAGTTTTTTTAATTCTTGTATACGAAGAATCTCGATATACTCGATCCTTCCAGAGCATTGTTAATTATTAACACCTTGTTTTGTAGCGGGCATAAGCTTGTAAAATGCCTGCATAAATAAATTACTTATAAGGTTAAAAACGACGCGAGAACTTTGAAGAATTTCAAACGACCTCAGACAGCTAGAGGTGGGTCCACACTATAGGGCTCCATCGGATCGCACTGCGTGGCAAATCTACGACGTGTTACGCTAAATGTGGACAGTGTAACGTAAGCGCTAGGGTCGCTAGGGATGGGTCACAATGTTCGCGTGACAAACACCCGACACGCGTTACTAGCACGGACACGGACCCAAGTTACGATGCAGTCACAAATGTGGACCCATCTTAATGTCGTCAACAAACCCTACTACACTCGCGTGACTACTTTAAAAAATATGCTGATTCAAGTAATAAGACAGTCGGTAAATATGACTTTTTTTGATCTTAGATATTTATCTTGCACTTGTTACGAGTTATGTGATCAAAGTTAATAGATAGGAACAGCCAAAATGGCCAAATATATCGCAACACATCGCTATTCCTATTGTAATAAAGATGTGTTGCGATATATTTAGCAAATTTTTCTGCTCCTATCTAATTGAAGCTGACTGTACGAGTAGGTACCTACATATTAACACATAAGTACCTATAATAGTTATTTTCAATCCACGATCGCTCGTCCGCCCCTGGTTTTAACTCAAATCATCAAATGTCTGAAATAGCCTCGTGTGGTTCCGGGGTGCAAACCCTAATATGCGGTTTGTTTTGTGTTGAGGAAGACTTATGAAAATTACCCCGTCCCGAGTAAGTAATTTTTTTTATCTTGAATTTACCGGCCTTTTTTTATCCTCTTTTATAACGAAAAAGTACAGTCAGTCATAAACATCGTGTCCCCTTGTTTTGCAGACACTCATTTCATCGAATGTGTCGTTTCACCGAATTTCATTTCATCGAAAGCTAATTTCTGCTGAACCCTTATTGGTTTCAGATTATCTTCTATTACCTTTTATTACTAAGCCACTATTGCGATTTTCACATTTTTATAGCGATTTTATCAAGACGGGACACTTTTATTTTAAACCTTAAGCGTTAAGTCTTACGTTAGAATATGGAATAGTTGTATTAATTTCCCTAGCACCTGTCAAATTTTATCTCGTGCTTGCGTGCTAGGGGGCCTGACATAGACAAGTGACTCTCCTACGCGCCTACGGCGAATTGCGTAATAAATTGGAGCGATTAATATAAAGCAGTCTGCGATGACTGCGATTGTATTTAAATTACACAGTTATGACGCGACGGATTTGTCGCGCGCTAACAACAGCTATTCTTAACACAACTGACCGTAGATATTTGAAGTTAAGTCTTCGAACTTAAATGTAAGAAGAATATATACTTACTTACCTATCTATTTTTTCTCGAGTGGTAAAAAGCCTACAACAGGTCTAGGACAGGATGTAGGTAGTTAAAAATCGTTACTTGTTAGCAAGGCTGCAAAGTTGTTATTTTGCTCGAGTATTGAATCTAGAGCAAGTGAATTAAGGATCTTAAAATAGGTTCCTGCGATATAAAATGCACGTGCGAAACGCACAATTTTTCAGCTCATTACGGTGAGTTAAAAAAAAATCCACGCTAGCAGCGAAAATGGACTTTTGCACGCAGATTTTGAACGATACGGTTCTATGTCTTTTCGAGCTGGCAAGGAAAAAATATATATAAATGGTTTACAAACAAATTTTTTATGAATAAGCTTACATACATACATACCTACATACGTAGGTAAATAACATTAATATAACTTGAAATGTAAGTAATTCTTTATCAAAGTTAATGAACTTCCGTACTTTGACTTTGTAAGTACTACCGTATATTGTCGTAGATCATCTCAGAATATATCAGGATTATTGACAGTTAATATAAAGTAAGTAGTATAATTAATTAGGTCATCGTACAATTAAATCAATGACATGTCAATTTCTGTGTTTGGTTACGCAAAAAGCCTGTCACTGCGCGGTAACTTTACACCTTATGCTAGCACTTCACTCTCGCCGAGGCTGGACGAGGCGGATGTGACGTCCTTTTCTAACTTATCATGTTTGGGAAGGATGGCAAGCCTGTCTCGCCTCACCTCGATGAGAGTGTAGAGCTAGCATTAGATACGTAGTTTTACACAGCAAGCCACACTAAACTACTACTAACTATATGAACACCTCAATTTCCCAAGGCCGAATTGGTACAAATGCACTAATCTGATTCTGCTACATGTGGGTTACGTTGCCAAAAAAAATAGGTACCTACATTCACACATTAATCTAAATTCACCGAGTGGCTTCTTTAATTTGGTGTCGATAAGGTGATGATGTGCAAAATAAAGTAAGTACAGGCGACAAAAGATTGTCTAAAAATATGGCCGAAACTATAGTAGTATTAGGTATATTAGGATATAACGAGCGCTTAAGTTAGCTCTTCGTAACATGCCACCAAATTACCAAATACGGTTTACTAATGAGCAAGGACTTGTCACACAGGATTACTATGCAGCAGGCGCTACGCTGAGGCAACGGTGTGATGCAAAGGATTGCACAACACTTGTTCTCCTCCTGCCATTGTTAATAAAAAAGGCGCTCTCCGTAGAGTTCCCATTGCGGTGACAATTTACCTATTACGTTTGTGATTCCTAAGGTTGTTAACTGTAGCCTACAGTTAAGTTACTAGTCGGTTGGGTACTGCACCGACGCAACACGACACGACATCTGTGGGTTCAGTACTCCTACCGATTATGACTGTGTCGTATATTTTATCTTTTTACAGATGGACTCTGTCTAATACAATTAATCTTTTGTGCAATTACCCTCTTACACACTCAATGCCGCACTCAGAGAAGTCAATTAATTTTTAAGTTTGATTAAAGTTGTTGCGTCTTATTCTATTGCTGTAGCAAAGTAAGTGACAGCAGCAGCTTTAATCAAACTTAAAACTTAATTTGACCTCTCTGTGTGCGGCGGTCAGCTGTTTAAAAATGTACTATCGGCAAAATAGAACCCCACATAGAACCGTGTCTTTATAAATTAAATCGTTAGATATATTATATCAAACAAATTGTTTTGTAATGTCATTGTGACACCTTTCTATTGATTCTATGGTGGTCAGGGTTGCATCTTGCCGATCGATACATAAGTTGGAAAACTATTTTTAATATACTGCGACGAATGGTTACTTCAGAATTACTCGTACCATTCTATCATAATTCCTGCGTCATTTAATTGTCCGCGTAGTTTAACGTTATTTCCTCGGGATGTGTGTAATTTCTGTGTGGCCCTTTAACTGTCTTTGTGCATCACGTGGATCCGTGGATAAGTAGTATGTTATCTATTGTTTCGTGAAGGACGCGAAGGGTGCCCAACGGGACCCTGTTAACGCCTACGCTGTCCGTCCGTCTGTCTGCCCTAACTATAAAGATCGTTTGAACCGTAATAGATAGCGGGTTGATTTTTTTTCATAATATGTGTTATTAGGTGGATTTACAAACAAATAAAAAAAAAATGTAAAGTAATAAAAGGGGTCCCCATACATGAAACAACGTATTTTTATTTTTGTTGTATCGTAAAAACGGTAAAACATACAAGCGTCGGTATGATTATAGAACAAACCCTATAGAATAACAACAAATACTAAAAACCAGCCAAATGCGTACAGAACCCCCAGTGCGCGAGTCCGGTTTTTTTAATATTAGTTGGTAAGTAAGAATTTAATCAAGTGCCATATGTCCTCAATTAAGTTGATTCTCTATGAGTAGCATCTAACCTGTCTGTATACATTTATCTATATTTACGTATGTGTGTTTATTTTATGCAGTTAGCTTTATTTACTACCAACTACAAACGCTTAATGAAACCCGCAATCAGTAGAGACACCTTCAATCCGGTTTTCACAAACGTAATATATAAACTCGTGGACATATACCAGTTTGTATCCCGCAGATTCATATATTCCTAGCGATTTGTTTACAAACTCCTTTGTCGTTACAGTACGTCGTTGAAACGTAGAAGCTTGTAAGATAATGGATTTGCAGTAATTGGCAATTTTGATCATTAAAGGATGATTATAAAGTTGAGAACAGCCTTGTATGGCCTTTACTTCGAACCGGTTGGGAGTGCGACTTACTCGTATATGACGCTGGAGCTGAAGGAATGTTCTTGAGGGAGTCCAATATTGGACAATTGTGCGACATATTTAGTGGTCGGGGTCGTTCTTTTTTCAAACATCCTTGGAATATTTCCATTGCGTGTTTTACACAAAACTACTCTAATAATTGCAACCTCATTACTGGGTAATAAGGTTGCAATTGCTACAGTAGTTTTGTGTACATAACTGTCTTTTACCTTAGCAGGGCAGAATAATTCAAAAGTTCCAAACCAAAACCCGACTGGCAACCAGTATGACGCACCCTTACAATTGTTATATAGCCTATGACACTCGCACGTTTTTGACCAATCATATAGCTCTACTAGCTCTAGCTCCTAGCTCTCAAGCACTCAGTAAGTACTCAAGCACTCTAGTGGAAGATCCGATTTTTGGTTAAAACCTATTTTTTTTGGCTTTGCTCAGTCGCACTGAAAAAAATATTTAACCAAACTAGTTCGGTTAATTCAGAAATAACCATAATTTGATAAGGCGTTATTAAAGTTTTGTTGATTTAACAAACTGTTTGTCTGTAAGGAATAAAACAGTTAATGTTATTTAACTCGACTGATTTGGTTAGGTATTGCCTTAAGTTTTGTAGTCCCTTGTTTTAGCTACACGTAGACGAAGTTTGGTTTCATTTAACAAACTTTTCATCAATCCTTTTTTTCAGTGCGGGTAAAAGAGAAAGACACCGCGTTTTTGATTATTGAAGTATTTCTTGAATTGAATATGCGGCATAAACGGCCGTATCTTTTGATTGCGTTGACTTAGGAGTTTGATTTTTTCACAGCTCCAAGGAAACCTCGGAAAAAGAGGGAAAAATCTTCGAGACTCGATTCCCGTGATTTACGAATTATTTACATACCTACAAGTTTTTGCGGAACCCTCGGTGCGCGAGTCCGATTCGCACTTGACCAGCTTTTTATTATTATTTGGGCTAATTGCTGTTTTTGCCACGCACCGTCACAGCTTCGCACTGGGTGGTGGTTGAGGGCGCCATGGTGAGGCACAGCCCCGGGAGAAGAGTGGTTATCCAGCACTACTTGCTTCCCGGCCTCTTCAATTAATTATCAATTCGGGCATGGGGCCCATGGTGAAATGCATTTGCAATTGCAATGTGCGTGTGCGCGCTGAGAGGGTAGAAATCGGGATCTGCAACTACAGGAAGCACGGATCCTAGGGTTTCGTAGGTATTCCTAAGGATTAAACGATTCCGCTGAGAAATTAAGTACCTACTCATATTAAAAGTAAAATAATACCGATTGAAACGACGTTACTTTGGTATCGTAAAATATTAATGATCCCACGGTGTTTATGATTACGAGTATTACTTCTTAATTGTAATAATACTACCTTACCTGTGTCGCGGACATGTAAACTAGATTTGTTATTGGTACCAATAGTTTCCTTGATGGCCGATAGATTGAAACAGTCCAAGAGATATCAGTTAATTAATAGAAACTTATTGGGATATTTAAATTATAGTTACACATACTATAACTAGTGGATCTGTTAGCTGTAGACCTCGCGACAAACATAACTTTGCTGTTGGAAAACTGTAATCCCCATACATCGACATAGGTAGCGGTCAGTTCACCAACACCGCAAATAAGTTCATAAATCGCAAAAACCCCCATATTGAAAAAAAATTAAAAACTGAATCGACAACAAAAATCCATATAATTACCGAACCTGCTCACAAAATTGGAGGAGAACAGCCGGACATACGTAAGCATTTTTGCCTTTTTTCGTTCGGTCAAAAAAGCAAGTAAACCTGACCGTGTCTTAACGAATTCTTAACCAGACACAAATCTTGCATTTTTTTTAAATAAAATACCCAGTCATAAGTACTCGCGACGTAAATCAGAGAATCTAACGACAACTTGAATGTTCGTCAAAACACTCGAATTAATACAAGGAACCATCATAGAAGGTTTTGTGTTAGTAGTAGTAACAATTTATTTAATTATTAAAAAGCAGCCTAACTGTAGGTACCTACGTAGCCGTGTGAGCCAAGAGTTGATGTTAGGCAGGTGCTAACTTAGCACTGCTAAGTAGTGTTGATGTGCGGTGGTGGTGAGGAAACAGTACGCGATCGAGGGTATGCTGCGGCTGCGCGTAGAGTTGCGCACGCGGCCGTCGTCAGCGTCGGCGCATTGCGAGATGCGCGCGCGCAGAATCGCGATGACTCACAGATTTGCACATTTATGTAAAAGTTAAAACAAAGTTTGGGTTACGGCGATCACGTAATTCGGTTCCTGTCTTTACCCTTCGTTTTCCTTTCCTTCTTCGGGTCATCAGCGGGGAAGCCGATGGTTGAGAGTATTGAGAGTAGCACAAAACGACCGTCGTGGAGATTCTTTGGGAAGGCCTAGTCTTGCAGTGGAAGTTTTTCGGCTAATATAATGATGACGATGAGTACCTCTATTACTTAACTAATAGGATCTATGTAATTGGTGACACGGTTTACATATGAATCGATAACTTAAAACTAATTGATAGTTAATTGAGACTGATTCCCGCATATACATATTATTTTACCTGGCCAAGTTCCAAATATATGTTAATATTAGCCAATAGTTCAAGGGTGACCCACCGCATAACCACGTGAATTATAGTAGAACGTAACGTGAAGAATAGTAGAACCACGTATATAAGTTACATGGAAAATAATTTTTGATATAGAAAAAAGTGATATAACGTAAACGAAGAAAATAAATATTTAATATTCATTAATTCACCGCCCGTTTTCCAAGATACTTGATTCGTTTAGTGGACGTTAAGTATATCACTTTTTTTTATGCCAAAAAATATATTTTCCATGTACCTAACTTATATTTGTGATTCTGCTTCCGCGGGACATTATCCGCGAATCAATAAATTCAAATAATTGTTTAGTCAATGGGCGGTTTTAAGTGTACATAGTTAAGGACTAAAATTAACAACGGTAACTTTTCCATTACGTCTTTACTTTTTCATTACGCCCTTACACGCCAATAGGTGCAGTAGCTATCTCAAATTCAATAACCGAAGCAGATTCAATCCTAACCCGTTAGTATCGAAATATGGTTGCACTTACTACGATAAAATCGATGTTAAAAGTGTTAGTAGAGTTAGCATACTAGGATAAACTTATAAGTAACATGTATTAACTAGATCTTTAACTCTACGTAGTTACGTAGTTTACGTAAGATTGAGCAGTTTTATTCGAAATTACGTGAAATGACAGCGTTTGCGCAGCATTGAGCTAGATCCGGACCGGTCGCGCTCCGTAGTTCAACGACTTCAAACACGATCAATATTTTAACCTTCAATATATGTACATACTTACTTGCCTACGCTTAAAACATCATTACGTATTTTTCCTATAGCAAAAAAGATTTGAAACACAAAACAAGTTTTATTTTTTATTTTTACATTAGGTAGCTAAACAGAAATTTATTTATGCTACGATAATATCTGACGTTTGAGAACTAAAGACACAAACAAGTCTTAATAGCAGGAATTACACATCATAAAAAAGGTGATAGGTACGCAGCGTAGGTACATACCAAGTCGGACAACAAACAATCACATAAACAATAATAAAAGCGTCTTCAAAAACCCACTGAAAAGCATTAAATAAAAACCAGCCAGGAGGCCAGGAGTCTAGGAATTGCCTATTTAGTGCCTAATAGGCACATGGAATATATCCAAGCCGGTGTTAAGTAGGTAAATGTCGCTGTCCAAGATGCAGGGCCGTTAATCATTGAGGAGTTCTCCCGGTACTTTACCATCAATGGCATCAATTGCACTACACCACATGCATTTTAATGAGTATAAAAGTAGCTTCATATTATTAATAAAGACATTTAATTGCTGGCGTCAATCACTTACGTACGACTAAGGAGTTACGGTGGTCATCTCTCTTCATCAACAGTTCCTCTTCACCAAGAGGTGCTTTTAGAATGCAAATTCTTAAGGTCTTACAGCAAATACCAAAATCGCTGTATGTGTGCCTATAACTTTTGAAGTTCCCTCGATTTCTCATAGATCTTATTATCGGATTCTGTCTTGGTGACAATAAGACCACCTCGGGAGTATACTCTTTCAAACAAAAAAGTAAATTCAAAAACTGTGTACAATTGAAGGAGAAATCGGTGAACATACAAAAAAAGCATACATACAGCCGACCAAACATAGAACCTCCTCCTTTTTTGAAGTCGGTTAAATAATAAGTACTTTCCGTGTCTGTGTGTTTATCTGCTGACTCCTCCCTAACCACGCAACAGATTTTGATGCAGTTTTCACCATCAGTTAGATAATTCTTCACGGAAGGTTTATGTATACATATAATGTTATAGTACCCGGAGCGAAGCGAGGGCGGGTCGCTAGTTAATTTAAGTAGATCACTACTAGTAAAATTGCCTACTTTCAAGTGGCAACCCCAATAGAGAAATAGTATAACGGGCAGTACTTTTGGAAGCATGATGTGGTGGATGGGTGAAGGCGTGTAGCCGCGTAAGTGTTTCAAAGTACCAATTAACAGAGTTTCCTCGTGAGTACTCTTCTAGTTCATATTTTCTTCTTCTTAACGTATGCAAGGATGGTGCCCTAGAGATAGTGTTTTATATCTGAAGGTAATGGATGCCTTCAGATTGATAGTTGATGCTCCAGTCAGATAGAACAAGAAGTGATGGCTGATGGCTAGTTACAAGTTTGAGTATCTACTGGAGGTTAGAGTTTTCAATGGATGGCTGATGGTTGGACTGTAGGGGTCGATGTGGAGGTCCTTTAGGGAATGTAATTCCCCGCCTCATTACTCATCGGACGTGGCGATATTCTCACCCCTTCGGGATTCACGATGTGTAATAGTCGAGGGAGTTAGGGGCCCTCAAGCGAAGTTATACGCGTACCGCCGGAAGCGCTAAAAGCACAAGAAGTTCCATTCGATTCTGACTGGTATAGTTAATGTTACAGAAGTCAAATTTCAGATCAAGGCCACTGCAATAGTCTTGATCCTATTATAACATATTTATGTCATGTACATACATATACGTTGCTATCCTAAGTTCATTCGACAGCAGAGGTGAGGAGATGGAAGAATTTGTGCTTGTTTATCGCCAAGTAAAAACACAGAACCTCCTTTTTTGAAGTCGGTTAGATATTTCTTTGATTTTGAAAGTATTAATTGTATGATTAAAAAAATGTAAACTACCTATAGCTACACAGCTGTCCATCAAGTATATAATACCTAAGTAAAAGCATTTATGTCCTGTATGAATGGAATTTCATATATATCCCTTATAGTGTGACATATCGATATCAAAGTCTTACTAATATAAGATAAAGGTAATAAACAAACAAACGGTGCGGCCCGCGTGGGACGGACGGACCTTGCGGTTTTCCAAATCTGCTCGACTTATACAGACGTCAAAAGTAAGGCGAAGGCTGTACTGCCGGAAGCCCTCGGATTGATTACACGGAAACCATCGCCGCTGATGTTTCTTCCTGGCAAAACCAGTAGCGACAAAATAGTACCCTAATTTTAATATTTAATCGTTCAAAGTTCCAAACAAACAAACTCGGCTACATTACCGTTGTTAGGCACCGTGCATGTCGCTAAGACCGGTTCTTATGTACTGTACTAGCATGTACCTACTGCTATATATGTTACCAAACTAGTAACTGCCCGAGTAAGAAAATGTTTCATTGAATTGTAATAGATTTACGCATACCTACCTTTGCTAAATTTAAATAATACAAACTTTCCGCGGATGTATCGCGCAGTTATGTTTGTGTAAACAAAACTATAAATCGTTCGCCCAAAAAAATGAGCAGATTACAATAATAACTATGCCGGCGATCTAATCTTCGACCATAACAATGTCTATTTTTAGAACGTTTCTGCTTGACGCATTCTCGAACGGTTCTCAAAAAGGTTTTCCGCCCGGGGCGTGCCCGGGGCAGTCGCGCGCGGTTTGATCGGAACATCGATTGATTAGGTACATGAGAATAACTCTAAGTTTTCAGTTTACGTGATAATGATAATGCATACATTTATTTCTAGTTTTTTGGAAAATCGACAGCGATTACATAGTGATCCATACAATAGTAGAAAATATAAACAAGTACAGCCAATTATAGATTTTCTCATAAAATTGCATTAAAAATTAAATACAACATTACCAGCGCTGGTTGCATTGAGCTCATTAGTTTTTGCCTTTGTAAATAAGGCTTGTATACTTAAATATGCCGTATTACCCCCTTACTAATAAACGTTGAGTAACGGCTGAGTAGTTATACAATGCTTTGTCCTTATCTGTCGAATTCAAATGTCACAATGACAGATAAGGACAAAGCATTGTATAACTACTCAGCCGTTACTCAACGTTTATTAGTAAGGGGGTAAGAATATAGAAACCACGTGACAAGACAAATTAAATCTATCAAAGACAGTATAAATGTCAACCACAAGCGGACTACTTTTAAATTTATACGAAAACGTATGTACTAGCTATGCCTATTATTATATCTGGGGCCCTAGTGAAAAAGGGTATAAAGTCTTCTAAAATCTAGGTGAAAAAGGGTATAAGTGTAGTGTACTCTGTATATGATTTATAGCCTTTTTATTACGAGTTAAGTTGACTTATAACCCTTTTCACTAAGACCCAGAGTTATTCTAGATACCTTACGATTGAAGAGCACTTTGTTAACTGTTTATTTTACCACTGCAATTAAAATACTAGATTTATCAAATTTCAAGGTTGTTAACTAAAATACAATTTTATACTTAGTACTTTACTAAAAGTTAATAATCGTTTTTGGGTAAGGGCGCGGGCGTTCGAACCGCCCCACTTCTATGTCACCAAAAAAATGACGTGTTGAATGAACGTGACTTGAATGAAATTACAAACAGCATTTACTTTCGAGTTATAATGTTAGAACCTAAGCACGACTACCTATTTTCATTGAAAGTAAATGCCGTTTATTATATTACACGTCCTTTTTTTGGTAACATAGAAGCGGGGCGGTTCGAACGCTTCCCGCGCCCTTACTCTTTTATTCTAACCAACTTCAATGGTTCTTTCTTTAGTGTCATGACGACGCGGTTAGCCTAGTTGGTAGTGACCCTGCCTACGAAGTTAGCGGTCCCGGGTTCGAATCCCGGTATGGGCAAATATTTGTGTGATGAGCGCGAGTATTTGTTCCTGAGTCATGGATGTTATATATTTAAGTATGTATTTCTTTATATAAGTAAGTATATCGTTGCCTGGTACCCATAGTACAAGCCTAGAGCTTAGTTTGGGACTACGTCAATTTGTGTGAGATTGTCCGTGATATTTATTTATTATTATTTATTTATTAGCATTTTATGCATGCATATACACATACAATTCGACTTAAAATACATAATGTAAGGAGTTTGTCAAAAATATCTCTTGTTGATCATTGTAAGCCAATATGTAAATGATATACATATATGTATAAATCTAATTTTATCATAATCTTATTCCGTATAATGTTGACCACAATAAATGCCGGAAATAATTAATATTTTACCTTCAGTCGGTATGTTAGTCTTAATAAGGTGCGGTAACCAAAGTTTAACTGACTGATACATTGCTCGTTAGATTATGAAGGCTGAGTTATCTATCTAATTAAGATACATAATATGGGATACGGTTACACGGAAGTACTACGTAATTGATAAAACTTTTTAGTATAATTTATGGAATTTAGTAAATTATAAATATGTCCCAATTCAAGAAATAATTTTATGATCATGATTTCGTTTTAAATCTTATTGATTAAAAATAAGCTTTCTAAATGACACGCAGGAAGAGATCGCGAAAACGAAGTGAGGCATAGTATATTTGCGGATATAGTCGGGATTCCTTCTACATATTACAATTCAACAATAACCTAAATGATCTATTCTAATCTCAATAAAATAAATGGTTATTTAATTAAATAACCAATTGCCTACGAAGCTAGCGGTCGCGGGTTCGAATCCCGATTATGGGCAAACATTTGTGTGGTGAGCGCCAGTATTTGTTTTTGAGTCATGAATGTTTTCTATACCTTTAAGTATGTATTTCTCTATATAAGTAAGTACGTATATCGTTGCCTGGTACCCATAGTGTAAGCCTAGAGCTTAGTTTGGGACTATGTCAATTTATGTGAGATTGTCCCTGATTTTTATTTATTTATTAAATCAAAAAAACAATTAGAAGGTAAGGAAGTACGGCAAACATTAAAATTAAATTAAAGAAATTGTAATTTGAACTGAGTCATTTAATGAGGTTATTGTGCCGAGTCGCCGCTGATTCCGCATTGCATTGTGTTTTTGTTTTAGTCAACCTTCAGTAAGGCTCCTCCGAGTAAAGTTATAATTATAGTATTGCACAATCCCTACAACCTTGGCTGTGGTTAATGGGACGTGGTTAGAGGTAGATGACATACCATAACAATTCCATAGCACTGTAATAATAATACGGACCCATAACCTTACTACATTGTTAGATGTGTGTGCACCTACAAATATATTCACTCTACACCACTGACTAATGTGTGGTATATGAGGTCTTTTGTACAAGCCAGCACTTTTGCAGTAGGCAATCTAGGCCAAAAATGTAGATAGGCATGGAAAAGTGTTAATTTTAACGAGTATGATGGATGAGTAATTACAATAAGTACAATAAGTTTGTTTTCAAATAGCTATAGTATGTACGAGTATGAAGCTCAGCGCCCAACAAACTGAGTTTTATAAGGACAATTTGTATAACCCATTGTACTACTTTTTATATCAATAATAAATTAATAAAAAAATTACAAGTAGTTAATCTGCTAACAAAAAAGCTCTCAAGCTCTACGCAAAAAGCCGTCAAACTAGCAAGAAGGGTCAAATTGAATATGGACCTTTTTATACGTATGTTGAGTATTGAGCACTTGCACAAAAAACAGAAGGAACAATAAAAACAAAAGCACTATTTTATGATAATAGATAGCAAAGGCATGTTATGTATGTGTTATTTGATATTCTTCACTTTTTATCTCTACTTTTTAATGACAAGTAGTTTTATTCGTAGTAAAATTATTTATAAGTCACACACTCAGTCAGGCAATGATACACCTCGGGCTGGTGCACTGTATGTTTGTGTTTATTAAATAAAATAAACCAAGTAGGTAGTTGTAAGTTCAAACTGTGTACAGTCGAGGAATTTAAAGATTTTCTGAAATAATTATATATTATTATCACATATTATTAATTACCTATGTTATCAGGTTGTGGCAGATGCGGGGAGGCGGCGCACATGTTCCTGAGGTCCCGCACCCCTCTCTCCAGGTCCCCCTCCCCCTCCCCCAGCTCCTGCTTGATCAGCTCCAGCTGTTTCGGGGACGGCCCTTGAAGCAACGCCATGGCACTACACTACACAGTCCACGTATAATATATTAAATGATAAATTTGCACGATTATTGCAAGCTCTAGCTGAGTAAGGACAAAACTGCGAGCCGGTGCAAGTGGCCGCAGCCTTATATAAACAAGCGGCGATTAGAAAAGGTAAGGACGGCAAGGGCGTGGTCATACTACGCTCGGACATACGTGCGTTTTTTATGTGTTAACTACTTAGATTTAAAATTCGAATACTTATAACGAATGCAACAATATTGCAGGTGCAATTAGAAATATACAATAGATGAGTTATATTAAAAATGAAGTTCACAAATGTTTTTTTGTAATTCCTTTTTTTACATAGGATTCAGAAGGGAGGGGATATAATTTAGACGAAACGTTGACACACATCCTACCAGAACATCGAGCATACAACTTCGATCTATCAACGCCTTCGTCTGCGATGTAAGAGCAATGATGTACGTTATTGGATATACACCATCAAACGTTTTATTAGTATTTATGTGACCTATTTTCTTCTCTGTATTATATTTGTGATTTTAGTCATAAGAATGACTTGCCTATTCAAAGTAAAACATGATGCCGGCTCTGAGTTTCGTCGACAACTTACGCAGCAGTTTTTCGGGCAGTTATGTCTCGCCCTTACGACGTCTGCTGACACCGGCCGCGTCACTGTAATGCCGATTAAGTCGGAAAATATGTTATGCGATGATTTTTCCATTAATGATATCTTGCAGTCGTCTTATATTCATTTGCATTTAAAAAATAAACGATGAGCTTCCTGTGTTAGCTTACTGTTGTGTTTCTCTACTCTATTTTATACTTATTTCTTTATTTGACTAGTTTGTGTCCTTCTGCTAGACAACAGTCGTGTGGATCGGTTTAATGGTACTTAGGTACCTATCGCCCACCTGGTGTCGTGCTTGTAGCATTCAGCCAGCTAGGATCGAATACCGAACGATATTCCTTTTGAGTTTTACGTGAGTTTTACAAATATTACAGAATGGAAAGTCTAGATGGGTCACTGAGCTACTGGAGCCCTTGCCGCCACGTTAAAATGCCATAGGAGAATATCTCAAACTTTTAAAGTTTTTTCAATTAACAATCATAGTTTTTTGTTAAAATATCTGTATGTATGTATAAAATATAACAATCACAGATTTTTGTTAAAGCTGTCCTTGTTCTTACTGACCCATCTCAACTTTTCATCCTATATACCTAAGTTAAATAATATATTAGTTTTCTTGACAGATCATCTTTAATTATTAATCAAAGGGCGAAACAGGGCCTTAGTATCCCACAAATAAAACAAAAATAATACCGGTTAGTTAGACTTGTGACTACAAAAGTAATGAAACAGCTGCCGTCGCGTCGCAGCTTTATAGCTTATACATATAGCTTTTTGGCAAATTAAAGTTAGGGAAATGACAACTACATTCGACGACGCGGTTAGCCTAGTTGGTAGAGACCCGGTACTTATGTACATACCTCATACATACCTCATAAAAATCATGTAAACGCTGTATCTTGTCTAGGGGACACGGTTTATGTATATATATATATATATAAATTTTCTCGTAGTCATTCTGACATGTTTTCCTGCAAAACTACGCAGATATTTAATATTATTTTTACAGTTTTATATAATGCTAGAATAAGTACCTAGTGACATTGTTATATTTTTTATTAAAAAAATGACTAACTGTTGAGTTTCTTGCGGCGCTTCTTCTCAGCAGTGGTCTCCTCTTGGGAAGCGCTGGTAGATTTTGACGTGTAAAAGTGCCCGTGCGGCCTACTTACTGAATAAATATCTTTTATCTTTTTAAGATTAAGAAGGCCGCACGGGCACTTTTACACGTCAATATATATATCTCTATATAAGTATGTATATCGTTGCCTAGTTCCCAAGTACAAGCATAGAGCTTATTGTGAGTTTGGGACTAGGTCAATTTGTGTGAGATGGTCCACTCATATTTTTTTTATTTTTTAAACATTAGGTCTAAAGTATTTCGGCCAAATGGCAGAGACCCCCTTTTGGCATACACTTATACACATATATACACTTATTTAACTTATTATTTATATAGCATACACTTATTACTATATACCTACCATGCCTACCTTACATACATTTTGTCTGAAAAGCGTTTATCATAGTTTGAGAATGACTATTAACGCCATCTATAGTCGAATAGCAAAATTAAATACAAAACTGTTCAAGACACTTTTAAGAACACTGACAAGACCAAACTAAATTCCTGGCAACATCATTCAACATTATTTTTCTATACTAGCAACCTTCTTCTGGGACTGTCAATTGACGCAATTGACATTCGATATTCAAAAGCTTAACGGCAATTTTACCGGACTGTCTCGATTGCCGAATTATGGCATTAGTTTACTTTACTCCCGAAAACAAACATTCAAAACAATGAACGAAGTGTAATTATTTTCAAATAAGATCGAAACATGGAGCCTTCTAAAGAGGCGATTGCTGTTCGCATTTCGCGACTGAACCGGCAGATATTAGGCAAAGTGACTGCAGGAACAAGTAAATTCAATAAAAGGACAATAGATCGTGAAGCATTGCTTGATGCACTTACAGTTTTGTATGACGAGTGCAACGATGATCCTGTCAAAAAGAGTGATGACCTGGTCCGTTCTTTCGTGGACAAATGTAAGCTATTTCTTTTTTTTTCGACTACCACCTGCTCTGTTATGAACAGCTGCCAGTTGGGTTAAGTACATTTTCTAATCTGAACCAGATAAAGATATCTAAGTATGTCTCTATCTATACATAATGTGATCCTACAGTCAGTTTAACATCTTGTAGGACTAGTAATGGATTGGTATCAAATCATACATTAGCTTGAATCTTTTTTAGTCCTGGGCCCTATCTAATGAGCTTTACAATATGCATTTACAATTTTGTACCTTAACTACTATTTTAACCATTTTTGTTACTTATGATTTGCTGGATTGTAAATTATAATTACAAATGTATCATAATAGTTATTAAAAAAAATTTAGCTTTATTAAGGTTTTTCAACAATTTAAATTTAACATAAACTTTCTAAACAAAAATTGAAATTTGGATGAAAATTATAATGAAAACAGTCTCAGGCCGCAGGTTGCTGACTGCTGTTCTAGACAATGCCTCATACCTTGCATGCTATGATAAGAAATTGTTTTTTTTTTGGATATTATGTTTAGTTATTAAAAATAATTTTAATGAATTTAAATTATGAATTTTTCCATTGTATTTTTAATTTATTTTTGACATTGTTTTGATTTTGATTTTGTTGTTCATTATACTAAAAACCAGGCGGTAAGATTAATGTACTACTAACATACTTATGGACCCAGAGTCTGAAAATATATATAATAATAATAATAATATCATTCAATATTTCCTTTTGTGTGGCATAGAAAACTATTAGGTAGGTATATAAAATAACAATTTAAAAAAAGTAGCAGTAGTAATAAAGGTAGGCATGAGAGATGTATAATATCTCCCACTTAATTATACAATTACTTAGCTTTTTACATCTTTATAGCACTATTCACATCTTTATACATTAAAAAAATAAACATTTAAGCTCAATGTGATCACTAGCTTCATGGTGATTAAATAGCAGAACATTGCATGTCTGACTTCAGCCAATTCAGCTTAAAAAGAAGAAAAACAAAATGGGAGGAGAACTATACTCAAATACCTTTAAAACTATATTATAATACAATTTAACAACAACTTCATCACAGCCAAGTATTTATTTATATAAAGTTGTAATTTGTGTTTTGCTAAAGATCGCAGCACTTTGGCTGAATTGCGGCGGATACGAGTCTGTATCTCGGACTTTGAGATATTGCAGACTATTGGCAGGGGCCATTTTGGAGATGTTCATGTAAGTATAATTTACATTATATATTTTGTAAAATAAAGCTCTTAATTTAATTTGTCTAATTTGATTTCCTATACCATTAGTGAGGGAGTAGTAAGGGAGTCATCATCAAGTTAATGTATACTGGCCATGTTGACCAACCTCTTTAAGATGACAACCAAGTGACTGTCTAGAAAACCATACAATAAAACCCTGAAGTAAATTTTTGCAATGTACTTATCCAGCCAATACCAAGACTACCGACTGTCGGTTTTCTGTGTAAAGCTATCATTACATAGCCTCCTCGTACCCAGATGGTGCGCGAGAAGGAGACGTGCGACGTGTACGCGCTGAAGTGCGTTCGCAAGGAGCAGGCGCGGCGGCGCGCCGCCGGCGCCCCGGAGGACGAGCGCGACGTGCTCGCCAACGCCACCGGGCCCTGGGCGCCCAAGCTGCAGTACGCCTTTCAGGTACCGACGACACATGCTCGTTAAACATACTTTAATAGATTTTGTTGAGGCATTATGGACATTTTACGCCTCCGGACTGATGTCAGTTTCAGGTGCCGCCGCCGCAGCCGCGATCACTCGGTTACAGTTGCTCTTATACAAATATTTTATCACTACACATCAACATTTTATTTAGTTAAAAGCATTTTTTAATTCAGTTTTATACTTTTTGTAGCTGTATATGGTGCGGAAAGTCAAATTTCTCGCACTAATGGCTAGTGCTTTTTACCTTCTCTTTTAATTACTGTTTTTACAACACTAGCCTCGTTCCTCGCTTGCGGCTCGGGACAAGACACCTCGGCACTCATGTAAAATGACACACTTTCCGCACTTGCATCAAAATGTACTATTTCCTGACGTATTCAGAGCTGATCCTAGCTAGCAGCAGCATTATTGTATGTGTAGCGCTATGGTATGCCGTGCAGGACAACAGCAACCTGTACCTGGTGATGGAGCTGTGCCCGGGCGGCGACCTGGCGGGCCTGCTGGCGCGGCGGCACCACCCGCTGGCGGAGCGCGCCGCCGCCTTCTACGTGGCCGAGACCGCGCACGCGCTGCATCAGCTGCACCAGCTCGGCTTCGTGCACCGCGACGTCAAGCCGCACAACATTCTGTTGGACCGGTGCGTGTCACGGGGAATATGTGGCTTACATTTTTTTCAGAAAATTTTCTTACGTGGACCATACAAGAATAACAGATGTGATGGATGAATCTAATAGATTGTATTACTGCCGCTGTGTGATAGAGCAACACTTTTGCGGCAAATGAGTTGGACAAGGTAATTTCAACCACTGTTATTGTTGTCCTCATAATTTTTTTGATATCAGGTCTTCGAAATATTGGCTAAAATAATAATTAGTGATTACTATCAGCAGTGTATGACGTAAAACATTTATATACCTAATAATCAGAAACAAACGATTGAATATTCATCCATTTGTTAGACCAATCCATTGATACCAATATATTGTTGTTTAGTCACATCTTAAAACTAAGTTGAATTAAAACGGAGCAGGGCCCTTAGCCAAGATGCACTACGCTAACTAGCGTTTCTATTCGCTTCGTTTTTAAACCGTTCGCGTCACTGCTGATCACGTGATACGATAAGTCAGGTGGTCTACCAATGACGCGATTGGACTAGAGACGAAACGAACAGAAACGCTACGAAGCGTGTGACACTTGGCTATAGGCTCTGGGCCCTTAGCCAAGATGCATTACGCTAACTAGCGTTTATATTCGTTTCGTTTTTAAACGAATCGCGTCACTGATAGATCACGTGACTCTTTTTATCCCAGGACCGATTTAGACGCTATTTACATTACCATGTTTCTTTAACATATTATTATAATAATTTATCTCTTTCCTAACCTGCGCATCATCCCCGTTTAGATGCGGCCACGTAAAGCTAGGCGACTTCGGTTCGTGCGCGCGGCTCTCCGACGGCGGCACCACGCAGTTGCCGGTCGGCACGCCGGACTACGTGGCGCCCGAGCTGCTGGCGGCCGCGGAGTGCGCCGCGCGACACGCCGTCTGTGCCGAGTGCTGCCGCGGGATTGTGCACACCGCCGTTGTGGGTTCGCTTGGGCTGCCGGACTCTTTTGATTTATTCACTTTGATGAAGGAAGTTGCGTAGATGCGGAATAAGATTCGTGTCAGGTGGTTCACCGTCGATGTGATTTTTAAATAAGTGGAATTATTTTTCGTTCGGTATTCCTCAGCTATGTGACTTCTTTTATCATTGTAGAAAGAGTAGCTTCGAGAAGCAACTTTCCTCCACTTAAACTCAATCCGAAATCTAAACTCAAAGTAGGAGATGGGATTATTGGAGGTTTTTGAGTAAAAAGTACCTATATTTAACAAATAAATTGAACATGGCCATAAAACTTGATTCCGTCGCTGTGAATTGTTATAGAAAAACTTAAATCAAAATTCTAGCCTGAATATATCTGGCACTTAAATATAAAAAACAAATTATGATATGGTATTTTATGGCTGTATTATTTCAAATTGCTTTTTGCAAATACATATATTAAATAAAATAAATAAATATCAGGGGACAATCTCACACAAATTGACCTAGTCCCAAACTCTAGGCTTGTACTATGGGTACTAGACAGCGAATTATCATAATAAATCAATCGAGTGGTCTGTTAGGATTAACTGCAGCAGTAGACACATTAACATACAAGCACGCGGGCGTATCTTCTGGAGAGTAGTTGTGAATGGGAATGTAAAAGCATGATTGTTATTATATTTTGCATAAATAATTGAATATATTACTGTGTGATTTTGTAGTAATAACTAACACTGTAATGTAGAAAATTCGCTTGTGGCGCTGGTTTATTCACTAACTCTGTTTAACTTACTGATAAATAGATTTTATTTCTAAATAAAACGTTAAATATTTCTTCAGAATCCCCTGAGTGTGGTAGATTTTTCGTCCATAGCAAAAACTCAGCTTGTCTGTGATCTTTGACAGGATTTTTAAAATACTTTTTGTTAGTATGGAGGTCTTTTTTGCTAATAAAATAAATCTTACTTTACAATTGATCAAAACATTTACATATCATTGACCTTCAACTCGTATGTATACGTTCTGAACACACGTGGCACAGGTCCGTGGTAAAGATTTTTAGTAAAGCCCTAAGTCGAGCAGTGGTCATTTCGACTGACATGATAATGATGCGACGAATGATTTAATGACATATTTAATTACATAGACACGTACACGTTTATAAATTTTTAATGTCATTCTGTCTCACATATTCTGCCGTCGTAGTTAATGGATGAATGGATGATGATGATAATACATTCTAATGCTCATTGGCCCCTACAAATAAGATACGTATGTGTTTGTATTAATGACGAGTTTCCTGTGCAGTCGGCGTGCGACTACTGGTCGCTCGGCGTGGTCGCGTTCGAGCTGGTGACGCTGCGCCGGCCGTTCTCCTCCGACGAAGACGACTCCATCTCGCACATACTGAGCAACATACAGAAGTAACACTTTAAATTACTTAGTTATCTACGAAAAGTAATTGGAATAAGTATAACGTTTTCACTGTTGCGGTTATTAACGACACTAAAGATGCCAGAGGCCGCTCTAGAATTCCATGAGCTAATATATAAATCAGCTGGATAGTTCTCCTGTAAAATGAATTTCGATACTTAGAGGGAATATGTCCGCCTCGAGACGCGTCAACAACGTCAGGTTTCCACGACTTGACATTTACTATTGTTTTAAAACGGGCATCTTAATCGTCTGTTTCACAATTGTCAAGCATCTGACAGATAAATTTAGCTCCTTCTTAGACTTGAAATTAAACAAGGAGAGAGCTTATTTTAACAAGCAGATAAATTGACTTCTGAATTGTGAAACAGGCTCTTAATGTAATAATGCAGCAGTAAAACACATATCGCATCGTTATGTGTTCCAGGTACGAGCGCTCCGCGGAGGCGGAGCCGCCGTTCGCGGCGGCGCCCGACGGGCCCTCGGACGACTGGCGCGCGCTCGTGGCGGGCCTGCTGCGCGTGCAGCCGGCGCGCCGGCTCAACTACCTCGGCACGCTGCAGCACGCCGCGCTCGCGCACCTCTCCGTGCACAACATACGCGACCAGGTGCCACCTCTATTAACGTTACAAATCATTTCGAAACAAAAACGAAACTCTGCATAAAATATACAAAAACTATACGAGTACTACCACGGGTTCAACTCTATCGACATAGAATAATTTATTTTTTAATTGAGAGTGTTACAGTTTAAGATACTTTACAATGTCAAAGTCAAAGTCAAAGTCAAATATTTATTCAGTAAATTGGCCACATACGGGCTCTTTTACACGTCAGTAATATAGAGTGAATCTACCAGCGCTTCGGACAAGACCATCATTGCGGAGAAGAAGCGCCGCAAGAAACTCAATACAATTAGAACAGTAGATGCTTAATAAATAAGTTTATAGTTAGGGTTGACAACGCAAAATAGTTGTGAGCATCGTGACATAAACTTTTAGCGGTGAGGGTTACATTTGACACGCGTCAATGAGAGCAGTGAAGTGATGTAGTGTGTTGTGGCGCAGGCGCCGCCGTGGGTGCCGCCGGTGCGCGGGCCGGAGGACGCGGCGCACTTCCGGCCCGCGCCGCGCGCGCCGCCGCCGCCCAGCGCCGCGCCCTTCCGCGCGCGCCCGCCCTTCGCCGGACAGCTGCCCTTCATCGGTAAACACTAGAGTAGATCGTCCTGTTCAATTTCTTTTTCGAGCACCTTTTTCTTAAAAAAAATTCCAAATCGGTTCAGCCGTTCTCAAGTGATGCCCTTACCAACGCACACCATTTCATGTTTATTTACACCAGCTATTCTCAAAGTATGCTCCGCGGAGCCCTGGGGCTCCGCAAAGCCTTTGCAAGGGCTCCGATGAAAAAACAAGTTTAAGAAAAATATTACATCTTTACAGTATCTTTTTTATTTTTAATAAACAGATAAGATTTAATGTTTTAAACAGGTTCCGTTGTTAAAAAAGTTCGAGTACCGCTGATTTATGCGGGCCATTCAAACTAAACGGTAAACCGTTCAACGTTCAAATTAAATGGTGGGGACGTCTTCTTAAATTGAACATAAAAAAAACATGATTGCGGCACACTTATCTTTACTTTATTCCCTAAATCCCGAAGGCCGTACAAGCCCCGTGTCTGTCCGCAGGCTATTCATACGTGGCGCCGGACGATACAGACGAGAGCTCCAGCACGCTGAGCTTCAGCACGTCGCACGACTGCACCGCCATCGACCTCGCCACCTTCAAGTTAGTCAATTGTCTAGTGATTTAATTCGTTTTATGCGCTTTTTAGAGATAGATCGACTACATACAAACTGATTGAGAGAAAACTCTGCAAATGTGACATATTTTGTAATTTAGCGTATTCTCAATAGTGTATCTTATCTTGTACAGATAGGTCCTTTAACCCTGTTGGATCTTCACACACAGTTGTTGTAATAATGTTCTTTACGATGTTTTTCCGTTACCGTATAGGATAATGTAGTTAAGTAACCGCTGGGGCTTAAATTAGGGTCCGTCGACACCGTAAGCCACCTAGGCCACCGACGCTCCATTCGAATAGTGCGGCTGACATTATGCGTTAATCTTAAAAAAAAAATATTACATGTCACCGACATCATTATTAAGACGTCGGCCGAATACGTCTATTGCTGGCCTGGAAGATATCTACTTCCAAGGATCGCTAAAAACGAACCCTAAACACGTTCCCTTTGCGTGCGAAATAAATGGGTAATTTCGAAGTATATTCCATGCGTGAGTGATTCATATGGGCCACAACTTCGTCCCAAAATGAAACCTTATCTTTGTTTTTTCTGGAAGGTTTGAGATTGTGTGCCCATATGCAGTAGCATACCTGTAATATACGAGTAGAACGCGCACAGTGAACGTGTGTGTCTCGTATAGGTCTGCAGAGAAACTAGTAGCAATGCGCGGGCGCGAGATCGCGTCGCTGCAGAGCAAACTGGCGGCGGCGGAGACGGCGGCGGGCGCGGCGGCCGAGCGCGCGCGCCGCGCCGCCGACGACGACGCCGAGCGCACGCGCGCCAAGCTGCAGGCCGAGATCACGGCGCTCTCCCTCCAGAACAAGTGAGACCCACCATGTAGTTATACAGATTTAATCTACAAAGCTCCAATATTAGATTTAGGCTTAGAAAAGAGTAAATGTTAACGTGACAGCAGATAGGGATGTGTGGGAAAATGACACGCTGCGCCGATCCTAAATAATTGGGACAAGGGCGAGATGATGATAGTGACGATTTCATAAATTCGAAATATTAAAAATTATTCTTATATTTACTTTCAACAATCGCTATTTCTATCACTGACTGACTGATTGACAAATTGGCCGACCGCCCCACTAACTTATTGTCTGACTTAAAGCCAAAGACTTAGAAACCTGCTAAAACCTTGCCAAGTTACAAATTCATCAGTACAAGTTACAACAGTAACCGTTAGTACAGTAACAGTAAGGGTTATTATTTTATGTTTTGTTCTGTCAAGTGTTTGTGTGATTTGTAGTACCCAAATAAAAGTATCATCTATCTCTATCTAACCGCCTGTGTCACAATCGTCATGTAAACCATATTTGACTGATACATTTCGCCCACTATTAGAGAAGGAGAGGGCTAACTTTAAGTGGCAAATAAATTTCCTTGTCTATTGTGAAACAGGCCCTAACAGTTACAAGTTATTAGGTGATAAGTAAACTTTTAAACTAGTGAAGAACATAGACAATTGCAACTGACTTCAACCTTACACGAGCAGAGTGACGCGTGTGCGTCAATTTTGAAACATTACTGTTGGGAAATGAACAGAAGATTCTTGTCACTATTGCCAACACGATAAGTTTCATATTTTGTTTATCACGGGGGTCTTCCGTTGATTCCCCAAATTCCACTGATTTGTTGTAATATACGATCAGTGAATGACTTGAAATCGAAGCGCACGGATGTGCGCATTCCGTGTTCAATAAAGAGTATATTCATAAACAAAACATAAAACGTTAGCCACTGGATACATTTGTCACAGTAAAACAGCATTCGCATCAAAACAAACTTGCTTGAAGCCGGTTTAATACTTTAATGCTACTAGAAGATTACATTGTGTTCAAACCTACTATCCTACGTATCCGAGAGGACCACTACTGCCCTGAGGAGTACTTTGAACTTTGATCTTCCGTTGTTCAGACGCTTAGAACGCCAAGTCGAAATCGAGAAAGAAGAGCGTATGGCGCTTGAGCGGATCAACCAGGAGTTGAGTTCCGCCGCCTCAGAGAGGAACAGCGCGGAGCTGCGCGCAGCGCGGGCGCAGGCCAGCGAGCTGGCGAGCGAGCGGGACGGGCTGCGCGAGGGCGTGGCGCGCCTCGAGGCGAGGGTCGGCGAGGTGCAGAAGGAGTGCGCGCGCGCCACCGCCGCCGCCGACGCCGCCATGGCGCAACACAAGCATTACAAGGTTGGTCACTAGAAATGCTAAAACGTACTGTCGGAAATCGTAATAGTTACTTTTAACAACAAAATGTGGTTTGAGTTAACTCATTAACCAGTAGGTATAATGTAATGGTGAAAACACGTGTCGTGTGCGCCTGCACTAACATGTTATCCATTATTGAGCTCAAAAATACCACTAGTATTAGAGTAGGAGCAGATATTTTTACCCGACTACGGCGAACCAAAAAGGAGGGTTATGATTTTTGAGTCCAATGTTTACCAGGATATCATTGCTGGTGACTGTGCTTTACTGGTAGATTTCATATATTTTGTATTTTTTCCGGTCAGTGAATTTATTTTTCATGTAATGGCCATGATCGACAGGCGAGTCCAAAAGCTTGCTGGTTTTATTCGCTCGTGGCTGCGGTTCTTTGGCTCACAAGAACACGTCTTGCAATCATCCACTACTGACCTTTATCTGCCAAAATTGCGGAAAAGTTCGCTAGTCGGACAGGGGATTAAGCTTGAGACAAACAGTGAGCTTGTCCTGTGCAGTACGCAAGCGCGTGACGTTTCGCGCCATAATAGAAAAATAGTTAGGTTAGGTTTACACAGATCGCGCTCCTCTGGCGTCGAGCTCGCTGTGCGTTTCAAACTTTAACTAACCAGAGACTAGCAGATTGAACTGTTTTAATCTGGTCAGGACATACTAGAGCACGCGCAAGAGCTGCGCCACCGCACGCTCACAGAGATCAACGTGCGCGCCATCGTGAGTCGCAAGTAGACAGTAGACTTGACGCTTAGTAGAGTGCTTACTTTCCGCCAGAAAAGCATGAGAGATCATTCGGTCATCGGTTATTTGCTTAAAGAATAAAAGTGTAAACTTTGGATTTGCTAATGTTGTTAATGTTGTTATAAGAGTCTTGATTGTCTTATACGTTACATTAATGATAAGAATGACTTCAATATTTAAGCTTGAGATACACAGCGTAGCGCGACGGTCATTTAGGGAGCATCGCGCTGCAATCGAGACGATTTGCTTCACTGTGTGTTTCAAACTTAACTTTGATAAATAGCAGGTAGACATCTAGTTTACTAGATAGGTAGGTAGTAATACTGTAAAGTTGTTTATGTAACTAGTAACGTTAATCCACTATATTTTGTTGAATGTTTAATTTTGAAAAACAATTTAGATCATGTAGTTAGAATCCATAACATTAATAGAAATCAACTGCGTAAACCATGTAGTTTGTAGAAGCCTGAACTAAAAAAATGCTTATACCAAAACATAATATTTAAATACTATGTAAGTACATGTAGTCTAACTAGTAAATTTTACAATTATCACACAATTTTTTTATAAATTATCTTTTCTTGGTACGCTGAAATGGTATCGTAACTCATACAAAACCTATTTTCCATTAGGATTCAATAGCAAAAGAGCGCGCGTTGCGCCGTCAGACTCTGAGCGGCGGCGAGGCGGAGACCCGCGAGGCGAGCGCGCGCGCCGCGGCGGCCGAGGCGGGCGCGGCGCGGGAGGCGCGCGCGCGCGAGCAGGCCGAGCGCCGCCTCGCCGACGCCGACGCCGAGCGCCGCGGGCTGCGCGCCGAGCTCGACGACGTCCGGCGGCAGCTAGCCACAACGCAGGTACCTATGTTAGCTTTAGTACTCTTTCGGCTTCTTGTCAGCAGTGGTCTCTTGGGAAGCGCTGGTAGATTTGGACGTGTAAAAGTGCCCGTGCGGCCTACTTACTGAATAAATATCATTTATACGGGGTTCGGTCATTTGACCAAAGGTATGTTTGGCAATTGCATTAGTTTACGAAGTTTTGTCGCTAGACTGATAGATCAGACTATCAGCCTCATCAATAAATTGTCTGACTGCTTTTTACTGTGTTTTTTTTTTTACTATGATGCCTTTGACCTGAATTTGTCGAAGATATTGTATCTATTTTATTAAGTGAATAATTACTCCAGGCCGCATCACTTTGCTCAACTGCTTATACACTTGTCTGGTGTTCAGGAGTCCTTGGGCGAGAAGCAGCGCGTAGCGGTGGCGTCTACAGACCAACTGAAAGAGGCCCAGTTACAACTGACGCAGGAACGCGTGCGCGCCTCGTCGCTCGCCGCGCAAGTGCAGGTGAACTAGTTATACTGCGTCTAACGAGTTAATCGTCCAAATAGCTGATGATTGTCGTTAAAGAAACTGTATTGGTAGAACATTCTTTGGACATTTTTTATATTAACGAAAAACGTCAAATTTAAACTTAAATTTCGTATTTTTAACCTGTAGTTAGGCCCTTGTACAAAAAACAGTATTAAAATTTTCCTTTGTTTTTATGACCGACAACCAAATTAGAATAATGACTATTGTATTCAGAATAGGTTCATATTCTATGGGCAAATTTAGTTGTATGTTGGGCTTTAGGAGGTTAATATCTAAAATGTTGAGAGTTTCACAGTTTTAACGAAATCAATATCAGAGCAAGGACAATTCTTTGTTCTGAAATTGATATCGTTCAAACTAATGTTTATCTATGAGGCATTGATCTCTGGTGCCTTACTCTACATTGTTGTTGTATTGCTAACGTTATGATAGCTCTTATAGACTTGACGCTGAAGACGGACGAATCAAACAATACGATTGCAATACGGGTAAAAATAAAATATAGTGGAATAACTCTTAAAACGACCTTCGGGTTTATACTTATATCGATTTTAAAACTTGGCGAGCCTTAGGTTACTTAGGTCGCTAAACGAAATACAATATCTTTGCGTGTATTAAACCACACTTTCTCTCAGCTTCTTTGTCCAATAGATCCAAAATTGTTATCTCTTCTGGAACTGAATTTTTGCGGTATTTTACGTAGGAGTTGCAGCGCTGCGCGCAAGAGGCGGCGCAGCGCGAGGCGGCGCTAGAGGAGCAGGGCTCGCGGACCGAGGCGCGCCTCCACGAGCGGCTGGAGGCGGCCGAGGCGCGCGCCGCCGCCGCGCTGCACGACGACGCGCGCCATCGCGACAAGGTACCCGCACCACGCCCCATACACGCTGTAGTGGTGGCGACACTCTTTCTTCTCGATTAGGCCAAAGTTTGATCATCTTGTCCGTATGCTTCGAACAGCTCTCTATTTTTATAACCTTTAAATCTTGCAAGTCAATTTTGGATTTTTGGCCAGTTCCCGTTATTGTAATGAGCTTATAACATACAGGGTGACCTCGAATTGGTAATACAAATTCAAAGTACTACAGAGAGCTTCCCTAAACCAATCGCTTCTACGAGGTCTCACGCTTAATTTTAAAACATAAGTACTTTTTTTTAAGTTTTCTAATTATCCCATTTTTTTTTGCTTAAATTGGTTACCCTACCATTACCTTTAAAATGAAAGAGGTTTAAAGTATTTCAAATGAACACTTTCCTCTTTGGTTCGTTATCTGACACATCATTTATGATAATAGCGTATCTTGATTAGTAAATTGTCACTTGTCTTGTCAAAGAAAGTAAGAATTTTCGTATTTAATTAAGATAGTAATTAAACAAAATGCCCCGAGCTTATCCTTATACGAATATTCAGCGAATGGATATGTTATCTTTTTATTTTACGTCACGAAGTACCGTACGAACTCAAGCATTGTTTCATGAACGACACCCTGACTGCCCAACTCCTACTCGTGTTCTAATAAACTCCATTGTCCAAAACTTAAGAGATTTTGGACAGTTTACTGTCCCAGTGCACGCTCAAGCTCCGGGCCGGCGGCCGCGGTACTCGCAGACGTTTCGGAGACGAGTTCTCGATTATTTTAGCCACCACCCAGAGGCGAGCTCAAGGGACGCTGCCGCAAGATTCGGAACGAGCCAATGGTTTATTTGGCGATTACTGAATGCTGAAGGAAAGTATCCGTTTAAATTCCAAAGGGTGCAGGATATCATATTAGCCGATTATCCTAGAAGAGTGCAATTTTGTCGTTGGCTGCTGCAAAATCTACACTTGAACATTTTATGGACCGACGAGGCAACATTTACAAGAGTAGGCATGTTCAACGTTCACAATGAACACTGGTGGTCTGATCGTGAAGCAAATCCTCACGTAACTCGCAGGGACTCCTACCAGACACGTTTCTCGGTAAATGTTTGGGCAGGAATACTGAACGACTGTTTGATTGGTCCTCATTTCATTGACGGAAATTTAAATGGACCGAAATATGAAGAATTCCTGAGAAATGTGTTACCGGTATTGCTACGAGAGGTGCCGCAGCAAAATTTGGAGGCTCTGTATTACCAGCAGGATGGGGCACCAGCTCATTTTTCCCTGCGTGTGCGAAGCTACTTGGACCAAGAGTTCCCTGGGAGATGGATTGGACGCTGTGGCCCAGTCGCTTGGGCTCCTAGAAGCCCTGATCTTACGCCTCTCGACTTCTTTTTGTGGGGCGAAATAAAAAGGAGAGTGTACGCACGGGAAACAGATACTGTGGGTGAACTTCGCCAAAAGATAGTTGAGGCATTTAATAATGTAAAAACCAATGAATTTGTTCTCCACAGATTGAAAGACAATCATAGGCGACGGGCAGAGTTATGTATCCAAGAAGGCGGGGGTCATTTTGAGCACATTTTAAAAGTTGTTTAAGTTTTACAATTTTGTATTTTGTACTGTACGTTATTCAACAATAAATTATTTTTAATAATTCACTCATTATTCAGTTATTCACTTTATCAGATAATTTATTAGGGTACCTACTTAAAACTAAAGGGTTGGATGGATATCAGCACCTAGTTTATTAATAACATCGAGTGATAGATACAGGAATGGAAATTGAGACACATTTTGTTCCTTGTCGCTTTGGGTGGCAGTGCGTCACGTTGAATGTCCACTGTCATTATCTCCGTCGTTGTTGTGACAGAGTACAAAATGGTGCGAGAATCAATTTCCTTGTCTGTACGACAGATATGCATGACGTCATGTAGGTTAACCACACTTGGGATTTTAAATTATTTTTATTATTTTGTTTTGTTAGAAAATTAACGATAATTAAGGAAAGCTAACTTTAACAACTGAGTTAATGCAATACACTATTAGTGATTAACTGAATCATAATCAAGTATTTTGTATTACCAATTCGAGGTCACCCTGTATGTAAACTTAATGAAGATTCAAAATTATGATGTGTGAGAACTGATCTAATGATGAAGTCGGCAGGATTCAGCAGGACCACCACTGTACTTAACGTAGACACACCGAGTTTAATCTCGACAAGACGCTGATGACTAAAAAGTAACCTACAATCAGCAAAAAGGGGTTTTCTCAAAAAATTAATAATTGACATAAACTTATTGCATAGTCTTGTTTAATCAATTGTACAATGATGTAACGGCTCCCTAAATTTCCCATAACATTTGTAATCATAATTTCACTTGTCATAACATTTGTTATAATACTTTTTTTGTTCTAATGATTACTAGACAATGTTTATTAGCCTATTTTTTCTTGACAAAGTTTTTGTTTCTAATAAATCATTTAGCCTAATGATAACTTGACTCCTATATAATACTACCGCGGCACTAGGATTCAAAACATTTTAACAACCGAAATTATAGAAATTAAACGTTATGGGCTCTAGACATTATGGCTAACATACATTATGATAAAAGAAAAGAAGGAACTTAGGACAAACGATGTTATGGCAAGAGAAGGGACCTCTGTTGAAACGCTTTGTAGTACGATGCATAACACAACCCTAGGTGAACACGCTAGAACAGCTGGTCCGTCAGCTGGAGCGCGAAGTCACGGCGCTCGAGAGCCGCGCGTGCGCCCACTGTGAGGCGCGCGGCACCCCCGGCACCACGCCGGGCGGCTCGCCACACAAGGCGCACAGCGACACGGAGAGCGCGGCCGACGCGCACGCGCACGCCCACGTGCTGCGCGAACAGCTGGAGCGCGCCGAGGCGCAACTACAGGTCAGATCTACGTTTGTCTGTTTGAATTATTCTACAGGAAAGCTTTCAGTCAAGGATTGTTAGTAGATTACATCATTATCCATAGTTTCCTCAATCTAGGCTAGGCTCGGGCGGACAGTTTAATAAAAAAATTGTAAACGAAATGTTATCCATACAAAACTAAAAAAAGTTTTGTTCAAATTTTGAAGTTTTTTCTCTTGCAACAATGCAACACACACACGCACAAGTGTACAAACTGTTTTTATGGACAGGGTTTTCGTTACACCCGGTATTACAAGAACGATTGTCAATTAAAACAATAATTGGGATATACCTTTTTTACAATGTGTGGAAAGGTATTCGTTCATTTTACCAAAAGTACGTTTAGTAAATGTATCATTTTGCAAACTTTAATTTTGCAAACGTTTTTATGCGTTACATATTACGTAAGTGCCGCACTCAGAGACGTCAATTAATTATTAAGTTTGATTAAAGTTGATGCGTCTTTCTCTATTGCTACAGCAAAGAAAGTGACAGCAGCAACTTTAATCAAACTTAAAAGTTAATGGTCGTCTCTGAGTGCGGCCGTAAGTTAGGTAAGGGTATTACATATGTTAGGTTAGGTTAGGTTTGTGACCACACAAAAAATTGCTGGTGCGGAAGTGCCTTTATGCGAAACGAAAATTTGTAAAATTTGCCAATTGATGATTTGGTGAAACATCATTGAACCGTGCGGAAATTCAAAAACCCTTGCGAGATCTCAGGGCCCCATATTCTACATCGTGTTTAGTTTACCCCTGTTCATATCGTACCTGTTGTTAACGTTATGATTGCTCGTATTAACTTGACACTTAAGTTCGACGACCGCAGTTGTCATATCAATATAGTTTGTATACATAACGGTTATCGTTCTTAGGATCATATTTATACACTTTTTCTCTTTCAAGCTAAGCTATCATTGATAAATATATATTTTTGTCTGATGAGGTACCCTAAGAA
Organism: Tortrix viridana; assembly: GCA_963241965.1. NCBI lineage: Eukaryota > Metazoa > Arthropoda > Insecta > Lepidoptera > Tortricidae > Tortrix > Tortrix viridana. Next base: position 5,832,603 of record OY725191.1, on the reverse strand, counting down.
CAGTTTTGCATAAAACTCTTTTTGTAGTTAGATATGATTGAAAGTATCTAACCCCGCTTAATGTGACGTGATTAAAAATACTCAAAATTAAAACATGTTTACGTTACCTTTGAACGACGTCTGTTTGACATTTGTTTATATATTTAAATAGTACCAGGTATCCCGAGCGTCGCTCGAGATTCATTTCTTGACCTAAAATCGCCTATTTCGGTATTTTCATCAAAATCATCAGAACCGTTTTTTAAAAACAAGAATATGATTGTGTCTATTGGTTTTTCGGATACTCATTCAGGCAATCCTCCTTCTTTTTTGGCAACGCAAAAACTAAGCAGTAATAACCAAGTAGTGTCTGTATCTATCAATTATCGCATGTAGCAGCATCTTACAATTAATTTTCCGTTTTTAGAGTCGGGCGGAAGAAATAGCCGCCTTACGCCAAGAAGCCCGGACCGCCAATCTAGCTAGATGGCGAAAGGTAAGATTTCACAACACAAAATCTCACACTAAAATCGTGGCCACCTTCCATACTCTTTACACGAAACCTAAATCTCAGGAGCGGGAGTACAACGACCTCTCAGTGGAAGCTAAAACAGGTGCCCGCGATCTGAAACGCGCCGAGGAGCGTCTAGCCACCGTGGCGGAGGCTCGCCGGGCGGCTGAAACGAAACTCGCCGAGCTACAGAGCGAATTGGACGTGCTCAAACCACAGCACGACCGAGTCGGCAAGGACGCTGAGAGGGTTAAAGAACAGCTCGAAAAGTTGCAGAAGCAGCATGAGACAGCCGAGGCTGAAGTTGACAGGTATTTATAGCTTTCGAGGTTCGATGTAAACTTCTATGATGAGAGTTTTCTGTAGGTCAGTAAACCCTAAAGCGGTTTTCTTGATCTATTTCACACAGTTGACATTTTCTGCCTCTGCTCACGCTTAACTATCTGAAATCTGGTTTTTATTTGCTACCATGAATGTGCTTACAAAGTATTAAGGGTCCGTTCACACAGACCGGCTCGGAGAGGAGAGCAGATTTTTATCACGTTGGAAACAGAGTTTTGAGTCATTGTAATAAGGTTTATTTTTGCATGTGCAAAAATTGTTCAAGCATTCTTAATGGCAAAAGAAGTGCACATGCAAAAATAAACCTTATTACAATGACTCAAAACTCTGTTTCCAACGTGGTACAAATCTGTTCTCCTCTCCGGAGCCGGTCTGTGTGAACGGACCCTAACACCGAAACTGGGTTTACAATATATTCTTCCAAATTAGTTAACTTCACATCGAGTAGAATTGAAGAAAGAGTTGTTTACAGGTCCAGAAACGACATCCGTAAGTTGAAGAGCGAGCTACAGTACAGCGAGCGGCGGCGACTGCACGCCGAGGAGCAGGAGGAGCTGGGCAGCCGCGAGCGCGGGCAGCTGAGGGACGAGCTGACTGAGACCAGGGCGCACAACGCGGAGCTCGTGCAGGTACACGGACAGCAGGAGCCGGGCAGCCGAAGACCCAGATTATCACTCGCTATCCGGTTGCCTCTCCGGTGAAATGTATTTTATTTTATTTATTTATTTATTTGGTTTGCCAACAGATATAACACCATAAGCTTGATCTTAAAATTACATGTGAAGAGAAAGAGTCAGGGTGTTTACCCGATTACAGGCAAACTCAGCTGGCGTAATACAATCGCTTCTGTGACGACGCAGCTCAATAACTAGTTAGCTAATTACATAATACTAGAGTTTAAATAATATGCTAAACTAAAATAGAAATTAAACCGCTAGTGACCGTGCAAAATACGACACAACAATATACATAACTATACTAACAATACAACAATATACATAACTATTACATTAAAGTATACAGATATGCTGTAGTGTAGGGTTTATATTAAACTACTAAGGTATAAAACTATTTCTTATAACTATGTAACAGTGATTTGAAGTGCTATTGCCTTGAATATTATATCAAAACCAAAATTATGCGGCACACCAAATTCAACAAAATCTTATTGTATCAATAAAAATAAAAATGCGTCACTAATATTGTCAGCGAACAAAATTACGACATCGATGTTTATCTAAATACCAAATAATGATGCCAATGTTGATCAAGATGTTATGTAAATAGCTCGCGCTGATATGTTTTCACAACGCCCGTAACAGATCCGCATAATGTCAGTTACCGCTTCTCGTCTCGCGAATGCAGTGCTATGGTAAAATGTCGTTCAAGCATCCGAAGACGAACGCGTACTCTGCGAGTATTACGGATTATCAATATCGTCCAAAGCGGAAAGTTGCGGAGAAACCGCCGTTGCATCCGAAGCCGGTTTATCTGCGGAGTTTGTGCAGTTTGAACACGTTTCCGCGTCGGATACGCGACGGCGTGTGGGGGCGCCGCCTGCGGCACGCGCTCGCGGCCGACCTGCTGCACGGCCGTTGCCAAGCCGCCGAACTGACTCTGGCCACCTTCAATAATTACTACGATTCTGTAATGTTATACAGTTTTCATAGCGGTTGTTTTGCACGTCATTTATTCTTCGTTTTTTTTTGTCTTTATCTTCTCAGCGTCCATTAAACCGCGCGTTTCTGAAATGTTTAATTTCTATAGTGACCGCGACGTGACATGTTGACGGGGTCGAGGTGGAAAGGGAACTCGCGCAGCTGCTAGCGGTAGCCTCGTCGCCCCCTACAACATTTACCCCGCGGCACGATCGCGCACGATCTTGTCGGACATTAATATCACGTCACTTGTCGAAATTCGGTCTATTTACATTACATAACAAACATTCCTTAAATAGAAAAATAATTATATCTACTAAAGTGGGTCGCTGAGCAGAATCGATCGTGATGTTCACTGAGATCACCTGACAGCATCCTCTTTAAGTATTAATTTCATTATTTATTGTACCTGGGTGAACCTTCCAGGTGATCTCAGTGGATACCACAGGATTAATTCGTTATCCTTACCAGTCTCTACTTGTCTCTGTCAATCGCGCACAAATATATTTCCGTCGCGCTCGCACAGTAATATTAACAGCGTGTTTCTTCTTGGCAGAACAATAAAGCGTTACAAGAAGCATGCGGTCTCTTGGAGGAGCAGCTGATAGACTTGGAGAAGTTGTCCGACATTCACGAAGTCAAGAACAAGGATCTCGAGGTAATTATCATTCGTTTGCTAAGACGTTTTTGTTCATACATTTAATCGGCACCCTCTGGTCTGTGGAGAGACCGTTTGTGATCCGTTCTCATTTACTTGCCATTTTCTCGATTGATGCATACGAAACGACAATAAAGGACATTTCGCACATGAGAACAAATAACGTCACATCTCGAAAATATGCTCTTTGTAATAGAGACAAAAATATTTAAAGGCTTATTACACCACCTTAACCCCTAACCCTAAGGAGAGAGACGCCGCAATACGTTAGATACGTAAGAAGATATCTCCCATCTCATTCCAACGTATTGCGGCGTCCCTCTTATTAGGGTTGGGTGGTGTAATAAGCCTTTTAGGTTCACATAGATTCTTGATTCTTGAGATGTGTCGCGTGCAATTTTTATCGTATCATTACTAAAAATGTTGAATCTACATAAATATGATGGGTTATAGAAATGGCCTTCTGATATCGGGTATCCACTTGTGATCATAAGGTACGGACAGCGGGTACCAATGTTTTTTTTTTAACTTTAGCATAATTTAATGCTTACGTTGAAGGAAAAATATTGGAGAAAACAGTTAAAAATGTGTGTAAGTGTCTTCTGGCTACCTTCTTATGGGGTAGTTTACTAAAGTAATTGAGATCGGTGGTGATGTTGTTTGGTTGTGTTGTGTCAGAGCGAGGTGCACCGCATGCGCTCGGAGCTGAGCGCGGTGGCGGAGCGGCTGAGCGAGGCGGAGCGCGTCGCCGCCGAGCACGCCGCCGCCGCCGCGCTCGCCAGCCAGCAGAGCGGCGCCGCGCGCGACCAGGCGCGCCACCACGCCTCGCAGCTGCAGCGGCTCAGGGTGCGCGCTACGACTTGCTTCTTACTACATTGTGCTTGTTGTGGCTTCATTTCATACAGGCTTACAACACTCACGTTCGATACTCATATATCACAGTGAATGGTGTTTTTTTTTAATTATAAGAGGGTAAATTAAATGTATTATTTTAGGAGCGTTTAGAAAACCGCGAGGCTCGCGTGGCGGAGCTGGAGTCCCGCGTGGCGTCGCTGGAGGGCGAGCGGTCGGCGGCGGAGGCGGCGCTGAGCAGCGCGGCGCGGCGCGTGCGCGACCTGCAGGAGGAGTGCGCCGCGCTGCGCACGCGCGCGCACGACCACCACGCGCTCGCGCTGCAGCTGCAGGCGCAGCTCGCCGAGGCGCAGGTGCACACACACACATTACTTTATTTCAACACTTCTACTCTCCTGCTCGGAAAGTAAGGATTTCCATATCTCAATAGCGGGTTGAAATAGTACATTTCGATGCTAGTGCGAAAAGTATGTCATTACTCCACGAGTACCGAGATATCTTGCCGCGAGCCGTAGGCGAGTGGCAAGACTCGGGACGAGTGAAGAATGACATTTCCGCACGTGTATCGAACGACGTTTTTTAACACAGTTGCGAAAAAATAAATCAATTTCAAACTCTGATTCACTCATTTTAAAAACAACTTTTTCATTTGACATTTCAAGAAAGTTTTTGACATTATGAAGAGGTGTTTTTTTTAGCTTTTATTCGACTACAATGGATTTTGTTAATATTATTGAACCCACTTTATGAAAGTTTTTTTTTCAAATGCCTGTTCTTTAAGACATAAACAATTGTAAATATAAAACATTGTACTATTATGACCTAAATATTGTTATTTACGATTATTTGTGTATCGTATATTTATAAAAACAATATCGAATGTTGCCTTTGGAAACTTAAAAAATGCTTGCAGTAAGAAAAAACGCCTCTTCATAATGTCAAAAAATTTGACAGGCGTTTCGGCGGCTATTCCGTTCCAACTTATTAAGAACGGTTTTTCAATATTCAATATTAAAAAATAAACGTGTTATTATAATGATGTACAGGTAAGTAATAAAATATGTAATATGTATATTTTTCTTATTCTTACATTAACAGTAGGTCTTTATGTTGATTACAATGTCTAAAGGAAACTAATATTAACACTCATCAATAAGAAGTCATGAATTGGAACAAGTATAAATTTAAAAAATTGGAAAAGTAAAAAGCACTAGTTCGCGAAAACCAACTTTCCGCACGATATACAGCTACGAAAAGTACCACTTTTTGAGCAACTGTGTTAAAAATGGTATTTCCATCTCTAGGGTGGAAAGTGATTTTGAAGAAAGAATTGGTCAAACAGTAATTCATTTCTGACTCGTTACTAAACCAAGGACCTTATACAGCCATTACGAAATATATATAATTTTTTTCAAGTCGTTATTAAATATTGTCAAGGATAAATTGACACCCGTAATTAAGACGAATGTAGATTCGTAAGAATTACAGAATCCATTTTTGTTTATTTTCTTTCAAAGGCAGAGTGTTTAACTCTGACTGACTGAAAGTATCAGTTACACTTTCAAACAAATATCTCGGGATGCAATTGATCACTTTCATCCCTTTGTTGACAATCTAGTATTTTTGGTCAACTGTAGAGCACTTCAATTGAAAAGAGTCGATCTAGCATGCTTGTCTCTCAGGAAGAGATGTGCGGCGCGCGCGAGGCGGCGGACGCGGCGGCGGCGTGGTGGCGCACGCGCGAGACCAAGGCCGACGCCACGCTGCGCCAGCAAGCCAAACTCATCGACTTCCTGCAGGTAACCGCGACCTTTAGCTTTAGTTCTAATACCGGGCATGGACTATCAGTTAAACAAAATACAAATCTTTATTTCACAACCCAGCAATTACAGTAGAAAAGAACAAAAAGAAGAACACGTAATGAAAAGGGCGTGAGCACAGCTACGCTGATTTTAAGCCCACCCGCGGTCTGAGAGTAGGTTTACCTCGGGAACTGTACAATTTTGCGAGATAAAACGTATCCTATGTGTTAATCTAGGACATGAACTGTCTGTGTGCCAAATGTCAATCAAATCCGTTCAGCGGTTTAGGAGTGATTAAAATACAAACATCCAAACAACCATACACACTTTAATATTTGAAGGACTTTTCAAATCAAATCATTTAAGTGTAAGTTTAAGATGTAATTGTAAAGTGGATGGTTGCAGGCCAAGCTGGAGGAGGCGGGGCGCAAGAAGTGCTCGCTGGGCAACAAGCTGTTCGGGCGCTCCGGCCGCCGCGCCGCCGCCTCGCCGCCGCTGCGCCGCGCCAACCGGTACGCTCGTACTGATTCAACATTTAGGCTGGGCGTATGTTGAGACGCAGGCGACGCAGTTCCACGCAGCCCAGGGCAGAGCAGATTTTGTAATGCATGAACGTCCTTGAAGCCTTACCGTTTGAACGCTGAGCTTGACGTACTTTTACGTAACTATACAACATTATGTGAACGTAGAACAATTCAGAGGCGTTCACAATATTACCAGTCGTCAGTCCCAACTTTTAATTAGTTCATATTGTATTTCCTTCATAAATAACTTCATTTGGGATAATTAAACCAACATTATACTGACACGTTGCGTTTTTGCCATGTCTCAAAGATTGGGTTTGTTTGAGTTAATGGTAAAACACAACGTTACAATACTTAGGATTAATTTTTCCAATCCTCATATAAATTTTATCTGACAATGAAGTGGTGTTATTTCACATGGCTTTTCATTTGAACCAAGTGAATATTGTATCAGGGGGTTACGCGCCATTCTTTATTACGTTACAATAATTAAGTGTATGTTGGGTTCTCAGGGAGTTGCGTGAAGAAGTAGACCGGCTGCGAGCTAAACTTGCCGCGTCTACCGCTGCGAGCGGTGACAAGTAAGAACGAAACCAATTTATAAAGTCGGCACCGACCTTGATAGATAATCATGGCGTTACTAAGCTACCGTCGGATACTCAACGATTTTTACAAGCTTTTAATTAACTTGCAATGTTCGTACATACTCGTATACATTCGTTTCAAGCAAACCATTTTTCAACCACTTGCTGGTATCCTATAGAGCTGAAATTTGGAATACATATGTAAACCCATTGACAATGCAGTATTATGGTGTCGAATGGCTGGTCTGATGATGGAGTTGGCAGGTGGCAGCAGAATCTCTGCTGTACTTAACGTAGAACTATCGAATTACTTCTCGTTAGTTTGGTCTTGATAAGCAGATGATCCCAGCAGCAGCTTGTCCCATAAATATATTTTTTTGTTTTATTTTTGCTAGCTGACTAGCTCTTAACTTAAAATCCGTAAAGAACACAATACAATTTCTTGGTTTTTATCTTGACTAAAGGCTGTTGACCCCACAACTGAGTTTAATTTGTTGACTCCGTATTGTTTTGTTTTTCAGTTTTCCACCGACACCTAGACGCGAGAAACTGAAACCGAACAACCAAGTCAACGGGTAATTATGAATTCATGTTATGCTTTATTTCATCTTATACACATTTTAATTGCATACTATTGATACAGAAATTTGTATTTAGTTTAAAAACCTTTTTGTAGTTGTGTTTAACAAATAGATAACATGCTACTATATTCTTCTTACAGTGTCAAAAGCATTGATACTCCTGACGGCTCACAGGATTATTTGCAAATTGTGTGGTAAGTGCATGATATTATGAGAAAGATTACTACTTTGAATGTCATAATTATTAACTTAACTAAATGTTCGTCAACTGGAATGCTTTTTCAACTTGTTACTAAGTGCTCTTCAAGCTGTTCCTATAGTTTTACTTGCTGACTGGCCAGCCAGCCGGACCGGCGGACCGTAATGGCGGAGGGAGGCGCGCGCAACGTCCGCTGCTTGCTATCAATCACTTCGACTCCCTCGACGCCTGCTTCCACAGGACTGTCGCGCGACAACTTGTCTGACTATAATATCATTCGATCGTTATAGCGATTTTAATGGGAGAACTACGTCCAGTAGTCCTCTTTCGTTTGACTTGATGATAATGAATGATATTTACTTAATTTTAGAGGCAGAGATGTCCCTCATGGTATAGGCCTCGCTTCAAGTTCATCTCATAGGATATATAAATATTGACAGGCGTGACGGGAGCCGCGAGCGGATGCGCGCGCGCGCCGCGGACGGCGCGCTGCTGCTGAGCGGCGGCGGGCGCGAGCTGCGCGCGCAGCTGTTGGCGGCCGACGCGCCCGGCCTGCCGCACAACGAGGCCAGCCGCGCCTTCGCCGTGAGTCGCGCACGCGTGCTGGCATCGTTACCGCTCATCTAGCGAAACTACTCTTTTCTTACTCTACCCGCGAGTGATAACATTCTTTGATTCAGAACGGTCGCAATTACTTTTTTGTCTGTTCGAGTATTGTTCGAGTATTCGAGTAATCTTGCGTTAGATAATATTTGTATTGGTTGCCTAAAGCGCGCACTGAAATAAATAAATTAATTAAAAGTTTTTATTTAATATAGTAATGTTTGATGCATTGTAGATAAAGGTGGAGAACAGCTCTCAGTGCGGCGGCGCGGTGTGTGCCGACATGGCCTCGCGCGCGCTCTGGCTGTCGCGGCTTGGCGCGCCGGCCGCGCCGCCCGGCGCCGCGCCCTACGCGCCCGCGCGCCTGCGCGAGCACGCCGCCGCGCCCGCCGCCGCCGCCCACCTCGCCGACGGCGCCGTCGCCGTGGGTACGTTCATCCCCGACTGCTGGCTAATGTACACGCCCGGGTAGTAGGGGGCGGCCTGACGGGTGCTTGGAAATTATACTAATACATCCTATTTAATATTATAAATGTAAGAGTATACGTTTGTATGTTTGTGTTTCAATCACGCCTAAACGGCTTAACGTATTTGGTTGAAATTTGGCACACAGATAGTCCTTATCCTGAATTGACACATAGATAATTTTAATCTCGGAAATTTTTATAGTTCCCGAGGGAATAGCGATAAATTATTTGTACGCTGACAGAGTCGCGGGCGAAAGCTAGTTATTTATAAATACTATCAAGATTTCATGTAAAATAGATGAATTTTACGTTTTCTAAATCATATTTTCAAAAGACAAACAGACACAAGCACTTTAAAAAAAGGGCAGTTAGTTTGGTCGTATGGGATTGATGGTCCTTTCGATTTTGAATACCATTGACATTTTTTGGCATATTATGTTGACAGCCTACTAGATTTTGTCACCATGTGCTTTATTTTAAGTCAGATAGAGGTGATCACAGTCACTAGGTACCAACATTAAATGGCAATAATTGGTTGGTAACGTTTTATTGTTATTTTGACGTAGGCTGCTCGCTGGGTTTGCACTCGCTGCGCGGCCCAATCCGCCTGGAGTACTCCGAGTCGTGCGGGCCGCGCGGGCGCTGCGCGGTGACGAGCGTGGCGCTGGCGGGCCCGCGCGCGCTGCTCGTGGCCGGCGGCGCGCTGGTGTCGGCGGCGCGCGCCGCGCTGGAGTCCGCGCTGCGCCGCGCGCCCGCGCTGCAGCCCGCCGTCGGCGTCGCCCCCGTCTCGCTGCCCGACCACGTCGCGCCGCATTTGCTCTCGGTGAGTGTTGTCGCCAGTCGGTCACTTCCAATTTCTCTTTCTTCCTACCACGACTGGCTATATCGCTTCTTTCGCTTCTTATATTATATTTTAAAGTGCCCAAAAAGCATTTTTCACTTTTCATGCTCTTAAAGTTCGTCTTTATGTCGTGCGTGGGCGACATAATGTCGCTTCTTATGCGCTAGTACATAAAGTAAAATCTTCGTCGAAGACCTAGGCAATCGGTCCAACAGCCACACGAACAATTTTAACTTCATAAAATAACCTCTTTATTTTATTTCGTTTCGTTAGTATTCTAAGACCAAGGCAAGGATACCAACAGCCAAAGTACACAATAAAGTTTTATGAAATAAACTTATAATTTTTATTTCGTCGCATTTATTATTATTATTATTTTTATCATGTTGCTGTTTCATTTCCTCGCAATCGAAGTGAAAAGCAAAGTGTACAACTCGTCCATAATAGTAGTTTATGTGACTGGTGTATAATGCCTAATTATGTACAGTTACATACACTATTTTATCTACATACATATTATAAGCTCTCTATGATGTGTTCAGGAACCGCATGTTACGACCGGCATAGCCGGCATTGATCAATTATTAGAACGTCAAAAATGGCGGCAACCGTAGTTTTTTTTTTAATTCAGAGACAATCTAGAGTCGGCCTCTACTATCATATCGTTCGATATCAAATTATCAAGTAACATGAGTCCTGTGGTGGGAGTGTTGGCTGCTGCACGTGTCGATCGCTTCTGCTGAGCCGGTCGCCATCTTGGGCTTCTCTTTGGAGAAGTGAAGCGTGGCGGTGTTGTGCGCGGCGGAGTGGTCGGAGCGTGAGGCGATTGACACTTTCGCCACAGTTCTCCAAATTACCGAACAATACCAATTTTATAAATATATTTTAACCGTACATTGACATTGGCAAAATTGTCTACATAAGTGGACAGAGGCCATTTTTTTTTAAAGAGAAGAAGAATCAAGTAACATACGAGATTTGTCAAAATTGTATGCAATTGACATTTCATTTCGAATTAAATGTCATCCCGAGTGATAGTAGAATTGAGGTCAAATAAAATTGTTTTGTTTTTCAAAGATGTTCGAAATTTGAAACTCATAACTTTATCAAATCTTATATCGTTATAAGAACATTATGTTACAGCTACAGATAAGAAAATTATCATAGTAAAATTGATTGTTGTAATGCTGGTCATTGCCAACGGATTCTGAACGCATTATAGAGGACTTATGATATGTGTGTAGATAAAACCCATTTAACACTCGACTTTATATCCGTCCTCGCTCGCAAGCTCGCTTGGATGGATAAACTTCTCGCGTAAAATGGTGCGTTTTATGCACTTGTTGTACAATCTACTATATTATGCGCTAAAGCTTATATATTATACAATATTGCAGCCGATGATGAAGACGAACGAGGCGGCGTGCGCCGTGGCGTGCGGGCGGCGCGTGGTCCTGCTGCGGCTGGACGCGGCGTCGGGCGAGTTCCGCGCGGCGCGCGCGCTGTCCGTGGACCGGCCGCCCGCCGCGCTGCTGCTCACGCCCGCCGCGCTCTACGTGGCCGGCGAGCGCCCGCTGCGCGTGCCGCTGCCCGCCGGCGCGCTCGAGGCCTTCGCCGCCGACGAGCTCACCGTCGCCGCCGCCGCCAAGAAACGCTCCCCGCCCAAGGCCATCCTCATGATCAAGCCCGCCCCCCTCGAGATCCTCATCTGCTACGCCGAGTGCGGCATCTTCGTCGACGAGCACGGCCGCCGCACGCGCCACGAGGACCCCAAGTGGAGCTCCGCCGTGCACGAGTTCCAATTCGTGTCCCCTTTCTTGTACGCCGTCGGCGAGGACAAGATCACCATCGTGAACATCACCGAGGAGGCCTACCGCGCGCCGCCCTGCACCTGCGACACCAACTCCGTCGCCTCCGTAACTTCGGAGTTCTACATGCCGGAAGTGTTCAATCTCAAAATGAACGAACCGGCGCTTCTCGGCACCGCCCCGAAGGGCATCCTAGTCAGAACCAAACGCGACGACGTCTACGACGTATGTTTAGTGGAGGGCGCGGCGGCATTCAAGAGCATCGGCGCTTCGGTCGAATCTCTAGATACCTATTCGGATGTGAAGGAGTCTTCGACGGATCTGGCGCGGTCGCTGACTGACCTGTCGCCGCTTGACGTCTCGCAGGAGAGCATAGACGCGCAGACCGGCTTTTTGGCCGACATCAGAAAGAGGGCGCGACAGTTGCGCGCCAAAAACCGCCAAGAGCACGACGAGATGCACACGCTCGCGGCCGACGACGTGATCAAAGAGATACTTACGACCGAAGTAGGGTTGAAGTGCATGTCGGGGCGCAAGTCGCCGGCCGGCATGTCGGAGTTCGACTCCGACTCCGACACCGACAGCGACGCCGACACCGACGACAAGTGCGCCGCCGACCTCTGCGCAGAGATGTTCACCAGGCAGGTGCGCTTCCAGTAGTACAGCGCCGACACGCCATAGATAAGTTCATAACTATTCTTACTCGGGTAAGGAATTAGATTATTTTTTTAATTATAATAAGTAAAGCGAACCGCGGGACTTAATCCGAAAGAAAAGTATTTCGTTTTGTATTTATTATTGCTAGGTTTAATCTAGCTCTCTAGCTTAACGAGGTGTTAATGTTTTATTGTAATACGTAATAAAATAATATTAAGTGTTAATCTTAGACTAATAATACATAGAGACCTCCTCTGCACACAAGTGGCAAGCAACTGAAACCAAGCCTTTTATCGTATCGAACAATATTTTTGTCTGAATCCTCGCATTTTTGCCAAAGCATTTTTAAACAACTTCCTGATTTCTATCCAATGGCCTGTACAACTCACATTTTTAGATTGCTAATAATTTGAATTACCAGGCAGTAAATACTAAATTGAATGTATAATTTATATACAACCTAGATATAATTTGGATTTATGAATATTATAATAAGAGAATAATTTATGCTACAGATTGCAGATTGTATGTACCCTTGTCGACAATGAACCACTAGATTTTAATAAACACTAGTAATTCCTCTGTTTTCTGGGGAAATGCACCCCGCTAGCAACATTATTTTCTTCCAACTACGCAGTAATTTCATCATAACAGCACTAAATACTGAGCACAAAGCGGAACTTTTCTGTTCCAGAGCCAATAAAGTATCATACAAAATCCATTACCGCACTGTTTTGATTTCTCAAATCGCGGTACAAGCGGACACAACTTGCGATTTCTTTTATCATGTTTCCTATGTAGGTTTTTGGCGTAGTAGTTAGGAATTCAATATGGCGGCATGACTTTTTTTGGAAAAGTTCATGGGACTAATTTTGTAGGTTTTCGGGGATGATTTCGAAAATGAGGTCCATTGATGATGGCGGACGTAACTTTTTGAAAAAGTCGTCATGGTGTTGGATGCCGATTTCCAAAATTTTATTTGGATTCCTTGAGCGAATATAATTAGACCATTCAAGAGTTTCAAGAATTTACTACAGTTTTTTCGTCACGTACTTTTCTTGCAGTAGTTGAAAGAAAAGCATATTGTGAACCTCGCCTTAAGAAATTATTATTGCACTCGTGCATTTAGGGCCCTCGCCTTGGGTTCAAGTCAGCTCTCGGTGCAATAATAAATTACTTTCCGCTTGGTGCAACAATAAAATAAATAAATAAAATAAAACAACAAAAATAGTTGCTAAAGTGAATAAATAAATAAATAAATAAATTACATTCTGCTTGGTACAGCTTCACGTTCGACAGATCCACTGTATGAAATTATAATTCTATGTGTTATTATTCTAAGGTGTTAATGAAGATATCATCATCAATAAATGTATTACTGAGTCAAGGCGGAGGTTGAATACAAACTGGACTGGATGGGCCCAGTAATTCATCTCTAACGTATTTTTTGAACAAATATTATTTTTATAATTAGCTCGGTTTATTGCGTAGACGTGTACTTTGTACCTATATATGGCTTAATTTCCTAAATCCACCTAAGGATGTATGTACTTAACTACGATTATAGAGGCTTTTTAGTCAAAATAAAATGAGAGTGACATTGATTTCATAATATCTTGTTATGTCACTTTTCCAAATATATGGGTGTGATTTGATTTGTATCAAATCAACCGTGTTCAATAAAATCTACAGGTTTTGAAATGACTGAAGAAAATTTGTTGCGCTATTGGATCCAATTTCGTAAAGAAACAACTTTTTAACGCAATCTTTAGCCGGCCAGGGACCGGAAAACCCCTTCATTTGATTAACCCTATCGATAGGGTAACCTATCATTTGGTTACCCAATCGATGTGGTTACCCTATGATTGTGTTACCTTAACGTTAGGGGAACCCCGTTGAACTAGTTAACCACTTAGCATTAGCTGGGTATTAACCCTATTGATGACCTCTCTCTTTTTTACGCATTCGGGCGATCTCTGTCTAGCCGCTACCCATTCAATTGTTAGGTAGTGCACTAATAAGTCGAAACACTTGCGCATAGAGATTAAAACCGTACGATTCAGTTTAAAAAGGGTAACAGATGATAGGGTATTGGGACTGGGTTAGCGCTTAGTCGAATTAACTGTATCGTTTGTTGCCCTTTCATTGGACTAAGTCGACGATAGGCTTAGCGCATCCTTGGGGTTTCTAAAAACAAGTCTATCAAATACCCTATCGAAAACCCCTTTAATGGTAAGCGGTTCCGGTCTCTGTAGCCGGCAACTAAATCGAACCTGCTTAAATTCTCAGCAGAGACCAGCATGTGAAATAAAATATAGCCTATGTTACTTCTGGATGATAATGGTGAAAAAATTTATTATATTATTATTTCATGAATCAATAATTTGCATTGCATTTACTTAGTAAAGCCGCAAACGCACCGAGTAAGCCCACGTACAGACGGCGATCTTTTTCTCGTATACCGCACGTTGTTTCCGTATAAATCGGTATATAAATCGGAATACGGTAGTATTCGATTAGTGTACGGTAAGATTTATATGGAAGTGGCGTGCGGTGTACGGGAAAAAGATCGCCGGCTGGACGTGGGCTAACGACGCCGCCACGTCTTGCCCCGAGCGACACCTTAAATTTTATTTATAAGAACCCCGCTCAACGCTCCCCACTCTCTACGTTTGCGGCTTTAAATTCTGACAATTTATATCCACGCAATAATATTGAATTTTTTGACCGGCCTAGGCCTATCGCGCACTGCTGTAAAAATTCGTGCGTTTTTTTCCCCAAATTCTATGAACTATAGAACAGGGACCGGCCCGCTATCCCTTTCAATGGGTTTTGTATGGGTTTTTCGTAAGGATTAACTCACCAAACCCTCTGCCTGTCAAAACCCTTTAAATGTGCTTTTAAAGCGCTATTTCCAAACGATAACCCATTCTATTAAGCGCTAACCAATACCCTTACTAAACCCTTTAAAAAAGGTTTCTAGTTTATACGCAATTTAAGACCTTTTTTAGACTTCATAAAACACACGTTACCTTGCGTCCCGTTCGAAGCAAGTAAACAGCCCATTCAACTAAACGCTAACCCAATACCCTTATAAAACCCTTATAAGTACACGTTACCGACGGCGTATCGTTTGAAGTTACCGCGCGGAGCGGCAAAAGATCTAATACGGTTCGATTTTATATGGCACACGTTTGTGATTGGCTCATACAAAAGGGAAAGCTTTATAATAAGCGCTTAAATCGTTAGGGAAACTCTTTCATAGGGATATCAAGGTGAATCAGTTACCAGTTACCAATTTCAAAGGGCTACCCTTATCGTTGGGTTCTTCATTCGATAAGGGAAAGTCAATCGTATGGGTTGCCAATTGGAATGGGCGAGCAAATCCACTGGGCTAACTATTTCAAAGGGAAGCCCTTTGAAAGGCTTTCCCGATGAAAGGGTTGTCCGGTTCCTGCTATAGAACTACATAGAAGCGCGCGCACTGCGGAAATTTAAATTCTGTAGATTGCTACAGATTTGCTGCAGATTTAAAAACGCACCACAACTCGCCGCACCGCAGTGCGCGCTAGGCCTTAAGCCGATTCCGCGTCGACAGATGTGGGGAGACCCTTACAAGTACTTGCCGGCTATCAACTGTCCAGAAAATGTATTAGGAAACGTGTGATTGTTCCAGTGCAGCAGTGTGAGATATTTTTTTACGTTGAGGGGCGGACTGATTATTATAGGTATTCAAAAATAGGAATCGTTCCAGTAAAGATTCGCGTACTGCATGCAATGTGCCAGATTGAAATTAATTATCCTTAAGAAATTAGGGATTATAATAATTTCTTAGATTGATTTTAGCTGTATTATTGATAGTCTACACCATGATCCTGATAAGAAATGTGTTAAGGTTAGCCATATACTATTTTGAAAAGTAACAAAGTAAGTTTTTTAAAGATAAAGAAAAAAAATAAAGAGAACACGTGAAATTCATCCGTCGCAGCCCCGACGTATTTATTTCTGGTCAGGCAACGAATACTACTTTGTCTATATTTTATATTTGGTCGGTTCTTGCCGCATTTTAATGATTATTGAACTAATGACTAATTGTTAATATTTTTACTGTGATTTTATAATTGACTTTAGTTTGTGCTAGATTTAGTGTTAAGTAAGATTTGTTACTACAACTACCTGCTAAATAATATTATATTATTTTGATATGCAAACAGATTGTTTTACTTTTAGAGACGTGTCATGGTACACAACACATGACACTCCCCCGTCCTTTCTAACTCGTTATTCGAAATTGGGGAGAAAGAGAACGCGTTAACGTAACTTCAATTGTTTTGAACCGCTGGTCTATTCGTGAAATATGTCGTGGATTTGAGAATAAATAAAAATTGCATTCATGGATTTTCAATAGCACTTAGACAATCCGGTTGTTTTTCTTATTCAAACATTTTGCGTGAAAATATGTACCAAGTTCGATTCCCGGTTGTGTACCCAAGTTTCATCATCATCATCACATGTTTATAAATATTTGAATGCAGATTTAGTCTACAATAGGGAATATGCACGATTTTTGCTTTAATAAAAAGACATTCATGTAACAAACAGTAAAGAAAAATGATTTCTCGATAACTTTAAAAAAAACCAAGATAAAAGCCATTAACGATTTGTTTCTATATCTTTCTAGCAAAACAGAATTTATCATGGAGTTTATATGGCGTTGTGCACGCTGACGTCACAGTTCATGTCGGATCTCTCTGTCTAATTAATAGTTTTTAAATGCTTATATTATCCGAATTTTTTGGCCGATTTTAATTTTAATTTAACTATTTACCATCTCTTTTACGGTATTTACATATTTTGTCAAGAAATGCGATAAAAATAATTCAAGTATATTCCCTATTTACGAAATGGAAAAATATCGATTAAAATATCTCTTTAGTTCTTTTCGAGGATCGAACCCGGGACCACTAGCTTCGCATGACCAAATCGATGAGCGAGATGGCTTATTATGATTTCAGCCGCCCTATAAATGACCCGATTAGAAAGTTTAGTTTTTGGATTGAAGTCTATACTAATATTTTGCCCGTCCGCGAACACTACAGCGATAAACGACTTGTCCGCGTAGAAGTCGTTTATCACTATTCCCTCGGGACCTGTCCTCTTTTCCGGGATAAAATGGTATCTTATATCCTTCTCCGAGACTCTTTATCTCCGTACCAAATTTCATCTAAATTGGTTCAGCGGTTTAGCCGTTAAAGCGTGACAAACAAACTCACTTCCACATTTAAAGTATATAAATCCACCAAACATCAGTTTTTGTGGCCATTACCAGCCCATTATTTTATGGATTTTCTTCTAAGAAATTGAAGTGTATTTTTCTAAGAAACTATCACTGTTGTCCAGGAGATGACGGGCCAGAATAACAACCAGAAAAAGTTGATTGACCCTAATATACATTTTATTCGTCTAAAAAATTTTGGGGGTTAAAACAGTACAACACACAGTATAATATGATTGCTTTGGTCGTATATATGCTAGAGCATAGTAAGTTTATGGTTGTAACTATTTGGAGTAAATAAATGCTGCGAATCTTTTTTTTAGTTTAAATTATTAAAAAATAAAGTCAGTATAAAATTGTTGAAATCTTTATTTACAATCTTAAACATTTACATTACATGAAGTGCAACTAGAAACTCGCAAGTACACTGCCCAGTTAAAGATTTCTTATCAGACACGCGTCCACACAAGTCTATGCTCAAGTCTTATTGATTCCAGAATTGAATAAACGACAGTAACACAACACTTATTACATTCCCAATCGCTTTAGGACTTCATTTAAATTTAATTGATGTACTTGTAGAGTGTACTACGTATCTGTCAGTACAGCACAGATTTATTCACAATTAATGTACAGCACAAACATTTGACAGCACACCATATTATTTCTAGTAAAATTTTACTTGAGGTTCAGTCAAACAGCTTTTATGATACATCGGTTTAGATTATAATTTACATACATCGAGTTCCAGTGGACTTTTCGCATCAAATACAAGAGAAACAAATTCAGATTCATACTTGACGGCCACACAGTTACATTACTTTATACAAAAAAGACTATAAAAATCATATTCGTTTGAGGCAGTTTCAGAAACCGCTTTGAAGCCGGCCCGAGCCATCGGCGAGAGCCTGGCTCCCCTGGCTCTGTGGTGTTGGAGGAAGACGTCAGTGCCCTCTCGCCTCGCCTCTTCCCTGCGACCACCCTAATCTTTCTCTGTCACCAGTCGTTAAGCCACTTGGCTGTTGTCGGTTCCAAACAAATTATTTCACAGTTAAGTCTTCTTTATTGGCGATATTTGATGTTATGGTTCTATCTTTCTAATCGTATTATTCTGTCGTAATCAATAAATAAATAATCAATATTTGCCGGAATGCGGATGATCTCCGCAATTTTAGCTTTTACTTTTGAAAGCAGAGGAAAGTAGAGGATTGCCTGACGAGGTGGTCAGCAGGCCGAGCCTCGGGGAGGCCTGCTAATATACGAGTCAGGCAATCAACGTTTCCGCCGAGGCATGTTTAATGCTTTTCTCAGACAATGTGAGGAAACAATACAAATATATTTCTAAAAAATATTCCGACGTATAGATGCATTTCTGAAGTCGGCTTAAAATAAATTAGGATAATTTCACTCACAATGACCCGCCCCCGCGCGGCCACGCTTCTTGTCTAACCGTAGACAACGTCTTGGCTATGATTTTGTATGCATTTGACAGCATTTAAAATATAGCTTAGTTCAGCTCGAGCACACCCACCCTACGGCTGACGTGCAACGTTAAAATATCTAATCCATAATCAAACGAAGTTGGCGAGTGAAGTAATTGAGGTATTCTGTGAAACATGATTTAGTAAGTCACGACTTTCGACTCGGCGAGCCATCAACGAAATCATTGCTACCCAAAATAGTGAACAATGAATAGAAACCACATCCCCGGCGCGCGGCGGGCGCTCAGTTGAGGAACCCGCGGCACTGCGGCGCGCCGCACAGGCACGGGATCTTCTCGTCCTCGAGGGGGAATTTGTAGTCGTACGTGATTTCTTCGTCCACTCCAATCGGTTGCTTTGAATATATTACTATTTTCTTTTGAGACTCTATCGTTATGATCTTTGCGTAGCAATTTGGCTGAAACAAAAAATTACCACAATAAGTATCACCGAATTAAAACAGAGGTTACTTCACAGGCGCATTGTAAAAATGTCACAGAAACTTCTCTTTAGGAAGGAAACTCGACATCGAATGGCGGTGGTCAGAAGCTTATGTATGCCTCAGAAACCGAAAAACCACCCACAGGATGTTGTGATAACAACTTTTATCTTTGACGGTACCTCAAAATGTGTCGTTTTCAAGCAAAAGGTACCACTTTGTCGGTTGCCAATAAGAGCTCGACACCTGGCTACTGGTAGAGATACAAATAAAAATCAACTTTATTGATAACTGACAAACTGGTACCTTTTACTTGAAAACAACATAAATATTAATTCGTTTAGTTTATTTTATATTACTTAAGTACATGTTTGCTCTTTACCCCATATTTTTCCCTTTTATTTTCCTTTAATTAAACCTGGTTTACAAGGTAAGTAAAAAATGAACTCCCAAAAAAACATATTGATCCGCCACTGAGTTTGTTCTCCTGAAGCTTGCCCCTTTAAATAAACAAGTATCTTCCACATATTACCATAAGACAACAAGTTTAGTTTTGGCAGGTAGGGCAGTACTCACGTTGCAGCTGTGGTTGATGAACCGCGCCAGGTTGCCGCACTTGGTGGCGTCGATGATGGTCTCCAGGTCGATGCGGAACAGGTACGAGCTGCCGATGCCGGTGGCCTCGTACTGCGCCTCGCGCACGTCCGCCACGATCGGCCGGATCATCTGCCCCACGTACTCGATCACCATCTCGTCCGCCGCTATCGGCTCCTGTAACAACCCGAGTGGCGTCATGAACCCGTTTGTTCGGATTGGGATGTCTCAAAAAAATTGCCTAAACTTACAAAAAAATTTTTTTTCAAAGACCTTAAGGTTTCACTTTAAAGTATTTGGCAAATAGGTACTAGTTTTATATCTTTTACATGAAAGAGGCGCAAAGATAATATTTGACAAACATCAGCTAAGTTGAAAGTCTACAAAGATCAAACAAACGTCTAAATAATTACGAACTACTTGCCAAAAGTATCACATCTTAAGCCGACAGCTGAAGTTACATTGTTGGTAAATTATTAAAAACTATGGTCCGTCGCAATTCTCGAGTCATATAAGTGTTTTTTTTTTCATTACTTTAATTAATTAATGCTTAAGTTATATGAGTCATATAAGAGATCATTTTTAAGCAATATTGAGATAAAAATCCAAATATGAGAAACTAGGAGAAAATATTTGTAAGCCCTAAAAATTGCAGAGGTCATAAGTATTTCTATTTTTTATCTTCCTCAGGGGGAACGATCGGCGGAAAGGCGAACCAAAAACAGGAATACTATAGCAGCGCATTGACACTTTACCTGTGCGAACAATCCCCAGTCGTGGATGCCGGATTTGGCAAACTTGAGCTGCTTCTTCCTGAACTTGAGCTGGTTGAACTTCAACAGATCCGAATCTGTATCCGTACCTGAGAATAACAAAAAATACCGGTCAACAGCGTGTCGGACTCGCGCACCGAGGGTTCCGTAATTAGGTCCGTACTTCAAACATATACCTTTTTATGTACTTTAATTCGTATGCAATAGGTCTATTTTGAGTTGCCTAAATTTAACACAATTTTTTAATGTTTTTTTAGTTATTTCTCAAAAACTGTACATTTTGAACACTTCATTTTATTTTTCCCGTAAAATATAAATAATTAGCTACACGTCGGGAATTTTTCAGATTTGTTGGTTCATAAACTTTGGAAGATAAGCTATAAATCAAAAAGAACGTCATGGAAAATTATAAAAAGAAATGTTTTAAAATGTGCAGATTAACCCTTTCACATGACACACTATTTGCTATAGTCAAATCACTTTCACTTTTCATCCCCCCATTCTAGACACCTTTTCAATTATTTATAAAATTAATTTCATTTTTTTACTAAAAACAGATGCGACGAAGCAAGTTATACAACTATGCCACACTTCAAGTTGATAGCTTGTGTAGTTGCTGAGAAAAACTGCTGTGACATACGGACGGACGGACGGACAAACAGACAACGAAGTCTCACCATAAGGGTTCCATTTTTACCATTTTGGTACGGAACCCTAAAAACTGTTATTTTTCTTCCAATTACCAACAGCCAAATAATAAAAATGACTCCAACTGAAACTGTTGAAGGCATGGTGTCCCATTGCTTTGCAGACACTCATTTCATCGGATTCAAAAACATTATAACTCCTGTACGTGGAAAATGCCTGTCGATGGAATGAAAATGCGGCTAAGTAAAACATTCTAAGAAATAACTGCCGCACTCAGAGACGTCAATTAAGTTTTAAGTTTGATTAAAGTTGCTGCGTCTTATTCAATTTCTATAGCAAAGAAAGTGACAGCAGCAACTTTAATCAAACTTAAAAGTAATTTGACAGTATGTGTCGGTGATTCAAGGGTAAACCGTTGAAGCATTGATTCATCCGTATCACAATAGCACAGAATCCAAAAAAAAACTCAATCTATCTGTAATGTACATAACAAGTGCGTGTGCGAAAAGGAGAGGAGAAGTAGAGAAGGTGGTGTATTTTGTGCGCGTGCGTGTGTGCGTGTGTGGTTACCGAAGGCGGTGAGCAGGCGGCGCTGGTTGGAGCGCGCCTCGCGCGAGAGCAGCTGCATCTTGGAGGCCTTCTTGTCGTCGACGACGGCGGGCGCGGCGCGGCCGTGGTGGTACTTGTACTTGGCCTTCAGCCGCGCCTCCATCTTGTAGTAGCCCTCCGTGCGCGCCGACCCGCTCGAGTGCCCCTGTTCGTTAACACAGCTTGGTCAAGTCGTCTAATGGTAACTGTACACATCGACCCAACGGTCGGAAGTAGCGGCACAATGCGCCATAGGCTAAGGACACCCAGCCGCTGGGCCACCACCATGTATAGGGTTCAGAAGGGTTGATCGATTAATTTGATTGGTCATTTTCGCTACTCCCGCTCGTGTAAACGCACGTTAGGAGACTATGCACGACTTTTCTGTGATAGGAAGCTTAGGACCGATAAATTATCATGTATACCGAATTGTCTCCACCTCCATAATTAGATTCGAACTAGCGAAGCTCGCAAAAAACTATCAATCCCACAACACTGTGTAGTTCGATTTGTCGCTCATGAATACAGCCGCCCTAAATATCAAGACACAATACACAAAATAAAAGAACATGCCTGCAAGTCCTCATAAATATTGTTGTGCCGTTTGGACTTCTTCTTGGGCGGGCTGTAGCAGACGTCGGTGGGCGGGTGGTCGACCCAGTGCGTGTCGTTGAGCCAGTAGCCCTGGGCGTCCTCGGCCAGCAGCGACTCGTAGGCGCGCCGCAGGTTCTGCACGTCCTCGCGGTCGATGCCCCGCGTGAGGAACTCGTACATCACTTGCATCTCCGCCATTATGTCCCGCGGCTTGAACGTGACGTTGGATACCACCACGCGGTCGAGGTCTTCCACGCAGTCGTGCAGTCTGTGGGGATTCGATATGTGACATAGTTAAGGTTGGCACTCTCGAACAAATGTCGACGGGTTCTACCGTATTTAATTGTACATTAGCATGATTTTACGTTGATACTTAATTCGGCACGACATAAGACTCACTTGTTTTGTATTTCCGCGAGCTTCTTGGTCTCATGTTTCCGCTTGTAAGGCCTCTTGGTTTCCTTCTTCGCTATGGGCGTGTCGAGAGGTGGCGATGCAACTTCCGGTTCCGCCATCCACGTGTAACCTATACAAAAAATGTATTAACAAGTATTTGGGAAGTTTATTTTAGCACATTTTTGTTAGTTCGCTTTCTTGTCTGTCTATTTGTCTGTTAGGTAAAGATCGATTATAAAGTAACTTTGATATGAACAAAAAAAATTGGATGACAATGCCGTAATAGCCCTGTTTCGTACTGTAATTTATTTATAATAAATATTATCTATTTTTTTTTCTACATATTCTCATGATGTGGAAAAAACGACATATTTTTTGAACGGAATAGTTATATATCTCGTGATAGTTGCGAGTTGGCGACGCTCGCGCACCGTGGTCGTGCTGCAGGTGGTTGGAGGAGTGGTCGAGGTCGGGCGGCGGGCGGCAGTACGAGTGGTCGAGCGCCACCTGCGACGCCTGCGACGCCTGCGACGCTTGCGACACGGGCGACGACGTGTCCGACAGGTCTGCGCCGCCCTGTAATACCACAAAACATCCTATAATACGATAGGTCACGACTCAATTGAGCTTGCAACTTGAATTTATTAGGAACTGTAACAGATCTTAAGGTGGGTCCACGCTATAGAGCTTCATCGGATTTTTTTTTTTAATTTATTGACTAAAAAAAAAAAGATACAAAAGTCTTATTTCAAGCCCATCTATGCGAAACCTAGAGAAGGTTTAAGTGCCGATCGGACTGCGTGGCAAATCTATAGGACTCCTTACGCTAAATGTGGACAGTGAGCGCTCGGAATGTGTCACATTTTTCGCGTGAGAAATACCGTCCACATAGCCGGTACCGACACGGTCACGGAACCATGTTACGATGAAGTCACAAATGTGGACCCTCCTTAAGGGAAGGGCTTGTGAAGAGACCCTCCACATTTATCGGCGCGTTTATAAGTCTGGTAAAACCCTAAGGCAAAAACGCCCGTTGCGATTATAAGGTATTTTGGAATAAAATTTAACGTAACAATAAAAGGATTAACATATACAACCCTAACTGTTTCGATACCTCTTTGAGTCCATTAACGCTAGGCGCCGACTCAGTGTTGCTCTGCTCGCTGAGCGACACGATCCTCTCGCGCTCCCTCTCCCTCTTCTCGTGTCTCTTGTTGTTCTTCTTCTTCTTTTCTTTCTGGTCCTTCTTTCTCCTCGCCTGCAGATTCTCATCTTCTGACGTGATTTCGCCATCTTCAATATCTTGTTTCTTCTCTGGCGTTTTGAGATGGTTCTTGATTGGGCTGGTCCGGGCGTCATCTGATTTGCTTTCAGATTTGCTGTTATTGAAAATAAATGAGAATTAGTTTTTGTTGTATGAAAGTTCGGTTCGTCTCTATTGGATCTAAGCGGCATTGAAATAGAGTCGAAAATTGACGACACTTTAAAAAAAGGTTTAAATACAAGCTTTGGTGATATCAGAATACCAGCGTTGCAGCACTAGCAAGTCACAACACATGTCACTCTACCGCGCCCACAAAAAAAAATGACTAAGTTGGTGATGATGCTGTGGGTTTGAAATTGATCAAATATCTATAATTTTTTCGTGTTGTATTTAAATAAGGATGCTGATGGTGATGACAATGAGGGGGTGAGAGCCGGCAGACACGCACCCGTCGTCCGGCGGCTTGTCGGGCGGGCGCGAGTCGGTCTCGAGCGTCTTGCGCTGCTCCTCGAGGAACTCGCGCTCGATCTGCTCCATGTACTCTGTGTTGCGCCGCCGCCTCTCCTGGTCACGGAAACAAATCGGTTACTTTAAAAGTTGCAACATTTTTAATATTATTGTCGGAATAGCAACTAATATTTGAAATGTCTTGGAGTTCTCAAGAACGAAAGAATACATGGCAGTAACGTTGCTTTCGAAACTTAGGGTTAGTTCATACTGAAACGCGCAACGGAACGAGGCGCGCACTTTTTAATAAAGGAATACAATATAGAACTACTACAGAGTAAGCGGCTTAACTCGTACTACCGATTCCACTCGTGCTCTCACTGAATTGTATATTGCTAGTTCTAAAAGTACGCTTATCGCTGTAAACTGACCCTTACAGAATGGGTCAGCCAGCCGTTCGCTCTTATGGTGCAACTTCACATTGCTATTATACAGGGTGTCCCAATATCAGTAACCCACATTGACACCGGAGGTAGACCAGCCTAAGACGGACCGAACCAGCCTAACCTGACCTCAGTAAAAGTCGCAAGGTTTTCGAGATATGCCAGTTTAAAGTTTGTACTGGAAAAGAATTCTGAACTGGCAAATCTTGAAAACCATGCGGTGTGGGGACAAAGCGTAACGCATTTCCACTCCGTTAAAAAAAAAAAAAGTAAAAAAAAAGCAAAGAAAAAAAAAGTGTCTGGTTCGGTCCGTCTTAGGCTGGTCTACCTCCGGTGTCAATGTGGGTTCCTGATAATGGGACACCCTGTATGTCAAACGTTTTCGTTCCATCTCTTTCATTCGGTATGTTAAATATGAGAGATGTAAGATGTCGTTACAGCGACTGTACCTGGTACTCGCGCTCCTCGTCGGAGTCCGAGTAGACCCGGTCGAGCAGCACGTCGCGCGGCTCGTCCGACGCCGACAGCACGGGCGAGCCCAGCCGCTCGTCCGACGCCTCCACCTCCGGGATAGGTGTCTTTTCTGCAACACACAAACACAGAGCGTTTATTGATTAAAATATGTTAAAATGATTAAATGTTATAGATTTTATAGAAAAGGTCTTTACCTCTCCTCCTCTGTTCCTCTTCGCTGTCGGAGGACGACGAATACACTCTTCTAAGTCGCTCCTTGTTAGACACAACCTTGAACTGAACACATCTCTAGTTTAGTACTTTAATCACCAATACCAATCTACCTATTAGCACCACCTTTCCTTTCTAATTAAATAGAATATATAAGTCCTTTCTTGCCTTACGTAAAACCGCTATTCAAGCCGAGCAGAATCATTCGCTCGCAAACGATATGCAATTCACAGTTCAAAGCCTCAACCGACCGATGTGAAATTTGCTATAGGTCGTTAAGTTTGGCGATGGACATAGGGTTTTATCTCGGAAAATCGAACAGTTCTCGAAGGGAAAGCGATAAATCACTTTAAAGCGGACGGAGTCGCTAGTACTTTACATTTCCCAATTAAGAATTGAAATAAAAGTAGTGACTCACGTTGACTGCGGCCTCGTCGAGCTCGGAGTCGGAGTCGCTGTCGGAGTAGAGCCGCGGCGCCGCGCCGCGCGCGCCCGACCCGGACGACGCCGACGACGACGAAGACGCCGATGACGACCTGGACACGAACGATCATAATAACTTAGTAAAAAAAAAAGGTTGGAGGGAAAGGTAAACACGAAATACGTCTGGGACCTTACAAAATTCAAGGTCTTACGCCATCTGCCGACGGCTACGCTCACGTCGAACTGGTGCCGAGGTCTCGCAATGCTGTTAGTGCTAGATAAACTCGTGTCGTTATAGGGAAGAGCAACAGGCCCACCTGCTGGAGCTGCTGGACTGCCGGCGGCGGCTGCGCGACAGGTAGGAGCCGTGCGTGCGCGTGCGCGGGCTCACGGGCACCTCCTTCTCCTCGTCCGAGTTCTGCACCATCTCCTCCTGGAACAATATTGTGAGGTTTAACCTTGCGCCTTTCTCACACAAATTGATCCTCTAGTACCAAAATAAGCTCTACGCTTAACTATTTATACTTAGACGACGATAAAAATCAAGACCCAGGGACAAATATATCGCACGTTTAGAATAAAAGTGACCTAATTACAAAATGTTGAGATTTTGAATTAGGTCTCTATAATAATAACTTTAAGACTCGAAGTAAAAAACTTAACATTTTGTATTAGGTCACTTTCATTCTAAAGCTGCGAATCCCATCAAGTATATATCAACATAATTAAATACATAAATAGAACTAAAACTAACCTGGTCGCTCAGCCTCTTGGAAGAGTCCTCGTCCATGACCACAGGGGAGGGTATCTTCCTCTTCTTGCGGAAGCTGGGCATCTTGGGAATGGCGGCGCGCAGGCCGAGTCCGATGCCGGCCGTGTACCCGCCGAGCTCCAGGGCGATGTCGCGCGACTCCATTATCGACTTGATCGAGTCCACGGCTTCCTCCTTCTTGTTAGAGATATCCTGGAAATAAAATACGAACCTTTTAGAATTGGGTTGACGAAGGTCCTAGAAAGGTAACTAACATCTTTTTTCTAAATGTCGATTTTGACAGACTGTTTTACAATATTTTACAGAACAATTTTACAGTCTACAATAAGACGACTAAAGCTACAGCAAACAAACAAGGAGACCGTAATGCTCTAATTAGCCACTTTGAGATCGCTTGGTTTGACGATTAATTGAACAATTTTTCAAACTGCCCGTTAGATGTTGGTGAAATCAGATAAAATGATACGCAATTATTAACAGAAAGATGCAGCAACACCACATTAAGATATAATTTACTTGTAGCGGTTGCGTGGCGTCTTCCTTCTTGGGCGCCTGGCGCGTCTTGCGGCTCTGCTCGTCCCACCACAGCTCGAAGGTCTTGAAGGCGGTGCTCTCGATCATCTTCTTGTTGAAGTCCTTCTTCAGGATCGCCTTCAGCTCCGTCGTCACTCGCTCGATCACCGTGTTGATTGTGGGGAAGTACGGGTTGTCCAGTTCCTGACCAAAAAATACGTATATAAGAACTGCACAGTGTACGAGTTTCGTAAGTATGTATGTTGGCAATGTCGCGTATGGGTGTCGTCGAGTTATTATATTTTTACGTTGACTTTATTGCCCAGGCTTAAGTCCCGTTAAACAAACAATTCTCGTTTGTGGCAGCCTGAGAAAAGTAGTGTTTATCTTTAAATATAACAACTAAATAAATAAGCTATTCTGGTAGACCTTATACCCTGGGGTACGCCGTATAACCACCTGGTAGTCCAGTTCTTAACAAATAAATAAGCGTAATTAGAACATGATTTAACTTTGAACCTCATGGATACTGTAAAATTCGTTGTTAAATTTACCAACTGCATTAAAAAAAAAAAAAACATTGCATTACTTTGCAGGCTTAGGATTACAGTCTTAAAGATTACAAATGCCAATAGGTCTTAGATCCCACTTAACACCATCAGGTGGCTCACTCTTTTGCCATCTCCTTGCCATAAATTAAACTATAATGCAGTGCAATAGTCGGGTAAGGTCCGATTCACACGAGCGCTTTTTTAACGCTCAACGCTTGCGTTCCGCGATCCTATTGGTGGGATTCTCAAGGTCAACGAATGGGATCGCAGAACACAGGCGTTGAGCATTAAAAAAGCGCTCGTGCGAATCGGGCCTAAAGGTCAAGGAGTTTCAAGTGTATATAGTAGTGTAGTGTAGCGTGTAGCGCGAGGTGCGGGGCGCGGGTACCTGCGCGGGCGCGGCGGGCGCGGGGTAGGGGTGGTAGGGCGGCGCCAGCAGCGGCGCGCCGGCGAACGCGCCCGCGTAGCCCAGCGCCAGCTCCGCGCCCGCGTAGCCCGGCGGCGGGTACGCTGCCGGACACACACACTGTTACATATACACACATACCTATAATGCACGGGACAACTCGAACCAATAACGAGCGGTAAAATGTTCCATTCGCCAAAAAAATACTTCACCGAAATTACGTTCTATTCGCAAAACGTCCCGTTTGCAAAACTCTCTTTACACTCAATTAATAACTTAATAAAATAAAATACTGGAATATGTTACTTCTTGCAATTACGTAAGGTAGCGTAAAAACAAAGTCTTATAATTATTATTTTTTAACTTTCATCTATTTCGGTACTTCTTCTGAGACAATCCGCAGACAGGACGTAATCGAATAAATGGCCAGAATACAAAACTGATGGCTAGTAATTGAATAACAGCTTCTGATTTGCCATTTATTAAGCATCCTTCCCCAGCTACACCGTTAAATGGCCACTGGCAAGGTACAAATGAGTTTCCAAGTGGGCAGTTAAAGATGGTGTCGGCACCTGTGGGCGGCCACATGGCCTGGTAGTAGGGCGGCGGGGCGAGGTGCGGCTCGGGGTAGAAGTACCCCTCCGCGGGCACCTGCTCCTCGATCTTCGGCTCCGTCGACGACAGCGACGACAGCGACATCTGTTCACATTTACTAAACTTATAAACGAGCGTCTCTAGCATTCGCCATCGGATGACTACAAATTTCTATCTAATAAAATTAACGTAGTGAAATATTTTTTCTATCTTTTCTTTATGATTAAATAATAATATCACTCTTTGCACATTTTTAACACATTTCAATTATGTTTTAAATAGTTCTAACATAGTTTAAAATTGAGATGTCAATTGTTCTCCAAACGTCATTACCGAGATCAGTGATAACCGTAACTATGGTAATAACAATGCTATAATGACCATTACAGAACTGTTATTACCATGGCAACGCTCATTACAGAACTTTTATCACCACGACGACGCTTTCGTTACACTATGGGTTACATTTTGATACCGTTAACGATATAGTGTGAAGTGTATCGACCTGGTCGTCGTCCAGGTTGTCGTGCGCGGGCGGCGCGGCGGGCGAGCGGCGCGGCTCCTCGCCCGTGAGCAGCTCGTCCTCCGACGACGAGATGTCCGACCCGATCTTGTCCATCGCCGGGAACTTGCGCCGCTCCGCCTCCCGCGCCCTCTGCAAAATAACAACGAATACAGATGTAAAACGCAAGTATTTTAACAGTTGTTCAAAAAGTGGTACTTTTTGTAGGTGTAAATCGTGCGGATAGTTCGATTTTTCTCACTAGTGCTTTTTCCTTTTCCATTTTTTTTTATTTGGCTGAATGAGTGGACGAATGATCGGTTATAAGAGTATTATGAGTGACTGGCTTGGCCGGGAGTGCTTGGCTGATTGAGTATTATGAATGACCGTTGGCTTTCGTACACTTACTGTTTTATTTTTGTTTCATTAACATTTTTCGCAATTTTATTAAAAATACGTCGTTTGATACACGTGCGGAACTGTCATCTTCACTCGTCCCGAGCCCGAGTAAAATGACATACTTTCCGCACTTGCATCAAAATGATACTATTGTCCTTCTTTCACGTCAAAATGGTGCAGCCGGTTGTCTTGACGAATCGCTGACAAACGCTAATATGAAATAGTCAGTCTCGTATGAATTGAATTGTTCAGCCACGACAGAAATCTTCATTACATACAAAATTAAGCCTCCCGCCGCGTCTGTCTGTATGTACGTTCGCACCAATCCAGGACATTAAACATTAAACATTTCCTTGAAAATGTATTTGATATTTCAAATACATTCAGAAGACGCACCATGTGTATATTAAGTGAACTCGTGTTCTCGAGTCTGTTTTATTCAGCCGTGAAATTGTAGAAACTTTTTATTCAGAAACATATTCAACACGAAACTGACCTTTTCTATTGTAGTCTTGAGGCACTCGATATAGATTTCTCTCTCTAGGTACGGAGACGGGGTCGTCGAGAGCGGCTCGGCGTCCAGCTCCTTATTCGCGTTGAAGGACACAATGCTGCCTCTGTCCTCGCTGCCGGAACCTGTGACATATTAGTTGCTCACAGTTATTATCTAGTTTGCAATGCGGTGTAAAGTTATGCTAATTTCATCTGTGAAATTAAAGAGAATTAAACATTTATTTAGACAAATTTTCAGTTTTAAAAAATTAGTTTAAAATATCCAAAGAACATAGTCGTCATGTCATGAGTATATGTGCATATGTGGCCAACAGTGGGCAACCAGTGGTACCTTCGTCGTCGGAGGGCGGCTGCGGCGCGTCGAGGTCGGGGATCTTGGCGCGCTCCTCGTCGTCCTCCTCGGAGGAGATGCCGAGCGTCAGGAACGGCGGCGCCAGCCCGCCGCCGCCCGTCGCGCCCTTCAGCAGCATCGCTATTCTGAGGGGGGAGGACGGATACTCAGACACAAGACAACGGGGTGATCTACGAAAACAAACTACTCTCTAGCTCGCTCTCATTTACTCATATTCCTAATACGAAAGTGTATTTGTTAATCCGAAAGGCGTCTGTCTTCACGGCTCAACGCCTCGGCGGATCAACGTAACAACAAAAACCTTTTTCCCGAAAAAATAAGACAGGGCAAAGCGATAAACGATGACGGGGCGGACGGACGGACGGAGTCGCGGGCAAAAACTAGTTGTTTATATAAATATTAATGTAATACACTTCCAAAATTAAAATTTACTTTACCTTGCTGTCTAAATATCTTAGCTATCTTACACATCTGATGAGATTAGGTTAGAGTTCTTAAAATGCTTTTATAGGTAAGCGGTAAGATCCAAAATGAGTGTAAATAAAATAAATATCCGCATCAAGTTAAATATATTAAAAAATATGTGATCAACTTTATTATTATTACTATAGTAATTAAGGTCTAAGACATGTTTTAAAACTTTACGGTGAATACAAATTATAATTTTTTTTTACCGAATTCGGCCTGTCAACTATATATCACATAGAGGTCGTTTCAATAAAGACCCATATACCCTGTGCAATAGCTCTCAAAGTCCCACTAGCATAAGAGCGTATGGCACCTTTAGAATTAAAGTGACCTAATGCAAAAATTTTAGATTTTGAATTACGTCTCTATAATAATAATTTTATGACTCGAAGTAGAAAACTTAACAATTTGTATTAGGTCACTTTCATTCTAAAGGTGCGGACTATGAGAGCGAGTGAAAGGGCAGAAGAAGCCCGAAGGTGTTTTCGACAGCTATCGTACTCCTCTCACCTAGTATCGAGATCAACGTTTTTGGGCTCGTCCTGCGGCGGCGGCGGCGGCGGCGGCTTGGGCTCGGGCTCCTTGCCGTCGGCGGCGTCCTCGGGCGGGCGCGGCGCCGCCGGCTCGGCCGCCGGCTTCTCCTCCTACACGCACTTCGGACTTTATTCAGTTGCACACATTGCAGATGTATAGGCTTCGATTAAACTGAACATTGCAATGGCAACAATGAATAATCACAATAAAAAATATGGGCCTCTCCAGATAAGCGCCAAAACTATCCCAATCTTGGGCATTCTACATCCTTTTTCTGCCCGTTAACATTTTAACCGACTTGAACTTTTTTTTTTCTGAAGTCAGCATGGCGACCGCGACCGTCTTCCCTAAATTGCAATGATGGGATAGCGCGAATTTGATCGCTTGGCCAAAGTAACGCATTTTGAAATTTATTATTATACGATATTCAAGTCAACATTACTCGCGCAGTCACAGGCTTGCGCGTGAGTGTTGTAACTCCAAGATTTTTGAAAGTCATTAGGTGTGCGCAGGAAGCATAAACCACACTGCAAAGTGTTAATACAAATAGGCTTCTGTTGGTACTTGGAAACTATATACTTAACAACCATTTTTAAAATTTCATCTTAAATACCGACAATTAAAAAGGCACAACTAAACTATAATATTTAGCACTTTATACAGTTCGTGCAATCATGCAGACATGCGATGCGACGGACATGCGTGAGGTGAACTTAAATCTAAAGTGTTGTTTTGCATGTAAAGCATCTCAGGGCGTGGAACTACATAGTATATATTAAAGGCGGCGGCGGCTAAACGAGCATTTCTTCAATTAATTATAATATCAAGACACCTAAAGCTGCAAAATAAATTACCAATTACACCGACTAACTAAACTGTGCTACATCAATGTATACTACAATGTGTGCTACATCATTCGTTACAGTGCTGTGTTGTGCTTATTTCACTTCTATCCAACACCGAAATAAAAGCTCCACTGCAATCGGTCATCTTTATATTTAAAAGTGACCTTTATTAATATTGCAAAGGATACTGATAACGTCTATAGGATATTTTGAGCACTTGAATTTTTACCGCCAAAGCCGCGCAAGACTCATTCATATTTGCGTACTGTACTATGAAAGCGCTTTGCGGTAAAAATTACAAGTTAAGGAGCGTCCCCACTGAGAGCATTCGCGTGTAATGAGCGTTCGGCGTCCAATATTAAAGTGGTGTGGGCGTTGAGCCGAGCGTACAAAGCTTACAAATTATTGAATTTATTGCTCGTTTACAAATGCTCGGGTAGGAATGCTCTCAGTGAGGACGCTCCTTTATGATTGTTCATACAAGTTTTTCTAACGCAAGATAGACCGAGACCAGCAGGCTTTAAATCACAGCTACACGGTCAATTTTTCAAAGTAATCATGCGCATTAAATATTCAGATGTTGTTTCGCTTATAATTGCTGAAAGTAACCGTGAGTAACTGACTGAAATTAAACAATTAAAATTAGCCGCATCGCTGCACCTTTCTACGAATCAACCGCTACTAATCGACAAATCCAAGCTACTCTTGTAAGAAAAAAGGCGCAACAGTTATTTACCTTTTATTATTAATCGAGAAGTTTATTCTAATTTAGCTGTTAAATTGCACATACGCCTTTGTAACTTAGCAGAGAATATGGACTTGTCGCACTTATCGACGCCGAATCGCACTTATGTGTAGCTTTGTCTCTTTCTGTAATTCATAAACAGTTTCCGCTAGAGCGAATACGCAAGATGCCAATCGGCCTCGACCGCGGTTTACACTCTCGCGCTATAGGGTAATGTTTAGAATCATCGGGACCGCTAGCACAAGTTGATTCCGTTTTGTTCGTGGCTCGGTAGTCAACCTCTAAATAATAGAGCGACAATCAGCAAAATACAAGTTGTGCTAGGCGTACAGAAAGAGACTAAAGGTGCCGCGTTCCCGTAAAACCAATTCCAATGCATAGTGGAGGCATTTTTATGGGACAGCACCAAAACGCGTCGCCTCCGCTTTTGCGTCAATAAAAATGGTATTCAGCGTCGATTCGTGTTGTGCCGTGCACGATCAAGTCTCACAGGGACCTTGGGCTTGTCCTTGGCGTCGTCGGGCGCGGGCGTGGCGCCGGCGTCGCGCTGCGCCGGCGTGGCGGGCGGCGCCCACGACGGCGTCGCCGCCGACCGCCGCTCCAACTTTCACATCACATTGTTACATCATATTTGGGACACAACGTATTTAGCACTAAGCCGTTTGAACTCCTTATAAAATGTGATGTTGATCACATCGATTACTACATCCATCGTTGACGTCATAACGTGGGCCCTCTGCGGGACGCGGGAGGGGAACGCGTTCGATCAATCAGTCAGTCAAATCTGTGTGCTGAGAGTTCAGAGTTCAGTAAAATCACTGTCGTCGGCGAGAAACGGACGATCGATTACGGGAGAACCCATTTTGTACGGGATAAGTTATATTACGGAGAAAACGAACGTGCTGATGATTGGTTGACACATTGGACACCCTGCGAGTCTTTGTCAGTCTGCTCGTGTACTCCGTACTG
Source organism: Tortrix viridana (assembly GCA_963241965.1). Taxonomy (NCBI): domain Eukaryota; kingdom Metazoa; phylum Arthropoda; class Insecta; order Lepidoptera; family Tortricidae; genus Tortrix; species Tortrix viridana. Next base: position 5,798,325 of record OY725191.1, on the reverse strand, counting down.
TACAGACGTGTTCTGTACTCTGATTGTTGTTGCGCCACTGTATTTGTGACTCGGGTTATCATTCGATTTCTGGATTATTTTAATCACCTATTTATGTTTTAATACAACATTGACATGTTTTTTAAATCGCAAGTTGTAATAAAAAGGCTATTGTCTACGCCAATCGGGTGAAGTGTAACTTTTTATATTTGTATTTTAAATAGAAATCCGCGACTGAGACAGTGCTACAATGTTCGATTCCTTGAATAGACTAGTAGGACGTAGCTTAGGGAAAAGGATCCAATTCAACCATTTCACACTTGTAGAATTTGACATAATATTGACAGCAATAAAGTTCAAATTTAAATACATTTACTTTGTGGGTTGGATCCTTTTTCCTAAGCTACGTCCACTGTAGTCCCTAAGCAGAATTACAGGCACTATGTATGGACACTACACAAGAGGTTATAAATACGTGGGAGGATAAACTTGGTTAATTGGATTAATGAAAAATAAAAGGGCACACAAGATTTTCACAAAATGAACAATGAATGATGTTGAGGCACGTAGGCGAGGGAGAATGAAGTCCACACTTGGGTGCAAAACTAGGTCTACTGCAGCATCATACACCAGTTGGTCCGCTTAATAAAAGTTTGTAATGTTTTATACCAACTGCAGCTGCCCAAGCTTGAGACCGAAACAATAAACCCAACAATTAAAACCCCTTGTATTTATCGCTGTATAGTCGAGGACAGAAAGATGTTTACACTTTTGGACCTTCTTACAATGGAATAATGTGAAAAGTTTAAACATCTTTCTGTCCTAGACTGTACAGTACGACAATACACGACAATCGCGCCCGTTCATACAGTTTAAAAAATCGCAAATAAACAACGCATTGTCTAATAAAAATTAAGCATGTGACGGTGCCGGCAGCTCCCTTCAGTGGTGACAAACATATCACGCCGATCAGGCGTCCTGCTGCAGGTCTAACGGACGCACAACGTTGGTAATAAGTATACCACCACACCAGTATTCTAGTTCTTAAACGCAAAGCATAGTTTTATTTAAATCGATTGTATCAATTCAACTCCAATTAGATCGATTTAAAAAAATGGATTATCAGGGGGAATACATACAACTTAAATGAGATAAAGTTACCTTTAAAAGGATTGTAAGGCTCCCTTAAATCTAGTCGGGATGAGAAACGTTACCGCCCAAAGCAAAATTTGTGTGAAAATATAGCGTCGCCTCACAATCCAATTCGTCCGTAGATGACATATTGATGGTGTAAACTGTAGACAAGTGGTAAATAAGGTCGTAACTCACGTGCGAGTGGTGCGCGTGCGGCGGGTGGCGCCAGTCGCCCCACCACATGCCGCTGCCGCCCGGCGTGGCGCCCGCGCCGTACCCGTAGCTGTACCCGCTGCCAACCACACATCCTATTTATTCTACTGACTCCGTGCTATCGACTGTCCGAATATACTAAGTTACAGGGTAAGGGACAGGGCTATAGCATTTACATATCTCCCCTGCTCGCCACTCCCTAAGGCCGCCCCTGATGCCATAATTTACAACTTCATAATACACCCCACTCTGGGCTAATTTCAACTTGATCTTGATTCAATTTGATAATGAAGATGGATACCCTGTTCGTAGCAGTTTCTTGCTACATACCGGAAAAATGCTGCTGCGTGCTACGGCGTAGTGCTAGTACTTAGCGTTACTTGGCAGCGAATATTAAGTTTACCCCTATTCAATTACAAAAGTTGTACAGTGCGCTGTGTAAAGGTGTTATGAAGACTTGTTGCACTTTGCAAGGCCAAAAGATATACATACCTTTGCTGGTAGTAGGGGTCGTAGGGCAGCGGGCCGGCGGGCGTGAACGGCACGTCGTGGCTGGGCGCCGCGAACGGCGGCTCCGGCGCCTCGCTGGCGCCGCGCGGGTAGCGCTCCCGGTGCCTGCGGCTCCACGCAAAAATACACACACTTACGCAACGTGTTTACACTTTACAATACAATAACACATCTAGAAACATAGCCATGTCCGACTAATTCCTAAATAGATTTTAGTCAAATAAGATATTTCCGAAGCTCCATTTTATGTATCCGAATGACAATTATCAAACCGAAGCTGTCGCAAATTTCTCATAAGGCATAAATATGTTTTCTGTTCCATTTTATAGCGTAATAAACATAAATATATTATTTAATTAGGACTAACAAAAATTGCCCAGACGACATTCCAATTCGAGAAGTTATCGATTCGAGACCGTTATCAGTATTATCACCCTCAATGTCATCAAGTTTATTCGGTAACAATAACACCACTTATTTATTCTATGAAATGATGCATCAATTCATGCAACACACAATTAAGCTTGATATTATACCTTCTTTTACATCTCCTTCTGCATCGTCGGCTTGCAAAAGAGAACATATTATTTATGAAAATCCTTACTTACAAGGCGATAGTTTGTGCGTACTTCTTTCACATTAAAACGGAGTGCCTGTTTGACATTTTGCAAGAATAAATGGATAGTTAGAATGACAGGTTAAACATTAGGCTTTTAATATCGGAATATGTAACCTCCCACGGTAAAACAGCGATGATGTGCGGATAAAGACTGGTGGAAAGACCTATCCAACGACACCCCCACCCTCACTTTACGTGTATGGGAAGTACCCTAAAAAAATGTTTTTCATGCCAAATAACAGCTTTCTAGTACTAAGAGTCTCTAAGCTAGAGATAAGCTGCGGACGGACGGACAGGCGGACGGACATGAAGAAACTATAAGGGTTCCTAGTTTGACTACGGAACCCTAAAAATGAGGGCGCTATGGAATGATATTGACAACATGATCCAAATTTTAGCCAAAATCTGATGCGGAGGTTGATACTTGACAATTTTGTAATTTCACCTGTCACCACGTCAAACTCTTTGCCAAGCTATATACCTTCAGTCAACAAAGTATCGGGAATGGATGATTTGTTTATGGTTCCAAATTCAAATTTTTGTTTTTTTTGTTGTTGTTAGATTGGCACAACTGTTTTCTATTTTGGCGCGGAGTTTGAGTTGCATCTGTTATTTATATTAAATACAGTGCTGTTTTTAGTTATATCATATCTAGTGTGTATTGCGAATTTCATAATGGACAAAAACATTGAACAAAGAGTTTGTCTTAAATTTTGCATCGCCAATGGAATTTCGTGTTCGGAGTCACTGAAAATGTTACAGAAGGCTTACGGTGATTCGACTTTATCAAAAACACGTGTTTATGAGTGGTACAAAGCGTTCAAAAGCGGTCGAGATGTGATGGAAGATTTGCCTCGCTCTGGTAGGCCATCAACGTCTGCAACTGAAGTTAACATCGCAAAAGTGAAGGAAATAGTGACTGAAAATCCTCATTCAACTTTGAGAGAGATAGCCGCCGAACTTTCTGTATCTCACGAGTCGATCCGTACTATTTTAACTAATCATTTGGGTATGAAACATGTTACCGCTCGGCTAGTCCCAAAAGACCTGAATTTTCTCCAAAAACTCAATCGCATGAGAGTCGCTGAGGACATGCTAGAACGAGTCAATTCCGACCCAACATTCATGAAACGCATTGTTACTGGTGACGAGACGTGGGTTTACGAGTTTGACATGCAAACTAGTCAACAAGCTTCGGAGTGGCGCCTTCCAACTGAACCGAAACCGAAGAAACCACGCCAAAGTCGATCAAAAGTCAAAGTCATGTTGACTGTTTTCTTTGACTATCGCGGTGTTGTGCACTCGGAATTCTTGCCGGAAGGTCAAACGGTAAATAAAGAATATTATTTGAGCGTTATGCGGCATTTAAGAGAGCAAATTCGACGAAAAAGGCCAGATTTGTGGAATGAAAATTCTTGGATTTTGCACCACGATAATGCGCCTTCGCACAAGGCCATCATTGTGAAAGAATTTTTGACCAAACACTCAACAAATACCATCGAGCAACCACCATATTCACCAGATATGGCTCCTGCCGACTTCTTTCTTTTTCCTAAACTCAAATTACCACTTCGTGGCACCCGTTTTCAATCGGTAGAAGACATAAAGGAGAATTCGCGCCGAGAACTGAATTCAATTCCGGAAACAGCGTTTAAAAAATGTTTTGACGATTGGATTATTCGTTGGCGTAAGTGTATCGTTTCTGAAGGAGCATACTTTGAAGGTGATAAAATAAATTTGGATGATTAACAAACAGTTTGTGTATTATTGATCTTTTCCCGGTACTTTCTTGACAGAGTAGTACATACACCAAAGATAGCTTTCAAGTGTTGGCAGGTAAAAAATAATGAAGAAAACAAACGTAGTTGTCAAAATGACGTTACTATACAATTGCGTAATTTTCGCGCGCGACTCTCGAACTGTCAATTACTGGTAGCGTTTGTTGAAGTGCCACCGTTTGCGTTTTTTGTTGGCACTAAACGTGATAAAAAAGGCACGATGAATACGAACACACCAGACAAAATACGATGTTGACTCACTACACTTTACATTAGGTGCATACCTCTCTCTATCCCTGTCGCGGTCGCGGTCGCGGTCCCTGTCCCGGTGCGCGTCCCGCTCGAGCCGGCTGCGGTGCCGGTGGCGGTGCTCGTGCCGCTCGTCGTCCGACCAGCGCTGGTTGCTGTCGCTGTGCTCCTCCTTACGTGGGTACTCCTTCAAGTGGTCCACCTGTGGTAGAATCAATACCTACTAATATTATAAATGCGAAAGTAACACTGTATGTCTGTCTGTTACCTCTTCACACTTAAACCGATGAACCGATTTCGATGAAATTTGGTATGAAGATGTCCTCAGGCTTTCCGGGGAAGGACATAGGCTACTTTTTATCTTAGAAAATTGGACAATTCCCGAGGGAGCAGCGATAAACGACTTCTAAGCGGACGGAGTGGCGGACAAAAGCTAGTTTTTATATATATTGTCTAAAACATAATTTATAGTATACACTATCCACAAGGAACGAAGGTAGGAATATATTACGCCTGCTTTAACCTTTTAACCACACCGCAGGTTCACCGCTAACGACGTATAATTCCGTCTCGGTTGACAGTAAAAATGTATCTCTGTTTGTGCCCCTAAGGTTGTTTTCAGCTCTCATTAGCGTATATTGTCAGTGAATTTGGCTGTCTGTTCTGTTGTTGTTGTTTTTACAGCTGACCCACCGCATAAATTTTAGGTAAAATTTGTTATGGAGATAACATGACCTTTGAGAAGGTAATAGAATACTTTTACACTGGAAAATATGATAGGATTACACAAAAACAGTATAAAAGCAAATAAAACACTAGTTATAGTTACCTTTTCAATGAGCTTTGTATCCTCCAACCGTTTGCTGAGAGACGGATCAATCTTCGGCACCCTGACGTCTTCCACAATGGGTGGCTGCACCGGGATGGCTAGCTGCGGCCTTTTCTCCATGGTCTTGTCCTCAAACATCTCCTGGCATTTTCTCCCAAACGGGTCGTTAAATACATCCAGAACCTGTAAAATTTCCTTAGGTTAAAAATGTTAAGATATTTATTAAAATGTCTAATAAAATCAATCAGTATTTTTATATATCCCACAAACCAGACGCCATATGCCGATGCAAAAATTTATAGAGTGTAGAACAAATCACAGATTCGGCCAGTCTGGTTATCACAGTGGAGCGACTGCCATCTGACCTCCGTAACCCTTGTGACAGGGGAACCAAACCAATTGAATAATGGTTACACATTTTGCCACCTAAATGTGAAGATTTCCTCACGTTTTCCCTCACCGTAAGAGCATCGGTTACCACGCAAGTAATATACACAAGTTAGAAAAACTCATTGATACATGGCAACCGCTTGGGGGTTCGAACTCGGTACCTCGCAAATACGAGTCGACACCACTAGCCACTAGGCCACCGACACTCCTTAATAAATATTAATATATTAAAATTATTAATCATTTAGGAAACATTTACTTTACCTGACCCATGACTGATTTTCCATTATACTTTTCAACACATATTTTGGAGTATTTAACATCTTGGAACACTATTCTCGCAAATCCCAGATGCCTGTTGGTCATTGGATGGTAGAATATGGTCAATTCTTCATATGCCCCAACTTTATTCATCATGTCAGACAGAAAAGCTTTATCAATGTTGTCATTCAAATTGCCTATTGTAACTTCTAGTTGAGGAGGTATTCCCACATAATTTTTATCTATTTTGAATCTGAAACAATGTCAACAAAATCAGTAAAAACGATTAAAAATGTCTAAAACCAAATCAGCAAAAACGATTAAAAGTTATGGTGTTTTGAAAGAAACTCTCCTATATATCCGTCAGACTAGCAACCTGCCTGTGATTCTATCCACATAGAACTTTTCATTTTTCATTTTCATTTTTTCAGAAATCATTTATCATCCCTCCCTCGGGAACGATCAAATTTAAAGGGATACAAATAGGGCTTCCAATCCCAGGATTGGTTTGTATGCAATACCGTATTGATACTGGTATCAATACCAGTTATTATTATTATTAAACATTTATATTGCTATGGATTATATATATTGCTATGGATCCCTTATTGGGTAAAGGCCTCCTCCAATCCATTCCACTCCTGTCGTCTCTTTCCTTTGTCTAGCCAGTTCTTGCCAGCTACCCGTGCTATATCGTCAGCCCATCTCATGTATCAATACCAGTATTTCATACAAACTAATCCCGGATTGAAAACCCTAGATACAAAGGATCTTTTGTTTTAATCTGTTATATGGACTACCTGTGTGTGAATTTCATCCAAATCAAGCTGGCAAGATTGATGGACGAAAATCCAAACAACCAGACAAACTTATAATCTTATTACACTTTGAATATGTTACAGTTTTATTTATTATACAGTTATTTGAGATGTTGCCAGTTGTGAGGAACAAACAAAATATATTGGGCCATATTCATTAAATATCAAAACAATTTCCATTTACATAGACAATTAGGGGAAAAATAAGTTGCAAGATAAACCCAAACCTATTTACTTTGCTTACTTAATTAACAGCTAAAATCGCAAGCCACTGCCATTGCTGCCTAATACCAGTTTTAAAAATTCCGCCACAGACTTAAGTGTCAAATATGGTTAGGTTGGCAGCACTGACAATGAAACTATAATAAAAACAAAGTAGAAAAAGTAACTAAAAATGCTATTTAACACAAGAGATTACATCATTATTGAGTGTTATAGTCCATAAAATATGTTTAAGCAGCCCACAGAAGCAATAATCTTATAAGAACATCATACATCTTTTTTGTAACCAAAAAGCCTAGGTTTGGTAACAATTACTATCAAAATCATAATTTATTTGTATAAAATATAGATTAAAACCTAACATAATTAGGTCTAAGAGATGTTTAATTCAAAAGGTAACTACATGCTATAGCATAGTTGTAGAATTTGATTGCAGCAATGTAACTTCTGTTTGTTGTTCCGCTATCATATGAATTACAAAAAGTCAGTATACCTAGGGACTGGCAAATCGGCTGGTTCCAGTCTGTTCCATATCCTCGAGAGCTGCGAGCGCGGGTCTCGGCACTGCACAGCAGGGTAAGAGGTGTCTCCAGGCACTGTCCCATCATATCTGTACAGTTTAGTTGCTCCCTTCACAAGGAATGGGTCCATAAGCAACTTATAGTTTTTAGGTGCTTTATGGAGCACTGCATTGTGCCCTGGTGTTTTATGCTCCATCCCTCCATTCATCCTGAAAGATAAAACAACAATAATAGTTTATATGACATAACCTCACCATTTCACAAGAATTGCAGTCTTCACATAAATATGCTTTAAATAACCAATCGATGATATTAAGACCTGAAAAAATATTGCAATAATTAACGAAATTGTTAATTTTTGTAATAAACGAACCTGAAATGTTTAAAAAACAATATGTTACAAAAATATATTATTCCTCGTTTTTTGTCGAGAACGGGCAATACGACGTAATTTCATTTTAACCTTGTAGGAAATCAATCTTGCTTATTGCGGTGAGAATGCTCAAAATGGAAATTTCACTGAATTACGACAATATCGAATTAAAAAATAAATTCCTACAGCAAGCTCTCTCCATGGTGACGGCCACTTCGGTCGGAGCTGTGTGTATGTATTGGTATGTATCCAATGTATATACTACAGTTAGGAAAAAAACAACAAAAATAAAATTGCATCACTCATGAAATGCGTTAGAAGGTTTTGTTATCTTTTGAATATTACTATAGAGATGATTAAACAATTTTTAAAAGGGCTATTTTTGTAAAGTAAACGTAAAATGCAGTGATTTGACTACATATCACAAACAGACTAGAAATTGTCTAGTTGACCGGAATTAATCTATATCACGAATGAAATAGGGTTGTATTTACAATGTGTCTAATTTTAAAGGTCAATTAGTTTTGTTAAGATGTCGGCTTTGAATGTCATTTAAAAATTATTGCCATTACTAATAAAAATAACAATTTTCAATTATCTTGTTGAAATTAAAATGTTATATTTTGAATTTCTTCTCGAACAGACATAAAATGAAACTAAAACATGTTAAATATCCCACCTTTCACTAGATTGGGTCTCATCGGGGTATACTACATTATCAATATTATCACGCGATACTCGCTACCAATTGCATTGCAAAAGCATTGCAATTGCTATAGTACAGTCTGTCAAGAAAGTCATGAAATGAAAATGATTTTATAATTGATCTAAACAGCTAAATTACAGTTTAAAATAGTATAAAAAATACAGTAAAAAAAACTAATAATATATTACTGTAATTGTTTATTAAAATTATACTATTTTATACTGTTATTTAGCTCTTTGGATCAATTATAAAATATTTTTCATTTCATGACTTTCTTGACAGACTATAGTTTTGTGTAAAAAACTGTCTTTTACCTTAGCAGAGTAGTGAGTATCTCGTGATAATATTGATAGTGTACCCCACTCAGAGACTTGGGTACATTTAGAACATACATTTCTTTAGTTTCTATAACATGCCATGGCAACATTTCTGTCTGTGACCTGATCTTGATCGTTTAGTTCAGCGAGAACTCGTTGCATCATCAATTTAGGTAATTTTAGCAGTATTTCTCGTAGTTTTACTAATTTTTATTATAAATACGTTATCTAATTGTCTTCTTCCAAAGCTTCCCTTGTGAATTTCGTTACCTCTTTATTATTTTTTGGTAGAATGGCTGAGAAGATCATCCCTGTAGTTAAGGCTGAAGAAGCTGAAGAGGAAGAGCTGGTTGATCCTCAGAAAGTGTTACGGGTATGATTAAATCTATTTAGTATAAACAAACCTTTGAAACCTTTACTACATTTTGTCCCTCTAAATGAATAACCTTATTTCTACAGCAAATTGATAATAATAACCTAACATTGATAAAAAGATGAATTATATTTTATCCGCGATTACTCTGGCAGTCTTTTGTAAAAAAATAAAATTTATCTTTAATTCAGTGATCTGTGTTCATCTTGGCCACATTTTACTTCTGTGTTTTATCGTTGTAAGTTTTGATGTTGGTATTGTTATTTTGATACAACTCTCCCTTTGTCATTTTTAAACTCTTTTACAGGTTTGTAAATATTTACTATCAATTGTGACCTTTAAATTTTCCTTTCTAGCCATAAGAAAACATCCTGGTGTATGCATGCCTTGCTTTACATAAATTGGTTGGTTTGGTTCACCTTGTTTTAAATTCATTCATAAATTCATTTATTTATTTATTTCCATTTTGCATTGTAACAATATTTAGATCATTTTTTCATTTAGGTTTACTCCAATTAGTTTGAAACAGTAGATAACATATTAAGAGAGAGTGCAAATTTTGTGCAGGGTGGTCGCCAGAAGCGAGGCAAGGGCGAGTCACTATTAACTAGTGAAACTAAATAAATAAATTTATTAATTTGAACTTGTTAATTATATCATAATGAATTAGTCTGTGCAAAATTAACACTTGACAAATATTTTCAATGTTTTGTTATGTATTGTTTTGTACCACTTGTCATTTATGTAAGATTAGTTCTCTTTATTTATTTGGAGATTATTTTTACATGGACTTTATCAATAAAAGTGTGTATAAATTTTTGTGTGTATAAATGTGTGTACAAGGTTCTAATTTGAGTAATACATTAATTGTAGTACAAATATTTCTGTAGATTTTTTTACTGTAATGAATGCATTTGGTAATCAATAGAGGAAATATTTAAGCAGATTTCTTAAATAAATGCATTATCCCTTATAGGAAGAATGTCACCAAAAGCCTACTGCGCAGAACTTGTGGGGCAGGTACCAGGAATGCAACGACCGAGTAAACTCTCGCTCTCAGACTGCTGAAACTTGTGAGGAGGAGCTGGTCGACTACCTGCACGTTCTCGATGAGTGTGTCACCAAGGACCTCTGGAAAAGGCTTAAGTAAAACCTGTAGAAGATTGATTTCTGCCCTCAATTGCAAAACATGCTATTTTAAGTAAATAATGATTTATCAACACTTACTGGTGCAAAGGGTAGATGGATTAGTGTTTAGTAAATTATTTTAACTGTTCAATGTGAAAGAATTGAAGAAATGTTGTTTATTTGTAAATAAAACATCCATTTAATGTTTTTGTTTTATTAACTAACAATTTCCGGCCCTGTCTGATCCAAAAAATATTCTGATGACCTTAACTTGTGATACTGCGATCTGGACAGGTTATACGCTATCTAAAGGTGGATTTAGAGGACGCGTGATAGCCCGGGCCGATTAGACGAGATTGGAACACGAGCCTGGCTCGGCTCGCGCCGTCTAAATCCACCTTGCCTCCCAAATTTTAGAATTTATGTGCCTTCCTCTAGAAGATGCAGTAGTCTACTAGTTAATAAAAAAATTACAAAAATTTCATTCCTACACAAAAATTTGTTGATACAGAACCCTAAAAAACAACAAATGTTACTAAATTATTTTTAAATTTAAAAAATATTCTGGAGATCTTAATATTTTAATTGTTTATTTAAAATTGCAATTTTTTATGATTATACAATATGAAGGTTGTAAGACTGAAGTGGAACTTGGTATTTTAATTTTGCATATGAGGAGTTAAGGATGTTAAGTCGATTTTTGAGAATGTAACCCTTGAAAATTTCATTCGAATATGAAATGGTAAATAGTTTTAGGATAGATTTTGGTTGTGACATACTTTTACGTGCGATTTATTCTATAACGTCGACCCGCTGCATAGTATTTAGTATTTAATAAAAGAATTGTTAAGGCATATAAAAATTTATTTTTCCAGCATAATTTCGGACAACAAAAATTAATTTAATAAAATAGAAGCTCTCATAAACATAATAGTAAGCAGGTAATTCTTGAACAAGAATGGCACTAATTAGCAAAGATAATAGATAAAAAAACACTGTCATCTACGCAATATGTATACCAAGTACGAATGTAGTGAATAATTAGACATCGTACTTTTTCGGAAAAAAACGCATTTGTCTTGATATTGATACGATATCCAACAAAATACGATGTCCACTACACCTGTACATCTTTATCTAGGTGTAAAGTAAAACAAAAGCCTCTATAAAAGTTCTCAGGCTAGCCCAGCCAAACCAAGTGTTCCTCGTGAACACAAGAACCACGAAGCTCAAAAATGCAAATTTGGAATGTGTATGCAAATCATCTTGTGAATAAAGCAAAAACGAGTGACAGTATTAACAATCGACAACGAAATTTTTTTTAGTCTACAAATAAAAACACGTGTCAATATCTTATATATAATTAATTATAATTAAAGTAAATAAAATATGTATCAAAAATTGACTTTGTATTCAATAATGTTACAAATGAATAGCGCAACAATTAAAATAAAAGAAGACTTAATAACATGAAAATTTCTGGCATATACTTGTTAATACAGTTACAATTTCGATTCCTAGGTGTATTGCAATAAATTGAACTTATAATCCTAAGATATATCTAAACACACTCTGTATGACTTTGGCATAGTAACATTATATGTTCCTGCTTATTGGAACATAGTTGAGGCACAGGTTACACGCGTTATAGTTACTTTACGAGAGTATCAAACACCCTGAACCAAACTCCACAGATAATGAATTCCTATGACTGGTTTGTAGCTTTTTAACATTTTATACAGTAGAGTTCAATATGTACCTATACACTTTGCCTGAGTACAACGGAATAAAGTTAAAAATGTATACATAATTGTCTATAAACTCATCTAGTACATCGCACCCCCAGTGCAACACTGTATTATGTAGAGAAATTACAAAATCGACTTTTTAAATTGCAATAACTTTGTTATAACATGAGATAAAGGTTTTTCGACGATTTAAAAAAATGAAATATTTTGACTTAGTGCAGTGTTGTACTGGGGGTGCGACATGTCCAGTCTGCCAAAGAACTGGTCTTTACGTTTTGACATAATATAAAAAAATTAAAAAGTCGATACTACAGACGCATCTAACGGACTTTATTGCTTTATAATGTGCAAACAAAATTCAACCTTAGGGTTTCAGAATACATATTTGGCCAACTGTAGGTACTTAGAATGGAATTGCATATACCCATATTTCGAGACTACCACTGTCAGATACAGGGTCTTATTTTTTACGTCTTCAATTAGCACGGGAGACTTCCCAAACATTTTTATTATAAAAAATTTCTCCACATGTTAATTCACTATCTTTTATTTATTGAATTGTACATAAAACTGGTTACAGTATTTTTTATAACTGAATTGATTTGAGAATCATTTTGTGACTAAACCCAAAAAAAAATGTTTCTTTTTAAGATGAACCATCTTGCATTCAAAAAGCAAGGTCTTTTTTTCGGGGATGTTAAGTAAAATCCTCGCTAGCTCATCAATCCCTCCGACTGGGAGAATGTGTTCCAAAACATATCGACACACTAACATTTTTTTCCATCGTGGACGGATTACATTCCCGGCCCCACTTATTTATGTGCTTATACGGTCGTTCGGCATACGCGTTTACACGCTCGCACTCGTTCAATAAACCGGACGCGCGTACGCGGGCTTACTCCGGCGTGTTCGCTCCGGTGGTGGCGAGTCTCTCGCGGCTTGAGCTTATACGAGCTTATAAGCGCGTCAACGCTCGTCAAAGATATGTTTACATTTTTGAACCTTATTTCAACAGACCAAGGTGAAAAAATGTAAATATCTTTGACGTCGACCGTGCGAATTGCGCGTGTAGGCGCGCCTATACGCGCTTCCAAATGCGCGTATAAAACTCTGGTCTGAAACCGCTCTAAGGATAGTTGCTTACGTCATACTTATAAAAAAATTAGGTACCTTATAAATGCAGAAGGCATGTTTTTGACGTTATGTTCTGGTGTAGAAACAGCGCTGCTTCGCTACTACTAACTATTAAAGTTGATAGTTTACCAACGGCTTGGTAAACCTTGATTACAGTGGGGTCGCGTCGCCGTGTGCGGTCGGGCCCGGGCACTAACTGGCGCCCACTTGTAGCACGTTGAAGCAAATCTCGCACACGCGCTGCGGCTTGTTCAGACCGAACTTCAGTATCGGTACGTCTTGGTTGGAACACTTGTTGCACAGCATTCGGCCGCAGTGACGGCTGAAACAGTTTTATTTTATTATAACAAAGATTAGGATGGTACACCGTTTGAAAACCGTGTCAAATACAAAAGTCGACTCTCACACGCAATGAAAAGCAACGAGAATGCCAACCTTACGGGTAAATACGATAGGGTCGTACACAGTCACAGAAACAAAAGTTGTCTCTCCTGTTCCAGAAAGTTAAGGAATTTGAAACCAAATTTTTCGGGTTAGGATATATCCGCGTAATGGGAGTCTGGTGTAGTTTTGGCCTGTATAGAAATTATATGAGTTAAAACCTCATATAATTTCGCTAGTTTTAAAATATTACCAGTGATGCTTCCTCATGGTGAGCGTGAACTTGGTGCCGCACTCCTGGCACAGGTCGCTCTCGGCCCACGGAGCGTCGGCCTGCAGCGCGTCCAGCAGCCGGTGCAGTAGTTGCTTCGTCGCGACCTGGAACGAACGCTACCAATCACCATCCATACCATAAAGGAGTAGTAACTAGAGCAAAATATAACTTGCAAAATTAACATTTTATTTTTGGTAGAACGAGACGCCCATAGATTTCGGGATGAAAATTGACTAAAAATATATAAAATTTAATTATCACTTTAGTTAATGCATTATTATTCAGGCCTATATGAGCCTATATGAATAATTCAAGTGAAAATACTTTTTTTTTTTTTAAATATGTCAATTTAAATCTTAAGAGATTTGCAGTATACTAAGTCAATAAATAAAATTAAAAGTAAAGTTGTGTAATACTCTAGCAATGGCGGGTAGTGAGACTGTGTGACCTGGTAGTTGAAGATGGAGACGCCGTCCTTGTTCTCCTGCGCGAGGCAGGCGCCGGCGCGCACCAGCACGCGGCACACGGCGCCCTGCCCGTTCATGTACGCCAGGAGCAGCGGCGTGTTGCCCTGGAACACCACTTACTGTCATCACGCCAGGCTATGCCCACTGCTGTACAGTGCAATACCACCTTCGGATTTGTACTTCTCTCTCTCTCTCTCGTTCTTATACGGTTTTAACTAATCCAACCGACTTCATCCGAACCCGAAAGATTTTTAAGACCTCTTGCACTGTAGTGGACCCCTTCATTTAATTAACCCTATTGATAGGGTAACCCTATAATTTGGTTACCCAATCGATGGTGACCCTATGCTTGTGTTACCTGAACGTTAGAGGAATCCCTTTGAAATAGTTAACCGCTTCCATAGAGCTTAACAAGTTCATTAAGGTTTTGGCAGTTTATTATTTAAGCACTTAGCATTAGCCGGATAGTATTATTGATCGCCGCTCTCTTTTTCGCGCATTCGGGCGATATCTGTCTAGCCGCTACCCATTAAATTGTTAGGTAGACTAATAATAAGTCGAAACACACTTGTCGAATCTCTATGAATAAAACAACTTGAATCCGTTCGATTAAGTTTAAAAAGGGTAACAGATGATAGGGGATTGGGTTAGCGCTTAGTCGAATTAATACTATACTGTGTTTGGTTGCCCTTTCATTGGACCAAGTCGACGATAGGCTAGGCTAGATAGGATGCGCTAATCCATGGGGTTTGTAAAAACAAGTCTATCAAATACCCTATCGAAAACCCCTTTAATGGTAAGCTGTTCCTGTCCTGCATTAGGCAGGGTCCGTCTTATAGAGCGGTTACGCACTGCGTCCAGTAGCAGTAGTAGGTACTTACTAACTTACAACATAAATCGAAATCGGATTCAGCAAGCAGCAATGTTTGCAGACAGCCTAGCTTATGAAATGAATAGCGTAGAAGCATTGTGTCAAAATTCTCAGGGTTGGTAATGCGTTCCTAAACTCAAGATTGCAAAGCGTTTTGCGGTCATTGGGCGGCAAATGTCCAAGAGCCCTAGAGCTCACTTATCACCAATGCTTTAAAACCTTTACCTGCAAGTCGGTTCTGTTGATGGGGTATTCGGGCATGAACTCTATGAAGATCTCACAGATGGCCGCCGCGTTGTCCTTCTTGCACCAGCATAGCTCGTGTAGCGGGTTGCGGCCTGTTGCAGAAAACGTTAACGTGGCCACAAGCGGTACAGTGCATAATCACTATAGAGCGGATAATCAGGCGCTTATTTACCTAAAGTTCCGAGTTGCCGCTGCTGTTACGTGCTATGGAAGCGGACTTTGTATTTTATTTACTAAATCGATTGACGAATTTGCTGTATTTAATATATATTTACTTACCTAAGGTATTATAATAATTTCACATTTACTCTATAATACTTTCAAAAATACTTTTTTTTACATAAAACTGAACAGTGGTTGACCCCGATCTTACTATAATAGAGAGACTAGAATAATAACGGTTTATACCAAGTTTTACATTATTATTGATTGATTGATCATAAATATAAATTAAACCCAGACTTGTTACACAATATAAAATAATTTATTTCAAGAAGTGATTACAGAATTAACCCGAATTCGAAAGATTATGTCGGATTTCACCAACCACGTAACTGAAGAATAGATATTAACAGCTGTCAAAATGTATATGAACTAACAGTCGATTAACATTTAACCACGTATGGTGAACCATTTTCCGTCTGGTGGGCCGTCTTTAGCAATAACAATCAAAGTATATCTAGTAGATAATACGAGTTTTAACGTGTAGTATAGTAGACGTACCCTTGAGGTTGGCGGCGGCGGCGTCTAGGTCGGTGTCGGCGAGCAGCGCGCGCGCGGCGGCGGCGTGGCCCTCGCGCGCGCACAGGTGCAGCGCGTTGTCGCCGGCCGCGTCCGCCGCGCCGCACGCCGCGCCGCCCGACACCAGCGCCGAGATGATCGTCGCGTGCCCCGCCGCCGCCGCCACGTGCAGCGCCGTGCGTCTGGACCATACCACACACTTTTATTACACATTTAGGAAGGTGCTATTTCCTAGTTAATCCCTCTTTCTATTGGTGAAAACCGTATGAAAATCCGCTCAGTAGTTTCTGAGTTAAGCCCGAACAAAAACAACTCACCGCGACGGAGGACTTTAATTTATAATAAGCATGTAGTGATAGGAAAATTTTGCACTTAGAAAATGCTTTACATACAACTAAAATACGTATGTATCCGTAATTGATCAACTTGGTATTTAGGTCATACACAGTCACTGAACCAAAAGTTGTCTCTCCTGTTCCAGAAAGTTAAGGACTTTGAAACCAAATGTTTCGGGTCAGGATATATCCGCGTAATGGGAGTCTGGTGTAGTTTTGGCCTGTATCGAAATTATATGAGTTAAAAACCCCCACATCGTTAACTTTTAGGAACAGAAGGGACAATGTTGAACCTAACTCTGTGTATGACCCATTTATTATACCTAATACAAAATTAAGAACATACAGAGGCTTATTTAATGACCTTTAGTTGGTTCTTGGTCCAGATTTCACACAAAGGTACCCAAGGTCATTTGGTATCTATATTTAAAACGCATCTCTCGCCAAATCACTTTTTCTCTGGAAAGATTAGGGCGTATAATGCACTTACAAATCTATTTATCTAGCTGACGCCGAATACAGGGAAAATATTAATGCTTAAGCTCGGTGGTCGAACCAATCACCTATAAAGAAAAGGGCCACCACTCACTTGTGCGCGTCCCTGTCGTTAGGGCGGGCGCCGGCCAGCAGTAGACTGCGCAGCAGCACCTCGTTGCCGACGGCGGCCGCCAGGTGCAGCGGCGGCGTCAGCGAGCTGTCCTGCACGCGCGAGTTCACGTCCACTTCCACCGACAGCAGGAACATGACGCTCTCCATGTCGCACTTCTGTATGGCCACGTGCAGGAAGTTGCGGCCTTTCTTGTCCACCTGATATTAAAGAGTCGAACAAAAGTAAGCTTTAAGAATTTAGGGCAGGAGTTGGAACTTGAAATTTAGTAAAAATGAGACTTGATATCTTCAACACGAAGTTAAAATCAATAAATCATTAAACCCCACGGTTTAGATAGGTAGTACCTCTACAACATCAGCATTTAAGGACCAAAAGTTAATAATATAGCCTATGACACTCCTTGGAGAAAGACCAACGATACCTCGCATTTCATAATCCGTCATGCAGTTTACGGCCGCACTCAGAGACGTCAATTAAGTTTTAAGTTGCATTAAAGTAGCTGCTGTCACTTTCTTTGCTATCGCAATAGAATAAGACCCAGCAAATTTAATGAAACTTAAAAATTAATTGACGTTTCTAAGTGCGGCAGTTAGTCTATAAGAGGTATAAAGAAACATTCACATTTAATATACCTGAAAAACATTACCCTTCTTCTTTGGCAATCGGTTAAAAAGGTACTTTCATTCAGATACAGCGAAAACTATCAAGACGAGATTGTTCATTGGCTGG
Source organism: Tortrix viridana (assembly GCA_963241965.1). Taxonomy (NCBI): domain Eukaryota; kingdom Metazoa; phylum Arthropoda; class Insecta; order Lepidoptera; family Tortricidae; genus Tortrix; species Tortrix viridana. Next base: position 5,780,369 of record OY725191.1, on the reverse strand, counting down.
CAATATTTTCGCTAGCTCTTAAACACAATACATTTTTTGCAAGAGCCTGTACCTGTTCCGCAGCCGATGGATTCTTCTCTAGAATAGCTTGTGCTGCCTTATTATTCCTGGCGGTAAGGGCGGCCGCGAAGGGAGACACCCCTTTGTTGTCCCTTGCCGACAAGTCTATCCCCGGCTGGGAGAGAAGGAGATTGATGATAGCTGCGTGCTGGTTTTCTATCGCGATGTGGAGAGGAGTCTTCCCTTCAGCGTCCTTTGAATTTATGTTGGCGCCGTGTTCCAGTAAAGTCTGCCAATTTCAGGTCACGTATAAGTAAAAGTGGTTTGTTTCTGTGAATGCCCATTGCACGCCGACTTGACATGACACTGACTAGTGGCTGGCTGATATTTCAATCCCTTGAGGTAAAAAGTACAAGACAAAGGTCCATGAAGAGCATGAAGAAGAAAAAACAATATGATTTATTTATTACAATATAGAAGCTAGATGGTTAAAACATTTAGGAAAAGAGCCCCAAGTATTAAAGCTTGTTGGTCATCTGCATGCTATGAAACAAAGGAAAGCTCAAGCGGTCATCTGCCCCAGTGCACATACCTGTATGACTTCAGTAAGTCCCCAGGTGCAGCAGAGGTGCAGCGGCGCCTGCTTCTCGGCGGCCACGTCGGCGCCCTCGCCGGCCGCGCCCGCGCGCCGCGCCGACTCCACGTCGCAGCCCGCGCGGATCAGAAACATGGCGAGCGACTCCTTGTTCTCGTCTATAGCCCTGGACCACAGAATATACAATAGTACACGTTCAGAAAGCACTCTGACTAAACAGCGCTAAGGTAGGTCAAACCGTGCTTACTCGTTTCGTTTGCACTGATACACAGTGTTTATTAACTCTGCAACGGAAACACAATTCTCGCACTGACTCGCAGGGTCTCGCGAGCTAGCTTGTCATTACGATAGACATTAAACGCGAGCTCACAATGGCAGTTTTTTGTGGAAATGGGCCAGCGAAATTTCAATTCCCGTCTAGCCTTCCCGGTGGAAACGCACCTTAAGACTCATTATATCATCATAAACCCGTCAAGCACTCACTTTTTTTTTAATTAGGTTAATTTGGTCGGTTGCAGCTGCGGGTCTGATAAATGGGCCGTAGTTTAGGGAGTCCTGGTTTAAGATTATTAATACGGACAAAAGACAAACATGCGCAATAACCAATTAACAATGTATGTGTTTTGTTTACAATTCACTAAGGACCGCCCCGCTACCTAATATTAAGTACCTAATAGGTACATTGAAACAATCTGCTTTGCTGAAACATTGACCATGTGGTATGTCTTACGGAACGGCGTTACTAAGAGTATTTCTTGTGCAATAAGGATAATATAAATAATTAATTGTGCCTTTTCAAATTAAGCGGTGGGCGTTCCCGTAGATTGAAAACATAATTATTATAAACGAGGATACATATTATTGAATGATTATCCTTATTTTACAAAGCAACTTCACATTATATTGATTTGATCGTTATTGTAATAAATAACCAATTATACAAGTATACATAAATAAATATTTTACTTCACAGAATCTGTAATTTCTGTTATGTTTTTTGGTAGGTCTCAACGACGGTTAGAATATGATGTGAGAAAATTATTATTGACTACGTGGCGGTAGTAATTTTATTAATTTATGTCATGCGTGTCAAGCGTTAAATTTATACCGTCACAGCATTTAGAAATTGATCGAATAATAAATTTTCCTTATGGCCAAACGCCAATTCAAGCACAGGTCCTGCATAAGACATTTGTTAGTTTGACGCCACTTAAGGGGATTGAGTTACTTACTTATGGAGTAGCGTCTGCAAGCAACCGTCGGGACCAGGACCCCAGCAATCTGCGTCCGCACCATTCCGGACCAAAATCTAAAAAAAACATAGATGAAAATAAATAAAATAATATCTATACTTTAATACTTAAAAATCTAATTCAAACAAACCAAGTAAATAGAAGATTCTAAATACAAAATTGAAGTTAAAAATGTATTACACTACCAAATTAAGATTGTAAGCTAGTGGTTCAACATTCAGTCGGCTTGACTGTAGCGGTAAAAAGGTTTCACTTACGCTGGCAACTTCTTCCTGGCCGGAGTCGAGAGCGGCCCAAAGAGGCGGCACTCCGTTCGCGTCGAGCCGGCTCATGTCTACGCCGCGCACGCACAACGCCTCAACGACGAGCCCTAACCGGCAATGTATAGCTAGCTGTAGTGGCGTTTCCCCTGCTTCAGTTCTAGAAAAAGGCAAGTATCTATTATAGCCCATCCGCCATAAGGTGAGCCTTCCCATAGTCTGCGAGGCGCCGGAGATACATGCGCTCGATCAATCGTTCAGTTTCGTCGCAATAAATACTTACAACGCGTCCATATCAGCTCCATGGTCCAGCAAATAAATCGCTGTCCTTGAATCTTCCTCTACGATTGCTTGATGGAGAACAGTAAAGCCTTTACCATTGCGAACGTTAGGATCTGCTCCATTTTCGATTAAGGGTTCTACTAAATTCTTATGACCTGAAAGAAAATCGCTTTGTTAATATAATTCATGTAACTGAGATAAGTGCAGACTTTACACATAAAAACGTTGGGTACATTGTATCTACGAATGCCAAATTTTGAAGTGGTATAGTGTTAGTTATACATCTTAATTATTTTGGAAACTTGTACCTTCGGATAGAGCAAGGCTGACCGGTGTGTCTCCTTCAGAATTCTTCAGATTAAGATTTGGCAGTAGGCTGACATTGCTTTTATCATTAGCTGGCATGTCGCCCTTATCTACTAGTTTTTTGTGCTCGAGGATTGCTGAGAGTGATGTTTCGTGATTATTTAACACAGCCAAGTGAAGAGGAGTTTGTCTGGAATATATTTAAAATATAAAACCCGCTTTCCCACTAAACATATTGCAAGTTTTTAGGAAAGCCAGAGGATTGCTATTATTAGCTGACCTGTAAATAGTATCTTCTTGTTCCCCGTAAGAGGTCTGCATGTTTGGCCGAGCTCCGTGCTCTAAAAGCGCAGCGGTGAGGCGTGCCAGGCCGTTCGCGCAAGCGCTGTGTAACGCTGTTAAACCAGCTTCGTTGGTGTGGTTCAAATCTCCGTTTAAATGCGCTGTCAGAAATACTGCTGAATCCTACAAAAAATTAAAAATGTAGTTTAAAAAAAGCTCATAAACGGAGTTTATGATAAATAAGTTTCTATCAAAATTTTAATTTTGACTTCTTCGAGTCTAATCTAACGAGTTCAAGCTCGGTGGGTCTACTTAGAGTGTAGCAGAGATCCTGTTGCCGCCTTCCAAATCCATCTTCAGGTCAACTTATGAGTTATGACACCATTTTTTTTTTTTTTTTTTTTTTTTTAGCCTGTCTTAATGTCCCACTGCTGGGCAAAGGCCTCCCCTCTTTTCCGCCATTCGTCTCTATTGAGCGCATGCTCCCGCCACTCGCTCCGAAACGCGTCCAAGTCATCCCGCCATCTCCTTTCACACCATAAAATTGCATATTCTTTAACATGTGTATACTAAATTTCAGCCCATAATAATAACGGGAACTGGTAAAAATTTACTTGCAAGAGGAACTAAACATATAATACTGGCAAACAAAAATAAAAACCTTAAAAAATAACATACTTCAAACCATCCTTGTGCCAATATATGAAGTAAACTATCACCAGAACCGGAATAAACTGGATTTGGATGACACCCTTTTCCCAATAACTTAGCGGCAAACCCTCTTTCCACTATGCCCTCGGTCTTTCCTTCCACTGGGTCTTCCGTGAAGGCGGTTTTGTTCGTGACTGGGGTGTCGAAGGGATTGGATCCGTTCATGACTAAAGTTTCACTGGAGGAGATGGAGGCGCGTCGGTCGTCGACCAGAGCGTAGTACAGTGGTGGATGCTCGTCGGTCAGAGTGCGCAGGTTTGTGTCTAGAGACGGCTGTTTGAGCAGAACATCGAATATCCTTTGATTTCTCGCTATGACTGCTTGGTGAAGAGGTGTACTAAAATTTTAAAAATAATCATGAAAACACATAATACTTTCCTGTGGTTTCATTGTGGATGTTTTATTTTAATAAATTTCATAATTATGTACTTACAATCCTTTTCTGTTTTGCCTATTAATATCTACGCCTTTTTCAATCATGATTTCAACAATCTCCGCCATTTGCTCCATAGTTTCCTCATCACAAGAGCTTGAAGTCAACGCTGCTATGAGGTGCAGCGCCGTGTCACCCTCCTCTCTAAAACGTAACAGTAGATATAGGAAATCTTGTCCTAAAGGTCATATGAATGAGTTTCTATAACTCGGTCTTCCATATTAAGAGTCCGCAATTGATGAATGATGTGACTTTAGAGTAACATAAACAATTTAACTTTTGTTCTCTAGTGAATTTTATCAAAGCTGTTCTACCTACGAGTATTTACTACGAGTAACACTCGCTTAGCAACTAAACAATAAGGCGGAGGGAAGAAAGCAATTAGTCAATCAATAAACACATTACATTAGACGATATAACAATAGACGATTATTTTATTCACACCCGTCATAATAACCTTCGGTGACCCCACCTAGATTTTTTTTAATTGATGGAACTATCTCTATCATTACTTAAGATTTGTAACAGTGGTCGGCAATTAGTTGCTTCATGAGGCTAGACTCAGAACTGCTGCCGATCAGACGACGATCAGTTGACGGGAGTTTTTGGAGTAGAGCACGATGCAGCATCGTGATGGAGTACTTTCATCTACATTTATAGAACCGCTTGTGTAATCATCTACGAGGGCAGAGTGAAAAGTCTGGAAAAAATTAAACAATTATTTTTTTTGGTTCAAGTAAATATTTATTTTTCAACGTAGTCCCCATGTAACTCAATACACTTGGTCCATCGCTTTTCTAGCTTTTCGATTCCCTCCGTATAGTACGATTTCTCCAACCCTTCAAAATACGCATTGGTTTCTGCGATGATTTCTTCGTTGGAACCAAATCTTTTTCCACCAAGCCATTTCTTCAAGTTTGGGAAAAGAAAATAGTCGCAGGGGGCCAAATCTGGAGAATAAGGCGGATGCGGGAGCATTTCGTAACGCAATTCGTGGATTTTAGCCATAGCAACTGCACAAGTGTGGACTCGTGCGTTGTCTTGGTGAAAAATGATTTTTTTTTCCCCAAATGGGGTCGTTTTTCTTTAAAACTTCATGAAAACGTTGTAACAAGTTGGCATAATATTCGCCGTTAATCGTTTTACCTTTCTGAAGGTAATCAATATATATTACACCACGAGCATCCCAGAAGACAGTAACCATAACTTTATTCGCCGATAAAACTGCTTTGGCCTTCTTTGGTGCAGGTTCACCTGAAGCAATCCATTGTTTTGACTGCTCCTTGGTTTCTGGTGTATGATGATGAATCCAGGTTTCGTCAACAGTTATGAAACGACGCAAGAAGTCCTTTTCATTACGCCTAAACTTAGCCAAACATGCCTCTGACAGGGTCACCCTAGTGCGTTTTTGATCCACTGTGAGCAATCGCGGCACCCAACGGGCGGAGAGCTTCTTCATATCCAAATAAGTGTGAAGGATATTACGAACCCGTTCGTCTGAAATGCTTACAATATCAGCTATCTCACGGACCTTTACTCTTCGGTCGTTCAATACGATGTCATGGATTTTGGTGATCATCTCTGGTGTGGTGACCTCAACTGGGCGTCCGGGTCGGTCGGCGTCAGCAGTGCTTGTACAGCCACAACGAAAATCCGTAAACCACTTGTGGATCATTTTAATCGATGGAGCATAGTTCCCGTAATATTTGTCTAATTTTTTTTTGTATCCGTAATGGTTTTTTTTCGCAAGAAATAATGTTTAATCAGAACACGAAACTCACTTTTCTCCATGTTTGCAAACACCGAAGTGATTGTTTCTTTTTCATAGCTGTCAAAAAAAAACTAGCCGTGTGAACTGGCTGAAAATATACGATGTACCTCCAAAAAGGCTGCATTTCAAATTGGCATTAATGAATTTGTGAAAAAAATACCTTTAATATGATTTTTACCAGACTTCTCACTCTGCCCTCGTACATATACAGGGTGTTAGGTAATGAGTGGATAAACCGTGAACTGCTGATAGGGGGCACTTAGGTCGTTCTAATAATGATAAATGAGGTTTAGTAAAAGTGCCACGGTTTTCGAGATATTTGGACTTTTTTAATTTTTTAGGAAATTGACACCCTTACTCGATTTTTTGGTTGTGGTTAGTGTACTAAGATGTTTTTTTTTATTTTCTTTTTAGTTTATTATTGTTAAATAGTTGTGTTATGCGATAAACATTACCATTTTGGCGTAACTACCGCGGTTTAATTAAAAAAAAATCGCAAACTTGAATTTTGCATCTTCGATAGAACATTTACCAAATTTTGAGCTCTTGCGGTGAAAAAAAAAATTACTATCACATGGTAGCCAATGAGCTAAAAAACATGCCCATTTAATAGAGATTTTAAAACAGTAAACATCTTTTTATTTAAATATTAGAATAAAAAACAACATCAGTTTTCCGCAATCGATTCGATTATTTCCTGTGATTATTTCATATTAAATTTGTGCTCCACAATTCCAAAGCGTACCTAATTATGACAAACTTTTCATTGCGAAAATAAAAATACTGGCCACTAATTTTGTGAAACTTTTTATTGAAAAAAGTAAAGATTTGTGATCCGAGCGAAGCTTTACAACCTTTTTGTTGTAATAATAACGATACCGGGCACTAACTACTTTTTTAATGCCATTTATTCGAAATTTAAAAAATATCCCGACAGTTTTTTATTCTTTTAATAAGCTTAATAACATGCCTATTTAATAGAGATTTAATAACAGTAAACATTTATTGGTTTTGATAAATAAAACTTAAAAAAGTAGGTATTGGAGTAGCAAGGAAGCCGGTTTTTCTAATGAATGATTTAACTAATGCTATCTGTGAAATAAAAAAACATAAAAAGGAAATGTTTTAATAAAGTTAAGTTAAATAATGTGCTCAAATTGACGTCCACCAGCCCTAATGCAAGCTCTACATCGTCGGATAAAGGAACGCCTGACGAATCTGGTGTATCCAGAGTTCCCTATTTCTTGAGCAGCAATTCTTATTCGCTCTCGTAACCCAGAAAGACTCGTAATTGGACGGCTGTACACTTTCTCTTTGAGACAACCCCAATAAAAAAAATCTAAGGGGTTCAAATCCGGTGAACGCGGAGGCCATAGTATTGGGCCTAACCGGCCAATCCATCGTTCTGGGAATGCGGCAGTTAAGTACTGTCGCACTCGTGCTGCGTAATGTGCGGGACAACCGTCTTGTTGTAACCACATTACTTGCCTTAGTGCAAGCGGCACATCTTCCAGAAGGATAGGTAGATCATTTTGAAGAAACTCCAAGTAATTATCTCCATTTAGAGTAGATGGCAGCTCGAAGGGGCCGATCACTTCGCCATTCAAGATACCGGTCCACAAATTTACCTAAAATTAATATTTGTAATAGATAGGGGATTCATCGCGGTAAAAAGCATAATTAATGAAACCTTGACGTTTTTATCGTATTACAACAACCGTGAATACCGTGATCATGAGAAGACTTACCTTAAATTGGTACTGAGATCTATCCTATCTCATTAAGTGAGGATTATCTAACTGCCAACTGTGCAGATTGTGTAGATTCATGTAGCCATCTTGACGGCAAGATGATTCGTCCGACCACAGTATCTTGTTAAAAAAGTCTGGGTCTTCACGCATCCGACGCAGCATCACTCGACAAAAAGTTACTCTTAAGGGATAATCTCTAGGCAATAAAACTTGCACACGTTGGACGTGAAATGTGTGTAATTGGTGTACTTTTAATGTAGTATGCACTTTTCATACAGATAAACCCAGGTAATTTGCCATATCACGCACGGATAGAGAAGGATCTGCTTCAACTAGGTCCAAAACATTCTCGTCATCTCCTCGGGTGGGTCTTCCTCCACTTGTTCCACCCACACCCTGACCAAGAATTCTGCCTTCAGTGAACGCATTATGTACTCGATTAAAAATCCGGTAGTCTGGATGGCTAAATTTCGAATAAATGGCATTAAAAAAAGTACTGCCCAGTATTGTTATTATTGCAACAAAAGGGTGTAATGCTTCGCTCGGATCACAAATCGTTACTTTTTTTCAATAAAAGGTTTCACAAAATTAGTGGCCAGTATTTTTATTTTCGCAAGGAAAAGTTTGTCATAATTAGGTACGCTTTGGAATTGTGGAGCACAAATTTAATATGAAATAATCACAGGAAATAATCGAATCGATTGCGGAAAACTGATGTTGTTTTTTATTCTAATATTTAAATAAAAAGATGTTTACTGTTTTAAAATCTCTATTAAATGGGCATGTTTTTTAGCTCATTGGCTACCATGTGATAGTAATTTTTTTTTTCACCGCAAGAGCTCAAAATTTGGTAAATGTTCGATCGAAGATGCAAAATTAAAGTTTGCGATTTTTTTTTAAATTAAACCACGGTAGTTACGCCAAAATGGTAATGTTTATCGGATAACACAACTATTAAACAATAATAAGCTAAAAATAAAATAAAAAAAAAACATTTTAGTACACTAACCACGACCAAAAAATCGAGTAAGGGTGTCAATTTCCTAAAAAATTTAAAAAGTCCAAATATCTCGAAAACCGTGGCACTTTTACTAAACCTCATTTATCATTATTAGAACGACCTAAGTGCCCCCTATCAGCAGTTCACGGTTTATCCACTCATTACCTAACACCCTGTATGTTTTACTTGGTGGTAAGGTTAGAGTCCGCCACGTCGTCGAGCAGAGGCTTGGCAGAGAAGTATCTCATGACTTAGTACGATGCGGCAGCATGGAGGTATTGACACCTACATTTGTGGAACAGCAGAGCTTTAACTTGGTAGTCAGGTTAGAATTTGCTCCATTATCTACCAGGAACTTTGTGGCGTAGTTTCTAAAGTCAAAGCGCAATGCAGCAGAGTGGTGGAGATACCTTCATCCATATATTTTACATGACCAGGGTACCTACCCCCCCGTTGTCATGCCCCGTTGTCGACCAGGAACTTGGCGGAGGAGTATCTGAAGTCGAAGTACAATGCAGTAGCTTGGTAGTGATATCTTCAACTACATTATTGGAATAGCAGAGTTTTGTAGGATCATCTTACTTGGTGGTGTGGTGAGGTGGAGAAGGTTGCGCTGCAGCTGGCACTGTGCTGCAGCTGGCACTTTGCTGCAGCAGTGTGCGCTCACGAACTCCGTGCGCGCCTGCGTCGGCAGTGCTGCAGTCATCAAAATTTGTTGAACAGCTTATGTAATTATCTACACATCTTACTTGGTGGTGAGGTTAGAGTCTGCTCCATTGTCGACCAGAAACTTGGCAGAGAAGGAGTCTCTGGAGTCGATGGCGCGGTGGAAAAGGGTGCGGCCGCGGGCGCCGCGCGCGTTGGCGTCAGCACAGTGCTGCAGCAGCGTGGTGGCTATGGAGGGGCTACGCCCGCGCAGCGCTAGCTCCAGGGGCAGTTCGCCGCGTGACGACATGGCGTTCACGATGTCAGTTAGCTGTAACAAATTATAATCCTATCAGCCAATTGCCATACTCTACAGGACATAGGCATTCTCCAAGGACTGTCACATTATTGGCACAATGATCGTTAGCCAATAGTTACGTCATATCATTTTATTTTAATCTCAAGTTTAACTGGACGAGATCGTACATTTTCTTTCTATTATTTTAATAATTTTAATGTTGTATGTTATTACATTAAATTCAGTTGAAAAAGTTTTTAGGTACTATATACTACTCATATGTAAAGATTTTCCCCGAAACTACGGTAGCTTCGTATCGTCGATATTCAGAATTGGCATAATTTGATAAAAGCAACTTTCCTTTTGTATGCCAAGCTCCTGCGTAATCGTTCAATTGCCCAAATATAGTGCAAGTTTCTTTGTTTAAATTTACAAAATTTCTCAACTTAATTTGAACACATGAAGTGAATGAACTCGGCCATTTTGGGTCAGTGATGACGCACGAATACATAACAAACAAAATTCGTGATATAAAAAACAATCTTATTTATTCTGGTCGCCTCTGATGATAATTTTAAGATAAACAGAGTTAAGACGATTGTCATTCGTAACTTCTTGATAATATCAGAAGTACTTAAAAACCTCAACAACTATGCAGTTCGGTTGCAGACATCTACATCTGAAGAATGTTTATGTAAGTATGTTGTTAGGTTTAAAAACCCTACATCCTGCGAGCGATATGTATTGAATTGATGCGGCATGATTCATAAATAGGATTTTAGAGTTATCAAATTTGTTTATGATGAATTGATGAAAATTGAGCTCAGCCTTTATCTTCTATCTGTCAGGAAACGAATCTTCCTGGTGGCGGCACTTCACTCTGGAATATCCTCCAAATACTACTAATCTTACATCTTTTACATTTGTCATACCGAATGAAATAGATGCAACAATAATATTTGACAAATGACAGTCAAGCGACGTGCCGCCACGGAATAGCAATTCACTACCCATACATAACCGCTCATGTGCGACGCTTTCGTCTTGTATGCAGTGTATGCTTAATGAGAAACTCCGAGGACAATTCGACACCCGAACGGTTAACGTACCTAAGGAAAGATTACATGTTTATAGCATATTGTCCCAGTGACGGAAACAGTAATGTTATTATATCACCATTTCATTTCTCAGCACGTTCAAGCAACCAAGCGCATCAGACCAAATGCGGCATACCGTGGGAGGGCAGGATGCATTTCGAAATGCTCCGTTTCGGACATCTTTTGTATGCGTCCGAAACATGCACATTAATTGTTTTTCAGCGTATCGCAGCCAGCTAGTTTGTATGCGAGCCACATTAGCACAAGTCAATGGAACTTGATGCATTACAATAGTTCACACTTTCACGATTATGCAACACTATGACTGATGTCTTAATTTGGAGTCGATTGTTCGAACTGATACTGAATCGAAATCAAATTTAACGCAAATGTGTCCACGACTGCCTTATATGTGCACGCGCATGTTATGTCTACTAAGTGTGTTACATAAGTGTGTAATAAGCTTAACAATAACGATTTCCAAAAGATAAACGAAATTGAAATCGAAGGAGGAGGTTATTTCTTGTATTTTCGTTTTAAATAGACTTGTTTCCTAAACTCTAAACGATTAAAGGTTCTAATACCATAGCGTAAAGTAATAATAAGTACCTACTAATCCGATTAAGTTAAAACTATAACTACTTATTAGACAAAATGAATTAGTAAATTTTAAAAACTAATCACGTACTTACCTAACTACTGTAGCATGAATTCAACAGGATAATAACCGCACGAATAATAAGATGTGCGCTACGTACGAGCGATTTCGGCAAAACTTTATAATGAAAGACGAATGAGAACTGAATTATTGACACGCACACGAACCATCCTAACGCGTTTGTAAATATAAAATTGAAGAGTAGTTGAAATTGTTGGAATAAACGTATCAATTAAACACATATGATGTTTATAATGTTCCCTTTTATACCACACACAACGTCAAAACATTGCAGCTACTATAACAACAGAAAAAACATCAAATCGAGGTGGTAAACAACAGTAATCTTCTATGACGAAAGAAGGCAGATATCATTTCAAACGAGTCTTTTAATTGTAACTTAATTTAATTATATTACCGGGTCAATGCCCCAACGCTCTATTAAGGCTCCTGTCTCTGCGCTTATACGGCTTCTCTCGTAATAACAAATGAATCTGCTAGCAACCAAGTACAGTCCGTGAGCACTTAAAATAACACTCGGGTTTCGGGTAAAATCGGACGTGATCGTGTAATAGAAAATGACAATGTCTTGCGGATTTAGTTGCAGTCCAACACCCAAGGAGTGCAGTCGTCTTTTTGGCCTTGAACTATTATATAGATTAGTTAATACCACCATAACTATTAGGTCATATTTCATTTTATATTTTTCGACAAATAATTTGAATAGGGACACGACTCAAAAAGGGTATTTATTTAAATAGTCAATCACGGGAAATTATATATAATGCAAATAAATATTTTTGAGAAGAAGCGGAAACTTTTAAGAAAAGTGATAATTGTAAATATTTTAATATACTTCAAGACCGGGTGATAGAAGCAACAGGGATTTCAAAAAATTCAAGAAGAAATTAAGAAGAATATTAAACGAAGCCGACCAAAAACTTCCATCTATGTGTGCCCTTTGAAACGCCAAAGACAAAGAGACCGAAAAAGGATTTTGTGTTAAATCTGGATGGTTTTGATTACGATGTAATGGAGGATGGATGGAAGACGATTATCACAAAGAGACGAATAACGAAAACTATGGAAAATTGCTTAAAAATCAGCTAATTCCAAATTTTCCGACGAATTCAGTGTTAGTTGTTGACAATGCCCCGTATCACAACAAATATACCGAAAAACTGCCCAATGCCGCAAAACGGAAACAAGTCATGATAGATTGCTTAAGAACACAATATTCCAATAGACCCCAGCTTAACAAAACCACGATTTTACGAAATTATCTTGCAAAACAAACAAGAACATATACAATACTCCATAGATAAAATACTGGCTGAACATGGTCATTCTGTTCTGCGTTTACCTCCGTACCACCCAGACTTCCATCCTATTGAAAATATATGGGCCCAATTAAAACAATACGCAGCCCAGCGTAATTTTAACATAAATATGACAAGCGTAAAGAATCTACTGCAATAGAGGGTCAATATGATTGGTCCAGAAGATTGGAAAAAAGTTTGTCAACACTCAACACGCAACACGTATATACGAAAATAAAATAGTTACAGTGACCGATTAATAATTAATACAAATGACTCTGATGTTGAATAGCCTCACACTATACGAGTAGTATTAAAAATTACAATAATAACACAATTTTCCAATCGTATAATTTTACATTATGAACTGAAATATGCAACAGGTATTATATAGAGCTGCTATATAATTTCTGCCAGAAGTAGTAAATGAAGGTGAGACATTCTGTTTTCAAATTACCTCCGGACGAATTTCAAATTCTGATTCTATTTTATTTAGATTATGACACAAGTCAAATCGCAATATAGTTATCAACCTAATATTATGCATAATGTCATTGGATTAAGGTTTATTTTACATTGATGCCTATTGTCCCCTTAACTTCTTACGGTATTTTTCTTTTTTTTTGTGAGTTAATAAGAAAGCAGAACTGCAGTATCACCTTCGCGTGTTACCGCCGATACCCGAAGTATCGTTCTAAAATCCGAATGTTAATTCTAAGTGCTCACGGACTGTAACTATGTGACAAGCCCGCATTATGTATGACACGTGACGTAACGACTGCTCCAATGGAGTAGATCCAGTGCAATTGACATTCGTGACAGCACCAGAAGTGGTTTGTGGGCTTTGTACGCGATGTAGAGCTCCCACATACTGAAGTTGTCCGGTCGAATGAGATCATCGAACTGTGTTACTCATTCATTTCACATTAATTAAATAGGATATCAATAGGTATTAGTCATCGTCAGACAATGTTTCGGAAAAATCAAATTATAAACAATTACAATAAAAGATGACTAGATCGGTATGGACCACTAGCGACCCGCCCCGGCTTCGCACGAATTCAATTATCGAATACAATATTTCATACAAACCTTGTCCTGACAATTACGAACACAATAAAAAAAAATCAGCCAAATCGGTCGATCCGTTCTCAAGTGATGCGCTTACATACATTACATTCGGCAATCAATTTTTATTTACCTCTATACATATATATAGACCTAAGGTGTGTTGACGGACTGTTGGTTATAACACTTACTAGCTTTTGCCGGCGACTTTGTCCGCGTCGAAGCCATTTATCGCTATTCCCTCGGGAACTGTCAATCTGCTTGGTACACTCGGTTATAGCCGTGAAAGTGTAACAAGCAGACAAACAAACAGATAAGAGTTACTGTCACATTTATAATATTAGTATAGATAACCTTCCAATGTTTTTTCAATTTAAAACTTGTAATATCAACGAGGAACCAACTACCCAGTCCAATTATTTGGTAAACTCGTCATTCAACTGTTTAATGCCATAGCTCTGCCGCGATTAATCGACCTTCGACCGGATCATAACGTTTGTTGCAACCATGAGGGCCAAACGCAGGCATAATGAGTGACGTAATGCATTTTGTAACGTTACTAAATACGTTGCAAGGAAGATGGATTCCACGCCCGAAGCTTTGCTCGATCTAGGTCGCAATTTGACTAGAATGTTGACCCACCCGTTGATGTAATACAGCTATTCTCAAAGTGTGCTCCGCGGAGCCCTGGGGCTCCGCAAAGCCTTTGCAAGGGCTTCAATGAAAATAATGTGAAGATTTTTTTTATATAGAGTATAATTATTCTTTTTATTAACAAATTCAAGGATATTTGCCTCATTTGGGGCTCCGTAAAAATTTACTGGTTCAAAAAGGTTCTCTCTCTCTCTCCTTATTTAAGAGCCAAGCTCTTGTCGGTGGAGTAATCACCAACCATTCCGGTCTTCTGTCAACTGCTTGACTTTCTGGTACGACACGACTTTAACCTTCTCGTTTATTTGCTCAAAGTAATTTCTCCTTGGTCTTCCTCTGCCTCTTCTTCCTTCTATCTTTCCTTCTAGGTATTATGTTTATAAAGGAAAAGGTCAAAAAGGTTCCGTCGCTAAAAAGTTCAAGAACCGCTGCGCTGATGTAATAAAATATACTAGAATATACTAGAAGTAAATTAATTTAACCGCACGAAGTAGTTTTTTTTTCAAGAGACGCAATTTGTATTGTATTATCCATCTGTATTGTATTGTATGTTCGTTGATAGCGAATCTAGTTTTAAATAATTTAAATTAAAACATACTTCTCGCAATTGTCCTCAAGAACAAGGATTCAGTGATGAAAAAGTAACAACAAGAAAGTATAGGACGGTGTTCGAAGTATGAGCCTTGAAAATATGAGGCTCGTCACGCTAGGCATGTCCTGTAAACAAAAGACTACTCGCCGAGTTCTTGGTTCATAATTCTAACTAAGCAAAATAAAAATTAAACCTACTCAAAAAAGCAAATATCGACGCAGGGCCGGATTTAGGGGCGGGCAACCGGGGCTACTGCCCGGGGCCTCCACTAATGGGGGGCCCCCACAATGAGTAGGTATTTAAACAAAAAGAAAAACCTCCAAGTTGAAAAAATCGTTAAATCTATTAGGAAAATAATTAGGGGCCTCCGCTTCTTTGTTTTCCCAGGGCCTCCAGACCTCTAAATCCGGCCCTGTATCGACGACATAAGCTAAAACGTCGATAGGTTAACGCATTAACACGGACGCAAATACTCACTTCGATTCTACGCCGATCCGATCGCGCGCGACATACCTATATTTAATTATTAAACCTTAATTACTGTCCGCTTGCTATTTATTTCCAATTTGGCCTATCTAAACTGTTCCTTCATACTAAGATATCTTAAATAATAACAAAATGTTGAACCATTAAACCGCAATTTCATTCGTCTGTCAATCAGAGGTCGCTACCTGTAAGCGAGGTCAAACTTATTGCAACCAATCTAAAGTGGCCATGATCACAACAATGTTAAATTTAAGAGGTGCGGTCGTTAATCGCTGATATAATTGATCGATATGACCGTACAGGCAGCATAGAAGCTTCTACCATTACAAGTGTAACATGTGCAGGGGTCGGAATAGATAGAGCTAATTTACCTAAACTGACGCATGTTCATTAATGCGTGAGTGAGATGGGAACACATTATTGAATGAACATGCGTCAAGTTTAGGTAAATTAGCTCTACCTATTCCGACCACTGGACATGTGTCTTCTAATAGGTTTAATCAGGTTATACCAACGTAACATGCTGGTTACGTTCTGTTCTGCGGCAATAGCAATCGCCGAGGTCCTTACGCGGTGTCTTAACTATTCGCACCGGAGAGGAGGCCCAGTCCGCTCGTGCCTCCGAGCCAAGCCGCACGCCCGACAAATAGTGCTGCTTCAAACCACTCGATACCACACACGTGCGTGATCAATATTTAAAATAAACAAGTGATTAAACATTCAGCTATCAGCAATAAGAGGCTGGTTCCTGCGCGATATTAGAAGTGAATAAGGTCAGGTTGGCCATTAGGTCAATTATCTTGTAAAAAAAAATCCTCTTTAAAGAGATCAATAATTTATAGTTAACGATCGATGTGCTGAAACTGTGGTGTTACAAAACCTAGAACTGAGTGCTATCTATCGGATTATAACACAGACGTAAGTAAACAAATAATTTGAAGTTTTGAACTATAGTCTATTTTTTATGTCTATAAAGTACTGAGGCTGAATACGACACGCTCATTGGTTCATTCAAATTAAGTACACTAAGGCGGCTTTCACGGCGTGGAAAACTAGGTACATAAAGAAAATCGCAGCATCTTTATTATTATACAAATTGTAATGTTTTAAATTATTTATTTCCGTGAAAACTATTAATAATAGGTATAAACTTTTGTTATGCAAATAAATAAAACGTAATAGCTTGTTACGTTTCGTTACAGTCATACATTAATGACGACTTAATCACGATTTTATCATGTATAATGATTTTTATATAAAAACCCGACGTTTTGAAACCTTTACCGTTTTCACGGTCTAAATAAGACAAAATCAGTAAAATGTACATTATTTTATTAGCCTGGGAAGTTATACATAGTATAAAAATTGTCGCCTGTATCATTGTCACTTTTATCATTATCATCAAGCATAATAACTGATGGGTCCATATTGGGTTGCATACAGTTATATGGCATACTGTTGATAGGCATAAATTAGTTCGCATATTATTTTTAATCATAATGTTTGAGAGCATAAATAACGATTGTCACACACTTATTGCGCAAAAAAGTTTTAAGCATAATTATCAATCGCCATAATAGTTTTGCGCATAACGTTTTCACGTCATATAAGACAAACATTTTTTTAGTATTACAAACACTACTACACCGCAGACACTCGAAAACTGTCTGTATTGCGATGGGCTTCGAACATATATTTTTAACAATATTGACTACAGTACAACCAATACTGTTTTGTGTTACAACCAGATGATGTACGACAAAGTCGACGGAGCTCCTATACCGACCTAACCTATCAAGTTGAAATTGACTTTATCAAATTAAGCATCAGTGATTATTTGCAAAATTAGGTCAATTTCAACTATATTATCTCTATTGTCTATTGTCATTATGATCTTAAATATTATGACTAAAAAATTACTGATAATAAACGTTATGGTTTTAAAAAAAATAACATAGTACAATTATGACAATGAAAGTATTATGCGCAGGATCATTTTATGACAAAAGACTTTTATGAGCAACAACTCGAAATTATGCCAAGAGTACGTATGCGACTAGAGGGAGACCCAACATGATATAATATGTACATACGAGTAGGAGCGACAAATGTATACCTACATACATTGTCAACTAAAATCTTGACGTTATACATTTAAATGTGGACGCCGGCTTGTAACCAATAAGAAGGGAGAACGTCATCCCAGTACTTTTTAGACATAAAGAATAGACTATAGTTTGATATGTTCTAAATAACAAAGCAATTATGAATATTTAATAAAGACATTGACTAAAAATATGTAAAGCTAAGTCACATAACTAAATATCCACAGAAAGCTGCAGTTATCCCTGCAGTGGGATACTCATGTAGGCTAGAGAAGAAAAAACACTGACCTAATTTTTATAATAATTAGGTGAATACTCATCAGTTTGAAACTTTTAGGAAAATAAACATTTGTAAGTACTTTTAACACTCATCTTCACGAAATGTACATAAGTATTAAAGTTCGTACATATTGAACATCTAAGTGTAAACACCGGAAACGACATTTGAGACACAACAAGCGAGAAAGTTACAATACATTTTCTTTGAAATTTGCAGGCCTTTACTAACATAAGATCAAGTTTCTATAACTTTCGCAACCCTGACCGTGGGCCCGCGGGGGTTTCGTCATTCGCCCGGCATTCATTCCAACAAACATTATAGTGACGTAACGCGTCGTGAGTTTAAGCTTTCGGCACACCAAACGCGTGTCGTGAGCGACGCGGCACCTGGCACACCGCAGGCGGGCGGCAGGTTCAACGCGTTTCGATCGCGTGCCCGTGTTGCTCACGCCTCGGCCGCGTTCGGTGTGACATGTTGCGCGGCGTGCGCGTACATCCATCACGCGTTTGTAAAAAAATACAACGACTAGTAGCTGCGCTGACGCGTCGCGAACGAACGGCCATATTTAATACAACTTCGCGTGCCAGCGCGCGCGACGCGCCGCGCTGCTCGAGTTGTCTGCAGCGACTGCTGGTCTGCGGCGCGTCACGCGCGCGAAGCAGTTCGAATGCGTGCCTTTTACACGCGTTACTTTTTGGTGTGCCGGGTTCAATTTGCTTTGTTGTATTATAACACACGCGGGCCTGCGTTCGAAGCACGTCGCGCCTGACACGCGTTTGGAGTGTCGAAAGTTTTAATGTCTAATTAATTAATCGAATCTACTAGACCTATTTGTTTTTGGAAGGGTATTTAGTGGTTTTCAATCTATAACTTCGACAAGGACCTTGTGACGGTTCAAATATGCCCGTCCAATTCACAAACATATTTCAGCTCCAGTCCAGGCTTTAACTAGAGATTATCACGAACTAATTATTAAAAACTAGATTCAAGTAGATCTTAATATATTATCAAGTCATCAAGTTCGATGAGTTTCTGTTAGATGGCGTTGTCAGTAATTGACGGTAACGTTGAATTTATAATAATTTGTTGCAAAGAAAAATATACCTTATTACGAAACACATAAAGTAAAGTAAGAGGAACTTAAAGTAGAGGAAGCAAGGAACGAGAGGTACGATAGGCCGATGGACCCAAGAGGCCAGTGTGATTCGAGAGCTCCGATAGGGACGGTAGGAAACTAGCAAAATTACACCTTAAAATAGGTTATATGTATAAAGATCAATGTTGCTAATTGGGAAACAAGGGACGTTTGAGACTTAAACGGTCTGAGTGATTCCAGTGATCAAGGGGCACGTTAAAAAAGTATAAATAGGAAGGAAAATGGAAGACAGGAGTCATTTTTTTTATCCTCGTTTACGAGCGGACGGACAGCGACTTCTCAACATTGGGTTGGTTTTTTATTTCTGTTTAACTTTTTGATTTCATTTTTGTGTGTATTGTTATGTGTAGGTACATTTTCAGGAGTTGTGGATTGTTTTATTAGTTGTCATAGTGTCTGGCGCGTTATTTATTAATTAATATTTAAATTGGGATTAATAATGACTACGAATACCTATAGCTTGAACCACGTAAGCTCCAGAACCAGAGTAAGGAGTACTTTGTGTCCCTCTTGACCCTTGAGCACTAAAGACATTACTGGCTTTTACTGTCAATAGACAGAGACCATAAATTCAAGACTTCTCTTGCTAAGTAAGAAAATATTAGAATCAAATGCTAGAGGGATGTCCAGTCAGGCTAGTCGAGGCCCATAGTCCTGGTGATAACCAGCTGGCATTACCAGCCATCGGAGCGGTGGAGTGGGCCCCGGACCTTGGCAAAGTAAATTTGCCATGGCATTCATAATAGTACAATATTTACCTATTTCCAATGATCTAGGCAAAACATAAATAAAACTTTAAGCAAATTACTTTATTTTAGTCAATAATATAATCTTCAAATATCAATACTGACTTATTTTGATCAAAGACCAAAACAAAGGAACTTCATATTCTAGTTATTTAAGTTGTAAATAGGAATTATTGCTCATTATAACTATACCAATCTTATATGCACGAAACGGATTTAGGTTACTACTAATATTTAATTCACAACGTAAGTTCCTATACTTTAGACGATCACAAGGCCAAAATAAGATCATAATTCAGTATAATTTATCCAAGAGATTATATTTATAGGGGGGGTCGTTACAACCTAGAACAAGTCAAAGTGAAGATGATAATATCTATTCAATTGAAGTTGTTTATTAATATATTGTATTGTACCCTTGACTCGATAACACCGATTGCGAACAAATTCGAATAATAAAGAGATTTGAATGCCAGTTGTATGTTAGCGATTAGTCACGAATGTGCTTTGGAGCCCGCATTACATCATTGAGCTCCATAAAGTGTTCTGAAAATATTTCATTGAAATAATCCCTGCTATAATATTAATAATGAGGAAGGGTATTTGTTTGTCTGTTTTTTTTATTATATTTTCATGACTAATCAAGTAAAGACAGCTGCAACCCCTGGGTTTCAATAGTTTCCAAGGATATAACAATAAACAAGTTCTATGCGCACTATGTCGCCGAGATTATGATAACGAGAGAATACGTCTCATATGAGGTATGACTTATTCTTCAAGTATTGAGTCATAAAGTTGTAAGGAGAAATAACGGCGAACTTCTTTTAACATCATAAATAATATACAAAATCTCTTAGCCTACATGCGAACTAGATCGTTGCATTAATTTCCATTACAATCTACGTACGGCGATGTACATAAAAGACCAAATCTTTATAAACGCGTGCGCATCAGAAAAAGCTATAGACTAACACATTCAGCGCTGTTTCTATACAAAATGGATAGATACTAAATTATGGCCTTGAAGATGTTCATGCTTTTAAATTTAAACATTATTATTGAGAGTCAATTGTTTGGAAACAAATTGCGTAGATTATTGCGTACACTGCGTATTGCAGATCTGCCACAAAACAAATTGCAAATCTCAAGTACAAACAAAGTCAATTACGACCTTTCCTTTAAATTTATAAACTCGGTGATCCTGTGATTGTGTAACCTGCCCACCTACTATTATTATTATGTCGGGAACCTTGTGTTCAAGGGCGCGCTATATCCCGGGCAAAGAGTAGACTAAGAAACCAACTCAAAAACGCATCAAAACCTCCGTAACCAATGCCTTTGCACGTAATTCGCTAATTGAGTGAAAAAAAACCTGTTAATTAATTTTTTATTAATTAATTTAATTTATTGTAAATTGATTTGGTTTACATAGTACCTTATTCTAAATGTCGCCAAACTGTGTGCCAGTTTGTTGGCGACCGATGCGCTCAATAATCTAATACTTTTTTGGTTCGTACAGTCAAGGTCACAAACATGCATACACTTCAGTACCCTGTCTATTCAATGTTATGTTTAAACTGCCATATATAAATTTCACAGCGATTGAAGTGACAAGGCACCAAAGCGCATACCCATCTACGACCCTGACCGTACATATACCTATACTAGTGCTTACTAACTTAATTTACGTTTCGAGTGCCAGAATTATTATAAGTTTCATCTGCCTATACCTATATTATATATGCCTGCCACTATATTCGATTATTGGAACAATTAACCCTAAGAGAACTTACTATCAGACAGTAGTATTTGTTTAAACTTTGTTTTCAAGCAGCCTATTTTTAATTTAGTTTCATCAAGCAGTAGGGGGTATTTGTTGATAGTGTATCTCCGTATTGAGAGCAAATAAATACCTTAGCATGACTAAAATACGTGAAGGTAATAATTATTAGCAGAAAATGTACAAGTGTCAATAATATTACTCGCGGATGACTCAGTCAATGCAAGCATTACTAATTCGCCCGTTTTACTTTGACAAGACACGCGTTATGCAAATCGGCCAGGTTATAGACTTCAACCGTTTACCTCAACATAATTGCCTAAGCAGTTTATGTAGGGGAAAATAATCTGTAAAGCTTTGAAGTTTAGGTCTAAGGTCCGTAGCTAACTAGGTACATAGGTATCTATATTTATAAGTAGGCAAGGAACTGATGCAAGAGTGCAAGCAAAACAAGTCTCTGGATATTTTGTCCTCGTAGAGTTGAGTCACCAGCATCTTAAAACAACTTTACCAGTAATATAGAAATAAAACTTAGAGTATACCCTACTAAAATTTATAAACACATGATTGTGCTTGTATGATCAAGTTTGCGGTAGTAAAATGATATCAGAATTTTTTGTGTGAATAGTAATCAGGAAGGCTTGTGATTTTTATTAGAAATTATTTATGAATGGCGCAGTTATTCCCTAATCTAGCGAGATTGTAAACTTACGACACAGGCAGGGCCGAAATTAGAGGTCTGGAACCCTAACTTTTTTTAGAAATTCTAATTCTGATTGTGGAGAAGTGAGGACTTGTGGAGGCCCCGGGGCTGTCTGTTCGGATTGTATTACTAATAAGAATTAATAAAAAAGAAAAAATAAAGGAATTTAATAGGAAGGAAAATAAAAAGGAAAAATTGGTAAAGTATCTCTCAAACTCTAAGTAAATTGTGGAGAAATAACATTATTAACGCTATTTAGTTATTACGCTCACCTATGTTATAAACTGCTGAAAACGATATTGTTCGTACAAAATCTCATATTTTATGGTATTACATTGAAAGAAACGTCACAAAAGAAAAATTAAAGCAAAACATTTTTGCACGGGAGAGGGAAAGTAGAATCACTCAGTAACACCAACTCGCTGAGACCTTGAAAATGGCAATAACAACGAACGCGGCCGCGCCAGATTGCAAGACTATATTTTAATGTAATCATTGCCAGGTGTTACAATATGCTTAATTGTATAATAAATACTTTGATGTGATCAAACAGTCTTTGTTGACTTTAATTTAAACCATGTTAAAATAATGTCATTTCTTATTTACAGATCTGCGGTTAACAGAGGCAACGACAACAGTAGGAGTCAATTGACGGTTAGGTTGATATACTTGGTGGGTTAAGTGAAGCGTACGATAATCACATGAGGCTACACAGCGCGTGGATATTTCAAGCATGCAGCAGTGGGTGTTCGCCGTGGTGACTGCGGTCTTGGCCTTGGCTGCAACTGGTATGCACACATTTAAACCTTTTAACGATCGCAGGATAAAAATGTATTGTACCTACGCGTATTTGTAAAGTTATCACGCTATGAGTCTTACGAGTGCAATAATAAACAGACTTTGAATGTCATGTAAATGTCATGTCATAAAAAAACTGTAATTTCTGCCTTGAAATGAAACAGACATCTCGCTGAAAATTATTTTCTTTATATAAAAAATAGGACATTGCCATTTAAAATTATCACGACCTTTAAGTTTAATTCTTACAGTAACATTTCGGTTTTCAGTTAGTTTGCCTTAGAACACTTCCAAATAAATCGTACAATATGACCATAAAAAGAGCTACTGGACCTAGTATTGCTACCCATCGATATCCTGGATACGGGTCACGAAAACTGAAGCAAAGACCTCCGAATTTCCTACCATTCTCTTTGCAAGAACTACCCGGAGGGCCAATCAAATAAACAGGGTCATCTGTATCGCACCTGGATTCAGAGTCCTCATAGAAAGAATATCTCGTAACTAGTCTAGCAACGGCTCCTGCTGTTCCGTTTTTAAAGTTATCAATGTTGTAATCTTCATATTTTCTAATTCCACCTGCTGCATACATCTGGCTCAAAACGCTCACACCCCAATGTTTAGTAGTATTCAAATGAAACCATGGCCTTTCAGATGTATTCGTTGAAACATTTTCTGATTTCAAGTTATACACTTCATTTAGCACAATGCCCATCGCAGCTAAGTAATCTAAATCCGTAACGCTAGTGTCGTCAAATATAACGAATTTGCTTGTAACATCATCATGAGACAGGATTCCGCAATAAAATTTGGTTGATAGGACGAATAATGCACCAGGGGCAAAATTACACACAACTCTTATGTCCCCGTTTTCTCTTGTTCCATAAGCACATCCTATTTTGTTTGTGGCCGCCCACATAATTTGAGCAGTATTCAATGTCAGGCGACTGACGTGTCCACATTCAATGTCTCGCTCTTGTAGATTATCTCCAGCGCTCAAGAACCATGCGTGAAGACATCCGACAACAGCTGGTACGAAGCATTCTGGACGCGGTATACTGGCAAAGGAAAAAAAATATATAGACAATCGGTTAACACCAGGTCGGGCAGTGCTTGACTAGACAGCATAAGCGTCTTAAATTGTTTTTACGGTTTTTCCTAACCGAGTTCGATTGAAAGCTTAGTCGGCTATGTCCCGTAACTTTTTGATGTACTCATACTCATATTTATTTATAATATCAAAATATTACATGTCAAATTGTTATTATTATTATTATTTATATAATTCATTTATGTAGTAAGTAGTGTTATTTTTAACCCCTGACGCAAAAAAAAAGGGTGTTATAAGTTTGACGTGTGTATCTGGGTATGTATCTGTGTATCTGTCTGTGACATCGTAGCTCCTAAACGGATGGACCGATTATGATTCAGTTTTTTTTTTTTGTTAGAAAGGTGACTTAATCGAGTGTTATTAGGTTGGTTTAATGAAAATCCGTTAAGCTGTTTAAATGTTATCTGAAAGGGATTTTGCCGGGAGTTTTTAATAGTTGAGATCTTGTAGTGACGAAGTCCGTCCAGTGACGTACATACGTGCTCGGAGCCCGTTTAAGTGTTTATCAGAAGCTTTTACTCAGAGGTTTTTTAGGCGCTGAACAAAAATTTGAGGCAAAGATCTCATGTCGCAGTTTCGTTATCTTTCCGGAAAGTATATTTGCGTTGCGTGAATTGGGGGGTAGTGTCGATGGTAATGTGTCTACTACTGCAACTGAACTGAACTGAACTGCATATATACAATTAGTAGAACGTTAGAACTAAAATTAAAAATACCATTGCGAGTCAGGTTGAGTTTCATGTGGTCGCAAACAGCATCCAGATGCTGATTTTGTGCAATCTAGCTGAGTGACGAGTTCATTATTAAGGGAAGAACATGCAGCAACTCCTGGGAGACATTGGAGGAGCCACCTATAAGCCATCCTCGCCAAATCCGCGTCGTACATTATTTGTTGCATATTGGCAGCAGAAGGCAAATGAGCGTAATCACCTGCAACCCGCAATGCGACACGATTCCTCATCGAATTTATAGTATTCATTATCGTCGTCTGTTCATAAATATTTGGACTGGATACTATATATTTTGAATCACATATTTTAGAAATTGTGTCATCTGGAAAAAGGCAGAGAGTGTGATCTCCGTAGCAGGGTTCTTGCTCACACCACTTGGGATCGATGGTTCTCGAAAATTTTCCTATTTTCACTATGGGAACTTGATTTGTATCGTGCATCACATCGCTCAGGTCTCCTGCATATATAACAAAAACATCGTCGGCTTTCTTACGTTCCATTCTGCCAAATAACAAAGGCAATTCCCAGCATGGATATTTTTCAGGGACGTACCAGACATTTTTAACAACTTTCGTTTTTAGTTTGTTTCGGAATGAAAATTTTTCGGCTGAGGGGGCTAAAAATAATAAATCCGTATTAAATAATGCATTACTGATGTTACTTGATTCATCTCGTGTTGTATTCTTTATCGTAATTTTATCCAAATCATCCTCTGCATCCGATGTATTGTTGGTCTTGTCAATGACAAATTCGGAGTCACCCTCCTCCGTAGTTTCTTCACGTAACATAGACTTTCTGTTCTCATTTTTTTTCTTTTCATCGTATATGTATTCATATTCTTTAAATAATTCCATCTTATTTAACTTAACATTATTGGGCAGATCTTCCTGTCGCGATTTTTCATAACTGAAGTCGATTTTATGACCTTCTCTAACACTAATGGTTGTGGTGGTTGCTTCATCCACGGTATCTTGTTGTAGTTCATTTCCATCTCTTCGGGCATCTTGTAAATTGCTATCAGGATAATCGCTAGAGCTCTTTTCGTCCTCGTAGTAATCAGTATCGACGGCGTAAGCTTGTATAAACAGAAGAAATGAAAGCAATATTGCCGATTTGGTCTCCATATTTGATATTTCATGACCCCCTAGTTTTATCAATATACCAATGTACAGTGGTGGCCAGATAATTAGGGACGCTTGTGTTTTTCCCATACAATTGCCTTCAAATGTTCGTCCGTCCGTCCATCCATCCATCCCAACATCCATAATGTATTCTGTGCGCTATGATCTAGAATTGCCGCGTAAAACTGTCGATCTCGAAATGTCGCCTGAGAACGGATAATGTGTGGTGAGCGACAGTTTTAGCCGGGAAAGCATGCCGTAGAAATAGAATAAACCACGAAAAAATGATCGGGAAACAGCTTAAACCGCTGTATCAAGATTACGCTTCAGCAGTTTCAGCTAGAGGATGACTATTTTTATTATAAACTTTACCACCCTTTATGTAGAGCTGTTGGTATCCCCAACAATTTAGTTTTTTTTTTAACTGAGACAGTATGGGTACTTCTAAAACCATATATGTAAGTTATGTAGGAGATAAAGGAGAAACTGTCTTAGGAACAATTAGGTCTTTTTTATGAAATGAATTAATATTTAATTAGGTAATTAAATATAATTAATTATTTATACTCGTACCAAATGATATAGACACGACAATCAGTTATATTCTTAGCATACCACCTGCTCATTTACCAATAGTATCAGTGAAATAAATTAAATAATAATAATTAAACATTTAAAAAAAGATAATAAGGTGAATAGAGCTAAAAATATATAAAATGCACTAAGGTCACCGAGTGCATTACAGTGAAGATTACGCGTGAGGAGCTATGAGTCACGCACGCCGCGATGAGTGCGGCACACAGACAGACGTGGGTTTTTTCAATGCATATTTGTTAATTAAATACCAGTACACCACACATGAAACACTTTCTAACTTTCAGTTTCATTTCAGTGAGCGGTGAAATGTTCTTAACTTACGTTAAAAACTTATAAATTGGAACATTATGGTCTATCAAATAATGCTCTAAGACTTATGTCTTCTTACCTCAGTGATAGAACACAAACGGTTGTTGTAAACAATACGCAGTCTGCTGGCGCTGCAGTTAAATTAGGTGTGCCCCAGGGCTCTATATTAGGTCCTTTCTTATTTTTGGTTTATATAAATGACTTACCACCCATAGTAGATACACTTTGTAATATTGTACTATTTGCTGATGATACATCACTCATTTTCAAGGTAGACCGAAAATCCGTCGACTACAGTAGGATAAACGCCGCGCTTGTTAAAGTACTTAATTGGTTTACGAGTAACAACTTACTACTCAATGCTAAGAAAACTAAATGTGTTAGGTTCGTTTTGCCTAATGTTAAACCGGTAAATTCTAGTATTTTTCTTAATGGCGAGTGTTTAGAAATGGTAGATAAGGCACTTTTCTTAAGCATAACTATAGACAATAATTTGCAATGGAGTCCCCATATAGCAGTTCTAGCAGGCAAATTAAGTAAGGCCGCTTACGCCGTTAGGAAAATTAGACAACTTACCAATGTTGAGACAGCTCGCTTAGTTTATCATAGTTATTTTCATAGTGTTATGTCATACGGTATTCTGGTTTGGGGAAAAGCAGCTGACATACAAACTATATTTGTGTTACAAAAAAGGGCCATTCGCTCTATATATAACTTAAATTCCCGTGATTCATTAAGAGAACTTTTTAAACAAATTAATATTTTAACAGTAGCATCCCAATGTATTTATGAAAATATTATGTATGTTATTAAGAACCTAGACTCTTTCGTTAAAAATTCTGATATACATAATTAAATACTAGGAATAAAAATAAAATTGCCATAAAAAAGTTTCGTGTCCGTAAAGTATATAAATCATTTGTAGGTCAATGCATTCATTTTTATAATAAATTACCCGACGTAGTTTTAGAGTTACCCCTTCCAGCACTTAAAAATTACTTGAAAAAGTCATTGATGTCAAAGGCGTACTATAGGGTCGAGGACTATCTAACGGACAAAAATGCTTGGCCTAAACCAGAAAATTAACTAATGTTTAATGTTCAATAGCTTACCTACTACTGGTACATACCTCATAAAAATCATGTAAACGCTGTATCTTGTCTAGGGGACACGGTTTATGTAGGAAGACATGTCAAAACTGTTTTGTGTGATATATATATATATATATATATATATATATATATATATATATATATATATATATATATATATAAATTTTCTCGTAGTCATTCTGACATGTTTTCCTGCAAAACTACGCAGATATTTAATATTATTTTCACAGTTTTATATAATGCTAGAATAAGTAGTGACATTGTTGTATTTTTATTAAAAAAATGACTAACTGTTGAGTTTCTTGCGGCGCTTCTTCTCAGCAGTGGTCTCCTCTTGGGAAGCGCTGGTAGATTTTGATGTGTAAAAGTGCCCGTGCGGCCTACTTACTGAATAAATATCTTTTATCTTATACCTTAAATTATTGGTGGTTGTTACTTGGACAAAGCTGTGGAAATCAAACAAAGATCCGAGAGCTCCACGTTGCGTTTCTGCCGTAGCTACCTTCCCTTTGTGATTTTCGTTTTGTTAGGTTGCCAATGTTGCCATGCTATTTGTTGCAACGCCAACGCCATCATCACATACGCCGTCCAACGGGGGAATTATTTGCTAAACTATTTCTAAAAAAATTGTTTGACGTATTTCCATCGAGGTTGCTTTTTTTTGGTTGGCCATCCCCATAGTTCTCCTAAAATATATGCGGCCAACGAAAAACAAAAATACGAGTACATACCTACTACAACGGGCGTCACTTCGCAATTCAGTTTACGACGAGTGAAAGGAACAGGACTACGGCAATTATAATCTTGTCCCTTCTATTTAATATAAACACATACCTCAGGTTTTATCGAAACTCGTGAAAAAAAATCGGAACACGCAGTTCAGGCAAAGCGAACATTTCCGGTAATTTCAAATCATGCAATAGGGCGTAATGTTGGTATTATCTTGCATTTTATAATAAATATTCAAAGAACGGAATGTGATGTAGATGGTGTTACATTTTTAGGCTCGGCGCTGCAATGCTACCAGTGCCTCATCAACCCACCGCCGGGCCAATATTACAACACGACCAAGCTCTGCGTGCACTTCGACCACTCCGACAGGTTTATCGTGGACTGCCCCTACTCGACCATGTGTATGAAGCAAGATATCCATCTAGACATACAAAATGGAGGTGAGCCAACTATGTATATCTATCGTACTAATATTATAAATATGAACGTTATGACGTTTATGGCGGAATAGATTTCTGTCAAATTGAGAATATGGTATATGTCCTAGATTTCCTAGGTCCTATTTCGACAAAACTTTTCGTCCTTCTAAGTTAGTTAGTTCCCGATGTATCTTCGAGGGTATACCTTGTAAAGTCACTGATAATAGCTTGTATTTTAGATGTTGCACTGCTGGCTGCAAGACCACTTCCTCAATAAGATACATTAAACTTTTCATTTCACAAATAAAAATACTCAATTTAAAAATAATATATTTTTGAAACTATTTCAGAAAATATTTTTGCATTTTAAACTGTTATCCAACGTCATTAATTATAAAACCATTTACCAATTAACAAATTAAATATTCCAGTGAGAATAACCGGGGTGCTGCGCGACTGCGCGCCTCAGACTTTCAAGTACCAGGACTACAAGAACGGCCAGTGGTCTCCCAAGATGGAAGTCATGGAGCCCTACAAAGAGGGATGCATGGCTGTAGACGACAAAGGCGAGAGAACGCCTACAACTAGGTAACTGCAATTAAATCAATAGACGAACGCCCTAATTACGACATTTTCTTCTTCTAATTCAAGTTCCTCTCCACTACCGGGGATTAGCAGACATTCCGCATACATCGCTAATCTCTTGCCGAAAGGAACATCTCTTCAACCGTGACGCAACCTTTGTCTTTTATGTTTGTGAGCTATGGCGTCTAAGATCTTCCGACACCTTTTTCTTTTCATCTCAACTATGTCCTTTAGTACCAACATTAGCATAAGATTACTAACAAAGTGTAGGTTAACGACAATATATTTGTTACTACCATGTACTGTACACGACATCGACATATGTAGGTAGTTGTGCGCCAGACAAAAAGATCGAGATGAAGTAAATCTTTTGTCTACAATAAGTTATGTATGTATGTTCTAAAATCAATGTTAAGATAGAAAAATCCAATCAGGTGACAGTTTGGGAATTCTCGTTGGACATAGTGGTGCAATTTGAGGAGTGTTTATTGCATATTTATCGACAAAGTATTTATGGAAGGGAGAGGATAACAAAACGAATTGTTTTTCACGTAGTTGTAGCTTCGATATATATAACCCGATCTTAATCCATTGCATAACCTAATTATAAACTTTATTTCAGAAATTGCTACTGCCGTAGCGATCTCTGCAACGCGTCCAGCACCAACCACGAGGGGTACACCGACATCATGGGCGTCATAGTTGTGTTCAACCTCATGAAATACATCAACAGCCTTCGGTAGTGCACAACTGAGCCTTTACAGACGTAATTACCTGTGTGCGAACAGTGAACAGTGAGAATAACCCTCAAAAGGGGATAGTGGTGAATTTTGACTTAAAACATGTGCAATATCTAATTATTTATAAAGATCGCGAGTTCCTCGAATCCTTAACGAATTGAATCGAATGTAAAGATGCCAAAGTGTAAGAAATCGAAAACAACTCTTGAAAGATAATACATGTTCCTACGTGGTGGATAACTACACTCAAACAATCACATAAATGAAGCTTGTTACGAGTTTTAATTATAATTATGAGATGAGATTGTCGGTCCCTTGCCGGCCTTTTAGGGTAATGAAAACTCTTTTCTTGCAGGCTCCCATGTCTATACTGTTAGTATATGACAGTTTTATCTTTTACTGTATATAATGTTATATAAAAAGTTTAACTTAATTTATATTGAACCATCTATGAACCATCAAGATATCACAAATATATTTGCCAGTGCACAAGTTTTTCATTTCTCTACAATACGAGTATACCGACGATCTGGGTGAAGGCTGCGGGAGTCCGGTATTTGCTTCAATGTGGCAATTCTTGGGGAAGACAATGTCAGACTGTTTTCGGTTGACAATAGATAATGATTTTAAGCTTCACTCTGTACATAATAAATTATTATTGTCGAATAGGTTTAAGCTCTCAACTAATTAATTTTGTAACCGGATACAACATATTTAGTTTTCTTTTACCCAACTTTGCTAGGCCAAAAGGGGGTACCAACAGAGGGAAAAATAACTGCCCGGACACAAGACCTCAGTTGCACTGATCAAAAAACATGGACAAGTCATAAAAGTACCCTCAAATTATATAAAACATAGTGAAACTATTGCAAATAATATTTAGTTGTTTTGTCCTTTGTTATGATAGGAGGCATTCGCTATCGGTGACTCATATATTAGTGTTTTCCCGACAGTGCCTTGAACGCATATGTGAGTTATTAGAGTATGCAAGATTTGTATCAAAAGAAAAAAGATGCGGCGTCTGGGAATATACCAGGCCAGAGGACTGTAGCGAATACGTTAAAACAAAGTCAAAATAATGGTCTATTTAATATAGTCCCATTTAGTTGTCTTCTAGGCGAGTGTTAACTTCCAATTAGGTGATTCAGTCGTTTAACACATCAAATAAGTAGTTTAACAAATCATATGACGACGCGGTTAGCCTAGTTGGTAGTGAACCTGTCTACGAAGCTAGCGGTCCCGGGTTCGAATCCCGGTATGGACAAATATTTGTATGATGAGCGCGAGTATTTGTTCCTGAGTCATAGATGTTTTCTATGTATTTAAGTATGTATTTCTCTATATAAGTATGGTTATCGTTGTCTAGTACCCATAGTACAAGCCTAGAGCTTAGTTTGGGACTAGGTCAATTTGTGTGAGATTGTCCCCTGATATTTATTTATTATTATTTATAAATAGAAATGAAAATCTTTTGTCATGTGCCATTTGACTGTATATTCATCGACGAAATTTTAAGGAATAAATTAAGTAAGACGACGAAATTTCGAAATGTCTAGTCCTGTGCAATGCGCACTCTGTAGGTAATGGTATGTTCAATATGTTCATCGTCTTTACAAAGACACTTACGATTGTAAATACAGTTATTGTGAAACAAAAGCTGTGCTAAAATTCCAACTCCATAGCGAGGCCATGCCATGAATGTGTCGTCACTAATTGAATGATGTTTTCGATAATTTAATTAGCATATTATCAAGTACATACTCCAGCCTCAGTGCCAATTTTTAGAAGTGTCTTGTGAATGTTGAAGCTACACTACTATTTCCGACTATTTTCCAAGATTTCTCGACAGACAGACAGTGATTTCCTAGACACCAGCTACGTTATTTTATTGCTTATTGGAAATGCTAACGCAACAGTAGTTTTACTACCGTTCTATCATGTTTTGCCTCAGCCATCTGTCAATTCTATTGTAATGAAGTTGTTATGATTGGGGAACATCCAAGCAAGTGTCGCTGTGGGTGTTTAAGTGATAAGTGATGTGTACAAGTGAAGATGTCAATTTTCATACACAATGTGAGGTGATTTGCTTATTATGTTAACAATAAAGACAATATAAAAATATAGTTTCCCTCCTTGACTCATTTTAGTAGATAACCTTTTGTTTATAAAACATCAACAGCAATATGTTGTACCTACAAGTATCGTAGCCCATCTGCCGATCGATGTACGCCGAATGATTGGTAGTGCGCTGCCTACGAAACTAGCGGTCATGGGTTCGAATCCCGATATGGGCAAATATTTTTGTGATGATCATAAGTATTTGTTCCTGAGTCTGGATGTTTTATATGTATTTCAAGTATATATTTCTCTATATAAGTATGTTTATGGTTGTCTAGTATCCATAGTACAAGCCTAGAGCTTATCTAGTTTGGGACTAGGTCAATTTGTGTAAGATTGTCCGCTGATATTTATTTATTATTAGATTGCGCAATCGACAAGTTACATCAAAAGGGTAAGTAACATTATGTTAATAAGTTTTACATCTTACCTAATGGTAGGTACCGCATGCTAATTTAATGTCATATCCAAATTAATTTACCTGACAATAGCGCGGGGCGTTTTTGGCCGCTGGAAGCTTGTGTAACGGATTGCTTGCAAATAATAATCCTTATGTTAGACTCCGAAGCTAATAAAGCGGAGTATGTAATCAAGGCTAAATGTTTGCTTTTTCGTTAACCCCAATTAAGAGTAGGTACCCAGAAAATTAATTTGCGCCGAACAAATTGTAGGTGGCCATTCGTTTATATAGTCCAGCCAGACACACCCTGTCACTGTCAGTAAAGTTATTAAAACAAGGTCAACGTTCGCTTAGCACGCCTAGCGCCTGTACTCAGGTGCAAGTGAAACAAAAACCATGTTTTGAAAACCCGACTGCCTTTATAGAATACGGATTTTGACTTCTGCAGCATCAGAACTTGAAATTAAGTAGAGAAGTCTTCAACACGAAATTAAAATTAACAATCTCTTACACCCCGTATTTTAGATGGTGGTACATACCTCTACAGCATCAAAGTTTGAGGATCAAAGATTAAAATCAATACATAGTATAAAATGACGTCGCCCTCCGCGTCTGTCTGTCCCTATGTATGCTTAGATCTTTAAAACTACGCAAAGGATTTTGATGCGGTTTTCACCATCAGTTAGATAATTCTTCACTGAACGTTTATGTATATAATAGAACCCGGAGCGAAGCGAGGGCGGGTCGCTAGTAGCCTATAAATCCATAGATAAAGACCGATGAAATTATATGATATGATTGCAATCAAAATCCGTTTAACTAGTCTACAGGTCATAAAACAAAAATGTATGCGTATTTACACCCGAGAAACATAACACTGCTTGCTAGGCAGTCGGCTTAAAAGAGACGTGTATTACAGTAGCGATAAAGAGAATAAATAATATACAACCACATGTCGCAAATAAAGCTCTCCGCGTCAAGGTCAATTGCCTTTCGCGCACTCGGCTAACTGTGACATCCAAGACAATGGATACTTTACCTAATGACTATGTCAGCAGTATTTTTCTGAAATCCAATTGTTTTCTGAGCTGTTCATAGGAACCCACGCTAAATGCGAATAAATTAGAATTCGTTACCGCTAGGTTAACCAGAAACCATATACGTTCCGGTCCGTTTATGGTAAGCATAAAATACCAAAAACATCTTCATTTTGAGATATGACGACGCGGCTAGCCTAGTTAGTAGTGACCCTGCCTACGAAGCTAGCGGTCCCCCGGGTTCGAATCCCGGTATATTTGTGTGATTATTTGTTCCTGAGTCATGAATGTTTTCTAATGAGTCAAAGTCATAAATATACATACATATATATACATTCCCAAGACGCCATAACTGCACACCTCTATGCTACTAACGATAAAGTCACGTGTATACATATATTTGAACGCGATGACTGTATAGATATTTATGCCTTTGACTGTATCATTATTTAAGTATTTATTGTTTGTATTCAAGTATGTTTATCGTTGCCCAGTAGGTACCATACAAGCCTAAAGCTTAGTTTTGGACTAGGTAAATTTTTGCACAACTGTCCATATTTATTTATCTGAATATTGTCTCTTTAGGGAGACAAATATTTTTACAAATAGCTTATTATCAATAAGCCGAGGTCGTCAGGATAGACAAAGTAATATGATAAGTAAGTTTTCGAACAGTTCAATGTGTTTCAAACTACTGCTAACTGTCGGTGAATTTATTTTGATTTTAAAACCCGACACCGCGCAGTAGCTGTGTGTGGATGTGCTTGGG
This sequence comes from Tortrix viridana, assembly GCA_963241965.1. Classification (NCBI taxonomy): domain Eukaryota; kingdom Metazoa; phylum Arthropoda; class Insecta; order Lepidoptera; family Tortricidae; genus Tortrix; species Tortrix viridana. The sequence continues at coordinate 5,745,562 of OY725191.1, read as the reverse complement.
TCTCTCCTCTGTACAAGCTTACCGAAATTATTATTTTTGCAAAAGTATTTTTATAGCACACTTACGCTTTCGTACAATATTATCGTCTGTAGCACTCAAAGGATATGACAAGCGCCATTATCGCGAATGTTTCACAACCGTAACGGGTGGAAGGGCAATGTGGATGCGATATAAAAAAACATATTACAGAGACGCTTTAGCCCGGATTGCCAATCACAGTTAAATATTTTATTCGAGCACTTTAGCTCAGTTATTGTTATAGAAGATTAAAAAACAGATCGTTTTACAGGCCTTTGCTCTCAGTAACAGATTCAAAAATATATTAATCAATATATATATTAAAAAAGATAATGCATTCTTTCTCACGAGAAGAGCTGTTCAAATTATTTTATTTATAAACTCGTAGCCACTAAACAGGTGCTTCCAAAAAACAACAATCAAACCTGATCAATGAACTTGCTTTGCCTATTTACATCGTTGTGTAAATATTATTTCACAGAAAAAAACTAAAAACAGGCCAGACGAGACCAAACAGACATTACCTAGTTACTTAAATGAACAAACTTATAACTAAGGTCAGGACGTGTCGGATAAGAAAACGTGATCTTAGCAGATGGTGGGCAAAGTGAACGACCTTCTAAAACTCGGGCGATGTTCGCGGCTCGTAACCTTTATCACAGTCGACCGCTACAGGTATTCGCTGAAGTGCATTTGTCACTGCGCAGCGTTATCTGTTGATAAAAATAAAAACAGCGCACCGAAGGACGTCTCGGAAAAAATCTATTAGTAAGAAGAAATCCGCTGAACGTTGGGCAGTCTCGGGCCGGCGCCGGCATCGACCGAGTGATTCACGGCGACGCGCGCTAAGAGCCTTATTCCGTCGATATTTGGACATGTCCCGTTTTGCCACTGTGCCCGTTCCCTGTGATTCATGACTCGAATGTGGAGGTGCCAATTTCAGTCGAGTGTAGAGCAGGCTCGGCCACATGCGTCGATACCGCACTGTTGTAAATACATACCAGGCCAATGTTAAACATATGTGTTATTCTTCGAAGATATTTTTTTTTATAAATTATAAGTGAATATTGAATGCGGTTGGTTGCACAAATATGGAGTTGACGCTGTTTATAGTCACGTTTCTATGGACGTTAAAAAGTAAGTACTTATTCGTTGAAGTAAATATTTCGACACAATGAAAAACATGTTGAATTTTCTCTAAAATTTATTAATTTTCTAAAACATCAGATCAGATACTAACAATTTTAAAGTTTTACAAACTTATACACTTGTAAAATTTTCTTTACTAATGGTTTGAACGATTGAAACAAAGTTCAATTATCAAAACCGCAAGCACTATTCTGAGAATCGCTTCGTTCGCTAAGGAATAAAAGGTAACGAAACAAAGTCTACTTAATTGTGCGCAACACGTCCCGAAAGTTGTTAAAGCGTCTCCTTCCACAACTCATTATCAAAGTATTTCAATGCTATGTTCATATGGTACAAGTCATTAGGTATAGTCGCACGGTAGGCGTTAATCAAGGCTGATCCAAGCTAAAAAATACAATTAATTATTGGGAGCCGTCGCACCATACTCGGAATGTAAATGCGCGGATTTAGACAAGGCGGCCTGCACTGACTGACCCAGACAAATCGCGCACTTTAATTAATCGTTTAACTGCCGCACTCAGAGACGTCAATTAATTTGTAAGTTTGATTAAAGTTGCTGCGTCTTATTCTATTGCTATAGCAAAGAAAGTGACAGCAGCAACTTTAATCAAACTTAAAAGTTAATTAACGTCTTTGAGTCCGGCCGTAAGGTAGATAAGGGTCAATAATCTATTTTTTGTACCTCGTTGCCATGGTGACGTCTCTTGAGCAACTGTTTAAAACTATGATTTTTAAAGTATATAAATCCACCAAACATCAGTTTTTGTGGCGATTACAAGCCCATTATTTTATGGGTTTATTTTTCTAAGAAACTCTATCATTGTTGTCCAGGTGACAATGGGATAGAATAACAACCAGAAAAAGTTGATTCTCCCATAAAGTAATACATATCTAATTTGTTGCTCACCCAGTGACAATAAAACTGTTATGTTATTAACCTCTCGTTAGCTTAGGCACTGATCAGTGCTCAAAATTCTTTTTGTATATTTTTGCTCTTTTTTTGGGCTAGGTATATCATAATCCTTGACTAAACCTTGATATTTTTTCACTTCCCGCATACAAAAGGTTAATAAGTAATATTATGTTTTATTCAAATGGTTATCATATTTAAAGGTTAATGAGATATTTATAAACGTAGATACCAAGCTCCGTCATATCAGTTGTAAAATAATATTCACTAGAATTGGTGAATATTATTTTACAACTGATATATAAAGACTTTGTGTTTGGTGAATTATTAATTTATTTTTGAATACTAGTATACAACATTAGTAGCTAAAGTTAAAAAATAAATAGTACCACTAACGGTCTAGTCTAACCGCATAAATTTATCAACAATATTCCGGTTACGGATTGCTAAATTTAGATACGAGTATTATAGCCGTTTAGTTCTCAGTCACGATAATTACTGCGAAGCTTTGGTTGCGTTTTTGGTCCTTGTTTTCACTGAAAACTAAGATAGTTCGATATGATTTTTTACACTAAGATACGTAATGAGTTAATGACTCATGGCCCAAGAATTTGACCCCTCTAATTACTTACAAAAATATAAATAAATTAAAGTAGTGTATTCCTCATACACCTATCATACAACAATTTAAAAAAGCCATCTTGTAATTAGACTTCCATTACTTATAAAAAATTGGGCTTATTTTTCGTTTTAAAAATGATCTCTTTATATTTTGTAAAGTGCCAATTGTAGGTATTGTGATGCCTGTCAAATTCTGAGACAGAGTCGCGAGCTAATGCTCACTTCTGTACAGTAATTTTTCAAAAGAGGTGCTCTAATGGAGTACTAATTGCAGTATAACAATGTATTAGTTCCGTGACGGCATCGTACATTTGCAGTATAACAATGTATTAGTTCCGTGACGGCATCGTACAATTGCAGTATAACAATGTATTAGTTCCGTGACGGCATCGTACAATTGCAGTATAACAATGTATTAGTTCCGTGACGGCATCGTACAATTGCAGTATAACAATGTATTAGTTCCGTGACGGCATCGTACAATTGCAGTATAACAATGTATTAGTTCCATGACGGCATCGTACAATTGCAGTATAACAATGTATTAGTTCCGTGACGGCATCGTACAATTGCAGTATAACAATGTATTACATCGAAACAATTGAAACAATAACATCGTATCGTATGTAGATGCGACACATTTCGTTGCCGGACTGCCGACGACTCCGATGAATAAATAGAGCCATAGTCAAAATAGTCATTATGTAGTTGTGTAAAATAAGTTACCTACTTAAATCGGGAAATCACTTTAAGGAATTTTTAAAAAGAAAAATCCAAAAGCGGGAGAATAACGTTTTCAAAAACTGAAATGTAAATAATTTTTGATTAAAATAAAATAAACTATAACCGCCTAGTAATCAAACAGCTGCCAAAAAAAAACAGTTTAAGGTAAAATTGCCACTGAAGTAGTAATATCTAAGGTATACTTAGTACACAATTTGGTGAAAGAAAATATGTGTATTATCCAGGGGCTCTACAAACGTCGAATATACGAATTCGGCGTTAAAAATATTTAAAACCAAAAACCGACTTCAGTTTCATTGACATAGATGATTTGAAAAGGTGTTATTATTTACTTTTTTTTGATTCGGTTCATTGTTTTTTAAAACATTAAATTTTTTAGTAAATAGAAAACCAAATATACTTAAACCAAAAAATTAAATAAAAAATGTTTCACACGTTAAAAAGTTTCCGTACTTTTGAATTTGCTATGTAATTACGCTAATGAGTCGGGTCAGTGGCCCGCACTGCGCAACAAAATCTGGTGCATGCCAAGAGAGCACTTCAGATATAGATCCCATATATATTTAATTCAAGGAAAATCAACTGCTATCAACCAATAGTTTTTTTAGGGATTTTTAATAATTAAAAAATGAATTCAGGGAACCATCTTTACAAATGAACCTACACTCAAAGTTACCTATGCTATATCCCTATGGGTACTTAACAACAAAAAAAATTCGTGCTCATTAGTCATTACTCATTACACAGATACGTTACAGGTATATAAGAAAGACCTTATAGGACCTATATCTAATCCGTATCCCGTGAATTAATCTGCATTGCAAAAATAACGACCTAGTTAATTGATCGGATTGACAGAGCGCTAAAGTCACCTTATTACCCTGAACGATATCTGTTTTTCACAGCGTCCTCAAGTATCCGCTGCCACCTGTGCGATCCTGAGATATCGTACTACCGCAACATCCCGATCTGCGACCACTTTAACAGCGCAGACGAAGCCTTCATCACAGACTGCCCTAAATCAACCATGTGCGTCAAGAGGGTGACCTCACTCGACATTGGAAACGGGCGTAAGTTAAGCCGATCCACCATAATAACCAAATTGATAGTTATATATTTATATGTTAGCATAAAATCATCACCTCGTCAGCCAATAGAAGTCCAGTGCTGCTGGGCATAGGGCTCTTTAAGGATATATAGCCTAGTTGGTAGTGACCCTGCCTACGAAGCTCGGTATGGACAAATATTTGTGTGATGAGCGCGAGTATTTGTTCCTGAGTCATGAATGTTTTCTAATGAACAGTCAAAGTTATAATATACATTCCCAAGACGCCATAAATAACTACACACCTGGATGCTACTAACAATAAGGTCGTGTGTATACATATATTTGAACGCGATGACTATATAGATATTTATGCCTTTGATTGTATACTTATTTAAGTATTTATTTGTTCTATTCAAGTATGTTTATCGTTGCGGATTTGTGTGACAAGTGCGAGTATTTGTTCCTGAGTCATGGATGTCTTCTATATATAAGTATGTATATCTTTGCCTGGTACGCATAGTACAAGCCTAGAGCTTAGTTTGGGACTAGGTCAATTTGTGTGAGATTCTCCCTGATATTTATTTTAACCCAAATAACAACTAGTAACTTAAAATGGTAGTAATGGTGGTAATGGATAACCTTATTCACATTAAACAGCAATACGCGTAAATTTGTAACTAAAATTTTGTTTATTAATTTCAGTAACAACGAGCAGTGTCCAACGCGGCTGCGCTTCCCAAACAACCGACGGGGAGCAAAGAAAAGTGAATAAAAGGTGGGAAAGCCTCGACATCGTCTACGAGCCCTACGAAGAAGGATGCCAGGACGTCCCGAACAACGGGGAGAGAGCCACGAGTACCCTTATCTGCTACTGTCGAGGGGACCAGTGTAACAGCGCGAAGACACTGTCTACGGTGCTCTGGAGTTTGTTGTTACCGTTAGGAATAATGTTATTGATTAGAGAAAAGCTAATGTTCTAAAGAACACTATTACCAGGTTAATACTCAAAGCATTTATTATTTTCTTTAACGTATAAAATATACGGGTTTATAAATACTTTCAGTGTTTCTAATTAAACTATATATTACAGTAACTTGTTCAAAGGACAAATAGATAATTGAGAGCTTGTATATTTTATTAAATGTTAGTTGGCTAGTGATAAATAATGTAAAATAATATATTTAGTTAAACTATCCGTGCAGGTTCCTTAGCACATTTAAGTTAAGTTTCTTAAAGTATGGTTATGAGGAATTTTTGACGCCGGACATACCTTACTAAGTGATATAAATAAATTATGTAAATAAAGAGTAATGTATTAGTTAAAGCCTTGCATCGCCTAATAAATTTATTCATAAGTCACTCCTACCGGGGGAGCTCTCCCCGCAAGCGAGCGATATTGCAGCGTGTAGCAGGAATGATACAATACAACTACTTAAGTAGGATTAATAGGTGCTTTCTGGCTTCTTGGTAAGCTCTCTCCTACGTCTGTTCTGAATCTTTGGTATCGGCAAGGAACGTCAAATTAAATGCCTATAAATCAACATCTAAGCCGGGAATATTTGGGTTACAAAAACCGTAAATAACAAACTTTGCAATGGCAACGGAAAACGCAAAGTGTTCAGAGGCAACTTTAAAAATAGCGCACTGCTAAAATCGTAACCCGCTTATAAGCTTCGCCGTAAACGCTAATAGTTTTTGTACTACCAGAATGGTGATGGTCAAAACGCATAATGGACACCCAGATAGGTTAAAAAAAGTTAAATGTTATAAATGGAACAGTATATCTGTTGGTCCCACACTAGGCTATGCCTGTCACGTGACAATCGGCTTCGGAATATCACGTTGAAGGAAAGTACAGTTTACTGTCTACTAGTGTCGCTTCTGAAATTATTTAACTTGAACATATGAAGACTTTAAGACTAACTTAATGTTAATATAACCAAATCGATATCTAAAGCAAACTAATCTAACAATTTTAGGTACGAGTATGGCACAATTATAAATTGCACAATCATACATTAAGTTTGAATTTTGGGTACCTCTCATAATTATTTCTGACTGATTATAAATAAATTTAGTTATTGCTGTCATCTCGCAAGAGACATTTATCCTTATATAGCTGATCAGAAAAATAAAGAACCTTAAACGGGAGCGCCATTATACTATTTTAATCTATGTTACGTAAGTTACAACGGGAAATTTTAGTATATAATTATCTTTTCCGAAATAATTATTATGGCAATGTTTTCAATATTCCTGGTATGTACACCTATTTATACACCAGTTTAGCGGACATTAATTAACCTAATATGTATGTAAATTATGCTTATCATGACTACATATTAGGTATCTGTCTAATTAGGCTAAATGTAACCGCATGGGTATTTTTACGCCGCCTACATTTAGCACCGGGTATCTTCAGGGGGCCTAGCCAAGATGCACTACGCTAACTTAACCATTTTCGAAAATCGACAAAATGTATAGGAATGACGCAAGCGTCAGCCGCTTATGTCCAGCTTAATCCAAGCATTTTCCCACATAAAATGGATTTGTAGCAAAATTTATTGTATGCAGCTTCAAAACGTTAAGTATATAGGTAATTTTGTATCCATCGGAAACATACCAAATTCAAAATTCGAATTCAAATAATTACCTTACTTACCTACGTATAATTAAACGAAAATTACGATCGGAAATGTGTTTTTTATTTTGTCTATTTTGTCACGCTATCGGGCAAAGGCATCCAGGGCCTCACTGTCGGATATTCTGAATTCTGGACGCAGGAGATTTATTTAGTTGTTGTTAATTAAGCTTAAGAATGGTCCATGTGTGCATCATTCATGCAATGTCCATGTCGAAGCAACAAATAACAATTGAATGTTAGTTGGTTAACAATATCTCTACAGTTTATGCGCCGAAAAATATAAAATAATCCATATGTTTGAGTAGGTGTTCTATATTTCTTTGATAACAAAATACATACACGTTATTATTGGCAAAAATTTCACTGGACACAGTTTTGATTTCGAGAGTACCGATAGAAACAGAAAAACGAACTATGGTCATATTGTAAATTAATTACCTCTACTGTAAGTACTTGTAATTAGAGTCGAGTTTGTAATATAGAACCGTTACTTATGTCCTTGTAATTATAAAATAACCATCGATACATACTCGTGCAAATTTATTTACCTCATTCTTTCCTGCAAAATTTCAAATGGCTGTAGTTGCCGATCGTACTCCGCTGAATGCGGTAGATCCTTCACATTAGATATACTTAATATAAAATAACAATATATAATTATTTGTAACTGAATGTTAAGAAAGAAAGAAAAAGCGTTTATTTACACACATCTAACAAAAAGACATAAAAAATAATTAGGCATCATTATTAGATTATCATTAGATCGAAATTGGAGTGCAGTTTGACTTATGTGGTAAAAAATGGAACTAGCGTTGTTTTTATTTACAATCATGTGGTCTATGACAGGTAAGTAGATTTTTTATAATTTATTTTAATTTTATGTAATTTATAGTATTTTATTATGCGATCGAGTTTTAACAAATACTTAGTAAAGATAACACCCTCGACTCGACTACTATTAAATGAAAAAAAAAGGAAAAATGCGCATTATATTAATTATTTTAATTAATTATACTGATAAAGCATTATCGATAATCTCATAATAGTTACTATTATACACAATCATACATACCTATATCCAGGGTTGGGCAGTATTTCAAGTACTTGCATTTGAAATATAAATGCGTATTTTGTATTTGATATATATTTTGCAATTTGTTTGTAATCAATAATTGCAACAAAAGAAAAACAATTACTTATAGGTAGCAAAGTTTTGTTTTTACTGTCCAGTCTCACAAAAAGTTCCTTTAAAACTTAGACATCCGTCCCTTAATATAAAATAAACCTATATTTTTGCTAAACTGCTTACCTGAGCTAAAAACATTTATTTCTGATTCGACAGTCCCTGTTGTGTCTTTGAACTCGTCAAGTATTCGTTGCTACAAGTGCGACCCGACGGTGGTAACGTTGGACGGTCAGTATCAGAGCTGCGACCACGTGAACGCCAGCAACACAGCCTACATCTGGGAATGCCCGCGCTCCACCATGTGTTCCAAGAGAGTGACTACACTCAACGTTGGAACTGCAAGTAGGTTGTTTACATCTGATAAACCGTTTGTACGCAAAAATAATGAATATCAGGAGATAATCTTGACGAAGAATAATCATTTAATATATAGAAGGCCAATCAACTTTTCTTTGTACGTAGTTGGCATGGTTATCTTGGGTCACTCTTTAAAACTATTATTTTAAAGAATAATACCTAACATGTTTTTTGTGGCAATTAAAAGCCCATTCTTTTGTGGGCATTTCTTCTAAGCATATTAGTATTATATTATAATATTATAAATATCTTTCTAAGAAACACTATCACTGGGGTCTCCTGGCTTACGGGACAGAGTAACAACAACAAAAAGTTGATCGAATCAGAAAACATAAACACCCGAACCTGAGGACTAGAATATTCGTGCAGATTTCTTCGATTTTGCGAGGTTTCTTTGATTTATTGGAGGGAAAAGTTATAAGTAGGTAATTTCAGTGCAATGTCACTTGCAATCTTAGAAGCTCCCCTGGATGGCCTCCCCCTGAACCGAATCCTGGACCCGCCTTTCGAAGCGTTCATCATATTTGTCATTGTTAATAATTAAAACAAATATCATTGGACTATTTCAACAAATAGGTCTAGTCCAAAACTAACCTCTGGGCTTGTACAGTCAGCATCAAATAGCCAGGAGCAGCGAAAGTGGCCAAATATATCGCAATTTATTACTACAGGAATAAGAATGTGTGATTTAGCCATTTTTACTGCTCCTATCTATTTAAAGCTGACTATATCAATCATCATATCATAATTTAAAAGCAAGTAGCCAGTTGTATGCTCAGTATTCGCGGCGAGTTAAGGACAGATACCTATAAAACCATTATATATTCCAATAATGTTTTTTAGAGGCAAGGAGATAATACTGATATATTAAAAATTGGTATATTTGCTATTTGTAGTACTTTAGCTTTCCGCGGATACTACAACTAACTAAGGAAATTAAGAAACTATAAAAATTTTAACGGTGTAGAGAAGGTATACGAGCCCCCTTGATGGTAAGCGGGCTCCGACTACGAACACTACGAGCCCTCTATGTTAGTCATTTCACGGGCCGCCTTCCCCCACAACCAAAATCCTGACCATCCGCAAAGTACCTATTTTACACTTTCCTTAACAAAATCCCATACCGCATTGAATTCTACTTGATTGAGTCAGGAAAAATAACATAATTAATTATTTTCTACAAGTACACGTTCCGTATTTCGCTAAAAAAATATTACTAGACCATTCTAAATAATAATGTGATTATTACATCTATCGAGTTCATTAACCCGTTTATTTATTTCAGTAAAAATAAGGGCCTTCGTTCGCGGTTGTGCATCTCAAACGGAAGATGATATGTATGCCAAAAACGGATCAAAATGGTACTATCCTAATATTATATACGAGCCTTACGAAGAAAATTGTACAGAGGACCCGAGCAACGGAGACAAAGTTACGACAACCATTGTGTGTTACTGCCGCGGAGACTTGTGCAACGGTAATAACGACCATAACAATTCCCGTGTCCCGGACGCTAGTCCTAGGATGTTGTCTACAGGGGTCACCGCAATGTGGTTAGCTATAGGAATAATTCTACTGTCAAGTTGTTAGTTTATCAACGATGTACCATAAACGTTAATAAGTAAGTAGCAATTAGAAAGAAAAAGACTGCAGTTGAATTTATAGGATGATGGTTGGTAGATTCTTACTCTTGTTCCTATGCATTTAAAATAATAACTATTATTAGCCTAAAGCTTCGTAGAAGATAAGTTGGGTAACAATGAAAGTGTATTTATTGTCTTCTCGTATATGTAGTTAAAAATATAAACCGAAATTAATTCCGCTGTAGTTTTCCAATTTAATACAGATAAAACTAGAGTTATTTAAGATTTTTTGGACTTAATAAAGATGAATAAAAATAATTAGATTTCCATCAAACCATTGCATTAATGCAGACCAATTCTTTGTTAATAATTATTTTAGAATTGATAAATATATTAATGTTATGCTATTGTTAAATTATTTGTTATTAGGATTTATACATGTACTTATTGGATACTTGTGCTCACCTTGTAATACTATAGAATTGAAATTACAATTTTGTTTTAATGAATATAGTCTAAAGAATCCCACATACAAAGAAACGCGCTAAAAAGGGTAATATAAGTAATAAATAGAAGAACAAGCTATGCCGCCTGCAGCGGAATTTTGATATTTTTATACGCACAAAACGTTTAACGAGATCATGAAATAAGCTCGCTGTAAAGCCCGCTCCACATTCTCGACAAAACTACACGAGACTTGCCGAATACGAGAGTGTGGAGAGAGTATTCGTCTATGTTCGTATTGTCTCGCGTATATTCGTGTTGTCTCCATTTCGTGGCGGTAAAAAGGCAAAACATCAAAGGGCTCTCGTGAAGTCTCGTGTTTGCGCGAAACTGCCCCTCCACACTCCCGCGCTCCCGCCAGTCGGCCGACGGCAACCGCAGGAAGCGCGCGTGCGGTCCTTGGATGTGAGTCACAATGGCGGCCAAATGGAATCACGATTTAGAATTATCGTTTTTCACGGATATGTAAGTAATTGTAATATGCTACAGCGCATAATACTGTAGCGACAGAAGTTTCGAGGACGTCCATCTTGGATGAAAGTCCAATTACAACTGCGCAGGGCGAGAATGTGGTGGGCCGCTCTCGGTTTCGCCCGATCTCGGCAAATATCTCTACAAAACAATCTCGTGTAGTTTTGTCGAGAATGTGGAGCGGGCTTAACAACCGGCAATCATTTAAATGGTGCTACTCTTTGCACTTAAGAAAATTTTCTTTTGTTACTTGATAATGTTTGTTTCTGCACTGTAGCAGTCGTTTATAAATAGTATTTCCAATTCATGCTCCAACCTTGGCCCTAATCAAAACTTGTTTTGAGCAAGCAGAAAAAGGCAAATCATGCAAAGAAATCCTGCCCTCGCTAATTCAACTGAGCTGCCTGAAATTAATCTTTATTTAGTAGGTCACGAAAACTCCTTATTTAAGAGTAATATAGTCTTATAACCTCAGGAAGACATAGACATTGCATGATTGCCACAAGCAGTAAAAAAAATTGTCTACTCACATTAGCATGATTCTCTACAAGGCACAGGAACACGACATCTTCTCGTAGCAGCCTCACGGCGCCGTGGAGCGGCTGGGGAGTTTTGCTTTTCAGCATGCGGTACAGGAGAGCTGACGACATATGGGCAAAATCCTCACCTGCAAAAAAAAAATACCACATTAGTCATCACTTGTTATGTTTCTGTTACCCAAAAAAATATTTTAAGAAAGCATTAGACACTCTTCAAGACAATATGGTAGACTACTTTAACCAATTACCACCACAATCACATTGCATTATAGATGAATTTATTTTTAAATACCTGTGAGATCATCCCAATGAGCCGATATTAGTCCAGAGCAGTGCTCTTTCAGAGCAGATGCTCCAATTTCATCCGCAGCCGAGTAGAACTTGACACAAGTCCTGTAATAGATAAAATAACTAAGCATATTTTTCCCAGGTCTTTACTACCTTGTTTTCCAGTCTGTTTGTCGTTTTGTACTTGATTTTTAACAACTTCCTGATGACCTAGACTAGAGATTTTTTTCTATTAGCCCGTTTTTGAGATTTGAGACTTTAAAATAGTATCAAACAAAAAAATTATTTAATTAAATCTTTTTTTTGGAAATGCTGCATTTTTTTAATACAGTATTTATAGGTACCTTATTAAATTTGTCTGCCTTGAACTATTCTATTTTTTTTACTCCTGATGCAAACAGAGGAGTGATATATGTTTAACATGTGACTGTGGGAACATAGCTCCTAAATGGATAGACTGATTTTGATTTAGTTTTTTTTGTTAGAAAGGCGACTTATTTCAGTGTTCTTGCTTAGTTTGATAAGAAACCGTTTCGCCATTTAAGAGTTATGAGCTCGGAAATTAGAGGGTTCCCATTTTTTCGGGGGTTTTTAACTCAGTTCGGTTATTAACCTGGAGTTTCTTGCGGTGCTTCTGCTCCGCAATTATGGTCTTCTCAGAAGCGCTGGTAGATTCGCTCTATATTACCAACGTGTAAGAGAGCCCGTATGTGGCCAATTTACTGAATAAATATTTTGATTTTGATTGGTTCTTCAAGCAGTTAAAAATATGGAATAGTATTACAATATCATAGTTTTTCAAGGGTTAGAGATTTTTTTTATTGGAGTATCAAACCTTAACCTTTGAAAGCCAGACAAAAAAGCTAGTCTCTTTAGATTAAACAAAATAAAATAGAAGAAAAATACAAAAAAAAATAATCCAATAATATTATATATACTTGTCATATGAGGGGTTAATACTTTTTATTTTTATTATATATTAAAATTGCTCAACAATACTATAAATGAAATATTATGAACAATAAGAACTAAACAATAGTGAAACAATAAACTAAATGAAAATCTCTTTCAAGTACCTCACACCCACTGATGCAATAAGAGCCTGCTCACACTTGCCAACCAGCCCAGTTAGCTTGAAGTTGGCAGCAGATTTCATCAGTTGCATGGCAAAGACATCACCCCGAGTCAGGTCCACCACATCTGTGTACAGCCACTTGAGGAGGGCTGCACCTACATCATCAGGCAAGACTGACCAATCTGAAATTATATGAATACACATCATTATTCATTATCATGATACCATAAGCTTTAATTTATAAGAATGTGTATTTTCACCAACTATAAGCTAGTCTAGAATCTGGGACATCCATAAATATTATTAATGCTAAATAAAACTTAGTATTTTGGTAAAGATCAATATAATCACACATTATAAAATGAACACTAATTGCACAACAGAATCATAGGACTTGTAAAACACCACAAATTTAATTTACTACACACCAAAGCAATAACAACCAGATCACAATTTGGAAAACAGATAAAGTTACTTACCTAACTCATCCAAGTTTTTCAAGGCATCTTCATTCCAATCATCAGATCTAGCGCACAGCACAAACTTGTGCCCCGGCATAGACTTATTTTCCAGCTTTATTTTGATGTCCGAGTAGGTTTCTCTGCCGTATAGAGTCGCAACGGTCATGAGCAGACGAGCAACAAAACTCGTCTCGCTTAGATCGCCAGCAGATGCGGCGGCGAGGGTATACTTGCGTTCCACTTCAGCACAGTGGCTTTGCAGCTTACTGTACTCCTCCTTCAGCAGAGCTAAATGCTGCTGAAGCTTCGTCACCTCGCTGGACGCTGCGCAAATAAACATAGTTACAGTTAGTCGCTACACCGCCCACCATTGCAAAACAATTATCAAGTCTCGATGCAAGTGACTCTCGATTTTATTCAAAACTACTCACCCATGACGAAGCTTATTTACACTTGTCACCACCCACAGGAAGCGTACTACACTTTTTACTATATTTTTTTATAAGTATAAAAAGATTAAACGCTAATTGGAAAAATGACAAAGTAGTGACATTTGCGAAAACGAAATGTCAAAACGCTGCATAAACGTTCCACGCTATATTTGTTGTCATGAAAAAAATCATACGTGTATTTAAAGGGAATATTTATTGCAATAACAAATCATAATGAAATTTCGATTAGTTTTAAAAAAAAATATAGTATTCAAGTTTTAATGATTTAAGTAAAGTTAACAAATAATGTATATTTGAATAAACATAGTTTGCGTGTAATGGTTTTACATGTTTTTTTTTATTATTTAGATTATTTCGCAAAATCATTATACGTACAAGTTAAATTGTTTTTATTATGATTCTGTTGTTTTTATAATAACATTTTATTATAGCCTGGCAAAAAATTAGAGCCAGTGGTACTACAAGACTTTCAAATGGCAACCAGCACCAGATTAGAGTAAACCATGGATCATGTTGCCAATTTCATTCCGAACAGCGTCCTCATTTTTGGCTTGAGTTTTTTGCCAGGTTATTGTCAAAGAAAATAAACAAAACAAAGCGGTTGTCAGTTCGTGAACTAGTGTAGGCAAAATCCAACAGATGTCGCCGGTTCTTCAAAAATACTCAGATAACCTTCAAGTGATTTTGTCAATTTGATAACAAGTATCATACATAGTACAGGTTCTAAATTTAAGTGCTGTAATCTAGCTACCTTTGGTGTGGTTTAGTTTACATTTTATTCAAAATGAGTTCTTTAAATAGAGTACTAAGTTTGAGTTCTTCCGTTCCGAAGAATGCAAGGTATTTTCCAATGTTGGTCCTGACAAGTGGCCCGGTTTAAATTTGGAACATTGTATTTACCTAGTGTACAAATTATTTTCGTAGATTGATCAGTACGAGCGGTACGAGACTGAATGCTGAAGACAGCTGGCTGTCGAAGCTGCTAGTGCGGAAGATAGAGCCTACCAAGGAATCTCACAGTCGTATGCTCAGCGACAAGGAGATAGTATACGCACTTCACACGCACAACATTAGGCCTGACTCCGTGGATAAATACTTGAAAAACTAGTATGAGTATACCTTTCTTACATAATAAGTAGCATACCGGCAGATGGCCGGTAAACATGGGTATTATGCAACACTCCGCAAATAGATCTATACCTTATTGTATTGTTAGATCAGCAGGGATGATAAAGGAACCATTGTTTACAATAACGTAACCGATCCTTGACCCCTAGAGCAGTGTGCTTACCACGTGACTTCGCCATGAATTCAGAAAGTTTACCTACCTACATGTTTTACTAGTGATTAAAATAAAGCCAATTACCTATTTGCATGAATGTAAACAACTAACAAATACTTACTGTCAAAATCAAGGTAACTTTTAAACTGGCAGAAACATGGTTTATTATAACTGGTTTATAAAAAAAATTTAATATTTTTAAAACAAATTCTGACATGCAATTTTAAAGTTGTTGTTGAAAGCAAATGTTTGTCAACCCTTTGTATACTTAGGCATGGATCAGTCGCATGTCACAGTGACACCGGAGTAGGACCAGCCTAATGCGCACCAAACCAGCCTAACATGACCTCGGTAAAAGTCGCATGGTTTTCAAGATATGCCAGTTTAAAGTTTGTACTGGCAAAGAACTTTAAACTGGGAAATCTGATATATGATGGGTGATATGTGAAATCAGGAGGATATCATAGGTTACGCCCAGAGCAAAAATGTAGTTAAACAGAACATAAGTACTTGTTATATAAAGTTCAAAAGAAGTTTGGCAGAAGACCGTTTAACAATTTAAGGTGTAGAGTAAATGGGGACTAAAATAAATCTTGAAATCTTTTTTTATTAACGTAACTATTTATTTTGCACATTTTATGTATAAAGTATAGTCTATTTATACATGAACTTTTTACCCCGCTCCCCACATATGAGTGAGAAAGCTAAATTTATTTGACAGATATGCTTTACTTGACAATTATGAAACAGGCGGTAAAACTTGCATATTATTAATTTCTACTGCTAGTGGCATCTCATTGACATGCGGTTAAGTCTTATAAGTTTTCTTAGTCAATGGCCTGTATTCCACTGCATTTTTTCCCCTAAATATTTACAATTGGCTGCCTTTACAGTTGAGATAATAAGAGCTGTTATAATAGTAACATTTAAACTAATGTGAGACATTATTTAAATATAACAGATAATTGGTTTAAACTCATGATTATAAACCAGAATGATCCGACATGTTGCAGACTCATTAGGAGTCCATCAGGGGATGAGTGCGTTCTTCAGGCTTATAATTGTGATTGTGAGTTAACTGTTTATCCGGTAGCTATTATGTTACAATACGATAGCAATAGGAGAAAAGACAACTAGAATAAGAGCCCTATTTAACAAATTCAATTGTTTTTATTTGATTTGAAGTTTTACCTAATTATTATTGATTTAATAACAGTAGGATTTGTTTTTGTTTGTCCTTTATATGTTTGTAATGTTTGTCTAAAAAAACTATCAGCTGTTAGTTTCCCTATGAATAAGTAACTGCCGCACTCAGAGACGTCAATTCATTTTTAAGTTTCATTAAAGTTGCTGCGTCTTATTCTATTGCTATAGCAAAGAAAGTGACAGCAGCTACTTTAATTAAACTTAAAACATAATTGACGTCTCTGAGTGCGGCCATAAACGTTTAAATAATAAGTAATATTTATATTGCTTATAGCAAAGCGTCAACAGAGTTCGTCCACTCGCGCAAGGCGGATCTGGGCTGCGAGCTAGTGGGATCATGGACGGTGTCGGTGGGCGACATGGACCAGGCGCTGCACCTGTGGCGCTACGTCGGGGGTTTCGAGAAGATAGACAAGGCGAAGGTCTTGTTCAAGGAGTCTCCTGTGAGTCATATTACTGTAATAACATTAACAGTTAAATCTCAGTTATTTGCTTCAGAAATCCTCAAACTATAAAGGCTATTGAACCTGAACCACCCAAATAAATAAAAAATTACCTTTGAAATTGAGTTTGAAGATGTACAGTAAAAAGGTTTGGGAGTCTTTGACCAACTTGGTCGGATATGATATGAGCAGTCACCGTTAAATATACCTATCGGAGGAACATGGTGGTGGAACACTTTGTTAGGTTCAATATACAGGGTGTTTTTTTACTGGTCTTGAACATTTTGGGGGTTAAATCAGTAAGTCATATTGATCAACTTTCACTATGGGACCAACACCGAAATCGCGAAAAAAAATTGACCATCCCATACATTTTGGTTAGTCAGCTGACGATGTTTTGTATGGGTGGGTCAAGTTTTTCGCGATTTCGGGGTTGGTCCCATAGTGAAAGTTGGTCAGTATGACTTACTGATTTAACCCCCAAAATGTTTAAGACGAATAAAATAACACCCAGTATTTGATGGCAACTGTTACATACTTTGCTTTTCCGGCCCGTATATCCTATGAATAGTAATCTGATCTCTCTCTCTCTCTTAATTTAAAGATTCCCTGTCCCATGAGGCACATGTGCCTCATGCGTGACTGTCCTGGTACGTCCTCGAGGCACATGTGCCTCATGGCCAGTGATGTAATTATTTCATTTCCTTACTTTAAAAGTTACCGATATAATCAATACCCATCTTTCAATCAATATGACTAAAAGTATCATGAAATACTTGAAGGGAAATAACGTATCTTATACGAAACTTTATGAGCATTTAATGTCATTATTACTATGGGGACGTGTCGAAAGAACGCTGCACATTGCTTCGGGACAGGGAACCTGTTAAGAGCTCTGCTGTTGTCGGTGGAACAATTATGCGTCATATAAAGAGGTCAAGGAGCTGGCAGAGAGGAGAGAGGATCGAATGAATAGTAATATTGGTTTAAAAAAACTCCACTGAGCTCTACTTAACTTTATGATATTGCTTCCCAGGATTACTCTGCTCTGGAGAAGGAGCGCGGCAACTTTGTCCGCTCGAGGCATTTGCAGTACTTATTAGCGTTTAGCTTTTGGCCCTCCGGGGAGCCACGGGCACCCAACAACATCTATGAAATTCGTTCCTACAGGTACGTCAGCTTTGCAAGTTTCACAGAGTTTTTAATGCCTAATAAACACTTGAATCTTTTCAGAGACGAGCTACTGAAATCCGTCGCCGGTAAAACTGGAGCCGTTAAACTGCGAAAGGGCTTTGCTTCTCTATTCGTGTCCTATATATGCTTTTTCAGATTAGTGCTCACAGCACCATTTTAGCATCGCACAATATAATAAACTCTACTGTTAGTAACCTCATACCATTGAAATCAACTAATACTCCGATTTCGCAGGTGTTTTTACTGAAAATCGGTGACTTACGTATGTATGACGTCTCTATTGGCGACGGTTAGCGCTTTCTAAAAGCCCATGGAACGAAGTGGATCTCCCAGTAATGAGAGAGATTTTAGCTTAATTACCACTTTTACAGTCTGAAGCCCGGCACGATGATCGAGTGGGGCAACAACTGGGCGCGCGGGCTGTCGTACCGGCGCGCGCAGAACGAGGCCTTCGCCGGGTACTTCTCGCAGATCGGCCGCCTCTACAACGTGCACCACATCTGGTGTAAGTGCACTAATTGACTATCTTATCTGAACTTCTACAGGTGGGCCCTCAGATATATTCCAGGACGAGCCTCACTTCTTACTTCGACCTTGCACGATCGATACTAAAATCCAGCGCTAATTTCAACTTATTTTTTTAGTTTTAACTTCCCTGCTGCTCACAAATTTATTTCCTACCTGTACCTGAATTACCGTCAAAGACATTAAAAAGTAAAGCAGTCCTATTGTTGGCACCCTAGTTAAATAGCGCCATGGACTATTACAACATAAGATAAGATATTTATTTATAAAAATTCATCACAATAATAACAAAATAACAGTACACACATACATATATACAAGGTTATAGAGGTGGTAGTTCTACAAACACTACTGGCCGCAAACCACTGACGATTGGGGCAATAAAAACCGGTGAACCTATAATCGGATTTTTAATCTCACGGAAAAAATGTAAACAAAGATACGTCATTGTCAAAGTGACATTTCAGGGGATCTCACAGTATGGGCGGGTCAATTTCCGGGCGTTTCAACCGCCGTCATTATTGTTTTCAATGTTTTGACGAAATCAATGACACCTACCAGCAATTTATGATGTAAACAGTTGCAGAACCGTGGGTGTAGTCTTTAATAGCATCAGAAGTTGGCCAATTATAAACGTGTTTAAATGTGTTTAACAACATATTTTACTCCATCTCCGTTAAAGAGCAAAGACGTGGTCGTGTCTTCACAGGAGATAACATATAGTCTTCCTTTGACCGAGAACTACTCGGACCAGGGTCCATCCTTCCACACAACAATGAACGAAAAACAAAGGAAAACGTAACAATGAGCAACCTAACAACAATAGAAAACGTGACAACAATAAAAATGTAACAGAACAGTCACTGGAAAACGACTACGGGATCACGGGAGCATTCAATCTAGAATGTTCAGTGAAGCGAGTGACGTCTCACGTAAAGCGGCCCGCAACTTCATGAACCAGGTGTATCGAGACAGTGATATCAGTGCAATAAATAAATTATGCATACGAAAACAGTATTCTCTCTTTAAATTAATATAACAAAGAGTTTATGTCAAAATAAAGTTCGGCATCAACAGATTAAATTATTTTATCTTGATATGCATATGCATTTTATTTATAGAAAGTCGATTTCTTAAAAATGTGTTGAGTATAAATATCCCGAATGTTTCAATTTTTTTTCTTTAACGGCAACACCTTTGTTTACATTTTTTCCGTGAGATAAAAAATCCGATTATAGATGATATATCTTGATAAAATATTTTTTTAGTTTAATTTTTATAGGTGTCGATAACCTGATATTTGATCCTATTCATCAGTTGTGAACGGTAAACGTTGCAGGCTACAAGGACCTGCAGGCGCGGCGCGAGACGCGAGAGAGCACGTGGCGCAACCCGGGCTGGGACGAGTGCGTGGCCTACACCGTGCCGCTCATCCGCGAGATGCACTGCCGCATCCTCGAGCCCACGGAGTTCTCGCCCACCCAGTAATCAGCCAGCCAGCCAGAGTTGAGCGCCGAAGAATTCATTTAGGATAAGTTGCAGTCTTATTTCTCAGTGCCTCCATACCGTTTTCGTTTCAATACAATACTGCCAACCGAAGCAAAAAGGCAATACGCATACATGGACATCGTAATATTATATTATCACAAAAATGTAATTTGAATAACGGCCGCACTCAGAGACGTCAATTAACTTGTAAGTTTGATTAAAGTTGCTGCTGTCACTTTCTTTGCTATAGCAATAGAATAAGACGCAGCAACTTTAATCAAACTTAAAAATTAATTGACGTCTCTGAGTGCGGCAGTAAGTTACATTTTTACACATATAATTTCACAAGACTGTCCCCTTGGGGTCTAGTCTAGTTGATTACAATGACGACGGTTTATTTCCCAAAGAAATATACATTATCGATAAAGTTAGTGATCGGCCCCTAAAACGTAAAAAAATGAAGGGTTTTTTTGATAAACGGCACCACAAGGCTTGTGAAAATTTACGTTTTGTGTATTTCTCTGGATACTTAGTTTTGATAATTATTTTTTGTTTATAATCATAAAAATGAACTTTTATTTGCATTTTTAAGTAAACATTTTTGACATTGTTCATATGTAAGTAGAGAAAGTAAATCCATCATTATTTTTTATAATTACTCTTTTTAAGGTTGTATCTGTTTTGCTCGTTATGCATTTCAGTAAAACAAGATGAGCGTGGCGTCCTACGGATACATATTTGATGTAAATACTCGTACACATTGAGATGACTCGTGTTCATAAAATAAGACAAAAATTATGAATTCTTTTTTTTATTGTTAGACATTATGTAAATATTTTAAACACGAGCGAGTTAAAAATTCACACGATAAATGTGTCAAGCGTGCACTTATTGCATTTTATTTTTATATAACATCCGATTCAACTTGAAGTGCAATTGTTGGTTATTGTGAATGAAATCATCTCTTTACTCTAAGCACAAGTTTTGACGTAGTTGCAGATGGTTCATTTCTTTGTTCTACGTTCATAATAATCTTTTTATTTCTGCATCTGTGTAAAATCAAATACTTATTAATAAGTATTAGTAGTCATTTTGTATAAACAATTGTATTGCTTGTATACACGTTTCTTTTGTTTATAACTATAATTATTGCGAAGTGGATTTTTTCAAGTTGACTGGGTGTTTTATTTCACACTTGTTTATGTCCTCACAAGGCGAAAAACTCAAAGGAATAGATTTCTTTTGTTTTAAGCATGATTCTAGGCCCATAAAGGAGTTATGTTATTACACTTATTATTCCATTATGCTATTTTTAAGATTTTCATTAGAATCCTTACTGATCTAACTATAAGAAATGGAATCCTAACTGCGATTTAATCTTCCTAAATTCCTAAAAAACGGTGCAATGCCAAAACAAAACTCCAATAATAATTGACAGCAGCCTTATAGTTCGCTGAAAAAAGTTGTATGGCGAGACTTATAAAGCTATAATTATAAGGGGGATACATAAAAATAAGTACACATTTTAATTTCTTTCTATTATTTTTATTTTCAGTTTGATTTTTTTCATTAATAAGATTATATTACAATATAATAATAATTATAATGATAATAATAATTAAAACTACAAGTCGATTGTGTTATTTAAATATATAACAAAAATAAAATGAAATCAACAACGGCGTGGGTCGGGCGGCGCGCCCGCGCCTTGTCTCGCCTCCGTCAAATATTGCTAACTACCTATCGGTGATAAGATAAACGACTATACAATGGTAAAATATATAAAAAAAAACATTTAGTTACAATGTACATAATACGTGATCGCTAACTACAAGTTTGGTACTTCTATAATCGTAATATAATTAGTAATTTGTCGAAGGTCGTGAGGGTTGAACGGTGTTGTGTTAACGTCTAGTTTGAGAACAGCTAAGTGGTGGGAGGTCAGAACGGGAAAGAGTCGCCTACGCACTACACTCATGCCTTCCGCCGATGCAGTTTACTCTGCGATTTCACAATTGTCATGTAAGTAAATAAATAATAATATATTGTTTGTTGGTATCGACAGTTCAACGTCCTTAAACGACTGCATGGCACTCCGGCTGAGCACTATACAGCGAGCCACAACTACGAGCCTACAGATGCCGGTCTACTGCACGAAAGCGAACGTTACAGCTTACAATTCAATTCCGTAGTGCTTCGGTTCCAGATTTGTCTACGACTGAGCGACAGACGCGCATGGACAAGTCCAGTGCCCCTGGAAACGTTATTTCGTGGATGTAAAGCAGAGCGGGATTCATATTTCTAATGAACATTAATGGGTGTCTATTTCAGAAAGGCAGTGAATGTATTTCTGGTTCACCGAACCCATCTCCAATGGACAATTCGGCCTTATTTTATATACAGAGACGGTAGTGACGAGTTTAGTTAGGGTGTCTAGGATTATTGTCATTTATTTGGTCAGTTCAGGATGAGAGGAGGCCCGTTATAAAGGTTACTAAAGCCAACGCCATACCAAATAGTAACTTGACCCACAAGTTTATGGCATATGTACTGACGTTTGTTTTAAAGTACGCTACGTTTTCGTCCAAACTCTACTAATTAAATATCTATTTCACTTAAGTCCGAGTCAAATGCCCTAATGTGAACAGCATAGTTAAAATACATTCGGATCACGCCATGTGATGCTTACAAGCAATATGATATAGGAATAAAACAATAAAAAAAGTTATATTTAAAATATCAAACTAAATTTGGATATTTATGACTAAAACCGGCGTTAAATTAATTATATGCAATCGTCTATACATACATGACTGGTAAGCTTAGTTGACAATACAATAGTTATTAGGACACTAAATAAAGAAAATAGCACGCAGCCGGCCCGCGCGCAGGCCGCTCTGTATCGCATCTCGAATGTACACACTACCGCACTCGCACCTTAACAAAGTAACGAACTATGTATAATAGTTACACATATATTACTGTTCTTTATATACAAACGCCGAGCCCTCCGCCACTCTACGGTATAAGGCAATGTGTGCTTGCTAAATACATTTAGTATAAATACTTTATCATATTTACAAACTCAATCGGCAGTCGGTTACGCTATTCTTTGCTGAGCACCTGCGTTTTTGTAACGTTTTAATAAAGCATTAAACAATTAAAATCTAATAAAGCGAACGCGAAAATCCCGCGGATCGGTCGTCGACCCCGGTCAAAAGCATATCAGTTCAACCGTTACAGAATTAAACTTACAATAAATTACACGCAAAAATTGTTCCTAAAGTAAAACCTAATGATATGAATATTATAATTTTGACTATCTAACGTTTGTCGTAAAGGATAATACGTGGGTCCGCCGGCGAGGGCCCGGGCTGGCGTGAGCAGACTACACTCTAATAATGCCTCTCCGTCCAACTCTGAAGCGTACACTTGAATCAACGTTTCTCAACACTACAAAGTTTACCTTGAAAATATCATTTGACATGTTCATGGTACTTTTAAAATTTTTATCTTGGTATTCTCGATTGAGTAACAAGTATTAAAAATTATCTAATCCACTATAGAAACTTAGTTAACTACATATTATACAAGTAGATCAGGAGTACTAAGTTTTTTTTAGTTTAATCATGTCCTCTACCAGGCCGGGTTCCGTTGATCGAGCGCATGTAAAAATATTGCTTTTTGTAGATGGACGGTCTAACAATATCCTAGTGAGATATAATTTAAGAAAAACACTTTTACTTTTCTTACGCCTAAAGAGGTTTTTTTTCAATATAGGAGTTAATTCCAATTATTTTTACAAAATAGGCTCAATGCCTTGAGGCAAGTGTCGAGGTCTATGTCGAACGTTCCGTCCGAGCTCATCGACTTCAAATAAAAAGAACATGGCACAGAGCGCCGCGGCGAGACCAACGGAGCCGGACCCTATTGCGTAAAATGTCGTAATATAAAAGCGTTTCATTCTCACACAACTGCAAAATTTAAATAACACCACACTGTCGGTACAGACTCGCGAACCACTTCAACATCACACAACACGCCTGGCTAGTCGCGCGACAACGCGTCCCAGGCTCGAGGTAAACTTAAAAAGATACATCACTCGTGTATCACGCTATTCATAATATTTGTTAGAAAATGAATATGTAGTCCTGTAATATTATATTTTCTATACTAATGTTAGGATAATACGGATTCCCTAAAAACGCCAGAAGCACGTTGTCGCAATTATAAAGATAATTATTTAATTATGGAGTGCATAAACTTAATAATGTAGAATAGGAAATGCCCTCCCGAACCACCGACGTCGACAACGCGAATACTGCAGCACGTTTACAATTGGAAGACATAACAAAAAACATCAAAATCACAAACCGAGTCCGGCCGATGCCGAACAACGGCGTAACAATTTGGAACCGCTTTATTCAATAGTCGCTCCTTTTCTTCCTTAGGGAGGGCTGAACAGTCTCAGTATTAAAAATGGGGACGTGAATGCTCTTGCCAAAAGCGTTGATCGTGCGCCGGGTCAACAATAGGCCATTACTAATCACTATAAATTGCGCTCAAATAATTTAAGAGTATGTTCAACGATGGCAACGAAAGGTTTCTGGCAAAAGCATGGTCTGGTTTAAGCGCGTGCGGGGATGATCCGCCGTCCAAATCGAAAAGGCCTTACGGGGTCCGTGGGGTGTTATCGTCTGTTCGGGTTGGACGGCGGGCGGCCGGGCCGCGCGGCGGCTAGAGCGAGCCGGCGGGGAAGGAGGCGGACGAGTTGCTGTGCGCCAGCGACAGCATGGAGCCCGACAGCGACTGCTCCTCGTCGCCGAAACCGTCGCGGCTGCCCTCCGCGATCGCCATGGCGCTGCGCATCAACAAACACCTACATTTAATATCATTCAAACATTTTCGACAAGACTTTTACTTTCGGTTAACCTTTAGACATATAGTTGTTGTCTTGATGGATAAATAAATAAATAAATAAATAAATAAATATCAGGGGACAATTTCACACAAATTGACCTAGTCCCAAACTAAGCTCTAGGCTTGTACTATGGGTACTAGACAACGATAAACATACTTATATAGAGAAATACATACTTAAATATATAAACAACATCCATGACTCAGGAACAAATACTCGCGCTCATCACACAAATATTTGTCCATACCGGGATTCGAACCCAGGACCGCTAGCTTCGTAGGCAGGGTCACTACCAACTAGGCTAACTGCGTCGTCAAAAGATGTCGGAGAGCAAAAAAAGTGTGATTGTTATGTTGCTTTTTTCATTACATTTAAAGTTGAAGTTATTTCTGTTTACCGGTCTATAGTTTATTATGCCAATATCGTCGTTAACGTCCTAAAATAAGTCACAGCATAAACAAAAATGTATCGTCAAACAAAATTGGTTTGCGGGCCACTAAGGAATTATGTCAAAGTGACACAATGAATGAGTCCAATAAAATAAAATAAAAACTATTATGTTGATATCTTCAACTGTCCAGACTCCAGAGAGTAGACAGGTCGGTGTGTGTGTACCTGAATCCGAGGCGCGCGGACTCGTTGTCGAAGTGGTCGAGCTCGCGCTCGTGCCGCTCGTGCAGCATGCGCGTGCGCTCGGCGCGCTCCGCCACGAACTGTGCGCACTCGCTCTCCATCTGCGCACAACAAAGAACATTGCAATATTCACCACGATTTTAAACTTACTTTCCTTTAGCTCAGAACTGGATGACAATACAAAAATACCAATTTCTAATCCGTTGTACGTTTTTTTGTCTTATTAACCTTTTGAACGCCATTAACGGCTATAGCCGTCATGGTTGACAGCGTAAAATAGACCAGAGTGTAATAGAGGAAGGTTGACATTAGCTATGGTGTGGTGTCATATATCAGGCTACGGCGGTCAAAAGGTTAATATCGAGTTGAACTTGGAAGAACTTTATGTCACAGCTTAATACAAAAAACGTGGTTCTATGGTACAAATTGTAAGCACCTCTGAATGTCATATTATGTCGTCGTAGAAGATGCGAGGTTCCACGCGTGTCTGGTATTAACGTCGTTTGTTAGAGTACCTTCTGTTCGAGCAGCGCGCGGCGCACGGCGACGCGGTCCTCAAGCTCGCGGCGCTCGCGGTTGCGCTGCGCCTCGGCTTGCATCTTGCTCTTGCTCTGGTACGCCGTGAGCATGTCCAACTCGTGTTCGAGCTGCATCTTCAGCTGCTGGCATTCCATCTGTCCATACAAAACAATACTCATTACTATGAGATTTGCCACACTATAGCTGAAAAACATCACCCGCTAGAGCGAGAACGCCCACGGCGCCGATGGCAACTAAAATTATCGCCTATTTCTTGTTCTATCTAATCTAAGTTGAAGACTGCAGTCGTAAATTTACACCGGCATTCCACGCTATCGAAGTAAATAGTACACAAAGTTTCTCCTCCCGTTATCACGATATACACAATCATACTATGTCTGCAATTTATTATAAGTTTAACTAAAAAAATATACATATAATGACATCAAAATTGTTCAAAAATGGGTAGTTCTCTCACCATCTGGCTCTCGTCGAGCCGTACGGTCTGCTTCTGCAACATCTCGCTGATGCTCTGGTCGTACTGCTCGCCCAGCAGCACCAGTTTGCGTCGCTTCTCGTCCTTCAGCGACTTTATCACTTCCTTTTGTTGCTCCTGAAATATATAAATTGACTCGTTTATTGATAGTTGATAGTTTATTGACAGTTGCGACTACTTAGCGGCCGATTGGATAAACGTGTGGACAGAGGAGTCAGACACAAAATGCTAATCTGTAAATTGACCTGCGTTACATTAAATACTGCCAGCAAGGCAAACGTCCACAAATTGCACAGTTAAACCTTCTCCCCAATTTTTCGAACATACCTTAGCAGTCATCTGTAGAATCTGCGCCTTGAGGGCCTTGTACTGGCGCGTTTGAATCTTGCAAGTCTCACGAAATTGTTTCCGTATTTGCATCTCTTTTTGCTGTGAATAATTAACAATCTCAGTTTTATTTATAGTCGTTTATAACGATCTACGTTGCGTGCTGCAACCAAATAATAGACACATAAAAGCCGTACTACAATCAAAATACGTGACATAGATTTATAGGAAACTAGTTTTATTTCGAACCACTATCGTATTTAAGGTATGTTTTCATGAGAAGTACTGTACTGTACTACCTGGCTGTAGTAACTTTGCAGCTCATGGACTGTTGCTCAAGATTTAGGAAAAAGACCGCGCCACAAACACTTTTCATAAGCTAACCTTTTCACTCTCGAGTTATGACGCGATCGACAGCTAGGGACAGGGCTAACGTAGATCAAAACGTAAAACCTTTAGTCACACCTCATTCACCGCCACCAACAGCTGTAGACCAAGATATGGTGGTCAGCGGTTGGTCCGTGGTAGAGAAAGCTGGTTACCTTGAGGCTCTTAGGCTGCTGCTTGAGCTGTAACGCATGTTTCTTGCGCAGCTCGTGCTCGGCGCGCGCCATGTACTCGCGCTGGTTGGCCAGCTCCGTCGCGTGCTGGTTGCTCAGCTGTTCCTCTCTGCGGAAATCAGTGGAGTGGATGGAAGCTGGTGTAATGAGTGTATTACGCCACCTTCTTGGGTTTCCGGTATTCATAGACATATGATGGATGTTCCAATGAAAGCTCGTTTGCCTCCCTCATAAAAAAACAACACTCGGTATTCTTTAGGAAGATTCCACCAACCAAACTTGTATTATCACATTATTCACCTTTGATAAATAAATGAATTTGAAATTAACTCTTATTAACCTTTACTAACGGCATGACATAATAATATTTCTCGAGTTAGGTCTAAGCAAGCTAAAAATACAATACAAAATAAAATTAGCAAATAAAAGTTACCTTAGCGCATGAACCCCCTTCTGTTGTCGGTATTCTAATTCTTGCGTTTTCTCATGATGGCGAAGCAGCATGGCGTGCGCTTGATCCAACTGTTGTTGTCGTTTATTCAGCTCCTAAATAATTAAAATATTAATATATTAAATTATTATTAATATATTAAATTAACTGTGTCGACGGACTAATCTTAACAACTGAGGAACAAAATGCGGAGCTGTCGATTAGCAAAAAAAAAAAACATTCCCGCGTTAGTATCCCTGCTTTCGGGATAGCACAAGTCTGGCAACGTTTCGTTCCATGATCTCCAGGTGGGGTCGGGTCGAACAGGCGGTCGACCGACCTGCGCGTCCTCAGATGTCAGGGTGAGGGGTACGGGTCGAGGTGGTCGCGTACCTCTCGGAGCAGCTCCTGCTCCTTGTGGTGCGCGGCGAGCGCGCGGCGGCGCCGGAAGCGGCGCTGCTCCAGCTCCAGGTACTCCCGCTGCGAGCGCAGCAGCCGCGCCTCCTCCTGCTGCTCGGCTTGCTTCAGTTTATCCTTCTGCGTCCTGCACCGAATACAAACAAAACTATACGCCTATTGTCTATTCAAACGGCCCAGCGGACTGCTCTTCTCGTACTGTAAATAGGACAAACACTATTGTATGTCAAAAAGTTTGCAGTGTGCGCGAGCTCTAAACCTACATAAACGATATTCTGCTATACTACGCAAACAACTTCGTGAGGCAGCCTCGGGGGTTTGTTGCATGTAACGGAGGGTATTAGTCTCTATTTTAATAAATATATGGTGCGCTATTGAGGTAAATCTTGCTTATAAACACACAATAGCTAAAATATTCTTCATTGTGACATTTCAATTTGACAGAAATTGTCAAGGCATAATGGTACTTAAAAAAAACTTACAAGAAAAAACCGTCTTCTAAACCCCACTGAAAGGGGCTAAATGATGACCTCCTAGGAATTGTCTACCTATTTGGTGCCTATTAGGTTTGTGCATGAAATATATCCAAGTCGGTGTCAAGTAGGTCACATGATTCTAGGCACTAGGCACCAAATAGGTAGACAATTTCTATAAGGCTGGTCATTTTTTAACCCTTTTCGGTGGATGTTTGAAGACGGCTTTATTTTTATTTTGTAAAGGTAAGGTTTCTACTAATCCACACGTTGAACTGAACTGAACAGAATACTGACTGCAGCGTGGCGTCCCGCTCTCGCTTGGGCGTGGCGTCGTCCTTGCTGAGCTCCGTTTTCCACCGTTCCTTGTTGGCCTTGTACTCGCGCTTGCGCTGCGCCTCGAAGGCCTTGCGGTCCTGCTCCTGTCGCGTCGTGATGTCTTTCAGGAGCTTCTTCTCCGCCGCCACGTTCTGCTTCGTCTTACGCTCCAATTCCGTCGCGTGCTTCGTCTGGAGAATATTACATTACATTACGTTATATTACTCGGAAAGGTTCTAGAGTGGCGACGGTGTATCGGAGAGCTAAGTGTTGGTAGGCCTCTCACAATGTGGAACAACGATCTGGTGAAGATCGCGGGAAGCTGATTGATGCGCGTAGCACAAAACCGACCGTCGTGGACATCCATGGGGAAAGGCTACGTTCAGCAGTGGACATGTTTCGGCTGATATGACGATGTTGATGATTTTACTCTAATGAGATCGAATGAGAGGGTTTACGTCCAGCAGAAGAAGTTTTTAGGTTTATCATACGCTGTCGCGCTGCTCAACTTCCTGCTCGCGGCAGCATCACAATGTGAACTTTTTGCTAGTATAATAAAACGAAAACCCGACCGCAAAAAAAAATTATGTGTTCATTTTTAACCGACTTCATATACATGCCAAATCCGCCATGTTGAATTTAATATGACGTTATATAGCCTCCTATGACACGCGGAACACTAAAACGAAGCTAGCGACACCTTATTTGTCAAAATATAATGGATAGTATAGGAACTACGAGGGAACAGATGAACACACTAACAAACATAGACTGGCAAAATCATAACCCTCCTTTTGCCGTAGTCGGGTAAATATAGCGTGACCAAGATAGGCCCCTTTGTAAGTTATTTTTAATCTTAGTTTTTAATAAATCGTTACATCGCTTTGGTTTTTTTACTGCTATGTTACACAATGGTTAACAATCTAAATAAATAATTAATATTTTGCAACTTTAAAATTGCAGACGGCCATGTTCTTCGCAGCCCACTTATCATCAAGCAGCCTCCGTGTAACGCCTTCTGATGCTGTAAAAAAAAGTAAGTCCCAGCTGACCTGCAAACGCTCCAGCTCCCTTGACAGCTGTTGCAGAAGCGCGTCATATTCCCGGTCGAGCTGCGCCTTGTGCGCGTCAACGTCAGCCTTGCAGCGCTCTTCCAGTTTTAACAGCGCCGCCTGGTGCTCGCGCCGCATGCGCTTGTAACCCGACATTTGCTCATGCATCTCCTTAAAAAGAAACAGACATAAGAAATAGTAAGTGACAAAAGAGTAAACTAACAACCGATGACTTCGTTTATAAGAACGTGAACCAGGCTCTAACAATACATCCAGGATTATTTTTTTTTTGAGAAAAAGGACATATTCCAGAATAACGAATACTTTGGAGACATTAGAAACACATTCAACAGACTAATACAACATATTTCTTGATCCCGAAATGTATTGACTGGCGCAGTCGGTAGGATGATATCTGGTTTTTTGGCGGACACTATGTAATAACGTTATTTAATACGTCGAATATACAAAAAGGTCATTTAAGTAGTTGTTATGCACTTCTTGACCAGCAGTTGTA
Source organism: Tortrix viridana (assembly GCA_963241965.1). Lineage (NCBI taxonomy): Eukaryota > Metazoa > Arthropoda > Insecta > Lepidoptera > Tortricidae > Tortrix > Tortrix viridana. The sequence continues at coordinate 5,714,711 of OY725191.1, read as the reverse complement.
ACCTCAAACATTAAAGTAAGATGTTGATAACCTATCTCTGTTAATTAACTCAGTATCTGCAAACCGAGCGTCACTTTTTTTCCCGGAAACGAAACAATGCATAATTTAAATCGAACAAAAAGCTCCTATATCGAGATTTTAAATGAACTCATTAGAACCGTTTTCGTGACTGCGATTACAAACAAATGAACAGTCAAATATTGTTCCTTGAATAGTAAGCAGTTATTAATGTGGCACCTGGTTATGTTCTTTCTGCTGCTTGGTGACGATGCTGGTGGTGCGTATCGTGGCGAAGTTGTTGGCGCCGTGCTCCGACACCAGCGACAGCGCCGCCGACACGTTGTTGCTCACTGGAACACCGCACATTACACTATTTAACATATAATGTCTAGGGCCCGGAATTTTTGTGTGCGGCTTTTGACAAGTTGAGAGAGCACAGCTTTTTATCGATGTTATCGATATTATCAGACTATAATCAATGCAATTACCTACTTACTTAGCTTTTCGACGTACAAATGGATTTACAATGATTATAGTAGAACCAGTTTAAGTACTTACAGAAAATCTTGAGAAGATTATGGTGATTTATTACTTTTATAATGAAGATAATGATACTGAAATTAACAATGACATAGACTTTGAATACGAAATCGACAACTATTAATTAAGTTGTAACTTTAATAAATAATTGGAACATTATATTATGACTTATATATTGATTAAACTTTCCGATATTTCGCAACTTTTTTCAGCGACCGCTGTAAACAGTGTAGGTGCGTATCATCGGGAAGTATGAGGTTTTATTTAATAAAAACAAATAAAATAAAAATAAACTATCGATTTATCGATAAACAGTGGTGCTCTCTCTCTACACCTTTTCAAAAGCCGCACCCAAAATTCCGGGCCCTAATAATGTCACATACCACCAGTCACCTATCCCATAAAACTTATAACACTTAACAAGTCTACAAAATTGGTAACTTTTTCCATGGAAAATGGTACAAATTTATCAAATTGTACATTTGTATAGTGTTTTGGCATGGTAGTTGTAGTTAAGAAATATATGTTAAAAACATTTCTTAAAGTAGGTACTAGTAATTTACGGAACAGCTAGTAATTCCAAAGTAGCTATTTAAACTAGTTGTTATCAATCAATCTTATTGGATCCTAATTGAATGTCGAGTCTGATGTTTGCCTGAAGAGCTATTTAGCAGGAGTACGAAGCCATTAATATTTGTACACAGAACACACACACAAACACTACATGCGTGCAGTGCATCGAACACATGGTGATCTATTTCATATTATGAGTGAAATTTAATAGCAAACTGTAGGTGTGCGATTCCTACAAAGAGCACAACATCGTGAATCTAAATTAACAAAGTGAAAAATTTGCATGTTTGATTTTGCACACATCTATCTGATTGACAAAAAAACCTTCAACACCGCAACTAAGTATAACTTTTATGTCGAATTTCACGAAATCTTAAGAGCGGATTACTAATTCGGCAGAAGTCAAAGTCAATTAACTAGGCAATAATCAATTAGGCTGTTTTAATAATTGATAAAATCTGACATTTGCCTTAATACTGATTTATTCAAAAACACCATCATAACAACGGTATATTGTTGCGAGCAAAAAGCATCTTCCATTTCAGAAAGTAAATAAGAAAGTAAACAATTAACGCATTCGATACAGTTCCAAAGATCTATTGTTTTTGTTCGAAACTAACACACTTTAAAAACGCACTAGTGTTGAAGACACTGGCTGGATGCTGGAGTGTCGCATACGCACCTCTGTTCGCCTGGCGGCGCTGCGTGTTGCGGTTGTCGTCCCCGCCCTCCTGCTGCGAGGACCAGGTGGAGGGCGCGTTGACGTACTCCCTGTACTCGGCCTGCCGCTCGCGCTCCCTCTCGCGCTCTCTCTGCGCCTCGCGGATCGCCTCCCTATTCGCGTAGTCATCCCCATAGTCGTCGCAGAGCGAGTCTCGATTAGCGAACTCTCGCAACGCGTCCCTGTTAACGTAGTCGTCGTTGGGAGCCGGCAGAGGGCTCTCGCTCTCTCTGCGTAGGAAACAGCAACATGAGTAAAACCAGCCCTTGCGAACTCTGAAAGGTAAGTTTGCGCTCTAGTGCGGCACGTGCGATGAGGTGACTCAAGCGGGTGGTGGGTGATAAAGCGCCTACATATGTCATATCTTTAACAAGGTAAAGCTAAACGGATCAAATAAATAGCGTGCAGGTCCACATAATATAATAAATACCGAAGCGAATTGTAGATCAATAAGAAAATCTCGAAGTTTGTCGACAAGGGCTAAAAATAAATAGATAGAAAAATAGATAGATAGAGAAGTGTGTATGTTCATGCATGTCTACAGAGTGCAATTTTTTTTTAATAAAAAAACAGAACGTGTTGAAAGCATAACAAAACACACATAACGAAATTTAAATTTACAAAACGCTTTTACACGGAAAATAATCTGTAGTCGAGTTCAATCATATTTGGCCACTTAGGCTTGTCGGAACTTAAAATTACGTTTAGTAACACGAAAGTTCACAATCGACAACTGGAAGCCTGTTCAGTATGACACATCTACAAGCAATGTGAGGAGTTTGATGACCAACTACTATGAGCATTTACAATCAATACGCAAGCTTTTATACTTGGTAAGTATCTTAGCACGCATGCTAGCACACGCAAAGCGAACCGAACCGAGATATTTGAATTAAAATTGAACTCTGCTTCGGTGCGTCTGTGTATAACAGTTGGTCACCAATGTCGTGAGGACAATGGATGCATAGAGTAGGGAGACTGACCTCGCGGAGTGAGACGAGTGCTGGTGGTTGAGGTGCGTGTACTGCGGCTGTTGGCTGTGGTGGTTCGCGGTGATTTGCTGCAACAACACACGCGAATAAATGCCTAGCTCGTTTCAGTGCGGATAAGGTCGACTTGACTGCTAGCCCATCTTATCCGCGACATGTTCGGCGCTGTGTGTATAACAACATAAGGAAAACCTTGGGGAGGCAGCATCCTTCAGCTGACATGATATAAGTTAACTAATTAATGTTGAAGGTAATAATAATGAATAATGTAATGTAATGAAACACTGTTTACGATGTTGTAATGTTACAGACGATAATCATGATGGTATCGAAGGAAAGGCGTGTGACTGACCGGGCGCGGCCGCCGGCGCAGGCTGCCGGACGACGAGGACTGGCTGGAGGCGCCGGCGGCGCTGTGCTCCGACGTGGCCGAGTTGGACTTGGAGCTGTCGCCGCCCGACCGCTCCTCCGCCGTCTCCTCGCTGTCGCCTGCGAATACACAATAACTAATGAAGCTCGCTGCTCCAGGGGCACGTTTGAAGAAACTTACTAATCTCAAGAGAGTAAACGCATTTCAATCATGAAGACCAGGATAGAATGCCTCTATAATAGTATTTTCACCACCTACATTACACTCACTCGAGCATCACTGCTGTTTATATTTTATTACGTAAGTAATATATTGAAATTTTCAAAATGCATATCTTTATAATCTACAAACTATAAAACAAGCCTTTAACTGAATATTATTTTCAATTGCCCAATAAGAAGTCAATCTGGTGCATCACCGTGGTATTACCTAGCCTCAGTAAAACTAGCTGCGATTCTCAGAGCCAATAGACGGAAGTGTAAGGAGTAATTGTCCCAATGTATATCAGTGTTACTACTAGCCACCTGACTCACCTATAGCACTCTCGTTGTCGGCATCTACCATCAGTATCTTTTTCATCTTCCTGTAGTTGAGGTTATCCAGGTCCCTGACGGCCGCCTTGGTCCTCTGGATGAGGTCCACGAGCGCGTTGGGAGACCTCGGCCTCGTGATGTGAGGGTGGGAGAGGAGCTTCATGGACGACGGTCGGTCCGCTGGGTTCTTCTGGAGGCATGCCTCGACGAAGTATCGTAACGTATCCGACCATTCCGGTGCCTGGGTGTACAATTATATCTTTAATAATAAGTTTACCAAATAACAAAAAAGCGTTACATATTCAGCGCCGGCAACACGGAGTGTGTCAATAGAACAAATACAAATGAAATTTTATTTGTGAAATATATGTGTACAGAAGTCTTGGCTTAATTAGAATTACATTATTATTATTATTATTATGTGTTGCCGTTAGGCATACAAATAGCTACAATAAGCATGCAGACAGAAATATACATACAGTGATAAATGGTAGTGGTTTTCCTATAGAATTGCTTACAAATATGACTTATCGAATTTTACACGTCATATTTGTTAGAAAATGTATGGGAAAAATGCAAGCATTTCTAGATTTTCTAGTTATGGCTACCACTTCACAAACTAGTTGATGGCAGCAAATGTGCTAAAGTGACGTATACACTACACTTACTTGTAAGGTAGGAGAGTCGTTCTGTGCTATATGATACAAGGCAGACATAGCGTTCATATTAAAATAAGGAGGTTTGCGTTCCGCTAGCTCGATGCATGTGATACCCAGTGACCATACATCCACCTGAAATTATTTAAATAATTTTTATATATAATACAATACAACTACGAAAAAGATGAGTAAACATGATAAAACCTCTTTCTTAAGTGTGCGTAATTGATGCACGAAATATGAATCCATAAATTCCTAATAGCTACATTTTTCAATTCAATTACCAGACTAACGCTGATGTTATCATCAGAAAATGCCTTTTCGTTTCTGAGCAGCAATGAGTCATCTCTGCGGTACCGACAATAACATAAATCATAAACCACTAAAAAGAATAAACACAAATACCCTTTCTTAACAAAGACAAATCAGCTACTGACCTTTCCATCATACTGCCCCTCATCCATTGCCAATATGACCTCCGGTGCCATCCAGTACGGCGTTCCCACAAAGCTATTAGCTGGGCACTTAATACTGGCGCTGCCGAAGTCAGCTAGCTTCACAGTTCCATTCTCGGTGAGTAAGATGTTGCCAGCTTTGATGTCGCGATGGATCCGCCCCAGGCTGTGTAGGTAAGACAAGCCGCATACTACGCCTTCGCAGATGGCCGCGATCTCCTCTTCGCGGAGGGGACGCTTGTGGACCTAGTTAGAGACAACGGTTTGATGTGATATGCTCAATTGATGAGCTATAAAATAATAGCAGCGATGTTACCCTGTCAACTAACGGCTCGGCCACCACTTTGATTGACCGGCGGCAGCGACGAGCTAATTCTTTTTTCATTGCACGGTGGCAACGCTTACCGCGCAGCAATAAATTGGCATTACACGCAATGTATTAGGAAATCGCTTGTACCACTCCGCCGGTCGCGCAAAGTCGTGGCCAAGCCGTACGATCAACGCTATCTTGACATCAAGTAAGCCGGTGGTAGAACTGGTACCCCGCCGCCAACTTACCCGCTAACCTCGCCACTTAGCAAGGTTGTATTATTGTTTTGATGCGAAGAGAAAGAGCCAGTGGAATGACTAGCACTACACTAGGCATTCCATCTAAGGGTTTGGTTGAGGACCAAGGGTCATATTATTATTTCGTTTCGCAACAACGTTTCGCAATAATTTTTTTCTTTTTTTGTGTTCATTGTAGCAAGTAATTGTTTTTCCTTTCTTTTTATTAATAAACTGCACTAAAGCGAATTGATTCATACGGCTAAGGCCGTAGAAGCTACATACGTCCTGTCATTATCATTATAAGAATTAGGAGCGCAAATCATAGGTATACAAAATTACTTAATGTAATTACTCAAAGAGTACCGCAATGTTTATTAGGGTTCCGTATCAAAATGGTAAAAAAGGAACCCTTATGGTGAGACTTCGTTGTCTGTCTGTATGTCACAGCAGTTTTTCTCAGTAACTACACAAGCTATCAAATTGAAATTTGGCATAGTTTGGCATATACAAGAATGTTCAAAAAAATACCGTTCCCCTCCGAAGTTTATGAACCGAAAAATCTGAAAAATTCCTAACTTATAGATAAAATTACTTATATTTTACGGGAAAAATAAAACGAAGGGTTCAAAACTTATAGTTTTAGAGAAATTGTCAAAAATCTTTAAAGATCTGTTGGCAAGTCAAAATGGATCTTATTGCATACAATTAAAGTAGGTATATAAAAAGGTATATATTTGAAATACGCAATTAAATACGGAACCCTCGGTGCGCGAGTCCGACTCGCACTTGACCGGTTTTTTATTTTATGTAAGAAAAGTGGTAAACTAGGAGCAAATAGGGAATATGTATGAATTTTTTTTTATCGTATTTCTTTCTTTCTTCTTAGTTTGCAAAACGTGAAATTAAAATTAAAATCGGTCAATAACTACAGATAATATAAGCATTTAAAACTACTAATTAGACAGAGAGATCCGACATGAACTGTGATGTCAGCGTGCACAACGCCATATAAACTCCATGTTATTTTCTGTTTTGCTAGAAAGACACAGAAACATATCTTTAATGGCTTAATTTGGGTTTTTGTTGGTATTCGAAAACTATGTTTTGCTAATGACAGGATACCGCGCAAAATACATCCACTAATACTGGTACTGTAATTCAAATATTACTGGTAAAAGATGTTATACCAAATAAAATGTATTTTTTGTACTATAGACGCTGAAACGTGAATGTTGTACGTTTATGAGACAAATTCAAAAAGGGGATAAACGCATTCAAACAGACACTAACTCTGGGTGAGTCAACAAAAATTATAATCACACATACACTTGGTATAGGTAAACATATGAAAAATGCGGTCTAGGGTGTGGAGTAAATGTAAGATCAATAATGCTTGTAATGTAAGATGCGGAGGACACCAGATGCAGTGCCATATATAAATACTCTCACACACGTATACACACGTATCAAGCGATTTAACTATACTATCTGAGAAACGCGCAAAAATGTTGTAATCGATAACGAGCGCTTCGATTTCCACTGATAACGACATCCTACCTTCATACAGTTAACAGATCCTACAGTTGTAGATATCGCAGATATTTGGGACAGTAATTAACCCTCTCGTAATAAACAACATAGTAGTATTAAAATAATATATCACAATTATTAAACTAAAATTACAACCTATCATATCGGTTCTTTAAATAACCTGGAAGAAATAAAACCAATCACTAAATAAATTTCTGTCAAAAAAAAATCATTTTTGGGGCAAGCTTTCGTTGCCGACTGTACTTTTTTACTTTTTTCGCAGTCGTCATCTCAATCTCAATTATCAAGACAAATCAAACAAGCCCAAACTAGATGCATGCATTTAGTACAGAGTTCCTGTGCCCACCTTCCGGCTCCATCATCAGATCAGCTCCATGGTACCATATTATTACATTGTCACCGAAGTTAAGTAGGTATACCAAATTTCAGCTCAATCGGATACCGGGAAGTGGATCAAATTTAACTTGTAAGATCACAGACGTGAGCAGGACAGGTGAAACTAAATAAAAGCTTGTAAAAAATACTGTTTTATTGTATCATCAGTTATTGTACTTCAATGGCTTCTTATAATCTCGAGTACTCATATAAAATGTTATACCGTTTAGTAATTTTTCTCGGAAATCTAAACAGTGAGGTCATCCCTTTAGGCTACAATTTTATATCGCTAAATATCTGTCGCGGCATGAATGATGAATGGATGCATTCAGCGTAATTGTTAGGATATCCCATGTATGCGTCATGTGGTAGACAAGTTAGCATATCCCACCAAATATCGCAAACGCGAACTAAAGTATTCAAACATCCTGATAACACGAGTTATCACTGTTATCCACCCGTTATCAGATCAGAAACAATTTAAAATCACGATTCAGAACGCTATTTCAATACCTAAATTATATGTATTTTAAAATAGTTATTTTCCTGTACTTTAGTCACTTAAATTGAGAATTTCAAACCATCGTGTTTTACGCATTTTGTTAATGCTTTATAAAAAGAAATATTTGTTAATTAGGGTTCTAATTAAATTGGTGTATAATCAATCTTATATAAAATACGTATTTTGGTGATCATTTAATAGTCCGACGGGCAAGTCCGCAAAACTGGTCTGATCCTTGCACTTTGCACACGTCCTTATCATGGTTATGTCAATTTGATGATTATAATCATCACCATATTTTATTAGCTAAATTAAGAATGTACTTACTTCAATTATATCTGAGGCTGATCCAACACAGTACTCCATGACCAGCCAAGCCGTATGCTCTCGTTTGTAGCATCCTTTGTATTCTATCGTGTTAGGATGTTCCAACTGTTTCAAAAACCTGTGAAAAATACAAAAATAACATAAGCATATATTCCCAATGCATGCAGGAAAATTAAAAAAAAAAACTTTGTACAAATGATTGGTTTTGTTGTTGGTTAACTAATGTAGGAACATAATAATATTAAATTTATAATTCCTCACGCATAAAAAATATATCTGTCATGATTCACTTACTTTATCTCCTTTAAGATATCCTGCCATTTCTCCTCGCTCTGCTTCCCTAAGTAAGACATCTTTTTGATAGCCACAATCTCTTTGGTGAGATTGCAGCGCGCATAATATACTGCCCCAAAGGAGCCATGACCAATCTCCCGGAGATCCTCAAAGATCTTCTCCGGGTCATGTTTACTAAACAGCTCAGCAATGTCTGGGTCCTTGAGGCTGCCAGGACGTGGCATCTTTGTCTGCAAAAATAATATTTTTATGCTGAATATACAATGTCTTTGCCCCAAACAGGCATCACAATTTCCCCTCTAACGTCATAACCCACTGACCTATATTGACCATATTTTTAACTTAAAAATTTCAATTTTAGGCATTAAAAAGTACAATGGCCCATTTGCCTCTTCTACCAAATATCATGAAGATCAGATCAACAATACTCAAGTTGGACGTAGTTTAGCGAAAAGGATCCAATTCAACCATTTCAAACTTGTAGAATTTGACATAATATTGACAGCAATAAAGTTCAAATTTAAATACATTTTGCTTTGTGGGTTGGATCCTTTTCCCTAAACTACGTCCAGTTATCGTCTAACAAACATACTAATGCCATTCATACATAATGTCTTTTTCTCCCTAAACAATAATCAAATCACACAATATCAACTTGGGAGAGTCACTCTGTAAGTGGTATAATAAGTAGTCTTCTTCTTTAGAACCTAATCCTATTATGGGGATAATGTTGTTGGATGTTGGGATGTAGGGCTCGTAATACAGCTCTCCATCTGAAAAGATCTTGCGCTATGTCCAGTAAAAAAAATTATCCTGCTGTTTTAATATTATGAAGAAAAAGTTTTATGAGTTGTACAGGGGGTCAGTGGTGGACTGATGGAGCTGAACAAGCATTTCTTAAGTAAATATTTGGCAATCAAGATACCTATTTTTCGAAAAAATAATAAAAAATATAAAATAAAGCATCAATATCACACAGATATTCCCACAATGCCCGTATGAACTTTTTGAACATTACTTCGCTTCGCAATCGTCAGATACTACAAGAGTTGACATTTCTCAAAAAAATTATTAACGGATGCACTAAGTCTGTATTAATACTACCTTTATTTGAATTTTCTGTGCCACCCCGCCCACCTAGGAAACCTGTTATCAAAATCCTGTCAGTCCCCTCATATAGTACCAATGTTGACAGGCATTCTCCGTTGCCTCGTGTTTGTAATATGTTCAATGGCGTGAGTGCAATTTTGCCTGATCTCGAGCTGTTTTTCAATTTGCTTACAAAATTTAGGACCAAAGTCTTGGCCTGTTTGTTATGTACTGATGTTTAGTGTTACCTACTGTTTATATTTAATCTGCTAAGCTTTCCAAGCTTTTCCTTATATGAAAGGATTTTTGTATTTTACTATTATTATAATGTAGTTGAGTGTGTGTGTGTGTAGTTTGAGCTTAAGCTTTGATAAAATCCATAGATTATTTAAATTTATATAGTTTTCCATTCCTTTTCTGTAAATTAGTAAAAGCTTGTATGGGCGATTCTTCGGCGTTTTAACCGCAGTCATTGTCGTCTTCGCATATTATTCCAAATAAAACTAACAAGTTTATTTTAATTTTGAATGCAATGAGAACTACTCCCGGTGCTTCTTCTATTTACATCGGAAATTGTTGATAGTAATCGTTATTTTCGTCAATATATGCGAAGACGACAATGACGGCGGTTAAGACGCCGAAGAATCGCCCGTATGCGGGAGGTGAAAAAAAATAACAAGTTTCAGTCTCTTTAGATTATGATATAAACCACAAAAATAAGCAAAAAAATATACAAAAAGATGTCCAATTTTAAAGCATGGCTATTGGCTAATGACCATGCCTAAGCTAAGAGGGGTTAAGTTTAATATTATCAATAAGTTAAATAACTTAAATTTAAATTTATTATACAGTTCTGCTACCATGTCACCATCATGTCATCAGATCCCCGCGTTCCATTTAATTTCGTCATTAATAAAAAAATCTTATAAAACAGTTTGATCAATAAAACAGTCATCATTGCAAATGCACTAGAATGATACACCATTAGACTGACCTTGAATGACAATTATTCTGTAATTCATCATTATTTCTTAATTACTGATATCCATGATTCCTAAATGATTTGCTTTGTTTAACAGTATCCTCAAATACATATAATGTAACGTTTACTAACAAATGATTATAGTTATTACTAGTGTAATAAATATATAATTCTGATAATTATAAGTTTTGTCCATGACTAAAACAGTAGTAAATGGATGTAACCTCTATTGCTTTTTCATTAGGTATTCATCTAAAGTATGAACTATATATGAATTAATAAGTAAAAATACAAATTACTACCTTAATTTCATTGTACATATTTGGGCAATGTTAAAAATTCAATGATCCCAAAGGCTAATCCTCTATTTCAATGACATAAGCTATTACAAATGGGTATTTCTGAATAACTTCAAAATAAGAGGAATAAGATCAAGTGAAACGCTTAACTCTTACGTAAAAATAAATTAGAGTTGAAAACGCTAGACATAGTTTAGCCAATAGACAATAAGAAAGAAAAAACATACTGCTCACGCCAGCTGAGAGCTGGCGACGTCCGTCAGTTAATTAGAGCAGTCCCGCCGGCCCGGTCCATCCTCCGTGCCTGCGCTATCTGCAACAGTAGGAAACGCCAGTGATAACACCAGCCAGCCACGCCGAGGTCCTACACTACGAGCCCCGCCCGGAACAACAACACTTGTCGCATTGCCCGCGATACCGCCTACACGCGCTCCTACACTCTCGCTTATGTTAACAACAGAACACCCGTAATTAAATTATGTGAACCTCCAAGAACGGCGCCGCAACCCACCTCGGCGCATCCACCGATTTCAGACCTCCGTCACCCGTCACTGCACTTGATCACTAGCTTGCGCCTTTGTAGACGCCTTTCACATTCACTATTATCGATAATTACAACTTGCACCCTTCCGGAGAGGGTGAAATTCAGTATTATTGCGAAATACTTGGCACTTACTTAGAAAATTTCGCCTCAAAATGGCGTTGGGGTATCGTGCGCAATGATAGTTTTTTGTTTCATATGGCACTCCGTATGTGGTTTTCCATTACTCTTGGGATTCACTTTGTAATCATTGAGTCACCTTTTATTTATCTTACGCGTGATTAACTGGAGTTTCGTCGATATTTGATGAAAATTATTTACAACTTTCCCGTTCAACTCAACTTCAACTTTCTGAAATAAAATTACGAGCGCCCTCTACCCACAATCACAAAAACAATTTCTAAATATAGTTGCCAAGTATAAATTTGTTACCATATAAAAACCGAACTTTGGCTTGATTTCCAATGCCACATTTAAGATGAAGTTAAATGCACAGATTATAAGGGTAGGTATGTCTGTTAAATGGCTTGAGGCGGTTACAGACAATACAGACAGAATAAGTACCCTGCATAGAAACCGGGCTATAAGAAACATCAAAGACATTATATTTGACCTTTTTTCTATTTATGGCATTCATAACGAGTTAGAAAGAGATGTCCTAATAGGTGTTCATTCGTTTTCCTTCGTGTTGCCACAAGGATTTGTTGACTCTAGTGTTGTTGCTGAGTCGACAATAATATCGACATCGATTCAATTTCGCAGTTGTAATTTGTTCTAATGATTTAAGGGGTAATTTTTCTAGTTGCCAAATAAAAGCACGTGGCAGTAAAAGTTACCACTTTCCTTTTTTTACAAGCTTTCATTTAACTTCATAATAATAAGTTCCAATGTTCATAATAATAAGTAACTTGTCCATTTCAAAATTTGCAGACCATTTTTCAACTACTACCCGGTGTTTAATTGAACTGAAGTTTGGAATACTTATGTAAACCCGATGAACAGATCTGATGATAGAACCGGAATGTTGCAACAGGATCCCCAGCTGTACTTAACGTAGACCCACCGAGATGGGACTCTTTAATTTGGTATTGATAATTTGATAACGACAGTGAAAAAAAATACAGTCGTCAATAAAAACTTGTCCCAAAATGAAATTTTTGACAGCAGCTTTTTGTCATATGAAAGAAAAGAAGAGAGCTAAAATTTATCTTTCAGAAAGTGTTATCTGGAGATTAAGAATATCGGCCCTTAAACATTATATTTACGTTATGCTAAACTTCAGCAGCTTAAAGTTATAGGTATTTGAAGTTTTTTGTTCAAAGCAGGTCAAGGATATTTCAAATACATTCAATAATTCAACAATGTTTTATTTAGAATATTGAGACTGTCTGTTCCTTTGCCATAGTTTGCTGTATCTCTTCGGTATCAAATTTTCCCTGCCTACTCGCCGAATCCTTTCTGCTATCAAGTTCTCATTTCTTGGAAATCTGAAAATATCGATATAATATATTCACAACACAGTCAAACTAATAAAGCTACTAAATGTAAAAGTCACCCTGACACAAAATTAACTATTCGTGTATCGACTTTCTAATTTGGTAGTACTGGAGTTTTTATGTACCTAAGTGTGTATGTTTGTTTGTCTGTTGTTTTTTCTTTATTCCTTATATTAATATATAATAAAAAATAAAAATTGTGAAATTGTGAATTGCCGTTATAAAAAAGTGCAGTCGGGGGACTTCAAAAATATGTTCTCTGTTAATTATGTACCCCATTAAGAGAACATATTACGAGCGTTACGTGTCATTTCTTGTAGACTTTTTAACGCTGAATCTAAATCTGGCTACATAATTGCTCTAGCACGTTAGGATTGTGCGATATACCAATCTCAAAGTGCTAAAAACACGGTTTTTGGCGATATTTGAAGTAATTTTTTGAGAACAGCAATTTTTTATGGTCATTTCTAACTAAAGCATCCAAAAAATGACTACGAGTTAGAAATAACATTGGTTTAAACAAATTGAAATGGACACTACACAATTTGATTGCCCGTCTAGTCAAATTGGTCGTAAAATTGTATCGTGTGGATGACCCATATTATAATCGCGCCACAGATTACACAACCCCATACATACCCTTATTTATAATCTGTGCATGCAAATCAAACTTTAATTTTTTAGGGTTCCGTATCCAATAGTGTCAAACGGGACCTCTCTACGCTGGCTGTCCGTCCGTCCGTCCGTCCGTCCATCTGTCCTAACTATAAAGAGCTGTATCTTTTGAACCGTAATACAAAGTGGGTTGATTTTTTTTTCAGGTTGTGTTATTATGGCGGATTTCCTAACTAACGCCCTTACTAATAAACGTTGAGTAACGGCTGAGTAGTTATACAATGCTTTGTCCTTATCTGTCATTGTGACATTTGAATTCGACAGATAAGGACAAAGCATTGTATAACTACTCAGCCGTTACTCAACGTTTATTAGTAAGGGGGTTATAAAATAAATAAGAAAGGTTAATCATAAAAGACCCCATACATGAAACGTATTTTTTTTTCAACGTAATTTTATTTTTGTTGTATCGTTTTTACAAACGGTAAAACACAAATTTCTGTTTTGGAATTATTATAGAACAAACGCTATAGAATAATATCTAATATTAAAAACCAGCCAGCATGTACGGAACCCTCAGTACACGAGTCCGACTAGCACTTAACCGGGTTTTTTTTATCTTGTCTGTTGAAAGTGTTGAAGAATTGAAAAACGAAACGAACGAACCATAAACGAGCTGTAAGTCTGTCGACGCCGGTTTGAATATTTTTGATTGTTGTGCATTCTAATCGAAGTAAGGGAGTTATTTAATAATGTTTATATTCTTGCTATTGCGTTAACGTTATCCTTAAATAACGATTCACTTCTAACATTGAGCCATTATTATATTCAACATTCGGCATAAGATGGTTATGTTAGCTTCATTCCTTGTATTCAAAATGGCGGGATTAAAGCTTGGTTGTTTGTTATTTAGTCGCATCATGTGTTATAAGTTGTAGAAAATGCTTGCGATACGCTCTACTGCGATACTCGAATTTGTTGCAATCCGTTTCTAGCCTGACACCTCTGTTAAAAGTTAAATCAGATTTTCGTACTATAGTTGAGGTTATGAATGTTGTCCTTTTATTGTTGTGTGTTAATAATTATTTTAGCTATAGCATTTGACCTTAGTTCTAAGTTCTCGGCTCTGCTCTACGCGTAGGTATTTTGGAAATTCAATTATTTTTAATATCATCTACAACAAGTTCTCTTGCAAGCAGTATTGTTGTTATGTTTTATTCTTTGTTATTATTGATTTTTTTTCTCAATAGTAATTGGTTTTTACATTGATTGTGTCTGACATTTGATTTGAAGTCTAAGGTCTCCCACATAATTAAAATCGAGTATAGTCAGTTCAATGTATCAAATATTTGCAGTTCAATATGTCTGAGAAGAAAAAGGAAGGTAGCAAGGCTGAGCCTGAGGAAGAATTTTCTGTAGAAAAAGTCCTTGACCGAAGAGTCTGGAATGGAAAAGTAAGCACTTTTGTTTGTTCTTTTGGACTTATGAAAATTTCCCATGGTTTATAATTTTATATCCTTTGCAGGTGGAGTATTTCCTCAAGTGGAAAGGTTATAGTGACGAAGATAACACTTGGGAGCCAGAAGAGAATCTTGATTGTCCAGATCTTATTCAAGCGTTTGAAGAGGCCAGGAAAAAGAAAGAAGCTGGTAATTTATGTTTATAATTGTTTTGGCATGCAATTCATATAGCCCGTTTATATCATTTTTATTTGTTAATAATTTATATTGGGCTCATCTGTGCTGGCTTCAAGTAAACCTGCATGCCTCATTAGACTAAAGATCCTCATTTAAAATACTTTTCTAAATCATCCATCTTACTATACAATACAATCCCTTGAAATTTTTGATTTAGACAAAAAAAAATGGGACATTAATTTGACAAATGACCTGTACATTTTACATGAATAATTTTTAAAATTTTAGCCTAGTACCTAATTACCAAATATTAATTATGTTAAAACAATTGATGCAATACAAGGAATTGGCCTATGCAATGTCAGTAAAGCTTAACACTTAAATATGTAAGTATTTAGTTGGGATGCAAAAATGATGAAGCAAGTTATCCACATACCAACCAAGAGATGTCAGATTCAATACAAAATTCCAATAGATACTTCTATAGAATCATTGTCACACTAAAAGATCTTTATTTAAAACATATTTCATAAATGCAAGGTTTAGTTTTGTTTAAATAAAATAGAGTCTTATTATTCGGCGGCCAGTTTTTGGTCTGTGACCGCTTATCTATTAATCGAAGGATTTTCTGCTGTACAAGTACTAGGTGTAGAAATCTCAAGCTATGTGTTGATATTACTCTTCTTAAACTTTTATCTACTGGTGAATCAACATTATTGACATGGTCATCTGTGGAAACTTCTAGATCTGCTAGACTTCTTTGCAACCTAAGGTTTAGGTTATTTACACAGTCCTTGAATTAAACTTAAATGGATCCTCAGAGCATCCTTGCAGTTATTTTAACCATAATCTGGCTAAAACAACCTTAGCAAGGCAAACATATGTAGTATTGAGGCCGGAGTACCCCAAGGTTCGGTGCCTGGACCAGTACTATATAATTTTTTTACTTCTGACTTACTAGTTTGCGCTGATGTTACTGCCGCTACATATGTAGATGATATGGCATTTTTAGCTGTCAATATGCAACAATCGTTAGCGTATAACTCCAGCGGCAACTAGATGTAACTCGTACTCGAACCATGTCACATTTGAGCTACGGAGAGATAACTGTCCACCCTCCACCCATGACACTTAGAAACGACAATATCTTACTCCATAGGGATTGCATGAAGTACCTAGAGGCTTCCACCTGGATAGGCGCCTAAACAGACCAAGTCGATCACAAGGCTCGTAATTTATACTGAACACTAATATAATTTATACTGATGCTTAGAGCAATTTTATTGTTAGTGTGCACTGGTGTACTACAAATAATGAGATCCATGAGTATCTCAAAATCCCGACGGTTGCATCTAAAATTGAGCAGTTAAAAATCCAACACAACGAACGCCCTACTCTGCATAAGAACTCGCTACTTGCTGAACTATCCATTAGTTAGATCAATCAATTGTGGTCAGAAGTGTGGTGAACTCTACACCACATACTCTAATTGGCAAGATTGGCGCAGGCCGCACCTTGCCACATTGCTATTATACCTAACGTGACCATTTTTTTTTGTCAAAGCGGGACGTCCAATGCGGAATTATGTAAAAAAAAACTTTATTACTGAAGTTTTTTTTATTTTATTTTTATTTATTTGGGAAACAAACAGCAAAAAATAACACATTAAGACACAATCATAACTTAAAACTACATTAGCCAAAACAGTTTCCACTTATAAAGAAAAAACATTTCTGTTGCTCAGGCAAATACTACAAAATTACTTTTTTTTTCTTATAAACTAACGTTAACAATTACACAGGCAATTAACAAAGGTTGCAGAGTAACTGCCGCACTCAGAGACGTCAATTAAGTTTTAAGTTTCATTAAAGTTGCTGCGTCTTATTCTATTGCTATAGCAAAGAAAGTGACAGCAGCTACTTTAATGAAACTTAAAACTTAATTGACGTCTCTGAGTGCGGCAGTAAGTATACTAAATCTAATAGTCATTTGTTAAATTAGTTAATTTTACTAAGATTAACTTTCCTTTTTTAAACTATTACACTTTTATTTAAGAAGGAATATTAATACTAATCAAAGCACTAAAAATAAGTTAATTGCCTGAGTTGACGTGACTTCTAGGCAGTATTTTTGTATTTTTCGGCTACACAAGTCAGTTTTAAAATATCGGGTCTCGTTTTTAGGTACCCAATTTTTTTAAATTAGGATACGAGCTCTCTATTCACGTGTTATACACCATGTATCGGTGTTCTTGCCCTGGCGGTATTAGGCGTCCGAACTACACGGATTCTATACTGGTGTTCTCACTGACTTGTCCGTTTTTTTTAATGCCCCATTTGGCAAGAAGTTGTTCGAATAGATGACATTAACTAGTTGGTTAGTAGTCGGCCCATCTCTAGCCTTTGATGACAAGACTATTCGCCTTATCCAAATGTTAAGCATGCGATTTCAAGCCCTTTTGAGGTACTTTCTTTCATTTTTACTCATTTTGCAGCTGGACCTGTGGTGGGACAAAATGGTATGATACATTTGAAATAAACAAATACTCTTAATCATATCCCTCCCATGTTTTTTTTAATTGTTTGAGAATAATTATAAAAAGCATGCATTCTTGACCTCACTTTTAATAAAATCATTAGACTATTCAATAAATAATTGGACATTTACAGTTGACAATATGTTAAAGTTGACTGTTTAGCCCTAATGTGGCTAATTTACGGAATAAATAATTAGAAATAATTTTTTTATTGAAAATAAAATGTTGAAAAGACATTTAATTGAAAAGTTTTTATTTTCAAGGTTAGCAACTTTTGAATGAAATGTTTTTTTTGCTTAAATATTTTTCTGTACTGATGATACGTTATTTGCAGATGGCAAAACCAGTAAA
This sequence comes from Tortrix viridana, assembly GCA_963241965.1. Taxonomy (NCBI): domain Eukaryota; kingdom Metazoa; phylum Arthropoda; class Insecta; order Lepidoptera; family Tortricidae; genus Tortrix; species Tortrix viridana. The sequence continues at coordinate 5,696,727 of OY725191.1, read as the reverse complement.
ATTGAAAAGGAAGTAAAAAAACGCAAGTCTTCTGCAGCGACCCCGGATCTCAAAGGAGCTAAAAAGACCAAAAGTGATGACAAAAAAGCTTCTGGTTTTGACCGTGGGCTAGAGCCTGAAAAGATTATCGGTGAGTTTTATTTTTTTATATTAATAAGTTAACAAAATTAGATAGACTTTATTGAAATTTATTCTTTATTATTGTCGTGATAGGCGTCATAGTCATAGGCGTGATAGACTTATTGAGGTAAAAATATAAGAAGCCTGGAGCTTAGTTTAGCTCTAGGTCAATTATGTGAGATTGGCGCTGATATTTATTAATTTGGACACAATAATGAAACCCCAATACCCCATGACAATTAAATGAATTATATCAACAAATTAACCTTTATTTATTTCATACCCTGTTAAACAACAAACTGACTGGTTTTTTTTATAATTTCAGGTGCAACTGATAGTAGTGGAGAACTGATGTTCCTGATGAAATGGCAAGGCACTGATGAAGCAGATTTGGTTCCGGCCAAGCAGGCCAATGTGAGGTGCCCACAGGTCGTCATCCAGTTCTACGAGGAAAGGCTCACGTGGCACACGCCCGCACCTGACGACGCAAATAACGATGACTAGGTAATTGAAACTTGTTATATCTTACAAAATTAATTTTAAATTTATATTTTAATTTGAGTTATAGTTCAGTTTTAATTTGAGTAAATATTAATCTTTCTAGTAATTTTTTTAACAGTACCTTTTATCCTCCTAAGGCCCAGAGCAGAAATGTTAATTGAAATCAGTACATAGATACTTGTCTTTAAAGTTCAAAAATAAGGCCAGGCAGAAGGTCTTTCTTCAAGTGCTTCCACTGCGAGCAAGTACTTTTTTTAGAGGCCGTTGTAAACGTAAGTCCTTACAGAGCCCGCTCTGCTCGCAGTAGAAACCCCGCCTAATTCTATTAAAAAGTGAAATTTATTCAAACTTTTCTTTTACAGATTAACTGGAGTTTTTAAGTCTTATGCTGAAGTCAAATTGTGTTACTGTGGTCTTACTAAGGAAACTTCTTTAATTTCATAACTATATAAAAATACAAAGAACCCGATATCTCTGATTATTTAGATCTAACTTTACATTATAATTTGGAGGCCATGACACATAAAATGTAAAAAAAGCGGTTAAGGGCGAGTCGGAGTCGTGCGCTGAGGGTTCCGTACCACCTGATTCACACTTGGCCTGTTTTTATTATAAATAATAAGAACTAAACTAAACTAAAAATTCATTGTCTTCGTTTTACTAAGATTCAGTTTCATTTTGCATTTAGTCTGTTAAGTTCCCTTTATCTCTGTCTAACCAATTTTAATCAAATAGTTTAAGCTATTTTTGAATAAGTAAAGGTTTATAACTTTGCTGATAAGTAACACCTCACGACTTCGTGAATTTAGGACTTAGAGTTTTGTAGCCGCTCGCTCGCCGTGCGTGCAGAATTCAAAATCATCGCAATCTCCAAACCGTATGTTGCTCACACGGATATTGCTTTGATATCGTAGTCGCTTAACAATTAGAGCTTATTTTGCTAGAATAATAAGTCCGTAAACTCGCCTTGCCTTGATGCACAAATAAATCCACTTCAAATAAACGTGCTTGCAATTTGATCTGATGTAAGTCTAGTGTTATTATTATCAGCAAAGTATAATCAGAAGATAATGGGTTCGAAAAACAATCAACGAGGTGTCAATGACAAGAACACACACACCCGTACACCCGTTTCTTAGTAGTAATAAATCTGCAATCTTCGTATTTGTATGACACACCACACAACTGGCAAATATACTGTCAGGGGGCTAGATCAGCTTGCTTGCGACTTGTTTGTCGCTCGCATATCCCTTTCTAACTATTCTGATACGATAGAGACGCACTGTGCGACAAGCAAGAAAATACAAGATGTGCTAGCCGTACAGATGCGAGTGCGACTGTGACAGCAATAGCCAGCCCAACGCTATCATGAAACCGGGAGTACTTCCGTTTAAACTTGTCTAAAAATGTATATTACTTATTTTGTAAGAAGTTGATGGGCAATGATCTAATAATCGCAAAATTGAGGAAGAGGGCGTTTTTCAAAAAAAGTGTACATCGTTAAGGAAAAATTAAGAAATATTAACTTTTTCCAGTGTGTCACGAAAATTAGTCATACATTTAGTATCGTTAATTTTCGTGACGAACCGGAAAAAGTAAACATTTCTTAAGTTTTCCTTAACCATGTACACTTTTTTTGAAAAACGCCCAAGAGAATTGCTAATGAGCATTTTACTGAAAATTTCATGTAATTGCTTATAAAAATAGAATTAAATTGTAGTGAGAGTTGACCATTCCTATGGAAGTGACCATAACGTTTTTACTTGTGGATTTGGACAGTATGTGCGTATTATCGTTCTTCTGTAGATAGAAAATGCATTTTCTGTCTATGGGGTAAATAAAGAACAACGAAAACATTTTGAAAAATTGACTGCAACAATCTGTCATCTTATAATAGTAACTAATAATAATGATTGTAAAGACCTTGGCACATATCTTTAAGTTTGCGTACCCTACATTTGGTACGCAATATTGGCAATGAAGAATTATTATCTGAATATTAATCTCACGCCCTGGGAAATATAGTTAAAGATGTGTGCCCCCGGACTATGGTGGCAGTGGTCATAGTTGTGACCGCGCATTATTTAACTACTATGTCGGTTGTTGAACTACCGATATCATGGTTTGCTGTGTTATAGTTGTGGACACTAGGTTTAAGTGATTGGGCAATAAAAGATTTTGCCTAATAGTTTTTTTATTGTTTGGATACTGTGGGAAATATGCATTTTTTACAGTATACTGTATGACATGGGGTCGAAACCTTTGGTGGTTAGTGAAAGGACCTTAATAGGTAATAAACTAATCTTCGACCCTAGCCAAGATACATAACCATAACGATGTTCGATAATTGTCAATGTTTTGGAGTGACCTAGGCTGCCATTCTATCGCGTAGGCCGCCAATGTCAATTCCATACATATTTTTTCTAACTTAACGTAAACGGTAACGTTCAGCGAATGCACTACTGAGATGCCCGTTTCAAGATACGTCAAATAATAGAAACCGTAATTTCTGAAGTACCTATTCTGAGACGGACATCTTACCCACGACCAGCTTATTAATACGGCTCTAAGTAGTTTTAAAGGAAACAAAAAATATACACATTTTTCGTATTTGGGCGTTTTTATAAAAAAAGTGTACATAGTTGAGGACTAAATAAGAAACTAACTTTTTCATTCTGTTAAGAAAATTAACTATACTGTCGTAAGACAAATTGTTTTCATGGCAATGGTTTGCACTAAACTGTAGCAAGAGCAAGTGCAACCATATCACTAACGGGTGAGGATTGAATCTGCTTTGGTTATTTAATTTGAGATACCGCCTATTGAGGGCAATTTATAAATGTACGACTCATTTTCGTAACGAAATGGAAAAGTTACCGTTTCTTAATTGTAGTCATTAATAACTATATTAACTTTTTTATAAAAATGCCCATTTAATCATTAATAAAATATATATATGCAAGCAAGAGAAAAAACAAAATCAAAATCAAATACCCAAATATGGAGATTAATTCTTGAGATATCTCCAAATATATTGTTAGATTCTAGATGTAATCAAGCATACTCGTATATTTTAACGCTATATTCTGTATTTCATAGTTTTATTTTTGTGATAGTAATGCATTTTGACTTCTAAAGAGGGATGAGACAATATTAATTGGTGCAGTGATTCTACTAATCTATCTTCGTTATTTCTGGAGTAATACATTTCAGGTGATATCGTTATAGCCACTAGATAAGTTTGTGTTACGTCTTCCGTAAGCATATGTCTCAAAACTTCTATTCCATATTTCTTAGTTAGTAATTTATCTAACACACTATTTAATGCTTGTGAAAAATGTTCGTATATGCAAGGAAAGAATTGCCTTATATCATCCTTTAAAGACTCTACACATTTTTGTGCAAATTTAGGAACTACTTTTTCGCACACCGCGTCCCAGAGCATATTGTTCTTGCCCTCGTATTGGCTGCGCTCGACGAGTTCTGTTCGTTCTTTTAAACATTTTGCAAAAGCAACTGTCAACTTCCATTCTCGTAATATCCAATAATTTTCTGTAGGTGGAAGAGACTCGTCGAGTTTCCGTTCAATGCTCTCGTAAACCGTGCAAGGGAGGGCCATATTCGTAATTACAACATTTCTTAAATTTTTGATTAAACCATGGAGTAGGCGGATAAAATGTTGTCCCATTATGTTTTTCTCTTTACTTTGTTTCCACTCTGTGACCATAAGATTCAGTATGGGGGTAAGTACCATATCAAACCTGTGAACGTGCACGTCTTCACTTTTTGAATATAAAAGATATGATACCAGGAGCGGCACTATGTCATTGGGAATAAACTCATCAGTTTTCTGATTGGTGGAGACGGCACTTATGTAATCGTCCAGTATGTCGCCTACGAAGTCTGAAGGCATAAATTCAAAAAGTTTCCCAATTTCCTCTATCAAAAGATTTAGCTTTTGCTCATATTCTTTTCTGTCTACACCTGGAACTTGAAGAAGAGATTTCAAAAACTTGTAGCTCTTCATCAGATATAACGGTCTTGTCTTAAGAGGTATCTTTTGGACCTCGGCAAGTAAATCGTAAATGGTTTTATCCTCTTCAAAATTTAATGCATCAATAAAAATGCTCAGCATTCCCCAAAAATGGTCTTCTTTTACTAGATCTTTTTCTTTACTCAGACTGTTATAGATGAGTTTGAATAATACGGCGCGAATAGATGCGTTTTTACTATTTTTCCAATAATTAATAAATGTTTGTTGGAGTTCGTCGCATTGCATTTTAGAGAACGCGAGCCTAATGCCATGCTTCTGCAGGGAGACTGGAGCATCTAGAAGCCGGGGTATAAACTGGCGGAAGCGGACGGCGCAGAGGTTGTAAAAAACCGCGTTGATTGAAGGAAGAGCAAATTGAAGGTAATCTCCTTTGGCGTATTGTAATACCGCATTTGGATCTGGTTGCGGACACGCGAAATGCATATTTTTTGCGAAACATTTCTGTAAACTGAGTATATTTTCGTCATTTCCTGCCCAAATGATTTTCTCACTCTCTGGTTTGTATTGATTTATGATAACGAGAAAGTCACGCTGCGGTAATAGCGTGCCCAAACCGCGCACCAATGATTTATGTCCAAGCGGTTCTTTTAGCCTCCCTTTGTATGCTTCTGCCCATTCGGAGGCAAGAGACTGTGGCCAGTATATTTTCAGCTTGCGCATTAACTGCGTCAATGAAATAGTGTCGTTACAACGCAGTGCCGACACTTCGTTTTCGTTGCGCGAAAGCAGGCTGGGGTCGTGCTTAAGTGCGTTTATACATGTTCTCTCAGAGGGGCATATGCCGATTGATTCTTCAAACATACATTTTCTCCATGATTTGTTGATATCGTAGACCCAGGACAAACCATGTTGCTTAACTCTGATTAGGTCTCGAATTTTATTCAAAACATAAGGATAGTCAGCTAGATTCTTCTTCCAATCTTTTAGTAGTGACAACATTGATTTAATTAATTTCATGTTTGCATCGAATTTAGCTTCATTTCTAAAATCTTCTTTATCAGTTTTCTTCACTAAATTATTATATAAAAACTCGAACAATAGTGATTGCTCTTCAGAACTCATTGAGTTTCTGTATTCATTAAAAGTTTTGTTATAATCATATAGTTTCATTATTGATTCCGGGACCTCTTCTTTTTTTAATACTTTATACATAATAATATTGTCCAAGCAACAAGATTCATAATCATTAACATTCATAGAAGATAAAATATTATTTAAAAGATTCCAACATTTATCATTATATTTATGAACATTTGTACACTCACACAAATATCTTACGAACTCACATTTGTAGTTAGAAGCATTGTTCAGAAGGTCGTCGTTGTAGTATTGCAGTAATGACTCCAAGTGTTGCAAGTCTTGACCGGCACCACGAATCAGACTGTAGAGCATCTCTTTCTGTTCGTCTGCGCGAGATATATTCTTCAGGGCTTCCTTAATTTCCCTCAGTGCTGTATCAAAAGGCATAAATTGACACCAATTGTATAGTTTAGTATAATACATGCCGTTTGTTGTTACGGAGCAGTATAATTTATTCTGATCGGAACCCTGATTTAAAAATGTCTCGTTAATGAACTGTAAACGCTGCTCTTGTGGCATTCTCTTAATAAAGTGCCCAATGTTATCGTAATTTATCCATGACACGTACTCATTTTCTTCATTTTTAGCTTGTGTTATTAAAAAATCTTTTATTTTATTTGGATCTAAATACTTAACGAAGGTAGGTATATGAATATTTCGCGCATATTTGTTAAAAAGTTTGTGGATACGTTCGGGGCAAGTCGTCATTATAAATTTGGTGTGTTTGGAATTAAATCGAGGGAATTCATACATGTTTTTCGTTTCCAATAGATCGAGATAGAAGTCGGTGTGTGTATTTATTAAAAACAATGTAGCCTCAAATGTACTGGCGACAGAGTGATGGTCGTTAGTTACACACAACTTTAAAACGCTGGGATTGGTTTCGCAAAGCCGTTTAAGAAGAGATGTTCTTATGCTGTATTTGTATTTTTCAACTTGGGTCATCATAAAAGGCACGGAGCAATAAGGTAGCCATTTTAGAGCTGTACCCAAGTCGAGGTTTTCGTGGTAGTTGAAGAAACTTTCGACACGGGCTTCGTCCCGTAAGTTGAGCCGAATGTGAAGCATCAATTTTCTCGCCGCTTTAGACATCATCAATGGAAACAGTTCCGAGTGCAAGTACTCAGGATTGATGATGTGCGCGTACTTGTTATCAGCCATCAGCCAAGGACACTGATCGATTGCACGCGAAACGAATAGCATATTATTGCCTTTAAGTAATCCCAAAATATAATCCACATCTCTGTTCTTGCTGGCCACATCGACTCTGAGCAAGTTGTAGACGTCGTCGTCATTTTCGTCTATTTCTTTTGTCTGTTTGATCTCTTTAAGAATTTTATTATAGTGACGATGCCTGTGCCCTAATGTGTGTCCTTCAATCTCGGGCCGGTCCATGATCAAACCTGAAGCGATAAAAATGTACATTTAGATGTTTGAATATGTGTGTGTATGTATGAATGTAAGTTTTACTAGTTAGTCACTATTAAGTAGAAGCTGTTTAATTCAGGTCTTTGTGCGCATTATAAAAAAACTAGCTTCTACCTGTGACTTCGTCTGCGTTGACCATCCCACGAGAAGTGTTTTTTTTTCGGGTTAAAATGTAGCTTACGTGTTAATTCAGGTTTTAAGCTTTTTCCATTCTATACAATCCAAATCCGCCGAGCCGTTTCAGGGTGAAGGAGTAACAAACATACACGTTACACACACTGTCATACAATATACAATTTTACATTAATAATATTAGTACGAGTTAGTGTTTAGGTACCACAGATAATATAATACTATACTAGTAGTGTTCACTATGTTCACAAAATTTCTTTGACAAACAAAAAGTGACCCGTAATATACAGACTAACCCATAGAAAGACGGACATGGCAAAACTATCCTGTTTGTATAGTCCCAATACTACTTGGTTGGTATGTCAATGGAAAAGTAATATTTTACCTTTGCTTTGGGGATCAGCCTATTTTTCCTACTCCCGATAAACGAGGTAAGTAATACGCTTCTAGGATAAGTTAATTTCAAGGGCAAACAACACAATTCTGACTCATCACATCACTCTCATATTAGAAAACAGAATAGACACAGCTTTTTGTCGTGCAGCTCAGTGTTAAGGTTACATTAGTACCTACATTACGATACAAAATGAACTCTGTAATCACTTTCACTTTTTGCAAATATCGGTACTGCTTTTGTTGGTTGTTTAATACTGTAATATGGTGTCAAAAACAAAGTCAAGTGAATCACATAGGTATTTATAATTCCTATCTCTGTTGTGTTCATGCAATGACGTAACCGCAGTGTGGCCAGCGAGAAATAGAGTTGCCTTTATTTCATTCAACTGGCTTGGTTTGCCAGTATTATCATTATCACAATTTCAAATGCTCGATGTATTAATTACGTACTTTACATGTTAATTTTACTAATCACTTATCACTTGAATTCCTCACCTGCACTTGCTACTTCACAGTGTAAATAAACGTTAAGGCTGATTTAACAAAGTGTAAATAAGCCAGTCAAATAATTATTTATTTTATTTATTATGCTATTAAATGTAACGTCACGTGTTATGACCTATCCATGCATCTATTCTGTAATCAAACCAGGTGCTTCGGCTTATCGACTAACCGGTGCTACCGTAATTCAGGGGTTCTAGCGAAAAAGGATAAGTCTTCTCAAGTTCAAATAAGTCAGTGCACTATGTATATGATTAATATTACGAGTTAAGTCAACTTATACCAATGTTCAACTATCGTAGATACTACCGCTATTTAGATTAGGCCCAAAACTGGAAAACGCGTCTCTAAACAATGCAAGCGGCAAATCATGTAACAGTTGGGGTGACAACGTTATCAGAGCGTTTTGACCCTGCTGATTACGGATCTGCCTGTCGCCATTTAGTAAATCGTTGTTCCGGTACCCTAAAATAGGTCCGATTGTTATGGTTTTCTGATATGTTGTAAAGGACGATATAGTCGTGGTAACCCAAAGTTTTCTTCCCTCCAGTTTTTTTTTTCATCATCTTGGAAAAACTGTAATTTTTTTTTGCAGTTTTTTACCTGTACTGTCTTTAAAGTTAATTCCAGTGCTAATCATGGTTCTACAATATTGTAGATCACAAAATTTGCTGTAACTTTTGACTTTAAATATTTTTTCCACGACCTCTAGGAACGAAGATATGGAAAGAGCTACCGTCGAAAATTTCTACCTTTTCCAGTTTTCCTCCCATATTTAGTATTTTAGTACATTTTAGCGCAAACCGTAGTTCTGCAAGACAAAATTATTTAGCTACAAATTGAAAGTTTCGCCACAGCAGTACATAAATAATTGTCCGTCAGACTCAACGAGGTTTCAAGTTTTTTCATATTGTCTCGAAATAAGATTTAATTTTTTTTACGACCGTATTATTTTGGATATTTTGTTGTCTTAAATTTATTTTGTGCCACAGGATAAATAGGGAGTTGTTTCTTTTAGGTATCATATTTCAAGACTTAAAAGACAATACGTGGCTTTTAGACATTGCCATGAGTATTTCAATAGGCGACACCTTCATGTCATATACGGGTTATGGGATATTCGATACATTCCTTTTAAGGAGGCATAGTAGAGCTCATTTGGAGCAAATTAGGTCATGTAGTACCCTAGCCGAAAATTATTAGTTTCTTAGATATTTGAGATTTTAGTTTTTTTTCGAAATTGCGGAACATGTTCGAAAAAAAAGATATAAAAAAATAATTTGCCTTTTTTGAATGCACTTTAATGTATTTTCTGAAAGCTAAAATGTCAGCGATTTCATGTAATGACAAAAACCTAATCACATAATGCTACATGTCATGTTATTTAATAAAACTCCAATAAAAAGACACAAAAAAGTAATTACTTCATTAAAAGACAGTGTTTTTTTTTAAAATAAATGTATGACATGCAGCGTACAAATCACTGGAAAAACTTCCTTGGTTTACTAGCTATCTAATGAGGTACAATAGTTACCAAAAATTATATTAAAAATAAGCAAGTACTAATTAAAACTAAGAAGTACATTTCTTATGAATTTCCATTACTCTTGTACCTGGTACGAACTCTTCAGAAATCAGTATTTATCTTCAGATGCATACTTCAATGGCCGATATTATTGCAAAAAAGAACTGAACTTAATTAATTAAAAGATAATTAAGAAAGAGTAAGTAATTATTCACCGTCAAAAATGGATACTTGTAGATTAACTCATGTTTAGAGAATCAACCTACTGATTTGGAAACTTGAACGTAAAGTCGTCGGTTGAAAACTTAAATTCAATGATTTTTTCATTAACTTGTTTAATTATGAAAGTCAATAATACAGTGGCATAAGGGACGGTGTCTGCCTGTCGCGTATAGCTTGACTTGATGTAAATACTTTTCTGTTTAGCTACAATAAATTAAAAACTAAAAACAACCCGCTTCAACCGTGACGGTTGGTTGGTTGATCGTGACGGTTGAAAATCAGTAGGTTGATTCCCTAAACAGGAGTTAATCTACAAGTATCCATTTTTGACGGCGAATAATTACATACTTACTCTTTCTTAATTATCTTTTAATTAATTAAGCCATTGAAGTATGCATCTGAAGATAATTACTGATTTCTGAAGAGTTCGTACCAGGTACAAGAGTAATGGAAATTCATAAGAAATGTATTTCTTAGTTTTAATTAGTACTTGCTTATTTTGAATATTTAATATTTTTTGATAACTATTGTACCTCATTAGATAGCTAGTAAACCAAGGAAGTTTTTCAAGTGATTTGTACGCTGCATGTCATACATTTATTTAAAAAAAAACACTGTCTTTTAATGAAGTAATTACTTTTTTATGTCTTTTTATTGGAGTTTTATTAAATAACATGACATGTAGCATTACGTGATTAGGATTTTGTCATTACATGAAATCGCTGACATTTTAGCTTTCAGAAAATACATTAAAGTTCATTAAAAAAAGGCAAATTATTTTTTTATATCTTTTTTTTCGAACATGGTCCACTATTTTGAAAAAAAAAAACAATATCTCAAATATCTCAGAAACTAATAATTTTCGGCCAGGGTACTACATGACCTAATTTGCTCCAAATGAGCTCTACTATGCCTCCTTAAAAGGAATGTATCGAATATCCCATAACCCGTATTATTAATTTATTATTAATGAATATATTACTAAAGTTATGGTTTGTTTGTTTAGATTTTTCATGTTGGATTCGGTATTTACATCTACCATCATCATCTATTTGTCATTATGAGGTAGTAAACTGATTAAACGTCAAAACAAACTCAATTTTTTTTAGGTAATTTGCGAACGAAATTAGTCATACGGTTCATGTTAACGAAAATTAACATGAGTAACGAAAATGTTATAATGAAAATAGTTAACGTGTGAGAAGTAAAAATTACTTGTCCGTTTAATTAATTCGTAAATCGAGAGTAGTTATTTTTGTTTCATATTTATTAAATTAATTGTGACTGGACTTTAGGTATTATTTTCATGTTTATTTATCTTACCACTTTAATTGTTTCTGTATGGGCCATTGGTTGGCTGGAAGAGAATGCCTCGAGGCATAAAGTTCGTCATTTTTACGTAGGTACCTTAGCTATTGTGTAGTAATGTGTTCTTAAAACTTCGTTCAATATTTGCGAAATTCAGCAATATGTGAAGGTAACAAGACTAACGAGCTTTGTTATTTTTAGGGTTCCGTACCAAAATGGTAAAAAAGGAACCCTTATGGTGAGACTTCGTTGTCTGTCTGTCTGTCTGTCTGTCTGTATGTCACAGCAGTTTTTCTCAGCAATTTCACAAGCTATCAACTTGAAATTTGGCATAGTTGTATAACTTACTTACCCGCATCTGTTTTCAGTAAAAAAATATGAAATTAATTTTATAAATAACTGAAAAGGGGTCTAGAATGGGGGGTTGAAAAATGAAAGTGATTATAAGTAGTTATTATAGCAAGTGGGGTGTCATGTGAAAGGGCTCAATCTGCACATTTCAAAATTATTTTTTTATGATTTTCCGTGACGTACTTTTTGATTTATAACCAAAAATGTTAAAAATGAGGGTGCCCCCCTTATCTCCGAAGTTTATGACCCGAAAAATTCCTAACTAATTTATAGTTTTCGAGAAATTGACAAAAAACTTTAAAGACCTATACTTAAGTTTATATACGGAACCCTCGGTGCGCGAGTCCAACTCGCACTTGACCGGGATTTTTTTGCATTGTGCGAGCTTAACACCGTCAGCAACTTCTGACAATCGGATTAAATACACAATTATCATAAGCGCTCTCAATGGTAGGTCCTGTTGCACGGAACAAATACTCGCAAGTACTTTATATGTGATTATTCCCGCGACTCCGTCCGTGCAAAAGTCGTTTATCGCTGGTTCCTCGGAAATTGTGCGATTTTCTTGGATAAAAAGTCACATCAGTGGACATCAATCGACTGAAATGGTCTGCGAAATGTTTATATTTAGTAAGGATTATAACTACAATAATATTTAATATTAGATATTACCGAACCCACGCCTCAAACAAATCTTGTTTGTCGTTAAGTATTGCACGAGCCTTTATATTGCAATCTTTGTATAATAATAATAATAATAAAATAATTTATTCGAAGTAAAAGGGATTGTACAATCGACGATAGTTTAAATTAAGTACATGTAAGTGGTTGTATATAATAATTGTACAGTTAATTGTTAAACCCTGATCTCCAAACTAGGCAGAGGCCTGTATCTTGGAAGGCCAGTGTTCTACACGTGAGAGCTATTTGAGTATAATTTACAACCTCTTAAGCACTATGTGGTAATGAAAACATGTTATTAACTTAATTTAAGACTATGTGTGTTGTGTGTGTGTGCGTTTGTGAGTGTATAAGTGTGTGTGTATTGATCATTCGCTTTAGATAGGTACAAGTTTTTCAGAATGTAATGATACTAATGATAAACGTAATACAATAATGATTCGGAAACTTAAGGCACACGTCGTTGCTTCTGTGCAATAGTGTCACAAATCAAAAACAGATATATTTTGATTTTAAATCTTAAGTAAACAGCATTCTGAATTTAAATGCAACGCAGACTCATTTTCATTTGTGACGCTATTGCACAGAAGCAGCGAATTGTTTGTAGGCTTTCAGGTATATCTCCTTTGACTCCTCTGGGAGCAGATTATGAACAATGCCTGGCGTCTAATTTAATGGACTCCGGAATCAAATCACTCGACATTTTATTAGAATTTTTCTTCTATTTTTTATAGAATCTTTGCAGTTTTACTACGTATACTTATTGCGGCGTCTTGCGACACTCGCGGCTTTTGTTTCTTTTAAATTGTGTTCCATTCAGCTTGCCGTGGTCAGCTCGATTTTCGAATAAATTCGATTTTCAAATAAGTTCGGCGCGGCGCCGACCCCGGCCCGCGTTGCGGGCTTGCGCCGTGCGGACACTACGAGTTCATTTCAAGCAATCTAAATTTTAATAATGTAGTATATATTTTTATAGAAGCCGGGTCTAAACTAGATAATATATCATTTTGCTTGAACATCAAATAGGATGTCTGACCTCAACATATTATTTACTTATAATAGGTATTTCGTGATGATAATGGTAGGTAAAATGTTGTCTTTCAATCACTCGCCTATTTTTGTTACATTAATTTTCCAAATTTACATACTAGTACTTATTATTATTCACTCTCTTTTAATTAAACCACGCCGTTATCAAATTTTAAAGATATTAGCCCTAATTAATATCATAATAAAGGTGGCCGTATCGAAAACAATATGACGAAAGTATGGGTTCAGATAAAGTGCAATAGTGGCCATGTATTAACATTTTCTTCACTATTCTGTAGTCTTAACTCTATATACCTAGTACATACCTATTTGAAAAAAAAAAAAACCGGTCAAGTGCGAGTCGATGTCGCGCACAGAGGGTTCTGTATTTAAGTCCGTGCTTCTTTTTGAACATTTTTGGTTATAAATCAAAAGGTGTGTCACAAAAAAATATAAAAGAAATAGTTTTGAAATGTGCAGATTGAGCCCTTTTATATGACACCCCATTTGCTATAATCAAATCACTTTGATTTTTAAAACCCCAATTCAAGACCCCTTTTCAATTATTTATAAAATTAATATCATATTTTTTTTACTTAAAACAGATGCGACGAAGCAAGTTATACAACTATGCCAAATTTCAAGTTGATAGGTTGTTTAGTTGCTGAGAAAAACTGCTGTGACATACAGACATACAGACAGACAACGAAGTTTCACCATAAGGGTTCCTTTTTTACCATTTTGGTACGGAACCCTAAAAATGATGGATCTGACGATGACGACGATCCATTGCTGGGTAAGGTGCGCCGAGAGGAAATATGTACCTACAAAAGGTCATGGAAGTGGGTCAAACACTTACAAATATAAATTAGATTGATGACTAGGATATCTGGTTGCCCAATACAAAACGTTGTCCATTCTAATGAAAACAGCGCGATTAAGTAACAAATCAATAACAGACATGTTTGACAATAAAATAAGCGGATATCGTATCCGACTACACGATTCGATCGATTGAAATTTAAATCTAGGAATGTCCTTAATTAGGCGCGGTTATCTTTATTCATGTGCGATTAATGAATGAATGCTTAAATGATTTGTGGGACAAATTGCGCGGCGTATTTATCTCACCAGCTGCGGCAGTTCTCAAATTTAATACAATCGAGATGCATAGAGGCATTTATTTTGTAGTCGAAAGCAAGCCGCTTTAAACTGTAAGTTTCATACATTCAGATGTCGTTCAAAGCTCTTCGGTACCCTGGAGATGATTCCGTTTAGTTATTATAAGTAGTGTTCTGGAATACTATTTAACGATTCCGATTAAAAAAAACTATAGTACCTAAATACATTTTTGAGTGCAAAGCCGAGCCAGCTACGGGTTTCACTTCTCAAACATTTAAACCAAACTATAGAAATTACAAACACGATAAAAATGTTAAGTTACGTATATCTGTGCCCCCATAATTTTAACCTTGACATAACCAGGCCTCCTTAACTTTTAAATTTAAACTTATTGTTATCGTGATTGAATTTGTACGTTAAAGCACAACAGGCCGTTTATGAAGACATTTAAAAGTAACGCATTTTGCAATCGATGATATTGATAGCAGACAATAGAAGCCGGGTAGTCCGGGTAAAAACAAGGTTGGACCTTAACAGTACCTATCGAAATAGAGTTGAAAGTGACGAAACTTTTTTTACCATATCTACATACATACCGATGTATGGTCAGGTAAGTAAGTGATTTTTCACGTTTCGCACTTCATATTTTAGCGAATAAAAATGTCGCTAGGTCAACCATTCTATCGTTAGATCATCACACACCTTATCTACTTACCTTGTATTATGATTATAGCTAGCAAAAGAAATTTTAACTAATGGTAGGTAGTTGTGGGGTGAACCCATCGAATTCCGTTTCTCGCTCAATTCCGTGGTAGCAGTTCTGTAATCCGCCATAGAACGATGCTAATAGAATCTAGGAACTGAAATACGACCTTAGACTTTTAAATAGGCTGAGGCAAATAAATAAAGGGTGTATTAGGTCTCAGATTCAACCTGCAGGGTTTTATGGCGGTTATAGAACTGCTACCACGGAATTGAGCGAGTCACGGAATTCGATGAGCTTACTTAGATCTCTTTTTCCCGATTGTACATTTTCCAATATGAACTCGGAGTGGTCAGTTGGTAATAAGCGCCACGCCCAGCCGCGTTCTCGTCCCGACACCCGGGCAGTCTCGAGCCACGTCGCACTCGGGGGCTATTTAGTAATTTATTGTGGGGTAACACGCACTGGCCCACTAGCCGGCTGAGCGAGGCCTGCCACTACGCCAGCACAATTATAGAGTCGGACATTCATACCAAAATGATTAGAAATATTGCCCGGTTTCGCTGAATTAACTTTAAATCGTATTTCAACATTTCAATATGTAAATAAATATAAACAAAGCCATTGAGATGTGTCTAAAGCCACGTACGAGTAGCACCTGCTCCTGCCTACCGTCCTGTAAGTTAACTGTAACTGTGGCTCAAGGACATTGGAACCACAGAACAATTTTCAATCCTAAATAAATAAATAGCAAAGGAGAAGTCAGGGCATTTATTCTTTTTTAGCTATTTGGCTTCTATGTCGCTGGCCCCCTAGCATGCATGCAAGAGATAAAATACATCTATTCCATATTCTAACGTAAGACTTAACGTTTAAGGTTTAAAATCGTAACAGTTGCTTAGAAATAAAAGGTATTTAATAAAAGTCAGGACAAGACACTTTTATTTTTAACCTTAAGCGTTAATTCTTACGTTAGAATATGAAATAGATATATTAATTTCCCTAGCACCTGTCAAATTGTATCTCGTGCTTGCATGTTAAGCCCGCAGGTGACCTTGTTGTTGATTTTATCGTAGGTCTTATTCACTAGACAGTAAGAGCAGCCAGAACTGTAACAATATAATTATAATCTATACAAATAATAAAAGTGTAACGGATCGATCGCTGTCTAAAGATATTTATTAACGCAATACGAGTAGAACCCAATACAGTGATTTTAATATTTTTTTCTGTTTATCTGTGCGTTTGTATGCGCTAATTTCAGAAGCGACATAACTGATTTGGATGAAATTTGGTACACATATAGATTATTACCTGGATTAACACATAGGAATTTTTTTACCCCGAAAAATTTGATAGTTCCCGAGGGATACACGATAAACGACTTCTACGCGGACGGAGTCGCGGACAAAAGCTAGTCCCAAAATAAAAGCAGAAGGGGTAAAGTTATTCACGCAAGTTAAATTTGCGACACAATTAAGACGTTAAAAGCCAATATTTGATAAACGTACGAATATAAGGTTTTTATATACAAAAGACATCAACGCGTCCGGCTCTAGAGCTACTATTTACTATAAAAATAGAAAACGAAATGCAAAATGAATAAAATTAATTTCTGAATATCGTCTATATTTTAAATAAAAACCGTTTTTTTTAGTGCATCCCAATTGATGTTAAATCTATGTAGAGGCGCGCGTAGCGCCGGCGCACGCCGCCGCCACGGACTTTCGAATCTAAACTGTAAAAACGGCGTTGGGTATAATTAAGGAAAAGGCTTACTTTTAACATCTCTAGCTGCCTAAAACATTTTAAAATGCGTCAAATATTTCATACTGTATATTTTGGCAATGTATTTTGTGGCCTCTTAAAACGGCGAGCTGACAACATCGCATTCTTTTAGTTTATCTCGATTACCGAAATAAAATATTAAAATTCTCAAATTTAATCTATTAACTCTATCCATTTATCGCGGACATCGCGGTGGACAAAGCATCCGTCACTCTCTCTCTCTCTCGCACTTACATAATGATCAGAAAGTGACAGATGTTTCATCCACGTTTATCCACATGATAACCACGACCATAACGGGCCCGCTGGAGTGTAATGCAAACATTTGTCATTTTTTTGATCGGCGCACGCCACATCTAGTCCAATCTCACACAAGCACCCGCGCCGCGGGACGTAGTAGGCAGTGTATATATGTGTACTCAACTACTCGTATGCATAATTTTTTTATATACCTATCATTGTTGTGTTGTCTTTACCACTACACCCAAATACGGCATCCTTCAAGTGTTTTACGTATAGATAAATATATAAGAGCTGCACCTGCGATACCTGCGGCACTTGGATGAAAGTGCCTTGCGTAACAGCTGACAAGTACTACGACAATGCCTTGTATTGTGCGTTTGATAACGGATCGAGTACAGTTCATTACATTACAGACTGAACACCCGACAAGTATCTAACACAATTTGACTTCGCGTCAAACTAAAGTCTAGGCTTGGGTGCTAATGAGTGATATGTATAGAGAAATAAACACACCCAAAAAACACACAAATAAACACCCATAAAACATCCATAAAAACACCCAAGACTGTAACAAAAATATACTCGTTGCTCATATACAGTGTGTAAATGGACACAGATTAAGACTACTAATCATAAACAGAAAGAATTATTTTGATTACGCTAACGGATACACCGTTTTTAATTTTTGAACATACTATCGACCCGCAATGTACATCTAAGTCCATCTGTCAGGTAAATACGTAATGTAATATATATTTCCCCTTGCCAGAGATAGATCCCTGAACCATGCTTCGTAGGAAGAGTCACTAGCCACTAGGCATATAGGAACTTAATCTGGAAGTTGCTAGAACATTCAAGCACATTTAAAATAAATTAAAACCTTATAGTACGCGAGCGATCTAAGTGCAGTCGGGGTATGAAAATGTACCTAATTAGGATCAGACAGGACAGGAACTAACTCGTAAATACATAAATACGAGTCACCTAAACATAAACTACTGCGCTCCTGAGTAAAAAGGGCATATCAACAATTCGTTTACCGAAGCCTACAAACCCCTTTGTGGTTGAACTTTAGCTATTAAATCAGGTATCCAGTAGGTAGGTACTATGAAATGACCGATCGAAATAGTCGTCCATAAACCTAGTTTGATAGCGGAGGTTTGGGTTATATTAATAGGTATATCCGACAAACTGTACTTCAAGTGGGTGCGGTCTGATAGCGCGAAATCCATTCAAAGTACACTTGGCTGAAGATGAAAGTGAACAAAACAATATTAGGTTAGTAAGTATATAAGCTTCTTTATGACGTCATGAAGGGTAATCAGGTAGTTTTTGAAATGTGGGCTTATTTTTTTGTATCTCTATCCAAGGCAATTATTTTCGTTATTCAAATGAATATTACTTTACAAGTTATAAAAAATAATAGGCAGACGGGTCTTAAAGGTTGCTTTAGTTATGCTTGTTATAATGTACGACGCCTTCTTAGGTAAACTATTGAAAAAATAGGCTTCCTGAATCACCAAGATTTTTAATTGTTTTAATTAAAAAGTCGTTGTCACCAGTTATCCCCAGATTCACCATTGCCGGCCTACTAATATTATAAATGTGAGAATCGGTTTGGACATTTGTGTTTTAGCCACGTATGTTCAGGATTGTTCCGCATTCGGCATGCGGCGTTCGCATTGGGTGAAATTTGGCACACATACCTAGTCTGTATCCTAGATTGACAGATAGCGGTTACTTTTAATCCCGGAAAATTTGAAAACTTCCGAGGG
Source organism: Tortrix viridana (assembly GCA_963241965.1). Classification (NCBI taxonomy): domain Eukaryota; kingdom Metazoa; phylum Arthropoda; class Insecta; order Lepidoptera; family Tortricidae; genus Tortrix; species Tortrix viridana. The sequence continues at coordinate 5,677,768 of OY725191.1, read as the reverse complement.
AAAAGCGATAACCGACTTTCGACGCGGATATCCCATGCTTCTGACGATTTAGCGCACTCCATCCTAGACCTCAACATCATTTATCATCAGGTGAGACAGAGGTCAACCGCTTGTCAGTCCTGAACAAAAAAAAAAAATATCCTAAATTCTTTACTAATTCGAGGTAATGAATGGGATAGAAAATTGATCCTCCAATGCTGCAGTCCCATAATGCCTGTGTGTATAACCAAATGTAATGATAGGGATTTACGACTATAACAAACTTATCTTAACGTAGCTTTGTATTGTATGAAGAATATTAAAGACATGTTATTTTTGCTATAATATAAGCTCAGATGTGTTCAGGGCCGCCTGTACCTACATAGATCTATTTATTATCCGAGCCCAGCACAAACGCGTGCGCACGTACCAATAGCAAGTCATTGCCTCTAGCTACGTTTACGAAACATTTTTAAATTAGCAAAATAAATTGATGTACTTCTGATTACTTTGGCCTAATTAATTAAAATTGCGTATTGCATTTGATAAAAGGAATTTATATTATATCTATTGTTACTGAAATAGTTTTAGTAAAAGTCAACTGAAATAACCCGTTCTGGTGTAGTCGTTTTAGATTGTTTTCAGTCTGTTGGAGTTGGAATGTTTAACTAAACCCGGCAGCTTAACTAAGTACTTATCTAGTTAATTTTCATTAGATAAATTAGGCATCAGACCTCTCATGATGATGTCACGCCGTCACTTCATGTAATTAATGGGTTTGAATGTAGTTTAGACAGCGAATTTTCGCTCGGGTTGGGTTTATGTGACACATAAACCCAACCCTTATAGGGCTGAATCCTTTATCGTAGCTAGTTTCGAAACTCAATCACCAAAACGGACCAATCAATGCTTAGGACATAATCTGATAAACCCAACCGCGATTCTAGATTTTCAGACTGATGCCTAAAACGTTTTAATTGTACTGGCCAATTGATACAGAATATGGACATTCCTGGTTTAGATAGTATAGAAAGCTGGTGACATGACGTTTGTGTCATAGTAGAACTTGCTAGAACCATTATTTTATGTTGTACATACTAACTACTTAACATTTGTAGAAGTCAGGGCACTCTACAAGATAACCGAAAATAACACCCAAAGCTACAGGAATTTCGACGTTAATGCGGTCCCGGGAATGACGGCGGTTGAAACGCTTGAAGAATTACCCTGAGTTAGTAGATGACGATATTACAACACTGGCCATTCCCTGTACGTATTACGCATAATCAAAATGGTAAAACAGCGGCAAATACGTACAAAGTGACGTTTAATTCTATATGTATATGTCAAATTAAGTAACACTTAATGCTTGGTTTATGAATACCTATCGCAAATTAAGTAAGTTTGGTCACAGTCGGCGGGTTTGCGGGTTTGTCGAATTGTACTGGTACAATTCAAAGTCAATTATATTGTTCAATATAATTGACTCACGCATGGTCGTAATTAAACAGTATGTTAAATTTGGTGAAAATTGACGTCAGAACATTAGTATTTTGTATGTATACAAACACTTAATTGCACAAAGAGAAAAAAAGTCCTAAAATTCGGGCCCTAATTTTGTGGAAGATGAAATCCGTACCCATAGTGGCCATAATTATTTTTATATGATCGGTTGCGCATTAGATTTTACAATCGGGATGTCGTCACCATTTATAATTCTCGTACTTTACGTCTTCGACCTTATTAAAAGGAACTGGCCGAGTGGATGCGTCGATTTGCCCTCTAATCCGTTTTCTTAACATCCATGTAACAGCGGATCGGGAACTTTGAATACATCGCGGAATTGGTTCGCAGATATTCACGTGTGTGGATCATCATCAGCAAGGCAACAACTGTACCTACATATTCATATTAAAATACAGGCAATTCAATTGTCACGTGCCAATTTTTGACTCTAAGGGCGTATTGTAGTTAGTAGTAGGTATACCAATCCGACCGCGTGCCCGCTGGCCCACGCGCTTGCGACGGATTTTTGTATTTACGTCTGGAGCGGGCGCCATTGGCTCCGTGCACCCGCGCGTTTTTGCGTACGCCCTAATATCTTGAACCTCTATTGTCCAGAGAACTTGGGTTCTGTTCCCAAGTTTTCTTGTAACGGATACACGCAAGAGCAGACTGATCGCCGAGCCGGCGGTTTTGTGGTCGCATCCAACACCTTATTGCACGATCCTGGTGCACTTTCTAGGGGTAATGACGTTTACCTTGACGTTAAAAAGTTTTTCAAGGTGACGCAGGGCGGCAGGGTGTAAAATTGTGTTTGTATTCTGAATAGTGAATAATCATGATGGATAGGGCTTAAGAACGACATAAATAATGTGCTGCAGGGCCTGGCTTCAAAATAAAATGTTAATGTTGTAAAATGTTTATTTATGATAAATGATTACTTCAAGTTCTTTATACTAAAAAAAAGCAGGATTTTAAACATGATAATTTTGTAAATCTGCTGGATGTACCGAAACATTTTAATTTCTGTGGATTGTAATCGGCGTATTAGGAAATTATTAAACCGGAAGATCAGCTTAATTTGCGATAATAGTTTAATCCAATCAAGCGGTGTTTGCGCGGGCGCCGCCGGTGCGCGACGCACGCGACTCGTGAGTCGATCGAGACTTCACAACAAATTACACAGAGAAAATACACCAAGGAAAGTTAGACTTTAAGTCAATGCTAGAGGAGGATTATTTTTGTGTAGCAACGAAGTTTGATTTGATTGGTTTTTAACATCATTATCAAGCTACTTTCCATTTGTGAGCGGCTAACTGGCTAAAAAGGAAAATAACAAAATTAGCTTAGAATTTTAATCAGTCATTATTCGTCCTATGGTAAACAATGCTTGGGATTAAAAAGCCGGAGTGCGAGTCGGACTCGCGCTCCGAGGGTTCCGCACAAACTTGTAGGTATGCAAATAGTTCGTAAATCACGGGAATCGAATCTCGAAGACTTTTCCCTCTTTTTTTGAGTTTTCCCTTGGAGCTGTGAAAAATTCTAAAACTTCTAAGCTAACGCAATCAAAAGATACGGCCGTTTATGCCGCATATTCAAGGGAATCTCAAGGGAATCAAAACCTACCGTACTTCCCGTTGACTTAGAATCATGAAATTTAGCAAGGAGCAATGTCTTTATAGCACAAGTATAGGAAAAAAATCCAAAAACCGTTAATTTGTACTTAGGTACATCATATAAAAAATAATTTCACCAAACGATGTTAAATTAAACAAGCGAATTTGGTGTGAGTTAGTATGATTGTTACTACTTCACGCTGAAACGCCTAGATGGATTCTGATGAAATTTGGAATAGAGATAGCTTATACTCTGAGTTGATAATTATATAGGGCAATTTTTATCCCAAAAAAAAACAGTTTCCGAAGGGGTCAACTCGAACGAAGTCGCGGGCAGAGCTAAGTAGTTAGTCATATTGCTATGTTTTGTAACTTTTATTTTCCATCCTTGTTAAAGCAGGCGTAGCGGTGTTGATCGCCGGATTATAACGACTATTAAGAACTGTTTTTTAAACCTTAGATAATGTTAAGTACCTACTTACTTAAACCAGTTGCATTTCATCGCTCTGACTTTCTCTTGCTAAGTGATATAAAGGGATTAAGCTCAAGTGTAACTACCACAAATCTACCAAAATAAACCACAAAACAAAGGAATAAACAGAACATGTAACATAGGACCTATTACGAACGACATTAACAGGAATCGACTAAGTTGACTAATTAAGTTGATATGGATGTACTGCGCGTTGCTACTAATTTCTATATAGGTAACTAGAAGTTAAAATACTTAAGTATAAGTAAGTTCGGTTGATCATCGAGATACCAATTGGTTTACCCGCGCAAGTAATAACATTATTCAAGTAAATAAACGGAATTTACCTGGTTCATGCCGCGGCATTAAGCCTTTATTGCCGACAATACGTCGTTGGCAATCAGGGACAGTAATACCGGTATAATTCGGATATCGATATAAATATCGATAATTAGATATATTTTATCGATATAGGTATCGATTAATAATTTTCGGAACAATAATATCGATATTTTGACAGAACTCCGTCATTTATGACAAGATTTGCAATTATTTTTTTATTCAGTCAGGTAACATTCTACTTACATTTCCGAATGAAACATACCCGGTTCAGATTGGTCTCATTTCTACAAGAATGATAAACTGATTATGAAATCCATGAGGAGAATCGACGGAACTCTTCAAAAACCGTAGGTACAGTCAATGGCACTACCCATCGTGTCATACATAAGTAGCAATATTTGGCCAGGTAATTATGTATCTGATTACTAACACGATTTCCTAAAAAAATATGTACCTATTAGTATCGGTACCAAGTATTGATAAAAGTATCGATATCTGTTTACCGATAATTTAACTTTACCGTTACAATTATCTATATTTTCTTAAAAATACCGATATATCTCGGTTATCGATATAAATCCCTGTTGGCAATAAAGGTAATTAACTGCGCTGCTATAATTACAAATAAGGTCTATAAGTATAATGGTCTAGCTTTGTAAAGCTAAAAGAAGGAGCGGCTCGGTCTTATAAAAGCGTAGACCGATTGCCAAAACGCGGAAACCTTTGTCAATGCTGTTACGTTTTCAAGAACATGCCTAATGTTGTATTTATAGTCAATTAGTTTGCGGGCAACGCCAAATAAGTATTGTTTCATGTAAGCACACACCCATTCATCATTGACACCCGGACCGGTAAATTAAGTTACATTACAGCCTTCCCGTAAACGCAGCCGCGTTTAATCCTCAGTACAACCAATAATCGATTGAGCCATTTGTCTCGGGAGTTATAAGGAGTAAACACGTTGTTTCATAACGAAAAAAAATCGGACTAGTAGTTTTTGAGAAAAATGGCAACATTGGTTTGCACAAACATCCTCTCACCCCAAACGCATATACCGTCTCCGTTCCGTCGTGGGTACCTAATAATAAGAAAGAAAATACGGTTGCACGCAATTAAATTTCCTTAATTGCAGATACCTACATACTCGTACAAAGGCAATTGGAAATGTTTCAATAACTTTCCAGAATTAGTTGTTGTAAGAAAATAGGAATTTATCGACGACAATCCGTTCTTTAAATATATTATAGAAGAAAATAAAGAGGAAAGGTAAGACAAACAAAGACCAAGAAACAATTACTTTGAGAAAATAAAGGAGAAGGTAAATGTCGTGTTTCACAGAAAGTACATATATAAATATACTTACATCTATGTAGAGAGATGTCTAAGGCTGCCTTTCCATAGAAGCGGAGACGAGCGGTGCGGAGAGAAGCTGTGTAGGAATCGACCAATCACATTGGTTGTAATCCACATCTCGTCTCCGCTTGACTGTTTCCTTTGAAGCGGAGCGGAGACGAGATGTGGATTACAACCAATGTGATTGGTCGATTCCTACACAGCTCCTCTCCGCACCGCTCGTCCCCGCTTCTATGGAAAGGCAGCCTAATGCAGCCGTATCAAATACAGCGTAGGCAATGAGAAGGTATCGAATATGAGACGCCTGCGACCTTGTTGCCGAACTGAGCCGAATAGATCAACGTTACAGCGCGGATTGATTACCGAAACGCCACAATTAATAACCCAGAACCCGCTACAGATAATTACCTGCATATTTATGGACAACAAACGAGTGCTTGATATATGGAGCAAGCAGCTCACAGCATGCCGCCGAGCGGCGTGTAAGGGTACTCAAAGATTTACCAATTCAAATAATTTTAGTCAATAAATTAATTTTTTAGCAACACACTTCGTTGCCGACTGTACTTCTAACTGATTATAAACTTGCTATAAAAGACGAGTCAAACGAGTCCAAACTCGACGGAGCTACTATTAGCCATTGAGGAATTGAGGAGTTCTTATGGTGACCTTTCGTCTCCATCATCATACCAGCTCGATGGTACCATATTATTGTATTGTCACTGAAATTACATAAGTATGCAAAATTTCAACTCGATCCGACAGTTAAAGTGTTTAAATCGACTTGCAAGATTTTATTTATTACATGGTAGGTATACATACATATACAAAGATATAGTGTGTTCAAATAATAACATTTCGAGGAAGCTTACTGGCACTAACAGAATATTTCAGAAATTACAAGGATTAATTCTTAGTACAAGTACAGAAGGCTTTCCAAAAAAACAGTGTTTAGGTAGGTTTCCCTTACATAGTTGTCAATATCTGGGAGACCGAGCGTCGCTCGGGTCGAAACCGAATTATCATCGATTTCTATACAAAAACAAGAAACTATAACAAAAGATTTACCCATAAAACAAAAAAAATATTGTCCATAGCTGGGGTTCGAACCCGCAGTATTGGCGTAGTAGCCCAACGCTTTAACCATTAGTCTACTCAGACAGCGGCGGCAGTCGCAGGAGTATCTTTTCGTGTGAAAATACGGGGAAAGCGAATATTTCCAGATATGCGACCTAGCTAGATCGGTTCGCCCCCGTAAACCCCTATATTGCAAATTTTCTAGAACATGAATATAAACATATACAAAATATTTCTCGTTTAATATGTAATGGTTACAAATAAATAGTTAAATCTTGTCCTTTAAGTTTTTAATTAAGCTAGCTCCAGAGCTAATAATGCTAATGCAAAATAATAATATAATACTATGTAAAACCGTGGGTTTTATTTTCACTCAGGAATAACATTAAATGATCATAAATGAAATCGCACCCCCAGTACAACACTGCACTAAGTCAAAATATTTTATGTTTTCAGAATCGACGAATGATCGCTATCTCGTGTTATATCAAAGTGATTGCAATATAAAAAAATTATGTTGAAATTTTTCGACATAATACAGTGTTGTACTGGGGGTGCGAAATGTTAACACGCACAACGACCAATGATTATCTTCTCTAATTACGAGTATTCCTCTTAAACTGAAGTAGTTAAACCGTATAAGTGAAATGATTTCCTGATATCGAGGTGCGAAAATGATCGTAAAGACTTCCATTAAAGAATATTTAAGCTGTGCTTCGCGGAATTGAACCGGCGTCCTTCACGGTCACGGTAGTATGGCTTCTTCATAGTTTTGTGAAATAGTTATTATAAGATAATCTATGCTTAAGTAAGTAACGCAATTCTTAAGATGATTGCATGTTAAATGTGCAATTTTAGTCGTAATCATTACTGATCTAAGACTTCGTTCGCGTGTATAGCGATCAGTAAGATCACTGTGGGTACCTACATATCACCAAATGAGACCACGATGACATTTACGTTAGTTTTTTAATTGTTATACTTAGGTATATCGTATAATGAATGCTATACACCTTTAATTTGCCAAAGTCCAGCCGGCCGGTCATTTTTAATGCTTATGGAACATTATTTTGTCAAATTTATAATAATAAATATCAGGGGACAATCTCACACAAATTGACCTAGTCCCAAACTAAGCTCTAGGCTTGTACTATGGGTATTAGGCAACGATATACATACTTATATAGAGAAATACATACTTAAATATATAGAAAACATCCATGACTCAGGAACAATACTCCCGCTCGTCACACAAATATTTGCCCAAACCGGGATTCAAACCTGGAACCGCTAGCTTCGTAGGCACTACTAACTAGGCTAACCGCGTCGTCGAATTTAATTTAATTTAATGCAAGGAACCTTTTTTTTTAAACAACCCTGATATTATGTATATCAATTAAGTATAAGCCTTTTTCTACATAATCAATAGTATAATACATACATTAATTATAATAAACGTTGCCGCCGACGGGGATTGTGTGTAATGTTGGCTGGCCGAGTGTGTCAGCGGCGTTGAACGTGTTACTACACCGCCCCGCTGCTTCACCGCGCCGCAATCTTTAATCTAAAGGTTAATTTCAGAATATAATTAATGGGAACTCGTCTTAAAAATAATTGTGTATCGGCCTGTAAGATCTCTTCAGTGCTCCGACAAAAACGGAAGCTTGTCGTAATTAGCAATTTGTTCGTCCGCATTATAGTGCATTCTTGTTGTAAAGTAACTACATATTTCACGATATTCAATTACATAGAGCTGCACTAATTAAGAACAAAGAAATAATGCAAAACATTTATATATACTTGTAATAAAATTGTTATAAATAATAATTATTATTATTATTCTCGAAAACGGCTCTAACGATTTCGATGAAATTTGCAATATACGGGTTTACGGGGGCGAAAAATCGATGTAGCTAGGTCTCATATCTGGGAATATTCGTTTTCCCCGTATTTTCACGGAAAAAGATTTGTCCGCGCAATATGGTTCGTAATTTCGGCCGCCGCCATCTGATTTGATTAGATTAGAGTTAGACTAGCCTACTACGCCAAAACTGCGGGTTCGAACCCCAGCTATGGACCGGTTATTTTTTGTTTTCATTTTGTTCTTTTTTTGGGTAAATCTTTTGTTTTTGTTTTTTTTGTTTTTGTATAGAAATAGATGTATATTCGGTTTCGACCTGAGCGACAACGCTCAATCTCCCAGATTCTACTAATAAGTTAAGTAAGTAACTATTGTCTGAGTTAAAGTTTTTTTTACATTAAGTCGCGACTCCGTAGGGGGTAGAAATACAACATAATGAATAAAGTTCCGTAGATTATTTGATGTGATTTGAGTTCTTAGAAAGCGTTAATTGCAGAGTATTCTTTTAGGCACGAGTTACAAAAGCATAATATTTTCTTATCCTACACAACCTCTATGCAGGTTTCACCCGGATTGCGGGTCTATTCTAGAATCGGACAAACTACGTGATCACAACCGACCGAAGTCTTCGAATTAGTGCATAACTTTAATCAAACATCTGTTAAATCATAAAGTTGACCCTTGTTCCGCAGTGATTTATACGAAACCGTTTGTCAACCTTAATTGGCTTAATTATTTGGTCGTGTCAAGGCATGATTCAGTTGCCAGTGGAGTCAGTACAAAGCCGCTTGCCTTGCTGTTGCATCCGGATCCTGCCTACAGGTGACACCTCTCGCCCGCTCCCTGCGCCGGCTCTACCTGCAATAACTGCTTGACCTACATATTGTGAAATTGTGATAGTAGAAGCACTAAAACATTTAGATTTAGCTGGTCCACGAATGACATTATCTTATCATATGTAAATACCTATGATAAAGCGATTAAAAATTTACGCTCCATAGTTTAGGTCAGTCGAAAGAGTGGTGGGTTATTATTATTAACCGCCGTAGTCTGATATATAAGACACCATACCATAGCTAATGTCAACCTTCCTCAAATACTCTTAGGTGTATTTTAGGATGTCAACCATGACGACTATAGCCGTTTATGGCGTTCAAAAGGTTAAATGACTAGCGACCCGCCCCAGCTTCGCAAACTGCTGTCAGTTTGGCGAGGAAAAAACTTTACAATATACAAATATAATGAACAATAAAAAAAAAAACATCACTAAATTAATAAATTAAAGCCTTATAGATAATAGCTTTCATATATCCTTTGAGCTTTTCTAAAGAAAGAAAAGAAAAAGAAAGAAAAACATTTATTCGTGACAGATATAAAAAAGAGACAGAGAAAATACACACAAAACGATTAGAGGTCACGAAATGGTACCAACTCAGCGTAATGCTGGCTGATGTCAGCGCTGGTCTTCCGTTGGTACCATCAGGCGGAACCACGGATGGTTACACACAAATAACTTTGTAACACAAGCAAAAACAAGACATAAATTACAAAACGAGAAAAAGAAAAAACAGAAATAAAAATAAAGCTGATCGACATTTGGAATTCACCGTGCCACATCAAGAGCTGTCGAAGACTGACCATGCCGCGGGCGTGCCGTCTAACGCGGACGTCTAACTTTTAATAACATGTTTTACGTCGATTACCTTCTTATTAAATTATTTATGAAGTACTAAATGTAACTCAGCTAAAGGACACGCCGCTAGCAATTAATTTATTGGGTGAATTGCTTACTAATCCTATTAAGAGTGATTACAACACTCTGTAATTATTTCTGTTTTGACGCGTACAAGATTGTAACGTGTTACCCTTGGATTTCTTCTTCAAAAGCAATGCGCGGTTTCTTCTAACTTCCTGCACTCGGTAAAGAATCTGTACCGCACCATTACCACGCGCCACCACCCCCATACTTTCGTTCGGGTCGATACCACCGGCGCGACCACCCTATTACTATTTGTATTTAAGTAGTTTTCCTTTTTAGAAAACCTTTATTGCAGGCAACGAGGCCCATATTGACGTATAATAATATAATACTAAAAGCTTACATCACTTATCTATAAACACTTTCGCGAGAGCTAGCCTGTGGCCACAAAATCGCCGAAATGTGACACCTCAACGGGTCAGTTCTCTCATCGCCGCGCCACCTTCAGGTAGCGGTTCTCCAACCACTCGACTCTCAGGGAAACTATATGGTCTTAACTCGTACATCCTCTATGAGTTCCTCCACCCCCTTGAATAGCATAAAGGAACGTACAGCTGCGTCGTGTGTGTATCGGTCCAAGTAGCACAAAAGCTGTATAAGAGCTTATACAGCCATTATAACTCTACTTTTAGCATTTTAAGGGCTGTATAAGTTCCTATACAGCTTGTGTGCTACTTGGGGGAGCACTGCAAGTTGTTCGGTTCCGTCAGTGCGGTGCCGCGCTTGTTCTGTCTTCGGGTGGAACTGTCATTGTCCTGCTTCGGACGCCTTAGTGACAGCACTCTGAGAACTGGTTCACTACGGTTCTGCTTTCTCCAGTAACCCTTGTTGGTTCCCTGGTGCTCAGCAGCAGTAGCAGTAGTAGCTTTGTTTGTTTGTTTGTTTAAGCTATTGACTATGGTATGGTCTTTGTATGATATAAATGACTTAATATAGAAAATCTTAACGTCAAGCTTCATAAATCATAATGTTGCCGGTATTATGAAGTTACGGCAACCGCTCTCCATCAGATGGCCCTTGAGCACAATATCCAAGTAGCACAAACGCTGTATAAGAGTTTATACAGCCATTATAACTCTATTTTTAGTATTTTAAGGGCTGTATGTATAAGCTCCTATACACCTTGTGTGTTACTTGGGTAAGTGCTATAAAAAATTACTTACGTTCTGCCGCCATTAGCGCTTCGCTTCCTGCATTACTTACATACCTATTAAAATATATTATACATAATTTGAAAGCTGGCACACAGAGCCCTGGTAGCCTGTATTAACTAAAAAGTGTCGTAGCGCTATCGCAATAGGTGATTGTCTATTTCAACCCCTAATATCTAATTTTTTTTCCATTACTTAATCGATACCATAACATTTATAAACTACTTTATCCATGCTTAAATATTTAAATGCCTAATTGGTACTAATCGATTTGCCAGGGACACTCAAAAACGTTTAGGCGTTTTGGTCAACAACAAGACAGACAGGTGCGAGATCGATCTGTGCGACAGGCTAATTGATTGCCCTCGGCGTATTTGGTATTTTTTATCAACCAGTAGACTAGTATTATGATTGATTAAATGTAATTACAACGTCAGCTTGAATGTATTATGCAAACATTGTGTTTAAGCTGTCAGATGTGTTCTAAAATGAAAATTTTATCAATCTTGTATAAAGTTACTTTTTGTAACAGGGATTGGAAGATGCGATTAGGTATAGAACAGAACTACTAAAAACATATTATAATTTTAAATCAAAAAGCATCTAATTGAAATTGCCAGTCCAGCCAGCATCATAAGTATCTGAACGCAACGCACCTTAAAACCATGTCGCATTAACACCTTTGACGAGGTTCTAACAAGACGCAGCGTTAATTCGACTAACCACTAAACTCAGGCCCGGCGCACTCCGCACTTTTTGCGTGAACTGAACCTACAAGTATAACATTTACAATCGACTTGCATCATCATCATCGGGTTGACTTTTGTATGGGCTGGGTTACGCGCGAATAAAGACGAATTATGCGATAAAAAGGCAAGCATAGAGTAGGGGAGGACGTTGACTACATAAACGCTGTTTTGTCAGGAAGAGCGCCTTCAGTAGGTAGGTATTGTACTGTATAATATATGCTGAAGTGTATATCTACCATGCAGTTGTCTAGTCTATCATGATGACCGCGGGCACTTGCAAAAATGTACCTATTATGAAAATTCCGCCACTAGCGCCAATAAGGAAACATCAGGGTATGACACTGATTACTTTCTAGTCCGTAGGTAAATCAACCTCGTTCTAAACAGAATAAAGTTTAATTTTCAATCAAATTCCAGAGATTCTCAAGAGTCTAAGAAAGTTAGTATTCAGTAGCCCGAAGTCGTCGTTGCCGGTCACGAAGCCGGAGATTTATTTGCTCTATGCTTCATTTGCACTAAGCGGCCAACTTGTCATCAAATATGCGGCTATTGCTGAATTTATTTAGATAAAGCGCTAAAATGTGACAAAACAGCACGACTATCCGCGCCACAGCCGATCCATCAGCATTTACGCCCTGCCCGTTGTTTTAACCACGTAATCAACAATAAAATTAAGGTAAAGTTAATTAATTACCATTGTAGAACAAGTCGCCGGTATTTGCGCACTTGGCGCGCGACAGGCGTGAACAACGCATTACGATAATTATGACGGACGGAGAATTGCCGGCGTTTCAATATGCAATGAGATTCCGGAGGTTTCGGGCCTTCCTGCAGGGCTAGAAGAAATGATACCACGAATGAAAGAAGAGCCTCTATTCCACTGTTGTTTAAAACCATGTCGTTTTCGATGGTTAACGTTTTAAATTGTCTATACACTCATATTAAGCCGCATGGTCACTCCAAACGGCTATACATAAATAAAGCTGGCGATGTAACGCCAGTGTATTGCATGCCCTAGTGTCTATGGCCAGCTTAAGAAACAGGGAAATCGCGACGATGCCAGCACAGCTTTGTAAGACAGCTTTTAACGTTGCCGTCGCCTAGTCTTGCCAGATTCTAATCCAGTTTTTGACGAATCAATAAGTTTCAAAATTGCAAATGGCATTTATTTGTATTGCAACAGGTAATTGCTACCGCAGTTAGGCTGTTTGCGACCGCCGGCTGCGCGTAAATTGTGCGCGAGCGAATGGCCCATTAAACTAAACCCGTTTCTTGTTAGATTTTAAAACATTTCATGTCTTAATAAAAACGGGAACGAAGGTAAACCGGTGTATTACAAATTTGGTTTAAATTGTCTTGAAACTGTTGGTCTAAAGTTATCCCGCGTTTCCGCGTAGTATCAACATTTAGGGAAAGGGCCAAAAATATAGACTGACTAGAACTTGGTATTTGACTTACATATAAGTATATAACCCTATATTGTCACAGATATTAATGAATTTGCAAAAAACGTATTGCTATATAGTTACTTAAACTTGAAATGAATGTGAAAACCACTGTTAACTGTAAAAATCTATAATAGACTCCATCTTCAAGAAGCTGTTACAAAATTACCGGAAACCTCAGTTTTCGGACGCAACGCAACCAAATACCGATACTTAATTTGTTTATTTGTACAAAATGATTAGTTAATTAATCTGTTGCATCGGTCATGCATTATTACTTGCACTTTGGCAACTATGGCATTGCGTCCGTCACAAACACATCAGCATCATGTAAAGTTCCCGGGTAATGCAAAAATAGTCGCAAAAACCTTATAGTTAAGGTCGTATGTATGATATATTGGTAAGTGGCAGTGTGTGCGCGTGCGCCGGTGTCTGATTACTCGCTCTATTTAATTCTTAGCTATTAATCAGTTTTGCACGTTACAAAACTTTTTGCAATTTGTTCCTGAGTTTCGATTCACGGCCGTTAACGCCATACGAGTGATTAAACATCGATTTATCAACGAATTAAATTTAAAAGTTTTTATATGTATAAATATATTAAATAAAATTTGCAGGCTCTAGCTATTCAGACGCTTTTACCATATACCACCACCATTACCACCACCACCAAGAGAACATAGTTAAACGATTAACTTAACGATAACACAGAGTACAGCATATATTACCGGACAGTTTACGAATGTTAATGTTAATTGAAGGATGAAGCAACATCCTGTAACGAACGTGGCACACTACAGCGCACTCAGGTTTTGCAAACTCCAAATACTACTTGGCAATTATTGTAAATTTATTGCGGTTCGGCTGAAACAAAGAGACGCAATTTTCGCCAATGTCACGTTTGCCCGCCCCATTACGTACAGTTTGATTTGTTTGCGTCAAACAATGTATTACTATTACGGTTACTCAATTGAATAAATGGCGCTCGATGTTCGGTTCCATTGAAAGCAAACTCGATCGCGACCAGCCCGACTGAAAAGGAAAGTGCACTCTTCGCCACGGTGCACGGCTCGGGCTTCCCTGGCCCGATGGCTAGTAGTCGGGATAGGCAGACATTCTGTTTCAAAACATATATTTACCCTGCCCACGAAGTCAGCGGTTCTGGGTTCGGTTCCCAGCAAGGGCAAATATTTGTATGATGAGAATAGGCCAAGTCCAGAGCTGTAAATCTTACACAAAGTGTTCTGATAATTATTTCTTTATATGTATACATATTTATTTATTATTATTACTTATTATTTTGATTTATGCACAGACTACTACACACACAGACAGCTACAGCTGATGTGTGCATAATCAATACACTTTTTATTTCCACATAAATTTATCATGTCTGTTCTTACGAAAGTTGACTTAAAGTACACTATAATCACTAACGGCCGCCCTCAGAGACGTAATTTAACTTTTAAGTTTCATTAAAGTTGCTGCTGTCACTTTCCTTACCTATAGCAATAGAATGGGACGCAGCAACTTTAATCAACTTAAAAATTAAATGACGTCTCTGAGTCCGGCAGTAACTCTTGAAAGTTAAGATATCTAAAGATTAAGAATCTTATACACGTCTTCGATATAGGTACGTAGATATAGATGACGGGTGGCTTCAGTTCACCGATCTAAACCCTTTCATTCATACTCGGTTGTGTACAGGCCAAGATCATTAATAACACGAGGGCCCGAGGGTCGGCACTCCGTCATATACCGTAAACCGTATGTCGGCGGGACAGTGTTGCCCGCATAAAGAATCTCGTAAACTTCACGCAGGCCATCTTTCACGCTCCCGCGATAATCCGACAGCCACAGATACGACCCGGGCGGTGCACGCTAAAGGAAATGCAATTATTTCGTACAAGCGCGACCTTGCCTCAGGAATTTTATGCATTTTGTACCATTATTCGGATAGAAAGGTCTCGATCATTCAAGCATTCTGCGGTTTTTAGAGTTCCGTGCCAAAATGGTAAAAAAAAGAACTTCGTTGTCTGTCTGTCTGTATGTCACAGCAGTTTTTCTCGGCAGCTATTCAAGCTATCAACTTGAAGTTTGGCATAGTTGTATAACTTGCTTTTAGTAAAAAAAAATATGAAATTAATTTCATAAATAATTGAAAAGGGATCTAGAATGGGGGGTTGAAAAATGAAAGTGATTTGATTATAGCAAATTCGGTTTATAATTTTCCGTGACGTACTTTTTGATTTATAACCAAAAATATTCAAAACCTTATAGATAATTACTTATACTTTACGGGAAAAATAAAGCGAAGTGTTCAATATTTACAGTTTTCGATAAATCGACAAAAAACTTTAAAGATCTGTACTAAAATTTATGCAAGTCAAAATGGACCTTATTGTATACAATTGTAAATAAAGATATATTTTTGAAGTACGGACTTAAATACGGAACCCTCGGTGCGCGAGTCCGACTCGCACTTGACCGGTTTTTTGTAAAGAACGCGTCTGACCCTTTCCACGCTTCCGTTTCTTTGTACGCGAGTTGGTTTCGATTACATACGTAAAATATAGATAGTGTTATGGTGTTGTAAGTTTGACGCCTATCTATGTGTCGGTTTGTCTGTCTGTCGCATCGTACTTCCCAATTTCCCAAACAGATGGACCGACTCGGGCGCGGTTTTTCCAGTATAAAGTTAATTAAAACGGGGTTTCAGCTAGGTTTAATGACAATGGGTTGGACTGTTTAAAATATATCAGCTGGTAGGTCGGGGAACGGGCGGCCCGATTTCGACAAACAAGGTGACGATAGATTTGTCTCAGCGCAATATACTTGCTCGGTATTTTAATGCTGGATTTAAACATATATAGGTGGATGAATATACTTTTAAGGTACTCCCCATTTTTCGAAATGGATCACAAATTATATTTTTTTAGAAAAACTGTTTATTTGCTAACGTCGTGGCTTACACGTTTATAAAATCAGACAAACAGGCTTAACATTTAAAAAATGCTGTGCTAAAATAGTACAATTTTAAATAATTATATAATTGGTAACGCAGGGGATGATGTTGTCCCCAGGTTTTGTATGAAAAATGTGCATTTTCCCCTGAGTTACCAGGGTTTTTCGAAAAGTAAGAAATATTTAAGGTGTCTGTGGGATCTGTAAATTTGAAGGTCTGATTTGAATATTCATAAATTATTGTTAATCATAAGTCACCAGGAAAGCTTTAGTGCCGCAAAAGAAAAGAATTACCTTAAAATTTGATTCACCCAGGCTAATAAATAATATACATATATAGAATAATATAAACAGAACCCCTGACCTACCATATAACTGTGTCATAATGACGTTATAAAATAGTTTGTTACACTAACGATTTGATTTATAACGTGACGTCACAGTGAGACGGACGGGGTTCCATTTTGCCGAAAATACATGATTATATTGTACCTACTATATTTGTTGTCGCAGTGTGTTTGCCAAATAAAGGTTGTGTCAAGTATTATTCTTTATGACATATATATATCAACAATAACAATATCAAAAAATGCAGTCGGCTTTTTAAAAGATTACTTTTTGATAAGGTTGAATCCACTCACTTCATAGATGTTTTACTTCGACTTTACATTTTATCGACAGGGCACGCGCAGGAGTCATAATTTTTTGGTGATCACAGGTCTAACCTAACCTAACCTACGTATAACCCATGCTTAAAACCTGAAAACATTAAGGTTTCAGCAGAATTAGCTTTCGATGAAATGAAATTTGCTGAAACGACATATTCGACGAAAAAAGTGTCTGCAAAACAAGGGGACACGTATTGTTAGGCTTATTTTCTGTTACATAAGACAAAGCATTTTATACTATGTTATAATTTTCCGTTACGTCAAAATTACAAAGTAATAACGTCATAAACGAAAAAAACTGTCCGTAAAGGAAGCGTGCGTGGGAACCGCCGACGCACGTGTGTGTTCATTATGTATCGATCTAATACTACACGCACCGGAACTACATTCGTACAGTCGGCTTAAAAAATAATGAATATCTTTCAAGACGATTTTAGAAAGCATAATTTCAATAAACAGTTTTTGGTTACATGTTTTAATGAGTCTTAATCTAAAAAACCTAAATATTGGGAAAATGAGATAAATCAAATAAAAATAATTAAGGTATACAATTTTAGAAAATTTCATCCGTTTTGCATTGTAATAACTTTTTTCTAAGTATGTATAATTTTATACCTCGTCTAAGTTCTAAAAAAATGGACCTAAATATTTAATAAAAATTAGAAAAATCAAATAAAAATTAAAAATAATAAAGGATTGCAAACGTATTTGATATGAATTTCAACTTGATACCTCCACGTGTTCCTGAGAAAAAGGATCTTGTCAGACAGACAGATCAGACAGAACGAAGTGATCCTATAAGGGTTCCTTTTTTCTATTTGAGGTACGGAACCCTAAAAAACACCTACAATTATTTTAATTGATTTAGAACCCATTTTTGCCCTTACCAATAAATGTTACCTGTTGAAAGAATAAATTAATATATCTTACTAAAATTTCCTTCTCTCAACTTCTAGACTCGTATTATTAGCACTAGACAGCAATAAACTTACTTATGTATAGGGATATAAATACTTAGAATTTACTTTATAAAACCTCCGAGACTCGGGAGCCAATTCGTGCTCAATTCTTAATCTTTACCTAACGCAGGAACGCTAGCTCCGTAGACAAGGCACTATCAACTAAGCCAGGGGTCGGCAAACTGCGGCTCGCGAGCCGCATGCGGCTTTTTGAAGGGTCAAATGCGGCTCTTCAAGATGCCCTCAAAAAGTTTTTTTTTTCCTAATTAATCTTGGTGGTACAGCGAAAAACCCGAAACAGAAAACTGCGGTTCTTTGAGCTTCCGAAAAAATCGATATTTTTCCGGCGTCTGACTCTTTGTCTAAAAAGTTTGCCGACCTGGGAACTAGGCTAACGTCAACGAACATAATAAATCAAAAGGTCGGTAATGTTAACGCCGGCGCCGGTTCCTGCATACAGCTCCAATACAAGCAGCTTTTAAAGTATACAGCGTGCCTTGAGGCCGTACATAACGCCGCCATACTGCCGACCAAAGCAGAAGGCAGTATGCGTATATGGATATCGAACTGATAGCGCCTTTTTTCTTTCGGACGGCAGCATAGATTGATATTAATTGTGAGGAGTGTCCACTGCGCCGCTGCAGGGTCGCGGAACATTTTCAAAACAAAGAGTCATTAATATCATTAAACCCATTACCCATAATGAGCGGTATTTAGGTAAACCCAGTTCAGGTTGCGGCGGTCGAGGCGCGTCGTCAGGTAAAATCAGTTGTGTAAAGCATGCGATAGTTTTTTAAAACAATAGAGTATATTATTTATTATTGCATTGTTCCCTCCAAGAATAAGTTTTTAATTATGTTTGTACATCTTTACACCGAAAGATGAAAATTTTAATAATTAACAATATATTTTAATTTTTGCAGTTTGCTATGGCTTGATGATCTAGAGAAGAATGATAGGGTCGGGAGTATAGGGACAGCTTGGTGCGAGAGAGAAGCTGTCTCCTTGCATTCCCTTGAGGGTCTAGCCTATTGCGTGATTGGAACTTTACAAACAATACTTCGAGCACGCGCGCAGGTTTCCAAATAATTGTATCTTAAGAGGATTGTGAGGTGACGGTTTCCATACAAACGGCGATAACGTTTTCCACCCCCTAAATGTTAACCGATTTCGACCAGTTTTTGATACGGTGTCAGTCGGAACAAAAACTATGTCCGTACGTTTTGTTTTTTTCCATATTATTAATCAATCTCGATTTATTCCCGTTTTATTGTTTTCATACAAAAGTAATTTCGGCCATAATCTCTTTATAACTAATCAATATTTTAAAAAACGAAACGTACGGACATAGTTTTTGTTCCGACTGACCACATATCAAAAATTGGTCGAATTCGTTTAACGTTTGGTGGAAAACGTTATCGCCGTTTGTATGAAAAGGCTACATTTTGCAGTTGGCTCACAGTCCTCTTAACGCTTGTATATGTATATTCCCCGCGGGAAGAAAGACAAGAGACTTGTTTAATTATCTGTAGCGGCATCCGGACAATGGCCGCACCTCCCGCCGGCGGCGGCCGAGCTGCCCGTAATAACGCTATTCGCTTCTAATTGCCCGCTGTTTATTGTATTTGACTAGTGAATTAATATCCTATTTATTTTTAGCTTCATTTACTAAACACATTCACATAATTTGATACGGTTTCATAACGTTGGTGGGGCGTTTCCTGGCCGAGAACTATTTTGTTGAACGGCTCTGTCGCTGAAAATGACAATTAACTTAGACGTAGCTTCTTCTTCTCGTGAATAATTGTCATGATGAAAGCTAAGCCCGATGGTGGCTCAACAAATAAGTCCAATATGCACGGAGAAAAAAATCTAGTTTCCTTTAACAGAATATTGTAAATTCTACTTGATTTTATTGTATTATATGTGACAACTATACGTTTTTTACACATTAATAGAAAATTCTACTTCTGTACAACATAATTTCTAGTATCGTATTTACCTAGTATCGTAGGAAACAAATTTTGTGTAGTAAGTATACAAAACCTGTTGTATGCTAAATGCATATTTTACTCTGTAACTATTAGATGGTAACCAAAACTATATCAAAGTTTTCGTGTACATATTTTAACTAGAATATTCTAGTATTAACAAAAATATGACTTGTTGTCATAAAATAATAATCTGTTAAACACAGGAACCGGCCCGCTATCCATTTCAATGGGTTTTGTATGGGTTTTTCGTAAGGATTAACTTACCAAACCCTCTGCCCGTCAAAACCCTTTAAATGTGCTTTTAAAGCGCTATTTCCAAACGATAGCCCATTCTATTAAGCGCTAACCAGTACCCTTACTAAACCCTTTAAAAAAGGTTACTAGTATATACGCAATTTTAGACCTTTTGTAGACTTCATAAAACACACGTTACCTTGCGTCCCGTTGGAAGCAAGTAAACGACAGCCCATTCAACAAAGCGCTAACCCAAAACCCTTATAAAACCCTTATTAATATACACGTATTACACGTTACCGACGGCTACCCTTTAATACCCTTATCGTTGGGTTCTTCATTCGATAAGGGAAAGTCAATCGTATGGGTTTCCCATTGGAATGGGTGAGCAAATCCACTGGGCTAGCTATTTTAAAGGGAAGCCCTTTGAAAGGCTTTTCCCGATGAAAGGGTTGTCCGGTCCCTGGTTAAACATACCTGAAATCTGTTTTCCTGCACCAGAATCATAACTACAATACAATCTGGTAATATTGTAAAATATTTTTTTCTCCGTGTGGTAACTACAGCTATCCGATTCAGTTTCGAGAAAATATAACAGTGCAAATACGGTAATTTCTTATACTAAGTAGTCGTCTACGAATGTCATTTCGAGAGGCAAGATCATGTAACTATCACCACCTGAGCCACTTGCTTGCCGCCAAGCAGCAGTTTTCTGATTGATGTGGGACTAAAATATTTATAACGGCAATCTGGAGGTGGCCTTGCCACCAGTGTGTTCGTTCGTCTTCCCACTGCCTCAAAAAAGCTAATTCCGGGATCTGTTTGTAAACGACATGGTGTCGCTTTCAGAAATAATCTTCTCAATCTTCAAACTCATAAAATGATATGTAGCAAAATTTCGCACCACATTCGCCTTTATTAAAAGATAAAATAAGCCAAATAATACAAAAACCACCAAAATAACTCCTTAGATACCTCATCCAGCCCGCCATACCTTCCCGCCTCCGGCTCCGAGTGACCAGCTCATTATCTGTCCACATAATGCGCAGGTCAGACCTAACAGCATTTGAAACCCCACTAACGTACTACACGTTATTAGACCACTATTCCATTTTCATTCTGGTTCAGTTAATTTCTAAACAGTTGCATAAAATACTCAAGTGACTGATAATTGCGTAAATACACTAATATTTTGCCATAACTTTAATGTTTTAATTGTAATTGTATGCATTTGGGTTCCTTTTGGAAGGTCATCGCAGAAAAGGTTCACAAATTCATGTAAAGTGCTTCATATATTCGTTTTTGCATATTCATAACGTTCTTAGAACTCTATTACGTGTATTCAGGTCTTATAATATACCAATACTAAACTGGCACTTAAAAAATTACAGGCTTCGCTAGTGTGAAAATATCACAAATTATGTCCGATACAAAAGACATCAACGCGCGGCGCGCGGCCTCTAGGAGCTCTTCATAGTCCGACGGATGGATACGTGATTATGCGTGCATTGCGTGCGCGCAGCTAACATTCATGAAGTACATTGAATTTATCAGCTAATTTGGACTATTTTGGACCGGCCGAATGTTCAGTTGCAAGAACTAAGATTAGAATTTAGTAAAAAAAACCCGTCAGAATTGTTAAATAATAGGCTTATATTTTTCATGTTATTAGAATATAGGTACTCGAAAAATGTGCATGCTTATTATTTCTAAGTACTTGGGAGACCGAGCGTCGTCGCTCGGATAGAAACCGAATTTTCATCGATTTCTATACGAAAACAAAAAAAAACAATAACAAAAGATTACCCAAAAAAGGAATAAAAGTAAAACAAAAAAAACCGGTCCATAGCTGGGGTCCAAACCCGAAGTCTTGGCGTAGTAGGCCAATGCCCTAATCATTAGTCTAATCAAACGGCGGCGGCCGCATCGAAATTACGTACCTACCATATTGCACGGGCATATCTTTTGGCGTGAAAATACGGGGAAAACGTATTTTCCAAGTTATGAGACTTAGCTAGATCAATTTTTCGCCGTTCGATCGTTAGAGCCGTTTTCGAGAACGTCGGTACGTAGGATCTAATCTCTAAATTATATTAAATTACTTCAAAATTACAGATACACTTATTAATTTTATAATTATTTGCACTTTTTCTATTTACTAATCACAAAATCTTACAGATTTTATTTTATTTAAAACCTAATAAATCGAGTTTATGATACCATAAATTGTAACAGTATCAGCGTGGAACAATAAATACGATATTTTAATAACATATATTTTACCAATCGATCAACATAATTATGATATTTCTAGTCTGAATCTAGTTATTTAAATACCATACTTATTCGCAATATATAGGACGGCGTACCCACGTGGCACGTAAGTCAATGTAAATTGAACTTTATTACCATCGTGGACAGTCCAAGGGTTACATTGGTTACATTGTAGTGCGTGTCGCACTTGCGCGGACATTGTATTTTAGCGATCAATCAAAATAACAAGGACATACACAAACGGTAAAGCTGGTTGGCCACTGAAAGAGTTAATCGTGAGTTACAGCATAAAATAATTACATACAGAGCCCGTCACATAGAAACACATTTGCATTGTATAAATGTTTCAATAGATGCACTGCAATGCAAAATCTTGAAATTAAATTATTTTTTATCGCATTTTGAGGACTAACTTAAATGCAATTGCTTTTACTTTAAACTGTTCATTAATAAAGTAGAAAAATAGCTTTAATAATAAAAAGAAGTTATTGCTTGAATGTGTTGTGAAGACGCACTAACGCTATCTACGTAGGTAATAGTCGAATTTTTGTGTATCACGTAATTATATGGGATGGACTTCTCTGGTTATATGTGATCCGTGGTTACAGCTTTAACTGCCGCACTCAGAGACGTCAATTAAGTTTTAAGTTTCATTAAAGTAGCTGCTGTCACTGTCTTTGCTATAGCAATAGAATAAGACGCAGCAACTTTAATGAAACTTAAAACTTAATTAACGTATCTGAGTGCGGCAGTTAATGATAAAATATATACGATGACGCCACTATCTTTCTAACCCTAGACCCTACCTACTTACGAAGTTAGTGGTCCTAAGTTTTCCGGTATAGGGAAAAAATTTGTGATGAGCGCGAGCATTGGTTTCTCTTGGATGTTTTCTACGTATTTAAGTATGTATTTATTGCTGTAAAGAATGTTATCCTTGCTTTGTATCCATATTACTATGGATACAAGTTAATATTATGATACCAATAGTCATAGTTACTTAGTACGATTGCATTACCTTTTCTTACCAGTTCTTTTTCGTGTAGATTGTCGGGAGTTTAAAATGTCAGACGCTCTGGTTGGTGCGGAATATAATATTCAGTATAATTATTCTGAAAATCATTTACGTCTCTATACTCACCCCAATTTGAAAGAGATTCGTTGTGATAGCCTCCATCTAGAATTGTTTAGCGCGTGGGCTGCGCGAGTCCTTGCAGGTCATGAATAAAACAACATTATGTGCGCGTGCGCTATGTAAGTAACCGATCACTACAGGCTATCGATACAAACATCCTGAAAGCTAAAGTTATATTCTAGTTCATGTTTAAGTTGGATTTTTACTTGTACCGAACTGCTTAAAATAGTCTAAAGCAACAACATTATACACTTTTTTTGAACTTTTTTTTTGGAAGGCAAGTTAAAAATGTATTATTTGCAGTGTTTACTGTCTTGAGATTGCAAATATCTAAAAATCGCACATCCTACTTATCATCAAGTCACCTGTGTCCGTTTGCCTTCGATCAAAAAAAAAACTAACAATGACTTAGATTTTAAAGATTTTGTTCATCATAATTGAAAGGTACTTTCAGTGCTTGTAACTGATGAGTTAGAATTGTACCTTACTAGCGACCCGCCCTCGCTTCGCTCCGGGTACCTAATATTATACAGGGTGGAAAAAAACCAACGCCACATGGACAGGATGTATTTTAAAATTGGGAATAGTAAATTCT
Source organism: Tortrix viridana (assembly GCA_963241965.1). Taxonomy (NCBI): domain Eukaryota; kingdom Metazoa; phylum Arthropoda; class Insecta; order Lepidoptera; family Tortricidae; genus Tortrix; species Tortrix viridana. Next base: position 5,653,638 of record OY725191.1, on the reverse strand, counting down.
ACTCAAAGGAGACTTACTTTTATTTTTGAAAACATAGTACACACACAAAGAAACACACAGAATACTACATGTATCAGCGCCCTTATCCAATTTCTACGACCTCCGCCAGATCGTCGGTGAAGTTACTTCCTTAAACTGATCTTAAATGAGTCCGTATTAAGACTCCAAATAACCTTACATTACCAGTCAAAACTTTATGACCGATGGCTGTAAATTACGGCCCGTATCACCCGATGCGTTTAATAATTACTTAATCAGTAACCTGCGGAGTAATCGACAACTTTTCCAAAAAATATAAACCAATTAAAGAACCAATTCAAGATTCGCGGGTGGTAAGAGCTTGACCCTGCTCCTGATGGCTTCCACGTTCTTACCACCGCTAAAAGGCCACATTCGGCCACACCAGCTTGGGACTCCAAAGTCTTTCAGGCGGCATGCAGGCCACTATCTATGAATTATAAATCCAGCCTATATACATCCCACTGCTGGGCACGAGCCTCCACTCTCAATGAGAGGGTTTGGGCTATAGTTCCCACGCGGGCCCAGTGTGGATTGGGAACTTCGCACATACCGTCAAATTGCTTTGCAGGTGTGTGCAGGTTTCCTAACGATGTTTTCCTTCACCGAAAAGCTCGTGGTTACAAATTATATTTCACACATAAATTCCGAAAAACTTAGAGGTGCGAGCCCGGGTTGGAACCCACGACCCTCTGCTTAAGAGTCGGCAGGTCAAACCATTAGGCTACCACGGCTTTTTTTCTATCTATGAATTAATTGTATGAAATCGTAAAAGATACTGACAGTGTGTGTTCTAATATGGTTAACTGACGGCCTAATGTCGGCCGGCGGGCTGTTAGACTCTGTTGCTTTTAGGGTCATACACAGAAACAGAAACAAAAGTTGTCTCTCCTGTTCCAGAAAGTTAAGGGCTTAAACCAAATTTTTCGGGTTAGGATATATCCGCGTAATTGGAGTCTGGTTTAGTTTTGGCCTGTATCGATATTATGTGAGTTAACAACTCCCACGTCGTTAATTTTTAGGAACAGATGGGACAATTTTGAACCTCTGTGTATGACCCTTTAATACGGCAGTATTAAGAACAAAACAGCAGAACAATGTATGTTGTAGGTTTTTAGGTTTATTCTCTCTGTCTCTATATCTGTGCACCCACTGTGTAAATTTGGTAGAGAATATACCATTAGGTATTCACCATTTATAGTTGTGTTCCGGCGTGGATGATAACATTGCCCGAGAGATGACAACACAGAAGTTCCTGTTCTCAGTTCTGGCAAAGTACTTGCAATCTTAAGAATAATTTCCAGGGATGAAGCCCGAGTGCCCTATACCTTACTTACCACCGCTTGTATGCCCGTTTGCATGTTCTGCTATAAAAAGAACAAGTGTGCTAGAGTTGATAAACCGTGCAAAGAGAGAACGGAGTCGCACGCGACTATATGGATCTTTCAACACTGATAAGGCTTAAAACACACCGCCCGACACGAGTAAACAGCCAGAACAATAAATTTACGCGATGACAACCGTGTTAAGTTATCATACATCATTAATTTGTTTTGAACGCGACCTTACAGTCAATGTTATGTATGTAGGGATCACTTTTGTAGGTTTTCTAATTCCCATACTCATTTCGATATTTTCGAAATCGGACTCTGTAAGTTTTAATGAGAAGGACATATACTATGTAGGTAATATCACTAATAATCTTGTTATTGAAAAGGTTGTATAATACCCTACTCGCGACTAGTATAACGCACCTTTGTAATGTTATGTAGCCTATGACACTTAAACGTTCTTGACGAATCATATGACACCAATAATACATTAGAAGGTTCTAAGCTTTACCTAAAGTAGAAAACGATGACGGCTCTACTTATATGTGATTGTAATTCAGATTTTTTTAAAGTCTCAACCAAAAAATAAGGGTGTTAAATAAGTTTGACCACTCTGACGTCAAAAAAAAAAAAAAAACGGCTGATTCGGTCCGTCTTAGCTCAGCTCCGGTGTCAATGTGACGTACGACTATGGGACACCCGTATATCGAGAGTATCGAAACACTAAAATTGAAAACATCTGTAAGATACAAACGATCTGTGATTAATGTCCATTGCCAATATTCAAACAGCGGATAGATTTTGAGTAAAAATTTTACATACACACGGTATAAAACGTGTCAATATTTAAATAAAGTAACTTAACCTATTGCGAACAGACGTAATTCTAAAATGTATAAGTTACTCATCTAACTATGATCGCAACGAACCTATAAAACCATTCCTCATGTCCGCGCCGCAGCAACACACCCACAGCCACCCCTAGGTTTCCGGTGGCTCCGGCCATCTCACAATGAAAACTAAAGCATTGCACTTGCGACTTAATTGTTTCCAATTACCAGCTAGGCAGCGGGGTGCGACATATATAAGGGGGCGAGCTCGCACCGATCCGCATTCCGACAGTGGAGTCAACACAGCGCACACGCACTTAGGCGAAAGTTCCGTGGCGAGTACTGGTCCCCAGCAGCGCCTACGCTAGTTCGTTTGAGATCTCCGAAACCTAGAATACCTACACTAATCATGCAGTCTATGGTGAGTGTTTTATTGATTGTAGACCGTACTTGAAGTTTGATTAAGGATTTTTTGAGTTTCAAAAAATGCTATGTCTAATATCAGTTTTACAATATCGAAAAACGATTGTCAAATAATTCATATAAGTTCCAATAAATATGTAAATTTTAATTAAAGCAATTTTTTTATAATTAAACTAATTTTAAATGATTTTTCATAAAAAAATTGTAGTTTTGAAATCCTTCGTTTTAATTAATTATAATTCCTATAGTTATAATAAAAAGTGCAAATCGAGATCTACGATCTATTGTCACAAAGCTTATTGTAAAACTAGAACTAAAAAAGTGTCGATTCTACAAGTTACAGTTGAATTTCAATATTTACTATCTTAATAAAATACAAAAAAAGTACGAAAAGTATTTTAAGTATAAAAATCACGAAACCGCCATGACCTGATATGATCAAGCATTAGATTAGTCATATAAGCATGTGTATAACGCTCCCTCTTTACTAATATATGTAACTAACTTTCCGCCCCCGACTTTGCCTGCGGAAAATCAGTACTTTTGTTAGTTAAAATATAGCCTATGTCCACCCTGAAAGTTCATTCTAAATGTTAATTAAAGAATTTTTTACATCGGATGTGTACCTAGTTCCGGAGATTACCCATTACATACAAACAAAAGGACAAATTTACAAACTTTACCTCTGTATAATATTAGTATAGACGATCGATAAGTCGATAATCCGATAATGCAACGTGGTCACTTATATACATCTGAACTCTCCTTTGTATGAAAGTATATAACTACATATATCATGTAATGTAGGAAATAATCTTCTTAATTACGCTTCTTCTTAATCTTCTTAATTCCTTATCCGAAGACAACAAAAAATAATCTCCAAATTCTATTTAATCTATTGCAGTTACTTGTTAATTATGCATGCAGTGGGTTGTTTAATATTTATAGATTCACGCACATGACGCCTAATTCGGCCCACAATTTGTCGAATAAATCAACGTCGTAAATTGAAATGCATTAGTGTGTCAAGGCCGATTCAAAAACAATAAAATTTGACATAGGTAATACCACATTTATAATAGACCGTTAAAAATATAAGTACAACGTTATTTCAAGTCAACACGGGACTTTTCAGTTTTAATTCAGTTTCACACGGTAAAGTGAAAACAGAAGTCATTATATTTTAAGGGCGTTTTCAAATAGTGACCCTGTTATACTTCCCCTAGTAAGGTTTTGTTTGTATGATTTTCATCTTTCTCAATATCTTTCTTATGCTTTCATATAAAAAAAAGTTTTAAACCAAATAAAAGTACATACAGTGAAGGGTTAACTTTATATGAGCATAAAGTTGCAAAAATAACGTACCGTAGTGTCCGTAGTATTTCCATGATAATAATGTCTGTATAAATATTTTTAATAATTTGTGGTATGTACATACTAATGGTCTTTTTCTTTATTTGTGCACAACAACTCATATGTTGTTATTTGATTCATGCCTAATTAAATGCTGAAGCAGGCTTGCAAGGTTCAGCGCGTTGGGCGGTGCGTCTTGCATTCCGCGCGAACCGTGGGCGGGAAACTATGTAAGATGCTTAATTAAATATAATCGCTTGTGATCGAACACTGATGCATCGGCAATGTCGCCTCAAGTCAAACACAATCTTACTAAAACTTAACTTACTTCCAAATTGAAGACTGAAGTTTTTAGTGTAAAAACTTAAGTGTTTGTAGACTTGGATTTGGAGTTACAACGTTATGATTATTAGTAAATATCGAAAGCCAACAAAAACCGTTTGCCTAACGCAGCGCAACGGCACACAGCAGCCAATCAAGCGCGTAATTTGAAATTTTTCAATAACCAACACTTTAGTGACCTTCGCGAAACCATAACACTTCCTCAGCCCCGTCCTCCGTGGCGCAACCGTTGCAGTGACGGTTGTGCACCAGTTCGCCGAATGATAATTCCGATCTATTGCAAAAGGTTGCAACAGAATGCAAAAGCGGCCGATATGAGGCCCACGCCCATAATCACGGTGCAACCTGCTTTGTCCGATATCCTGGTTTCCTCGTAAATACACAAGTAAACGACAGACCATTTCAAATTGCGCGGGTTTGCAATATATAAGCTCAAGAGCGGTCCACAGCCTGCATCGATTCTATCTTTCTCTTGTTGTTCAACGGTTCACTTTAATTAGGTGCATATACATTTAAACCAAGGTAACAATGCAACTCTACAAAAACGTTAAACATCTATCCGTATTCAAAAATTGAAAAGATTCAGAATGTAGAAACACGAAAGGCGAACGTAAACGAGCGCAACGAATTCAATTAAAAAGATAATAACACCTGATATTATTCGCCGTGAGACCACACGCGCGAGAAAATGTAACAATCTTAACAACTTCGCATTACTTTAAAGGTTGCCGACAATTCCCTATTTAAGAATTGGAGCAACCTTTCGAGCAGGGCGGTGGCTATCGATCATTGCACAACTACCGATTGTTTGGAAAATGGCAACGCTCAGTCATTCAAAATGGCACATAAAGTTGACCACATACCGTACCTTACTTATAAACAGTATTCTATAGATACATTCACTGCCAGAAACTATAGTGAATGCAGTTTGAACGCACCAGATGTGTCGCGCGCATATAATGTGTTAAGGTATACATTACAGCATCCGCATAAAAAGCTAACTGCTGAGTATCGTAATAATTATTAGAAATTCAAGGCGGTACTAAATCACATTAAGGTCCAATGTTGGACCACAGCCTCAGGGCGACTGTTATCACATCTCATTTAGAATCGATTGCCCAGAACAAAAACTGTTGTGTACAAAAGTGTTAACTCATTGCGAAGAGTGTTAGCCTACACGGCTATAATCTAGTATGTCCAACACTACCAATTATTTTAGTTATATACCAAAACACGTCAATAGATACTATTCAAACATCGAATTATCGGAATGCCTCATAATGTGATGCAGAGCCAAATTACATAGCTGATCAAGTAGGGGCATTTATATTACGTTTGTGAACAGCTTTCTTGACACGCGATTGAATTTTAATCCTCTAATTAGATAAAGCCTTCGTCTGTAACCGCTTGTTTCGCAACAATACACGGACGCGGAAGACCAGGGGAAGTGTTTGATTGTTTTCTTCCATACGCTGATTGAAGGACTTATAAATATTTATAAACAATAGGACGAACGTATTGTGATACCCTGCATTACTGTGTTAAATTTTCTAAATAAGTAAGGAATTATATTAAACCTCGTAATTAACGATTGTTGTGACTGAGTCTAAACTCTATAAATAACTCGAAAGTAGTTCTGGAACTAGTTTACTTATTTAAAGCTTTCCTATTGCAGTTATTTTATCTGTCATCTCGGTGCGTGCCGGCGCGCCACGCCCTCTTGCCGTAACTGGCTCGTTAAGGATTTGCAAAATACCCTTTATACATATACTGTAGTTATAACTATGATCTGGGTATTAGTACAGCAATGGACCATGATAGTTGAATGACAACCTTTACTTTAAGAGGTAGAGTCGAAAGCGCGAGCAAAGCAACTAAAATCCTACTATTTCTACGTTTACCGCCGTTTTTCAGTGAAATGAACCAATCTGTGTCATGAATTTGTATAATGGAAAATATGACATTGGCATAATAATGTAACGACAGTTCAAAACACTTTGTCGAAATCTTGTTACGCTCTCAAATATAATTACCTCATTCATGTGTTCTCTATTTCGCACGCACTGTACCACTGACACGGTGTAAAATAGTCGATTGTGCAACGCGGCATGATCGCATGTATTAAATGGTTTTTATGTATATTGTCCAAATCTCATGATCTTTTGTAAACGGTTGAGCAACTCTTCTTAACGTGGCGCGGCCGCGACCAGGAATGCGCTCTCCTTTCTACACATTCCCTGATTAGGATCGACTTGTCAACTGTCCCGGGTGATGATTTATTTTTTAATTATTAAAGATAATAGATAACTTCGACGAGATAAAATTTGGAATAATCTTACATTCACTTGCTCTGCGGCATCTTTGTCAAGCAGTTTCACTTTCAACAAATTTTTTCTAGTAGCTTAATTATTAATAATATATTCACTGAAGCGACATCAATCACATGCGCAGCCTGTTCAGTAATCATTACAAACGACAACCTGACATTACGATTTTCCATTTTTTTTTGATAATTTGTTGTGTATCTATTAAACGGAGATCACAATAAACCATACCATAAGTGGCTCATTAAATTATAGCTCAATTTTAATACCAACCTCAAAGTCCTACATCCTATCTCTCGAAGCTATTGTGGTCTTCACAGCTAGTTCAACCTCTTTGACAGACCCAGCCAATACGTCATATATGAAAACGAAACTTAATAGTTGACCGTCTGCGGCACAAAAATTATCTGACGTGTCTTCCAGTTATATAAAGACCATCTTTACCAGGTTGTCCCTTTTCCTCAGATTGTCCTCGCCGCCACCCTGTGCCTCGCGCATGCGTCCTGGCTGCCGGCGCCGGTGCAGCTCAACCACGACGGTACGCACATCCTGGACACGCCCGAGGTGGCCCACGCTAAGGCGGCGCACCTGGCTGCGCACGCGCAGGCCTCCACCGCGCACGGCGCCTGGGCACCCATCGGACACGCCGGCTACGGTGGCGCGCACTATGGCGCTCCCGCTGCTGGTAAGATATCTTTAACAATCATTATTGGTTCGGATTCAATTGAGATTTTCTGATTATATTGTAATCAATGTGATCACAGGATAACTGACTCTAATAACATAAGCTACATCAACATATAAATGGAAAATAAGTTAAAAATTAATTTAAAAAAAAATGTATCGCATTTATGAGCAATAATATGATTGACCGGAGCCTTTCATTTCATTTTTCATTTTAATTTCTCCTTCTCTTCTCTCAAAAACGTGTAACGAGTACTATCTATCAATTTATAAACCCATTAAGCTTACGATAAGCGAAATCTTATATTATTATTACTTGCCGTAACTGGTAAAAAAATACAAATTTGCTAATTAATTACCATACCCAAGAAACTTCTTAATAGTACCCTTATTGCGTAAGATGACATTAAATTTATAATAAGTTATTTTATGCAATTTCATAACTCGCCTACCTTTTATCTCTTCATCTTTGAGTAGCACTACGATATGCACTACTAACTGATTTCGTTAACAACTTTGACTTATTAAGTCATTATTACAGTACAGAGAATCGTGACTGAACCCTTTTTATGGTCTCTGCGCACAGCAGCTATAAAACATACAACAATACTCACAATGCCCTACTATTATTAGTTAAGATTTTGATTACAATTCTTGAAAGTCACGGCGTTATATTTAACTGAAAGTATATATTTTAAAGACCTTATTGCCAAAGCAAAGATAGAGCAACGCGCTACATAATTACACTCGTAGCACTTTGACATCTTATCAGGTGCCATCGTTATCATGTCATCCAAACACTCCCAGTTTGAATCCCAGCACCTCCACCAGGTTGCCATTTACAAATATTTTGACTATTTACTTTGTTGTGCAGGTCTCTACAAATACGGCCCCGCTCCCCTGGCGCACGACGGCCGCGTGATCGACACCCCCGAGGTGGCGCACCTTAAAGCCGCGCACGCCGCTGCTCACGCGCACGCCGCGCAGGGCGCTTACGCGCACGGCGCCTACGCGCACGCTCCCATCGCGCACGCATCCATTGCGCACGCGCCGCTCGCCTACCACGGAGCACCGCTCGCGCACGCGGGAGGCTACGCCGCCGGCTACGGCAAGTGGGCCGGCCCCCAGGCCCACATCCAGCTCACCCATGACGGCCAGTACGTGGTCGACACCCCTGAGGTGCAGCACGCGCGCGCCGCCCACCTGTCCCAGTACGCGCACGCCGCCCACGCCGCCGCCGCCGCCCCCGAAGAACCCTGGGGACACGAAGCCCACGGCTGGCACTAAACCCTACCTCCGACCTTAGCCTCAAATCTCAAACCCCTGACTATTTTTTATACAAAATAGAGAAAATGTAAAAAAAATGTTGTACTGTATAAAGCGAACTGTGTACTGCAAACTGCAACTCTTGTAGAGCGAACTTGCAAAAGTAATAATAAAAAAAATTAAAAATGTTAACTTTGACTTTTAATGGCCTATCCGCCCTAGCAGTAAAACGTAAGATGCGAGCACAGTCGCGGTGAAACACATTCTGATATCTTCCGGGGCGGACAAGACAAGGGGCTCAAGAATTAATGAACATTGTTTAACATACTTCATTCATGTATTTTTGAGTATTTGTCTGCGCCAATATATTGGATGGCAACTGCATAAAGCATGTATGTTTAGTATGTTCAAAACAATAAGGTGCGGTGTCACAGCCAGATTTGAAATCCTTTTAAAGTTAGCTGTAACAAAAGAACCTCGAGTTTAATTTCTCTTTTTTTATAAGAAGTTAAAATTAACTACGTTGAATTGGGTTACATGAACGCCACGCCACTGGCATTTAGGAAAAAAATTAATCACAGGCTGGGCTTCTACCTAAGTAATTAGCAATTTAGCCGGAATGTAGATCTTACAGATATACATCGTGCACGTTGTTTAGAAACGCTATCGTAATATTTTGCTATCGTAATCCGTAAACTCAACAAAATCAATCAAGTGATAATTACTTTTTCTTGTTTTTTAGGGTTCCGTACCAAAATGGTAAAAAAGGAACCCTTATGGTCGGTCGTTGGCTGTCTGTCTATCACAGCAGTTTCTCACAGCAACTACACAAGCTCAACTTGAAATTTGGCGTAGTTGTATAACTCGCTTGCCCGCATCTGTTTTTAGTAAAAAAATATGAAATTAATTTTATAAATAATTGAAAAGGGGTCTGAATGGGGGGTTAAAAAAATTAAAGTGATTTGATTATAGCAAGTGGGGTGTATGAAAGGGCTTAATCTGCACATTTCAAAAGTATTTTTGTTCGAAACAAAGTGTTCAAAATTTATAGTTTTCGAGAAATTGACAAAAAAGTTTGAAAATCTGTACTAATATTTAGGCAAGTCAAAATTGACCTTATTGCATACGAATTAAAGTAACATAAAATGGTATATTTTTGAGGTACGGACTTAAATACGGAACCCTCGGTGCGCGAGTCCGACTCCGAAAAAAAGCCAGTCAAGTGCGAGTCGGATTCGTGCACCGAGGGTTCCGTACAAACTTGTAGGTATGTAAATAGTTCGTTCATCACGGGAACCGAATCTCGAAGATTTTTTCTAACGAAAAGATAAACTGGATTGAGGGAAAACTGTTGTCCCTATACATCGACATAGGTCGCGGTTAGTTTACCAACTGCAAATAAGTTTGTAATCGCAAAAGACGTATTTTTTTGTGACGTAACGACAAATTTACGGGTTTCGGTTTTTTACATTACTTGTGCTACATGACCTAGCTTCTTGCCAAATTTCATGATTCTAGGTCAACGGAAAGTTTTTGATTCCCTTGCGAGATCGAAATACGCAGCATAAATGGAGCATAATCTTTTGATAGCGTTGATTTAGAAGTTCAGACGTACTGTTTTTGGCAGCAACTCGCCAATCCCAAGACTGTGCAAGATTCTTAATGCCTCCAGTCGCGCAACGGATATACTACACTTCGACTCAATAAAAAGTGCTCGAAAGTGTCTGTTCACTTAGCATAAGCTTTTTTAAGCACTTTTAAGTTATTGTTAGTGTGTGTTAGTGTTATTGATCCAAGGGATTGCAGACCTAAATATTTGATATTAATTTCAACTTGATACCTCCTCGCGTTCCTGAGAAAAAGGGTCTTAAAAGACGCTAAGACAGACGGACAACAAAGTGATCCTATAAGGGTTCCGTTTTTTCCCTTTGAGGTACGGAACCCTGAAAATACATTTTTATTAAATTGGATTAACACAATAATATAATGAAAATCTCCAGGGAGCTTCATAACTCTTAGGTACAGAAATGGCATTGTCACTAAAATATTTAACTGCCATGTTATTCCGTAAAGTCACCTCTTGTAACGTATGCCGTGACGTTAACGATATTTTATTATTAAGATAAAAAAAAATAAAAAAAAAAAAAAATAAAAAAAAAAATAAAAAAAAAAAATTAAAAAAAAAAAAAAAAAAAAAATTAGGTAATATATAAAAAAAAGTGAAATTCAAGAGCTGCTCGTTTTCTCTGCTCTTAAATATGTCCATCATCTCATCAAAATAAAAAATGTCCAGGAAACCAAATAATGTAAGGATTTTTTGTTCCCTGGATTTTCATGTGCGTAGACAGGGCTATTGGTTATTGCATCCATTCCCGTTAAGAGGTCTTAGTAGAGGTCATTTGCAGTAAAAAAGATTATTTATCCAGATATTTGTAGTTTTCAAGATATTAAACATTACATTTTTGAAATTTGTATGAAAATGTAATACCCAGATTTAGCTACAGCACCATAATTTGTATTATAACCCTGATTTATTAAATGTTTTTATACCTCATTTGACAGCTGATAAACTGAGGAACATTATTATTATTTAAAATACATGCCAGCTACTGTTATGCATTTTTTAGGAAGTCCAGTTCCTTTACCAAAAAAAGTACACCCCACTTGCTATAATCAAATCACTTTCATTTTCAACCCCCCATTCTAAACCCCTTTTCTATTTTTTATAAAATTAATTTAATTTTTTTTACTAAAAACAGACGCGGGCAAGCCAGTTATACAACTATCTATGCCAAATTTCAAGTCGATAGCTTGTGTAGTTGCTAAGAAAAACTGCTGTGACATACAGACAGACAGACAGACGACGAAGTCTCACCATAAGGGTTCCTTTTTTACCATTTTGGCACGGAACCTTAAAGAATATCAAGAACTTATAACGCCTACTATTTTTAAGAACGCAGAATACTTAACCCGCGGCAAGTTGCTGATTCTACGGACGGTAAACGATAGCGTAAAGGTTCTTCGGTAGTTCGAATAGGGATACATTTTAAAATATAGTCCTGAGGGACTAACGCACTCGCGATCGCTTTCATTTTTGACAGTTGAAGGCAAGTCTGCCTACAAAATGAAAACAATTATTTCAGTTTCAAGTCGATCGCAATCGCGAGTGCGTTAGGTTGTATTGAAAAGTATATTTTTTTTTACATTTCAAGGCATTTTTTCTTTCTTAGTATATATTTATAAGTCCTTTAATTTTAAGGTCAAATAGATGTCAAAGACTATACAAATTATAATAACTTGTTGATGAAAACATATAATATATTACAATCTGAGAAGTGTGGGTCGTATCTATTCTGTCGCGGCTGCTTTTGGATTAGGTAAGACTTGAGTCTCAGTCGTCGAAGTACCTCGGCCAAAGTAGGTACACTTAAAACACTAGGCAACTCTATCATGCCTGAGCATGGGGGGCAACAGCTCGCCGGGCAATAATTCGTCGACGAACTCACTGGCGATATGGTTTTAAACCAAGGCCCAGAAAACATATAATAGCAACCTTATGCCAAACGCATACAACAATAAGATAACAAAATTGGTTCATTCCCCATCGAAGAATCATGAGAGAGAATTCGTCACTAAACATAAGTGCCTAGGCGTTTAATCCGTCTCCTCATTGTGACAGGGTTCTACTGTGGTTCTGCGTATACATTTTGTTGACTGTAAAGACACGATCGTTAATTTAGGATCCATTTCAAAAAAATATTGCTTGAAGTTGTCAATGTCATTAGAGATGCCAAGTCATTTGTAACTTACAGGAAACTCCACCTTATTGCTGTAGAATTTCAGATTGACTTTGGACCCAATTAACGTTCGTGACTGTACGTGAAAACATCGTAGGGCCGCTGTTTTAATAAACTCATCTTGAGTGTGATCCCGTCTCAAGACAAGTCAAAATAAACGTCAATCCATAGAAATCTGTCATTTTTGACGTATCTTGTGACGGCAATTCGGCCAAGATCAGTTTATTAATATGGCCCTTAAACCGTTCCTGAATCCAGTTAGTAACTATTAGTTATACTTAAAGGATTTTGCTCAAAATCTTCATGCAGGCACTACAGTTACCATAAGTATAACAGTATAACGAGAAACACGTCGAGAAACGAGACAACCAGTAAAGGAAGTTTGTATTGTACCTTGTACCCAAATTTAGAAAAACATCGATCACTTACGGCCGCACACAGAGACGTCAATTAACTTTTAAGTTTGATTAAAGTTGCTGCTGTCACTTTCTTTGCTATAGCAATAGAATAAGACGCACCAACTTTAACCTTTTGAACGCCCCAGTCGGCTCTGGCCGTCAACGGAAAGTCGTGCCACTGACGCCACGACGGCTACAGCCGACACACGGTTGAACATCAAAATCAAGTTTAATAAAAAACTTTACAAGAAAATTGATGGAGTTTTATAATTGCTTTGCAAGTCTATATTAGTCTAAACCTAAAATACATTGGTTATAATAGCAGAATTATGAATAAATCCACTTTCTGTGAGACTGTGATTTAATGCAGTAATTGTCAGTGCTTACTACGCCAACGACGGCTCCAGCCGGCACATAGTGTTGTGACCGCCCGCTGCGTTTTATGTTTGGAAAAGTGTAAGAATAACTATTACAGAGTCATTTATCCATGATAAATTATTAAACTACATAATCCAAATTTATCATAAATTACGTAAATATTATATAACAATGGTATCCCATTTACTCTGCAAAATTTAAAACCGCGGTTTAAACTAATAATTATTAACAGTTGAGCTCATAATCAGGGTACTTTTAACTGTTGCCGCTATTGCTCCCGCGGTTTTTCCCGTTTATTGATACGGGCAATTCTTAAGACGTTCAGACGAGCAACATTTTTACGGAAATGTGTGGCAAAACTCATCGTTCATCATAAATCATTACACTTAAAAAACGCAATTTTATTTGGACTTTAATATTATTAAGATTCTTACTCAAAGATATCGATATGAAAGTTAATGCCTTACACAGTTTCTCAACTCTAGTATTATTACAATTTCCATTGCCCGTGACGCCCGTGTCGGCCAGAGCCGTCAATACGTGACGTCATCACCTCGTAAAAAAGCAAGTAGTGTTGTGACTCTGTTACTAAATTAAAGTGCATGTCGTGCGAACATTTTGGTGTTTTCATATTTTATTGTGGGTTTATAATGTTAATAATATATGAAAATGTAATAACATTATAGTGAAATATTTGTTAAAGTTTTCCGATACTCAAATACACATACATTACATAGAGTCAATTATGGTATCGATATTTCGTTTTGGAATCACTACGTTTTTAGAGATCGACTTGTACGTTTTTGTTGTGGCGTCCGGTAGGCAGCGTTTTGTTTCGCCGCTTGGCGTTCAAAAGGTGAAACATAAAAAATAATTGACGTTTCTAAGTGCGGCGACAACTTTAATTGTTAAACCACTCCCTATAGAACTTTGTCACAAAAAGCCAATCTCAAGGATTGTCACTAGGGTTCCATGGTGGCTCGATGAAGTGGTTGACCGAACTAGTAAGGCTTCGCATTCTGATGGTTTAAAAGAAAATATTGTATCGCGATAAGTTGAGCCAAGACCAGACGAAAAAGATATCTAGATTTAAACAGACAGCTTCATTTTTTATAAACCCCGAAACAAAGGAAAGGTGATATAAGTTTAACGTGTGTATCTGTGTAGGTATCCGTGTATCCGTATACAGGGTGAAATTAAATTCAGTGTCAAAATTTTGGGGGTTAATAAGTAAGTCATACTGACCAACATTCACTATGGGACCAACCCCGAAATCGCGAAAAAAAATCGACCCTCCCATGCAAAACATCGTCAGCTGACTAGCGAAAATGTATGGGAGGGTCGATGTTTTCTTCGCGATTTCGTGGTTGGTCCCATAGTGAAAGTTGGTCAGTATGACTTGCTGATTTAACCTCCAAAATGTTGACACAGAATTTAATTTCACCCTGTATCTGTGTATCTGTCTGTGGCGTCGTAGCTCCCAAACGGATTAACCGATTTTTATTAAGTTTTTTTTGTTTGAAAGTTGACATGATCGAGTGTTCTTAGCTAAGTTCGGTGAAAATCCGTTAGGCCATTTAAGAGTTACGAGCTCTAAAACTAGGGGCTCTAATTATTTCGGGGGTTGTTATCTATTGCTAGAAGTGGTATTTAAAATCGTGATGGTAATCATTGCTTGAATGCTATAACCGTGTATGCTAGTCATTCTTCCAGCTCTCTCCTCCGCACCAGGCGCGGATGCAGCCTTCAGAACTCCGAAATTCGGTCAAGTGCGATTATTTTTATTTTTTGATTGCAACACGATTAATTTCTGAACCTCGTATCTACGAGTGCCGAAGGGGGTGGTCATGACCTGCCACTGCTCCCCACACCGGAAATGCTGGTGCTTCGACAGGTTAACGGGTAAAACGGGGAACCTGCACATTGATACTCATTGATAACGTCTAAAACCTCGTAAGGATTTTTCCTCTGGGTATCCTAAATAATTAGTCATGCAGGTAGGTACATAAACAACCGTCTACGTCATTGAACTTACCCGCGCGACTACTTTCCACTTTCGATTAGGGTCAAGTTCGAGCCCGCTCTTGTAGGAAAGCAGCCGTCAGCCGGCCAGCATGATGGGTATTACCCATTAATATATATAATTATTACTCCGTCCGCGTAGAAGTCTATCGTCTTTCCCTCAGGAACAATTTTTTTTTTGGGATAAAAAGTATCCTATTACTCCAGTAAATCTACGGACGCTAGTATGGTGAAACGGAAATAATTTATATTAGCTGATTTTTCTCGTGTATCTGATATATTATAATTCTAGTAATCAAATAAAAACATAATCCAACTAAATATGAGTCAATAAGTTATTTAAAAAAAACCTGAAAATTTTGTTAAAAATAATTATAATTTATTTTTATTTTATATTGCTTACTTAATATTTGATGTATAATATTCAAGATAAATCACACAACAAATAATTAAGAATGTTTCATTTATATTCAATTAGCTAGAATATTGTTTTCATTTTGCATATTTCCGTATTTAAAAATCGTAATTGGCTATAGTTTTCTTCATTCCTTGTTGATTAATATAAACGTTGCAAGCAAATCATACATAAAATTATACCGGAAGGTGGATTTTATGGTGATAAATAATAATTCCTTATAAAAAAATACAAATTGATCAGTGTATTTTAACACTACTTATTAACAACTTTTTCTATCATTTAAGGGTATATATATGCTTAGACACAAAAATTACAATTACGATTTTTAATAAAAAAAAGGCATTTGTTTGACATGTATTTAAATACCTACTTCCGACTGGAAAGTTTGTAGGATTCATGAATATAGTGTCTTAGAATATCTTATAAAAATGGAGTAACAATAATCAGGCTATTATAAATTAATGTTTTAAAAACCGTAAAATGACTGGATTATATCCTAGTTCTAGGATAAGGAAGGACTACCTGTGCCAAATTTCATGGAAATCTGTTCAGCCGTTTAGGCATGATTGAAACATAAACATACGTACAAATATATTAGTAGGATAAATAAATATCTCGGGACAATCTTACACCCATACATCCTAGTTCCAAACTAAGCCTTAGGGCTTGTACGAGTATACAGATTGGATTCGTCACCGTAGACCATGTCGCAGCAATGTTATATTCCCGCTCACACTGCGTACTACCGGGATTTTTTTTCCCAGTTGTCCGCACTGGGAACAGATGGGAAAAATTCAACTAATCCGCACTCTACGACTACAATCCGTTTCCAGAGGTCTTTTTTGCTCACACTTTGAAAGTATGGAATGAACTTCCCTCAGCACTGTCATGTACTCATTTAAACGCGACTTAAAGGCTTCGTCATACAGCCAGCACGTCGCGCCTGCAGCGGCGTGCGGCGCGTTCTTAGCGTGGAAATTAACAAGGAGTTGTATGCAGGCCGTCACACAGCATCACGTCGCGCCGCGCGACGCAGCAGGAGCGCCGCGCGTCGCTGCAGGCGCGCCACGCCAGCACAACTCGGCTGCGCTGCAGCGCGGCACGGTGTGATTTTTCTGCCGGGCGCGGCGCGATCGCTGCACGGCGTGTTCTTAGCGCGACGCGTACCAAAGAGTAAAGTAACTATAGAGGGAAAGAGTGGCGACTCTATAAATATAAATGTTAGCTAATTTTCTATTCAAACTTATCTTAGTTGGTTTTCGGTAGGTATAAACATTTTAATCGTCTGTAACTCAAGAACCAATAGTCTAGCTACTTAGTCGTGATAGTTTTCCTTTGAAATTCATTATATGCGCTTTCATTTAAGATATTTTTCACATTTTTAGTATTTGTAGTTTTGGCGACACTTGACTCGTGCCTCGCTGCATAGCGTTTTCTGCTGCCTGCAGTGTGACTGCCACGCCGCGCTTGCGTCACGCAATGACCGCGCCGCGCGTCGCTGCAGGCGCGACGCGCTGGCTGTATGACGAAGCCTTAAAAAGAGCATACATTAAAAGGCAGCGACTTGGCTGCACCGCGGGGTGCATTGCTGACGTTTATGGGCAACGGTGACCGCTTATCATCAAGTGGCCCGTCTACTGGCTTACCATTTATGGCTTAAAAAAATAGAGTGAGACAGAGGCCCAGGCTGTCAGTATATCCACTGACATTAAAACATCATGCTAGCCGTCCAGCAGCCTGTAGTGCGGTGCGGGCAATTCGATATGCAGGGATTTCTAATCGATATATACACATATTATGATGTGATTGTGATTAACAGTGTATCGAAGTATAAATAGTAGTGTACTACAAGTACACGTGAACATTGTGAATCGATGATCCCTACTATCCCTATCCCAAATACCTATTATAAATGCGAAAGTAACTCTGTCTGTCTGTCTGTTACCTTTTCAGGCTTAAACCGCTGAACCGTTTTAGATGAAATTTGGCGGTGAGATAGTTTGTGTCCCAGGGAAGGACATAGGATAGTTCTTATCCCGGAAAAATGTATAGTTCCTGTGGGATACACGATAAACGACTTCTAAGCGGACGGAGTCGCGGGCAAAGGCTAGTTTATACATATGCGGTGATTCATTTTCACCCGTATGATAGAAATAGCGTTAAGGCTTTACGGCTCATTTGCTCAAGGCCCATATTTCAATATCATATCACATTTTTCTGAGATTACTTGGAAGGAGAGCGAGAGTCAAATTCTAACCTTAAAATTATATAACTAATAAAATAAATAGTAGGTTAATGCGAAAGCGTTTATTTTTTATTTGTTCCGTCTTTACGGTTCAATGGCTTAACCGGCCGATAGGAAACTTCGTATATACCTTGGAGACGCTTGAACATACGGTACTCTTTATCCCGGAAGACGAACTGTTCCTGGAGGAACCACTTCTGCGCGGACGAAGTCGCGTGCAAAACTCAGTAAAGAAAAAAATAGGTAGGCTACCTAGGTTTAAATTCTCCTTTACAGTAGATATAATACTAACAGTGATATCCTGGGATTCTCAGGGCCACTCGCACGAAAAAGATACATCTAGTTTCATAAAGCTAGATTTAAAACAGTCTGTTTCTTACATTTCGACATAATTCTAGATTCAACTGTTTGCTGCAAGTGGCCCTCAGATTCTTAAAATATTCAAACAAAGACAAAAACGCTAAAGTTCACTCATTTAATTTTATTAAAGATTTGCATAATAATTAAGGAATTCCGTGTCCTGCATTATGTATTCATATCATCATAGAATCACTTCGTTATGCGCCAAGATAAGCGAGTGATCTTCGGCACCACTAATTTTATAAACACACTTACAGCTCTGCATAAGTATAGAGCGTCAGAAAAGCAAAGTTTAACCTTTTCGACGATATTGACGGATATATCCGCATCACTGGTTCAACGCCAACGACGTATATTTCCGTCATGGTTGGCAGCGCAAAATAGACCTGAGTGTCTATGAGTTAAGGTTGGCATTAGCTCTAGTTTTCAGCTGTCACTGGCGTGTGAGTAACGTCTTTTGTATTTGACATGGCGTGAAAAGGTTAAACCCTACTAGTAACTATCGTATTTTCATTTTGGCGTAATTAATAATGAATCGATTAGTGTCGTCGAGTAGTTAGGGTGATCGATTTTAATCTTGCTTGGTACATTATAGGTACCTACATTTATGTATTGCATCGATTTTATTTACCAAGTATACGTTATGATTTTCTTTGCAGCTTAGATGTATTGTAGAAGGAAAACCCACTCGTGATCAATTCGACGATGATCTGCACTTTAAATGAACTTTAAATGAATGAATGAAATAACGCTTACTAATCCGGGCAAGTCCTGAATAGGTAAATAGGTAGTGTCCAGAAAAGCCAGCCGATGGCAACATCACGACTTAATTAATTCGGAACTATATGCCTCGTCATAGCAAGGTCTAACCAAACATAAAATAGCTTATGTTTAGAAGACGGAAGGTTAAGCTGTGGTTTATAAAATGCGAATAAATTCGGGGTAATTTGTGATCATTATCACGTTTTGGAACTTGTATTAACATTTTCAACACACTTGCTCATAAAGTGGCCCTAATTCCAGCGTATTTGGGGTCATAATGCAGAATAATTATTAAACACGCTTTTTAATTTACATTATCAGTATCACTAGTGTTTTTAACATTACAGTCTTTTTTAATCTGAGCAAATAGTTAAGTTTAACGTATAGTTTAAGTTTATCATATTTTTAATAATTGAAACAAAATGTCCGTCACCATGTGTGGCCATGTTCCACTGATAAGTGTTTATATGAGATTTTATTATTTTGTTCCTCGCAATTGTGTAAAAACGTCATATGAAACGCGTGAGCATTGGTCATTAAACTCTCGGCTCACTTACGCCCTCGCTTAAAGCTCGGGCTAAAATCCCGCCTCGACTTTGATACACTTAGCACACTCGTATCATAATGTACTATTATGAAACTTCTGAATAAATGACCAAGTAAGTTAAACGACATTAAATTTGATTATTTAGACTTCTTGAGACTGATCCAAGTCAGGGCGCATAACTTGCTATAAGCGTAATAGACGCGGTGTGCCTCAAGTGTTTCGAAGATATTTCCATAACATTTCGTTACATATTTTTATTGAAGATATTTTCCAGATTTAAAATATTTTTAATTTTGCCTGTAAAAGATGGCGAGACGCATCTCTACCGAAAATTACGCATTAAGAGCTCAACGCTCCTGAACGGTTTCCCAAATCCTAAAATTGTTAATTAATCAGTTGTAAGATAAATAAATAATTTTTCCCTTGCCATACATGTATGGGTACTCTAATACTCTTTTTAGGGTTCCGTACCTAGTCAAACTAGGAACCCTTATAGTGACTTTGAAAGTTTGTGGGAAAAAGTGACTCCGACGTAGAGACAGACAGGCAGACGGACATGTCGAAACTATAAGAGATTATCCCCCTACTTTGGTAATCGGGTGAAAAGAATGGAGTGCTAAATAGGGAATTCGTTCATCTATGTATACTAAGAGCTGTGAAAACTTACAAATTTATATGCACAGTGTCAGTCATCCTTTATTGCTCTTGATGATATTTATTTACTAAATTTTCTAAGAATAAAGGTATTCACTTTATCCTCGATAAATATGGATTATCAGAAATTATCAGAAATAGATGACGTATAAATATTAAGTAAACGTTTGATTTATAAACGATTTCTCAGGATCAATCGAAATCGAGAGGATACTCGTAAGTAAATCTGCATCTGCATATCAGGCTGCTGACTTTGTTCATGTAGATGAAGTAAATATGCTCTTGTACTACTAGAAGATTGTTTTAAATATGTAACATATCTCTGTACTTCGTAGATAATAACTGTCATAAACAATGCGTAAATTAATTAATTAGACAAAGAAACTCAACAAAATATACCTACGAGGCATTTAACACATTTTGATAGTTTGAACTAGAATATTTATTCTCAAGTGGCTGATATTTTTAGGGTTTTGGGTGAACATTGGATCATATTTCCAATTTCACTCCGCGCCCTCATTTTGTCAAGCTAGAGAAGTCTGGAACGATAAAATATTGGGAAATTCGTTCTTAGAAGTAAAGAGTTGTCGATTTAAGAATGAAGAAAAACTACATTCCAAAAGTATCATAAACTCTTTGGACAGAAGTATATAGAACCGCGTACCTAGTTATTTCTTGTAATTAACACACGTATCAATATTGCTATTTAATAAAATTGTTAGTAATATCATGAGATCTTTGCATTCGAACTTCTAAGCTCAAAAAAAGCCGACACAATTTTAAATTGACTAGCGTACCTACTTGAAATATTTCAGGTGCAACCCGTTGTGTGAAATTGGAAAAAAAGTTTACAATAAAAATAAACTCAATATTTATCACACAAAAAGCTGATCTGTATTACTAACTCTGGGTAAAAGTTTATTGACTTTATATCTCTCCTCGGCTTGGTTCCAACGTTGGCCGCCAACATTTTATTGTAAAGTAAGGAGTCGTCGTATCGGCCAACGTTGGCCAGCTCGCCTTGGCAGTGACCTCAGTGGTAGTGACCGTAAGATGTTACGTGCATCACAAATTGCAGCGAGGCGCTATGTTACGTCATGATCAGGCAGGCGATTCTCTTATGTTCCTTTATTCATAACGCGGCTACCATAATGTGTCAAATTTTCATTTGAAGTTTGAATTGTATTATAGAGACCGGACATTAAATAATTCACTTCGTTAGCGATTTATTAACTGGCAAGCCTAAATTGTCCCGTTAGAGCACTGTTAACAACTAGTGCGTTCATTAAATTTGTTCGCAGGTCTCCACGGCCAGACCCAAACGTTTTTGGGGTTTCTTATCTTCCACAAATGACTCATCAACAAACTTGCAGATTCCAAGTGCATTTACAATTTGACATGTGGAATGACTTCAGATAGCCGAAAAGTAATGGGCAAGGGAAAACCCGACGCTCGCGCCGGCTCATCTCCATAATATAAACAATCGCTGCGCGCGCGCAGGCTGTGTCGCCAGCGCGTCTTCTAACGCGTGCGACGTCAAACAATTGTGCTAGTGAAAAAAAGCAGTGTTCTAAAATTCCAGGTGGGTGTGATTAGGGCTGTTTTGATATTTATTTTTAATCTAATTGACTTAAAAGACATTGTTGGTTCCAATTTTTTTTTGGGTAACTTCAATGTTAACCCTGTCAACCCTGAAAACCTTAAGCGAACTAAACTATAAAGAACGTTTAAAAAAATTCAAAAACGTTTAAAATAAATCAAATCAACGAACACCATTTCATTTTTATTTATATAGATAATATTACAAATAATTCAATATTTATAATTAAAACATGTTATTTTGCGAAAAAATTCAATGTGTATGAAGTCCCTAATCCGCGCCAGGCTCGCGTGGGTGGGAAGTTGGGAACCATGCGGACCTTCCGCTTCCCATACACATCAGTGTCGTTCAACATTTATAATGAATGAGCCAGCACTCAAATATTTTTATTTTCTTAATTAAAAGTTTCGATTAACAGTTCTACTTATGATTTCTTAGTATAAATAAACAAAATAAATACTCAAGTATATTACCAAAATTAAAATCGATAAAAAGCTATACATACTTGAAATAAATTTATATACGTACCTTACATCAGAATAAATTCGATTCATTCACAATCCTAGGTACAATAGTGTGTGGTGAATCGAATGGCTATACATAATTGAGAGCCTTGGGATCGCGAGCGCTGATCACAAAACCAGACAATTAACTGTAATTTTAGAAATTATTTGAGCGACATTTCCTTATTTGATTGATGGATGATATGGCAGCGATTGTTGTTTGTATTATTAGAAAAGCATATTTTTACATTATATGAATTTATGTCACATGTAAGTAGTGCGTGTAGTAGTATTGGATTAACCTAAAATGATAAAATCATTATTCTGAATTTTAAGATCGAACCACAATATCATGTAATATCACGATATTACACTTGAGGGCGCATCCAAAAAATCTGTGGTTTAGTGATTTAACCCAAACTATTGATTTATTAAGACGAATTATTCGAAATAATATACAATTTTATACTACCAATTTCGTTAATTTTGCATTTTGCTCTAAAAGGTAATAAAATAATAAGAGGAAAGTCATTTTTAAATCTGGAAAATGGCTGTTTAAGTTTACTCCCACAAATAGTTTTTGCATTATCATACCTATCTAAATAAATCAGATCCCTATGAAAACTTAGCAATGATAATGACTAATTAATTAAAGCCTATTTATAAAATCGAACAATGAAAATACCTTCTCAGAAAGCCTATTTCTCCAATTATATCTAACAAGTTTTCGAATTTCTAAAGTTGTACAAACCAGGTGTATCCTTAATTTAGAACATCCCATAGTTGTCTTACGAGTCTCCACCACATTAGTGAAAAGTACACGAGGAGGTTCAGTGATAATGAAGATCAGTTCGACACCCCAAAATGTTAATTTTGCACATACGTCTTTATTCGGTTGGGGTGTCGATTATTGGTCGTGTGAATTTACCCTCAATATTAATACAATACTGACGTGCCATCTCGCTATTCTTTCTGGGCTTTTGAACAGTTTGAATAGATTTACCGTTTTCTGATAAACTCGTGTTGGTTTATTGGCAAGGTTTGGATCGAATCTTTGAAGTCTGCTTGGTACCGGCTCCCGTTATTTGTGCGTAAATTCGATGACAATGCGATATTAAACGGTGCAGCCGGCAAAGTAGTTTCATATCGACTTTTGTCGTGTTCAGCTACGAATAGATATAAATCTTATTGCACAAGGGATTTATGTAGACGTGATTCAACATTTGCAAAATCAACTCTTAACCGCAGAGAGCTAAAGTTGTGACCAATTCGAATAAAAACACGTCGTTAAAATTTACTTAGCGCGTCACGTAAAATTAGTGTAAACCTGCGGAGTTCTTATTTGTGGTCAATTCTTAAAATAATAACACTACATTATGCAATATGCTCTACATAGGAACATAGGAACTCCCTTCGCACCATCATTGACGGTATCATGTCGATACTCAAGTGAACAGTTATTTGCAATTATTAAACCAGATTTACGGTGTACCGATAATAATGCGCAAGGACGCAACCACCGTTAAGAAACGGTGAGTTGTTGCGCCGTGAATGGGTAAAATAAAGCAAAACCGTTAACATTCCCATAGAAAACGTACAGCCTACTGGCTCTATGGTGTTACTACACAATTTACATTTATGCAAATGTTTCGGTTGACCCCGGTGACGACGAAATACGGTCAAACTCGACGAAACGGATTTTCAAACAAAATGAGCTCGTTTGGGGCGCCGCGGCTGGTCTAATTGTCGATGGACAGGTTATTTAACTGGCAAATCATATCGACGTAGCGGCAAACCAATGAAATAGAGATGTGATCAATAATTTTTCACTGCGACAATTAAGCGGTATTTTACGACTATCCGCCCCCTATCCCATAAAACTTTACAAGCGCACAATTTTACAAAATTGTAATGTTTTAAAATTTACGTTGTTTAAACTTAATAAGCGATTAGTTGACCGCATTCGCGTGTTTGCATCGTATGTATATTCACGCATGTTAATCCATTGTTTTATTTGTTTCAGTTTACTAATCTTGCCACAATGATACGAGCGCCAGAGGTATGGACTCTAATTTCCACATAAAATGCGTTTTTCACATGCCATATCAATACGCAGTTGGCAGAACATGCATTTATTTATTTTATAACAAAATATAACTGCGAATTCCATGATTATATTTATATCTTACGATATACCTACGTTAAGAACTAGTGCCTGGGAAACCGAGCGTCCTCGCTCGGGTCGAAACGGAATTTTAATCGATGTCTATACAAAAACAAATAAAAAACAATAAAACATAGCTGGGGTTCGAACCCGCAGTCTTGGCGTAGTAGGCCAACGCTCTATTAGTCTAATCAGACGGCGGCGACCGCATCGAATTTACGAACAATACTGGGAAAACGAATATTCCCAGATATGAGATCTAGCTAGATTTTTTGCTCCCGTAAACTGCTATATTGCAAATTTCATCGAAATCGTTAGAGCCCCGGAGGATCATTTGTGCAATTATCCTTCTTACACACTCAGCTGATCCTGTGCAGATTTCTTCACGATGTTGTAGTAGCATCGAATAATGTTCTTAGAAAAAACACGTTGGTAAGTCGGCAAAATAAATGGTATTTCAATTGTGACAACTTCCTATGAATACAAATATCTCCAGTCAGGCCTTCAATTCAAATTGACAGGCGCATCTTATCGACTAAATATACTAGTATTATATACCTTTCCTACTTTACTATCTAATAGTAGTACTTACAGCCAACCAATTAGGTTGTGAGGGTAATTGACGTCGCTATATAACCTTGTCACAGTAAAGTCTAAGATACATTTTAGCGTTTTAGGACGATATAATATTGTTCTTGTGTGAAGTATAGTGTTTCTGCTTCCGGTTGCCAACCCCTCCCCTTAAGAACTCCTTTTAGACTCGTCAAATTAAATTTGAAGTCATAGAAAACTTTTATTACCACAATAGAGCGTAGACGTTTAAAATAAAACTGAACACATACAGCGAACATTACGAATGCTAGAACTCAATAGGTAATTAAGCGCCTAAACTCTTGTATCCGTGACTAATTGTTGTATACTGTGCGTTAACCGTAACGACTTTTAGTTTTCATGTAATTTAGGGTTCTGCCAATAATATTGCACTTTATGCTTTGCAAATAAAATGGAGTCTAAATAAAAAATAAAATTTTTTTGGCATTGTTGCTTATTACAGCTCTTCCTTTTCTTTATAAAATTATGGTCATTGGTTAAAATAATCCAACAGCAGCGTTTTTACACAACTGTAATTCACAACATTAGAATTAAAGCGACATTTTCCGTCACTTGGATTGGCGATTTTAACAATATTGCTATATTGTGTTAAATTAAAAAATTGCTTCAGAAGCTCGTTGACTTGGGTCTTACGCGTTTAAGTGGGTAATCTTTAGCTCATCTTAAGAGCTTTTTTAATTTTGATTTATTGCAGTAACTAAACAAGTTATTGTTTTAAATTAGTACCTACTTACAAAGATAAATATTATAACTATCATTATATGTATTGTCAAAAGAGGTCGAATCGCAATAACGATTATCATATCACCAAAATTAAATACATAGCTTATTCACCACATTTACCATTTTAAAAAACCAGTTACCAAACCACTCCGATACAGAACCGTTTCTCGATATAAAAATTACGTGTCTATTCACACTTAAGTAATTTTTGCGCAGCTTCAACCTAAAGATTAGGCACTGTCGAGTTTTTTCTGATTTTTGGCAAAATTAATAAATAAATATTAATTTGCGGCAATCAGGAACAATGCATTAAAGCATATTACACAATTTAATTCGGGTAGATACGGGTCGTTTAACCAAGGTGACTAAACTTACAGGGTTACGGAGATAAGTAGGTAAGTACTCAAGTAATTTATGAATGAAGAGATTTTAGTAATCAGTTTTTGAGGTAACTCATGGCTGTTTTACAGGCCAGCTGCTAGACTAAGTAAAATAAAGTTTTTGTATTAAGCCAATGATTGTACCGTTGATTGATTGTAATAGCATCAAACCAAAACCTCTCTTCAATAGCATCAACCAAAAATCTTATTCTTGTCCTGACGCTATGGTCTCGACTAGGGTCAAGAGCAAACAAATATATAAAAAAATGTTAATTACTAAACTGGCCATTTTAGCACGAAATATGTGAAAAGCCGAAAACCCTATCGTAGTTGACACACATAAAAGAAATTCATGGACGGTCCAGAACAGATCTCGATTTCGATGAAATGACGTCAATGGGCAATTCTTCGAGCGTTTCAACCGCCGTCATTTGCGTGACCGCATTGATGTCGAAATTCTTGTAGCTTTGGAAGCATTTTCATTTAAGTTTTGTAGAAGTCAGGGCACACTACAAGATAACTGAAAATAACATCCAAAGCTACAAAAATTTCGACGTTAATGCGGCCACGGGAATAACGGCGGTTGAATTGAAACGCTAGAAGAATTGCCCACCCCAATCATAAGCATTGATTATCTGCGACGAGGTTTAATGCTTGCTTAACGTAATCATTGAAGCAAGCAAGTACAAATCTAAAACTTTATAAACTGGCCTCTCGTTTTAAATATCAATGGAAAATACATTTTTTTGCTGTAGGTACGTTACAAAATCATGTGAAGACTCCCGCCAATTAGGTGTGATCATGACCGCACGTCTCATCGCTCGCAAAAACAACCTTTGTATCGATAATCATTGAAATTGGTCCATGATCCTCATTACTACAATTATACGAACTGTATTGATGAAATAGTAGAAGAAAAAATAATTACAGTTGCAGAAATAATCTGCGGCTAGATAGAGACGTAATTAACGAATTATCTCCTATCTGCCGGGTACAGGAAAACAAGCACATAAACAATGTACTGATCCAATGACGTGATGACAGGACATTAACGTCTCATCTAGGCCTGTGATACCATGTATTAGATACAAATATATTGTGTTTTCAATCCACGAAGTCGCGCCCCGCCACATTAATTGAAAAAGTCGTTGCTTTTATGAACAATATTTTAATTCGATCCTGTTTAATATTTTATTTAATACTTGGATGGATGGAAAGGAGCATTTTTCAATATCTATTCTGATAATCTCGTCGAATATGTTAAAAAAAAATTGCAGTATGTACGACAGTGTATAAACTACGAAGCTACTCTTCTTATCCGTAAGTTACTCTCAATTCTCAAGGGCAACGTAAATGCTAAAATAATTCTTCAATTACAGGCATGTTCCTGTCCCATCCAAGAAGTAGGTCCGTCCATGGCGGGGGCCTGCGGCGGCCAGTTCATGCTGTTCATGACCATCCTGGAGGCGTTCGTCAACGGCCGCTGTGACCTGGCGGACCCCTGCCGCCGGGTCTCCAGCAGAACCCCCGAAACTCTGCTGGACAGCTATGACTTCATCGTGGTGGGCGGCGGCACGGCTGGATCGGTTGTTGCTGCGAGGCTGTCGGAAAATCCTCAATGGAAGGTAGGCTTTTTATAAAATACTTTTCGGAGTACAGGGCTGGCTTATAGTTTGTATAGCTCGCCAAAAATGAGTGCTGATAATGATATACAAGATACGTACAATAGTTATACAATAAAATGCGCTAATGCGCTAAATTTGCAGCTCTAGACAAGATAAATAACGCTATAGGAATGACGAAATCTGCCAATCTATCGCGTCACGCGTATCGCGTTGTTGTGACATTAAATTTGTTGATGCGTTGCCCGCTCTAATTGAAATGTGTAAAAACATAATCCGGAGCCTAAACTGCAACTTAAAGTAAACGTTTTTATTACGGTCAATCGCTTAACAAAGTGGAATAGTTCTGCCGGCTGCAAACACTTTATCGCAAGTCTACCTAATTACTTAGCTATTTTCATTTGCCCTAAATAGGTACTTACAGCAATACAATTTTAGTGGGTTGTGTACACTTAGGTTACACAAAATTTGCCAGTCTTGTTCTCTAAAAGGTATGCCTCGGCAATCTCGGCAGGAGGACCACGGCCTCCCATTCACAATGCCTGACCATCCGTATCCGTATCTCGTTAATGTGAAAATCCGTGCATTGTCTATCACAGTAAATCACAGACAAGATCGTACATTGTTTGTTAATAGAAGCGACTAGGTTCCGTCAACCGAACCTAAACGGATTAATTAGTGGTTGTTTTAGACTTCTGATCGCAGGGAACCGGGTTGAAATCCCGGTGGTCATCAATTACCTCGACGTTTCGATTGTATGGCACTGATCGTGGTCACGACAAAACTGAAGAGGGGGCATCAGCGTACGACTACAAATGTGTAAATACCACGAACGTTTAAGACAGTCTATATTTGAGCGTGTCAAATATTTTAAAGCGAAATGTTAGTAAGATATTATTACTGTTGTCTAAATAAAATACCAATCGACTTTTCTTATTGGAATACCAGTGCTGTCTAGCTCGCCTAAACCTCATTATACAATCTGAAGGCTAGATCCAACTAGACTGACTCATAATAAGGATTATCAAGGTCAGGTGACATGTCACTTCACTATAAGCCCAGAGAGACGGACTCGAATTCTATTATAGATCAATGTTACTCTAGAGAACGTGATAAAAACAAATAAATATTGCTCGTTTGATAGCATAAGAATGGTTGCCCATAACTTAGAATGAATATGCGAACTATAATAATACAAGTGATTTCAAAACTCTAAAGACGTCATCAACGCCTGGTGAATTATAAACTAGTTTTTAATAACATTTATCAAACTTCAAATCTTCGTACGTTTAGTACAAAAACCGCGGCTTCGTTGTGACCGTTAGTAACAAAAAGCCGCTCGTAAAATTAAATGATTATTTTAGGATAAGAAGAAAACAAGAACTGAGAAAACAAGGTGGCGAGATTAAACATATACAATACACGACCCTATTGTCAATAACGTAAGAGCGTGTGTAATTGTTTTCGACCATCTCGTTCGTTTAACTACTTTTACTGCTGACTGTACTAAAACAATTTCCCACGACGCTTCTTATGAGTTCTATAGTTATTTTCTATATTAAAAACTCAATATTTAGACCAAAGCCACCGGTGTAAATGTCGACTAAGGTGCGGTCCCTATATTCAAACTGCGCCTGCGCATATATACCGATATCTTGAGATAAAGTTTGACATTTGTCACATACAACATGTGTCAAATTTCAAATTGAAGTAACCTTGTCTATCCGAAGTTTTAAGCACTGATCAGGGGCATTACTCTGAACTTCGCAATTCGAACTTCGGATCGCCCCGTCACTTTCTTGCGAATTAGCTACGCGTCGAGAGCAAAAAGGATAGCAAGAGACGGAGTTCGAATTTCGAAGTTCAGAGTAATGCCGCTGTGCTCAAAATTTGGATATCTTTTTGTATTTTTTTTTTGCTAATTTTTGGACTAAGTATGTAATAATCTGAAGAGACTAGGTATTTTTTAACCTCCGACAGACGAAAGGTTAATGTAGGGAGATGATCGGACGTACACGGAACCCTGAACCGGATTACGAACAAACAGGTGTGTATGTTTTTTGTACAAAAAATGCGAGTTTCGAACCAAGCGTGGTTTCTTATTAATGTTATTTTGCTAGCACCAAAACCATCTGACTTTATGATTTTCTATAATCGTTCTAAAGCGTTAACTAAAATATATATGAGTGATGAGTATGATGACTGAAATATTTTCAAGATTTTTACCAAATAATTCAGCAAATTTTTCGGCGTTAATCAATTCTTAAGCTATCATTTTGACAATAAGATCGTGTGTTTAATTATTGGTAAATTTGAAGTACTTCTTCTCGAGTCCATTTCGATTGATCCAGATCTCCTTTTACTTGAAAAAAAAAACCTGAACTTACCGGATTTCATTTATTGAATAAAAAACCCGAAACCTGGGTCTGTAAATAGGTTGGTAAATAAAAAGGTACGAACAAGACGGCGAATTAACTTGCTAGTAGGTATACAAAGAACAAGACTTAATTTTATTCATTATAATATAATGAACCTAATTAGGCAATTATAGTTTTATGAAATAAAGTTCCTTTAAATATTCGTTTTGCCAGTATTGAAACCTTTAATGTAACGACCAGTGTCATCACAATTATTTTAATCCAATACGATCACGGATTTTGACATCATCCGTGAGTAAGAAAACTTAAGAAAAAAAAAACGTTCATAGTATTCCTACATGACTTGCCGTTTTCCTCCGAAGCGAATAAAGATTCAAGTCACGATCAAAGTTCAACGTTTGTTAGTCTCCTTTGCTCTCATCCCTCGAGATATAATAAAAGAAATAAGTAGATAAACAGACTTTAAAAATTAAATTCGGGATATATTTCCGTGTAAGTACTTACTTAGGGACCGATGACGGGTATTTTTTGTTACGTGATCGTAGAAAGACGTGGTATTTGATTGATTGATTGATTTTTTACTGGTAAAGATGATCCTATTGATTAACATACTTATACGAGTAGGTATAATCTGAACACCTCGACTGTGGATGTTTTTTTGCTCGGTCGTAGTTTAATCAAAAAAATTCAAAGGGAAGGGGGTTCGTAACGTTAAATAATTTAGACTGTACCTACCCAGGTTCTACTGATAGAGGCGGGCGGCGACGAGCCAACGCCGTCGTCGGTGCCCGCGTGGGTGACGGCATACTGGGGGCGGCCTGAGACCGACTGGATGTATCAAACCGAGCCGCAGGAGAAGGCCTGCCTCGCCGAGGGGGCTCGCTGCAGCTGGCCAAGGGGGAAGATGCTGGGTAACCTAGTTCATTGTAGTTTAAGATCTAGATTTTGATAATAGCGTGTTGAGAGCTGTGCTACTTAGTAGATTTGACCATACTCTGGTAATTCTCCTCGATTGAAACATCACATGACATTTGTGAATGTAATGTGTGCGTGGAATTAGGATGTCGGCTTTAAACAAGTGTCAAAAGCCATCCTCCACTTAGAGGTGAGTGTATGTAAAGGGTAAAGACAGTTAGCGATCTTCGCTAATATAGTTAACGATTAAATACAGTTTTCCAAGAGGCAGAACAGATGCTCTATGCACCGTTCAATTAAACATTTAACTAATTACAGCTAGGCTCTGTATCAGCTTCAGTTAAAGCATCATCTTCAATGGTATACACTTCCAGGTGGCAGCTCAGTGATCAACGGCATGATGTACATGCGGGGCCACGCCGCCGACTACGACGGCTGGGCCATCGAGGGCGCCACTGGCTGGTCCTGGTACGACGTGCTGCCCTTCTTCCTCAAGAGTGAGGACAACAGGGAGATTGGGAATGGCGTCTCCGGGCAGTACCACAACATTGGCGGGCCGCTACCTGTTCAAAAGGTAAGCGCATTCCTGGCACAGCCTGGAAAGCCTGGGTTCTTTTCATATTAAACATACTTGAATACCTTAAATACTCGTAACCCAGTTCACTAGTCCCAGCGTCTTTTGGTGTTCATAATCAGATATCTTGAATATTCTACGTTATTGTTGCTTATTTTTGAAAGTAAGTCATTTTACGATGTAATGTTAGTTTAGGCATTTTATGGCACTTTCATTCCTTAGTACTAGAATTATCTTTGGAGCCTTTAGATTTCGGGTCCAAATGGTCGTCTAAATTCCCTCTGGATATACGACAAAGGGAAAGTTAGTTCGTTAGTTAGTTAGGTTGAGCCAGATGTATTTCCATACTGCGTTTTAGTGTTAGCTTTTATTCAAAACCCATACTGCGGGCTTAACATGCATGGACGAGATAAAATTTGACAGGTGGTAGGGAAATGAATACAGCTATTCCATATTCTAACGTAAGACTTAACGTTTAAGGTTAAAAATAATAGTGTCTCGTCCTGACTTTTATTACCTTTTATTACTAAGCGACTATTGCGTTTTTCACTTTTTTTTATAGCGATTTTATCAAGACCAGAGAACTGAACGCTTAAGGTTAAAAATAAAAGTGTCCCCTTTTATTTTAAACCTTAAGCGTTCAGTTTTACGTTAGAATATGGAATAGAATGTATTGATTTCCCTAGCACCTGTCAAATTTTATCTTGTGCATGCAAGCTAAGCCCGCTGTAGTTATTATGCTAAGATGCTTTCGATGATGATAACAACGGATGTTTAAACTATGTTACCACAGTTCCGGCACGCGCCGCAGTTCGCGCATGATGTGGTGTCCGCAGCCATCGAGCTGGGCTTCCCGCCCACTAGCGACCTCAACGGGGAGACGACCACCGGCTTCACTATAGCGCAGACTTTGAATGAGTTAGTATCGCTTCCACATTAGAACTGCGATTGCTGGATTCATTGGTAAACAGCTGGGTCTAGTCTTCACCAATGTTTAGTGTTAAACGGTAGTTAGCCCACTAGTTTATCAGTTATTTTTCAAGTTTATCAGCTGTTTTTCTTAGGAACAATATTTTATAACAAAAATCTTTGTCCAGAAAAATTGGATTTCGATCGCATATGGGCAATACTGCTCTCTGCCTGGACAAACCGTAGCCAAGTCTAAATTATTAATTTTAATAATAACTGGATTTTTATGATCTGTTCATTGGCATCTCATCTTTTGACGCACGAATGATGACCTTTTGAGTGGACGAAGACCTCTCATTCTAATAACGTTTTTTTTCAGCAACGGCTCTCGCTACACCACAGCCCGCGCGTACCTGCGCCCGGCATCGAACCGCGAGAACCTGCACGTCTTGCTCGACGCACTCGTCTCCAAGGTGCTCATCGACCCCGCTTCCAAGAAGGTGACGGGAGTCGAGTACATCAAGGACGGGGAGACCAGATCTGTTAAGGTTAACAAGGAGGTAAATGTTGTTTCGCTAAAGTAACGGTTGTCGAATACCCAAAGCGTTTTGAAGAAATAATTTAACAGGTTCAGCAGGTTCACATTCAATTGTTGCAAAATATCGTCCTAAACCCGCAACAATCGTCAAAATTCTACAAAGAATAGTTAATCAGCAACATGCATCGTCAAGTTTTCACAAGTTAATCAAAGATATGCTCCGTCAATAAAACGATAATTATTTCCCAACACGGCTAGCACCTGGCTCAAAGTTCCCAAAAATACTGGCAGCATTTCCCCGATATATCGCCAACGAAATTTGTAGAACCAACAACCCCTATCTCACATTCACTTCAATCAAGACAATTCATAGGTACCTACACCACCGGTTTGAGATCAGAGTATTTGGTGCGCTTGAGCCTCGCAGCACTTTCAGCAGCGGCAACTGCGACCAAGGAAACTATGAATTTAATTTCATAAAATTTATTATCAACCACAATTTTATTCATCTCGTTATAATTTTCCTTCTCCTAGGTAGTCCTTTCGGCAGGCACAATGAACTCCCCGCAAATCCTACTGCTATCCGGTGTCGGCCCTAAGGAGATGCTGCAGAAAGCCAACATTCCGCAAGTGAAGGAGCTGCCTGGAGTCGGGCAGAACCTGCACAACCACGTCGGCGTACAACTCGAGTTCACTCTCACCAAGGAACCTGAAGTCCCTGACTTGGACTGGTCCACCGCCGCACAGTATCTGCTCAACAGAGATGGGCCTTTATCTTCCACTGGCTTGTCCCAGGTAAATTCAATTTGTCTTTATATTTGAGCGGAGTAGTTACTGGTTACAATTGGTACGTAGTGATATAATGATATTAGGTACCATGAATGATAGGCAATGGCGTTGCAATGCCGTTTCGCCTCTCGGTACAATTGTGGAATGTTCAATCAACCTTAGTCGTAACTTGGCTTACCTCTCTTATAGGTACTAGTGACAAGCAAACCAATTAAGTACCCGACTACATTATTCAAGCTAGCACAATAGTGGAAATTGCGGCCTAATATAACCTTAAGTTTTACAACAGCGGGCTTAGCATGCATGGCCGAGATAAAATTTGACAGGTGCCAGGTAAATTAATACGTATATTCCATATTCCAACGTAGGTAAGACTGAACGCTTAAGGTTTAAAATATAAGTGTTTCGTCATGTCTTTTATTACCTTTTATTACTAAGCGATTTTATCTAGTATTGCTAGAGTAATTAAATAAATCCTTCAAATCTATTAAGAGCTTGTGCACACTATCGTTTTACCGGGGGTATAAGGGCTAAAAAACGTTAGTGTGCACAGGCTCTAAGCTAAGCATGTTATTTAATTACTCTAGCAACTTTTTATCCGTGCTGTCACTTTATTCTTGTGATGCATGTTAGGCTCGCTGCCGTTTAGAGTTCAGGATGCTGGTTTAAACTACACATATCTGCTTCCACTGTCGTATGAAAGTATAAAACAAACTAAAATTGGCAATAGCGGAAGCATTAGGTATAGCGATTCTGATGATATTTCACCACGGTCGCCGGATGTGATCACTGAAACTGTGGCTTTCCGTTACAGCTGACGGGCATAGTAAACTCTAAATACGCGGCGCGAGGCGGCCGCCACCCTGACATACAGTTCTTCTTCGGCGGTTACTACGCGTCGTGCGGCGACGGAACCGCGGCCGACCCAGACATAGTGAAGGAAACTGCCGATAAAAGAAGTGTTTCGTGAGTGCTTTATCTTTTTCTAACGTATCTTTAAAAGCATTAAAGATAAGATAAGGATAAAGATGTTTATTATTCCAACGTCCCCCCGCGGACGATCGCGCACGAACTTGACGGACTCAACGGACGTGATAAGACCAGAAGGAAAACGGAAACGCGTTGGCCACATGACAGGGATACCATAATATAATTAATACGGTTGGTAAAATAACAGTGTTTAATAGACGACATCCATAAGACTCAAAATCATATAATTTCTAATAACCGGAGGTCTGAACAGGCAGTACTAATTTACCTAAACTTAATATATCTTCGTTCATTCTGTACGAGTGAGATGGGAATACATTACAGAATGAACATGCATCAAGTTAATTAAAAACAGTACCTATTCCAACTTCTGCACCACTCCTGCACTCTTTTGCGAGCTGGTCTGTCAAGTGGATATGGATGTTTAATTACCATTCTGGTGTCAGGATGTCGGCCATAGCGCTGCAGCCGCGCAGCCGCGGCTACCTGTCCGTGCGCTCCGCGGACCCGGCGCAGGCGCCCGTAATGCAGCCCAACTACTTCTTCGACGAGCATGAGCTGGATGTGCTGGTCGACGCGGCCTGGATCGCGTACCGGTTGGCTAACACTACTGTGAGTGCTGTTTTAATAATAAAAAACTTTATCCTGGAAGTTTAGTGATGTAGTAGCTTTGTTTAATTAAGTGGTGGTAGAATCCTGTGCAGTCCAACCGGATCTCTACCTTACCATTTAACCTCTTTAGCAGGTAGTCGCATTGTAGTGTAAAATAATTTCGAAGTGGGGGTAAGTTATAATAATTA
The DNA here is from genome assembly GCA_963241965.1 of Tortrix viridana. NCBI lineage: Eukaryota > Metazoa > Arthropoda > Insecta > Lepidoptera > Tortricidae > Tortrix > Tortrix viridana. The sequence continues at coordinate 5,617,989 of OY725191.1, read as the reverse complement.
GCATAATTTAAGCATTCCATCTTAGGTTGGCTACACATGTCATATTGCAATGTCTATGGGACAAAGAGCCCACTTAACATCAGCCCACATGCACGAGATAAAATTTGACAGGTGCTAGGGAAATTAATACATCTATTCCATATTCTAACGTAAGACTCAACGCTTAAGGTTTAAAATAAAAGTGTCCCGTCTTGATAAAATCGCTATAAAAATGTGAAAATCGCAATAGTCGCTTAGTAATAAAAGGTAATAAAAGTAAGGACGAGACACTTATTTTAAACCTTAAGCGTTAAGTCTTACTTTATAAAATGGAATGAGGTCCTGTCAAAATTTATCTCGTGTATGCACGTTAAGCCTGCAGGTATACTTGGTAATTTTTGATGCCATAAAATAAGTTAGGTTGCACGTTTACAGATTGCTAGATTAGAGCTGTTTCTTGATATTTCTAACTGGAATTGCAATCTTTTCTCAAATTTCTCAATTTTATTTTTCCAGATAATGCGCGAAAAATACGGCATGCAGCCGGTGATCAAGCCGGAGTGCCAGAACTTCGACGTCATCCCCTCAGACGAGTACTTCCGGTGCCTGGCCAAGCAACACACGGCGCCAGAGAACCACCAAGTGGGCACCTGCAAGATGGCCGCCCAGCATGACCCCATGGCAGTGGTTGACCCGATGCTGAAGGTCTATGGGATCCAAGGTATGATCATCAATTCCTGTCCATGGTTATAAATAAGTCCAGTCACAAGATAGAGCACACAGCTCATCTTTCGACTTCGACATGGGTAATGCACAGGTGTAAACTGTGTTACCAGGTGGAACCGACGAATCAGAATAAGGGTCGCGGAAAATACTTAACGCGCATACCACATGACCAATCATAATGCAGATCTTTGGAGATTGAAGGCTTATGTCCAGTAGTAGGCGTATGTCGGCTAGTGTCTACCAACACACCCTTTAAATTCTTACTGAATTTAAGTAATATTACTTTTACCCGACTGCACAGGCGGAGGGTTTTGAATTTAAGATACATATTCCAATAAAGTCACTAGTTTATTTTGGGTTTACATATCCGATGTAGATTTTTACACATAGATATATAATTAGTGCAACGTGATAAAACAAATATAACTTTAATTGTTTTAGGTCTTCGTGTCGCGGACGCTTCGATAATGCCCACGGTGCCATCGGGTGAGTGCAATCTGTTATATCATGACACGGCGCTTTGTCATTTCCCACTAATGTTAGTGGTCATATTTAAACCTTTTCAACGATCCAGTCGTTAAGATACTATAGCGAATTGGCGTTTCACGTCACCTATCAGCAAGTTATTCTGCCCTCCTTCATACAATTAGCGACGTATAACGTTTTGCATGGCGTTTTGGTCAGCCCACTTGTGGCCAGTTATTGCAACAGGGTTCTATAGTGGTACGGAATACGGTGTCTTGACTATATTTTTTCCCTTCCTGTTTTGTAATTTATGTTTTATGTACCTACCTGTCAAAATTATGTGTGTGTAACCTTCCGTGGTTTCACCTGATGGTTCCAACGGAAGATTAGCGCTGACTTTAATGCCGGCATTACGCTGAGTTGGGACCATTTCGTGGCTACATTCTTTCCGTGTGTATCTATTTCTCTGCCCTTTGTTGATATTTGCCACGACTAAATGTTTTTCTTCTTCTTCACGGTTATTTATACATATTTAAATTCAGGCAACACCGCAGCTCCCACTATAATGATAGCGGAGCGGGCGGCCCAGTTCATCATGTCGAGGTACTCCAGGATCAAGAACAGATTCGGCAGCGACGCGAGCTCTACGGATCGGAATATTCACTTCCCGACTACGAACAAACAGTAAGATTACTGGTGATATTCTCGTTTCTGATCTGTAGCAAGCGACAAATAAATCTACGAGGTTAGGTATTACAATGTCTACAGTGTATCCTCTCTTTAAACTATATCTTAATGAGTCGTATATCACAGTCCCTTTCACTGACATGAATTTATTTGACAATTCATAATACGACCTCTTCTGTTTATATATGTAATTGTGTCATTACTATTCAGATATAGTTACTGCAGCATTGTCACAAACTCTCCAAATACACACCCCGCATATATCTATATTCTGTTGTAGCTTCTATCATATACTTTAGACAAAATTACCGACTTAGGTCGACCCGCGTCGACCACAATTGGCAGTAGGTTCAGATGAACTGTGCATTTCAGTTCGGAAGATTCTGGAAACTCGGCGCAAGCGACATATTTCCAACCAAAGTGGAAATACACTCCCAACGAGAAATATGATTACGATAATCAGGACAGGTGAGGCATCAGAACTAACTGCAGAATCCGAAGTTATCTAGAGGTGCACTAACAATAAGAAGCAAACAAAAAAATCCAACATTAAGAGGATACTTGCACTAGCACTAACTCTTCTGGCTGTATCTGCTTAAGTCTCTTACAATCATTTTCATACAGTAGTTGAACAGTAAATGAAGATAAATACTTGAGCGACCATTGTCTCGAAATTAGCCTTTATCACACCTAAAAATAGTCGGAGTGTTTCCAGCGAGACAATCTATAAAGAGGACTCACACCTTGACAGTCCAGCTCGTAAAGGAGTGAAAAAGAGAGATTAGAAAGTGTTAAACTTAATTATTATGGACGCTGACAAAAACACCGATCGTCTGGCTGAGAACACTCTGAACTCAGCACAGTTATTACATTTATCAGATCCTTATTACACCGATGCACTCCACCGCAGCACACTGAGCACCTATACTTATGGTTGGCATAATTTTTACCGCTTTCATAAAATTAAATAAATCATCCATTTGCATTTATTGTTTTACGCCGCTCTGTAGTTAAGTTGAAGTTGATGACACGAATATTACTTGATTTAGGGCAAAAAATATTTGACAGTTAAAATCACTTTCCTTTTCTTAGTCATATTATAGAAAAGGACAGAGACAGGACAGGACAGACTTAGTCTGCCATATATGGAGATTAAAAAATTGGCTCTTAAAATTGCTATAGATTTCACTGACCGTTTCAGTTCAGATTGTTGTGATCCAGAGTAGACAACCTGCGAGCGAAATGACTATAGACGCATCTCATCATCCTGATACCCATCGTCCACAGGCGAGCGGAGCGGACTCCGTGCGGACTGCGTTTAGCTTACAACGGTGACTTTACGTGCTTCCACCGCGAGCAAGTCTTCTGAAGCCACCGTTGTAAGCTAAACGCAGTCCGCACGTATCAGGGTTGGCAACACATTTAGTCTTGTGATCGCAATTGTCTGACGTTCAATTCAGAGCCCTCATAGTATCACGTGGCTTGTGTTGTCCTTTGCCTTCTCCATGCCATAAAAAAGTAAAAAAATATCTGATTTCAGATGGTACGGTCATAAGGACTGGAAGGTGCCGTCGTGGCACGACTCCTGGAAGCAAGCCAACTTCAAGGACAACCAAGACAAATTCAACACGGACGACTCCAGCCAAGATACAACCACTCAAAGCTACAACCACGACTCCAATTATAAGCATGGCTATTGATTATCAGATATAGATCTACCTAGATAGAATAGATTACTTTGTGTCGACGATTTTGAAATCGACTTATATTGTGCCACGCTTATTCATATTAATGCTAAATGGATTTTTTTTAAAGATGCACTCGTTAGAGCGCTGTGCGTAAAAACGACGCATAGAGTCGAAATTTGTGTTCCTCAGCCATAGACCAGTGGCATCACTACATTATTATAAATTAAATTCCTCCTCCGCGCTAAGTTTGTGATTGTTAGGGCGTACGGATTTTCACACGGTTTTCACGAATAGACAGCGGGATTATCTAGGAAGGTAATAGGCATATAGGATATAAATTATGATGCAAATTATAAAGGGATAAGTTCGCCTTTGTATATTATTTCTTATTTTGTTTCCGAGTACATAATTGTCCATTTATTTGTGTGCAATAAAGAGTTAACATGTATATATACATGCTACACCCATAAACAATGAAAACGGATCACAGTACATTGTATGAACAGTGATGCATTTTCATTGGTCTCGTCTCTCGAGTAAATAGATGCCCTTTTTGTTCAAGAAGGCAGCATGTGATGAGAAAATTTGTAAAATATGTTCAATACATTTCGATATTATGATAGAAAAGTAACAACATTTTGTGTAAAATCATCGCATTTAATTATAGTACAAAATAATAATTAAGAATGTTGTAACGAATGAGCTAGAAAAAAATAAGCAACTTTTTCCAGTTGCAAAATTCATTTCACTTTTTTTGTAGCCTATTCGTTCGTACGACACTTTAAACTTATTAAAGATAATTATAACAATTAAGTGTACATTCTATTTCCGTTTACCTTTTGTTTTGATCACCTCAGGTTCGGAATCAGACCTGCAAGAAGAGATTTTATCATAATAACTTATCACGTCACAATATTAGCAGCTGATAAATTTAAACTAAGCGCGGAATAGTTAACTTGAAACCTTAAAAAGAACTACTCGTACTTACTCGTCGGTTCCTTCGGGAGTTTCAGGGATAGTGACGTTTCCTTTGGACAGCCGCTTGCTGTCCGCCAGCTCGCTCGAGTCGTTCAACAGGGATTGTACCTAAAATATAACAACCATACGGTTCTACTACTGAGCAGTTTTTTTTATTGTGGGGTGTGATTTTACAGTTTCAATAAATAGCAAATTTTTTTTAGTGGCCTGGCTTCTAGAGTAACCAGAATACATTTTTTGTTTCACTGTCCATTTTATATGCATGTCAAATCCGCCATGTTGGATTTAATATGACATGTCACACAGCCTATGACACGCGGAACACTAAAAAACTAAGCCAACGACACCTCATTTGTCAAAATATAATGAATAGTATAGGAGCTACGGGGGAACAGATGAATATACTAACTAACACACTAACAAACTAACATACTTACTAATAAACTAACTAACAAACTTAGTACCAATTTCACCAAACGATGCTAAATGTTAATCGACTGTTAGTTCATACATTTTGACAGCTGTTAACACTAATCGTCTGTTAAGTTGTTGGTGAAATTCGACATTAGACTGCTAAAATCATAACCCTCCTTGTTGATTCGTCGTAGTCGAGTAATTAGGTTACGATTAATATAAATTTTAAAATAAATACCAAGCCGTAAATGGCTTTTAAATATCGAACCGGTCACTACCTGTACCAACAAAGTCTAAGTCAAATTATTTCATTGCAAATTTACACGTTTTCTTTTGTCAAACTAGTTCGTCGCATTATTGACAGCACTCACCATCTCGCTTTCATAAACAATGGTGTGCAGCTCCGTCTCGTCAGCCGAGTCGTCTTCAGGCATGAGGAAGCTGCCCGCACTGCTCCGGGAGCTCGTCGACGCGCGCGTCTCGGGCTTACTTGACGTCTTGCTCGCTGTCGATCACACGCGGGATTATAGAGCTTATCGTTTAAGTCTATAGAGTCTATTCTTCAGATTCCTTACTGATATTAACGCATCAACCAATCGATGTGCCATTTCGTACTGAGATAGGTTAACTGCGTTCAATCTAAATACATACCCGTCTTTTTTCCTTTCTTAACGTCATCCTTTTTAGCGTTCTTCTTCCCCCTCCCTTTAGCCACTGTTTCTGCACTCTTCTTCTTCCCGATCTTCTTGGATCCTTCTGATTCAGTACTGGAACTAGACTGGAGCCCTCTCGAAGACTTGCGGACGGTCACGTTGATATCGTCGAGCTCCTTTAGAGGTGATGGTGATTTTTCAGGTGGTGACGGTGACTCTGGCGGTGGTGACGGTGACTTTGGCGGCGGTGACGATGCTTTTGGTGTTTTTGATGGTTTCTTTGTTTTTGTTGCTTTGGTCTTTTGTGCTGTAGAGAAAATATTTTTTTGTGCCGCAATAAGATTTTAAAACGCTTATAACAGATAAACTATGGAATAGGGGACATAACAAAGCCTTAAAATTATATTATCTCTACATGAGACAAGAGCAAAGATTGAAGTTACGTTAGACATATGTTTATCTCTTTCTATCGCGACTCAAAAGTGAAAAGAACTTGAGACACTAAGTCTCATGTCGGCCGGTGGATAGTGAACTATTTTTTTAGACAGATCGCAGCATACGACTTTGGGAACTTTAACTGTAGAACATTGGTTACCTCTATCGACGTCGACGACGGACCTCTGCGAGCGGCTCCGCTTGACCCCTCCCTTCTCGCTCTCGTCCTGCGCCTGCTCCTTGCTCTTCTTCCCTTTGCCGCGGCCAGGCTTTGCACTTTCGGCGCTCTCTTGTTTATTTATAGAAAGCTTCTTTTTTCCTGAATAAAATACAAACATTAACAAAAATGTAGCGCGAAATAAAAGTTGTCTACAATGGTAACTATGGTAAGTACCTACGGTTGCCAAACGCACTTTTGGTCAAATAAAAGAACCGGGTCTCTAACGCCAATCATTAAAAATGGAATTGATGCCATTGATAAGCTAGTGAAGTTTTTTTCCAAGTCCTTTCTTGAAATTCCAAATTTTTCGTTTCTGTTGAACCCAAAAATGTATTGCGTCTTTATTGCTTTGATCGACTTAACAACACGCACGCACGTGTCCCGTCACCGTCTAATTCATATAAGTAAAATATTGCTGGCTCACCCTTGGCGACCTTGGCCTTCTTGACCGGCGACACGCCGCTGCTGTCGCTGTGGGCCTCCGCGGGCTGCGAGTCCGGGATCACGTCCGGGGACAACTCGGGGATAGGACTACTCCGGCCTTGAGGTGCTGTATGAACCAGGTTAAAATTAACACTTCCAGTGGACAGCGTCGGTGGCCTAGTGGCTTAGGGTGTCGAGTCATCATCGTAAGGTACCGAGTTCGAACCCCAGCGATCGCCATGTACCAATGAGATGTTCTAACTTAAGTACATTATATGCTCTTACGGTGAAGAAAAAAACATCGTGAGGAAACCTTTGAACAGTTGAGTGTGTAAGGGGGTAAATTGCACAAAATATCCCAAAGGGTCGTAGTGTATCCAAAAGGAACCCATCCGTACGAGATAAGATAAGATCACATTGCAGTGTATTCAAAATTAAAAAAAAACCGTTGAGTAATGGAAATACGAGGGGTTTTGTTTCTCTGTTACATTTTCTGGTTGAGATTTTATCTTATCTCTGTTCCACTGCTGGGCAAAAGCCTCCCTCAAGCGTCTCCACAATTCCGTATCCATTTACTTCTGAGCCCAGTCTTTACGGAATTGTTCCAGTTCGGACGAACTGGAACAAGAGATGCCAGGATTGGCATCTCGTTCTTGGTCTGCCTCTTCTCTCGTGGTTGAGAACATTAGAATAATAGAAGGATATAGATCCTTAAGCATACTTCACACAGCACTCTGGCAAATTACGATTAAGTTGGGCAATTAATAAGAAATTGCCTTTACTCACCTTCAGAGATTTTGGAAATGGCGTCGGTAGGGGAGGACTCGTCTATTTCCACCTCTTCTTCGACCGTGTCGTTGACTACCACGTGCGTGCTTCTAGCCAACGGCTGGGTTGTCGCTGAAGCATATTGACCAATAATTATTTACTAATAAAATCGATTACTTAAGGTTTTTATATAAAATCGCTTCCCTTCCCTCCACCCCGCCGCCCCCCGCGGGACGGTCGCACATGAACTGGTTTGACTATAAGTAGTATACTTACGCAACGAAGTTGTCATCCGGCCTACATGCGCAAAGGTATCGTCTCCCTGCATAGTAGTACCTTCTGTAACACCTGGCGAAATAATAATAATATTAAAAGCAGCCAGTAAAAACACACTTAAAAGGCCCAGCAACCAACAGACACTAAATAAATACCTGTATTTGACATTTTGTTCATGCTAAGTCGTTCCGCGGCTTCTATGGAACCCAGATACCGAGTCAGGTTGCGAGCAGACTGCTTGTCCGGTAATTTCTACAAACAACATCATATTATTGAGGGATGTAATGACCCCCGATATTTTATTCATTTAGTGTTGCCAACAGATCACACGTTCGTATAAGAGTACAAGTTATTAAGATATGTATTAATGAAAGAATAGTATGTACTTGTGTGTGTTTTTATATTTAGTATTTGAGTTATTAGTTTATAGAGCATAGTCGGACATGTGGTAGTAGAGTATGTATAGGCCGGGACGACTCACGAGGCACAGGTCGCGCAGCGTGCCGGCCAGCCCGCGCGCCAGCAGCGCGTCGCGCGGCGGCGCCAGCAGCGCCAGCGCGCGGCACGCCAGCGCCGCCTCCGCCGCCGCCGGCCGCCGCTCCAGCGCCGCGCACACCGCCGTCGCCAGCGCGCCCTGGCTGTCCGTCAGCTGACAAACAATCATTCCTACGTTCAGTCATGAACATACTCTAACTAAACCCAGAAATGCAGAGGATGGAGGCGGCGCGCTCCTACTAAAAACACCTCCATCACACTTTTGGAACGCGCCGCACAACCGCAGCCTTTACCCTCTGTGCGTTTGCAACGTAGTATATCACAGAAAAAGGAAATCAGGATGATATGAGAAATCCGCACGCAAGTAATTCCAATACAACCCCAATAAAGCATTCAGCTTTGTGAGATGTCACTGAGTTTCCATGTATATAAAATTTTAGCATATTCCAACAACTGGTTTAAATATTATTTACATATTTTGACGAACTCATTCTAACTCCACCACTTTGTAACATATCAATAGCAATAGAGCAATTATGTATACGTGTGTATGTTTAACGTAATCGCATGTCACCTCGTGGTTGACCCTGGTCAGGGAGACGATGAACCTGACGACGGCCTCCTGGTCTATCTCGGACAGGGGCGAGCTGGAGGGAGCGTTGGCGAGCGCGCGCAGTGTCGGCAACGTCGCTTTCTAACAAAAAAACGTACATGAGGATCAGGTTAGGTAAAAGAACCTTTTAACATTGGCATGACTGTCATGTCATAAAATTAAGCGTAAAGGCAGTGAAGGTCCCCTTTATATTTTTTCTACTCGCGTACTATAAACCGCTAATATGTACAGTATAAACTCTATATAACGACACTGAAGGGACTGAGCATTTTTTGACGTTATTGAGAATTGTCGTTAAATGGAGAGAAGAAAATTCAATATTATTTTACTACTATAAATAACCTAACGACTGTCTGTGCACTGTCTCGCTCTAACGTTTATGGCCCGGTGTGCCAATTTTGTTTGCGGCAGGTATAGCAGCCGAGGTAAACACGTGCAAGGTAATCACAATAAACAAAATAACGAATTTCTCAGAATATTCAGTATGTTTGATGCCGAAAGTCGAGGGAAATATGGGCTAGATCAACAAAATAACTTACACAGCTGCAGTTCTTCTTAATTTTGGCAGCTTAGAAAGTACTGTTTATTGCTTAATAAGGACATTTTGTGGTCGTTATTTAGAGCGGGTGTGATGCTACATAGAGTTATCATTGTATGGAAAAAAAGGTAAACCAACCAGAGTCAAGTAATTTCGACTGTTTAGAGTTTGTCGTTAAATCGAGAGGCGTTAAATGGAGTTTACACTGTATATCGGTAATAGTATCAGAATGCCACCCACAGGGTAACCAAAACGTGAAAATTGTTTTATAATGAGCGTTGCCATAGTAATAACTGTTATTTTATAACCATTATAGCATTGTTATTACCATGGTTATGGTCATTCCGGATATCAGTCTTGATGTTTATTGAACACTTGACTTCCTAATTTGTATATTAAATCGTTAGAAATGTTTCAATAACAATTGAAATGACGCAGATTAAAAACAAATTAATTTCGAGACTAATAATATTTTTCAAATTACATAGTTATATCACTAAGAAGAGATGAATTCATCGACTTATTATTTGGTTACCATGGTTACGCTCAATATGGATAATATGGATATCAACAATGGCGTTTCGTTTGGCATTCCATTTTTACCCAACTTCGGGTGACCCGAAGGAGGGTTATGTTTTTCGAGCGTATGTATGTATGTATATTTCTTTGGCACGTTCTGCAGCCTAAACGGCTCGACGGATTTTAACATATGAGGTGTCATTCGGTTCGTCTTAATTGTCGAAGTGACATAGGGTATATAATATTTCAATATGGCGCCCGCGAAAAAAAAATGATGGATAGAAAAAAATATTATAACAATATGGGTATCTAATGAAAGCTAATAAATAGCCCATTCCAAATATTTACATAATAACACTTTGATGCTACTATTTTAATAAACACTAAAAAAGTATGAAATAAAAATAAATTAATTTAAAAAATTAAACAACCCGACTGTCAACTGAAAAGCTAAAGACAAGCCCTATACATACCAGTTTTTTAATACAGAAACACAGATGACGATATACTTTCGGATGCGAGAAAAAAATGGAGTAGTAAGATTTAACTTAAAATTATGAAGTTTTAAATTTTACCTGTATTTGTTCTTGTGCTCCTTCCACGTTAGTAGGGAAAGTTTGAAAGAAAACTCCGATAGTTTGTCGAAGCATGTCCTCGTCAACTAAAAATATAAATCAATTATTAAACCACGTACAAGCCAAGTAATATTCATTGCAAAATATTATAATCGCTCTTACCTGTAGCTGGATTGAACCAAAGCAGCATCAGTCGGCTAAGTATAGAGGGTGATTCTATTTGACCGAGGTGCAAGAGGCGGCAGAGACCCTCTACAATAACCATCCTGTATGATGCGCACTAAAAACAAATCAATGTTGTGAAGGCGATTCAAAGCTTAAGATATATGCTGCAGGGATAATGAAATGTTCTACTTACTGGACTGTCCATAATTTTTAGAAGTAGCTCGATAACCGTGCTGTGTGTTGGCGATATCGACAATGCGGACTCGGATATTGTACCTGTTGGGTTAGAATTAATTTAATTTCGCTCATTCCCAATATATCTATATGTATATATATATATTTATAATTTTTACAAATCACATTCTAATTATACTGGAACCCCAAAACTTAAAAATTCGCTGCAGGGTTATTACATCCATGTGAGCACTCAACCAGCTCATTTACCGCGCAAGTGAAGGTTTCATCACAAAATGTCTAAATCCTACCTACATTTTGGCGAAGAGTTCTCAAACTATGCGATTAGTAAATTTGGCACATAATTTTTTCACTCAATATATCTCTTTTATCTTCTTATTTATTTATTAGGACTTTCAACAATAAGTCTATTACATAGGTAATGTGCACACTTACAAGCTAAGCGCCTTATTACAGAAGATCACCGCATTTCACTTGCCTATTTAAGCTAATCTTAGTTTGTTGATTACGGCATCGTAAACAAATTAAAAGATGTACTGCCCGACAAAGTCACGAGCAACGTGCGCTAGCCCCTGTAACGACCAGAAAATGTTACAACATACCATCCTCATCAATAACGTCAATGTAACTCTTCCGTTTGCTGCGCGACTCGTTTTTGGAGTCGTCCCGCTCCGCCGCCTCGTCTTCGAACACGCGGACGCCGTGCACGCACAGCAGGTCCACGACGCAGCGCAGCACGGTGAGCACTACTTGCTCGTTAGACGTGTCGATTAGCTGCAAAACAAATAAATGACAAATAGGATGTCCGAAAAATTTACCCCGCCTTTTTATTTAAAAACTGGTCACGCGCACCGAGGGTTCCGTACTGTAATCGCACCAAATTTGACGCTTGTATGTACTGATTACCGTTTTTACGATAGAACCCCAGATTATTTCTTATTATTTGTTAGGAGATCCGCCACATACCACCACCGACTATCTATTATGGTTCAAGAGATACAGCTCTTTAAAGTTAGGACAGACAGACGGACGGACGGACGTACCAACGGACAGCGCAGGCTTAAAAATTGGCAGCCTTCGGATAAGGAACTTACATTAGCGAAGAAGAAAGCTTTATTATCTTTGGCGAAGTTCTTGTCCAACATTCCAAATAAGGCGACGGTTTCGAGGGCTGGTTCTATAATTTCTGGATTCTGGAAAATTTCAACCTGAAAACAAAAACTGTGTAGTGAAACAGGATCACGGAGACAGTGGAAATCAAATTCAAATTGTTTACATAAGTACTATTTCCAGCGTGGTGAAAAATATTCAGCGCGGTTACGGGTACAGTCGAGGACAGAAAGGTGTATACACTTTTGGATCTTATTACAATGGAATAAGGTGAAAAAGTGTAAACATCTTTCTGTCTTCGACTGTACAAACTGTATATAATTCCTAACAGCACGCAAACAACCCAAACTATACAAATTAGGGCACTGCTAGGGTACAAGCATATAAAAAAACGCTAGTTTAATTCACTAACATTGGGTACTTACTTCGAGCTCGTTGAAGATGGTCTGCAGCATCGGCGTGACCTTGGTGAGCTGCGGCGTGTCCAGCGCGGCGTTCAGGATGGCCAGGCACTTGGTCAGCGTCGCGGCGTCCGACAACTTGTCTTTAATCGTCTGAAAACATCGACTAGACGTCAGTCGACAGTTTCACTATATTTTCAGGACTCATCGGAGCCAGTGTATTGTAGAATTATCTATTCATTGCCCTTGGGGGGCGAATGGTTGCTCACGTCCGCAGGAAGATTACCCACCGCTACCCTGCACGTGCCCCCCGGGTGGTGCTAACGAGCAATCAACTTTTGGCGGCTGTACTTGTCTAAATGACCTCACAGCCACTACACAGAAGAATGTCAAAAATATCCAAACTCTTCAAAGGCTCTTCTAAGAGCCCTCAGACGAAAGACATTGGGCCATCAGTCAGAATTTGTCAGCTAAATATTGAAGGCACTAGTAAGGCTAAGTGTGAGTATCTGCAAAAACTATGCCTATGACATCTATTTTTCAACAATGTGTACATAATAATTGCCATACGAATAAATAAATTGCCCTTGTGCTCTAAACATAACATAAAAAGCATCCGTGACTGACTAAGTGGTAATTTGTGCGTTATCTATAAACCATTTTAAATTCCATCTGAAGGGGGGAAAATGGGGGAATAGCGATACGACGCACTATATGTTGCTTACAGTAAGGGGGGGCGGTGGCGGCGGCGGCGGCGCGGCCTGGACATTGAGGTCTTCCAGCTGCCTCTGTATCTCTGCCACCTAAAACAATTGAATAAAAATATAGCGCTGACGATTGATTTTTACTTTGATATAAACGAAAATAGGGTACTTAAACAGTTTTATTCTTGGCACCCATCATACTGGTTTCTCGTGGACATAAGTTAATTGCGATGGTAGCCGTATTGTTGGATGCCAATCATTTGGTGTTTTATCTTATTAATAATATAATAATAATAATCTAGCCTATATACGTCCCACTGCTGGGCACAGGCCTCCACTCACAATGAGAGGGGTTTGGGCTATAGTTCCCACGCGGACCCAGTGCGGGTTTCCTCACGATGTTTTCCTTTACCGAAAAGCTCATGGTAAATTTACAAATTATATTTCGCACATAAATTCCGATTGAATTCAGCAAATTAAAAACAAGTGTTTCAAATGAATTCCACCACAAAAAAAGTTATGTACTGTTTAGGCAATAAGCACATTTATATGACAAAAAAAATCGAAAAGAACTTACTTTCGCTTTACACTCTGCGGCCAGCGCATAGTTTTCTTCTCTGACCGCGTCTTCCTGCGCCTCCATGGCTACGTTCAGAGAAACGCGAAGTCGCGCTCGCTAAAGTAATACGAAATAAATATAGCGGAACACGAACAATGACAAAATAAACATAACATAAAAGTTTCATCACTAAATAATGTCAAGGTGCATGTAACTATTAAGCACAATCAGAGCTTTTCCAACACTTAATACGAACTGAACTATTGTTGCTGGAGTTTCGCGTATATTTAACAAAAGGACTATAACAAAAAATAGAAGACACGCTTTTGATGATACGTGAACGTGAACGTGGTAAGAAAAATACGATGTGTAAAGCAACTAACACAACTTATACGTAAGTCGTAGCTTAAAAAACAGCACGCACCTGCATCTTAATCTTCTCATTGTCCGGGACCGGCGGGGCCGGCGCGGCCGGCGGCGCCTCGGGCTCCGGCGGGTCGCGCAGCGCCGCCAGCGCGCCGCACACCACCTCCAGCCGCGGGGACAGCTCGGGGAACACCAGCTCCAGGGCCGACACCAGGGAGCGGATCACGTCCGCGCTCAGGAAACCGTAGTCACCTGGCTCACAGACAGTTGGGTCTTAATAAAGCTGAGTTGTCCAAAGTACTTAATTTAGAAAAATTCATTGGTACATGGCGAACGCTGGAACTCAAACTTGGTCCTTACAATCAAAACCAAAAAAGTAGATATGTAACTATAGCACTGTTTCACCAGCTGGAACTTGGTAGGATTTGACCCCTCATAATCCAATTCAGTACCTGTGAGCACATCGGTGATGAGCGCTTGCAGCGCGCCGCGTCCGGCCGGGTCCGTCGCGTCGTACACTCGCAGCATGCACCCTAGCTCGTGCAGCACGTACTGGCGGGTGCTGAAGGCCACTGGGTCCTCAGATTCCGACGGGCAGGGGGACTCTACGATGCTGGAAAGTAAATAGTACGCTCATAGAATTCACTCTTAAAGTCATAAACGTCATAAAAGCCGCGTCATTATATCGCGCTCGAATCATGTTACCTACTTTCATTTGCATAGTACATTAATATACGACTCTGTCGCCGCGTCACGGACTGACGCGAATGACGCCACTGACACTGGCTTTAAACCACAAACTGAGGTGTAAGGACGCATCGTTTAGCGACCTGTAGAATAGTAAAAGGAAAACAAATAAACATTCTTATCACCATCTATCTTCTACAGTTACTTCGCTAGATGGCGCTGGTACCACGTCGTTTCCTTGTTCAATTTTTCAGCCGGGACACAGAGTACACCGGAAGCCATATCAACACCACACTGGGATGGAACCCCACACACAAATTGAATATACTCACGCTCTGATATAGCCCGTGAGCACCACCAGATCAGGCAGCACAGTTTCCAAGGTCTCGTCATCGTCGATCTTCTGCAAGTGCTCCGCCAGATGGCGCCAGTACCACGCCGTCTCCTTGTTCAGCCTCTCCGCGGGAATGAGGCGTAGGGACTTCTCGGTCGGCAGCCATACCAGCAGCTCGGAGATTGGCAAGCGTCTGGGAGATGTATTTACTTATACATATTTAATCAGTTAACAGCTTGGCGCGAGTGAGATGAGATCTGTAGTGGGTGTTAATGGAATCAGGAACTCCCAAGTTGAGCCAAATTGGGGTAGAATTTAGGGAGTTTGTCTTTGGAGGTATTCAAATATGGGCCAAAGGTATTAAAATGGGCATAGAAGACTCCGCGCCGCGCATGATAGACTACTGTGTGATCGTATAAACGGAAAAGAGGCGACAGCAAAGCTTATTTCGTGGGTGTTTTGATGTTTTCTAGCGGAAGTTTTTTGTGTGTAGTATCCATATTGACTGTTAGTAAAATGATCCCTTGTAAAGGCTGGTCGACCTTCTTGGTCAACAATAGCCCCTTTCCGGCTCGAACCGAATACCAGCAAATAGGTACATTTCGTAAATACAGACCCTCAATTTGCGTTTTAAATTCATCTTCTTTTGATGATTGTGTTGATGACTGTGATCAGTCTTACTTGAACAGCGACTCGAGCAGTTTCCCCGCGACGTACTGCGAGTCCTTCGCGTCCTGCGCGTTGTCCAGCCGTATGGCCTTCAGCAGGTCTACGATGTTGCCCTTGAAGGTGCTCAGCCAGCCGGGGATCAGGATCTCCTCGACCACGCGCCGCACGCGAGTGCTGCGCTCTGATAGCCCCACCTGTGGGATGCAGAGGTTATAGCTTCAGGTTAGTTTAGTGATCGACTTCAGGGTCCCTGCTTGTTATAATTGTTTTGGCACGAGTTTTTGCCTGCAACTTCATCCGTGAAGAACACGCCACTGTTTCTTTGGAATACACACATTTTTGAAGGATGTGGTTAAGTTTTAAACGAGACCGTTTTTTTAGAAATGCTCATATAGAAAGCGAATCTTTAGCAATAGGTAAATTGAAATTTCGACAGTGTGAAGCTCATAACAAAAAAATTAAGTAGGCTCAGTCGAGTCCGAGCCCTAGGATTTAATTTGAAACCTGTCATTTTCCAAGTTTGCGGTCATTACATTTTGAATTTTGTTATTAAAACCAATATCACTTCGGCTCTTTTTGGGTTTATCTTGATCGACCTTTTTCTTTGGCTATCATATTCTTTGCCTTTGCTCGTATTTTCATGGTATTAATAGAAAATTTCAAAAGTCAGCTTAAGAAGCTTGTTCGGTTTATTTATTCCAATCGGGTATTTACAGAATTATTGCTATTTTTGATTCGTCATAATTTCGTTACATCAAAATTTTTGACATGGCTACCCAACCGAATTAACCTCTAGATGAGAGGTTAACCTCTAGACGTTTTCACGTCAAAAAGTGATCATGGAATCTACCTACATGGTATCCATATCCTCACCTTGAGAGTGAGCACCCTCTGGCGCACCCGGAGCTGCGTGACGTTGACGGCGGCGACGTACATGAAGGCGGCGCGGCGCACGGCCTCGTCCACGTCGCACAAGCGCTCCAGCACGAACGGCACGTTGCGGGTGCATTTAGCTATCTGCGTCACTATTGCTCTACAAATAAAAAGTTTTCAGTTGTTTACTTTAAAGAGTTCTAGTATTATTATGTTGCCAACACAGATGAATTCCATAGCACATAAACGGTGGTCATACCGTACCTATCTACCTACCAGTTAAAGAACAAAATCCGTGTGAAATATTTTAGTAGATTGTCACCACACACTACTTTATAGCGTAATTGCAGAATTGCAGATAAATAATAAAATAAAACAAACTAATCTAATCTTTCGAATTGTACTGTAGTTACATCTTTATAAAAAACCGGCCAAGTAGCGGCCACCCCTTAAATTTGTAATTTTTTTTCTTATTATTTGTTGTCATAGCGGCAATAGAAATACTCATCGAAAATTTGCAACTGTCTCCCTGTTACGGTTCATGAGACACAGCCTGCTGACAGACAGGCAAACAGCTGAGGCTTAGTAATAGGGTTCTACCCCTGCACCCTTGGGGTAGCACATACAGCATACAGAACCCTAAAAACTTTTTGCAGCTGAACTGCATGTGTTTAAGTTTTGTGTACCCAAATAATTGTAACCAAATAATAAAACCCAAATACATCAAATTTTATTTGAAACAGTTCAGTTTGTATTGCTTAAACATCACTATCACATACCTGCGAACAGACGCACTAGGATCGCAGCTCATATGGAACCGGTAGGCCCGAGTGACCTCATCATCTGGGTCCATAGGGTCCTGCAGACGCTGCAGCGCAAGCGCCGCGCGGCACCGCACCGCGCCGCGCGTATCCTGGAGCCTTTGCATCTGTCACCATTACAGAAATATATAATACAGTAATAAGAAAATCAGCTTTAGTTTCAATTTAAAAGTTATTATCTCTGCTTATCTATATTGTCATAAAACCCACCATATTATGAGATGTTTCCATGTACTTAGAGTACTGTGAATGAATAGGACAATTCAATTTGTAATGTCATTTTTAATTACCAAACAAGAGACATTTAGCCATTATTTCCTTTGCAAGTGATCTTGATCCATATTTAATTTGAGATTGGTGGACATTTGTCATGTAAGTGTTGATTAATTGTCGCAATTAGCACAGTACACTGTATCAATCATTATCCCTAAACTAAACCATCTCTAACAAAATTCCTTTCTACTTACATTGCAATGCTTGCCCAAACTAAAGCAGTTATTACAAATAAAAACATAATGTTTGTTTCTCTCCATACATAATCTCCATCCATACCTGTGATGCAAGCAGTTTGTTACACAGATCTTCGTCCAAGGAAGCATCTTCACCAAGAGCAGACAGCACGGCTTCTAGGAGCTGACTGGCTCGGTAGCGGACTGACTGGCCAGACACACATTGACACTGGAAAACAAATTAGCCCCAAAAAGTGGCAAAGATGAGTCAGCAAAAAATAACAAATAGGGCCACCAGCAATAATATGAAATAAAAAATATAGCTGATATTGGGCTCAAAAAAATTATCACAATTGAATGCCTCGAGCCATAGTGCCAATATTTTTGAGAGCTATGTTAACTAAGAAATTATTGTTGGTGACTGTACATGGCAAAGGGGCACTAAGACAAGGTGCTGATTTTACAGACGAGTTCAGAGACTCAATGAAAATAGTATTATTTTACAGATCTGTTGAGGTTCTATGATTCCTGTTCAAAGAAATGCACTGTAGAGATTGTACTCACATCAAATATGACATTAATAATAAACAACAGGAACTCCTCTTCATCATCCAGGGTAGTGCAGAAGGTCGCCACAAACTTGATCACTCTGTCCACATTAGCACTGGTGTCCCCAAATGTGAACAAATACTGAAGAGCATTCTTGAAACTTTCTCGGAATGACTCTTCATCCATCTACAAGTTACAATTTAAGGTTTTAATTTATCTCCAACAGAGCTTGCACAATAATAATTTGTATCCTCTCTTTTAACGCCAAGGGTATTACTATAATTATGGATATAGTCAATAAGGTTTACAGAGTGACAGATAATTCTCAGAACTTGTGCTCATTCCACATAAATAAGGCCGAGACCATTGGCTGGCTGAGGCTGATGTTTCTGTACCCTTGCGTTTTGGGAAGATGTAAATTCATTAGCTCATTGAGAACTCACCTTCTTATAGAGTTTAGTCATCTCCTTGGCATACTTTTTATGCTGAACGATATTGTATTGAACATTTTGAAATATCTGGAACATCGTTGCATTATTTCGCGGGTTCGGTTTCTGCTTATTTAGACAGATATTTTGCAGGACATCTGCGTCCGTCGGAGGCATTATGATTTAAACTTATTACTTTTATGTTAATTAATTGTTCACAGAATTCAAATGATGAAAAAATAACTTTAACTCTTTCACAAATTCAGCATCTTCGACCAAACGACCGTTGTTTATTTTGAAATTTTATTTGACTGACAGACAGCAGAACATTGCAACAAGCGATTTTATATACTAATGTCATAATAAATTATTTTATACTACTACTAAATCAACCTTTCGAAAATAACACGGAAAAACCAAGCAATCGCTTATTTTTGGAATTTAGACGATTTTTAATTCAACAAAAACTATATAAAGGAAGCAGTTTGACCACAGAATATTGTGACGTCACAGGTCAGTATTTTCATACTAACTTCATACTAAAACTAGTAACAGACGCTCGAACTTGGTCCGGTCCGGACAACAGATTTGGTTCGCTCCGAACCAGATCCGGCCATGTGTAGAGCAGTCTGCGGATCATATCCGCCGACATGGTCCGCAGACTGCTCTACACACAGCCGGATCTGGTTCGGAGCGAACCAAATCCGTGGTCCGGCCCGGACCAAGTTCGAGCGTCTGTTACGGGTATTACCGATCGTTTTGACGTTTCAATAAAAGTTGCTAGTGTTGCTATACTGCAAGAAGATATTCTGTGGTAAAATGTTACACTTACTACCTGTGGTCGGTCTTAATTAGCCAGCAAAAAGTAAATTTCTTTTGTTTGTTTGAAAGTTTGTGTTTTTTGTTTTGTTTGTATTAAGTGTTTTTTTATTTAGTTTCATGTTGTTACTTTTTGTGTTTTGTTTTTTGTAAATGGGTAAATTGTATATTTGTTGTTGTATGATTGTATAGTAATGTGATGTGTTACTTTGTTTGTAATTTCTTTTTAAGCTGATGGCCTAGAAGCCAAAGCTTTAATAAATAAATTTAAAAAAAAAAAAATTAATTGGCCAGCAAAATAAGTCACTTTCTTGTGTTGTTTATTTCGTTTATTTACATCAATTTTCATTTGTGATCTGATCACAGTGATCACAGATTATAATATAAGGGTATGTTGATTTACGTTTATATCAAGTCAATTACCTATTTTATTTCAGAAGGAAACGATTGACTACTTACTATAAATATATTGTAACGTTGTCCAAGAATGATAATACCTTTGGATAATACTTACTGATAATCTTCAAAAACATGCCTTGCTGTGCTGTGTTCTTGTGCAAAAATCGTTCAAACACCTCAAGTTTGCAGAAAGATGGAATAACATTTCACCTGTAAGTAAATACCATTGAATTTGGCTATTTCTCTTCTTTCTTTAGTATTAATGATTAATTTTAAATTTTGTTATTGAAACCAATATCACTTGGGCGCTTTTTGGGTTTAATTGTTTGCCTTTGCTTGTGTTTTCTATTGATATAAAGGTTGACTGTAAGGTATTTCTAATTATGGGTCTTGTTGCCTGAAATTACAGTATTGCTGATGTTGTCTGTTTGCTTTAGGCGGACCCATGTTTGTTAAAATTAATCATGATTTTTCAGGTTTCCTCACAATGTAGCAACAAAACAAAAATGGGTTGAAGCAAGCGACAGACCAGAAAACTGGACACCAACTTGCACCAGTTGTATTTGTTCCCGGCATTTTGAGCCATCTCAATTTATTGATATGCCAAATAAGAGAAGAAAATTGATAAAGGATGCCATCCCAACTTTATATTTACCAGTAAGAAAGATATTATTTAATATTTTTTTATTATTAACAATTTGATGGTGTGTGCGAAGTTCACAATCCGCACTGGGTCCGTGTGGGAACTATAGCCCAAACCCTCTCATTGTGAGTAGAGGCCTGTGTCCAGCAGTGGGACGTATATAGGCTGGATTATTATTATTATTATTTATTAGTCAATTGCACATCAGGGCTCCTTTTCATGTATCATGTAAGACTCCGAGGCCCATCCTAACAAATCACAAAATAAATGATTAGTTGACTAAACAATAGTGAGGCAACAATTATAAATGACCATGTCGATTTGCATCTGTATGTGATTAATTATGATTTATAATGACGTGATGTGCAGTAAGGATTTTGACTTTATAAAATCTAAAATGAATTTGATAAAATGTTCCACCAAGGTTATTAAACCAACTAGCCATATTATATCACATCCCCTTAGTTACATTATTAAACTATGTATAGAAAAAGGAATATTTCCAGACATATTGAAGAAGGCAATAGCAAAACATACCTAGCTATATACAAGAAAGGTGATACGGAAAACATTATTAACTACCGACCAGTAGCATTAATTTCAATTTTGCTAAAATAATCTAAAAGGTAATATATAATTATCTTACTAATAATAAAAAAAAAAACTATTTGCACAGGAACGAAAAGGCTTTCGTAAAAATAAATCTATTGATATCGTGATTAGTAAAAACCACTGCACAATTTTACTGAGATCAACTCATGAATAATATAATTAAAAAAGTAGATAAAAGGATATGTGCGCTTTACATGGATATGTCAAAAGCATTTGATTATGTTATATGCAAACTTTCAGTATGGTATTCAAGGTAATGTCAATGAATTTATTAAATCTTACTTGAGTGGATGAAGACAAATAACAGAAATAAGCGAAATCTACCCTAAGACCAAAAGCGAAGTCACTTATTCGTCGGGTTTCCGAAACATTAGGTATGGTGTCCCTCAGGGAAGCGTTCTGGGTCCCTTCTTTAACTCATCCAATGGTTCTTTTTGCTGACATTTTTTCGGAAAAAATGAAGACAGACACCTTTCAGTCGAATATTCATAGATCACTACAATCTATCATCCAACCAACTCTTTTATTTAAAATTTACTCTCCCAACCAACTCACATAAGTAAGTATTAGTTTACATATAATATAAACTTTGCTAAACCATTACTCTTATTTTAGAAGCGATCAAATGCAATGGTGGTGCAAGTAAATGTAATATTTGATGAATCACCTGCAAGTACCAGTACAAGTGAACATTCTCAAAATGAAAATTCATCAACATCATGTTTAGAGCTGCCGCCCAGGAAAAGGAAACTAAGCAAGAATATAACATCTCAAGAAAATAAAACAAAACGAATTAATAGAAAATCTGGTAATGTAAAAAAAAAATTCACTTCCTTAGAAGATCTTTTGAAAAATTTAGACGAAAAATCACTGATTGATAAAGATCAAAAACTAATATTACAGAAAATTGGTGTTCAGAGCGATGAACTTATAAAGAGTAGTGACACAGGAAAAATAACTCAGGAAGCATTATCACCCGAATTACGGTGTTTTGCTCTAACTCTTCACTGCTACTCACCAAAAGCATACAGATACGTAAGGAAAACATTTGCTACATCACTACCGCATCCACGAACAACGACTAAATGGTACGCAAACGTGAACGGTCGTCCCGGTTTTACCAGCGAAGCTTTAAATGCTTTGAAATTATTAAAAGAGGCAAATCCTGATAAAAATATTTATTGTACACTCATATTACATAACATGAAAATCAAGGAATCCTCCGATTGGGACAGGCACAGCCAATGTCATTATGGTCATGTCGACTATGGGTTCGACTTTGCCGATGACGGAACAACTATCGCAACTGATGCTCTAATGTTTTTATTGGTCGGCATAAATACCACTTGGCAGATGCCTATTGGTTATTTTCTAATAAAAGAAGTTTCAGCAAAGTTTAAAGCTCAGTTATTTACTACTGCACTGCGGCTTGTATACGAAACTGGAGTACAAATTAAGGCTTTAACGTGTGATGGCACGAAAACAAATATCAGCATGGCGGAAGAACTAGGCTGCAATATGGACCCCAACAACTTGTCAACGACTTTAGTAGATCCGTCAACTGGCCAAAAAGTTTACTTTTTTCTTGACCCGTGTCATATGCTCAAGTTAATCAGAAATTCTTTTGAATTTTATACATACTTTAGAGATAGCTTAGGGAATTGTATTAATTGGAACAATATAACAAATCTACACAAATTGCAGGAAGAAGAATTGATCCACCTCACCAATAAATTGAGGTTGAAATACCATTATTTCAAAACTAAAATTATGCATGTCCATCTTTCGACCCAGCTTTTCAGCAAAAGTGTAGCAGATGCCTTGACTTTTTGCAAAACACAATTAAAACTACCCGATTACCAAGATGCAAATGCTACTGCTGATTTTTTAAAAGTCTTCAATGATATGTTTCATATATTAAATTCAAAAACTGGCGGAATTGGATTTAAGAAACCCATGTGTAGAGAAAATCTCAAGAAATGTTATGATAGATTGGATGAAGGAAAGTTCCTTATAATGCATTTATACGCTGACGTCAGAAACCGAAAAAACGAGATAGAACGCGTAAATATTCTGGAAAGCCCACGACACACGGGGTTTTTAGGTTTTCTCGTTTGTATAAACAGCGCAAAAGCTTTGTTTGAAGATTTGGTTCTAAATACTGAAACTAGACTGAGTTGCGTTCCGTTTTACAAAATTAGCCAAGATCACATTGAGACTGTTTTTTCCAATATACGAAGTCATAGCGTTTATTCAGATAACCCAACAGCTCGTGAGTTTGAGTCTATATATAGAAAACTTTTAATTGACAAGGAAATAACCACAAACAAAGCAAGGACAATCTGTACTCCCTTGGAAAACATCAGTGTAATGAATTGTTCTTCACCATAAGAAAAATAGATTTCGAATCTGCAGGTGCTTGTGACAATGTTGCAGAAACAAGACAAAAAGATCCTGAAGATAACTTGAATTGGAATGCCAAATCTACTTTTCTCCTATGGTAGAATATTCTTTTAGGAGAAAAAATAGTAGAGTATATAGTTCGCAGGTTTTGTGGCATGGCTAAGAAAATAAATTGCCATGATTGCATTAAAGGTCTTTTTAGGGTTCCGTACCAGAAGGGTGTCCAACGGGACCCTATTAATATGTCTACGCTGTCCGTCCGCCCGTCTGTCTGTCTGTATGTCTGTATGTCTGTCGGTCTGTCTGTCGATCTATCCTAACTATAAATAGCTGTATCTTTTGAACCGTTATAGATAGCGGGTTAATTTTTTTCAGAATATATGCTATTACGGCGGATTTGCTAACAAATAAAAAAATAGTAATAAAGTGAAATAATAAAGGGGGTCCCCATACAAGAAACGTTTTTTCTTCAACGTATTTTTATTTTTGTTGTATCGTAAAAACGGTAAAACATACAATAAGCGTCAAATTTGGTATGATTATAGAACAAACCCTATAAAATAACAACAAATACTAAAAACCAGCCAAATGTGTACGGAACCCTCAGTGTGCGAGTCCGACTCGCACTTGCCCGGTTTTTTTTTTTAAATATTCGATAGTTATATTTATCACAAAACTAAAGGATATTTAACCTACGCATCACAGTGTTTGATCTCACTATGCCGACAATGCAAAAAAGTTATGAGACAGGAATTCAATGACTTTTTGATGATTAAGAATAAAATCAGCTTTTTCATCTATATATATTGTTGCTAAAAGCTTGCCTTACTTCATAGGGAAAGATATATTTACGAATATAGAAAACCATAGCTCAGATATATTTGTTAATCATCTAAGTTACTTAATACATTTAAAAAAAAACGGTAATTATTGCTTAGTTTTTATTTAATAAGACTGATTCGTTTGGCTGTTCGTGTGTAATAAATCGTGTAAGATGTATAAAGAATGTATTTATTAATAAAATACCCCCTTTTCCTGACTTCCTTTTTTTTTTAACGAACTGGCAGTGGGCCGGACGCATTGCTCGTAGAACCGATCATGTCCGTAGAGGTGGAGAGGTTCTAGAGTGGCGAAACCTGAAGAGGCGATATCGCAAGCCTCCCACGACGTGGACAGGCGATCTGAAACGGGTCGCGGGGAACAGCTGGATGCGAGTAGCACCGGAGACCTCGCGTGGTAGAGATTTTTGGGGAAGGAGTGGTCCAGCAGAGGACGTGTTTCGGCGGACCTGATGATGATGGATTGGACTAAAACATCCGATTGGAAAATTCTGTAAGTAAAAAAATTTTTTTTTCGGCTTTCTATATGTATTTTCGTTGCTTTCTTGTATTGTAAACTTATTTTTAAGCCAACGGTACACCACTACATTTGCCATTCTTAGCTCTCGCTAATTTATCTATACTTAGTCCTATTTCATGAATTGTCATTTGTATGGAAACTCCGAACCGAACCACCTTATACAGGGTGCGTCTTGGTAAAGTGCACATATTCAATTAAATATTATCGACGAAAAAAATTATTTCGCAACTGTGTACCAAATGTAAACAAAAAAAAAAAAAAATTTTTTTTCGTCGATAAAATTTAATTTAATGTCCCTCATTTGAATTTGTGCACTTTACCAAGACTCACCTGTATATATCTCCCTGTTCAATAAGAATTGTCACCATTGCACATTCATAATAATTAAACTCAAAGGTGTGTAAGTGTAAAAGTTTATTGGTTTCCTTTGGCAATACAAATTATTTTATGCAATAACATTAGCTATTATCTTAGTGTATATGACATGAATATATACAAATCACATAATGTATAAGTAACAAATTAGCATACATTTAAGATAAGTCTTGTATAGTAAACTCATCGAAATCCGTGACTCGCTCAATTCCCTGGTAGCAGTTCTGTAATCCGCCATAGAAATACAGGGTGTATATTAAGTCCCAGATTATTTATTTGCCTTAGCCTATTTAAAAGTCTAAGGTCTAACGTTTCAGTTCCTAGATTCTATTGGCAGACTTCTATGGCGGATTATAGAACTGCTACCACGGAATTGAGCGCGTCACGGAATTCGATGAATTTACATAAAACTAAACCATTGGATACTAATTCGAGTAAAAGTTTACTAAAAATCAGATTTTTTACTTATTAGGTTTAAAAGTTAGTATCTGAATTGTAAAATAAATTAAAAAAAAATTCAGATATTGACGATTTAAATATCAGAATGTGCCCAACACTGAGCTGGGCCCAGCCACAAAGATTTTTCTGCAACTTGAAACCTATTAAAATAAAATATGCGGTTACTGGCTTCTTTAATTACCTAGTGAAAGTATTTGCATTATCTTATTTATTTTACACAAATATTACGTATAAGGTATGTTTTAATGTTAATACCCTGAGTAATATATATCTATTCAAGTATTTTTTCTGATCAATCCTGAAACTTTTACATTTTATGAAGAACCTTTAATGGTTTGTAAAGTTCTTATACAATGAAAAAGTCATCTACAGTAATTTTCGTTTTACATTTATGCTCGCATATTATCAAAACATATATTATTATGCTTTCAAGTGGGCGAAAATCAGGAAATAGTAGGAAGTAGTAAGTACAATACTTTATCTACACTCTTTACATTACAACCACTGGATACGATTTGACACTGCGACAGCAACACCACTGACTGACGTAAAGTAACCTCGCGTTGTAGAGGTTTTACGATATGGGTGTAGATAAACGCTTATACATATGCGTTGCCGGCTAGTGAATACGATAAGGTTGTACAAAGTGTATAAAAAAATCTTCAGTTATTTCAGTGCACATTTCAGTTAGGTACTAATGTAACTTTTTATTACGTTAGTAAGCAGTATTCCCATATTTATTATAATTTTTATATATTAAAGACTTATTTCTGAATTAGCTTAGGCTTAACGGGAAAATTTATGAATTTCCATAGTTTTTGCCATAACTAAATTGTCAGAAAGTTCATCTAGCTAATGAGCACCAGGATCATAACTTATGTCGACTCATTCGAGGTCATTAATGAGAGAGTCGAGTTCTTGTTGGAGGGAGACGGATTCATCTCTCTGTTTCAGAACATCGTCTTTCAGTCTGTCGACGTTGGCCATCAGGAGAGCGTTGCCTTTCTTCAGCGCGTTGACTCTGGTCTCGTGACGCTTTACTCGCGTCGAGAGGTTGTCCTTCTTTTTCGGGAGTGGGGCATCCTGGAATACATATATAGAATCTCTAAATATGTGATATAATATCATCGTTAAGAATTAAAATACTATGTAAATTAGGTTGAAAATTAAACTTTATAAAATCGTAAGTACCTCAGGTTCACTCTCGCTTTCTGTCTCACTTTCCGTATCTTGTTCTGTCTCCGTTTCCGTCTCTTCCTCGCTCTCGGTCTTCTCTTCCTCTTCTTCCTCAGACTCTTCTTCTTCGTCTTCATCTGAACCAACCTCCTTCATCATAGCCGCCATCTTGTCAACTTCGCGTTTTAATTCACAGTATTTTTTCTTCTCATTCCTAAAATATTAATATGTCACGTTTAATGCAAATTTTTCAGATCTAAGTTTAATACAATATTCATAAAAAAAATTACATCCTTTGGTGGCTCTGGAACCGAGCCACAAACTGTACTAAACATTTAAGGCTGGCGTCCAATAGGCTCACCAATGCGAGTCGAATTGAATCGCAATAATTCGCCTCCTATACATTTACTATGAAACTGCGTCGATTGCTGAGCCTAGTGAACGCCAGCCTTTACTGAGTGTTTAGGTACCTACTTAAAGCCTGATCTTTTTTAACCAACTTATAGCTCTATTTAAATAGGTATTTAGAGCTGTGCATGTACTTACTTAAGCGCCGCTTGTTGATTTTTAAGAGACATTTTGAACGCAGCTCGTTCCCTCTTCATTATATCTTGCTTCTCTTTCAAGTGCCGAATCTTATTTTTCATGTTGCGTACTTCTTTTTCCATCCGCTTTTGTTTCTTTTCCTCACTTTCTTCCTGAAAGTCAGCAAACGTTTCATCACATTTTTTTGTGAAATCGTTTGTTTCTACATTGTAATTCGTGATTTAATACTAATAAATATTATAAGCGCATACCTCCTCTGCTTCAGACTCTTCTTCTTCTTCGAAGCTGTCGTCTTTGGTAACTGAGAGTTGTTTGATAGCGTGACTGGATCTTCGGGAGCCCATATTTGTTGGCATTATACCCTGAAAATATTTGTCTTTTTGAAGAATTGAATTTGAATTTGATGAATTAAATATGACATTAATTACATAACCACAACCAAGCAATAAGCGTTGTCTTCCGTCCTTGTATTTTATTTATCAAAGCTTTCATACCTCGTCATAATAATTAGTAGAAGCAGCGTTAATGTTAGTAGATTTAGCACATTTCTTCAATTCCTGAGCCGTAGCCGAATTGATGTCTATATTCAATAACATACACTGTTTCTCAAAATCAAGCTGCCTCTTTTGGTAAAATGACAGTGGTTCCTCTGAATTCAATTGCTCTTCAATCTGTAAAAGCGTTAGTAAAGCTGTAGCATATCGAAAAAGCAGGTAGCGCACACAAAACAGTAGTAAACTTACCGCTAATGCTTGCTCGAGTTTTTTCTCCAATTCTGCATTCCTCCGTTTTACCTCTTCCAATTCCGTAAGAGCCGTATCTCTGTCTTCAGCAGCTTGCAAGTACTGCTTTTCCAAATTGTCAGCAGTGTCTTTTGCTCTGTCTACTTCTGTTTTAAGGCTGTTTACTAATCTCTCGTCATAAGCGTCTGTGACGGATATGACAGTTTTATGTTGCTCTTGCCTTACTATAGCACGTTCTCTTGCCAATTCCGCTTCTAAGTTTTGTATCCTAGTAAGCAGACGCTTATTTTCTCTTTCTTGGGCTTCTTTGTTTCTGAAAAATAAAAAAAATCGTTATTATTTTTACGGTATACTACAAACTTTACCTATGGAAATGCATATCAATCCGTTGGACCATTTTTAACCAGGTAACAAATCAACAATCTTTTGAATTTGTATTGTTATTAAAAGTGAAAGACTCGTATATTTTACCTTAGTTCAATTGCTAACAGCTGCTTTGTAGACTGAAGATCGTCACGGACCTTGTCAATGTCGTCCATCTCATCGATTTCCTCGTCTTCTGCTCCAGGAACCTAAAGTGATAAACATACCTCACCGTAAACGGTCGTAAAAATATTTACCGGAAAAAAGTCGAATCGAATTGCACGTACAAGAGTGTAATTCATAATTTATGTTCGATTTGATCATAATTACACGTAAAATTAATCACCTCGGCTACCGCTAACTTCACTCCTGACGGAGATGCTGCTAAATTAGCCTGTGACATTGACTTCTGAACCTGCTCCTCGATCGTCATTTGTCTTCTGAACTTCCTCAAACCTTCCAAATTGGGCTTACTTCTGTCATTTGTTTTTGTTTTCTTTAGCTTCACGCCTGAGTTAATTTCTTTTAATAAAGCGTTGTGCGAGTTTGGTTTTTCTGATTCAAAAATGAATTGATCCTTATTCTTCACTACTGAGCTCTTGGTTATTATTGGGCTTGATCTAAAACATAAAACATTTTTACTACTTTGTGGTCACATCAAAGAAATATTATTGTCACTTCCAGCTACTCTATATTAACAGGTTTCTTTAATATACCAATAAATAAAAAAACACGTTTGAAGTATTTTCTGCCGTTTTAATTTAGGTATATTACCTGTCATTGCAAACGACGTGCTTCAACTTCCTTCCTTCTTCTACTTCTTTCATCATGTCGCTCCAGTCTGGCCGCCTTCTGGGTCTACTGCGAAGATTTTCTAGCCTCTTTAGCTTTTCTGGATCGAGGGGCGCCTTTTTAAATTCAGGTGGGGGAGGCATCTTGGGTGGTAGCGGCGGCGGCATTGGTGGTGGCGCCGGCTTTAACAAGCCTGTTACGAAAATACCATTAATATAACAGATATTAATCAAAAACCCGAGATCAATCGCTTTAAGGTCCGATTCAACCAACCAAAAGTAAGATTAGTCCATTTTACTATTTAATTTTGGAGCTCATTCGAGTATAGAGGACGCCCGCGTCTTCGTACGCGTAGATTTATTTTCCCACTACTCCCCCCATCTGTCCCCGTTGGGGGTTGATTTTTGAAAAATCCTTTATTAGTGCACTCCTAGGGTATCAAACAAATATTTCCTCCAAGTTTCAAGTCTCTAGGTTTACCGGTTTAGGCTTCAGTAAGTCAAAGAGTTTTATAATTATGTACAGATTCCCAAATTTGTCGAATCGGGCCTCGCTTAAAAAAATAACCACGGGAACGTATCCATACGATAAAATACATAGAAAGTAAACGAAATCACTATCACCTTTTTTATTATTTTCATTCCTAATCGTAGCTGATTATATTACTATTTACAATTGCTTTGGTACCAACCTTTAAAAATGTTGACTTCGGGTTCCTGTGGTTTAGGCATTTTCACTATTTAATCACTTAGGCTTGTCACTTAGGTAAACAATTATTTGTACAAAGAAGTCAGCAATGCGATATAATCTATTGAAGACTACGTAAAAAACGGGTTATTTTTATTATTGTAATACTTAATAACAAATTGAATTGCACATAATGATATTTTAACTTGAGAAGTTCACCTTCTCAGAACAATTTGCCACTGACTCGTTTTTCGCACCTGAGCGGCGCACGCGACGGACGCGGAACTGTGTGACTATTTTGGGTTGGAGTTAGACCACTAACTAGTCTGGCGCGCAAAAGATCAAAAAGTAAAGATGCGTGCATGCGTCGATTATAAGGTGCTTTTGCTTTTAGTCGTATTGCTCAATTTAGAACTAACGTATGTCAGAATGTAGGTATGTAAGTCCTTTATTTTTTTGCATATAAAAAACATAGTATCATAAATATCTGCTTTGATATGGTAAGGTGCATATAAGTGCATAGGCAAACTAATATAAGATTTTGCATGGAATATACGAAAAACATTCTACCCATCGTTTTTTTCTGATAAGCTCTGCTTGCTTTTCTCTATAGTTAGGTCAGTTCTATTTTTTTTTAATTTCAATATTAAATGTTTTCGCTTAAGTCTTGGTATTTCTAAAACGAAACCTTTCTGAACTGGGAAGACAACATAGATTATACTCATATGACAGCCGGACTTCGTGCATTTAAGGCTTAGAGGTATAAAAATAGTATTTATGAAAACTCAAGTATTTTGCTTCTTCAATGAGCTGTCAGCTATCATCCTAAATCCACCCGGTATTGTTACATTCGTTACAAAAGAAATTAGCAAAAGTAAATAGCATGTCTTACACACTTTATCACCTTAAATTTCTTAATCACTCATAGGTAATCACTTATCATATCTTGCACGCAAATTTTTCAATTGTACTCTTTACTAAAATTAGCTTTTAAACTTTGGTCTAAAGAATATACGTGTGTGACACATTTTTAATGGTAACTTTTGATTTGGAATAAAGGTTTATTCAGTAAAATTATTAAGGGGATAAATTTAAGTTATTAAATGTTTATTTAAACTACGATACCGCATCTAAATCTCTTTAATGTCAATAGTAAGTGTGCCAAAATCGATGACGATTGATCTTGGGCTGCGCCTGCGCCGATCGAGTGCGCTATCTGACACGCACTCTAATTATAATTTAGCGAAAGTGCTAGTGTGTCAATGTTGCGCCGCTCCGGTCCACATGAACGGGCTCTGAATCGGGACTCGTTTTGTATTCTTTTGTTATTAGGACGGATGATTCAAAATATCGAATCGCCATTCTAAGATGATACACGCAAATTACGGTGGAATTCGTTAATCTCAGTTAATTACCTCTGCCTATGTATCTTTACCAGACTTCAAAGTATCTTCATATAATAAGTTGATCAAAGCAAAAAATATCTTCACTTTCGTGTTTTAATTTAATATTCGTAAGGATAGTCACTAGTGTCACTGCCTATCTGTTGATCCTCTGCCGTCAAAAACAAAAAGGCAGTATGCGCACAAGTACCTACTTCATAGTCTTATACTACCTTTTTCTTTGGAGGACAGCAATTCTATCGTAACTTACTCCTCAAGCTTTCATTCTTCATGAGTGTGTGTCCCGTGGGTACTTCGTTCAAGGTCTTATCGATGTTCTCCTTGACGCGCTCGTGGAGAGGGTCTCTCCATTTCTTGACCGGCTCATCTTTTGACGCCTGCTTGATGAGAGACGGCTTTCGTGGAGGAAGCTGAAATTGAAATAAAATCTCTTGTTAATATAGACACAAAAGAGAGGAGGGGAGGAGCATAGAGATAAGATGTAGCCAACGTACTCTTTCTTAGGTACAATATGCTTAAGAGGACTGTGAACCAGCTACAAAATCTAGCCTTTTCATACAAACGGCGATAACGTTTTCCACCCCCTAAACATTAACCGAATTCGACCAATTTTTGATATGTGGTCAGTCGAAACAAAAACTATGTCTGTACGTTTCGTTTTTTTAAATATTGATTAGTTATAAAGAGATTATGGCCGAAATTACTTTTGTATGAAAACAATAAAACGGGAATAAATCGAAATTTATTAATAATATTGAAAAAAACGAAACGTACGGACATAGTTTTTGTTCCGACTGACACCGTATCAAAAATTGGTCGAAATCGGTTAACATTTAGGGGGTGGAAAACGTTATCGCCGTTTGTATGGAAAGCCGTCACCTCACAATCCTCTTAAGAAAGTGTGGAACCAAATCCCTTCTGGGTGACACGGAGCCCTTCAAGAAAAGAGCTTTAATTCCCCTAAAAGGCCGTCTTCTTTCCGACAACCTATCTTGAGATGTCGGTGTTAATCACGGTTTGTTGATGGCGGCGGTGATTACTTCTCATCTTTCAACTCGCATGCTCTTTTGACTTACTTACTCTCATAAAAAAAAGTCCCGTTGATGTCCATAAAGGCAAAAACGTGTTTGGAAAAATAGAGATGACTCTATCCACTTTTATCTAAAGACTACACTCCACCTGTCACCCCATCAAACATCATTCATCATTTCATTTTATTTGTCATTTTATTTCCCACCACTTAAGGTGTTTAATATTCTCGAATAATACACAACCGTTTCTATTCTTGAGTGCCTACCTATTTATAAGTATGGATATTGCGCGTGTTATAATTATAGCTTTAAGATTCATGTAATGACGCGCAATGATAGAGTTTAAAAAAGATGGCAAATGAAACATCCGTCCAAACTTCGTGGGCAAAAGCTTGTTATTTAAAATACTGTTTTTCTGATTTGTTCATTCATAAAAATTACAAATTTAGCGTTTGAGTTACCTTGCTAGGGGGCTTCTCTATCGGTGGTTTGGTTGCCATCTTTGTTTTGTCCTGCGAGGTTTCTTCTGCTCGCGTTGCTTCAGGTTTTTTAGCGACTGGCTTGGTTTCTGCTGCTTTGGGGGTCGAGTTTGTAGCACTTTTATCATTTGCTTCAGTATTATTTGTTTTGGCGATACTGTTTTTCTCCACAGGTTTCTTGTCTACAATCGTAACGGACTTTTCTTTACTTTTGTTGCCGTCGATTGTTCTAACACTCCTTAAAGTAGGTTTTTCTATCGGTTTCTCATTAACATTATTCTCATCGTTCGCTTTGGGTTTTGTAGTCTTACTTAAAGAAGATCTTGTGAACCTAGGTTTTTCGTCAGCGGGTCTTGATGCCTTGTCGGCTGATTTTGCTGCAGATGGCTTTACAAGTTTCTCTTCTACGGTTTCAGATACACCATTTTCAGGTTTTTCGGGTTTGTCTGCTTTTTCTTTTATAGTCGGCTGCTTCTTCAACGCGGCTAGAAAACAAAACATGCATAATCTAAAATAGGAATGTTGTTTTTTTCACATTTCTAAATTTTAAAGTAGAAAAAGTAATATCGATGGAAGCACGTGTTACGACCCCGGCCGCGGTGCATTTTGATGGCATTCGCGTACGTAAATAAACATGGC
This sequence comes from Tortrix viridana, assembly GCA_963241965.1. NCBI lineage: Eukaryota > Metazoa > Arthropoda > Insecta > Lepidoptera > Tortricidae > Tortrix > Tortrix viridana. The sequence goes on along the minus strand of OY725191.1, from coordinate 5,584,299 downwards.
GGCTGCCAAGATGGCCGACCTTCGCTATTTTAGCGCGGTTACTTGTCAAAATTTCCTATTTGATGACCGTCAAGATACATGTTTGTAGCCATGAGAACATCATCATTAATTTTGGTTATACTTTGTATATTTTTACTCTAGTCAAGTAGATCTGGCGACCCTATATAGTGACCCTGCCTACAAAGCTTGCAGTACTAGGTTCGATGCCCGGTAAGGGCAAATATTTTTGTGGTTGTATTTGTTCCTGAGTCTTGGATATTTTCCAAGTATTTAAGTATTCATGTCCTAATATATAAGCAAGTATATTATCGACACGTCTAGTACCCTTAGTACAAACCTAGAGTTTGGTTTGGGAGTAAGTCAAGTTATATGAGATTATCCCCTTGATATGTATTTATTTAATTCCTAAAACAATGTCGATACTCTGTTTTAAGAAGCGTTTGACATTTTTTTCGTGATTAGTGCCAAATCCCGAAGTGCAGGAAATGTTGTTCTATTTGGCTTATCTTGTAAAAATGCTCGACTTGATGTGTAGTTGAATCTTCATAATTACAAATTGTTAGTTAGAAATTTTACCTCTTTTTTCTTTGTAACTTTACATTTTCTGGGAAAGAATGGTAAAGTAGGATTTAGGTACCAGTAAGATTGAATCAGCTGTCATTAGCGTAAGTGACGAATTTTGACGAGGTTTATCTTTCTCTCTATCTCTTTGTACAAGACCAATATTTATTTCACCACGTTATTATTGGCTCGCTTACTTTTTTGCTTATGTTTGTTTGTTTGTCTGTTCCGTACAAATTTTGCAATTGCTTATAGACTAACATTTGTTTTAAACTAACTTCCCGATGAGCTAGAGAGTGGAAACTTTAAACAAAAGCTCAGAACTGAACAGAAGCTGATGACAATGAAATAAAATAGTACCAAAAATTCATATGACTTATCCATTTTTAAAATGTGAAAAAAAATAACTAAATATAACCAATGACAAGTGTACCTATATCAAGACCCGTGTACTAACAAACTGTCTGTCTACAGATAATAACCGGAAATCTCACTCGACAACAAAAACATAGTGAGACTGTAAAGCAACCAAACTAGTATAAGTGCCAAGCAGGAAACTATAACGTAAAATAAAATAACAAAAATATACATTTGCCTCCACATAATAAATTTACTTCCTAGCAAATTTTGATATTTCTTCATAATGTAGTGCCATGGAATATTTTACAATATTGTTTAAATCACATCATGAGTCGCAACCCCAACATATTCGTTTGTTTTGTAAAAAGTCTGTCCCGCCTAAAAATATCTCGCACCGTCGGCGTCGGCCGCTGAAAATATCTCCTCTTAACATCATCAACGCTGTTGGAACGGAACATCGCGACAAATGCGCCCAAAACGTTAGCGCAAAGTGCATTTAATGCGCTTGAACGGACAATGAACTATGATTTTATTTCGACGAGTAAAGTACCAAAGTTAAGCTACAAAAGTGTATTGGTTTATGTTTTATTTTAATCGACAGTTTCAACGTCAAATGTCCTCTGCTCTGCTACCCCTACTCTTATTAATCGAACGACAGTGACACCATGGCTGAATTTTTCAAATATTTTTATGTTATTACGATTATGTCTGAGAAACAAATACATGTTGCCTTATGGCTAGTCAAATTTTGTATCAGATGTTTGTTGTGATTGAAAATTTGACGTATTAAAAAAAAGCTTTTCAATAACAGGTTCAAACTATCTGAACATACCTACTTCGAAGCCGCAAATATTTAAATATTAACCGATATCACAAACACTGTTTATAAGGTCACTTTAAAATACACGAATCACAAAGCTCACAGCAGAACCGACTGATTCCGTCGACGTGGACACAAGAAGTCCACTCGGTTTCAAACTCCAGACTACCAAATTATGAACAGTTTCGGAGACTCAATTATTCGGAACTCGTGTCTCCTGCCAAAGTTTCAGGCAGGTGCTGACGTCACAACTCTGTACACATCAACACACCTATACCTACACAATCACAAACATCATGCCGTGAAATATAACTCGCAGATCGACGAGAAAAATGAATGTGGTGGACGAGATTTTTATGTTCCAAATGAACATTAAATGATGATTTAGTACTCAGTCATAAACGCGGGATCTTCTAACATTTATTTTGTACAGTAGAAATAAAATGTTAATCCCAATCGATAGGAAGTGGTCCACTAGAGCGCGTCACTGACATATTTAGGCAACGTTACATTAAAATAAAGTACCTATAGCTGGAAGCGAGTAGTCACCAAGCCGATCACGGTGATGTTTGGGGAGGGCCGATGTCCAGCAGTAGACGTCTCGACGGCTGACATGATGATGCAATGTTGATAATAGCATAGCATTTTAAGATATATTTTCTGTATAAGTTTAAAATAGATTACACACTCTGCTATCATTATCATCGTCATTCCTGCCGACAGACGTCCTCCACTGGACATATAGACCTTCCCCAAGGATCTCCACGAGGGCCGGTTTGCACCACTCGTATAAATCGGTTTAATTTGCGAGGTAGGTATATACTATATTATAACTATGACTGTGACACGTTTCAGAAGAGCCTTTACTAATTCGGATCGTCTTTATATGCTCAATATTTTGCCTCGTTTTTTTTAAATCTTACTCCTACTCAACGTTTGTTGCAATAAGTTTCCTGCGCGCTATTTACGTTGACAAACGTGCCTTGCAGGCGCTCGCCATCTACGTCACTGTGACGTTAACGGTTGGACGTCAACAAAACGACTCTAGGATGACAAATAACTGCTCTAATTGGATAATAGTGATCTATGTCTTGATTTAGAATGTGACCGCATTTCAATACGCACGGCAATTAGCTCACGACACGTGTAGGTACTACTTTGTCTCATTCACCTGAAACGTGTTATGTTGAACTATTTTAGCATTTTGTAACTAGCATTGTTTTTAAGAATCTTAACCCCTATTAGTATCTGTCACTTTCTTACCAGTATGTAGGTAAGAGGGATGGACGCTTTATCCACACTTATCTACCGCGATAAAGGAGACCATTAATACGGGGGTTAACCATAAATGCTTTGACTTTAAGCTCCTAGGTCATTGGCGCTCTCATTAGTAATCAGTTAAATTAAATACTCACTTTTCAATGGTTTCGCGGCAGGTGTCGGTTGCTCTTCAGCCTCAGGTTTTGCACTAGTGGTGCTCTCCACTGGCTTCAGTTTCCTCTGGGTCCATGGAGGAGGCGCCGCCGCGTCTTTTTCCTTCACCCATGGAGGCCGGAACGTCTCCCTCTTCACGGCCGGTTCCTTGTTCACATTCCCGATGGGCATGGTGTACTGCATCAGGAAGGATTTTTAGAGTCGTGTTAGATGCTTTTGCAAGTGTACTTTATTTTTTAGAATGGTGTCTGTGGTGTTCATTTAATTTTGTACGTGTAAGGTTTATGCAATCGAGGCGACTACTGAACCTGCAAGCTCATGTACCTACCTAATGCAATTAAGGTTCCGGATCAACGGTAGGTCAAGGTTAAAGAAAAACGTAATTGGGATTTGTCAATGGATATTTAGTGACGGTTCAATAAAACGATATTTAATGTGTCTTTGTTTGTGATGTAGGTAATAAGAAAATATTGATATTTAGAACAGTAAAAGCTGATAAAATACGCTTATTCCCAGTACTTCTTTATTAAATAGTCAAAGTTGCTAATTTCACCTAACCTAACCTAACCAGCCCTTACAAGGCTTTTTATAAACTCGTACACATATTGATGGTCTAGAAGACAAATGTGTTAATTTTTTTCACATTTAAGAGCATAGGTACTCTTCTATCAAGTCTTCTTTCTTGACCATCGAAATATCTTTAATTGTCACGTCACGAAGCACGACCGAACCTAACCACTATGGGACAAAACAAGATGGTTAACTACTAAACACAATCCGGAACTTCCTGCTCTGATTGCAAAAAGAGACATTTGGAAAAAGGGACGTTTTGCGAAAGGGACATTTTGAAAAGGGGCTTAATACGAAATGAAAGTCTTACAAACAGGCGTCCTTTTCTGAAGGTCCATTTTGCGAACGGGACCATATGCGTCCTAACTAAAATGTATATAATAATATTAATAATTATCTTTACCTAAGCCGTATAGCATTTCCTTTGAAGACAATTTAATTAAAGCTACAAAGATGACGAACAAACTTAATTCGAAGAACAATAAAAATCTCGCTCCGAGGAACTCCCAAACAGAGACTTCCTCAAATATAATAATGAGCGTGATTTTCGCCAAAAAGTACGCTACGTTTGTCCCATCCATTCATTCAATATGTATTTATTTTTAATGCGGCCGTCATCTGCTCTACGAGTCTTGTTATAAACACTCGAAGCCAATGAAAATGGTTTGACGTGATGAGGCGTAATCTTACACGTTTTAACTAGGAAAGATGCCGTGAGACATCCGCCACGGCTCCGGTTAGCCGGGCGCTCGCAGGACATACTTATCATAGGTTATTATTCCTAGAAGAAAACACCCTTGGGTCTCTAAATATTTCTAGAAGTAAACACGACTGTGTTTTGTGGGTATCGTTGTAATATACGGAGGGTTTGCAAAGTAACGTTTTAGAACAATTTGATTTACGTTGCAACTTTTTATCCAAACAATACATATGAAAATAAACTGAAAAGGTCGTGTCGCCTTCAAACAAATTAGACGTTTAGACGTTCACGCATAATGTTTTTTTTTTTTTATAAGAACAAAAATAACTATGCAAATATTTTTATTATAATAATGATGCGGTTAGCCTGAGTTGTTAGCATATTCGAAGCTAGCATTCCGGGGTTCGAACCTTGGTAAGGGCAAAATATATATGTGACAACCATAAATATTTGTTTCTAAGGTTTGGATGTTTTAAATGTATTTAAGTATTTAGATTAGTTAGGGTCTAGGTTATTTGAGTGAGTTTGTCCTCTTTTTAGGTTTAATTAAGCTAATTAACATAAATGTTAACGATACTTTTGCTAAAATTACTGTAATTATTCATACATTATGTTTCCTATGTCTCTTGGCAGTTCTGTTAGCTGGACTTGGCAAAGTCGGTGGCTCCAATATTAGTCTAATCTGGTATGTTAGGGAAAGTTTAAATTAGCCTCTTTATTTTCATAAAACACTTTATAAAGAATGGATATATTTATTTGGAACACTCGAAAGCATTTTTAGCGAAACCGTATTGTAAATCTAGACGTTGAAAAAGACTTCAGTAGTGAAGTGCAATTGATTAGTTATCTATTTAATTTTCTCTTGTTTTCGAACAAACTTTTATTCCCACGTAACTTGAAATAAAATAGTTTATTTCAACAGCATTAGGTAATATTAAAATTCGTTTCGTTTTAGGCAAAATAAAGAAGTTCGTTACGATATTGATTTTACGTTATGACTGGAATTTTTAATAATGCTACCCACTAATTTTCAAACCTGCATAGCATTGCTCTTTGATTCTCTTTGCTGAGTTTGTGAGTCACTGAGATCGTGTGATGAGAAATAGTTGGCGAATGTTCTTATCCATTAAGTACTGTGAATAATGAGCATGTCACCTACACTCACATTATGAAGGATAGCCTATGAGGTGGTAATCAGGGTATATCAGGGTATATGTAGGTGGTAATCAGGATTTCAACAAAGATAGCCATGCTAGCTAAGATGAACAAGAACAGAGACAATATATTTTTACACTAGCTTTTGTCCGCGACTCCGTCCGCGTAGGATTTGTTTATCGCTGCTCCCTCCGGGCTGTCCGATTCCGGAATAAAAAGTAGGCTATGTCCTTCCCCGAAAGGCTATCCCTATACCAGATTCCATCGAAATCGATTCAGCGGTTTAGCCTTGAAAGCGTTACAGACAGAGTTACTTTCGCATTTATAATATAATATTATACGATATATATAGTATACGAATTATTTCAGTTGAATTCAATTTCAAAGGGAACTAATCTATGGCTACTTAATAATAATAATTCTAATAGTAAGAATGGTAATGATTTAACGAACGAGTGCTTAAACAGTTATATATACCTAACAGTACCTGGAAAACCGAGCGTGTCGTCGCTCAGGTCAAAACCGAATTTACATCGATTTTCTATACAAAAAATAGAAAAAAAAAAAACGAAAAAAACGATCCATAGCTGGAATTTGAACCCGCAGTCTTTGCGTAGTCGTCCAACGCTCTAAGCATCAGTCTATTCAGACGGCGACGATCGCATCGAAATTACGAACCGTATTGCGCAGGAAACCATTTTACGTGAAAAAACGGGGAAAACGTATTTTTCCAGATATGAGCCCTAGCTAGATCGATTTTTCGCCCCCATGAACCCTCAAACTGCAAATTTCATCGAAATTGTTAGAGCTGTTTTCGAGCGTGAGTTATGATACAAAAATGTGTAAAATGATACAGTTTGCTAAATTATTGTTTCGAAAAACAGTGAGCCCTTGAATTGTTAACATAACATCATCATCATAAAGGTACAAAGCCTTCAAGATTAAACCATACCACAACTGTTCACACGTATCTAACGTGTTTACACAAAATTTGAAATAAACCCAGCTATTTCTCTTCCGCAGCTGCTAATAGAAACAAACGCGATCATGAGATTCCTGTGGTACTAAGAGCTCTTACATATTTCTAGACGCGTGGATGTGTCGGTGTAGTGTGGTGATTGTAGTACTTGTTACGCACTTATTTGATTACACGGCACGACACTGAATTCAACTGATCATATTTTTGTGGTTTATCCGGAAGAGCTGCGCAGGAGTGCCCGGGAAGCGGCCGCGCGCGCGCACCGCTAGCGACTAGCGCCGGAATTTCATGAACAATCCTCTGGAACTTATAAATAGGCGCGTCAAGGCATGGACCATGAAAAGTTTGGGAAGGGAATATTATTTGTGATACTTTATGATCTATTGAACTGATAAAATTGTATAAAAATATTAATATAAAATAATTATTTGATCTAGACTGTTTTATTTTTAAAACATTTTGGGCGTAGATTATTCGATCTCTTCATTCACGTCCTGTCCACATAGATGAAAAAGTTTATGCATTGTCTAGAACGAGCACAACGGAAATGAGTTTCCAAACAGAACGAATTTCAAATAAAATAGAACATCCAATGGTTCTATTTTCGAAGCTTTCGCGGTGCGTCCGCGCCATCGCCGCAACGCGTACGCAATTCCTGATGCTATAACTATCTCTAGCAAAACATTTCTACTGATGATATATTTACTGAATAAATATTTTGATTTTGATTTTTAGGGCTCCATACCAAAAAAGTAAAATCTGAGCAAGAGCATGTCGGACCATTGCTCAGTGTAGGGTTCCGTCGCCATTCTTCACACAAACAACAACAGTCTCCAAAAGACACAAATATTAGCAAATTTTATAATTAAGGTAATCTTAGCTGATTCTCAGTACCTAGGTATAAACATTTTAATCGTCTTTAACTCAAGAACCAATACAGTCTACATAGTTGTGATAGTTTTTCTTTTAAATTCGTTATATGTGCTTTCATTTAAGATTTTTTTCCGATTTTTGTTTCTTGTAGTTTTGGCTGTAGGGGCTCCTTGACACTTGACTCTAACAAAATTGATCACTTTAAAGATTAATATTTCACAAACGGATCCCTTAATCGAAAAATTATTTTCACAGAACTTACATTTTTGAAAGACCTATCCAACGACACCCCACACTATGGGGTAGACGAGAGAAAAAAAAACCATCCCTAGGTACATTACGTGTAGGGGAGGTAGGTACCCTAAAAAATTATTTTTTCAACATTTTATTTTACCACTTTGTCCGCTTGACTAATAATTATATTCATGACAAATAACCGCTTCCTAGTACTAAAAGTACTAAGGAAACTAAAGGGTTCCTAGTTTGACTACGGAACCCTAAAAAGACCCTTATGGTTTCCTTAGTTAACTTTGAATAAGTTTGCTCTATTACAGACGGCATCGATGTGAAGACCAAAGGAGAATATATCTTATGCCAAGATATTTAATCGGATCTGTTTCTGGCAGAAACATGAAGAAAGCCCTGACTCTATATGACCTAAAATTAAGTGATTGTCAATATAAGGGATAAGAGACGACTCTGACAAGACTTTATTTATTTAATTAAACTTGAGTGCGAAAGACACAAAGTACAAATGACGGACTTAATGCCTTGAGGTATTTTGCACCTGTCAGCCATTAGGCCAAAAGTAAGTGCATATACAGTAGTAAAGGCATAAGTAAGTGGTTGGTACCGCAATGAATTCCTTCAATACTGTAGCCAATACGTGATTTTATTGAACCGAAGCTAGGCAGAAATTGAAGTTTGCTCCCACGCAGGTTCTGCTTTTCAGATTAGGTAAAGTATGTTGAAAGTATTTCTTCAAGTATGACATCGCTCTCTCGCCGCTTGTCAAAATCATGGACTATAAACAGAAATCACCTCGTCTTCCGGCCAATTTGTAAGATATGGCGGTTCATTTCCGGCGGGCTGGCCGCGCCTGCGCCTAGACCTCTTCGTCGCGCTTCACTTTTGCCACTCCTTAGTTGACCGCTGGAGTGTGAACATGTACGCTGTTTATTTTGGGGACTCGATTGTTCTCATCTACTGTTAGATATGATTAAGGCGTTAATACCCTCAACGTCCTTGACAATTTTACTGCTGCGCGTCTCATGTAAATATGTACGTGTATGACAAATGTTAGAACTAGCGCATGGTCATAATGAACTTCAAACTGTAGAATGACATGAGCCTTTTTTTTTTTATTGATAATGGGTTTGCTCTTGACTAACTCCCGCCCTTGGAGGACGAAGATTCAGTCCACGATGATGTAGAGAGCTCACCCAGAAGATGCTCAGCCTCGACTCTACTTTAGCTCCTATTGCAATCGTTGTGTATGACTCGCCCGCCTTTACTGTTTAAGTTAACAAGAGATACGTCATAACATCTTCAATACGATAACAATAAGATAAAGATATTGTACAATCAGGGCCAAGTACTTAATTCAATAACTCTTATGATGACCTGGTTCAAGCATGCTCAATATTTTTATCGTCTGACTGTATGTTAGCGCCTTAAGGACTGATTTATCCATCCCCATCCCATTACAGTATCCGACAGTTAATTTGTGACTCTATCCTTTTCCTTTATATGACAGAAAAGGAGAATAGTAACTTTAAATGACAGATATTTTTATTTGGGGCTTGAATAAACCGGCCTAATTAATCTATTTACTTGTATTTATATATGTACGACGTCCGGACGTATCGAACGTGACGATCAGGTTACAATCAGTAGATTTAAGTGTTGACAAACAATTAATCATTGGCGAAATGGAGGGAACCCCCTTATCGAACGTATCGCAATGACCTAAAGGATTAATAAATCACAGTGCGCGATTTATTGATAAACAAAACAAGCTTAGCTGATGAACGAGCGAAAACCACAAGGCACTATCGACGTCGCCTTGTATCGCAATTTGCTGTCGAAATAGGTTTTATGTGACCTATTATGTTAAACTTGCTAGCATTCCCGGAAGTTAGGTCATAAATCTTAATACTGTCTCAAAATAATTTTGATGAAAAAGGTTAGATTTAAAATATAAAAAAAATACAACGAAGGAAAACTTAATATTTTTCGTGATTTTACCCAAAAACTAGTAAAACGTATATTTGACGTTCTCAATATAAAGGGATCTTATGGAGTCAGGCGGTTACGCCGTTTATAGAACTGTTACCATAGTAATCGTATAGTTACAAGAACAAGAAGAGCGTAACTGCCTTCCTCCATAAGGTCCCTTTATACTGCGAACGTCACATATTTGCTCTAGTGCCTCTAGTCAAAATGATGGTGTAGGATAATCTGTTTTCTTAAATTTAAATAAGCAGCAGTATTTAAACAGCAGCAGGAAATGATACGTTTAGTGACGCTCGAGCGCTCCTAGTTCTAACATACAGACACGAGTTTAAAATTAGCTCTCCTTCCATCCCTTTCTTATGACACTAGTTAGATAGGATTGCACTTAGCCTCCTAAAGGCCCCTTGTACAATAGAATGTACATAATACGGCCATTGGAATACAGATCCATTGCAAAGGAGACAGTGGAACTTCTTTTGTTTTTAGGACAGATATTTAAATGAGAAAATAGACTCTATTCTATTTAGAATCCGTTCATATTCCATTGGCAAATTTCGTTGTATGGTGGGCCTGAAGGTTAGGGATACCAACATACCAACAACTTTTACTATGAAAAAACTGAAAATGATAAGGTAACCCCTGTCCAGTACCTAAGTTGTTTTGCAGATTTTAGGCATGATTGGCTCTGATTAGACGTAAACTTGGCAGGGAACTGTACTTTCGGCGATTTTTATCTTAATTGCTTGTCGCATTTATCATAACATCGTTTTGATTTTATTTTATCGAATAGCCTACGCAGGTTTTTTTATTTATTAAAAATCCAAATCTTGTAAAAGTATTCGCAATACCAATGAATTCACTACGTCCATGTTTATTTACCCACAATATTTTTGCACCTTTTAATATGGGTCAAGTTACATTTCCTTCACAGTTGCTAACGACTTTGAATCCGATTTTTTAGGTATTCGTTTAAGAAAAAAAAACCGATCAAGTGCAAGTCAGACTCGCGCACCGAGGGTTCCTTATTTAAATCTGTACTTCAAAAATAGTATACCTTCTTATGTACTTTAATTGTATGCAATTCGTCCATTCATTTTGACTTGCCTAAATTTTAGTACAGATCTTTAAAGTTTTTTGTCAATTTCTCGAAAACTGTAAATTTTGAACAGTGCGTTTTATTTTTCCCGTAAAATATAAATTTAAATTATCTATAAGTATAAGTTAAATATATCTGAACACGCTCTACAGGGTTAGACCCTTTGACAATAGTCGGGTTCGGATATTTAGTAGGTACTTTAAAATTATGTTCCAATACTTACGCTTTTTTAGGGTTCCGTGCCAAAATGGTAAAAATAAGAAACCCTTATGGTGAGACTTCGTTGTCTGTCTGTCTGTATGTCACAGCAGTTTTTCTCAGCAACTACACAATCTAGCAACTTGACATTTTTTGTCCCTTGCAAATGCCCCTTGCAATATTAGACCCTTTGACAATAGTCTAAACCTGTAGAGCGTGTTCAGATATATTTTGACTACCATATGTATTATGTTATGTATTATAATATAATAAAACTCCTACTAACTATACGCCTTTAAAAATTAATTATTGAATGAGGATTGATTTGTCACTAACAAACAGTGTGATTTCATTACATAACATTCCACTATTAGGTACTAATACCCAACAGTATAATAAGAATAACAAGAAATCTATTCATAATTCATACACAAACATTTAGATAAGTATTTAGGGCCGTATTAATAAACTCATCTCAACTGTGATCCCCGTCACAAGATGTGTCAAAAATTACAGTTTTCTATGGATTGACGTTTACTTTGACGTATCTTGAGACGGGGATCAGAGTTGAGATGAGTTTATTAATACGGCCCTTAGAAAGTCCCCTAAGTATTTAAACTACCTAAGTTCACCAGTAACTCCCCTTGTTTGTTCATACTGTTTTCCTTAACCTAATTTATTTATTGACTATTGTTGTTCAATAGGTACCCTTTCTATGCCTTTCGATTGCGACTACTCGCACGTCACTTGTCGCGATAGTCAACACATCAGTCTTTTTTTAGCTGAAGTAGTAAACTAATTTATCGATAAAAATTATAACAAGATTAGCGCTGGTATGTAAACAACGTGGGTTGAAACTTTCGATGGTATTGTAGAGGTATTTGAGATAGCATTTTACCCCGGAGGCAGTGAAACCTTGCTTTTAACACTGTTTTTGATTTGCTATCCGAAACGAATATCATTGAAATTAATTATACTAATAACATTTTGGTGAGGATCGCGGGAAGCCGATGCGAGTAGCACAAAACCGGTCGTCGTGGAGATCCTTGGGGAAGGCCTATGTCCAGCAGTGGACGTCTTTCGGCTGAAATGATGATGATGATGATGAATAACATTTTGTAAAAAAAAACAAAGTCAAGATAGGTGAAGATGTAGGTACAGACAACATTGGCTCAGTAAAAGGGGTCAATAATGAGTTGACATCCTTTGGGCTCGGAAACCTAAAACCAATGAGGTTAAAAAACGTAATGGTTACATTCTTTTTGGAGTCTAATTTGACCTCTTGGAGAATTTAAGTTTTTCCGTGAGAGACACCTCGAAAAACGATTATTTTTTTGGACCATAGGTAATTGTTTCTGCTCTATTAAGTATGTATAAAATCAGACCTAGGGATCCTTTAATATGTCCTATGTATTTATTGTAAAATATATCAAGGCATCCCGTTATGCCGTAGTCACTCGACCTTTTGTGCGTTAAAAGTAACTATTTGTATCTAGTTAATTATAACCTGACCAGTAGAATAAAAATCCGAAAATGGGGGCTTCCATCATGTAAGGTCTTGTCGATAGTGACTTACTTATTTTTAGGAGACTAGGCGCCGCTCACTTCGGGTCGATAATAGGTATCTACCATAAGATCAAGTTCCGCACACGAGTTAAACCTATCCCGAGATGCGATGCGGTAAGCGATTACAATCATACCGTTATAATAGTACTTATATGATAAAACGAATCGAAAGCTCTAAAGTTTCCCGTTAATTAAGACGTTAAGGTAGTAGGAGACTTATTTCATCTTAGGTCGGAGTTCACCAACCAATTTAACGGACTGTTAAATCCTAATCGGCTGTTAGTCAATACATTTTGACAGCCGTCAGACCTCTAATCGCCTGTTTAACTGTTGGCGAACTTCGACCTTAGTCACCTTTACATACTCGTAACACAGGGGTCTTCATAAGTTCTTTCCCGCCATCTTTATGTGAATCATTACGTCAGTAATATTATTATCAGACAAATTATCAATGTTTTCATATCGCATAATGTGTGATATATAAACACGTTTGTCGGACAGAGATACCATTGAGAGGGTGTTTAGCTTGGAAGACGGAAATCATTTTCAAGGGTAAGAAATTACCTACTTGATTTATGCATTGTTATCGTTTCAAGTGCTTCTATTAGATGTGTGGAAAATGTGCAACGTAAAATCCGATTGTAGATTTAGTGAATTGTAGACAAAGCAGGTAACCTAACCTATTAGCTCTGAGCCTAGGTACGAGTAGTCTTTGTAATGTATAAATCAAATTTAAAAATTATTAATCAAATAACGACAAATGACGATTATGTTTACCTGGGATATACCTACTGTCCAGGTAGGTAAGTCCAACTTCGAGAAAGAAGTCAATCGTCGAATCCGACTCGGTTGGGTAGCATTCGGGAAGCTACGCGATATTTTCTCGTTCAATATACCGCAATGTCTCAGGTCGAAAGTCTTCGACCAGTGTGTGTTGCCAGTGATGACTTACGGTAATAAAAAAGCTCAAGGTCACTCAAAGGGAAATGGAGAGGGCTATGCTCGGAATATCTCTGCGTGATCGGAATGAGGAGATCCGCACGAGAAATAGCTCTAAGAATTGCTAGACTAAAGTGGCAGTGGGGCATATCGCTCGCAGAAGAGATGGACGTTGGGCTCGAAGAGTTCTTGAGCGGCGTCCGCGTACCGGAAGACGCAGCGTGGGCAGACCTCCAACAAGGTGGACCGACGACGTGGAAACCGATGGATGCAAGCGGCGCAGGACCGGTCCAGTAGTGGACGTCTTTCGGCTGAAATGATGATGATGATGAATCAAATACAGCATTTGTAAAGTTACTTCTCGTAGGTACAGTAAGGCCCAGTTTTATAAAGGCCCGTTAGAAAATGTCAGATCAAATTTTAGTAACTTTATACAATTTTTGACATTCCTGATCGAAATTTGATCTAACAGATCTTTATAAAACCCAGCTTTATGTATAATTTCACCAACCACTTAACAGACGATTACAGTGTTAAAAGCTGTCCATATGTATGAATTAACAGTCGATTAACATTTAACATCGTATGGTGAAATTGGTACTAAAAGTGTTACGATTCAACGCCCGTAATAGACGTTTCTTTACTGTGATACGCTGGATAATATACGTGAATACGTGTAATAAAAACTGGTTTTCTAACATAAACGTGTCCGCCTTTTTTATACTAATCGCTTCAGCGTATTAAGAAAAACATTGTACCGGTTTATGAGCATCGTGACTGACGCTAAGATCGTGATGAATGTGCCTTCAAGCCCGGACAAGACGGACTTACGGCCGTAGGTAATTATAAACATGATCCTGAGGTGCCCGTCTCAAGGCATGTTAAAGTAAACGCGAAGTCATAAAAAACTGTCATTTCCTGACGTGTCTTGAGATTGAGCTGGGCTCTCACCCAAGATTAATTCATGAATAATTAAAGATTCGATTACCGACTACCGGAGCATTATACGCTTTCATTATATCCCCTAGCAACGCAATATTATGTTTAGTATTAGTTTTTTTCAACGCAATGTTTTATCCTAGAGCCTTATTTTACATTGCCTTTACCCCTATCGTATTGTAAATATCAACATTACAGTCAAGGCGGTCAAGTCATGAACAGTACAATAACAATAGGGGTAAATAAAAAATAAATAAAAACTCCCGACCAAATCGGGACCTACTTTCAGAGCTCATGACCCTTAAATAGCCTAACGGGTTTTCACCAAACAGCTAAGAACAAAACTAAATCAAAATCAGTTCATCCGTTTGGCAGCTACGATGACACAGACACACAGATACACGCGTTTAACTTATAACACCCCTCTGTTTTTCGTCGGGGGTTAAACAATTAAGAATAAAGGCTCTGCTCTTGTTTTGCCTATAAAAGAAAAAACAAAACACAGCAACCTGCCAAACAATTGTTTTGACGATATCAAATATAAGTAGGTTCTGTTTTATCGTTCAGTTTGCAATGGCCGATAAGGTGTAACATTAAAGGCAAACGGTCAAAAACCCAGTATCCGGAACTCATCCGAAAAAGTCAAAAGGTGGTGACTGGTGATCGTCACAGTTGAATTTGTGAAGTATAGTCGGGGTAAAAAAAGGTTCGTCAATTTTGGACCTTAACAGTATCGAAATAGAGTTGAAAAGTGACGAAGCTTTTTTTACCCCGACTATACCTCTGCCCTGCTAAGCAAAATGGCACTATCTCAGACAAAACTCCTGTAGCAATTACAACCTCATTACTAACAGGGGAGGACTCAATCTGCTTTGGCTATTGTTTTTGAGATACTGCTTTTTAGCTTAGGAGGGCTGACCTACCATATTCAAGTTTATTGGAGTTAGGTAAACTACTGGTGTGACTAGATTACTTAAATGACGGCAGGTTCAGCTCGATGTTTACTTGTCAACAATAGGGTGACCAATCGCTTGGAAAATCGCCTTTAAGATTTGTAATTATCAAATATTATAATCTGAAAGTAAGCTTGTTAGTTTGTCCGTCTCTCACGCATTGGCATGAAGATACAACTTGGCAAAAGAGAGTTTTACGAGATATAATCGTAGATAGATATACATAGAGATATAGAGATATTTATTTACCCTCTTCGCCTATTGCATATTCAAAGACAATCGTACTTAAAGAGTAAACTCCAGTCGTGCGTCGGAGCTGACACACACACACTTTTTTTATTTGAGCGCGGTTAGCCTTGCTGGTAGTGACCATGCCTAAGCTTAGGTTCGATCACCTGTTAGGCCAAATATTTTTAAGCATTTGTTTCCCCATATCAGGATTTTTTTTCCCCTTAGATTTGACTTGACTAGAGACTGGGCCATTTGTAATATGGTCCCGTATATTTTTTATTTTACGTATTGATCTTTACTATATTTATTTATTTATTTGTCATACCAACAAAGTACACAGCTTATACATTTACAATTCAGATGATATACAGGAAGCATGACCTGCCTGTACCTCAATAACAGGTATTACGTATCTATATTGGCAGGATGGCACCAGACGTTTCATGGCATCATTGGCATAAAGGTAATATTATGTTTTACAGGTATAATGGCCGGGTACGTCGTCCTTGTTGTCTGTTTGGTTGCCTACGTATCGGCTTTACCAACAACGCGGCAGAAGTTTATGGGTGAGAAGCCTTAATATTTATTTTCTTGTAGTGTTTGGTGTTTTTATAAATAAATATTGTGTGTAAAGTTGCAAGACCAACCCTAGAGAACCTACAGTCCATGCTCACGACATTTGGTCCTTCGAGCCAGATCTGTAGGTTCTCTGGGGTTAACTAGTTAGCTAAAACACTTAGGCCCGTATTAATAATTTCATCTCGACTGTGATCCCCGTCTCAAGATACGTCAAAGTAAACGTCAATTCATAGAAACCATTATGCCAAACAAGATTAGTACTGCTTAGTTTGAGACAAGTCAATTTGTGTGAGATTGTCCACTGATATTTATGTTTATTTATAAAAATGATAGCTTGGTTGCTCTTTCATCAACAGCTGACCTGCCTTTCAAATACTACTCCAAAGTAGACTGGGGCGGTCTACCAGCTACAACCATGACGCGGCTCAACCTGCCCGTGCCGTACGTGGTCATCCATCACAGCTACGTTCCCGCCGCCTGCTTCACCGCCCAGGAGTGCAAGCAGGCTATGCGGTCCATGCAGACCTACCACCAAGTGGACCAGGGGTGGAACGATATCGGATACAAGTACGTACCACTTGTCTTTTGGCTTTAAAACAACTCTCACAAAAAGCATGCTTTTTAAACCAAACTGCATGTTTTGATAATGTCGTCTATGTATGCTTATCCTCCTAAGGTCCACCATACAACGAAATTTGCCAATGGAATATGAACCTATTCTGAATATAATAGAGTCTAATTTCTAATTTAATTGTCAGTCATAAAAACAAAAGAAATTCCACTCTATCTCCTTTGCAATGGATCTTTATTCCAATGGCCGTATTATGTACATTCTATTGTACAATAACCGTGCTCAATACACATATGTTGGGCCATCCTTTCAGCTCCTATGAGGGCACGAAGAACCATGCATACATACAGGTCAAGACATTACACCCCTTCTTTGGCAGTCGGGTAAAAACAAGTTAAAGTCGAAGCAGACCGTCCCGTAGACTGACAGACCTACAGACTGATATTTATTTAGTTACACTTTGGCATTTATGATAAGGATGTCTTTGGATCATGGACAAGTTGGTTTCGTGTAGTTTCGCGGTGGGCAGCGACGGAGCGGTGTACGAGGGGCGCGGGTGGCGCGCGGCGGGCGCCCACGCCGTCGGGTACAACGCTCAAAGCATCGGCATCGTCCTCGTCGGCGACTGGGTCTGTAAGTATCTGAACACGCCCTACTTACGTTCAAATCTAAGCTATTATAACTATTAAGTATAAAAAATGGTAACCCCTACTTTCGTACCTGCAGATAGGTAAAGTTCTTTAAACAGCCCAACCAATTTTCATTAAACCTAGATCAGAACCACCCAGACAGACATTAGGTGTGAAATTTATACCACTCTGGTTGATAATAGGCTTCATTTCAATTAATCACATGAAGAAGGCAAACAAGTATGATATCTGCCTATCTGGTGAAAGTGGGCTGAAGACTAAGATGGAATACATCTGTGCTGGTCATCTTACTGGATTTCTTACACATAGAAATATACCGGCGCGAGCCCTGCTGCTAGTTGGTTTGGTTAACGGGTTAGATGGTAGTTGCGATCCACACGGACACTCCGCAAGGCATTTAGATAACATATAAGCAGGATAAGCAAGCAGGAAAACCCCAAAGGAGAGGTCGTACAGTCACGAACGTTAATTTGGGACCCATTTCAAAAAAATATTACTTGAAGTTGTCAATGTCATTAGAGATGCCAAGTCATTTGTAACTTACAGGAAACTCGACCTTATTGCTGTAGAATGTCAGATTGACTTTGGACCTAAAGTGGGTCCCAAATTAACCTTCGTGACTTACATCGCCGTTGACAGGGAAGGGAATTGTCTTTTCTTAAACACATCGCAATTGGGATGTACCAAAAATAGAACCCCAGTTGTTACTGACAAATATTTATTAATATCCTAATCACATTTTGCATTTCAATAATTTTATTAGTAAATAGTTCGCAAAGTTTCGACGCGATGATGTCTTTTCTATATAAAAAACTTAAGGTCACATAAATCTAAAGATCAAAATTATGAATAGCATATTTTTTTACAATTTAATTGGATTTAGTAAGAGCCTCGATATGGTTTTTAATGATTGTATATTGTAAAAATATGATGTATCCCAATGGTTCCCCGAACACCGCAACCGCGCTGATATGGATATCCCTGGTGTTTTCAGCGGAGCTGCCTCCTCCTCGCCAGCTCCGAGCGGCTCAGGACCTCATAGCGGTCGGAGTGAGTCTTGGCCTGATCTCGCCCTCGTACTGCCTGATAGGCCACCGACAAGCCGCCGCCACCGTGTGCCCGGGGGAGACTCTGTACACCGAAATTACCAGCTGGGCCAGATTCCAAGCGCATCCGAATAGCGATCAGTGTAAATAAAAATTAGCACATTTAATTTCAGTGGTTTTATTTAGATAATGACCATGGTATTTACAAGATGTTATTCTTCTTAGTACAAGACCCTCCTACCTCCCCCCTCATTTCTCAGCTCTACTATTAACTCTTAGCAGTTTTCAACAATTTTTACTAAGGTATCTTGGAACGAAATTGATAGTATACTTTAACTGAATAACTGAATGACCGCTAAAGCGGCCTACCCTACCTTTTGTTTGTAAAGAACACTTGTCGTAAATATAGTTGTGATAGAGCTCGCGATACTTCTTGAAGGGAATTCCCTGGGAGTTCGTTAAAACTATTAAAAAGTGATTAAACACATGTGGTTCGCTACGATTTATTTACGTGGTAAATAACAATGCAATACTTATTTGTAACACATACCTACTTTTATTTTATGGGAATAAGTAGGTGTTTATAAAAGCGCATCAACAGACACCTCTACTCGTATTTTGGTTGAAATAAATAATATTTCAGTGAAACAAGTTTTAAAAAGTTCGGGTAAAATCGGTGTTTATTTTGGATTTCTTGCGGTAGGTAAGTACGCAAAAGTTCCAAGCGCCAACACAACTCAAAATCGATGCAAAAGTAAAGGTTAGGTTAGGTAGATAAAGGAGCTAAGCTATAAGCACTGCAGATTTATAAATAACTGGCTTTCATGCCTGACTCATTCTGCGTAGGATCTGTTCATCGCTGTTCCCTATTGAGGTGAAGCGAATAAACTAGCTTAGCTTGAGACCCGGCTTTTAACAATTTGCTTTCGAAGATAGATGACTTTCTATTAGCACGTGGCACATCAGGAGAAACCAGTCATGGTAGGCTACGTTGAAGGAAAGAGGAGTAGATGCAGAGCACCTACGCTTTGGACAGATGCGCTCCGCGACGCCACGGGCATTAACATCCAGGAGGCCATCCACCTAGTCAAAAATGGAGAAGCTTATGAAGTGGTTATAAGAAACGGCGGTTTGATGGTTACAACCTTCAGCCTTGAGGAATCGGACGAAGAAGAGACTAAATCACTGATAATAAAATCAGCGTTGCTATGGTGATAACAGTTCTGTGATGAGCGTTGTCATGGTAATACAATATAATATATAATAACCACTAAAGCATTGGTAAAACCATCTCATCATGGTTACCAGTAATGACGTTTGGTGAACAACTGATATCCCGATTTTTATAATACATTTTCAGAACTGTTTTAAAAAACAAATGCAACGTGTAAAAAAGAAGCAAAATCTTTATTATTTCAGCGAGAAAATACTTGAACTTTCCGATAACCGCGGTGAAGCTCTCGGGAAATCACCGACCGCTTCAGGCTCCGTATAAAACGCACAAGTAGAGGAATACCTCGCAGTTGAACTCGTAATTTATCGGAAAACACTCGTTTAGTTAAATTATAAACAACGCTGATATAAACATGTCTGCAAGATATTATTTAATGGTGACAGTGTTTTGTTTTGGTGCGAGCGGACACCCGATTTCAAGCGGTGGTAATAATGTTAATATAAAAAATAAAACTTATTTACGTCTTCATAGGCATAGTATTGTGTTAGAGCTCATTCAGATATTTCTGAGCATGTTGTATGTTTAAATATATACCTACGTATTTGATGGCAACTGGTAGTACAGAACTGTACCAAAGAATATATATGCATACTACAATGACTGCACTGAGCTGCTTCTACACCTAAATCTGCGAGTCTTTTGGTTCACAAAAAGTGACAACTTACTTGCTGTCCTAATTATTCATAGAAAGATCTCAACGCTCCTAAATTATATGTATTTCTTCTAGAACACTCTTTTCCCTTCTACACCCGAAAGGCCTGGGGAGCAGCTCCAGCTACGGATACCAGTCCCCTCAAGACACCAGTACCCTTCGTGGTCATCCACCACACGTACATCCCCGCCGCCTGCAACACGTTTGCGCAGTGCAGCGCTGACATGAGGTCCATGCAGCATTACCACCAGAGCCAGGACTGGGGGGATATTGGTTACAAGTAAGTGGGGCACACTGGACGTGGTGAGGTTCCACAAGGAGGACCAACCACCTAAAGAACCATCATGATGTTGGTCTTCAGTCAATCAAGTTTCCTATCTAACAGCTTGGAGCGAGATTTGGGGGAAGATAAGGATACAAAAAGAATATGGCACAAGGATCCTTGACAAGTGCCATTTGGTTGTAGTTCCACCAAATTCCACGGTGTTATTCTATTAAAGGATTCACTGGTGAGTTCTGCGTCTAGTCTTATTACTTACTTAGGTCACTAGTTTAATCGTCGAAGCGGCTTGGCCTGTCTTACATATGTGCGAGCACACGGGACAACTTAGACAATAACGCACTGACGACGACGAATTGTTTGGCAGAATAGCACGGTTTCAGATTGTCCCCGAAGTAATAATACACGTGGTAACACGTGACAATTTGTCGCCGATTATGGTTAACGTGTCAGCGGAAGCGTGAAATTATAACAGCGGCATTGCCTTTTTGCGGCCTTTGCTGTGGTATTTGTGTCATAGGCTCATAATCCTTATACCTACTTTTAAATTCAAGGCGAATGCTGGTCATGGTTAAAATTTTCCGCATTTTGTTGCGTTATTCAGAGCAAACGCGCATCGCGTCCAATCCGCCTCGAAGATTTTTTCATTACGGACGGACGGACAGACAGACAGACAACGAATAAGTCTCAACATAAGGGTTCCTTTTTTATCGTTTTGGTACGGAACTCTACATGTTATCAACTTTTATGACAGCCATAAGTTTCTATCTAATATTTCAAAGTTACAAATTAAAATTCGACTAGCGACTAATATGACGCACCCTTACATTTTTTATATCGCCTACATACGTATGATACTCCCCGTTTTTGACGAACCTATTCATTAAAATCGGTCCACTACTTTAGGAGCAGTGTGCACATACCTAGTACATATACTCGTACATACATTAGTATACAGACTGTTAAAACTCAGCCGGTTAAAAATTGTTTTTTTTTTTGCACAATCATCTGTTTATCGAGTTAAATAATTGACGTCTCTGAGTGCAGCAGTATATGTACCTATATATGTATACCATTCGATAAAGGGAACTGATTTAAAACTGACTGGCAAGGTTTGAATTTAAAATACCGACAAACAAACAAATAAACTTGTAAATTTAAATACAAAATCGTAATACAAAAGTAGCTTACAAATGGCCATATGTATTAAATTTCGGCCTACATTTTTTTATAAAACCGAATTACATAAATAAACTTCAAGCAAGTACCTAATTATAATGATTTGTTTACGATTTGCGTATCTGGATATGACCTTCTTAGTGTTGATTTGACTGTCATCTGCGTTTTATGAACTCTGTGAGATAAAACGCCATCAAATCATGCGTGTCATTGCATGGAAGATGAATGAATGTGTATAGATAATTCATTCAGTAGTGGTAAAGCCAAGTCACAATTATTTAGAGCAAAATTGACGCACGCGCCGTCCCGGTCCCTATTGAATATAAAGTCGGCCAAATAAGGTGATTCCATTCTAATGTTAAATTAAAACAAACTTACAGTCCACTGGGTGATTCTCCTCACATTAGCTAATCATTCAAAGTATCCAAGTTTTTGACAAATGCCAGTCAGTCTAAAGTAAACAGTATAATTACGTAAAATGAATGGCGTCATTTATTATGCTTTCGTGGAAGATCGTGCGGCTGACGACGCGCCCATTTATTATGACAATAAACACATAACGTAGTGTTAACACAGAACAAGTAGATTAGAGTACTACGTGTCGTTAACAGTACGGTACGATACTATTTATACTACGTAGTAACTACTTGATGACATGTTGTTTGTAATACTCTCTTAGGAGATGAGATGAGTCTCTCTAAAGTTAAGAGATTAGTTAGTATCATACTCTGCAATCAGCGGCCGGCAGTTCTATTCTTTCAAAACAATAGTTTTATTTTATGTAATACGTAATTATGTTTGTTTCACAGCTTCGCGGTAGGCAGTGATGGGGGGGTTTACGAAGGGAGGGGGTGGGAGATGACGGGCATCCACGCCAAGAGGGCCAACAAGTTCAGCCTCGGGGTCGTTCTGATCGGCGACTGGAGAGGTAAGGTTCATAAACCCTTCGTTTAGGGAAGATAGAATAGGAGAACACAAGTAATACCTAAAGTAGATATCGTTGGTCAGCGACTTTTGGTTAAGAGGGGTAATTTTGGTTAAACGTGAATCAATTTACTAGAAAAAGAGGATTTCACAAAGAATCTTAATGAGAATACTTAATAATTCTTGAGGTCCCGGAAAAACGAGCTCTACAAAGACGACGTCGCGGGCACCAACTAGTTTTATATAGAACTCTACTCTCCCTTAAGTATGCCTCGTACCCTAACACACAATTCCAACAATTGTCTGTTTCCAGAACAACTTCCACCAGCGACCCAGCTGGCTACCACCAAGGCCCTCATCTCCAAAGGAGTGCGCCTGGGCTTCATCAGCCCCCAGTACCAGCTGATCGGCCACCGACAAGCCAACCCGACGGAGTGTCCAGGGGAGGCGCTGCTGAACCATATAGCTACTTGGGACCACTACAGGCCGGGGAACGTGACGTTTTAGGGTACATTATGAACCTCTCGTTTTTACCCGTTCCGTTCCGTATTTGTGCGTGGTAATGACTGATTACATTGAGTTGTTATTGTCGCTTCAGGTTTATCCCGTTATTTATAATTTGGTGTCGTCGTAGGACGCAACACATCGAATCGTAATAAACGCGGTAAACCATAAAATATGAACGTCTACCAACGGTACCCACTCGGGTAAATACAATATCAACCGTGCAATGTGGTATGTCTATTCTATTCATGGTATGGCCGCCAAATAAACGGAAAGGATCAAGTGGAAGCCTTTATTTTATAAGTTATTATAACAAGTCGTGAGGCTGTGAGTTGAATTATAAATAAAAAATATTTTTGTACTTTTTTTTGGTTTTTCATTGTAAGCATCCTTCAATCTTTAGCAACAACCACTAGGATTTTCATTTTAAAAATCATATTATTAGGTCAATCATCTTTCAATCAGCCCTGTTCTTTTGCCGGAGTGGGTAAATGGGTCAAAGACACGTAATTAAAAAACGGTGCATTATACTTATAGCTGCCACTAGCCAGCCCATTACGCATTACCGCTTCCATCACACGATAAATTTAGGGAAACTTAAATAGGTATGTGTCACGATATTTTCCCTGAACATAAATTAAAGAAAACTAATGCTTTTACATAAAGTAATAGTAGTTTATGTGACTGGTGCATAATGAGAGGCATTAAAACACGAGTATGTGTTTATGAAACGAGCCGACAGGCGAGTTTCATAATAGCATCACACGTGTGTTTTAATGCCTAATTATGTACAGTTACATACACTATTTTATCTACATACATATTATAAGCTCTCTATGATGTGTTCAGGAACCGCATGTTACGACCATACCGGCATAGCCGGCATTGATCAATTATTAGAACGCCAAAAATGGCGGCAACCGTAGTTTTTTTTTAATTCAGAGACAATCTAGAGTCGGCCTCTACTATCATATCGTTTGATATCAAATTATCAAGTAACATACGAGATTTGTCAAAATTGTATGCAATTGACATTTCATTTCGAATTAAATGTCATCTCGAGTGATATTAGAATTGAGGTCAAACAAAATTGTTTTGTTTTTCAAAGATGTTCGAAATTTGAAACTCATAACTTTATCAAATTTTATATCGTTTTAAGAACATTATGTTACTGCTACAGATAAGAAAATTATCACAGTAAAATTGATTGTTGTAATGCTGGTCATTGCCAACGGATTCTGAACGCATTATAGAGGACTTATGATATGTGTGTAGATAAAAGAAGTTACAGAGTTACTAATGACGGAAAACAAAAAACAACCATACGATGATCAGTGTTATTTCCCATTATAAAATCGTTATGACTCATCGGCTATGGTTTTCGGTTAGAATCTTTGCCTCAAACTTGTTTGTGCTTTGTCATTCCGCCGTTAAATCACGCCGAAAAAAAACAAGTTAGTGAGGGATAACAACTTCAAGCATTTCGAATTAAATGTCATCTCGAGTGATATTAGAATTGAGGTCAAACAAAATTGTTTTGTTTTTCAAAGATGTTCGAAATTTGAAACTCATAACTTTATCAAATTTTATATCGTTTTAAGAATATTATGTTACTGCTACAGATAAGAAAATTATCACAGTAAAATTGATTGTTGTAATGCTGGTCATTGCCAACGGATTCTGAACGCATTATAGAGGACTTATGATATGTGTGTAGATAAAAGAAGTTACAGAGTTACTAATGACGGAAAACAAAAAACAACCATACGATGATCAGTGTTATTTCCCATTATAAAATCGTTATGACTCATCGGCTATGGTTTTCGGTTAGAATCTTTGCCTCAAACTTGTTTGTGCTTTGTCATTCCGCCGTTAAATCACGCCGAAAAAAAACAAGTTAGTGAGGGATAACAACTTCATGAATATATGTTACACTTAATGCATCATAGACCTACTGTCTCTAAAAACAGAACTACAACTAAATAAAAAATCTGTATTTCCTATGCATGTATATGCCTGCATGGCCTGGGGTAGAGGGAAAGGAGCCGAGCGGTCGCTTTAGGCGCTAAGGTGGCAAAGGGCGCCAAATATTATTTTACTATGTGATGTAAAAGACAATCTCGCTAGAGCTGCAGCTGGCGCCGGCGCTGCACGACTCCACAGCAATGTTCTGTTGTTATAAACGTGGCAGACAACGCCGGGCAGCGCACGTCATTGATCGTTATCAGTATAATAACAGCAACAATTGTTTAGTGAACAGTAATTTAGACATATCAGTGTTAACTGCCTGTCTAATATAAAATAATATTAATAATAATAATAACAATTTCAGCAAGTATACAGCAATAATGATTCTACTGTTAGAGGTCCTTGTTTCGCAGAAACTCATTTCATCGATATGTCGTTTCATCGAATTTAATTTCAACGAACCTTATTGTTTTCAGGTTATCTTAAGCATAGGTAGGTTGAGTTAGGTTAGAGTGACCCCCAATAAAATTATAACTCCTGGCACGTGGCAATGTCTGACGATGAAATGAAAATTCGGTGAAGTAAAACATTCTATGAAATGAGTGTCGGTGATTCAAGGGTAAACCATTTAAAAGTCACTGTGACTTCCGTGTGTTAAAAAGCGTACCCGCTATAAGATTTGTGTTGACGATATGGTTACGTTTTTCTCCTGTAAAGCACGTTTTCAGGGTAGGTTAGTTGCTGTCTGTTGACGTCAACCTAAACGTCAAAACTCGAAAGCCTTCAAAAGAATAACAATTTTGATTCATTTTAAACGATACATTGGTGTTATGTTACGTATGCCTACTAAAAGTACTACAATTCAATTAAATTTTTTGCAATAATAGCGTCTGGCCATATATCGGACAATTTTGCCAGTGTCAGCCATTGAGATACTCATGGTGTCAGCAATGTCAGTGTTTGAGATACAGTGTTCGGTTATTGTTCGGTTCCTGATAATGTCAAGTGGGAGTTCTGCGTGACGAGACTGTCACTCGCCACACGCTCCGACCAAAAGATAGAAGCCCACCAGTACCAGCTGTGAGCCAGCGTCGGCATTAAACACGTTGCAGAAGCGACCAGTGGCAAGCGGCAACCAACAAGTGTATGATACACTAGTCGCGGGAAATTTTCTATGCATTTTTTTCCACCGCCGCCTGCCGGCCCGTTCACAGGCACTAGTCAGTAATAGGCTTATCGAGTTAGGTACACAAAGGAAAATGATACCTACTGAAAACTCTGTCATACCTACTTGAAAGCATAAATCTTGTTGCTTTGTTGTTGCTGCACGGAGAAAAAATCTAGTTTCCTTCAGAATATTGTAAATTCTACTTGATTTTATTGTATTACATTACATACGTTTTTTACACATGAATAGAAAATTCTTCTTCTGTACAACATAATTTCTAGTACCTATTACCATTTACCTAGGAAACAAATTTTGTGTAGTATACAAATTTAATTAATTAATTAATAAATTAATATACTAATTACTTAATATTAATTAATAAATTTAATTTTTAATTTCGTTAGGCAATAACCCCCCTGTTCTATGCTAAATGCATATTTTACTCTGTAACTATTAGATATTAACCAAAATGATATCAAAGTTTTCGTGTACTAGAATATTTTAACTAGAATATTCTAGTATTAACAAAAATATGACTTGTTGTCATAAAAAAAAATCTGTTAACCATAGCTGAAATCTGTTTTCCTACACCAGAATCATAACTACAATACAATCTAGTAATATTGTAAAATGTTTTTTTCTCCGTGTGTTATATTCAACAGCAATATTGATGAAGTATGTAATCTCTCTTATATTCGCCAAATTTTTTGCGGCACAATAAACAAGACCTAAAAAATTTACCTAAGTTGTAATTTTATTCATAAATAGAGAATTTATTCCTTTAAAATAATGACACTGGCTTTATTGATTTTTATATACTTGATATAATGAGACCATGAATTATTTTGTACTTTTTCCTAGTAAAATTTCTCAAAGTCGGGACGCGTTGATGTCTTTTGTAAGAAAAAAGAACTAATTATAAAAGTCAAAATCAAAAATGCTTGTTTGAAATAATATATTCAAAATCTGACAATTAAAGTGGATGCGCAATGCTATTTATTATCCATTGTCTGATTTTTTTTAATATTAATTTACCAAACAGTTTAAAACGTGGTCCAAGCCAATTGTTGCGCGATCTAGGTTTAAACCTATTGAACCCCATCTTAATTCGTATTTGATGAGTACAGCATCCTCTGCGCTCGCGCCGCTCCGGGGATTCACCTCGGTTACCAAACCACTACTTATATATATGTACAGAGCAAATACAAGTTTGTATAGTCGGCTCGGTCCGCCGCGCCGCTCTAGCGCGAGAAACGTCGGGTTGTCTTATTTCCAATTTTGAATTATTGTTTAAGTGCTAAAGGAGAGGCTTCTCAACCGTTAAGTATACAGTGTAGGTATTTTTTCATGCGTTTTCACTGCCACAATAAGAGTTTTAAATATTAAATGTTCGGATCCCTATTTTTAATTGAAAATGGGCCTAATTTCAAGTTCTGGTACAAGTTTCTAAGAAAAAGCTTATAGTGTTAATTTACACTCTCACTGCCACCAGTATAAAACGGTTAGTTATGGTCGAGCAGGCCATGGGATAAAAGGCCGAAAGCCCCCATTTGAGAGGTCATCGCAGCAGATCGGTAAGGTTGCTCCTCTCAATATTGTGATTGTTATGATTAAAGTTTTTGGTTAAATCATAAATAACTAATGCTACAATTACCAGAAAAAACTTGTACCAACTATGACAGGGAGAAAATATTTTTATTTTAACTCGAGTTGAGAGGATTTTTTTGAATCTCGTTGGTTAATAAACTAATAAAAATATAAGAGCGAGCCAACGTGCCACGTATAACTCAAAAATAACATTGTTGATACTACTTATACGTTACCACCGTTTTCAATTACTTTACAATATTTAAATTACTCTCTTCATATTCATGCTATAGCATTGATAATATAATCACGTTCGAATATGTTATGAATAGTAAATACACCGTAATAATAAATAAAATAAAAGCGTACCTCTGTAGGTCAGGTTTTGAGGCGTTAAGTCACTGTTGACTTAACGCCTCAAAACCCGGAGTTAAACCTTTCTTCACGCACTCTACATTTATTAATTAAATAATAGCCGATAGTGACCGTTATATAAAAAAATATTGAAACGCATACTGCACTATGGGTAAAAAATCCTGGAACTGGATTATTTGTGTGCCGAATTTCATCCAAAACCGTTCAGTTGCCAGTCGTGCGAGACAGAACCAAAAACATCTTCTAAAAATATATTACAAACTTTTTTTTTTTTTTTACTATTTTTTGTCATTATTGATGTGATTATTCAAACTAATGATGTCTCAGATAACATAATTTTAAACGCTTCCTAGTAGAAATATAGATTCAACGTTTATTTTCTCCTCCAGATTCAACATTACAAATGTATGATGTAGATTCTCGGAAGGGTACAAAGTTCGGTGTCAAATATGGATCAGTATTACAGGGAAATCAAATCGGTTATTTAAATTAGGTAGTTGAGGCAGTTAGTCACTATCTTCTATCTTCTTGTGACTTATCGCTGTCATTATGACGGGGTTCTATGGCGGCTGAGCAATTTAAGTCCGTGATGGTACTATGAAAGTGCTGAATTACATCCTTAAATACGTTTCATTTTTATTTATTTATTTATTTATTGATACACCAATAATATACACATATAAACACAAACCTTCATTGATTCTATTAGAGGAAGTAGGATTTAAAACATTAAATGATACCTACCATAGATTAAAACAGCACGTGCACATGGTCACGAAGGACCGAACCGCCGCACTATTTGCCCACACGACCGAGTAATCATTACACATGTCGTAATTTATATGAACTTAATCTAATTATGTAGGTATCTATGACAGTATAAAAACTACAGCTGCTTGAGGCCGCTGGTTTAGCTCGGACTACGAGTATAGCTTAGTTCCGTTTCTATTTACATATTTATTTCGGTGCTTCTAATAGGTATATATAAAAATTTAATTAATTAAAAATGGTTATCCACTTTTTGCTTATCTCGCAAAAAGTTTCGCGCTCAGACGTTTCGCGTTTGTTTTAAGTGTACAGTTTCTTCTCTGTGAAACCGTATTTTTCATACAAATTTTATAAGTCAAGGAATCATAAAAAAGGCAGGTATTTTTAATACTCATGTTTACTTCTACGTTTTTCTTATACCTAATCACATAGATAAGCATATACTTACGTATATATTTCGTTATCGGCCACTGCAGCTTTAACATTTATCATTATCACTAACAAATGTCTCTTATTTTAGTGGAAACAAATTTATGTAGGTAGTGTAACTTCTCACCAATCTTTAAAATATAAAATCTCAAAGACCGTAACGGCTTCATCTTCATCCTATCAGACAAAACACGTTCATTGCTGGATCTAGGCCTTGGACAAAGGTCTTTTTTGCTCCTGCTTTTCTTGCTTCTTTTTTCTGTTTTTTTCTTTTAGCTGTGTAGGAATCGATCAATCACATTGGTCTTAATCCACATCTCGTCTCCGCTCCGCTTCAATGGACACAGTCAAGCGGAGACGAGCGGTGCGGAGAGGAGCCGTGTAGGAATCGACCAATCACATTGGTTGGAATCCACATCTCGTCTCCGCTCCGCTTCAATGGAAACAGTCAAGCGGAGACGAGCGGTGCGGAGAGGAGCCGTGTAGGAATCGACCAATCACATAGGTTGGAATCCACATCTCGTCTCCGCTCCGCTTCAATGGAAACAGTCAAGCGGAGACGACTGTATCAAATTTGTATACCTAGTACGCAACTCATCCCCGCTCGTCTCCGCCGCAGTGGAATCACATACCTCTTTCCACAGTTTCGCTCCTCTCCGCTCCGCTCGTCTCCGCTTCTATGGAAAGGCAGCCTTAGGGGTCTCGTTAAGACGTGCGTCTGTGTGAGTGGGACGTTTCGAACGTTTGTTCGGAGTTGCTTTACTGCTTAGCTATGTTTATTCTGTGACTGTGGTTTTGATTATATTTCGCTGCCGCCTGTGTTTTTGAACGCAGTTGAATGACATAAGTACCGGAGTCTCCGGCTATTACGGCTGAAGTACACCTATAAAAAAGTAACGCATGCAAAAGAAAAATCGTTCACCAACAAAAATCAAAGGGGCTCCCCTTTTTTTACAAATGGACTTTTTTATCTGATATATAGATAACTTTCCTATACTTCAAATAGCATACTCGACGCTTATCTTTTCCTCTTGTGATTATGTTTAAATCTACTGATTATAATATCGTAACATACAAAACATAAACAGTGTGAATCGAAGAGTTAAGGTTTTCAGTAGTCTCCGTGTTTCATGAACCAGTTCCTTGCAGATATGTCGGATGCCCAGGACTGCGAGAAGTTCCCTGTGAGGCCAGTGGAGCACAGAAGGAGCAAGATGAAGATCTTGCTGGTAGTGCTGCTAATTGTGATGTTACTCGGTATCGCAATGGCAATTCCGGCTATTATTTTAACAAGTGAGTTACGTTTTTACTTTACCATATTTGTAGCAAGAGATAAAATTTGACAGGTGCTATTCCATATTCTAACGTAAGACTTAACACTTAAGGTTTAATTTAAAATAAAGGTATCCATCTTGATAAAATCGCCATACAAATGTGAAAATCGCAATAGTCGCCTAGTAATAAAAGGTAATAAAAGTCAGGATGAGACACTTTTATCTTAAACCTTAAGCGTTAAGACTTACGTTAGAATATGGAATAGATGTATTCATTTCCCTAGCACCTGTCAAATTTCATCACGTGCTTGCATGTTAAGCCCGCTGTCATCTGACTTATTTTTTGTTCCCAATTTGTCGTATTACAATTATCAAGATATGAAATAACCGATAATAAAATGAGGAATGACCAATTTAGAATATGATGGGTCGGGAACTCTGGAAGAAATCTCTCCCGTAAGGATTTCGATATTTACATAGCGGGATGAAAGTGGCATTTTCATCCTTAGGCGGGAAAGTGATTTGATTGGTCAAACACTCGGCCATGTTGAAATAGTGTGAAGAAATTAATAACACACGTAATTTTTGGGAGACCATGACTAAAGGCAGATTTATCCATTTCCAAATAACCTTACAGATAATTTTTTGCTCTATCCTTTGCTTACATACGAGAGAGAAAAGGAGAGTGACTACTGATAAATGTTTATTTGGTGATTGGATAAAACGGGCGTAAGTCAAGTAATCATTAAGTTATTGTCACGTGTTATAAATACTTGATAATGTTGTTTACTTTTATTCTTTGTTGGAAATTCTGCGAGCAAGCTCCACGTGACTTTACCCCGAAGCGTGTAAAAGTGGATTCGAAATTCAAACCTGCCGCCGAATTGATTTTTATAAACTACTAGCGCCCACCCCGGCCTCGCTTTTATAATTATAGCCTATACCCTTCCTAGATAGTCCCTCTTTCTATTGGTGAAAACCGTATGAAAATCCGTACAGTACTTTCTGAGATAAGCCCGGACAAACAATTTATAATATGTAGTAGTGATAGTGACGGTTAATTTTCAAAACAAAAGAGCAGCAAATATGAGACGCACGTCTCCTGTGCTTTTCTTTTGTTTTATATTTTGGTTTTGTTTTCTTGTAATATCGTAGGTTTTTTAAAACATTTAGCAATCTCCTTCAGTTTTTATTTTCTATTAAGTAAGTAAGTAAACATCGTGAGGAAACCTGCACACACCTGCAAAGCAATTTGACGGTGTGTGCGAAGTTCCCAATCCGCACTGGGCCCGCGTGGGAACTATAGCCTGGATTGTGAGTGGAGGCCTGTGCCCTACATAGCCTGCATTATTATATTATCATTATTAATATATTTCTTTTTTAAAAATGAAAAGTTTCTAATAAAGTTAGTTAGACGGTGTCGAATATTGACTCTAGAACGCGTCTATTGAAATTGAAGAATCCAGTCAAATAAGAAGTGCTTTTGTCTCGCTCCTGCTTTATCCATTTTCCAGGTTTACCAGGAATGATACCTAGTTTTTAAAGATATAAACAATAATGAATTAATAATACAATATATTTACAGTAGTAATGTATAAACTATCTAATAATTAAACTGACTTAGCTAATTAAATACTAACGGCCGCACTCAGAGACGTCAATTAAGTTTTAAGTTTCGTTAAAGTAGTTGCTGTCACTTTCTTTGCTATAGCAATAGAAAAAGACGCGGCAACTTTAATGTAACTTGAAAAAATATTGACGTCTCTGAGTGCGGCAGTAAGAAAAATGAAACCAAAACTAACATAAATAAAACTAATTTTAAAAACCTAATAAAAAGCCCCCGTGGTATTGTGCCGAAGGTACTGGCAGCATTTCCTCTCTGAAGAATAGCAATGCTTACTCGCTGCGAGAGGAAGCTGCCACCGTCCGGCCTTCAGTGTCGACCAGGCGCCGCTTGCTGATGTCGGTCACCAAACCGTGTGCGCCAGGACCCCAAAGTTAAATTCTAATCAGTAAAAGCTCCATTATTTTACAAACTCGACAGTCGCATTTACAATTAAATTAGGACATAATTTCACTACTGCTCTTTTATTTTCTACATGCCTGGAAACTGAACAACAAATACCTAATTTAATTAAATTAAGAAACTTATGTCGACAGCGTATATACATATATATATTATTATCTATATTGTAGATTATATAATACACAGCACAATAAATAACTATAGCTGTTGAAATTGACAAATGCCTCAACTCTCTTTTTATTTATTTAAAACCGGCGGGGGGCTTAAATTGTCCCTTCAGTGCATTTTAAGAACATTCTCGTCCGAAGACGTTTGAGATTTTGTTCTTAGGATTCCTCGGCGAAGCAGCTCGGCCAAAGTTGTAGTGGTCTCGCTCTGCCTTAAGTATATGCTTGTTTAATACCTCAATATGTTTCCCTACAGTAATTCGCTGACGAGCTCTGTAGGCCTTCGGAGACAACGTGTAGATGTTGTTAAATTATGTTTTAAGTATATAATGACTCGAGCGACATTAACAAGAAAGCTCCAAATTCTGCCTGTTTTTATCTATAATTGTACTTACAAGGAAATAAGATAAAAAATCGACAGAGATAAAACATGCGGGCTTAGATTAAAACTATTCCAATATAGTATCATGGCCTCTGCCTCTGCATGCATATGTGTATTAACGATTGTATTACCTACGCTAGGAAGGTACAGTTTTTAACCTGTGTCGCGTCAGTCTGCACCAAATATTCGTGGCAACAACACGCAGTCAATAAATTAGATGTTCAGTAAATGGTTTTAATTTAAAACGAGTTTAGTTGCGGTAATCAAATGGCGTTAATTAGAGGTATGTAAATCATAGCAAACTGTCTGCAATCCAGAATGGCGATAGTTTATGTGAAACTTCATCCAAACATGAAACTCTTTACGACGTTTTCACAGCTGTACCACTTCCACACGACCGGGCGGCGGTTGGGCCAACCGAAAGGGACGCAGCTATCTGTCAGAATGAAATAGTAATACGTCTCGTTCTTACAGATAGCTGCGTCCCTCTCGGTTGGCCCAACCGCCCCATCGTTTGTAGAAGGGGCATTAATTTACAGAACTTTATATATTGCGCTGTTCCCACAAGAACTGCGTAATTGGTCGGGTAAAAAGTATTATTTATGTTTATCGCGCTATGACGACGCGGTTGACCTAGTTGTTACAAACTTAGAATACTTAATAACGTTACAAATCCAGCTTACACTTTCACATAGCTATAATATGGGTTTGGATTAGAAAAATCAGAAGAAAACCATGCTAATAGGACACTCAACCGTCGAAACCCCTGTACAATTTGTTCCTCAGTCACTACATGAAATTTGTTCACGCCAGAGTGTTTGTCATGTGTTTGTTATGTTATGACTAGATGCTGTTGACGCTTAATATACATTTTTTATAAAGACTATGGTATATTTTATTTGACATATCAAAATCAAGTGTCTCCAGCAGGAAACAGCCAAGACTCCGCCGAGAATGAGGTGGTGACCTACGACTTCCCGTACGTCAGTCGTGCGGAGTGGCACGCCCGGCAACCCAAGGAGACGCTGCCGCTGTTGACGCCGGTGCCGTACGTCGTGATTCACCACTCTTCGACCCCGCCGGCATGCTACAACAGGCAGGCCTGCGAGGGCGCTATGAGGAGCATGCAGAACTTCCATATGGATGATCGCCGCTGGTGGGATATTGGATACCAGTGAGTATATGGGTAACGGCCTGGCGCTTAAATGAGCTCGCACATAAAATATGGTAGGATTTCTGAAAGAAAAGGGCCTCGTTGATGCGATTTCACCCACGTCTAGATTGGTCCACGCTACGCCACTGCCACGGACCAAATAAAAAGCTGCTTCGAATTAAAGTTGATAAGTATGCTAGTATATCTCCTTCTCTTCTTTATATATATATTTACACTTGTTTCAGTTTCGCCGTAGGCAGCGATGGCGTGGCGTACGAAGGGCGAGCCTGGACCACGCTGGGAGCGCACGCGCTCCACTTTAACAATGTTAGCATCGGCATATGCGTCATAGGCAACTGGACGAGTAAGTTACAAGGGATTCAGGATATTTTTCTTTCATATTTTCTACGAGATTGCCTTTTACCATCACACTTCGGACCTGGCTGCCGCCATGGCGGTAGGTAACTGAGCGTCTGCAGTGCAAAATCCTTTGTGTGGGCTTTCTTTTTATGGTTTGCATGTGCTGCGAGCGTCTAGGACAATTCTGCATGCTATACGGTAGCAGCTAACCATAGCGTGGTGCATCATATATACTTACTTACTTGTTGTGCACCTGTTGTATTAAAAACTGTTCCTTGACATTACGAAGGCATTCCAATGCATATGTTAAATTGCTCTTGAAAACAAAAATCCCGTTTGCACTTTATTATTTTGGGCCTGTTACTAATTTACTTTCGATATTTTGCAGCTAAGTTACTATCCGATCACCACAAGGACAACTTACCTAATATTCCGCACCTTACTCACGCCATTATTTCTCCACAGCATCATTACCACCAGCGGAACAAATCAAGACTGTGAAAGCCCTCATCGCAGCTGGTGTCGAGCTGGGGTACATCAAGCCTGGCTACAAGCTGGTGGGGCACCGACAAGTCCGCGACACCGAGTGTCCAGGGCAGGCCTTCTTCGACGTCGTGAAGACCTGGGACCACTGGGTCCCATTCCCCGCCTCCTATCTAGATCTCGGAAACGTAACAGAACTCAATGACGCTAAAAAGTCGTTATCTTAGCAAATCTTAGTAGGCAGTCCTCATTATTAATTAAGTAGATTAAATTTAAAGTGAGATCAATAAAATGTTCTGTTTTATGTGTCATGACTAGTCATAAGTAAATGTTTTTTCTCAAACATGCTCAGAAAGGATGGCATTTCTTTTGAAAAACGAAGACGCGAAGGGCCTCATTTTCTTCCTAGGAGTAAAATAAACGTATGAAACCCATTTTTAACACAGTTGCTCAAAAAGTGGTACTTTTCGTAGCTGTATATCGTGCGGAAAGTTGGTTTTCGCGAACTAGTGCTTTTTACTTTTCCAATTTTTTTAAAATTTATTCTTGTTCCAATTCATGACTACTTATTGATGAGTGTTAATATTAGTTTCCTATAAACATCGTAATCAACTTAAAAACCTACTGTTAATGTAAGAATACGAAAAATATACATTTTTCATATTTTATTACTTACCTCTTCATCATTATAACACGTTTATTTTTTAATATTGAATATTGAAAAACCGTTCTTAATAAGTTGTCTGAATGGAATGGAATAGCTGCCGAAACGCCTGTCAAAATTTTTGACATTATGAAGAGGAGTTTTTTTTTAAATGATTATGACCTGGATGCTAAGTCCTTTAAGCCATGCGTTTTTTCTTACTGCAAGCATTTTTTAAGTTTCCAAAGACAACATTCGATATTGTTTTTATAAATATACGATACACAAATAATAGTAAATAACAATACTTAGGTAATAATAGGACAATGTTTTATATTTACAATTGTTTATGTCTTATAGAACATGCATTTGAAAAAAAAAACTTTCATTGAAGTGGGTTCAATAATAATAACAGAATCCATTCTAGTCGAATAAAAGCTAAAAAAAACATCCTCAACTCCAAAATGCGACTTGCTTGGAAATTGAATTTACTTTCAATTCTGAATGGAAACAGCTTTTTTTTTAAATTAAAAGATATGCTCGCTTCGGTGGCTGTTCGCAAGTGTCGGGGGCCCGAGCCGTTTACCGGTGGTCCTCCGCGCGCACTCCCCCCCATTGCCGCCGTCTGTCATGCGTTGCAGGCGTGAACATGAGTGAATCAGAGTTTGAAATTGATTTATTTTTTCGCAACTGTTTTAAAAAACGTCGTTCGATACACGTGCGGAGATGTCATTCTTCACTCGTCCCGAGTCTTGCCACTCGCCTATGGCTCGTAGCGTGGCAAGATATCTCCGTACTCGTGAAGTAATGACATACGTTCCGCACTAGCATCGAAATGTACTATTCTGTCCGCTTCGATATTTTTTTTAAAGTGCTGTCAAATGCATACAGAATAGAAAGGACCAAGAAATAAATCTCATACAGCCAAGGCAACTGCTCGTTTTCGTAGCACAGTGCGTGTGTTTTCTTATTTTTAATTGGCTCAACTGTACAATATCTGACGTCGAGTTGAGAGTTCATATTTTTTTTATAGATAGTACTCATTAATAGAAGCCTCCTCGTAAAATTTTAAGTTGCGGAAACGCACGGTTTGCGAGAAAAAAAAATATTAAAGTTTCCATATAAACTGGTAAATTAACACTAAATTTGGACGCCATAACACCTGATTCAAACGTCACAGACGAGATTCTGGTTCTTTCCGTTTTTTGTGTTGATTTTGATTATTCCATAGTGAAATTATATTTGCGTAATTTTATGCAATTATAATAAAATTAATTACGAAATCACGAATTATTTGTTGAGAATCTGTTGTTATAATTAAAGTTATTAATAAAACTGCCGTTTAGTACGTTTTATACTCAAAATATGATGTTACAATTTAAAAGAAATGCGTGAAACGAAACGCAGTTTGTAATGTAAGTAAATAGATTTGTATTGTAAGATAATTTTCACAAACGCATTCTTTCATAGTAGCGAATTTTCATACCTACTTATCGCGATCTTTCATGATCACTAATTTTATTATATGTTTCTTTCGTCATGTTGTGATTTTTTATTAATGTTAGTGATTTTTAATATTCGCATTTTTTCTGTTCTCAATTTTTCCCAACATCGTAATGTATACGTAGGTAGGATAGGTTAGGTTCGTTTTTATAACAGGCCCGGAGGGCCAAAACAACCCAGAAATAGGAGCTCCGCAAAGCGGAGCTCCGTCGACTCTGTCAGATTAGATTTTTGTAATGGGAATCAGGTGTCATGGCGTCCAAATTTAGTGTTAATTTACCAGTTTATGTGGAAACTTTAGTATTTTTTTTCTCGCGAACCGTGTGTTTCCGCAACTTGAAATTTTACGAGGAGGCTTCTATTAATGAGTACTATCTATAAAAAAATATGAACTCTCAACTCGACGTCAGATATTGTACAGTCCTTCCTTTTAATTTTCTTTAAAATTGTCTATGCTTAGAAAAAAAATTAAAAACAAAAACATATTGAAATTTAAACGTAGAACTTACTGTAAAAACTACAAACATCAAGTCCCCGGCACTTCACGGTATTAAATTTGAATTCTATTGCTGTCAATATTATGTCAAATTCTAGAAGTGTGAAAAGGTTGAAATGGATCCTTTTCCCTAAGTAACGTCCATTTGTCTACCACAAGCCCTGAAATATCAACATCTCAAATTCAACAGACAAACATAAATGTTCCTGGAAAACCCATAACAATTTCGTTTACAAATTGTCCTTATTAATGACTAACATCACTTTTAATGTTAATTTTACTTTTTACAAATATATTTGTATCATTTCCTCACATGTTTGAGAAAAGCATTATATATGCCTCGGCGGAAACGGGGGAGATTGCCCGACTCGTATTTGAGCAGGCCTCGCTATTGCTCGGCCTGCTAACCACCTCGTCAGGCAATCCCGTAACTACTTTCCGCGCCTAGGCAATAATGTACTTAAGCATTTGTTTTTTTACACTGTTTCATTTCCCGCTCTGTACAGCTGCCCACATTGATACAAAAGCAGCCATTTTTAACCGACTTCAAAAAAGGAGGAGGTTCTTTCTATGTTCCACTGTTCGTATTTTTTTTTTATGTATGTTTACCGATTTCTCTGTCAATTGTGGACCGATTTTCAAAATTATTTTTTTATTCGAAAGAGTATACTCCGGAGGTGATCCCATTATCACGAAATCAGAATCTGATGTTGGAATCCATGAGGAATCGAGGGAAATCCTCAAAAGTTATAGGCACACATACAGCGATTTTGGTATTACCTACAAGACCTTAAGAAGTTGCATTACAAAAGCACCTCTCAGTGATGAGGAACTGATGATGAAGGCCAGAGATGACCACCGGAACTCCTTAGTCGTAAGTGATTGACGCCAGCAATGACATTTCTTTATTAAGAACATGAAGCTACTTTTATATTCATTATAATGTGGTTAAGTGCACCTGATGGTGAAGTACCGGGAGAACTCCTCAATGATTAACGGCCCTGCATCTTGGACAGCGACATTTTGTTAAGGGTGATGAGAAATTGGTATTAGGCTATTGTTTCTTAACGTGATGTTTATGTGCACATAATAATATTAGGTGCAGCACTAAAAAAGCGAAAAAAAAATGTTTCAGGCCAAGTCGGTGTCAAGAATCATGGTGTCATTGCTATTGTGTATGTGTGTAGGTACTTGACACCGGCTTGGATATATTTCATGTACCTATTAGGTACTAAATAGGCAATTCCTAGGTCTCCTAGGAGGCCGGTCTTTATTTAACCCTTTTTATTGGGTTTTTGAAGACGGTTTTATTTTTTTGTAATTTTTTTTATTATTGTGATGAATATTTATAAATAAATATCTTATCTTATCTTACTAACGAAACGTATAACGTAAACGTTTTGTTTAAAAACAAATTGTATAATTTTATCACGTATAAGGTCAAATAATACAACACTCATTTATTATAACAATCATGTTCTTGTTGTTGTGTTTTAAGTCAATTTCTTCTAAGTAGGTTAGGTTAGGTTACAACTGTGATATGATAACATTCAGTAGTAATCAAAGACGTCAGAATTGTCTACTTTCTACCCTATAGGTAGAAAATGTTTCAACAAATTATGCATTTCGTTGTTATACATTATAATTATTATAGCGTTGGCATGTTGGTTTATTAAACAGATCGAATTCGAAATTATGCAATTCGTGTTATGCAAAATGAAAATTAGTACATTTGCTGTTATGCAAAATATTGCTGTTATGCATTTGCAACGGGGACTATCACTTGTACTATGAAAGTGTTGAATTACATCCTTAAATATGTAGAATAATGCCTTACTCGAGTGTTTTACAGTAACTTAGCGTTACGGCATGCAACATAGTGATACATATTGCTTAGTTAGCAATAAGTTATTATAAATTCGTAGCATAAGTCATTTTCGGTGTCTCTTTGTATCTTGGAACCTACCAATATACTGTATATACCTGTTAACACTCATGGGTTTTATTTAACGACCATCCTCACTAAGTCGTTTACAACATACTTCAAATACGTTTCATTTTTATTTATTTATTTATTGATGCACCACACCATATTTATTGATATACACATATAATTTAAACAGAAATATACTTCACAAACCTTCATTGATTCTATTAGAGGAAGTAGGATTTAAAACATTAAATGATACCTACCATAGATTAAAACAGCACGTGCACATGGTCACGAAGGACCGAACCGCCGCACTATTTGCCCACACGACCGAGTAATCATTACACATGTCGTAATTTATATGAACTTAATCTTAATTATGTAGGTATCTAATAACGGCCGCACTCAGAAACGTCTATTAACTTTTAAGTGTGATTAAAGTTGCTGCTGTCACTTTCTTTACTATAGCAATAGAATAAGACGCAGCATCTTTAATCAAACTTAAAAGTTAATTGACGTCTCTGAGCTCGGCAGTGAGACAGTATAAAAACTACAGCTGTTTGAGGCCGCTGGTGTAGCTCCTACGGGTATAGTTTAGTTCCGTTTCTATTTACATAATTATTTCGGTGCTTCTAATAGGTATATATAAAAATTTAATTGTTTAAAATTGTTTTAAATTTTTTGCTTATCTCGCAAAAAGTTTCGCGCTCAGACTGTTTCGCGTTTGTTTTAAGTGTACAGTTTCTTCTCTGTGAAACCGCATTTTTCATACAAATTTTATAAGTCGAGGAATCATAAAAAAAAGCCGGTCAAGTGCAAGTCAGACTCGCGCACCGAGGGTTCCGCACAAACTTGTAGGTATGTAAATAGTTCGTAAATCACGGGAATACAATAGAAACAAGTCCAGTATAAACTGATACGCAATAAGTCTGCACTGTCGTACTTAGTGAGTGTCAGTTTATACTGGACTGGTTTTTTATGTGATGTAACTACAAATTAACGGTTGTCGGATTTTTTCCTTTACTTGTGCTATAAGACATTCCTTCTTGCCAAACTTCATGATTCTAAGTGAAAGGGAAGTACCCTATAGGTTTTGATTCCCTTGAGATTCCCTTAAATATGCGGCATAAACGACCGTATCCTTCGATTGCGTTGACTTAAATGTTTGATTGAGATTGACGGAGATGAGCGGCGCGGAGAGGAGCTGTGTAGGAATCGACCAATCATATTGGTTGAAATCCACATCTCGTCTCCGCTCCGCTTCAATGGACACAGTCAAGCGGAGATGAGCGGTGCGGAGAGGAGCCGTGTAGGAATCGACCAATCACATTGGTTGTAATCCACATCTCGTCTCCGCTCCGCTTCAATGGACACAGTCAAGCGGAGATGAGCGGTGCGGAGAGGAGCCGTGTAGGAATCGACCAATCACATTGGTTGTAATCCACATCTCGTCTCCGCTCCGCTTCAATGGACACAGTCAAGCGGAGATGAGCGGTGCGGAGAGGAGCCGTGTAGGAATCGACCAATCACATTGGTTGTACTCCACATCTCGTCTCCGCTCCGCTTCAATGGACACAGTCAAGCGGAGTAGAGCGGTGCGGAGAGGAGCCGTGTAGGAATCCACCGATCACATTGGTTGTAATCCACATCTCGTCTCCGCTCCGCTTCAATGGAAACAGTCAAGCGGAGACGACAACGTATCAAATTTGTATAGTACGCCACTCATCCACGCTCGTCTCCGCCGCAGTGGAATCACATACCTCTTTTTACAGCTTCGCTCCTCTCCGCTCCGCTCCTCTCCGCTCCGCTCGTCTCCGCTTCTCGACACATCCTAAGTAAAAGTGTCTATCTGCCCGATACACAGTTATACTACTATGGCATTTTCGTAATCTACGGTATCGACTTTATCATGTACATTAAAAAGAAAAAGAAAAAGGTGACCAGAACATTTTTTTTTCCAAACGTGTAACTGACAATGCCGAAGAAACACCAAAGAAAATAATAACTTTAAACTGCTCTCCTGTAAAATTTGGTTTTTGTAGATACACACTTTATCTTAGGAGGTGTCGTTCTATGGAAAGGCAGCCTTCTCAGAGGGGTCTCGTTGAGACGTGCGTCTGTGTGAGTGGGACGTTTCGAACGTTTGTTCGTAGTTTCTTTACTGCTTAGCTATGTTTATTCTGTGACCGTGGTTTTAATTAGATTTCGCTGCAGCCTGTGTTTTTTATCTGATATATAGATAACTTTCCTATACTTAAAATAGTATACTCGACGCTTATCTTTTCCTCTTGTGTTTAAATCTACTGATTATAATATACATACAAAACATAAACAGTGTGAATCTGTGAACAGGTTTTCAGTAGTTTCCGTGTTTCATGAACCAGTTCCTTGCAGATATGTCGGATGCCCAGGACCGCGAGAAGTTCCCTGTGAGGCCAGTGGAGCACAGAAGGAGCAAGATGAAGATCTTGCTGGTAGTGCTGCTAATTGTAATGTTAATCGGTATCGCAATTTCAATTCCGGCTATTATTTTAACAAGTGAGTTCCGTTTTTACTTTACCATATTTGTAGCACGAGATAAAATTTGACTGGTGCTATTAAAAAGGTAAAATAAAGGTATCCATCTCGATAAAATCGCCATAAAAATGTGAAAATCGCAATAGTCGCCTAGTAATAAAAGGTAGTAAAAGTCAGGATGAGACACTTTTATTTTAAACCTTAAGCGTTTAAAATAAAATTTTATCACGTGCTTGCATGTTAAGCCCGCTGTCATCTGACTTATTGTTTATTCCCAATTTGTCGTATTACAATCATCAAGATATGAAATAACCTATAATAAAATGAGGAATGACCAATTTAGAATATGATGGGTCGGGAACT
Organism: Tortrix viridana; assembly: GCA_963241965.1. Taxonomy (NCBI): domain Eukaryota; kingdom Metazoa; phylum Arthropoda; class Insecta; order Lepidoptera; family Tortricidae; genus Tortrix; species Tortrix viridana. The sequence continues at coordinate 5,541,479 of OY725191.1, read as the reverse complement.
CTGGAAGAAATCTCTCCCGTAAGGATTTCTATATTTACATAGCGGGATGACAGCGGCATTTTGATTGGTCCATCTTGAAATAGTGTGAAGAAATTAATAACACACATAATTTTTGGGAGACCATAACTAAAGGCTGATTTATCCATTTCCAAATAACCATACTGATAATTTTTTGCTCTATCCTTTGCTTTCATACGAGAGAGAAAAGGAGAGTGACTACTGATAAATGTTTATTTGGTAATTGGATAAAACGAGCCTAAAGACAAGTAATCAATAAGTTATTGTCACGTGTTATAAATACTTGATAATGTTTGTTTGCTTTGATTCTTTGTTGGAAATTCTGCGAGCAAACTCCACGTGACTTTACCCCGAAGCGTGTAAAAGTGGATTCGAAATTCAAACCTGCCGCCGAATTGATTTTTATAAAATACTTAAGCCCCGCCCTGGCCTCGCTTTTAAAATGATAGCCTATAACCTTCCTAGATAGTCCCTCATTCTATTGGTGAAAACCGTATGAAAATCCGTGTAGTATTTTTTGAAATATTTGTGAATGTGCAATCTTAAAGCTTTCGGCACACCAAACGCGTGTCAGGCGCGTCGCGTCGCGTCGCGTGGCGTGAGTGACGCAGCACCCGGCACACCGCAGGCAGCCGCAGGCAGCAGGCAGCAGGCAGCGTTTCGAACGCGTGCCAGCGCTGCGCACGCCTCGCAGCTGCGTTCGGTGTGACTTGCTGCGCGGGGCGCGCGTACCCCCACCAAGCGTTTGTAAAAAAATACAACGACTAGTACCCGCGCCGACGCCGCGCTGATGCGACGCGTGCCAGCGCGCGCGACTCGCCTGCCTTAGTTGTCTGCGACGACTGCGGCGCGCCGCGTGCGCGAAGCAGCTCGAACGCGTGCCCTGCGCAGGCACGCGTTACTTTTTGGTGTGCTGGGTTCAATTTGATTTGTTGTTTTACAACATGCGCGGGCCCGCGTTCAAGCGCGACGCGCCTGACACGCGTTTGGTGTGCCGAAAGCTTAAGTTGAAATTATACGAACTCAAGGTCAGCTTCTGAATGTACGTCAGTTAACTGATCAGTATAACTGACCGTGAATGTCCACCTTAAAACGAGTTTAGTTGCGGTAATCAAATGGCGTTAATTAGAGGTATGTAAATCATAGCAAACTGTCTGCAATCCAGAATGGCGATAGTTTATGTGAAACTTCATCCAAACATGAAACTCTTTACGACGTTTTCACAGCTGTACCACCTCCACACGATCGGGCGGCGGTTGGGCCAACCGAGAGGGACGCAGCTATCTGTCAGAATGAAATAGTAATACAGGGTGTCCCATAAAGCTCACGTAACCCTGACACCGGAGATAGCCCACCCCTAGACCTACCAAACCAGCCTAACATGACCTCAGTAAAAGTTGCACGGTTTTCGAGATATTGCCAATTTATTGTTTTTTCTAATATCGCGCATTTTTTGACGTTCTTGGTCCATTTTTAGGGTTCCGTACATCAAATGAAAAAAACGGAACCCTTATAGGATCACTTTGTTGTCCGTCTGTCTGTCTGTCTGTGTGTCTGTCGAGACCCTTTTTCTCAGGGACGCGTGAAGGTATCAAGTTGAAATTCAAATCAAATACTAAGGTCTGCAATCCCTTCGATCAGTGAAAAAATCAAACATCTAAGTCAACGCAATCAAAAGATACGGCTGTTTATGCCGCATATTGAAGGGAATCTCAAGGGAATCAAAACCTATAGGGTACTTCCCGTTGACTTAGAATCATGAAATTTGGCAAGAAGCAATTTCTTATACTTAGCACAAGTAAAGGAAAAAGTCCGAAAACCGGTGCGGGCGCTGAAATGGTGAAATAAATGTCTACTTCATTATTAAGATATCATTGGCATACCATACGCAAGTTTTTAATTTGCTCATTTCGTTTCTAGTAATTTTTTTACACGGCAGGTTTCAAAGTCAAAGTGAATGTTTTTCTGATAATTATTTCATCATTTCATTTTTATTTTTTTTATTTTTTTATTTTATTTTTTCATTATTTTATAGTTATTTCATTTCATTTCAATTTTGAGTCAAGACCATATTAGTATTTTTCCAATCTTTACAGTAGTTATTGTCAAAGTAATGATTTTATTGTCTTAATTTACCATTCCAGACAGCACTTATGTAAAAAAAAAAACTAAATTCAAGAGTCATTCTGAAAAAAAAAAATGGACCAAGAACGTCAAAAAAGGTGCGAAATTAGAAAAAAACATTGAATTGGCAATATCTCGAAAACCGTGCAACTTTTACTAAGGTCATGTTAGGCTGGTTTGGTAGGTCTAGGGGTGGGCTATCTCCTGTTTCAGGGTTACGTGAGCTTTATGTCTCGTTCTTACAGATAGCCGCGTCCCTCTCGGTTGGCCCAACATCGTTTGTAGAAGGGGTATTAATTTACAGAACTTTATATATTGCGCTGTTCCCACAAGAACTGCGTAATTAGTCGGGTAAAAAGTATTATTTATGTTTATCGCGCTATGACGACGCGGTTGACCTAGTTGTTACAAACTTAGAATACTTAATAACGTTACAAATCCAGCTTACACTTTCACATAGCTATAATATGGGTTTGGATTACAAAAATCAGAAGAAAACCATGCTAATAGGACACTCAACCGTCGAAACCCCTGTACAATTTGTTCCTCAGTCACTACATGAAATTTGTTCACGCCAGAGTGTTTGTCATGTTATGACTAGATGCTGTTGACGCTTTATATACATTTTATTTGACATATCAAAATACTATGGTATATTTTATTTGACATATCAAAAGTAAGTGTCTCCAACAGGAAACAGCCAAGACTCCGCCGAGAATGAGGTGGTTACCTACAACTTCCCGTACGTCAGTCGTGCGGAGTGGCACGCCCGGCAACCCAATAAGACGCTGCCGCTGTCGACGCCGGTGCCGTACGTCGTGATTCACCACTCTTCGACCCCGCCGGCATGCTACAACAGGCAGGCCTGCGAGGGCGCTATGAGGAGCATGCAGAACTTACATATGGATGATCACCGCTGGTGGGATATTGCATACCAGTGAGTATATGGGTAACTGAAAGTGAGAAGTCTGTGAAATCTTGGTTTGACAAGGCCTGTTATAGGTAGTCAGAATTGGAAAAATTACTAAGATGCCTTTAAGTATATAAGGAGAATGCCGGTCGCTCCCATAGACCAGTGACGTAGAGTAAGGGTGGTGACGCATATATCAATAGACTGTTATTTGTTTGAGTTTAATTTATTTGAAATAATGTACAAGAATAGGTGTTTGCACCATGAATGCCGCGAGGCGACTCTACACATAACTACTATTGTTTTTTTATTGTTCCATTCTTAATTTCTTTATTCGATTTCAAAAGAATTAAGAATAAAACTGACATACATAAAGCAACAAGTTCTACAATTCTACATACAAAACTACTTGTTGCTTTACATCCCTCGCCTCGCTTAGGCGTGGGCGAAGCCCCTCGCCCACGGCCAGGCGCTTAAAGGAGCTTGTACATAAAATATGGTAGGATCTCTGTATTGATCTTGGCAATAGATATTTACTGAAAGAAAAGGGATTTCGCCCACGTCTAGATTGGTCCACGCTACGCCACTGCCACGGACCAAATGAAAAGCTGCTTCGAATTAACGTTGATATATATATATATATATATCTGGTATATATGATATGATATGTATATATATATATCTGGTATTTATATTATTTTTTCACTTGTTTCAGTTTCGCCATAGGCAGCGATGGCGTGGCGTACGAAGGGCGAGCCTGGACCACGCTGGGAGCGCATGCGCTCCACTTTAACAATGTTAGCATCGGCATATGCGTCGCAGGCAACTGGACGAGTAAGTTAAGTTACAAGGGATTCAGGACATTTTTCTTTTATATTTTCTACGAGATTGCCTTTTACCATCACACTTCGGACCTGGCTGCTGCCATGGCGGTAGGTAACTGAACGTCTGCGTGCAAAATCCCTTGTATGGGCTTTCTTTTTATGGTTTGCATGTGTTGCAAGCGTCTAGGACAATTCTGCATGCTATGCGGTAGCAGCTAACCATAGCGTGGTGGATCATATATACTTACTTGTTGTGCACCTGTTGTATTAAAAACTGTTCCTTGACATTACGAAGGCATTCCAATGCATATGTTAAATTGCTCTCGAAAACAAAAATCCCGTTTTCACTTTATTATTTTAGGCTTGTTACTAATTTACTTTCGATATTTTGCAGCTAAGTTACTATCCGATCACCACAAGGACAACTTACCTAATTTTCCGTACCTTAATCACGCCAACAATTTCTCCACAGCATCATTACCACCAGCGCAACAAATCAAGACTGTGAAAGCCGTCATCGCAGCTGGTGTCGAGCTGGGGTACATCAAGCCTGGCTACAAGCTGGTGGGGCACCGACAAGTCCGCGACACCGTGTGTCCAGGGCAGGCCCTCTTCGACGTCGTGAAGACCTGGGACCACTGGGTCCCATTCCCCGCCTCCTATCGAGATCTCGGAAACGTAACAGAACTCAAAGACGCTAAAAAGTCGATTTTTTAGCAAATCTTAGTAGGCAAAATCCTCGTTATTAATTAAGTAGGTTAAATTTAAAGTGAGATAGATAAAATGTTCAGTTTTATGTGTCATGACTAGTCATAACATAAGTAAATGTTTTAACTTAAGCATTTGTTTTTTAACCTGTTTCATTTCCCGCTCTGTACAGCCCACATTGATACAAAAGCAGCCATTTGTTGTAGTCGAAACATACTCCTCACTCTCGATCCGCTGGTGCTGGCTACCCTGTCATACGACAAGTAAAGTAGGTAACATGCGGATTGGATCAATTTACACAATCGTTGTGACGACACATACTACGCTACGTCGCAAGCCTCCGTTATCATACATCAAGGCAAGGGACTTCACCGGTATCTTATGGCGTAGTACGGAGGCAAAAGCTCAGTAGGTACCTACTTGTTACAAATGTAGGTAAATATTGTAATTAAGGACTTGATGACTCACTAAAATAGCTCGAACAAAGGCTTCGTCAAATAGCCAGTGCGGCGCGCCGCGACTATAGACTATAGTAAATACAATCTAACATATAAATTTTTCTACATCGATGGTCACAAATACACTGTACATTTATAAACAATAAAACTAAACCTCGGCCTGCCTCAATTCCACATATTGCTATGCCCATCAGGGTTTACGTGTTACCTCTCACTGTATTCTTTAATAGTATTTAAGGTGTAGCTGTAACATGTTATTTCAATAAATAAATATGAATATGAATATGAACAATTAATGCATGTGCTACACAGTTTGAAACCATGGTTTTAAACCAAGTGACCTTGGTAGAAGCGAGCTGCTACACGGTTTCAAACAAGCCCATTTGTTCGACATCTGCCAAGGGCGTTTAAGGTCATGCGAAATTTGGTTTAAAACCACTGTCTACACAGTTTCAAACCACCTGTTTGAAACCGTGTGGCACGCGCTTTTGTACAACGTGAAAAGGCGCCCGGCGCGGCGTGACTCCTACAACTCCTTGTTAATTTCCACGCTAAGAACGCGCCGCGCTACTGTCGCGCCGCGCCTAGCTGGCTGTTTGACGAAGCCTTAACGAAACCGGGAAATCCTTCGCATTAGTTAGTATACGTAGATTACTGAGAAACGTGTATGTCGTGCTAGTACACTCTCTTATCACCTCATTTCCGTCGAGTTATTTTATTTGTAGTTAAACAGGATTTAATCGCGTAAAATCAATGATTTCAAAAGGAAGGATGCGCCCCATCGAACATTTGGCATAAACCGTCTTCATACAAGGAATTACTAGCGCCATCTATCATAGGTACATAACTCGTACGGACTACGCGGCCGCGAAAGAGAGCCGCGTTGCATAGGTGTTCGTCATTGAGTCGTCATTGAACGCCAGTATGGGCTTAATACCAAAATTATGGCTTTAAAAAGGGTTTATTTAATTGTTTGACATGCAATAAAAATAATGTAAGGTTACCAATGATACGATATTCCATGTTTACTTTGGTATAATAATTTTTGCAGCCTTTTACTACACAAGCAGTCATTTTTATTACGAGCGAACGACGTCTGCCAATGACGGTCTCCCGCGGACTACTGAATCGCGTTGGTGTCAAAATGTTCATTTTGACACCAACGCGCTGGTGCCATTTTGTCGCGCCGTAGGCCCGGTGGTCCTTACGCTAGTAATATATAAGTCAATGCGTAAAATGAACATTATACAAACATGATGGCCTAGTATTAAAGGATTGCTTATAATAATAGATCTAACGAAATTTTATAAGAAATCAACGGTAAGACAGTTTTCAGTAGCGTGAGGATTTCTATCAGGTTCCACAGTAAAATTTTAGTGTTTACAGTCCACGATGGGTCTCCTCACTTCTATTATTTTTTTGTGTACATTGACGCAACCAAGCAACTTCAATTTGAATGGCGGGACGCGCCGTGTAGTGGATTGAAGCCACTAGGTATATACTTGTAAAGTGCGATAGTTCATAACGACGATGAAGTGTATTGACCTCCTATCTATAATCCGAATTTTTAATCTCACGGAAAAAATGTAAACAAAGGTGTTGCCGTTAACGAAAAAAAATTTTAAACATTCAGGATATTTATACTTAACACGTTTTTAAGAAATCGACTTTGTATAAATAAAATGTATATTATAATCAAGATAAAATAATTTAATTTGTTGATGCCAAACTTTATTTTGACATAAACTCTTTGTTATATTAATTTAAAGAGAGAATACTGTTTTCGTATGCATAATTTATTTATTGCACTGATATCACTGTCTCGATACACCCGAGGGGTTATTGCCTAACGAAATTTTGACAATTGGTATCCGAATCAACTGTCATAGCCCATACAAAATCATGACACTTGATTCTGATTCCGAGCGTCAAACGCGTTAGGCAATATGGGGGCCGGTTCATGAAGTTGCGGGCCGCTTAACGTGAGACTTCACTCGCTTCACTGAACATTCTAGATTGAATGCTCCCGTGATCCCGTAATTGCTTTCCAGTGACTGTTCTGTTAAAATTTTATTGCTGTTACGTTTTCTATTGTTGTTAAGTGGCCCATTGTTACGTTTTCTGTTGTGTTTAGTTCACAGTTGTGTGGAAGGATGGTCCCTGGTCCGAGTACTTCTCGGTCAAAGGAATACTATATGTTGTCTCCTGTGAAGAAACGACCACGTCTTTGCTCTTTATCGGAGATGGAGAAAAACATGTCGTTAAACACATTTAAGCACGTTTATAATAATTGGCCAACTTCTGATGCTTAAAGAAACTACACCCACGGTTCTGCAACTGTTTACATCATAAATTGCTGGTAGGTGTCATTGATTTCGTCAATATATTAAAAAACACTAATGACGGCGGTTGAAACGCCCGGAAATTGACCCGCCCATACTTTGAGATCCCCTGAAATGTCACTTTGACAGTGACGTATCTTTGTTTACATTTTTTCCGTGAGATTAAAAATCCGGACTTATCTAAGAATTCTTAGGTAGATAGGTCATTTCATTTCATCGTCCATAAAGCGTCCTTCTGATTTGTAATTCTCTCACTCGCTTTTATACGCTGCAATGCGAGATTAACCGACTTTACTGAACCCGAAGGACTTTAACACCTTTTGCACTGTAAGTACATAAGTTTTAAGCCCCCCACGCAAAATGAGGGGTTTTATACGCATAAGTTGATTGACGTGTGTATCTGTGTATATTTGTGTTTGTCTATCTGTGTATCTGTATGTCTGGCATCATAGCTCCTTAACATCATCGTCATCATCAGCCTATAGCAGTCCACTGCTGGACATAGGCCTCTAACATGGCTCGCCAACTGGCTCATCCAACCGCTCCCAGCAAAATTCCTCACGTCGTCCGTCCATCTAGCCGGCGGCCTACCTACAGTGCGTTTGCCCGTACGTGGTCTCCACTCCAAAACCTATCTTGTCCATCGATCATCCATCAGTTCTTCGACATATGTGACCAGCCCACTGCCACTTCAGCTTGCTAGCCTTCCGAGCAATGTCGACCACCTTAGTCCTATGACGGATAACTTCGTTACGAGTCTTATCCATCAACGACACGCCAAGCATTCCTCTCTCCATAGCTCGCTGAGCAGCTTTCAACTTGTGAACCAGTCCCACCGTCATGGTCCACGTCTCGGCACCATAGGTCATCACGGGCAAGACGCGCTGGTTAACTAAAGACTCTTGTCTTCAGGCACTGAGGGATCGATGACGTGAGGATAGGACGTAGCTTCCCGAATGCTCTCGAAAGTTAAAAAATCGTCCCCCCAGGTTTTGTCAGGGGTTTTTTAACTCGGTTAGGTCAGGTTATAGGTAGTTCCCAGCACAAAAATGATTAACGACTCCTTGTGTTATTGGGTTTATTATTTCCTTCTTTTCACAGATTACTATTAAAACATACGAACGCGGTTCACATTTCCATAACAGCACTCAATCATAGATCGAAATACACCGTTTCCGTCGTCGTGCAGTCGAATTCATCCTGTCGCCAGTCTATTTTTAACACGATAATATATAAAACTAGGAAAGCGCTACCTCATTCTACTCTAGAATATTTAATTTACACACAATTTGGATGCGATCGAAATCACCAATCACCTCAAATGACAGGTTTACAACATTTGACATGGTTATCACGATTCATTAACCACGATACGCTTTTTTGCATTGTGGTTTTGGACAAATGATAAATTTGGCCCGATTGTATAAACGAAATCGCAGTCTACATTATCTTCAAAGTCATTGTTATATTTTTATTGTTAGTCAAATTAATCTATACATATAAAAACCCTGCAGTGACTGAATGACTGACAACGCACAGTCGAAACCGCTGAACCTTGGTAATGAAAATTTTTGGAGGGAATATTCCTCGGATACCCTAGAGGCTAGAGGTGCACTAAGAAAGGATGTTTCGAAAATCAACCACCTACAGAAAGTATAGGGGGAGTATTGGGAAGTTAATTCTACGTGTAAGAAGTCGCGGGCGCCCTCTACATTTTAAATACAAGGCTGGAAATATACAGTTTCAGAACTCGACTGCACAGGCTGCACACTTTTACTTGAAATATTGCTATAAACATATCCAACCATATTATCTATCAGCCTCTTCAACAACTTGAACTTCATCGGGTCTATTTAAGAACGCTTTGCACATGATCTCTTGGCAGTAGTCTACCTCTTCTCTGAACCTGTCTTCCTTCAGGTCTGGGTGCTTGAGGTGCTTCTGCAGGGTCCCCTTGAGTCCCAACGCCGGGTCCCTGCACTGGGCCAGCACCCGGTCGTCCAAGTCTGCCAGGAGTGTGAGTATGGTGCTGAGAATATGCTCCGTGGTCTGATCCCGGCCCAATTTAATCTGTTCCGCGAGGGTCTTTATTATGTTGAGTTGTATGAATTGTTCTGGAATAGTAAAACTGTTCGTTATAATGGTGAAATCATTGTTATAAACGATAGAAGAAACAAAAGAGCCACTTATTGTTTCCTAAAAAGTGATCCTATAAGGGTCCCGTTTTGTTTTCATTTGAGGTACGGAACCCGAAAAAATATTTCTGAAAGTTGTAGCAGTAGATTTTTAAAGAAGTCTACGTCTTGTGTAGGTTCCAAAAACCTATTCGTTACTGTTATAGAAAACTGAGTACATTACCGGTTTTCTAAGAGGAAAAGAAATTCCATTTGATCACTGGATTCGCTACGAAGAATCATTTCTTCCATATAAAAAATTATCAAACTTGGTTATCTACAAGGAACAAGGAGATTCTGGTTTATTGTGAATGTGTCCTTGCTCCAATCCACCGGCAGTCCTGTCTGTCAGGCGGCCTGTCGGCCAAAATCTATCAAGAAAATGTATGAAATGGTACGAGAAACTGATAGGTTTAGGTTTATTTCATGACAAAAATTACAATATAGTCTAGTGACAGGCCAATATCAGCTGGCGGACTGTTATGTTAGTCTGTATTGTCCTTTAGGCTCCTACGCCAGTTTTACGTTAGAAACACAGCCTTACCTCTGGCTTCCGGGTAATGTTCACTAAGGTACCGCACGAGGAACACCACCTTAGTTCTGGCGCGCACGTCGGCGCATGCGCAGAGCGCCGCCAGCGCCGCGCAGCCGCCTTGTGCGAGCAGCTCGCGGCACGCTGGCGGGTGCTCGCGGCACGCACCTGAAGCAAACGTGCAGCTGATAACATTGTTTGTTCATTTTGGCTATCTGTTTATGTAAATTTTAAAGTTATTATTATTATAGATAATCCTTTAGCGCGAGACCTTCAAAACAAACTCCATACCCAGGCCAACCAAGGTGTCCTTAACACTATTGAGTTGTAACAGAGCCGGACGAGAGAGCGAGAGGGAGATATACAATTCTTCCCCGCTGCCCGCCGAAGTTCGAGAGTTCCACAAGGGCCGAGCTGCTGTGCGACACGCGTGCCCTACCTCCCGCCGTCGGAGTCCCCCGGGCTACCGCGCTCGTTCTCAAGAATATTTGGGTTACGTTCAGTGTTTACTGTGTTTGTACTTTTTACTCGAAGTGAACAAAGATTATAGACTTTAATTAACTAAAACTGTTCTTATTCCAACACCCACGCTATTATGGCGCCCAACGTGGGGCTATTTTATGAAAGTGTGGTTGACGTATAGGTGGGACTGGCACAATTTGCCCGCGAGTTTTTTGCTTCACAGTACGTCTTTCCACACCCAGTAGTCCACAACAAAAGAGACACACTGAGCGACAAGCTAGAAAAATCAAGTTATGTTAGCCATTCTAATCCATTCTCAAACATACTACAAAGGCTAATTTTATAGATGGGTCGAGCGCGTCTTTCTACACTTTTTTATATGATGTCACTTTAAGAAGGGAGGGAAAGCAGATATGTCACGGCCTGCTTAAGCTTCTTCAGTACTCGTTGTTATTTTTAACTACTTACAAGAAATAGCATATATGCACTTGACAAGCGCCTCCCCGCGCTCGGTGTGAACAAGATTGAGCAGCACGTTCAGCAGACCGCTCTCCAACGCTCGCGCTTGGCAGAACGGGTTATTCTGACACAGCTCTGCAAGCACAAAGCTCGCCTTCGCGCGGACCGCCTCGTTCTCGCTGCCGTAGCACGTGGGGAACACCGCGAACCCGCCGAGCTTGTAGAAATCTGGAACAGCATGTATATGTAGATTTAGTTTGGCAGGAGATGAGGAGTCCATATTGTATGAAAGTTGGGGAGGCTGGCGCTGAACGTGTGTGACATGTATTATATTTATTAAAGAAATTGCCAACAGAAACAAGTATTTGCCTAGGGCGCCTGGAAATTACAGGACCAACAAGATATTATTTTGGAATTATTTTTCAAAACCTATATACCTAGGGCAGTAGCGAAATTCTATTCTATTCCATATTATGATATCTAGGAGCTAATCTGATAATAGGATCCCGAAGTTTGGCGAGAGAACAGGATCTCCGCTATACTTAACGTAGAGGTTGGACTCGTAACTTCGGTCTCGATAAGTAGATAAAAGGCTTACTACACCTTCCTAAATTTTGTCGCTAACGAGAAGGACGCCGCAATAAGTTAAATACGTATGGAGATATCCCCATCTCATTCAATCTATTGCGGCGTCCCTCTCGTTAGTTACTAAATTTAGGAAGGTGTAATAAGCCTTTAATGACTGAAAAAAAGGCCCCGTCGGCAACAAAAGCTTGTCCCAAAAATGAAAATTCTTCACATTCTTGGGACAAGCTTTTGAACTCATAAAAAAATATTTAAAGGTCCGTTCACCATAATTAAGTAGGTATCTCAGCCGAAAGACGTCCACTGCTGGATATTGATGTTTACCAAGGATCTCCACGACGGTCGGTTTTATGCTTCTCGAATCCATCCAAGGTCCGTCGTTTGACCAAAAGTTCGTTTGGCAAAAGTTTCATTCATTGTACAAACTTTCATTTCGTAAAAACGTGTGCTCAAACCGATAGATACATAGGCTTATTACTTATTACGTTACGTCTAATTAGACATGCAATCACAAAAAAAACAACCATCAAAGTCGCCACCAGCTCTCCAGCTATTATTTTGAGCGGTATGGTTACTACGAAGCGCTAAATTTGAAATTTCGAATGCGTTATCTCCTTCACTCGTCATTCGTGACAAAATCGAGAGAAAGGAACGGAACTAACGTAACTTCGAATTTCGTCTTTTAAAGAAGAACCCCTGGTGTGGTGTACCCAACAATGGGGAGGGGCGTATTCGCAAAAGCTGCTTATGTCGAGTAACCCTGACCTCTCGAAAGTGGCTGAATATGCAGCGAACGGGCCACTAAGTGAGCGAGATAGAACGCGCTGTGCTATTTGATCGATAGAATATGCAATTTTTTTAAGTCTAAACCGATTGTCAGAGTGGATAACGTTATATCTGAAGGATTATAAACACTAAACCCGACACCTCGGTGATACTTATACACTTGTACTTACTTTGGCAAGAACGTATTAATTTGATGGATGAACGAATGAATCTATAAAACAAAACTAGTTTTGTATGAAGATAACGCATTCTATTGTAAACCCATCCCATCCCATCTGACTCCATAATTATTTTTATTTCGAATTCCCTAGTTTTTTCCCTTGCATCGTGCTAGGGGTAATTGACAAACGGTTTTATTATTGCACAGGGTTTTTGTTACACTTACTGCCGCACTCAGAGACGTCAATTAGTTTTTAAGTTTAATTAAAGTTGCTGCGTCTTATTTTATTGCTGTAGCAAAGAAAGTGACAGCAGTAACTTTAATGATACTCAAAAGTCTCTGAGTGCAGCCGTTATTATTTCCGTTCATTAATTTAATAATTACTTATAATGAACGCGCTTCTCGTGGCCGCGCGGTACCCCACCCCACTACACGGGCGGCGCTTATACGCGTCTCGGGTGTGTTCGGGTCGCCTCGGAACACTTCGGGATGCCTCATATCATAACCAGCCGGCGCGCCGTCGCAAGCAGTCGACTGCCAGATTGTAAGATCTATCGACCACGTTTTTGCAAAATGTCAGCGTCAGGTTCGCGCAGGCGGTACTGCTGTGCTTATGGCTGCCTCAATACTACGGTAAACTCAGAATTGGCGTTTTTCAGGCTACCTATTGCAACTACCAGGTGAGAATTGTTTAACCTATTCCAAGACACAAGGCAGCATTTGTATGAAGGGAAGGTACCAAAAAACTTAACTCGCCATGTCTGTCACTGGCAAGGAAAGTATTAAATGCTTCGTATATTACAGAACTGATGTGATGAGTTACTTCAAAGCACTATGAGTATGAGTATGAGTATGCAGGGTGTTTTTTAAACAATGGCAATATTTGGCCAGGTGATTAATATATCTGATTACTAACACTTTGTTATTGACTCATGCATGTCAGTCGTTTAACTAGCTAGCAGCTGGAAATTTCTGCGCGCCCTGCCGCCAGCTTGCGAACAACACCCCTCTCGCTCGCACCCTTACTCGACTTCCACACGATCGGGCGGTTGGGCCAACCGAGAGGGACGCAGCTATCTGTCAGAATGAGATAGTAATATATACGTCTCGTTCTTACAGATAGCTGCGTCCCTCTCGGTTGGCCAAACCGCCCGATCGTGTAAAAGGGGTGTTAGAAATTTGGCGATAGGGGCCTAGAAAACTAAATTATAGTCAGTGACGCGCGCGCACCGGGTAACATCCGCATTTTTTTGTTAAATCCAGTGAAACGCGCCGCGTGCGCAACGGCGGAAATACACTGACATGGTTACAATTCTGGTTGAGTGTGGTGATAGTGTACTAAGAGCACAAACTAATGCGTAGGTAACGCCTTCAACCGTAAAATCGATACACGTACAAATTATGTATAACTACCGCGGCGCGTGCGCACACGATCAGAGTTTTATGAGATAAATTGGAAAGTCAAATCAGTAGCAGGTTTTTTATTTGATAATTTAGTGTTTTTCTTTTGTATATTTTTTAATAAACTCAGCCCGTCATGCCCATAAAATATGTATTGCAACTGTTTAAAAAAACATCCTGTATATACCTTCATTCTAGAGTTATTCCGCCATCGAAATAATGGGTTAGGTAGGGCTAACGTATCTTGGTAGGTAGTTGGGTAGTTCGAGTGGAGTAGGGACGTATCACAGACAGATCAATTTTTTTTTTCAGATAAACGCGCTCTGAGCGACAAAAGAGAAATTACAAGATGTACTAGCGGCTAATAACTTTATTCTTATACTTATTTTAAGTTAGTTCTTCAAACGTGATTTAAATAAAACCATTTACAGTAACATTCTGTAAAACCTGTTATTCAAGGTATCCGTTCTCTTTTACAGGCGCTTCAAATGGCTCTAGCTGATAGCCCGAGAAGACGTCGTGGACCAACCGTCCAGTAGCTACTTCGTATGCGAAGCTCACTTTCACCCACACGACATCTTTCCAGGATCCAAACGCAAGAAACTGAAAATGACCGCCCAACCTGCTCTCTGTTTACCTATGCAACAGCAAAATGACGTCGGCATACAAACCGAAATAGACATACCCACAGAGAACCCAGAACAGGCAGTTGAAGAACTCGCTGACTTTAGTGAAACTGAACAAATGATGTTCTGCAATATGAATGCAGAACCCGGAGAACCGACAAAAGATTTCAAGATAGAAATAGAAGAACATCGTGTAAATATGCCGTCGCCAAACATAGCAGTCGACAAGGAATCACTTGACACACCTCGACCTGCTACTCCAAATAACAATAAACGCAAAAAGAATATAGAATATGATCCCTTGCCATGCATAAAGAAAAATATTAAGGATATTGCCGACGAGGAAAAATAAGTGTTTCTTGATTTATGCGATACTTTTTTATCACATGGCCTAACTACTTTAGCAAAAGCGCAGGCCTATATTATTCCTGGAAACAAAAAAGCATTCGTAGATAACAAAGATTATGTAGCGTTATGTTTCCAATTATACTTGACGACTCCACATGTATACGCTTTTTTGCAGAGCATCCTAGATCTACCGTCCCCCAATGTTCTCAAGCATGCTACTCCGATCACAACCAGAATAAATGAAACAGTCATGTCTGTTCTTAAAACTAAAGTATATAATATGACAGACTTGGAGAAAAACTGCTCAGTCGCTGTTAGCACAATTGATTTAAAGGGACAATTATTCTACGACACAAAAGAGGATAAAATACACGGTTTCAATGAAGTCGATGGAGAGCAGACGATGGCAACTGCCAAATATGCTTTAGTTTTTATGGTGCGTGGAATATTTGTCAATTGGAAGCAACCTATAACATACGCATTACTCTCCGAATATCCAAATCACACCCAGGTAGATAAGTGGATTGATGATGTCCTGAAAAAACTGGTTGAAATTGGATTTAATGTTAGGACCTTTGTTACTGATTACCTACCTGATGTTTATGTTCCAACAAAACTACTTAAAAATAAATCACCTCACAAACATTGCCGCACCGTTACTCAGGACAAGCCTTACTTTATCATCAATAACAAAACAATATACCACATTTATGACAGTTCACATCTTCTAAGCGAGGTTTACGAAACGTTCACACAACATAACTTCCGCTTCGGCAATCGAGTAGCAAAGTACGACCACATCAAACAATTTTACAATGAAGATAAAACTAAGATCTTAAAAATTGCTCCAAAATTGACAGAAAAGCATATTGAACCTCAGAAATTAAATAACAAAAACATATCTTTCTCGAAAGAAGTGTTAAGTGACGCCGTGGCCACCGGAATATCTACATATGTTAATTTTAAAGTCATTCACGAGTCTGGGAATGACACTGTTGATTTTATTAAATTAATTACCCTATTACACAACGCAATAGATCATTCCAGCACAGAAGGTAACAAGCGATATCTTGAAGAGATGTTGTCGTTTTTCCACAATCTGATAGTAATAGATCCAAAGAATGGAAATAATGTTACATCAAATGTTAAATTTATTAAAAGTTTTCAGATAACAATCAAGTCAGTCTTAATGTTACTTCAAGATCTTCCATCAAAAAGAATCACTACACTACCAACTAGGAGACTGAATCTAGGAGTTGAGAACTTTTTAGGGCAAGTAAGGACAAAATCTGGAAAAACCACTAAGCCGAGACTTCGACAATTCATTACTGCTTTTCGAAAAATGTTATACTCGCACATAATAAAACCAACGAAAAGTGGAAACTGTGATATGAACAACGTTATCGCTACTGTAAATAAACTAATAGAATTGTTTGTTGACACGGATGACAACGCAGCTCCAGATGATAATGAATACAATTCTATAGAAATTGCGCCCTATCTGTATAAAGATCTGGACGTACCTGTGACACATTCCATCTTTTACATATCCATTTTTCTATTGGAGAAATGTTTAGATATACACGAGCACTGTGAGATTCTGAGGACATACGCGAAGCCTATTATACACAATGACACCTCAAATTTTAAGTATAAAAGGTACTTTTATTACAGCAATTGTACAAATTCCCAACTGGTTATCGTGCCCTGCGACGACTTCGTGAGTTATGTTCAGAAACTCGAAGAAAAGTTTCGTACTTCTTTTGAAGAGAAGCACATAAACCGCAAGATAGCAGCTTCTATCTACCAGGAAATCAAAGAGATAAACATTTCGCCACCGCCATGCCCTTGTTTTCCGATAGTATATTCAAAAAAGCTTTTCATTAGCACGAGAATTTTCTACACTATGAAATTTATGCATACGTAAATTTCTATAAGTATTATTTTAAAAAAAAACATTAGTAATGCAAGCTGTTATGTACTTGTCTATGCATGGAAGAAGAAAAGAGTATCTGTCATTATGATTAGTGTCATTCATAAATAAATACGAAAATATTATGTTACATTAGTGGTAATATTATTTCAATATACAATACAAGCTATTCTTGTTCTTCAAAGGCTGTTTTGCTCAAGTCAAGTTTGTTGTTACACACATGTTTAATGACCTATGCCAACATAGCCTAGAAAAACAAATTCTCCAATGAAATAAAATGCTGTGACATTAAAATGTTTTCTTTTAGTTATATACTATTTCTTTTATGTCATTAACTGACATGTTTATGGCAATGCACAGGTATCGAAATTTCAATAAAATAGGTAGTTTATTTATGATTTAAATGTTGTGGACGTTCCTACAGATTTCCTTTAAGTATGATATTTCATCATACATATAAGGAGTTGCAACCATCCACAGTTCAAACTTGGTCAGTTTGCAATACAAAGGTAAAGTCCCTTAAAACAAGCGACAAAAGGCCTGCCACATCACTCAAATTGATGTCGAATTCACGTCAATGTATGTAAATTTAAGTAGCTTGCGGGACTTGGCAGATTGAAAACCCTTAAAAAAAAGATAAAGATAAAAGATATTTATTCAGTAAGTAGGCCACACGGGCACTTTTACACGTCAAAATCTACCAGCGCTTCCCAAGAGGAGACCACTGCTGAGAAGAAGCGCCGCAAGAAACTCAACAGTTAGTCATTTTTTTTATAGAATATTCACTTATGACAATGATACTACTTATTCTAGCATTATATAAAACTATAAAAATATTATAAAATATCTGCGTAGTTCTGCAGGAAAACATGTCAGAATTATTACGAAAAAAAATTAAAAAAATAGCATATATATATATATATACATACCTTTATATGCGTACTTACCATTAGCAATATCCATGTCGTCAATGAAGTCCATGAGGCTGCTGAAAGCATTGTTGACGTCCTCAGGTAAAGGCTCACCCAGTTGTATGCTGTGGATCTTTTCAGTGTCTGACAAAATCTTGATGGAGTTTTGGAGAACTTCTGCCACATCTAAGGTCAGGCTCTTCAGGGCTTCTTCGAGGAATTTGCGGCGCTGCATTAATAATAAAATTATATTTATCAATGACATATTAAAAGTGGTAAAAAAAAACACTCCAAACAACCTTATATAGATTTCCCAGACAATAATAGGCATTTGGTTGGTATGTGTAAAGATATTATACAAATCAAATTAGCTGACCTCTTAATTTTTTTTAAATTATACCAATACAGAAAGAAAGCAAAATAAGGGTCAGGTAAGACCATCTCATTTCACACGATAATATAATAATTACCTCGTCATCCATGGGACCTAGGTCTGAGTTTCCCGGTGCATCTTCAGCCTTTGTTGCTTCCATGGCAAACCGAAGGAGACCCTGGGATGAACATTTTATTTTATTTGAATATTATACACAATTACAATTGATTAGATAATACAATTTACAGACAGAGACAAGTATTATTTACATTAATGAATTGTAGGACATTTATACAAAAAAAAAGTGAAATTTCCTTAATTTTGATGTGATTTTCAGTGTTTAAAGACTCAAATAATAATATTCTTGTTAAAATACTCCTAATAAATTTGAGACAATCCGCGAACATGAATTTATACAGCTATAACTTAATATTAATTACTTAAAAAATAAATAAATATCAGGGGTCAATCTCACACAAAAATTTACCTAGTCCCAAACTAAGCTCTAGACTTGTACTATGTGTACCAGGCAACAATATACTTATGTAGGGAAATATATACTAAGAAAACATCCATGACTCAGGAACAAATACTCGCATTCATCAAATATTTGCCCATACCGGGATTGGAACCCGGGACTGCTAACTTCGTAGGCAGGGTCACTACCAACTAGGCTAACCGCGTCGTCACGTCGTAACTTGGGCCATAGGTGTTCTTACTCAACAAAAAGCTTTTGATTTTCAAGAAAGCTTCCAAGTATCACCATAAAAATGGTTTTCCTATTTAGTTAGGTCCTCCTCTAACCCCGGATAGTACTCTCGACAGTTAGTGATGTGATAAATTTTTTGCAAAAAATCAAAACTTTGACCCTTCTGATTTTGGGCTTGGCTTCCTGAAAACTTTGTAAGTAATGGTTTTTTGGGTTATTGTTGGTACTGGTATCATGTCCAAGTGGAGTTTTGTACCTAAGGTTTATATGATCAATTTTTTTGCAAATTTCCCCTTAACTTCCAAGTGCTTCCTAGTTGACGTGTAAGAAATGGATATTTGGCTTCTGTAGGTATAGGTATATGGCACTATACATGTCTCCAAGGCTAGTTCTATGACACACTTTTTTAGCCCTGGGACATCGGTCTGTTATGCCAATTGTCTGTGTCTAAACATGTTGCCTAGTAACATAGGTACTAGGAACATCTGTTCTCAACAAGAACAGAAATTTTAAATTAGTGATGGTTACTTTGCAAGTCATTTCTTAACTAGATAACTCTTATTAAAAATGTCTCCGATGAATCTAAATTTGTTCATTAAAACACTTAAAATCAGATGTAGTTCTAAACGGTAATTTACATATATCTCTTAAGACAGAAATTGGGGCAATTTACCTGTAAGTTCCGTGGCTGCCGCGGCTGCTCCGACACGGGCTGGGCATTTTCGGTCCTGCTTGGAAACGTTAGGGCTCCGGCAATAGGATTCGCGGCTCCAGATTGATTCGAACTCATGTTTTATGTTATGTATGAAGACAGTATATCAATCACGTTAAAAACAAGTTAAATGGTCGCAGTTAAGCCACTAGTTGAATCACTTCAAAAGTATGGGTTTATATTATTGTAGTAAAATGAATCAGAAAAGTAATTAAACTTCTAGAGCGCTTTAGTTTATTCGGGGTTATTCTAGAAAACAACAAACTAACACATTTTTGGAACTGTCAATGTCATATTGACAGCGGAACATCCGGTGTCCGACTTAGGCCGGCCATACACAGTATGAATTTTAAGAATCTGAATTCATATTATTAATTCAGAAAGCACGGAATTGCATACAATTTAACTATCATCCACACACAATCTGATTTTTTCAGATTATTAATTTCTCAAATTGATCTGACAGAACGCACCTCTTTCTATACATTAACTATGGACGAGCACACACACTCTGGATTCAGAATATTCAGATTATGAATTCAGATTCTTAAAATTCATACTGTGTAAGGCCGGCCTTAGAGATAAGTATAATCTTTTAGTAATATGTAAAAAACTATTACTTTTATTTACTGCGAATAATAATACATTCATCCAAACATATTACTGTCATTATAAATGTAGAAGTTTTTGCTGGAGTAAGGAAATATTTTAACTGAAAAGTAATTCGTAAGCATTTTTCAAAAGTCTTTGGATATAGTACCTTTAAATCGGACAACAGGATAAGGCCGGCCACAGACCTACCGATTCTGTTCTAGGTAGAATAGAAAAGAAAAGAATTGAAACCGGAAGGCTAGAATGCAAAACAAAATGTACCACTTCGTCACATACCTACCGACCCAGACCCGCCAGAATGCGCGGTCAGAAAGCAACCGGCCAGCATCGCCGATCAGAACGTTCTGGCTGGTCAGAAAGAGATGTAATTTACGTACTAGCTCCGTATATCGACACGCAGCCCGGTTGCAATCCGGCAACGGCGATTTTACCTCAGTATGCCTGCAACTGTGCGCTTGAAAACATCTTGTGAGTGACCGTTTTGAGCTTAAAAAAATGGCGGAATCAACAGAGACCCTTATGATACTTGTTGGAAAATTTGATTAGTTACTTATAAACTAACGGTGTTCACAACCATACGGTGACATATAATGAATCGAAAAGTAAGCGAAATAAGGTAGGTAATGGCATTTATTTACTTGCGACGAAAAAATTGCATTGAAGATTAATATGAATATTCCTTTTTCCGGGATTATAGGAAGTAATTTCACGTAATAGGTATCTAATATTCAATGAAATAAGTTAAAATACAAATGAAAAATAATAGAATTAGAAAATAAATATAATGGAAGCCATTAATTTAAACAATCATAAAAAAAAACAGATCTATTAATCATCGTCCATTATGATTTTTCACGTAGTAAGTACACTCAGAGACATCAATTAATTTTTAAGTTTCATTAAAGTTGCTGCGTCTTATGCTGTTGCTATAGCAAAGAAAGTGACAGCAGCAACTTTAATAAAACTTAAAAATTAATTGAAGTCTCTGAGTGCGGCAGTAAGTACGTTACGTCTCACGGCAAGCGCTTGATAACGACTGAGCGGGAATCAAGAATTCAAGAAAGACCGGCGCCCGACGTGTGTGTGACGATGAACCCGGATTTAACAGAACAGAATCGGTAGGTCTGTGGCCGGCCTAATTCCTACGCAACTTTTTGTTGCTTGGGATACTAGATATTACTGATATTATCCAAACTTATGTATGTCACTTAAGTAGGTTTATCAAATGCTGCCAGTGGACCTATATTATTGCTGTTTATCGCGTATAATATAATCCTTTTGATAGTGATATCTTATCTTAGAGATATTGCGGAGGCGCAAAACTACAATAACAAGAGAGTTGGAAGCAACACACATCATAACAAGATTCTATTTATTAGTTTAAATTTCGCTTTTAACAACATTTTAAACTTTAGTATATATTATTCGGTAAAGAGTTTAAAAATCAAAAGGATTTTCAAAAACCAACTCGGTAAGTAAAGTAATTAGAGTATAAGTACATAATTATAATGCCTAGCCTATACATATACATTCGTGGCCAGATAATTAGGAACTCTTGTGTTTTTTAGGGTTTCGTACCGAAATGGTAAAAAAGGAACCCTTATGGAGATTTCGTTGTCTGTCTGTCTGTATGTCACAGCAGTTTTTCTCGGCACCTAAACAAGTTATCAACTTGAAATTTGGCTTTGTTGTATAACTTGCTTGCTCGCATCTGTTTTTAGTAAAAAAAATGTAAACATTATTTTATAAATAATTGAAAAGGGGTCTAGAAATAGAATAGAGGGGGGGGTTGAAAAATGAAAGTGATTTGATTATAGCAAGTGGGGTGTCATATGAAAGGTCTCAATCTGCACATTTCAAAACTTTTTGATTAATAGCCAAAAATGTTCAAAAAATAACCGTTCCCCCTTATCTCCGAAGTTTATGAACCGAAAAATCTGAAAAATTCTTAACGTATACATAATTACCTATATTTTACGGGAATAATAAAAACAAGTGTTCAAAATTTATAGTTTTCGAGAAATTGACAAAAAACTTCAAAGATCGGTATTAAAATTTAAGCAAGTCAAAATGGACCTTATTGCATACAATTAAGTAACATAAAAAGGTATATTTTTGAATTACGGACTTAAATACGGAACCCTCGGTGCGCGAAGCCCGACTCGCACTTGACCGGTTTTTTCCCATACAATTGACTTCAAATAATGATTTACCGAAATTGACCACCAATCGAAAAGTAGGTACCTACTTGAACAATTTTATTATTATGTACAATTTACTTAAGACCATCACACCGGTAGCACACCTCCGCCGCGGAACTGTAAGTAGCGAAACTCTAGCAACGAAATAAAGTTCAATTTCGTATTAAATATCACGATTCCGCCACAGTTTCGCGGTTTCGCGGCGGAGGTGTGCTACCGGCATTAACAAAGGTTTATACTAAAGTAGAATTAATTTCTATTGAAATTTGAAACTGACCTTTTATTTTATAGGTATTTAAATACAGGGTGCTCACGCATCCATACAATATTTTTGAACTTTGTATGAACGCCGAAGATTTTTTTCAAATCCTTCTAAAATTAAAGCTACTTTTTCAGCCACATATCTACACACCACATATGCATCACGTTAACCTTACTTTATTAATTAGCGATAAATGTAACTCACAATAAAATTAGGTAGTCAATACATTTTTTGACTGGTGGTCAATTTCGGTAAGTCATATTTAGATTTTGGCCGTCAGCGGCGTCAGCCCGCCCGACAGACTCGGGGCGGCCGGTGGACTGTTAGTCTGTGTTGCCCTTAAAAGATCATGGTATAAAAAACCATTCGAACTGCACTTCTTCTTTTTAACTTGAAGTTGACAGATGTTGCCATTTGTAATTTCCAGCAATGCCGCCACGCGAGGACATTATCGCGCCGCCTGAGCGCGTACCAGTCGAGCAGCGCCCGCACCCGCCCGCGCCGGGCCGACTGCAGCGCCCCCCGCACGACCACCCCGCCACCTACATCCGACCACCAAACACAACGCGCACTAATGTCGTCATTCGACGCTAGATGGCACTGATTCAACATAATGTATCTATAGATGTGTTGTAGTAGCCAATGCGTGTGCTACACGGTTTTAAACCAGAGTGTACACTCTCGCCGAGGCTGGACGAGGTGAGTATGCCGTCCTTTTCTAACTTATTATATGTTTGTGAAGGACGGCAAGCCTGCCTCGGAGTGTCCCGGCGAGAGTGTACAGCCGCCATAAAACAGGCGGTTTAAAACCGTGTAGACAGTGGTTTTAAACCAAATTTCGTATGACCTTTAAATGCCTTTGGCAGACAGCCTAGGCGTGCGCTACAAACAAATGAGCTTGTTTGATACCGTGTAGCAGCTCGCTTCTACCAAGGTGACCTTGGTTTAAAAACGTGGTTTAAAACCGTGTAGCACACGCTTAAGTAAGATTTAAGAAACCTCGTTCAAAAACTCAGCTGACAGCGTCGCAATTTTTCGTTAATCTTCGAATGAAATCGAAATGAAATTGATTGATTTTCTCAAATCTATTCTCTTAAGCGTGTAGACTATAATTGTACATTTACACAGTAAAAACATGTTTATGTTTAAAATATTAGAAAAGAACTCCAATCAATAAAAAAGTGAGTAGGTAATCACATTGAAGTACCCGCCCCGGATACATTAAAATTGGGACATTAAAAAACCGGCAAAGTGGGAGTCGGACACGAAGGGTTTCGTAGGTACCTAATCGAGCAAAAAACGCCGATAAAATCACTTTTTTTTTGTAATATTTGTTGTTGTACTTTTAGCAGCAATAGAAATACACACTTTGAAAATTTCAACTGTGTACATATAACGGTTCATGTGATGCCGCCCGCTAACAGACAGACAGACATACGGACGGACGGACAGCGGAGGGAGACACCTTCCATGAGCAACCTTGGGTACGGAATCCTAAAAAAAGCGAAAAGAAGATGTCGCTTTTGTAAGACGGTTCCGTTAAATCTGGCAACTTTGCCAAGGGATGGTTAGTTGCCGCCTGTAGTGTAGTGTGCTATCACCAGTGATCGGAATAGGTAGAGTATATTTACCTAAACTTGATGCATACGTTCATTCGATAATGTGTTCCCATCTCACTCACGCATGAATGAACAAGCGTCAAGCTTAGGTAAATATACTCTACCTATTCCGATCACTGGCTATCACACATCCTTATTTACCATAAAATTGGTAAAGTTTTAAGTTTGTACCCATACTGTATGGGTACAAACAATGTTATAGGTTATAGTAAATAAGGATTCGTGATAGCACACTACAAAGATAAATCCCATGGCAAAAAGTTGCCATATTTCACGGTTCTTAACGTATTTTTAGTTGAAATAACCTAAAAAACAGTCTATCATGATATTTCAATTCTCTGTAATTAGTCATTACTTTAAGCCACAAATAATAACTACGCTAGGTTATGTACTGTCTGTGCTTTAAGCAGTCGTTAGATTTGTTTATGTTTTATAACATAGATGGCTCTGTTACAAACTTATTGTCATAAGGGTGAATCAACTTTTAAGGTACTCCTTTTCTTTTGCGGCACTAAAACTTTCCTGGTGAATTATGATTAATAATAATTTATGAATATTAAAATCAGACCATAAAATTTACAGATTCCACATGTTATGTTATTCACCCATAAAACAATGTTGCTGCATGGCGTCCTAAAAATTTACTAAAATTTACGTTGACTGACATTGGTGCCATCTATTGAAGAAACTTGCAAAACAGGGACGATGATTTGATTACATTATTATTGTTAAGGTGGGTCGTCACGTTAAGTTACGAAAAATAACAGCGACGAGGGCGCTGAAATAAACTTTCAGGTTGAAGATTTATGGCGAAAATTAATCATTTATATTTTTTTTTTGTGATTCGCGGAATAATACACAAGATATTATATTCCATACCTTCTGCATTCGCGGTACAATATTTTTGTAACGATATTTGTGTTCGAATTTAGGTATTTGTTAGGTATGTAAATAGATTGTAATTTGTTTTTTCGTATTCTCCGCATAGGTAGGTATCACAAAAACATTTTGATTTGATTGGATTGTGAGTTGAAGGCTTTCTATGCAAACGGCGATAACGTTTTCCACCCCTTGAATGTTAACCGATTTCGACTAATATTTGATACCTATGTGGTCTGTCGGATCAATTATGTACGTACGGAGGGGGTGGAAAACGTTATCGCCGTTAGTATCGAAAGTCGTCAACTCACAATCCTCTTAACAGCTAAATTGGTAGAGACGTTATATACTTGGAAGCAAACAAATCGAGCCACCCTTACAGTTTTCACATGAATGCGATTTTGTAAACAAGATAATTTCTTCCAAGAGGAAGAATATATCTTTAAGACAGTATCAAGTTAAGGAGGTTAGGTTTCATCGGTGTCAAAATTTTAATGATCACGCTTACAGTATTTACAAAAATTGTATTGATGTGACAAAATAATTGCTCAATTTGTTCCAAAGTATAAGTAGTTGATTTCAGCGCCCTCTCTGCGCGGACTCTCAAACCGTTGATCGCGGTGATCAAGTAGAATAAGCGGCAAACAATCATTTTGATTAGGTAATCTAATTTATATCTAAATCTTATCTAAAGTAATATTATTAACTATAAGCGTTAGGATAAAAATAGTTTGATCAGCACACATTAATTAAATGTTGCTTCACACTTTATTCCTAGGTATGTGTATTATAGATAGGTAAATTGTTTATTTTAAATACGTAGGTAGTATTTAAAGATGAAGTATACCTGTAAATGAAATAAAGAAATAAACTTAAAAATAAAGTTTCATTTGTTTTAATTAAATATATGTATTATTGCTAACATAGCAAGTATACCTACTGAAGCTGCAAGAATAGAACAATTATTTTTTAAATAAATTAGCTAAAAATATTATTTCGACACGGTTATAGGTATATCAATTACCTACATCTGTAATAAATAACAGGATTTTCCAATGTTTTTTAACCGATTTTGCTGTGCCCAATTAGGACATGCAAATGTATAATGTGAATGTACGGCTCCTATAATCTTAATTTTGTTTGTTTCATGATGATTGCTAAAGTAGGTAGGTATTACAAGATTACAACTTTGGAACATCAACTTTGTCCTCGATCAGATGCTTTGCATTTTATGTAAAAATGGATGTAATAAACGAAGGTCTGCTTCTAGTCTCAAATAATACATTTTTAACGTTATCTATAGGCATTGTAGTAAAACCAACCATTGATGAAACTGTATAAGAATTTAGGACTTCTTAAACAAATAAACTTCTTCCTTTTAACAAATGAAATTTTCACCGAAGGTTCAAGGTTTAACCTATTTCAACGTATAACAGCAGGATGAGCAGGACACATGTTTTTTTATAAAAAGGCATTTCAAATAGAGCATCGTTTCGAAAAGCATAAATATAATACCATTCATGGTTTCGGCGCTGTAAAACAGCGTTTTGTTTAATTTTTAGCTTTAAATGTTGATTGGGTGATGGAGACACACTTCATGAATTCCGAATCCATGATGCCCATTGACACCACATTGACCCAGATGACACAGCTAAGCTGACAGCTGTCAATCTAGTAAGTACGTATCTTAAATCTTTGACTTAAATATTGACACTTGAAAGGGAAATAGGTGAACTGAATTACGTACTAATCAAAGTCCTCTGATAAACCCTTTGCTGGAGCCAATACCGAACAAACGTGAAAAAAGAACGACAATGTTGCAAGACTTGCAAGCGAACACGGCAGGTGTCATTATTCCCTCATCATAATTGATTGGTAGCAAATAATAAAAATAAACACTAGCACGGAGCGGCAACGTCGCGCTATCGACCCGTGCCGTGAAAGCGACAAAGTTTCTTCTCACTACACAACTACAAAAGTAGGTATGCGAGACGGCAGAATATAAACACTCATTCGCGCTGGCGGCACGCTGCTGCTCGCACTGTTCCGGCCACTTATTTGAACGCTCAAAAACCGAGTAAAAGAATGACGGCATAATATGCCAAAAATTCGTAGGTAAATTTTATAAAGGAAACAAGAATACGTTAAATCAGTGGGTAGCAACTAGGAAATAAAGTTATTCTTGTGCTGCTCTTTTGAAACGAGCTCGCTCTCATTTTTCGTGATTAGTAATAAAGATAATCTCGACTACGAGATATCTGGGGAAAAGAAAGGCCGTTTTCTAGTAAAAGAAGCACTCGGGGGTTGCTGAGTCAATGACTAAATAATATTTATGTATACCAACGAACCAGCCTATCCGGCTTTGGCGAGCAAAAGATTGTTAATCTGCGATCTTAGGCTGGCTACAGACCTACCGATTCAGTTCCGATTCTGTTCTGTTCTACAAGAACTAAATAGAATCCGGGTTCATTGTCACACACCGGGGACCGGTCTTTCTTAAAGCGCGTCAAACACGGAGCTACAATATATATATTTTGGTATATTAATATACATATATTACAGCAAGGCATCTTATGATACATTTTTGTATATTTTCCCTCCTAGTTGACAGAGTCCACACACACGCATCTATATTAATATAAATTATAGCTGCGTGTTTGGACTCTTGTCAACTATAACGGAAAATATATCGTAATAAATACCGTGCTAATTACAGCACGGTACCTATTGCGATATATTTTCCGACTAACGAGAAACGAGACTAACGATATAATCTATCTCGTTAATTTATAAGTAATCTAATTTTTCAACAAATAATATAAGGGTCTCTGTTGATTCTGCGATTTTTTAAGCTCCAAAACGATCACTCACAAGATGTTTTCAAGCGCACAGTTGCAGGCATACTGAGGTAAAATCGCCGGCGCCGGGTTGCAACCGGGCTGTGTGTGGCGATATACGGAGCTAGTACGTAAACCACGCCTCTTTCTGACCAGCCAGAACGCATTTTGGCCGAACCGGGTCGGTAGGTATGTGACGAGTGTCACGAGTGGTACATTTTGTATTGCATTCTAACCTTCCGATTACAATTCTTTTCTGGTCTGTTCTACAGGTTCTACTAGAACAGAACAGAATCGGTAGGTCTGTGGCCGGCCTTAGTCGCTAGTTATGCTTGCTTCTCCATAAATACGTAGGGACCCGTTTTAATTTGCAAACGACATATACCTATTTAAGTATAAGAACACAACCGTATGGCTTTTATACAATTTAGATTTTGAAGGCTTTTAGGGCTGAATTTTAGGATGACGTAGTTAAGCGAGTCCGGCCTTTCTATTTTTTAGACCTAGCATAGCAACTTTAAATTCCATTTTACAAATTAATGTAGCCAGATTTTGTACCCTACGTCATAGCCTACATTATGACTTTCCTACGAGCTTGCAATAACCAACAACACCTTCTACGTTCCTACATGGGAACATTGGGAACTATAAAAATGAAAGCACCATGCATGCACCATGGCAAATTTTGTCTAATGTGCTATAACTATTTATACAAAGCGACGTTGCCGCTCCGTGCGCCGTACGTTCCATTCCACAAGAACCACAAGTATCTTGACCGCATGTAGGCGTATTATTTGAATTTAAATTATTATTAGATAGAGACCACTCGATCAAAATTTAAATGCATATTGAATACACTTTCCTAGGTGTTTAGATGTTGTGAAGTAGGGGGTCCTAATGTTTGTAATTTTACGGACGGATAATTTTTTGTACATTAATGTTAAAAATATTATAGGTAAATCCCTACCTACGGTCTGACAGATAAGATAAGTAATGAACTATAAATAAGAAAAGGAAAAAAAGATATACACAGTCGAACATATACTAGTTAGAACCTCCTCATTTTTAAGTCATTTTTTTAAATTATCATTTGAGGTGGCTATGTCATCTATTGCTAGACACACACGGTCAGTTAAACTGATCAGTTAACTGACGTACATGTATCCAAAAGCTGACCATGAGTTCGTATAATTTCAACTTAGGATTTCACAGTCAATACACCTTTTGGATGTAGGTACGTCAGTTGAACTGGATCGGTTTAACTGATCGTGTGTGTCTAGCATATATGTGCATATGTATGACACACAAATGAAAAGACAAGGCCGAACAGTATAACCACAGACCCCAATATACGAAGTGAAGTAAGCAGTAGTACATATATTCGCAGAACAGAGTAGGTAAGTACGCAACAGTCGCACACACGTACACGTATCGATCGTGTAAGCTTACAACTGCGTAATTCTCTAACGCGAGGGGTGAGCTCGAAATCCAGAATTCGAGATCACCGGCCCATCCATCCACTATATAGTATCCACATACGTTCCGAGTTCATTCTATCTGTTAATCGAATCAAATCAGAGATGTGAAGAAAGAAGGTACGCTGCTTCTGTTGAAAATAATTCCCAGTATATTTTTATACTGTAATGTAAGCAGCTTAGTAGGGTATTCCAAATGAAAACATAATCCTAAGAATTTAAAACCTTTTTACAAGTCTATTAAAAATTCAAAACAAAGCTACGAATACAATATATATGAATGTGGGAACGGGGTTCTCTGACCCACCCGCCCGCGGGCGACGGGCGACGGACGCGGGCGTATTGCCGTTGAGCTTGGGCTTTTGAGTGTACTTTTCTTTCCGATTTTCAACAATATCTGGTTTTGTGAAAAATAATTGAGTATATATAGTGTAATGTAGTTACACTCGAATCTCGATGAATCGGTAATAATAATAATATTCTCAGTTCATTCAATTGTTTTACACTTACGTAGGTAGGTAACATGAAAATATCCAAACGGTGATAAGCTCAAAATAATATGTAAGTAGGTATCTACTTGAAAGAGTTGAAAGTCACCGATGTGCAAAATAAAAATTGTCCGCAAAACAAATACGCGAAGAAATAACTTTAGGCATTCGCAGATGCGTCTTTTTTCTTAGGAGGGCAGACTGATAAAACGGAAAAAACAAAATTTTCGTACTGAAAACCTCGGTCTTTTATCTGCTATCGTGCGCAGTTTGACTTTTAACAGCTTGTCTTTCTCATCTTCAGGCGCCGTCAAAACCTGCCAAGTTCCAGGCAGCAGAGACAGAGACGTATATAGCAGTCACATAGCCCTGTTTCCTTTGCTGCCTGCAACTTGGCAGGTTTTAAAAGTTCATGATACGGCCCCCGCTTGCCCTGGTATGTAGTTGTAACCCAAATCTGGCTTAATCGCTAGATAGGTACAGAATGCGAGGCCCCTAAGAACACCAATAGCAACAATACAAATTAAAAAGCTGTACTAGACAGACAGTATATCGAAAGAATTTTCTTCTGGAATAAGGGATCCCATACATACAAAATTAAACCCTCAAGCAAAAGTGAAAGCGCCACGTCACTTGAAAACTGAGTCATGTCATGACATGTACTATGTTATGTACATACACTTGTGGTGCGTAGCTCGCAAGGGCGATTTTCCCGGGGCGGCCTAGGAGGGAAGCTCCCTCAGGGATGGGGCGACCTTCGCGGATCCCGACATATAATTACTGTCGGCCCGACAGCCGACAGCCCTGCCACGTAGCGTAGCGTAACCAAACGTTGCGTAAAATGCGGGACGTGGTTCTTTTGTTATTTTTTCTTTACCTATAGTATAAAATAGTAAAAAAAAGTAAGAACGTGAATTTGTAGGAATCTGTACCAATTCAGACAACCATCATTTACATTAAGTAGGTACATGTGAGACCGGGGATTTAACTAACTGTCATGCGATCACATGTCATCACCTAGGAATGTCAATTTCAAACGCTGACAGATAATTCTTGATTTTCGCAGAAAGCATCTTGTTTAACTCTACAGTAATGGGCTTCGGAAAAAATACTTATACAAGGTACCTATTAATAATCTGAATTTCATAAGGATTTCATAGGTACTAGGTACTACAATTTAGCTCAATCTATTTTAACCACTTTAAATATATACACATATTATGTGATTTTAATTTAAGACAATAAGTAATTCATCTCTTTGAAATTGTCTGGCTGTTCTGTTCTGTTGTTTTGAATGCACCTCAAAATTATACTAACAAAGTATTTGGTTAACTATTTTGCTTTTAGGAAAAAGTTAGGTACTCGTAGTTTACAATATCTCATGATTTTTATAATATACGGTTACGACCGCGGAATTTTTAATAATATAGCGAATTAATATTTGATACTTAATATTAATTTCCGAATAAATTATAAAAACAACGGGTTATCTAATTATGTCCAGGTTAGGCTAATTTGCTGCGCCTATTCTAGCTACCTTATTAATAAGACAGAAAATTCCCTACTCCATCTACTAAAACCACAACCCTCTAAACCTCTTATGCAGCAAGAGGTAAAAACCAGAATATCCCTCTTTCTCCCTGCAGCCTCTTCACCGTATTCCAACGAACCGCGCAACCGTTACTTGCGTAGCGTCTAACTTAGGCCGGCCCCACACCTACCGATTCTTCCGATTTCAATTCTTTTCTGTTCTTTCAAATCGGAAGGCTAGAAATGCAATACAAAATGTACCACTCGTCACATATCTACCGATCCTGATTCTGGCCGAACCGGGTTCCGATTCTGTTCTGTTTTTGTATCGGAACAGAATCGTTAGTTCTGTGGCCGGTCTTAGGTCGGGGCCGCACTGGTCGGGCGATGGGGCGACGCTACGGCGACTTCAGTACAACTGCGCGACAATTGGGCGATTATTTGTACTGAACGTCAACCATCGCCCCACCAGTGCGGCCCAGGCCTTAGGCACGTCACACACTACATATACATATATTACATTACATTATATTATATTATATCATATCATTCAATATGTCATATCATATCATATCATATCATATCATATCATATCATATTATAGCATAGCAATGCATCTCACGAATAACACGATATATTTTCCGTACTAGTTGACCGAGTCCACAGTCCACACATGCAGATTGTCCTCGCGCACTAGACTACCACGACCACGGCCAGTGGCCGCTGCGACCAAGTTAACTAAAGAAACCTTATGAAAGTCGCGCACTTGGCTGTAACGGCTTCTTTCAACTTGGTCGAAGTCTTCTAGTGCGCAAGGACCCTAAAAATACGTTATACCTCTCATGTTAACTTGACAATACAATCTTGGTGACCCTACTCCATACTTTTTAACGTCCCAGGTTCCTAGAATTAGCCAGGAAATTTTCTTTGCCTTGTAAACTGCCAACGCACTATAGGTGCCGCGGAGGTGCAAAACAGGTTCTTTACGGGGTCCCGAGTGCAGAGACCACCTGGCTTCGTACTTGGTTCAGCAGTTTATAAAAATAGGTACCTAGTCCGTTATACCTACAGTACAGTAGGTATAACGGACCTTATTTTTTATTACCTATTACTTCGGAACCTCGTGTCGTGTTCGTAAAAAATTACAGCATAATATTTTATTTTAGTTAAAAACACTGTTAGTTAAGTAAATATACACTTGGTGAGGTAAGTTCGTTCATTCTGCCTCAGGTGTGGCGTGTCGCTCACTGGAAAGTCTAGGCGGCGTCGAGGCGGCTAAACGGCGCGTCGCTTCTACGTTTTCTATGGCATTACATGGTAGTGCGCTGGAAAGTAGAGGTATAGTATAAATATAGCTATATAAGCGCACTTCCATGTAAGGCCATAGAAAACGTAAACGGGCACGCCTGAGTGATACCTATATTTTATAAAAATTCCACGCATAAAATGAAAACGACACCGTTGGGATGGCTAGCGGATTCTTGCGCTAAACCATTTAACATTATTCACGATGCGTGTATGTCTAGGCTAGGACCTAAAATATAAACTATACCTACCTAAGAACTATACTACTATACTAGAGTCAGGTATCAAAAGGCCCACGAGGGATTTCGCCCGGCCCAGCACTTTCGTAATCCGTGGAACGTGGTACCGAATGCCTGTGCGAGCTGGCAACGCCGCGCGACCTCGCTATCGCCACCCGCGGTGACGCGATTTAAAAGGTCACCAGCCGCGTCGACTGTCCGCTAATGTCTTCGTTTGGCCACGTTTGGCTAAACAATCGTAATTTCATAAATTTTTATTTTATCCCATAACTAAAAAAAATAATCTTACAACGCGACGTGGCGTCTTGTCTTCTGTCCCGCTCGCTTCCGTCCCGTGGCCCCTCCCCTCGCCCGCCGCGCCGCCTGGCGGCCGCGCTGCGCAACCGCTCGTGTCTACAGCGTTGCCACTTCGTATAATTTCGCTCGACGTAAATTTCATACTAAACAGTTCAATGGACTTTCAGAAAACTAAAAACGTGTCAGTATACGCAAAACGGCATGTGTTAACTGGGAAATCGTCGTTAGTGTTGTTTAAAGCATTAGTTTGCGTTATTTTGTGTGTTTTCTAAGTGCGAAGTTCCGTTGTCGTGTCTTGTGTGGTGTCGCGATCCGCTTGGAGCTACACGTCGGATTACAGCTAAAAAGGTACGTTTAAACTGCTCAGATTCCACGAAAAACTTCGTACTATATCAAGGACTGGTTACCATGTGACATCTAAGAAGAGTGACTTGAAATTGAAATTCTAGAAACTTACTATTTCGTCATAGTTTTCTAGTTCATTTTGCTGCGCAAATAACGGTCTGGTTATCGTGTAAACTAAAGACACCGAG
The DNA here is from genome assembly GCA_963241965.1 of Tortrix viridana. Taxonomy (NCBI): domain Eukaryota; kingdom Metazoa; phylum Arthropoda; class Insecta; order Lepidoptera; family Tortricidae; genus Tortrix; species Tortrix viridana. Next base: position 5,507,647 of record OY725191.1, on the reverse strand, counting down.
CCCCGAGGCTTACGAGGTATATAAACACGTGTTTTGTACCATTACATAAGGCAAAAGATAAGCTTATCACGTTGGTGGCTATAGACATTGTTATTTTTGTCCTCTCGCCCTTTGGCTTTGCAGAAATAGAGCGGCGCCTTCCACGTCCAATAATACATTCGGCTATAGAAACTATTTTAAATACTGCTTTCCTACAACAAGATAACATGACTCGTACAGGCCTTTTAGTGTTGGTAAGGTCCACGCGCCCACCATGTGGTATAAAAAAACATGAACAAAGTAAAAAAAAATGTGGTTCCTACACATGCTAAAAATCGACTCTACAGATCAAGCGATTAATTTTGACACCCTATATGCCAGGTTAGAAATCGCCAGATAAAAATAAACAGTTTTTAAAAGAAAAACTTGAAATTTCGTTAGACGGGTGCGAGTTGGCGTTGCGACGAGAATAGTGTTATTTTAATGATTATTTAGTTATGGTGCTAAAGCTGGCCATACACGCTAGGGTGTACCTGACAGGTTTGCCTGTATAGTTCAACTGCACAGGTAAACCGGAGCGTGTATGTGACACAACTGTGCAGGTACCTATGTCCTCTACTCAGCTCGAGTTTACCTGTGCAGTTCAACTGTACAGGCAAAACTGCGCAGGCATACCCTAGTGTGTATGGCCAGCTTTAACTACGAGTTAAAAACGTGTTTTTTATAGTTATGCTACTTATTAGCTTAATTATTTAAGTTAAGAATTTTAAAGATAAATTGGCACGAGCGGACGTGTAGCTTCAGTATAGAGCCCAGAAAGTTTACCTAGGTAGGACTTTTGTATAAAAAATGTAGGTAGGAAATTCCTACTTGAATTAAATTTATTTTTAACGCCAAAATAGATGCAGTAAGCTGACGACTTGGTACCTACGAAATAAACGTGAACTTAAAAAAAATGCAACTACCTATCAAGCGGATAGTAGGTATGATACAATTAACACTTTGTTTATAGGCCCTTTATCAGGCTGCTAAAATTAGGTAGGTATTTAAGCTTATTTTTTAAGCGAAATTGTCACGTCTTGGTGAACCAGCCGAACCAGAGATAACGATAGTTAGGTAGGTTACATACCTACGATAGGTCCAGAACGCAGAACAAACAATGTAGTGTAGGCATACCGATAACCGATACGTAGATTTTCAAGCTGCTTTGTATAGGTAGATAATTATTAGGTACCTACCTACCTATATTTATCTACGACATCGGTTCTCGAACTTTAAGCCACGGAACCCTTTTGAAATACCTAAGTACATAATTTCACGGAGCCCTAAAATAAGCAAATCTGCTTTTATATTAACTTGTTTTTGAAAAGCCTACCTACTTTACTTATAAGTCTTAGGTATAACATTATTTTAAGGTTAATTTTTCAGTGGAGCCCTTGTAGAAGCCTAACGGAGCTCCAGGGTTTCGGAGCCCCAATTGACAAATTAAATGATCTTACCTACTAGACTTTACTTTAGAAGTTCTGAATTTCTAGGTAGGTATTTCAATTTTACGATCTTCACCATCATCACATCACTGTCATGGAACACTATACATATAAGCAGCAATACGGCGTAGGTAGGTACCTCTTGTGCTAAAGGGGTCCCTAGATGATGCAACGTCAAGGATGCTTGTTAAGGTCTCCGTTGGTAGCCGATTGCACGCAGCAGCAGCAGACGACGTGTCGCCGCGACACTACCGATTTCTTTGTGTTTATATGAAAGCGACGTGTATTTCATTGAAATACATAGAAACCAGTAGTGTCGCGACGACACGTCTGCTGCTGCTGCGTGCAGTCGGCTACCAACTGACACCTTTAAGCATCCGCTCTCATTAAGGGCTCCCTTCCTAGGTGGTCAAAATTGCTTGACAAGCATCAAGCCTGAATATAAACAGCTAAACATGCTTTACAAGCATTGCAAAATTATAATTTTTCATCATGCAATATCAAGCAAGTAGTTTGCTTGTCAAGCACGAAGGTTTACCTTTGAAATATTGACAAACGTTTCATAGAATGTTTTACTTCGCCGAATTTTCATTTCATCGACAGGCATTTCCACGTACAGGAGTTATACATTTTTGGTGGTCACAAGTCTAACCTAACCTAACCCATGCTTAAAATTACTTGAAAACAATAAGGTTTCATCAGAAATTAGCTTTCGATGAAATGAAATTCGGTGAAACGACACATTCGCTAAATAATAATTCGATATTTCAAGGGGCACGAAGCTTTGTTCTTTTTTGTATACCTACCTAGTAACAAAGCAGAAGCTCCATCGCTTAGCCATTTTCTTGCTCAGTCGTTTTTTCTTAACGATTTCTTCCTTTAACATACCTATTAATCAACTCTTCTAATAATAGTGCAGATTTTGTTTAAACATTTCTTTTTCAACAGGCGGATTTGTTCCGAATTCCTTTTTTCGCATAGGTACCTATTTAACGGAAAAAGGAAACAAGTGTCATTTGAAGTTAAATTTATTTCGAACTTTGAATGCATTTTACTTTAGGTTTCAATGTGGAATGATCTTTTAATCAAAGCTATTGCGTTTTACTTTCAAACGTGCGTTTTGTTAACGTCAAACATGTGCACACCACAGAAAAATCCAGGAATGAGTTTGGCCTCGTCTAATGGGGCTTCCACATGATCCACACGATACAATTTTACGATTTTATTTGACTAGATTGGCAATCGAATTGTGCAGTGTGGATAGAATATGAAATTGAAGGCCATCCGCTCTACTCGAAATAAAACTAAATTGGCGATCTTCAATGTACGTGTGGACGGACAATCAGATTATATATCCAATTCAATTGGCCAATCAAATTGTATCGTGTGGATGCCCCTTAAACAATACGGGCCAGGCCAGCGGTGGCTTTTGAAGAACTGGCGCCAGCGCACTGGCTTCGTAGGTATAAACAAGGCTTTAATTTCCATACTCACTACGGCCGCATGGCCAACCGCCATTTTGTTATTCGTAACGTGCACTATCCTACCAACTGAGTCTAGATTTTAATAATTTTAAACGTATGTAACCTACATATAAAAACTAAAAGCTGTAAAATGAAATAACTCAAATAAGGATGCCATCCGTCCGGGATTTTCCGGATTTGTTCTATTTAAAGAGCGTCAGGGCGGGGTTTTATTAAAATTTCCAAACAAAACCCGGAAATTATAAATACTGTAATGAAAAATCATGTTGGTTGTTGGTAACATGGTTAAAGGACATGCATACACTTCTCACCAACGCATAGCTATCTTATTACGTGGACGTTAGCACCGTTATCGTATTTCAAAGATCGTTTCAAATTAGATATTGCAAAATAGCAAGATAATCAAAATGCGCTCGCTACATATGCACATCGTGACAATAATAATTAGTATAATTACCTACGCGTTTATGATTATACTCAGGTAATAAAATAAATAAATCAGCTGTAAATTTGGACCCCCAACAGTGTTGTTTTCCGTGCGGCTTATTATTGGCTAGGACATTTTATCCTCCTAAGGCCCACGTCAAATTTCGCTAGTTCGAAAAAGAATCTTATGTCAGTCAACAAAGGTTAAGTAATTTTGACAATTGTCCTAAATATAGGACGTTGGACCTCAGGAGGTTAAAGCAGGCACGTTCGAACTACCTATGTGCAACTACCTACCTATAAGCTTAATTCTATTACCAAGGACCATATATAATAGGACTGACAATCACATACAAAAAAACGTAACTCTGAAATAGCTCAAAATTCGGTATTAAAACTAGATGGCGCTGCTTTGTAGCCTGGAAGTGGCAAAAATGTTATTTTCACCATTATTTTCTCGTGATTTTTTTATTTTTTAAGAACAAACGTCTAAGTTCTTTATTTTAACACCATAATATCACTTCTATACACAACTTTTAAATATTATATTTTTACTCGTCAACAGCGTGAAACAGGTCGTATTTAATAGATGGCACTACCTCTGGAATCATTGATTGCTCAAGGTTGCTCGCTGGTTTGCCAATTTTTGCTACATAAAATAACTAGATGGCGTTGGTGCACTGGTAAAATGTGGATAAAATTACGCATATATTGACAAATTCGAGATTTTCCACGAACTAAACAGTCACTAACGTAATTTGGTGCTGTTAGAAAAGTTTTATACGTAAGAAGTTTGTTTTTCGTAAAATATGGATGTAATAATCAAGGATGTAGGTAATAGTATACCTAATAAATGAAAACGGATTAGAATAATTATGTACCTACTACCGTTTCCCGCTGCCGCAAATATGGGTCAGATTAAAATGTTTTTATTTTTAGGGTTCCGTAGTCCTACAAGAAACCCATATACTTACCTAGTTTCGCCATGTCCGTCCGTCCGCTGCCTAGCTTAGAGGCTGTTAGTACTAGAAAGCTGTAATTTTACGTAGGTCAGTAGGTACGTAAACCTACCAGGACCAAATACATATTTTAACCAGGGCTCGAGCCAGGACCAAATATATCGAAGTCGGTGGCAAGAATCATTGTGTCATATATATTTCATGTACCTATCAAACACTAAATAGGCAATTCCTAGAACTCCTAGGAGGCCGGTCTTTATTTCACCCTTTTTAGTGGGTTTTTGAAGACGGTTTTATTTTTTTGTTAATTATAAAGCGTTATTTAAAAATTATCTTCTGTGAAAATTATCTAATAAATCAGCCGCCATCTTGAACTTTTTAGTTATTCGACCGATTGCTTCCAAAATCGATATCTAGGGATTTGTGTGGTCTCCAACAACGAATCCGTTGACAGAGTGAGAAAAAGTAGCCGCCATCTTGAACTGTTTAGTTATTCAACCGATTGTTTTCAAAATTGATATCTGGGGATTTGAGTGGTCTCCAACAACGAATCCGTTGACAGAATAAGAAAAAGAATCCGCCATCTTGAACATTTTAGTTATTCGACCGATTGCTTCCAAAATTTATATCAGGGGATTTGAGTGGTCTCCGACAACGAATCCGTTGACAGTATGAGAAAAAGAATCCGCCATCTTTAACTTTTTAGTTTTTTGTTCGATTGCTTCTAAAATCAATATCTGGGGATCTGTGTGGTCTCCAACAACGAATCCGGTAACAGAATGAGAAAAAGTAGCTGCCATCTTGAACTTTTTAGTTATTTGACAGATTTCTTCCAAAATCGATATCTGGGGATTTGTATGGTCTCCAACAACGAATCCGTTGACAGAATGAGAAAAAGTACCCGCCATCTTGAACTTATTAGTTATTCGACCGATTGCGTAAGTATGCGTACTAACTTAAGCCCCCATTTCATCCCCTTAGGGGTAGTTTTTCCAAATTCGCCAAAATATTTTTTTTATTTGTTAACAGTAGCCTATATACCAATTCCCACATTTCGAACTTCAAAAATGACCAAACTCCAATACAAATTTTTAACCCCCATTTCAACCCCTTAGGGGTAGTATATCTTAAATCACTGAAAGCATTTTTTATTTATTGACAGTACCCTAAATACACATTTTATACGTTTCTAACTTTAAAACTGACCAGTTTGGTCCCCCGTACAAATTACCACCCTCATTTCATCCCTTAGCCTTTAACAGTAGCCTATATACCAATTTTCACGTTTCTGACTTCAAAATTGACCGAGATCTGATACAAATTTCCACCCCTCATTTCATCAACTTACGGGTAGTTTTTCCAAAATTGCCAAAAATTTTATGATTTTATTTGTTAACATTAGCCTATATATACCAATTTCCACGTTTCTAACTTTAAAATTGAACAAACTCCCATACAGATTACCGCCCCCCATTTCATCCCCTTAGGGGTAGTTTATCCAAAATCGCCGAAAGTAGGATTTTTTATTTGTTAACGGTAGCCTTATACCAATTTCCACGTTTATAACTTGAAAAACCACCAACTTCCCATACTAACTTTAACCCCCCATTTCCACCTCTTAGGGGTATTTTATCCAAAATCACCGAAAGTAGTTTTTTTTTATTTGTTATCAGTAGCCTATATTCAAATTTCCACGTTTCTAACTTGAAAACCGACCAAACTCCCATACAAACTTTAACCCCCCATTTCCACCCCTTAGAGGTAGTTTATCCAAAATCGCCGAAAGTACTATTTTTTATTTGTAAATAAAAGCCTATGTACCAATTTACAGGTCTTTGACTTCAAAAATGTATGACTTCCATACAAACTTCCACCCCCAATTTTTACCACTTGGGGGTTGAATTTCGAAAAATCCCTTCTTAAACGACGCCTACAATGCAAACTCAACCCCCCCTCAAAATTTCAAAGTTCTATCTTTAGCGGTTTGGGCTGGGCGTTGATGAGTCAGTCAGTCAACCGGACATTGCCTTTTATATACTACTCTGTCAAGAAAGTACCGGGAAAAGATCAATAATACACAAACTGTTTGTTAATCATCCAAATTTATTTTATCACCTTCAAAGTATGCTCCTTCAGAAACGATACACTTACGCCAACGAATAATCCAATCATCAAAACATTTTTTAAACGCTGTTTCCGGAATTGAATTCAGTTCTCGGCGCGAATTCTCCTTTATGTCTTCTACCGATTGAAAACGGGTGCCACGAAGTGGTAATTTGAGTTTAGGAAAAAGAAAGAAGTCGGCAGGAGCCATATCTGGTGAATATGGTGGTTGCTCGATGGTATTTGTTGAGTGTTTGGTCAAAAATTCTTTCACAATGATGGCCTTGTGCGAAGGCGCATTATCGTGGTGCAAAATCCAAGAATTTTCATTCCACAAATCTGGCCTTTTTCGTCGAATTTGCTCTCTTAAATGCCGCATAACGCTCAAATAATATTCTTTATTTACCGTTTGACCTTCCGGCAAGAATTCCGAGTGCACAACACCGCGATAGTCAAAGAAAACAGTCAACATGACTTTGACTTTTGATCGACTTTGGCGTGGTTTCTTCGGTTTCGGTTCAGTTGGAAGGCGCCACTCCGAAGCTTGTTGACTAGTTTGCATGTCAAACTCGTAAACCCACGTCTCGTCACCAGTAACAATGCGTTTCATGAATGTTGGGTCGGAATTAACTCGTTCTAGCATGTCCTCAGCGACTCTCATGCGATTGAGTTTTTGGAGAAAATTCAGGTCTTTTGGGACTAGCCGAGCGGTAACATGTTTCATACCCAAATGATTAGTTAAAATAGTACGGATCGACTCGTGAGATACAGAAAGTTCGGCGGCTATCTCTCTCAAAGTTGAATGAGGATTTTCAGTCACTATTTCCTTCACTTTTGCGATGTTAACTTCAGTTGCAGACGTTGATGGCCTACCAGAGCGAGGCAAATCTTCCATCACATCTCGACCGCTTTTGAACGCTTTGTACCACTCATAAACACGTGTTTTTGATAAAGTCGAATCACCGTAAGCCTTCTGTAACATTTTCAGTGACTCCGAACACGAAATTCCATTGGCGATGCAAAATTTAAGTCAAACTCTTTGTTCAATGTTTTTGTCCATTATGAAATTCGCAATACACACTAGATATGATATAACTAAAAACAGCACTGTATTTAATATAAATAACAGATGCAACTCAAACTCCGCGCCAAAATAGAAAACAGTTGTGCCAATCTAACAACAACAAAAAAAACAAAAATTTGAATTTGGAACCATAAACAAATCATCCATTCCCGATACTTTGTTGACTGAATGTATATAGAATTATAAATAAAATTCATATTATAATGCTAAAATAATATTGATTTTTCTTCTCTCCATTCAACGGCAACTCTCAATAACGCCATAAAATGCGCAGTCCCTTCAGTGTCGCTATTATGTATATATAGAGTTTACACGTATATCGTTCGTTCAAATAGTGTGCAGTACACCCACACACTGCTATGGAAACCATATAATATTATCTGAATAGCAATACCCATTATTGAATAATTTAATATTAAATCCATATTTCACTTTTAGAACATCCTGTACATGTTGAAATCGTGCGCTCGCTAGGATAGCGACGAGTCAAATGAATATATTTTGGTATCTTTGTCGTGTGTGGTGCTTAGCTATAATATAATATATATTTTGGTATATTAATATATATTATAGCTCCGTGTGTGACGCGCCTTAAAAGCAATGCAGCAGTGTTGCCAGGTCTATTTTTCACTTTACCCTAGCCTTTGTCAAATTTTATCCCACTTTTGTAGCGTTATTGAAAAATAAACCCAAATTTCAACTATGGTTTAAAATAAACGTTTTGCACAATGACCCTGTTTTCCCACTTTCGTTAAGGAACACTAAAACAGGTGTACATATCAGTTTACTCAGTATTTATCGACAATTTCGACATAGTTCGACCAGTTTTATTTAAATGGATAGAGATTGAGATAGTGAATATCTTAAGTACGTGGGTACGTCTAAGCTACTAATAATAAATTATAATTTTATAAGCCTTTAATATTATTACCACTGATGACATCAAAATGCATATTGCCATTAGGGAGGAGTATATTGTCTTAGGTACCAACCTAAGTGTTATGTTAAGTAAATAAATAAATGTTATGACGATAAAACAAAATACGATTCAACGAAAAAATTACCTTACATTGAGTTCTGTTTTTAGTGTTTTTACCCTAAATCTTGAGAAAATATCCTAAAGTGACATCACTGCTTCTCTTTTATAACTTTTTAAGGTTTGGCGTTTCAATTTTCATTTCAATTCGCGCAGAATCTAAACTTTCTTTTAATCTTTTTAAACTAAAATATAATTGCGGACATTATTTGGGTTCCGAAATTAAATTATAAATAATAAGGTAAACAAACTTTGAAATATATTTCATTTGTAAGTAATAATTATGTAAGTACAAATAATAGTTTAAAAATAGTGAAGTCAGCCGGAACGGACGGAATGTAGTAATGAATCATCCTCGCACCTAACGCCATCTATTCACTTTTTACTGTATCAATTGGAATGTCGTTGAACGCTCGATGGCTGTTACTTCACGCTTGCGCGTCACATAGAAATTGTAAAATTACGACTTTTGAATGAATTGGTACTCTTAGCGGCATCTAGCCACGTAGAAAGATACTAACTAACGGAGTACGGTGCGTAGTATGAAGATTGTCAGTCCTATTATATATGGTCCTTGCTATTACTTAGCAATCGGGAGAAAGGGATGGTCTAATATTACTTTGAACTTAGATTCTCAAGCTTCTTTTCAAGATTTAATCTAGATTATGTACCATCTGCTGAATAAGCCAACATTATGCACTAAATAGATAGCTAAGCTGCTACCCCTGTTCTCAAGTTTCATGACACATGCAGCATATGTCAGCCACTATTGTGCGCAGGCGCGCAAGTAGGGCTGCCATTTTTTAAAGAACAGTCAGCTGCAAAAATATGGTAATCCTAAGGTCTAAAAGTATGACCACACGGATTTGTTATCAGGAGAACATAAGGTTAAGGTCATATTTTTAGAACACTTCCAACTTGGAATGCTATAATATTTTGGCGCGTTGGAAAATATGCTAAAGTTATTATATTCAAAGTTATTATATTACCGTTTACAAAATGTGTGCCTCCGCATGACCTAAAGCGACAAAAATGCATCCGATTTATGATATAATGCTGGACACACACGGTCAGTTAAACTGATCAGTTAACTGACGTACATCCAAAAGCTGACCGTGACTGTGAAATCGTAAGTTGAAATTATACGAACTCAAGGTCAGCTTTTGAATGTACGTCAGTTAACTGATCAGTTTAACTGACCATGTGTGTCCAGCATTAAACAAACGAATATACAACGAATGTGTTTAACCATTAACTGAATACATACATGATCTGGACCCGGACTCCAAAGTGTCCGGGTTTTTCCCGGGCGCTTTTACCACACCCCGTCCGGACAGCTCCCCGGACGCCCTCGACCGATGACAGCCCTAAGTGCAGGTAGTCTGCAGGTGTGAGTCTTGTATAAAGGAGGCTTTGTCGCCCCGGTGCATTGATAAAGTACTTTACAAAGGACTATTCTATAAATTTCGCAAAATGACATGAATTATGATACATTTTAGCTTATTTAGCTAAATAGAATTTGAAAATTACAATTCTTAAAACTGTAATTAGATAAAGCGTGTGCTAGACGGTTTCAAACCATGTGGTTTCAAACCAAGTGACCTCGGTAGTTTGAAACCATGTAGACTACCGAGGTCACTTGGTTTGAAACCGTGGTTTCAAACCGTCTAGCACACACTTAAGAAAAATACTTGTGTTATCTTTATCAGTGTTTCTTTAGTGATGGCTGAGATTAAAATGAATTAGATTACTTAGTTAGGTACATTTTAAGAGAATATTCATAATTAATGTACATACTTAGTAAAATCATTAGTTGAACTGTTGAACTCCATCTTTATTCGATAAAAATTAAAACTGTGTAAGTACAAAAGAAATCAGGAAAATACAAATTACATCCACAATTCAGGCTTCGTCAGGTAGGAGTAGGACTAGAACTTTAGTAGCATAAGATAAAAAGCAAAAAAAAAATGTAATAAAAAAAAACGAAAAATTTTTTTTAATAAAAATAGAACCGTCTTCAAAAAAAACCCACTAAACAAGACTAAATAATGACCGGCTTCCTAGGAATTGCCTATTTGATGGGTGCCTAATAGGTACATGGAATATATCTAAGCCGGTGTCAAGTAGGTTTACACAATAGCAATGTCACATGATTCTTGCCACCGACTTTGATATATTCCATGTACCTATTAGGCACCCATCAAATAGGCAATTCCTAGGAAGCCGGTCATTATTTAGTCTTGTTTAGTGGTTTTTTTTTGAAGACGGTTCTATTTTTTATTAAAATTTTTTTTTCGTCTTTTTTATTAAATTTTTTTTTCGCTTTTTAGTGATACGAGTATAACTATCACTAAAAAAATCGCGTCAACACAAAATCGGTCGAGTTGAACTAATATATCGCTTAATAACGGATCCATGCGGATGACGTCACGTGGTATCCATTATTCTTGTATACCAAAACCTTCTCCAGAATGTAACAAATACTTTGCTGAAAACCGCATCTAAATCGGTTCAGCCAAACGCGAGATAATCGTGGACAAACATACATACATACATACATTTTTTTTGAAGTCGGTTAAAAATATCACAAATTCGAACTTCGAGTTAATCATGGGAAACTGTTTGATTATCGGTAACTGAATCGTTATTTGTTAAGTCAAATAGCTTTTTGTCTTTTCTGTATTTTATTAGGGCTTAGGTACCTACATGATGGCGTCCGTAAATATGCGTTCAACATCATTATTTACGCGCTAAAGGCTCCGGCACACCAAACGCGTGTCAGGCGCGATGCGCTTCGAACGCGGGCCCGCGCGAGTTGACAAAAAAAAAGCTTCGAATCGAACTGCTTCGCGCGCGCGGCTCGCCGCAGGCAGTGCCCACAGTCACCGCGGACAACCCGGCAGGAGGCGCGCGCCAGTGCGGCGTTGACGCGGGTACTAGTCGTATTTTTTTACAAACGCGTGATTGTACATACGCACACGCCGCGCAACATGTGTCACCGAACGCAGCCGCGTGGCATGAGCAACGCGGGCACGCGTTCGAAACGCGTTGAACACTTTGACTGCCACGTAGCGCTACGCGCTACGCTTGTAGCCGATTCCTGCGTTTTTCCGATTTGTAGCGAAAACTGCCTACGAACACAGAACCCGCGGGTTAGCGGGGGTTTAGCGGGTTCCTGGCAGTCAAAGTGTGTTGCTGCTGCCCGCCTGCGGTGTGCCGTGTGCCAGGTGCCGCGTCGCTCATGCCACGCGATGCAACGCGATGCTCACGACACGCGCTAACTGTGCCGAGGCCTTAACTGATACCTTTGTACACTGTTGACTGATTTCTCGATGAAAGAAATCATTAATACACATGTATAGATTAGGTTTTCTTTTCAGTCTTCATAAGAGGCGGTATTTTTTTCAATAGCGGACCTACTTTTTTTCATGTGATTCTAATTTTTATTATTTTCTTCAATTTACTACATGTGTGAATATAAAACTATGTAAGTATACTTGAAAAAGCTAGCATAGTTGCTTTGTTGTAGAACATGCTGAAGCTAGAACATGCCCTTCTCTCATTTAACCAAGGCATTCTTTAACCATTAAGAGTTAAGAGTAAGACCGCCTTCAAGGTTCCTTTCCACTTTAAATTCAAGACCATTATTTGTGTCTATGGTAAGTACCTACATGGTATACAAAAATATTATAGGCAATCAATAACATAGTTTTATTTAGTTGATGTGTAATTTTTGTTGTTTTTATGCCTTAATCTTTACTATCCTTTAATTCTTTGTATTCCAACAAATAGTACGTCTTGTCTTGTTAGAGCCATGTAACTGTGACATAAACATGGAAAACCCCGAAGATAAGTCAGGTCAAATTATGCATACATGCTTGTTTTCCTTAATTATACCTACCTGCTCTGTCTAATTTATTACATACTGTGGTTAATTAAGTCCGTAAGAAGCCATTCCTTATGATAATTACAAATTATTCCGTAATTATTTTATTATGGTAGACATCATTGCTGCTTAAACACCATCATCCTTTTAGCACAGACAGCACATAATGGTGGTAATTGGCACACTATGCATTTATGCATTATCCACAATATTTTAACCAGCCAGTTATCCTGACCACAATTTTTTGAAGGCAGGTTTAATTATATAATGTAAACAAACTACTAACTTAATGGTAGATCTACATTATTGATCTTTTTAGCCAACTTAAAAAAGGGAAGTTCTTTGTTTATCTCGTAAGTAAATTTGTTAGAAAATAATATCTTAATGAATATATTGAGTTCAAAAACTTCCGCACTGATTTGCAATCTGAAGATGGGAGAATTAATATATTTCTGAATCGTAGCTGACCATCCTCCGCATCCTGGATAAAGATATTTTTACTGTATAAACAAAGGCTTGCTCTACTAAACCTCTGGAGGGAATGGGATATTGTTCTACGGCACATCAGATCAGTGCCCGCATTTCCTCTGAAGATTTACTTGAATAGTAGAGGAACTACAGGAACAGGGCATCGACTTAATAAATAATGAAGGCAAATGGGCACATTGTACTTCGTCTTTACCCACGCCATTGCGTTCTAGACCCCATCGAACGGTCGTGGGCGGACATTAAAAGATAACTAATGATTTCCACAGAAAGCGCTTTATATAACAAGCCTTTTTCAAGTGTTCGTCCTAAAAACGTAAATGTTATGATGATTGATTGCGAGTGATTCAAAGCCATGACGATTATCAGATGTGCTCGTTCATTTGGGCGACATTGACATAGCAGCAACGCGATATGCAGGCGAAACGTAAATATCAAACAACAGGCCGATCTGCCAATAGTCTCGCGGTGGACTACTAATATTGCTTTAACGTTGGTTAAAGAAAAACGGGATTTAATTAACAATGATGCCGCAGATAAAATTATAATCTCCAAATGCACGGAAGTGTTCACGGTGCGGGGCGGTTGTGGGCCATTATTTTATCAGCCCGTATTGTATTTGGAACATAATCAAATCTTAACCCAAAAACTGCTGCTTAATGTGGTTTCACTTGTGAATTTTGGAGTTCCCGTCACCAAGTCACTCGTTTTTGCCAAGCTATGCAACGTTACCATCTCCGCTACCGCTTTCAATGCGTTTGCAGCTTCAGATGCATTTCACACGTCGATCTATTTCATGACATTTCAGGTATCTTCAATACATTGATGTATTTACAAGTAGTTTTGTCATGCACAGCGATTGTTGTATAGCCTTGTCCTTTGCCCCCAGGTGCAGTGTGTGTGCAGTGAGTGTGCGTTATGTGCGGGGTGTCGCGAGTGCGACGCAGCTAGCGACTGCCCGTCCCGGCATGCGCTACGCCTAGCCATGCCAGGCGCGAGGTCATGGCGCAGTATACACAGAGGACACAGCCGATGCACAGGTATGCATTTTATTTAAGTGTAACCCTAGAGACCTCAGCATTCATCCCTTTCACACCAGTGTAAATCTCTTACGCACCCGACGTCAAGCGAGCTCCGTCTAGCCATTCTTGACCCGTGCGCGCGCTAAGATTGCGTTGATATCCATGTCTACGTTCTTAGCTGAAGCTAGGCTGTAGCGCCTGTGGCGGAACAGAAAGAGCCGAAAGCTTTATGTTTGCGATGAGAAAGGTATAATTACCTCGTATGCACGCTATGTACAGTACCTACACAGTTCAAAGATAAATCAATTCAGCAATGTCTCTTGACAAGGTTTTTTATTGTTCAAAGTTTAAAATAATCGTAATTACGGCCGCACTCAGAGACGTATTAACTTTTAAGTTTGATTAAAGTTGCTGCTGTCACTTTCTTTGCTGTAGCAATAGAATAAGACGCAGCAACTTTAATGAAACTTGAAAATTAATTGACGTCTCTGAGTGGGGCAGTTAGTGTATAAGCTATAAAGACAGTCATGTTCATGTTGCATAAGCACTACAATAGTATAAAACAAAGTCGCTTCCCGCCATCTGTCCCTCTGTATGTACGCTTAGATCTTTCAAACTACGGATTTTTAATGCGGTTTTCACCATCAGTTAGATAATTTTTCACGGAAGTTAGTATATAATAGTACCGGAGCGAAGCGAGGGCGGGTCACTTGTTAGTTAGTGTATAAACTATAAAGACAGTCATGTTGCATAATACATAACATTGTCCACTTATTTCGTGACATGTCACAATGATGGCGACGAGTGCTCTTTTAGAAGTGTGATTGATTTAAGAAAAAAATACTATGCAAATGCAGTTTTTCGTTTTAATTTGTTCGTATATTTATACCAGTTACCTAAATTTCGTGTAATGATATTGAAAACCTAACCTTTTATTTATCTTTCCAGCATTCCTAACCCTCAAGATTCCTTCCTGCTCCTTAGAAGACCCAAACCTTTACCAGATCCCTGAGGACCTTAGAAGACTAAAAATAATAAATAATATTTCTTATTTTTCTATAATAACAATGATTATTCCGTCGTAATTTTTGTAGCTTGAGGCTGACATGGCTGGTTTACTTTGCTTTAATATTATGAGATGGAAAAACTAGGAGAAATTGCTTTTGTTCGTTCGCTTCGCCCAGGGGCTTGTTTTAGGGCTTAATTAACGAATTTTTTATTCTACGTTCTACTATATACTAATTGCAAATGAGTTTGTACCGTTTTCACGATTTTCTGCTTTGTTTAGTTGCAACAAGCGGGAGTCAGTTTATTCACGATGTCATTTAGTACGTGTTAAATATGAACTATTAACTAAAGTATTAAAATTTAATACTTTAATAGTGTTAGTTTATATTTAATATGAACTGAGTTTAGGTTCCGGAATCACTGGGAAATAACTGTTTGCCAGCCTTGAGACATACTAAATAGGCAAATCGATCGAAATCTGATAACGAACTGGCTAATTATTAGGGTCAATGAACCCTTATCTACCAGTAAACAGATTTGGACCTGCGTCAGGCGTCTCGAGGACGTATGTATGTATATATTCCATGAGGTTACAACCAAAATATATGAACCTAATTTATTCAATTTATCCAATCGCTATCACTACATTATATAAACGTGTCCCCTTGTTTTGCAGACACTCATTTCATCGAATGTGTCGTTTCACCGAATTTCATTTCAATCAAAGCTATTTTCTGCTGAAACCTTATTGGTTTCAGCAAGGGTTACGTAGGTTAGGTTAAACTTGTGACCACCAAAAATGTATAACTCCTGCACGTGGAAGTGCCTGTCGATGAAATGTAAATTCGGCGAAGTAAAACATTCTATATTGAGTGAGTGTCGGTGATTTAAGGGTACACTAAACCTATTATAAAATAAAGTCCCCCTGCCGCGTCTGTCTGTCAATACTCAAAAACTACTGAACGGATTTTCATACGGTTTTCACCAATGGACGGAGTGATTCATGAGGAAGGGTCAGGTGTATAGTTATTTAAGGTTACCCGTGCTAAGCCTATTCGGGGCGGTTCCCTAGTACTGTATAAAATCCACACTTAACATGTGTTATTTATTATCATTCGTGACGCAATTTCGCATCGGATAAAACTAGTTACGCCCCTATATATATTACGATTTTAATTATAGTTATTGATTAAACTAGACAAACCAATTCAAGAGCCGTAGAATGTCTTAATATATGCACAGATCATTATCACTGTCTCATTTTATCACAACTAGGGCCTAGCTGCCAGCATAACTTGCTAGTGATAGTCGAGATTGTATTGTGTGTTCCTACAGAGGTGGCGTTCTCGGAAACTTTCCTCATTTTGTATGGGAAATATTCCCGCTCGAGAATGATCTCAATACAAAATGAGGAAAGCTTCCGAAAGTTTCCGAGAACGGCACATGTATATGTGTTCCCCTTTAGTATATTGAGCGCCCATATAGACTTAATTTGTACGGTCTTACGATGCACCTTGTGATACGTGGAATACCTACCTACCTAGTCCACAGCGAAAGAGACCCGTTGAGCGATACAAGCGAGAAAAACCACGTTGTGCCATCAGTATGGATTATTTTGACCACCGCATTTTATATATACAAACAAATGCAAAAGCAATTAAACAATCTTCAGTAATTTTGAAAATTTTCAATTGTCAAGCTGTTCACAATATTCGGCTATAACGAGAGTTGTTTTCAAAGATTTTATGTGATGTAATGAAATCGTATTTTATTTATTAGAAATAAAATGCGTTGCGTCCAAACTTTCTGGAGTTTAAGATAATGGCATAAGTAATATGTTTTGTTCGAAACTAATTTACAATGTTCTAGCCCTACAATATTTATGCTTACTCCGTTAAAAGATAAAATATATTTATTCAGTAAGTGTACTTACGGGGACTTTAACACGTCAAAATCTACCAGCGCTTGGAAAAAGTAAGAAAATGTAATGTGTAGGTAAGTAATATTCAACAATATTTTATTTTATTTTTGTTATTTGTTGACGGCACGGGTAGCTTAGTGACCCAGCCTACGACGTTAGCGGTTCCGGGTTCGAGTCCAGTAAGTTCCGTAAGGACAAATATACGTATTTGCGTGGTGAACGCTGCTGCGCGAGCATGCGCGAGTAGTTTCTGAGTCTTAATTGTTTTCTATGTATTTAAGTGTGTATTTCTCTTTATTGGTATGTTTATAATAAAAGACTAGAACTTAGTATTGGACTAGGTGAATTTGTGTGAGATTGTCACTTGTACCTACCTATTTATTTATTGCAAAATATATAATTATATATATTATTTGTTTGTCAATTATAAATTGACGAGAAATATGGGGGCGTAATATGTAACGCGTACCTATTTTAAATGTATGCAATGGCAGGTACCATGTCAGATACCTACAATACGAACAGTGGAACATAGAACCTCCTCCTTTTTTGAAGTCGGTTAAAAATTGGGCACTATTGAGTAATTTTTCGTCTTGGTTTTTAATCTGTCACTCTTTCGTTTAGTCGAGCAGGCCTCGCAACGTTTCGCAGCATGTTGTCAAATACGTCATAACATAAGTTAAACACCTGCCTCTCGAATTCATACGTTAACCAGATCGAACCGTTGGGCATTGGGCGTTATAGCGAAATGCTTCCCTATTTTAATACAGAATGGCGTCCATTAGACGATAGGTTTTGCGTCAGTCAATTCAATCATTCATGCGTGAATGATGGTGATTGATGCAAAAATCAAAATATCTGGATAATGATCATGCAAACATCAGTCACCGCATTAGACGGTAGGTTATCCGTCAGTCACACACAGCGGTGACTGTGGCAAAACTGACAGCAAAACCTACCGTGTAATGGGCGCCAATGAGTTACTTAGGTACACAACGCGGCCATGAGCATGACTCGTCCAAGGTTCGAGATGAAAAGAAACTCGCCGCCAATGTTATTGTGTAAAAACTCATTAATATCACTCATTAAAAGTTTTCAATGGTTTGTGAATTCACTCGTTGTCCATTCACGTTGCTATATTATGTGGCCGCTTTTCGCAACAAGAATTCTTTGTGCTTGAATGTTTCATATTAAAAATAAAATCACGCTGTAAGTGGATTGTGCGTACCTACCTACGCCTAATGCGCGTGCAACACGGTTTTAAACCACAATATTAAACCAAGTTATCTTGGTAGAAGCGAGCGGCTACACGGTTTCAAACAAGCCCATTTGTTTCACATCTGCCAAGGGCGTTTAAGGTCATGCAAAATTTGGTTTAAAACCACTGTACATGGTTTCAAACCACCCGTTTTAAACCATTGTTTGAAACCGTGTAGCCCCAGCATAAGGCGATAGACGTTGATTTTTAACGGCGTTTCCCGTTAGTGTCGCCCTAGGGTTAGAGCTGGCCTGAACATTATGGAGTCTGAAGGTGGCAACAGGATCTCAGCTGCACTTGACGTAGACGCACCGTTTGAACATATACATTAAGTTAAATGATTCAATTCAATCTGTATGATGACATTGATGACCGACAGTAGTCGTGGTTAAGGATTTTGAAGTGTCATCGTTCGCTTACCGAGACGAAGCAAAAAACTTATAAGTACCTATGTATATTGACTTTAAATATTCTTCTTATAACGTAGTACCTAACTAACATAAGATATTAACGTAACATAACTAAGTAAGTAACTACTCATACAAACTGTCTGTTCTCTGTTAGTTCAGAGTCCAAATTAAGCAGTTCTTTTAATAGGTATAAAATCAATAGTGAGGTCGGCCTCGGAATATCTGTGACCTCGTCTGGACCTAAATTGTCTGCACAGACTTAGATAGGTATCCCGGCAACAGTGTCGGCGAACGTGGCAAAGTTATTGTGGGATTTAGATGTAGAGTTATTTGGTAGTTGGTACTGCGCGCTGATTGGGTGGTTCTTAATCGGCCACAGCATAGCGGACCCCCTGCAAGGCCATAATTGGTGCATCGTACCGCAGCGTAGCATTTTTACGACGGTGGAAATTTCAAATGTCGTAAGCCTGCATGTCCCTTACGACATTTGAAATTTCCACCGTCGTTTAAATGCAGTCAGCATTGTTGAGGCTCGATGTGCTATGCTGCTAGCCTGATTTATTGTAAACTAGCTTTGCCCACGACTCCGTCCGCGTAGAAGTCGTTTATCGTGTATCCTTCGGGAACTAAAATTTTCCGGGATAAAAGTATTATATGCGTATTAATCCAGGTAATAAACTATATATGTGCCAAATTTCATCCAAATCGGTTAAGTCGTTTCTGAGATTAGCACAGACAAACCGACAGACAAAAGTTCTAAAAATCATTGTTTTGAGTTCTATTGCGTTAATAAAGACCTACAAATAATAATTTTTCTCAAATATAGGTATTCTATGTAACTACAGACAGCGATCAGTTAGTTTTATTATAGGTATGTATAGATATTAGTGCTTTTGACTGTACCTATCTATTATGCGAAAAAATGTTGGTACTGTGCTCTTGCTTAATTTTCAAACCTAATCATACAAGTCCTCATAACTCAGAATAATCATAAAACTCATAAATCATGAAATACCTACCCACCCATCCGGCTTTTGAATTATGCTCTCAATTACTTGAATAAAAGTCGATTTATGTGTTTTTTCATAATCGTAAAAAACATCTTCGCGAGAGCCCTTTTAGCTCTTCACTTTACTGTCAAACAGATTGGAATTTTATTAAGGACATTAAGAGAAAATGGATTTCCTACCAGTCGCTACAAAACTGTTTTAGTACACCTACCGACCTTTATTACCTACCTTAAAGAAAGTAGGTAGGTAGGTATAAGAAGTAAATTAGTGTAAACAGCAAATACCTACCTACACACATTACATGTAACAATTGTACGTGACGTGGCAAGACATGACAGATGGGTTTCCTTAAAAATGTCACACACAAATGGAATAACATGCGCACAGTCACAAAAGCCCTCATTTTTGTAACACAAAAAAATATTCTTGTAGCGTGTATCTATTCACTCACACCGACACAAAAGCAGCTGATCTTGTTCATACAAAGTTCTGGCGACGTTGCCACTCCGGGCGCCGGCGCGTTGCCGTCCGTGCGCTCCCTCCGACCGAGTAAATATTCGTATTTCCAACTTGTTTGGCAATGCGATTCGGCAAGTTCGACCGGGTCCCGAGTATCGTGGAAGTGATAGATGGCCGAGTATTACGCATTTCAACTCGTGCTGGGCGACAAATGGGGATAAGGAATTGGTAAAAATAAAATTACGTGACTTGCGTTCGGCTTGTAATCTTCCATATTATATATTTGTACAAAGCTGGGGATCGGATACATTAACATAAATAAATGAAAACGGAGTTCTGTGTAACTACATAGGTGTAGGTGTGATGATAATAAGTCCACAAAATAGTCAGCAATTACTTTTACCTAGACGCTGCTGATGCGGCGTATCTGCCTAAGTAGGTACCAATCCTACCAACCATGGGATTGTTTAAATGTTTATAAAAAAATTAAGTCTTGACTTATCCAGTTCCAAGAGGCTGTTTTAATTCTGCAAGTTAATAGGGTCTAGTACAGTTTATTCATCGGAAATACTCTATAAAAAGTAAACGACGTCCTGTCCTGTGACGACGCGGTTAGCCTAGTTGGCAGTGACCCTGCCTACGAAGCTAGCGGTCCAGGGTTCGAATGCCGGTATGGGCAAATATTTGTGTGATGAGCGCGAGTATTTGTTCCTGAGTCTTGTATATTTAAGTATGTATACCGTTGCCTGGTACCCATAGTAGGTACTATTAGCCTAGCTTATTATTTATTATTAAACTGGGTTGATGCGGATTCTCTTAACTACGTATTTACCTACATCCTGCATAAAACTTCATCCTCTTACCTTGTACGTATCGTGTCGTGTATACGAAGTTTAACGGTATAAGCCAATTATACAAGTGACCGGTTCTTGATTTCGGTTCTGTGGTTAATTAAACCGCGGTCGAAAACAACTCTGTAGACAGGTTTGGCACAGTGGCGCTGTGTAATTGGCGGAGTGGAAGGTACATGGGAAGGTTTTTAGGTCGTTACTTCCACAGATTATTTCCATCGATGATACACAAAAACATTGGAATGGCACAAGTATAAAAATAGTACAGTTGACACATACTGGAAGTTGAACGGGACTTACTCGCGCAAAATAAACATTTTTAATTATTACCTCGTCGTTTCGATAGCGTTGCAGCTATCGTGGTCACGAGAAGACTGAAGAGACGGGCATCAATGTCTGCGGGTGGTGAGTTTTCCGAACTACCCGCACCTGCTCTTGTTTTTGTTCACTCGAATCAATTACACAACACACAACACTCACAACATCCGACGACTTGTCCGACGATATATCCCAAGGCCTACATTTCCTAATTACTGGATTCCATGATGACGATAGCTTAAATCCATCCTCCCGGTTAAATGTGCGGTTAGGTGCGGGTAATTCGGAAAACTCTCACCACCCGCAGACATTGATGCCCGTCTCTTCAGTCTTCTCGTGACCACGGTAGCTGCAACGCTATCGAAACGTCGAGGTAATAATTAAAAATGTTTATTTTGCGCGAGTAAGTCCCGTTCAACTTCCAGTATGTGTGAATATCGCGAAAGTTTAAGACAATATAGTACAGTTTGATGCAGATGCGGAAAGTATGTCACTTTACACGAGTCTTGAGACTCCTGAGGTGCCTCGGCCCGAGTTACAAGACTCGGGACGAGTGAAAATGTGTATCAAACGACGGTTTTTAATATATTTGCGAAAAAATGTCAATGAATCAAAAATAAAACAGTAAGTGTACGAAAGCCAACGGTCATTCATCATAATACTCAATCAGCCATTAATAATAATAATAATATTAATAATACTTAGTCTTATAGCCAGCGGTCTCCATAAAACTCATTTAACCGATCATTAGTAATACCAACTCATTTAGCCAAATTAAAAAAATATTTAAATGTAAAAAGTACTATAGTGCGAAAAATCCAACTTTCCGCACGATATATCGTATATCGCGATATACAGCCACAAAAAATACCACTTTTTGAGCAACTGTATTAATAAAGATTTTGTAACCTTATATTAACTTAATCAAAATAAATAAAAGGAACGGAAATAATGCTAGAAAGAAAATAAATGAAAGTAAAATTTGTAATAATTTTTTTCAATTTTAATGAAATATTTAACACTTAATGTATTCGTATACGTGAGATCATTTTGTGAAATGTATATGTTACTGTTCAGAATCAATTTCCACCTTCACTATTCTAAAATCGCTCTCCGTGCTATCAGTTTCGACCTTTCTTCTTTTTGCAGGATCATCCTCAAAAAAGCAATACGTCTCAATATTGCCTTCTTTTGACTGATCGACTTCAAATTTAACATAGTCTTCTACGTTTTCATCCTCTTGAGACGTCGCATAACTGCCACCAGTCGGTGAAAACTCTATTTCTATTATGTCACTCCTATGTTCTTCTTGACCGTTTACAGATTGTAATTCTACACTTTGTTTGTCAATATTTTCTTGCGGCGTTCTATCGTCATCGTCGTCTACTTCTATTGCCACATCAGAACTGTTGTGAGAATCCGAACTTGGCTGAATGGCATTTGTGTCTTCAACTAATATAGGATTATAAACACTATCGACGGCTTGTTCAGGGATGCCAGAAATATTTACAACATTTATGTCTGGTTGTGGATTTGGTGATGAGACAATTGCGTTCGTTATTAATTCAGACATATTTTTACTAACTTTTCTCAATATCCTTGGTTGCGTCTTTGGTCTTATTCTTACTGGATTTGAACGTTTGTTTGTAACGCTTCCCATGTTTTGTTTTTTAAAAAAACGTTGTGGTTTAACGGGTTCCAAACTTCCGACAGTGGGTAAAACAGCACTGTTATTTGTTAAAATTGCAGGCATCTGTATGTTTTCTGACTGTTGTTGTATAGATCTTATGTTAGAAATAAATTCAGGTATTCTTACAATATTTGTCTCCTCTTGTAGCGAGTTAGAATTGAGAGCAAGTCCGCGATAAGCACCAATATTAATACCATCTAATACTGGTTGAATATTGCTCGTAGTCACAAAGGCAGGGATACAGTTGGTATCCATTGTTGGATTCATATTCATATTACTTATATTTCCAGCCATCATTATCTGAGGGTCGGGATGGATGTCGACTATTTCGACGGGCGATATCAATAACTTGTCTAAGGAGTTAACCTTTGTTTTGTCCGTCTGTGTGCTCTTATCGCTATTAAAGAAAATTCCCTCCGTGTCTGGAGTTTGACATCTCTGGCTGTCGGTGAAGTGCTCTTCGCAGATGATGTAGGCGTCAGTGTTGCCAGCAGTGACGTCCGCAACGATGTCCATGCGGTAACGCTGCGGAAACGCTGCCAGCCATTCTGCCAAGCTAACAAACCGCTAATAAACATAAGGCAAAATTGGTACAAACTTTATAAATTAGGACTAGTGTAAGTAAGTAAGTGTAAGTGTGTAGTGTAAGTATAGTACGCGACTAACGCGACAGCACAGGAGTGTGGGTCAAACAATATGAAATATTAAAATAATTTTAGTTAGTACGTCGAGTAAAACGAACTGATGCACGCACGGCAAGATCGAGCGCATCACTATGAATGACTAATTGGGACTGATCGACGCATGCGGGGGCGCGGGCGGAGAGTGCATCCGCGTCCCACCTCATACGTCGCCCGCACTCCTACTCTGTTGCTGGGGCCACACTAAAGGTGGACATTCACGGTCAGTTAAACTGATCAGTTGAACTGACGTACATCAAAAAAATGACCGTGAATGTGAAATTTTAAGTTAAAATTATACGAACTCAAGGTCAGCTTCTGGATGTAGGTCAGTTAATTGATCAGTTTAACTGACCGTGAATGTCCACCTTAACGAGAAACGCCGTTGAAGATCAACGTTCATCGCCTTATGCGTAGTATGCATAAGGGCGATAGACGTTGATTTTTATCGGCGTTTCCCGTTAGTGTGGCCCCAGGGTGTCACACACTGTAATGTAGGCCATACACGTTACGGTCTGCCGGAGAAGTCTATCTGGTCGACCGAAGCGTGTACCTATAGGAACCGATTTTTGACCTGCGCAGGCGACCGGAGCAAAACCAAAAATCAATTATTTCGAGTGATAGGAAAGTCCCCATACACGCTACCAACTTTCGGTCGACCTGCGCAGGTAGGTATAACTTCAATTACTCTCGTCTTGAAATAACATAGCTATATGCCAATGGTTAGAGTGCTAGAAACTATGCAATAATTTGAATAATTAAATAGTATCCTAAGTAGCCCCAAATATTTTTCTGGGAATTTCCTTTTTTGTTACCAAAAACGTATGAATTTCGGTAACAAAAAAGGAATTTCCCATACAAATATTTTGGGACACATTGGGATAATATTTAATTATTGCATAGTTTCGAGTAATCACTCTAAACTCTGGCAAAAAAAAAATTGCAGATGTCACTCAGTGGCCAAGATTTTGAGAAATGCTCCATTAACATAACTACATAACCAAAAATGAGATTACCTTCCTCTCGCCTGCGACAAATCATAAAATTTAAGACTAGGGTTCCTCTTTGTGTTAGATTTGCAACCGTGTGCGCAGCAGGCCCTAGTCATCTTTTAGGTTCATTCACAATCAGGTCAATTCTGAAACAAAACATTAAAAATACCTACTCATGAATAAAAACTGACTGGTACCTAAGTAGGTAATTGGTGAAGAAACGTCTCGACAACCCGCGTTTGTTTAAAAGATATTGAACATTTCGTGTAATTTAATTGGACAAATTCAAGATGTGACGACCTAGGTATAATATAAGTGGGTAAATCTGTGAAATAATTGCAATTAAATGTGGTCCTACGAAACATCACGCACAACTTATAGGTAGGTAGGTACTTACCGAATTTAGTGACAGAAAGGTTTTAACAGCAACTATTCGCAATTTTACCCTATTTTTTGTATTGCACCGTGGTAAAAACCAATAAAATAATACGTACCTATTACGTCTGAAAGAATTTCACGAACGTCCGCTCACGGGACAACTCTGCGTGGAATGGCTTGGCTTTGAATTTCACTCACACATGCACGGATTCAGTGTACAGACGATCGGCTTTCGTATACAACTACATAGGAGGGCTACATAGAAGCACGCGCACAAGGCCTATTCACATTATGTTAGAATTCACGCACACTGCTGCAAACCTCTCCGTGTTGGTTGCTTTGATAATACGACACACTACCACAAGACATAAATACGCGTGTTGACGTAACCCAATCCTATCGGTACAGTAAAACCACTGACATCAGACAAACACTAGCGCGCTTCGCTTCTGATTGGTCGCATTTTGCTTGTAAGCTACAATATAGCTACGTTGCTTCGACCTTACGTTGCATACGTGAGCAATGAACATGAACAAATGGATGACAATCGCAACTGACATTCCAACTCGCACAAGCTCCGTCTCGACGACGTATCGATACAGATTTTAGACTACCGTTGCAGATGAAAGTTTTTACTCTACTTTTTTTATACAGATTTTTGGGATTTGACATAGTCTATGACGAAATAGAACAATATTATAAAAAAAATATTTGACCATGATTTACATTTGATAACATTGGGTGTCTGATACTATTAGGTTGGGGCGCGCAGCAGCAGCAGACGACGTGTCGCCGCGACACTACTGGTTTCTATGCGTTTCTATGAAAGCGACGTGTCACTAGCTACGGAGGGAAGTTCATAGAAATACATAGAATCCAGTATGGTCGCGACGACACGTCGTCTGCTGCTGCTGCGTGGAGTCGGCTACCAACTGACACCTTAAGTTGTAAAAGATAAATCTCGTTTTATTTCTAATTGCTACCTAGTTACGTGACATCAATTTA
Source organism: Tortrix viridana (assembly GCA_963241965.1). Lineage (NCBI taxonomy): Eukaryota > Metazoa > Arthropoda > Insecta > Lepidoptera > Tortricidae > Tortrix > Tortrix viridana. Next base: position 5,481,715 of record OY725191.1, on the reverse strand, counting down.
AAGTTAAGAGGCGCTAAAGCAATTAAAACTCGCACTCGGCGAACAGATTCTACCTAGTAGGTATTTGAAACACTATGCACGAGGCTTCTAAAACGCGACTTTCTTTATGTTCAAAGGAGATCTACTTTTGTACCTACCTACTTAGGTAGAACATTCGAATTGAAAAGCTGGCCACTGGATTATCTAGATTCTAATTAAATTAGGTACCTATGTTCCTTAAAAGTATTTATTTTCCTTGGAATTTTGAAGGCAGACACATAGCCACCTACCTATGAAACTAACACAACGGTCAATTTAAATTCCTGTGTTTCAGTTGATACTACAAATTCCTAATAAATAACGTATTAGTAGACATAAGCCTAATATCCCTAACTCCTTGTAAAGCTATACTGGTTTTTAAGGTAAAATAATATTCGACACCACATTTTAATTTTTCTAGCAAGTAGGTATTTAGTTAAAATCATAGTTATAGACCGCAAATATTACTTACCCGATCCTATATCTACCATACCCAGGGCGCCCAGGTCTTACCCAAGACCTCGTTATCAGCAATGTTATCGTGCGATAAGCCCGTCTGCGATCGATCGAGCGCCGGCGACGTTGCCGCTCCGTGCACGCATTATTTATTTTGTAGCTAGGCGGTTGCGTCAGCGAGCTGAGCATGCCCGTTTTTTTTACTATTGTTTCAACAAGGATGTAGAGTTCATCAATCAGTGTTAGATGAGATTAACCATTGTTTTTGAATCCGGCTAATTTGCTAACTCATTAAAGTTTGGGTATGTTTTTACCAGCCTCAATGTTTGGACCTCGTGAAGTCGTGGACATAGCGTCATAGATGGTGAATTCTCGACATACGTACGATATGATTGGCTCTAACGTTATTCCTTAGAATAGTAAAAACCGCCGGACTGACTTAGGACTGCTAGCGGGCGAAGTGTTGCCTTTAACGTGCGATAAGGAACTTCGTTCCAAAAATGTACCTACTTATTGTTTTGCTTCTTGATTTATAGTTAGTAGGTAGTTAGGTAACCTAACCTAACCTACCTGCTATAAATGTTGAAAGTGGATGGATGGATGTTTGTTACTCAAACCCCAGAACGGCTGAACGGATCTGGATGAAATTTGGCACAGAGATAGATTATAGTCTGGGCTAGGCTACTTTTATCCCAAAAATAAATTGTCAGTTCCCGAGGGAGCAGCGATAAACAACTTCTACGCGGACGGAATCGCGGGCAAATGTTTATCTAGTGTTTATCTATTTTAAATATTGTATTCCTCTCGTCTTACCTAGTCGATTGCTTACTCATCGTTTAGGCTAAGCTCTAACAACAGTTCTACTAATTTCTGGCGATATTTTTGTTTATGAATTATTCCAAGAGTGTAAGTACATACCTACCTACTTACCAGTCTTACCACACATGAACTCTTAAAATGAGCGACGAATGTCCCAACCAAAATCTTTGACAGATCAGGTGTTGTCCAATATTATATTTTGTGTACTTACCTACAATATCTTCATTTAAGTTTTACTGGATCCTTGTGATAACAGCTAAAGATGACAGTGAACATGCTATGGCAACTTAGAACAAGACAATTTTAATTGATAGCAGAGCCATCTCTACCACAGATTTTACCTACTAGCTAGGTTTAAGCCTAAATAGAGATTTATTTTTCCTACAATTTGGCATATTATATTATATAGGGCCGAGACGTATATATATATTCATATAGGTATAATATACCTTTGATGTATACTTATCATTTGTATAAATAACTATTTATACAGATGTTGCGGTAGCTAGAAACTAGATGGCGCTGTAAGCGAGGTTTAAAAAATAGCTCGTGTTGCCTGTCTATCTCCGTATGTACCTATAATAGTAGTCTGACAGAGAAGCTGTCATTTACTGAGACTGCTATACATATTACTGACAGCCCAGCGACAGACTAAATAATGGTTCGCACGTACTATAGTTCGCACCTACCAAAGACAAGAAATTTATGTGTGTACCTAGTTTTTATGGCATTTTGGGAATGTATATAAATTTATGACTTTGACTGTATCTATTTACATACAATGCATGTCGTAGGTCCATAGGTACAGTCCCACGGGTCAGACCACAGGATTGTTGAGCCACTTGCTGACATTCTTAATTCGGTCGGGTTGTCAAATTGTCAAATTCCAATAGCGAAGCGGCGTTCTCACAATCTCTCATGCTATTTTTGTCGTTCAACTTGAAAGTTGAGAGGGAATTGTTGTTCACATGTTCTAATAACCGATTGTCATTCAATTCGTAAACCGATTTAAGCTGCTCAACTAACATCGCCTCGTGAGAACGCCGCTTAATATAGGTACTAACCTACCTACCGTGTACGATTTGACAACCCGACCGAATTAAGAATGTTAGCAAGTGGCTCAACAATCCCGCGGTGTGACTGTACATACCTACTTATTTTAAGCTCTTTTGCAAAGCCGAGTAGCTATAAATAAAATTTAAGTAAGTTAGGTAATATAAGATTATTGACAGTCTGTTCAAACAAATCCTTGTCAAATACCTACGACTTTTCTATTTATTTCGTGTAGTTTCAATGAATCTACAGACACGACGCATAAAAACTCACTTCATAGACCTTTTGTAAAGATCATTTTATAAATTCAACAGATGATTCGACCGTAACAATTCAAATAAACCATAAAATAGGTAGCTGCTCCTTATGTCAAGGTCATCGTTCCTGTGCAAAACACGAAATAAATAGATAAATGTCCTGAACATTTCCTGGCTACGTATCGATCCCCGCTTTCGCCGCAACGTTGCCAGCTCGCCCGGATTATTTAGAAAGATTTTTATGCAAGTGTCATAACATAACATAAATTAGGAGACCGGGGCTTGTTTATCAAAAGCTTGTAACTTGTATTTACAAGTGGAAGTCTCTTTCCAACATATGCATTAAAAAGATACTTCCACTTGTAACACAAGCTACAAGCTTTGATAAACGGGCCCCTGGTACAGTCGAGGACAGAAAGATGTTTACACTTTTTCACCTTATTCCATTGTAATAAGGTCCAAAAGTGTATACATCTTTCTGTCCTCGACTGTACATATGCCATTTCTGTCGATGTTTGGAGTAACGTAATTAAATAGGTACCTACCTAGGTACTTACATTCGTTGTTCACACTACAACTGTGCACTGCACATTAACTAGACCCAAATTTTGCATTAAATACCTACTGAGTTGCTTGTGGGTGTGGGCCGTGTGGGTAGATAGGTAGGGTAAGTACAGTCGAACTCATAAGTAGCTTTACATTTTAGTACCATTTCGCAGTTAGGTACGTATTAAAAGTTATAAGTGTCAATACTTTGAATTTAGTATGTCAATACTGCGACAAGGTACTAAAATGTACAGCTACTTATGAGTTCGACTGTACCTACTTCCTAACATGTTCTCAAAAATTTTAAAAATTGAATATAATTTTACCTAACCTAGTACCTGCCATTTTTTATGGGGTCTTCACGCTCTACTACATGAAGACCCTATAAAAAAATTGGCAGGTAGGTTGGGTACGTCGTAAATGTCGTAATCAAATAATATCCTAACGTGGAACTAAAAAGTTTGTATGGAAAATTCCTTAATTGTTACCCAAAATTCTTGCCTTTATGGTAGGTAACAAATACAAATTTTCAAAATGTTAAGAATTGCTCAAATAGGGTAGGTAGTTATAATAAGGTTCCTATTATGAAATTATTTTCAAAAACTGTTTGGTTATAAAACTACTAAACCATACAATGCGACATGCGACCTAGTCGGATATTTCGTGCTGTTACTTGAATGCGCACGTTTCATCACATCAAGATGTTATCCTTTACTTACTAGGACACACCTACCTACATCGAGCAAAAAATGATCATCTAGTCTTAATCTATGGGGCAGTTAAGTCATAAATAAGATAGCTGAGCACCTCTGGAGAAAGCATTATGGAGTGTTTTAGAAGTCGAGAATGACAACTTTTTTTACACGTTCTGGTAAGTGTACCTATGTTATTCTGTTAACGCACCGTCCTTCACTTCTACCGAGTCGAAGAATAACCGGCAAATTTACGTAAATGACATTTAACTGCCTGCACTTTCATGTAGTCGCCGGTTTTAAGCGACTAAATGAAAACGCAGGCAGCCAAATGTCATTTTGACACCTTGTCGGACGACGTAAATTCGCCTGTTTCTTTCGACTCGATCGATGTGAAAATGACACGATTATTAGAATCACACCCCTGATCAATACTTACACAAATTCATAAGGATGTCTATAATACAACTTGTTATGTAATGAAAATGATTGAAAATGAATGATATAAATCACTAAATAAATACTTACATCTTTCAATGATGTTTGGCTCTGTGGAAATTAAATAAAGATTAGGATACTGGGTAATCGACACAGAAAATTGTTGAAAAATACTTATTATTTATTGGAATGAGTCTTATGTTGACAATTGGACCGTGACTAAATTTAAAAGCTAGCTAGTAACATGGTTTATGTCGATCTTGTGTGCAGTCGTCCTTATATTTCTAACTAAACTGATTACTTGGCTACGGAACTCTAACTTCTCGTCTATATCGAATTGTCTTACTGCTGGTAAGAGGGATTCAAAGAAGGACCTGTCTTCGTCCTCCATCGAGAAGCTGTCTGCCAGCGGCGGCGTGTCGACGAACTCTACGTTCTCAGTCTTCATAACTACGTTTGGAATACGTTTTCTTTTTAAATTGTCTATGGTGGACGGTGGATCCTCGTCGCTCCAGTTCGAGTGCTCGTTAAGAACCTGGAATCGCCGCTTTTTAGTCTTTTTCAGCTTCTGATCGTCTTCGCTTTCCCATTGAAAGTTAGAATTTGAATCGTTTAAATCGTTTTCCGCATCTGGTTCGCTTCCTGAGGTTATTTTGTAGACGGATTTGAGGAACGTCAGGTTTTTCGCGTACATGTAGCCCTTCTTCCCATCGGGCCGCTTTATGTGTCTCACGAACGAGTCCCGAATGTTCCGCCACTTGTTGAATAATTTTCGGACTGAAAATAATAAAATGTTTAAATAACTATTTGAAAGATCGCGCACCCCAATAAATATTAGGGTACAGTCTCAGAGCAATAAAGTTTAAATAAAATAAATAAATAATAAATTGACCTGACCCCGAAATAAGCTCTAGATTTGTAGTGCTATGCTATGGGTACTAGGTAATGATATGTACCTACATTGGTACGTGTAAAGAGAAATACTAAATAGTCGCGCTCATAATAGCACACAAATTTTGTCCATACTGAAATCGAACCCGGTACTGCTAGCTTCGTAGGTAGATATGCATGGTTACTACTACCGACTAAGCTACCGCATCGTCAACACCAGTGGTCAACACGTATTGATCCGTTTTCCTAATTAATAAAATAAAACGCATTTATTTTATTTGAACATCCTAATAACAAAAAAAAATGATGAAATCACAAAAAAAAAACAGCGGCAACAATGTGTCAAATTCGATACGTATTTTGTATAATACCTATGCAAAACTAACTCGTCCCAATTTATATTTTTATTTATTGCTTATTTAGCCAGTCTCTTGAAAACATGACCATGTTTTGTTACCTACCTAGGTAACTATCTTTAATATCGTGATAAAGTCTCAATCGGGCATAAAACAAATAGATAAACACGTCATAAGTAAAGTCTATAAGGTACCAACGTCATTTAAATCAATCACGTAGATTTACGATCACCCCAAATATTATTTCTGTTGATAAGGAAACACTATAATAAAACCGCAAAACTTACAAACTTCACTTTTATCGACTTCATCCATGTCGTCATAGTCGTCAATGAACAAGCGAGCCACTTCGGCCCAGGCGCGCTGTTTTCTCAACTGATGCCGGTAATCTTCACAAGTCAAATCCCATATCGGTGGGTGCTTCTTTATTTCATTTATAAACTCTTCTACGTCGAAACAAAACGACATTTTGAAACGTAAAACTCGTTTAGAATAGATAAGGAACTTCGGTGACACCGACGAGCGGCAGCGGTTTAAGTGCGTATCGCACGCGGCACGCGACTGGCCCGCAACCGCGACGGCGACGGAGTGGGATCGCAGCGGTAACGCCGTGCAGCCGCGGCGAACTGGCAACGTCGCGGGAGCGTTTTGAATGGTGTTTAGGGTTCGTTTTCGAAGACTTGCAAGTAGTGTCTTAGTTATAAATTATAATAACTCGATTTCTTAATATTATGAACGTTTCTTAAAATCAACATTTACCTATTAGTACCTACCTAAGTAGGAGTTGTTGCTGTTATGCAATTTCAGTGTAGTAAATTGCTTTCAAACTGTTATTTTTCATGTATTTTTCTTAGATCGTCAACACGTCACGTTACTAAGCCACAGATTATATTATAAGGGTATTGCCAAGCATCAAAAAGCACACTACCTATTTATCTTTTGTTTTAAAATAATTTATTTATTTTATTTATTTATTTATTTTAAAATAATCACACAGCATAACAGCATAACACTGTGAATTACATACAAAGCAAAAAATAACAAAGACAATACAGGGTGACCTCGAATTGGTAATACAAAATACTTGATTATGATTCAGTTAATCACTAATAGTGTATTGCATTAACTCAGTTGTTAAAGTTAGCTTTCCTTAATTATCGTTAATTTTCTAACAAAACAAAATAATAAAAATAATTTAAAATCCCAAGTGTGGTTAACCTACATGACGTCATGCATATCTGTCGTACAGACAAGGAAATTGATTCTCGCACCATTTTGTACTCTGTCACAACAACGACGGAGATAATGACAGTGGACATTCAACGTGACGCACTGCCACCCAAAGCGACAAGGAACAAAATGTGTCTCAATTTCCATTCCTGTATCTATCACTCGATGTTATTAATAAACTAGGTGCTGATATCCATCCAACCCTTTAGTTTTAAGTAGGTACCCTAATAAATTATCTGATAAAGTGAATAACTGAATAATGAGTGAATAAAAATAATTTATTGTTGAATAACGTACAGTACAAAATACAAAATTGTAAAACTTAAACAACTTTTAAAATGTGCTCAAAATGACCCCCGCCTTCTTGGATACATAACTCTGCCCGTCGCCTATGATTGTCTTTCAATCTGTGGAGAACAAATTCATTGGTTTTTACATTATTAAATGCCTCAACTATCTTTTGGCGAAGTTCACCCACAGTATCTGTTTCCCGTGCGTACACTCTCCTTTTTATTTCGCCCCACAAAAAGAAGTCGAGAGGTGTGAGATCAGGGCTTCTAGGAGCCCAAGCGACTGGGCCACAGCGTCCAATCCATCTCCCAGGGAACTCTTGGTCCAAGTAGCTTCGCACACGCAGGGAAAAATGAGCTGGTGCCCCATCCTGCTGGTAATACAGAGCCTCCAAATTTTGCTGCGGCACCTCTCGTAGCAATACCGGTAACACATTTCTCAGGAATTCTTCATATTTCGGTCCATTTAAATTTCCGTCAATGAAATGAGGACCAATCAAACAGTCGTTCAGTATTCCTGCCCAAACATTTACCGAGAAACGTGTCTGGTAGGAGTCCCTGCGAGTTACGTGAGGATTTGCTTCACGATCAGACCACCAGTGTTCATTGTGAACGTTGAACATGCCTACTCTTGTAAATGTTGCCTCGTCGGTCCATAAAATGTTCAAGTGTAGATTTTGCAGCAGCCAACGACAAAATTGCACTCTTCTAGGATAATCGGCTAATATGATATCCTGCACCCTTTGGAATTTAAACGGATACTTTCCTTCAGCATTCAGTAATCGCCAAATAAACCATTGGCTCGTTCCGAATCTTGCGGCAGCGTCCCTTGAGCTCGCCTCTGGGTGGTGGCTAAAATAATCGAGAACTCGTCTCCGAAACGTCTGCGAGTACCGCGGCCGCCGGCCCGGAGCTTGAGCGTGCACTGGGACAGTAAACTGTCCAAAATCTCTTAAGTTTTGGACAATGGAGTTTATTAGAACACGAGTAGGAGTTGGGCAGTCAGGGTGTCGTTCATGAAACAATGCTTGAGTTCGTACGGTACTTCGTGACGTAAAATAAAAAGATAACATATCCATTCGCTGAATATTCGTATAAGGATAAGCTCGGGGCATTTTGTTTAATTACTATCTTAATTAAATACGAAAATTCTTACTTTCTTTGACAAGACAAGTGACAATTTACTAATCAAGATACGCTATTATCATAAATGATGTGTCAGATAACGAACCAAAGAGGAAAGTGTTCATTTGAAATACTTTAAACCTCTTTCATTTTAAAGGTAATGGTAGGGTAACCAATTTAAGCAAAAAAAAATGGGATAATTAGAAAACTTAAAAAAAAGTACTTATGTTTTAAAATTAAGCGTGAGACCTCGTAGAAGCGATTGGTTTAGGGAAGCTCTCTGTAGTACTTTGAATTTGTATTACCAATTCGAGGTCACCCTGTATATATGATGACATTGATGTCATATTTGGGCCGATGAAGGGCTAATGGAGGGATAATGGAATTCTTGTAAACGTTAACGTACTATTATTGAGGTTTTATTACTACTTGCCAGCCAGCAAGGGCCTGCGCAAACCGGCGGAGCGCAGCGCAGATCACTTTAAATTTATCAATGTATATTCTTCCCTATTTTAATTACAATAAGGTATAAATTTTAATGCTCTGAGACCGACCTCGGAGCATCACGGGGGATTTCTACTCTGCCGCTGCGGCTCTAAATTTATACCTTATTGTAATTAAAATAGGGAAGAATATACATTGATAAATTTAAAGTGATCTGCGCTGCGCTCCGCCGGTTTGCGCAGGCCCTAACATTTGTGACTACATATTATTAGTTAAATAGGTAGCTGGTACCCGCCCTAGTAGCACAAAAGCTGTATAAGAGCTTATATACAGCCATTATTCAGCATTTTACAGGCTATATAAGCTCTTATACAGCTTGTGTGCTACTTGGGCGGCGCGTTGTTGCCCAGATCTCACAAAAAAAAAAACTGTTGATCCGAGCGCTACCAAACTACAGGGTCACCCACTGCCCCCGCTGGGCTATTGCCTGAAAATTTCATCAACATCCAGTCGTTTCGGAGTCCATAGGGAACATACCCACATACATACATACATACAGACATCGCTTTTTATATACATATATATATATATAGATAGATTACATTACAGAAACCCAATAGTTTCAATTATATTTTCGTTGTGCGAATATAGGCCACATTCCTTCTACATTTTAAATAATTCATACGCCAAGCACAGAATAATTGCGCAACTTGGCAATCCGGGCTGAGTAAAAAGTTCCAAAACGCTACTTTTACCGAAGTTCTTGTAGAATTGTGCCAAGTTTGGAGAATTTAAAACCGTGAATTTTTAGAATAAATCTTAAACATTAGGATTGTCATAATAAAAAAATAAGTAATAAAACCCATAATGAAAGTGCTTGTTAATTAAAATAGGCAAAACTCTTAAACTCTTTAGGTACATTGGATAGTGTCGTTATTTCAACATGATGCAACTGTTGGTTTTTCTCTTTAACAGGTTTGTGTAATCATGTCCAACCAAATTGATTATAAATAAATAAATAATAATATATCACGAGACAGTCATACACCAATATAAACGGCCAAAAGGATAATACCTTATCTCCCATACCGGGAATCGAACCTGGGACCGATAGCTTCATAGGTGAGGTGGGGTCACTACCAACCGGTCACAATGCTTGTGTGCGTTCAATTTGTTTTGATTCAGTAGTTTTGGCTAAAGCCAGACCATGACACTCATATCGCTTGCCTCTGGAGATTAATTTACCTTTAGTAAGTTTGTTCATGACAATCGATTCTGTTTTGGTTTCGTAATTATCCTAACGAGCTTTTGCCCGCGACTCCTTCCGCATAGAAGTATTTTATCGTGTTATCCGCCAGAACTATCTAATTTTCCGGGATAAAAAGTATCCTCCATGTGTTAATCCTGGATAAAGACTACCTGTGTGCCAAATTTTATCCAAATCCGTTTAGCCGTTTAGGTGTGATTCAAACACAAACATAGTGGGAATAGTGGGATTGAAACAATTTGAAATGTAATTTAAAACATTTTTTAACGATTAACTAGACTATTTATTTACAATAATCCCATTATGATACGAGTGTGCTAAGTTGGTAATTACAGTCGAGGCGGGATTTTTGCCCTAACTGTAAGCGAGGGCGTAAGAGAGCCTAGAGTTTAATGACCAATGCTCACGCGTTTCATATGACGTTTTTCAACACAATTGCAGGAAAATATAATAATATCTCATATAAACACTAATCCATGGAACATGGCGGCGGACATTTTTTTTTTTCGCGCGCCGTAGTTTTGGGTAGATTAAAATGCGCGCTCTGGTGGAAATAGAGGCACTGACAAATCCGTCAAACATGTATTTATAACAAAAACTAATATTCATTTGTTGGTAAAATAAATAATTTCATGGAAAAAAGTTTTATTATTTTTTATTATAGAATGTAGATATTTTAGCAAAGACAGTTAATTAATTTGCAAAAAGTTTACTATTTTTTTAAGACGTCACATCTCTTTGCTGAGATTAAAAAAAACTGTAGGTAATGTAAAAAACACTAGTGTGATAATGTAAAGTAAAAAGAGTGTTTAATATGCTGCATTATGTTATGGCCCTAAATACGCTGGAATAAGGGCCACATTACGAGCAAGTGTGTTGAAAAAAACTATTATGTAACAAGATAAAAAAGAAAACTTCTTTATTATGTGCTTAAGCTAGTCGTTGCTCTCGCTTCTTCTTGTCTTGATATCTTCAAAACTAGCGCCGACTCCTGGCTCGCTATACTGGGTCGTCACAGCTTCCTGCATGGAAAAACATGTTATCAAAATTTTCGTTTTCTGGTGTATTTTTTTCTGGCTTTCCTCCTTCTAGCTTAAAATCATCAAGACAACCGTCGATGGACGTAAACTAGAGCACCTTGTTCCTCCTTCATTGATTACATTGATGACTTGAGTGACGGTGGGTATTTGATAAGATTTACCTCATTTACATGCAGCCACTGCCACTGCTGCCGGCAATAATTCTTCCGAAAGCAATGGGTGTTTACATGCTGCTTATATCTCAGTAGAGTGCCGAGCAGTGACAGGAGCCTGAGAAATACCCGTTTACATATTCGCGCTGCCAACTTCCCTGCTCACTGCGGCTGCATGTAATCGCGGCATTATACTGACCTGCATAACTCTGGCTATCTGCGCTCTCGCCCACATCTTGATCTTTGGTGGGAGCTGGCGTATCTCCGGCAGAAACGAGAGCAGGAACAACTTGTCAGGATCTTCGCTCACTCCTACATCCAGAGCTGAATAGATGGGCATTTCAATCTCCTCTGCAGGCCCCTCGCTTTCTGGTGAAGACTCTCTTTCTCGCTTCTTGAGTCGGGGTCTCTTGGGTTTGATGATAACCTCGCCAATATTATCGCTGTTGAAAATAAAGATTATATTTGTATTGTATCGAGAGAGAAATACTGGATAGTTCCTGCTTTTTTGCCTTTAGCAATCAAAATTGTGATAAGCTAGGATGGTTTGGACCTATCTATTGTAGCATAAACTTGATGTCTCAGGTTACATTACAATCATACGCTCAAGTTATACTTTAATTCAGCCTGTCTTTATAGTCGACCAATTTCCGAGCCACTAAAGAACAATGTTAATACGACGTAATCAATTACATATTTTAGATTAGGAGTCTTGCGTCCCTCTGATCTCTGACGAGGTTCCTTATGCGCGTGCTACACAGTTTGAAACCATGGTTTTAAACCAAGTGACCTTGGTAGAAGGGAGCTGCTACACGTATTCAATCAAGCCGATTTGTTTGACATCTACCAAGGGCGTTTAAGATCTAGCGAAATTTGGTTTAAAACCACTGTCTACACGGTTTTAAACCACCTGTTTTAAACCGTGTAGCCCACGCATTATACGAGTAGTTAGCCTAGAAATCCATGATGTTTGATATTACATCAACTACATCAAGGTTTTTTTTTTCATTTAATCATGGTTTCTGTGACTCACTCTTCGCTGAGTTCTCCGTCGAAGCCCCCGAGGAAGGTCATGCGCTTGAAGTGCTTGTAGACGCGCGCGTTGACCCGCACGCCCGTCTTGCGCGCGCGCAGCTCGCGGTTGTACGCGTCGCGCAGGGACCGCCATTTCTTCTGCAGCTGCAGAACTGGAAACGGTTGAAAGCGATAGATTTATAGTTAAGTTATTTAAGTAAGTTCAAGATAGTTATGAACCACTAAAGAGGAAACTGCATCCCTTTAGGTACTCGTCGTTAATGACTTAAGTTGAGAGAAAATGATGGAGAAAAAGTACCTTCGAACTTCTACTTTGTAAAAGGTACCACGGGACTGTTTTCTCTAAAAGTAAGTAAAGTAGTAGTGACATTGTTATATTTTTTATTAAAAAATGACTAACTGTTGAGTTTCTTGCGGCGCTTCTTCTCAGCAGTGGTCTCCTCTTGGGAAGCGCTGGTAGATTTTGACGTGTAAAAGTGCCCGTGCGGCCTACTTAAATAATAAACTGAATAAATATCTTTTATCTTTTTTTTTATCTTTAAAGCCCTTCTTACTTAGTCCAATGTCATGCTTATTGTTGTTTTGATCGGCTTGGTGTGTGAGGTGAGATTATGTAAAGCCGGCTCGTTGGCCAATCTTTGTCCAATCTTCATCATTTGGCTCAGAGCTGGTTACACAGCGATACATTTTTGGTCGGCTTTTCTACGAAGAGGTCATCGCGACTACGCTACATGTTGGCTGCATGTTGGCAGACGAACTGGCACACAGATAGACAACGAGCCGGGTTTAGATGAACTAACCTCGAGCAACAAACCTGGCTAGACCCGTGCGTGTACTGTACGCTCTTGGTTCAAGGTTGACACGTACCGCTGCGCGAACCTTACACGCACACGGGTTTAAGTAAGCTTGTTGGGCGAAGTGAGTTCACCTTAACGCTCGAGAGAATACAACCACAGGGATCACACCAATGGTGTTGTGATATTGTGAACAAAGCGTATAAAATTGGACGATCACAATTTGCTTATTAGGGAAGTTTCTTAGATTGTTCAACAACACTCGTAATCGTATCTATCGTGTGTTCGAGTGGTGTGTTACAATTATTAATGCGCGTGCTGCACGGTTTCAAACCATGGTTTTAAACCAAATGGCCTTGGTAGAAGCAAGTGGCTACACGGTTTCAAACAAACCCATTTGTTTTACATCTGCCAAGGGCGTTTAAGGTCATGCGAAATTTGGTTTAAAACCACTGTCTACACGGTTTCAAACCACCTGTTTGAAACCATGGTTTGAAACCGTCTGGCACGCGCTTAAATTGAATAACGCTTTAGACATAACTGCAGATTCCTAAATGGATTTTTTGGGTATCTGATCTGAGTGGATTCAAAATCTTCATTGTCACCAATTGATAGTTCAACTCGTCTTGTTTCAAGCATTTTTTGTAGTGGGTAGGTATGTATTGGAATGTCTCCTTTCGTTGGAGTGGGACTCTTAGGACAGCTGTTGTTTATTTATAAACCCTAAGGTTGTCAGCTGTCTAACGTTGTCCAGTTATCAACCATCTTGTAAAGGGCTGGGCACCCTCGCCACTCACGACCGGTTCTCGAAGACTGGTTCTGTCGAGCTTCCGTTGGCTTATAAATGTGGCAATATGTTTGGCATGTCATAGAGGCCTGTCTGGACGGCGTTGCATTTATTTAAATGAGGAATTATCATATTTTCTTAATCGTATGACCAAAAGGGGTGCGTAATTTTCGCCCTTTTCCTTACGCGAGGGAATGAAGTCTACCGGTATCACCTACATTGCTTAACCGATGTCTGGTCCCATTTTGAACAGAAATAGCCATTAGGTATCAGGGATTAAAATAATAGTATTAATTGGTCATACATAGTAGTGACTTTTTAATTAAATTAATAAAGTAACTAACTTACATTTTTAAGGAAAATAAAATCACAACCTTACAAATCTTGCAACAGTTACAACCAATAAAACGTTCTTGGTGACATTATTTTGCTCGTGACTGTGCGCATGACATTAGCGGCATCAGCTTATCAGCGCGCATGCGTCACCCGTATCGGTCAGATTCGTCTCATCCTCGAGATAAGCGTAAAACCAGGTCACCTACACGTGGGGTCATTCGTTATCGTTACTTACCTACTGTAGCAGAAAGTAAAAAAAAAATATTTTGACGACTGTTAATACGATAAGTTGCCATTAAAGTAAAGTCTATTTGATATGGTGATTGATACACATACCGGGTAGCTATCACTTTATCGAAACTCCTTTCATCGAACGTATCATTTCATCGAATTTCATTTCATCGGAAGCTAATTTCCACGTGCAGGAGTTATAATTTTTTGGTAGTGTCAGGTCTAACCTAACCTACGTAACCCATGCTTAAGATAACCTGAAAACAATAAGCTTTCAGCAGAAATTAGCTTTCGATGAAATAAAATTCGATGAAATTATACGTTCGATGAAAGGTGTTTCGATAAAGTGATGAAATACCTACACATACCTCTATCATAAGCCGTAGCTTTGTTAAAGGTGACCCAATCGTCGAACAAGGCGGCCCCGACTTCCTTCCAAAGCGCTAGTTTTTCCTCCCTGTCCGCCGGCTGGTCGCTCCGATACAACCCTGGCCTCGCCTTCACCTCCTCAATCAAACGGACAGGATTCATGTTTTCAAACATTACCGACATCACGTTAATTGTCAATGAAAACTCGTCTGTATGTACGGACATATAGTTTATGAAACACGCGTTTATCCAAAACTGACGACGGAATTTCTATTGATTAGCTAAGAAAAGTGTGGTTATAAGGTTATAGTCGCATTAAGAACCTTGCGTTTTGATTGATCTATTATATTTATTTGTTTCTTAAGACACCTTTTAAAAGTATTCTTGTTCATATTATCGGTTTGGTTTTGATTATATCTACCTAATATATTATATATAACAATCCGATTTGAGCACTACCGTATTACGACAAAGGATAGTTATTCATTCGAATCAAGTAACGACATTTTCTCACATTTGGCAGCGACGAGCGCTGCGACAGATTGGAATTTATTGTATCGACTACGCTGCGTTTGTATGACGATAAACGCGTCCGCGGGCGGGCGTGCGACTGACGCGCGACCGGCTCTCTGCGCATGGCCGGCCGGCCTGCAATGCGACTATCGCACCCAAGAGAATGAATGAACGGAATTCAGCAACTAGGTTCATATGCGGTTTAATGTTATTTATTACTGGCCTGTATCTTATACATCTGATTTGATTAGAAAATTGTTACGCAACCACCACATTTAGCAGCATTTTTTGTTAATTATTGGATCATGTAGCCAATATTACTCCGAACATCAGCGCTATATTTTTTTCCAAACTCAATTTTTGCTGATATACGCCTGCGCGGCGCAGGTTAGGTAGGTTAGATAATTTTGAAATGTTTGGCATTTCACTGACAACGTTCTCAAGTTACTTCACCTAGGTTTCTAATGGCGGTAGTGGGTAGGATCATTTATCAAATTACAAGTTTTTGAGAGCTTTTACTTTACCGCTTTGATTTTGAGAATTCCTAAAACTAAATGGGCCCCAGGAGTGAATAATGTAGAAGAACCTTACTTACAATGTTCAAAAGCTCAAAAGGTCATACGTTTTTCTTAGCAAAGACCGATGGAAATGTAATGGTACCGAGAGGTTCAGTGCGTTCGATAGGGGAAGTTTTTTCAGGAAGTCACAGGCTTAATAATAAATCGGGGCTCAAGTCGAAACAAGGCAGTTGATTTTATATCTCAAACGCTTCTAATTACGCTTGAAAATGGAATATAGGTTTACTTTGACTTGAGCCGGTTTATTATTAAGCGTGCGACAAAACGATAGTTTTGTTTGGAAATTTATATTAACTAGCGACTCGCCCTCGCCTCGCTTTGGTTAATATAAATTAGGTCCCTAGTCAACATCACTATTAAACAGTAGGATGGGGGAACAAACTTATGTTTTAACAATTAATCATTTAAAAGAAAACCACCCTAAAATTTCGTGACTACATTCTTTCCGTGTGTATTTTTTCTGTCCTTTGTTGATATTTGTAACGAATAAATGTTTTTCTTTCTTTCTTTCTTTCTAAAATAATATTTCAGAAGTTTATCCAGAAAAGGAGTTGTTTTATAATTCCAGTTTATACCTACCTATTAGTTTTTTTTTCTGAGGAATATCCTTTTTGTTGTTTCATGAAATAAAACTGAATTCTCTCGATTTTTACCTAGGTGCATACCTACCTACCTACTATTAATAGATATTTCCATGAGCTAATACTGAATATCTCATTAGTTATTGCAATACCAGCTTTATCTTCTACAAGCCTATTAAACCATTCAGCACTTAATCCTATTTGAGTAGCCCTTCGAACCGGATTTCATCAAGCAATCGTTATTGGTAGTTAGGTAGTTCTTGTACGTAAGTGGCCAGATTACATTCCCAATATTGTTTTACTAATCGACTTAGAGATGACTGCTTACCTACCTACTAAATAACCTGCTTTTTGTTCTCAAGTGTATATACGGAAACAAACTAAATACTTGGTTTTATTATTTGGTAAATACCTATTTAGGATTATTTAGTTGGATCTCTAAATATTTGACTTTCAAAATATTTAAAGGTACCTTTACAATTTAGGATTAAAGCGTATTTTGCTATAGATAGTTTAATTCTCAATGTCTGATCTACAAATAGGAACACATTATATTAATATCAAATCAAAAATATCCGAAAGCGACGTTGCCAGGCCTCTAACCACATCAATAATGTAGGTATCGAGCTGGCAACGTGCGTCGTTGCCGTTCCGCCCCGGTACCGCTATGCGACGTTGCCGCGTCGACCCACTTCCAAACGGGCAACAGGCGCGATTTTTTTCAACGCAAGAATTGCATTTATTTATTTTTTTAATTTATTTTACGATTATAAAAATCGTTTCTGGATCGTGACGTCGGCAATGAGCCGCCATTCTATACTCTTTCATTTTAAATAATTCGGGTTTTGAGAAAAAGTGTACGAACCATCAATATTGATTCGTACACAGTCATTAGTCGAAAGATGAATAAAAAAAGCCGGTCAAGTGCAAGTCGGACTCGCGCACCGAGGGTTCCGCACAAACTTGTAGTGTACATGTAAATACATAGTTCGTAAATCACGGGAATACAATATACGCAATAAGTATGCACTTTCGTACTTAGTGAGTGTCAGTTTATAGGTACCTACTGGAAATATTTTTTATGTGATGTAGTTACTTTAAAAGAAAAACATCCGAAAACCGTTAATTTGTAGTTACAAATTAACGGTTTTCGGATGTTTTCCTTTACTTGTGCTATAAGACATCGCTACTTGCCAAATTTCATGGTTCTAAGTCAACGGGAAGTACCCTATAGGTTTTGATTCCCTTGAGATTCCCTTCAATATGCGGCATAAACGGCCGTATCTTTTGATTGCGTTGACTAAGATGTTTGATTTTTTCACTGATCCAAGGGATTGCAGACCTAAGTATTTGATATGAATTTCAACTTGATACCATCACGCGTTCATGAGAAAAAGGGTCTTGACAGACACACAGACAGACGGACAACAAAGTGATCCTACCTATAAGGGTTCCGTGTTTTTTCATTTGAGGTACGGAACCCTAAAAATAGCAATACATAATGTACTTAATCACCTAATCACTAGTTATTCCTAAGGTATTTCAGAAACGTACTAATTAATTAACCAAAAATACAGAAAACCTCCCACGTTCCCTTAAATATACCTATAGGTATAACCTACCTATGTTTCTTTTAACCTCCTCATCTCTCATTAATTTTTACAAATGCTGCTAAGTAAAAAAGTTTTTTTTTTTTATTCAAAAATTGATTGATGCATGAATAATTAATTTCGAAAACACGAATGATGCAATTTATCTTTTATCTTTAACACATGTGTATAAACAAACTGCTTGCACGCAGTAGGTAAAAAAACATTAGCATATAATACGCATGCGTACAATGAACGTCCGGTGCATTGTGGATCTGCATTCTGCATCTTCACGCTGGCTGGAGCACTGTACCCATTATTCTAAAAAACACGAACGTTTTAACTGTAGATGAAAAACTGTTAAGAAGATTTTACGCGAAACAAAATAAAAAAGACATTACAATATTTTAACTTGCTTTATAAATATGGGTAATTATATTCTTATATGATATGCTAGTCCAGAACATACATATAGAGGTAGTAAATAGACGGTAACAACAATAATACAAATGTATAGCAAGCGCTCTAAACGTTTTTAGAAACTTTAATTTAAACCACAGAATTGAAGCAAGTCCCATTCATTAACAAAATGAATGTTCAAGTGTCGTTTTGATAAAGGAAACTGTTAGAACCTGTAAAAATTACCTAAAGTTTAATTAGGTAAAAGAGAAATCTGGGGGCACGGCAGTGCCCCCGCCAAGTCGAGCAAGAAAGGCACGGCCGTACCCACTTTTTCCCAAAGTCATTCGGGCCATTTTCAACCCAAGTTTATTTCTGAGAATTTGTGCTTGCCATAGAGGTTCAATGCATGATCTAGAAGATCATAATTTCTTCATAGAAATTTATGTAAAAATATGTACCTCAACCTTATGTGGCTCTGGTAAGGGGATAACAAATAACTAGGTATATAGTTTCATACGACAACTTCCATAATAAAACATTTATGAAGGCCGCCTTTAAAACTCTGCACACATTGAATTCTCCATCATCAACGCACACGTTTCCAACTCATCTGTCTAGTCTGGATGCCACTAACTATAGGTGTCTTGTTCTATTTTTAAAGTGGTTAGAAGTTTCAAGTCGCGAGTACAGAACTGGTTGAGTCCAACCAAATAGGTTTACCTGAATTTTATTTGCTGCTCTATCATTATCAAATTTGGCTTCTCGACCTGAATTTCACTTCGGAGCTCCATAATTTGCACAGCATTTAGGCATTCTTTATTCGCAAGCCCCTCCGGCTCAATCATTGATGTAACTCATTTCACGGTCGGCGACTACAGTAATGACATCTGCTTTGTCCGACAGACACACCGACAGACGGGCCGACAAATGAGAAATTGTCAGTTAATGTATGATATTAACTGACACACTGACAGTAAAGTTGACCACAACAACATTTACTGTGGTTTGTAGATGTTATAATTGCAATCGCTATAAGAGTAGGTGTACCTAAGGAAAGTGTAAGTAGGTAGTTTGTATGTCGAATCAGTGATGGAATGGCATACAAGTAAACAGATTAAAGGGATGAAATAAAACTTATTTCGAGGCACAAGGGTTACTTCAATAAATTCCCACGTAGGTAGCTTTATTTATCGAATTATTTTTTTTAAATTTGAAAGTAGGAACGGCTAACGTAACGTAGAGCCGTAGCGTATGATTAACTAACAATACATAAATATAGAACGTGCGGTGCTCTGCCTAATTTGATCGGCCAAACGACCTCTAACTGAGTGTTTAGTAAACTGCCACGTATTTTACCAACAACCACCGCGCACAAAGAATGTTTACTAAACTCGCGATACAAACCGATTACTGATCAGTGTTTCCTTTCAGCTATAAGAAAACAACGGGTGAATCCACGGCAACGTAAGAATGGATACGTACTTTATTGCGCAAGGTTTCCTACAAGTAGTATCCTAGCGTCCATCTTTTTTAGCGTTTTTACTACGCATCCGAACGTTCCAAATCCAAGGAAATAATTTGTTTTAGTGCGCATTCTACTCCCCTCCTGACTGCCAACCTCCATTCCACTCGTCCGCGGTGGCTTTACAATATTAAGCTAATATACTTCTACATTGTAAACTAGTCTTGAGGTCCCGTTTTGTTTATTTTTCGATTTTTGGGAGGGCCTGCCTGAGAAATTCTTAAAGCCTATTTTTTCGAAAAACGTATTGTTATAGAATATAAGCTTTACTTTCATTTGAGTATGAATTGAGATTTACCTAACTCAAATTCAAATATTTCAATTGCAAACCCTTTTACGTGGTTGTATGATTATGGATAAACTTTATGCTTATACTATAAAAAAATAAAAATGTATTTATTCAAAGTTAAATGTTACAAATGGAAGAGAGTATCTGTTGGTCCCACACCAGGCTATGCCTGTCACGTGGCAACCGGATTCGGAATATAATGTTAAAATAAAGTACGGTCTACGCTTCTGACTTACTGATAATGATTTGAAAAATTTTGAAGCCCGAGGCAATCTGCCAGTAATGTGATGGAATAAAAATGCCTCCTTGGGCCTTATAGGTATGGGGTTCTTTATAAACGATGCACTTTTTCCTACCAACTCCGAGAGCGTCAGTTATGCTCGTGATTTACTTACATGTCCGGTCCCTATATATACTTATATATTCAAACCGCTGATGGATCAGAGTTAAAGTTTTACATTAGCCACTCACAAAATGTGTCATAGGTAGGTATACAAATTTGGAGTAACCTTATCTATCCGCGGTTTGAATATATGGACCGGACATTAGACAGCTCTGATTTTGCTGCCCTGTCTGTACTGATAATAAGGTATGGGCTGCCTATGTATGCAGTATTGTAACTAACATTAACTAGGTATTGGATATAGTAAAACAACATGTGTTATGCCCGGTTCATATTACAATAAGTACCTACATAGATATCACTCCAGTCCAACGATTCATATGAGCGCTTGATTGCAACATGCTACTGAAATATTCTAAACAAGCACGGATGCTTTGGACTTAGTGAGAGATCCAGTCCAGTAACTGGACTGGCTTTGCGATCTACTTTTCAACGCAACTAGAATCGTGTAGGTAGACGGTCAAATAGGTATCCAGTGCCATTCTAGTGCAGACAGAAACGGCATCTGATAGGTAGGTACTTTTTGTTTCTTACGGATGAATTGTTTTTTAAGTTGTCTGGTTTCTTGTTGAAATAATTGTCAGTGTAGTGTTCACACTACTACAACGGCTTCTAAATGACTATAATGGTGCACTGGTTTAGATCGCTGGACTGGACTGAACTGGAGTGCTCTGGAATAATAGGAACCGGGCTTTAACCTGTGTAGTAATACTAGTAGGTAACTAATATTCAGTAATCACTAACAAAACATCCTTCGACCTTTTCTCTGAACTAGTTGGAACTTGGAATTGAAATCTGTTTTTGAAATAAGTACTAGGTTAGGTAGTAAGTAGTACGCACCTAAGATTACGTGAGCTCAGATATGAGTCATGCACGTGCATATATGTGTAAAGGATAAGGATTATTAATTCCTAGTTCAAATCGTGAATGAGTAAACCGATAACGATTACGTTTCGCCTTGAAATTAAAAGTTACTCCATAAATAAAAAATAAACTATCCCGTGTGAAAGCGCGACGTTGCGAGCTCGGCGGGCATAGCCGCATCGCGCGCGTTGCCAGCTCGTGCGTTGTGGGCGCCGCGACGTTGCCACGCCGTGCGTCTAAACCGTAAATACATTCATTCAAATTAGTTGGCATACGCAATGTCACATTTTTGTGATTAATTGGAAGGTCGGGACGTTCAAAGATTATGTTATAAACATACCTACATACCTACGCGAGCGTGCATTTGGACTATGAACTATGATTATATATATTTTACTAAATTACAAATATTAAAAATCGAACGCTCGAAAATGAAAATACCTACAACGGTAAATCGTTATTTTTGAGTAGGGGTTGCTTGTGAGTTGTGTTGTGATATGATAGGTATATCATAGGTTGTAACTTGTGTGTGTCTTTATTTATTAGTGACCTTGTGACGGTCTTTCGCATGCGATTTATTTTCTACCGCTCGCCTCATTTCATTTCGAGTACTCGATTCGGCCAAATCGACCCACAGCGCTGTTTACAGTTTTTTTCACTGATGGAAAATATGGAAATGAATGTTCCCAAATCTAGTAAAATCTGCCAGCCTTTCGCTGTCTGTAAACAGTTTTATAAAATAAATTGCTTATTGGGTTATCATCACACTTATTTACTGTTATGAGACTGCGCATTAAAATTTTGCAAATGCCGATTAGGGTAGCGTAATGTAATGAGAATGAGGTGGCTTCCACGGGGCTTGTCATTATTCTCACATAAATATGTGGACGACTTCTTCACTGTGTCGGGAGACTATCATTATGAGGATCGAATGTTTCGTGCTTGATAGGTCTATCAGATAGACCTATCAAGCACCTGTGCTTAACTACATATAGGTATTGATACTGATTGATATCGTTGATACACATAAATCACACATAAAAGCCAGGTGAAGGTTCTAACCACGTTTTGGCATGAAAATCGATTCCAGTCCAATGATTTAGTGTCCCTACATAGTACCTATTTCGTTGAAGACTTCAAACGTAGCATGTTTAAATTGGCAGTAAGTAGCAGTTGACTTCAAGCGGTGACATTATTTCAATCGTAGTTCGATTTAGGACTAAGCGCAGTGAATTCCTTCGCTTTACGCAGTGTTATAGCTTTTGAACTCGAAGCGCAGTTTTTGTCTTGTGGTGAGCCATCTCGCTAATGGGAAAAAGTTGGTGAAAATCATAAAACCATGTATGAGGGAAGATACCAATTTCCGGCCTCAAGCCTCGCCCTTTCTGAATTTTTGCAGAACCTATGTTAAATTTTTACTCACATAATGTCCTGTAGCATTGCCCAAAGTCATTTAGTTCCTGCAATTTGATCCCAGGCCCGGAATCTCGTAGATTGCTCGATTTCCGGAGGTAAGGCACCGGACCTTTTTGAATGGTCAGATGTTATTTCTGCTCGAATAAGGATTTTCATTAGACCCTCAAGCTACTGAACAATCTGGGTAGATAAAAGCAGGATACTTTTTGGCTTTGTAACTTTATCGACATAATGCTTTTTCTTATCCTACCGTCCTTTTCTTGATTCTGGTCTGTGTCTAGTTTTTTTCGACATGTCTCTCTATTTACATGCATATCCTATTAGGTACCACTGTATGTATGTACGAAACCTTAAAATTACATTTACTTTGCTTTTGTCGTTTAAAAAAAAATGCACTTTAAAAACCTACAATGTACGTTAATTCGCATATTACACAAAACATAACATTAGCAAATACCACTAGGAATATCACAATGTAGTTTTTTTAGACTTACGGCATACATATTTCATCAGTTTCGCGTACTATGCGAGCGAGCATAAAATCTTAATAAACCACTCTCGGTTGTTCAAGTTTTGCTTTTTAAGATTTCCTCCTAAAAAGAAAATAATGAATCACCGGATTTGTTTTTATTACACAAACCTGCAAGTTGTTCTCGTGTTTGCGACTTGCGAAGTTATTAATTCATTATACTACTTTGTAATTTTGTATTAGGTAGGTATTTTACCTACACTGGAACTGTGAAAATTAATACACTAGTGTGACCGTATCCCTGATGTGATGACGAAGGTGTTGTGTTGGTTAATAGATAATAAAAGTATACCTATGCCTTAAAAACACGTTGCCAGTATTGCTAAATATCAGTCAACCAAAAAATATAATGGTTAGTAATGCAATGTTTGGACAATTACACAGCACTGCCTGATTGTACCTAATGTTTGCTGACATTGAATAGTCTTTGGATTAGCCATAGCAGTTTTTATTGTATTGCATTGTGATTGTGACAGAAACGCACCAGGGACTCGGAAAAAACTGAATGTGAACTTCAAAATATAGGTAACTCAATATATTCAGTTTTAATTATTTAAAAAGATCGGGAAAGTGGACCCTGCCTGTGGGTAAGATTAACACTAAGAAGAAAAATATTAGGTCGGGGCAAAAGTATTTTCGTATTTTTCGTACAAAGGAAAAACAATTTTATAAGTTATATTTTTTCATTTATTTATAATATGTACATGCCGTTTTGATCGATGACTTGTTGCCATCTTGTGGGTACTGCCATGATTCCATTGCTGTAGAAATTCTGAGATTTTTGATTGAAAAAATCTGACAGGTAGTTTTGACAGTGTTCTCTTGATATTAACTTTATGCTGCCTAAAGAATTCTGAAGTGACCGAAACAGGTGGAAATCCGATGGAGCAAGGTCGGGGCTATACGGTGGATGCATCAACACATCCCAGCCAAGCTCTCTCAATTTTTGCTGGGTGGCTATAGATGAGTGCGGTCTGGCGATGGCGTTATCATGATGAAAGACTACGCCCTTTCTGTTTATTAACTCCGGCCGGTTTTTCTCAACGGCTTCTTTTAATCTCATGAGTTGCTGGCAGTAGAGGTCAGAATCAATAGTTTTACCCGGCGGCAAAAGCTCATAGTGGACAATTCCTTTCCAATCCCACCATACACTTTGTTCCGAGTTAAGCCGGGCTTTGCCACTGTCTGTGGAGCTTGTCCATGCTTCGACCACGATCTTTTTCGGACGTTCTTACCGTAAGTAATCCATTTTTCATCACCCGTAATCAACCGTTTTAGAAATGGTTCGGATTTATTTCGTTTTAACAATAAGTCGCAAATTGAAACACGTTGCATTAGGTTTCTTTCAGTGAGATCGTGTGGCACCCAAATATCAAGCTTTTTCTTGTACCCAGAGTTTTGTAAATGACGTACTGTTTTGTGATCAATATCCAGTTCTTCAGCAATGTCGTAACTACTAATACCTATGTCGATCTTGCTCCACTTTTTCATAGATGGCATTGATTTTATCAGTAACAAGGCGTCCAAAGCGAACCTCATCTTTCACACTAAAATTTCCAGACTTAAAACGCTTAAACCACAATTGTGCTACTCTTATTGATACCGCATTAGGTCCATAAATCGCACAAATTTTATTCGGGGCATTAGTCGCATTTTTGCCTTTTTTGTAATAAAACTTTAAAACGTACCGAATTTCTTCGTCACACACGTCCATTTTGATAGCTCAAAAACAATTGAAAAATGCCGGGAACCAGTTTTTTTTTAAATTTTATTGTATTTCAGAATGTTGACTTTTAATGGTATTAAAATCAGCCAGGTACATTTAGTATAGACGAAGAGGTTTGATTACAACTTAACGGTCCAAATACGAAAATACTTTTGCCCCGACCTATTATGATGATGATTAATAATGGACCAACAATTACAACCAACCAAGCAAATATTTTTCGTGTCAGAAGTTTAATTTACGCAATATTTTGTTTCAGGTAATTGTAAATGAACACACGATGACTCAACCAGTGTAACTTGAGTAAGTAAAGTGCAGTGAGTGAGCTTCTTGTGGAATATTCCGTTCCCTAGTTAAAACTTCTGTAGTAAGTATAGATATTCCGAAGGTTGTCCTAGAGGATTGTTGAATAGCGCTTACAGTGAGTGATGGACACTGCCATCAGTCGTCGTAAAAAACTGTCGTTCATCCATATGAACGATAGTTTTTTACGATTAAAGTTAGTTTGCGTGTTATTTGACAGATCTAAAAATTGGTGGCAAAAACTACAACCATTCGCGTCTCATATCATAATTTTCCTAAATATATTCATGTGTCAATAAACACACCAGCAAATTCAAGATTTCGCAAGCACCAGACTCGTACAAATTAAAACACTATGTTTTCGTGCAATTTGACCGGAATCCTCGGCTTGTGCCAGACTGGCCTGTACAGATATTTGGCTGAGTTCCGATATTTACGCATCGCTTTTGGCATACTCCCACTGCTCTTGTTACTACTGCGGAACACGGCTTTCATTGAGCGTGGCGTAAGTGCCTCGGAATTTACATAAGCTTCGGCTTATCATTAAGGTTTCTTCCATCTTCTGACGCCTTTGATGCTTATTTGTTGAATTGATTGCTGAGCGATTTAAGATTGTATAGCCGCGTGTCAGTTGATCTTTTGTGCGAATGTTTACTCCATACCGATGAATGATTTCACATCTTTTTATCGGACGCACTCTAAACACAAATTACAGGGTGTATAGGGGGTTGCTGGTGATTTTTGCAAATTTATACTGTTTGATATCGATCGAATAACAAACAAGAGCAGTAATAACATCAAGCCAAACTCATTTACGGAGTGTCGTGATAAACAGAACAGTCAAGTCTCAAGTCTCGAGGTTCCCCGAACAAGCCCCACAAACAAGGCTGCGTCGTGTTCGTGAAAGTCTACACTCCGCTACTCGACCCGCCGCCCGAGCGCCTTCAAAGTTTCTTATTGACACTTCTCAAGAAGTGCAACGTGAAAATTGTCTTACTTCTAACTGAGCATTTATTTCTTATTTCCTATTAACCCTAAATACAATCTTGTAACATTACTTAAAGCTATTTTTATCAATGACAATTCGTTTTCGTCAATTGCATTAAAACCATACCATAAAAAGTCGTAGGATCTCTACAACGTATAAGATAGAGTCAAGAGTATATTTGAATACTGGCACATCATCAAACTTTTCAAAGTTGCAAGATTAATCATGTCTTTCATTGCAAATAACAGACTATCGTGCGTTTTCAAATTTTAAAGGATTTCAGTGTTTGCTGCATTTAATTATACCTACTTATTCAACTTAAAAGATAGTGTTATGCGCAAGTCTCTCTTAAAAATAACGTAGTGCCGAGTGGCGCATCCAAAAATAAATTTGATCCGTTGCGTTCATATAAACAACTTGAAGTCAGTCATCTAAAAATTCCAAACGATTAATTCCATCTCCGATACGTTGGCTCGAACACTGTAAACAAGACGTAGAAAGTAAAAAAAGTGTTCGTGGCCGCCATGTTGGTCAAGCTTGACAGCATGTGATGGCCTTGGACGCTTCCTGGATCGTCAAGAATTTCTCTGCAGCTAAAAGTAAGAAGTTTTTTAAAACTGAACCTTGTTATATCTACTTGGAGTCGTGTCTTGAGTAAATGCTTTTTCACAGCGTTTGGTTGTTAGTTTGCAATTTTTTTCTGAATTGTCAGGCAAGGACAGGTGAATGAAGTGAAGCATTGTAAGTCCTGTCCGGCGGATGTATACATGGGCGACGTTCTAACCTACAGTTAAAATAAAATGCTAAGAAACCAAATAGGTAGGTTACCAAACCAAACCAAACCAAAAACCTACTGGAGATTAATAAGCAAGATCCTAGAATAGAAGGAATATTTGATTTTGATTTACAAATATGTAGCTCATTAGCTAGAGAAATGTGAAAAACTTTATTAGATGAAGCATGTTAGGTACCTAAAATAGTATAAAAAAACATGTAACCTACCTATTATTTAGCCTTTAGATGCTTACATTTGGTAGTGTGAACGAAAGATTTAGATGCTCTCATTGTTTGAGAAGAAGAGAAGAGAAGTTACCTAGATACCAGACCGAACCGACTTTCCTATTCGTGCTCCAAAAATAAGCTAACCAGATAGAGATTATTACCGGTTTATTGTACTATAAACTATAAGCACTATACATAACTTACACGCGTAGGAACTACATACACGCGTAGGAATTAAGAACATTCGATAGATGTAGTCTGTTCGTTACACGTATAAATGTCATAGAAGCAATGTTTTTATTTCAAGTGTCGTAACCAGCAACAAGCGAAACAAAACTTGCAAATGGCAACGCCGCATGGAGCACGGAGCGCCGCGTACCGAGCGGCAACGTCGCGCGCGTAATTTCATTTTATCTCGAGATCACTCGGTTTATCTGTTATCATATCAGAATAGGTACGTTCTGTTTCGTTTTGTTTATTAAATATGTTTGCGCGAGTCTTTGTTCTGCGCTGTCATACGTTGTGCCGTATCATGACGAACATTGATGATATGCTTTATTAGTTTTATTAAAGTACCTCCCTATAGGTATTTTTAAAACTGCTGCTGTTGAATTGTTGATGCTAAGAAATCTGCGAGGATAGGTATATGTAGGTAATTCTTTGTAGAAATGGCACATCTGTTAACTATCGTAGTTAAACAGTTTGCAAGTCTACAATTTTTTTGTAGTCCAGCCATAAGCAACTGAACAAATAAATATTCAAATAGGTGAGAATGAGAAATAGGTAAGCTGAGAGATTTGACCAATGTCATCCCGCAGACATGTGTAAGAGATATCTATTTGTCACTAGAGCATCACGTTTTTGATCACTGTATGTACCTATAGGTATGTACGAAAACCTGAAACTAGACTAAATTAGAGACGAGGAGGGTGTCTAATTCATTCCTCACGCCTGAACACTTACCCTCGTTGACCTTGACTCTAAAGCAGTGTAGACTCGAGGCATCCGTTCAATCTGTTATGCATGACTCTGAAAACAAAATGGCGGGTCTCACTGTCTCACCAACATCTACTACGCATATTTTAGAACAATAAAGTCTTGTAACTAGGTTCCTTTAGAATAAATACATTAATCTTGATAGCCTAGATTCTTGTAGTACATACGTAGGTGCTACTTCACTGTCTAAAGTCAGAGGTTACTAAAACTTTTGAAAATATAAATCTCTAAACAAAATTTCCAATTTGCATCATATCTAACATCATCAATTTCCTATAATATCAAAGCTTTGGGGCATCCATGAAGATGGTTTTAGGTTATGCAAATAACAGTTAGTAAAAACGTCAAAAACATCCGCGACTGAGTCAACGTTATTTTCGCAGAGATTGTTTTGTTCTCCACGTTCGTACTATACATATTTTCCTGTTTGTACTTGAATGCGATCCAACTCTTATGTCAGTTACAAATTGTGAAATTGTTAATAGAATACCTACGTAGGTAGGTATACTTGTTGGTTATGTGAAGCTGCGTATTTGCTGAAAAGGTTCGCTGAAATCGGAACCAATGGGCATGTAGATAACACTACTTAGGTACGAGTTGAGTGGAGGAGGGGTGTCTGGAGTACCCATGGTAATAATAAAGAATCTTATAAACTTACGTAGGTATAAACACATGAACGCTGAAAACGTTACACGCCCTTTTTTGGGCAGTTCGTGTTAAAAGCATATACCTATTTAAGGGCTTAATAACCAAATAGGACTAGTTAGCCTTAGCTTATAATTCGTAGGTAAAGTGGTAGCACTACCACCTCCTTTATTTGTATTGGATTTGGACTTATTGGCACACAAGTGTATTTCTCATTTCACATTACAACTTCAGTTCTTCTTTCCGACCCTCCATATATATAGGTACCTCTGCAAGCGTATATACACCCAACCCAACCGTTATCGACATTTCGTCCCTCCCCATGCTCCCTGTGGGGAGACCACCCCGTAACTCGTAGGACCTTGAAGACCCACCAAATCAGCTGTTCTTGCTAACTTTTCGGGCCGTAATTTTATTTTTTTAACTCAATGTACCTAGCTACTCAAACAGATATGCTATATTTACGACACAAGTACCGTAATGTGCTAAGGAGAGCAGGCAGGAACTGAGAATTCGCCTCGACCAAAAACTGAAATTCTGTTCTACGTGTAGTCTAGGTGTGTGGCACTATACTTAAATGGAAGGAACGTACGTATCTACAGTCATGGGAATTATTAAAGGAACATAGCTTTAATTCTCTCCAGTCTGGTCGGCTATTTTGATTCAAAAGCGGATTTGCCAGGGTTGTGGGCGAGCTGCTTTAATACCAAAAGCCTCGCTCTCTGCAACGCAGGATTTTACCTGGTTTAGCTTTATTAAGATATGGTAGGTACCTACCTATATTATTTGTATTTACTCTCTCAGAGCGCTTTTGGTCTTCGTTTGTACTGATGGTTGTTTAGGACCAGTTTTCGCATATTTTGCTTGGTCTAAACTTCTGTCTGCCTGTCCCTGCGATGGGATAGGAATCTCATAATATGTATACCTACCTACCTACTTTCGTAGAAATAGGATCTTAGATTAGACGTTCAAGCAGGCCAAGTAGTGAGGGCTTACTGACTTCTGAACCTAAAAGATCTGCTATGTGAAAATAAACTTATTGTTCTAAAATCTAGGTTGACGACAACCAAGTTCCTAAGGTGGCTATGTTACCAATTATATTTAATAATAATGTAGGTGTTTATCTTTTCTTCCTATTACGCTTCATTAGGTAAGTAGGGTAGGTATGTTATGTCCTTGAGTTGTATCAACGGCCTCTTTGCAGGAAACATCAAAGACTGATTATTTAACTTGTGCTCTCCCTTTGTGTAGCTATTTCCTCAACGAGTCTGTTTATCCGATAAAAGCTGATAACTTTCCGCTTACCTAATTAAAATCTTGCAAAACACTAGCCATTTATGGAGTTTCTAAAATGAGATTCATTTTGTTAGGGTGCACTGTATGGGCAATTTTTCTCGGCAACCTATGGGCTTTTAGTTCTATCTCAAAAAAATTTGAGTAAGACAGCTATTGACGAGGAATTATTGCTCAAAAAATTGCCCGTGTAAGTGCACTCTTATTCAGACATGCTAATATTTATTTAATTCGGTGTATTCAATACATAAATTGTTTGACCGTGAATGTTTAGCTTTATTTTTTCAACCAGGCACGACCACCTGGCAACACCGTTCTCTTTCCCTAAGCTCACGATGCGAGCAAGTATTTTTTGTAAGGATGTTCATTTATTAAAATAAACACAATTCTAAGTCCCTGCTTTGTTTTATTATTAAACAGTGTCTCGCAGTACTTTCAAAAACCCGGAGTAAATAGATACATAATAGTGCGCTGGAGACTTGTCACGAGGAGATTGCGTGGCGGCCGTCAGGCAGTCACCGTCAGCAGAATCTCACATGCACACTTATATAGGCTGGTTGATGTCTCGGTGGTTTGAACTCTTAATTTGTCGGACTATAATCCTAACAATTTGACCCTAACTTCAAACGAATATAATAATGGGTCATAATAATATTACCTTCGGTAAGTCACGATTTTCAAGAAACGGGTAGTATTTAATCACAATGCTCGCCTCTGTTATTAGGTTTTTACGGGTAATGGTAATTTAACATGCGAGCCCGTCATGAATTCTGATTGCAATTTTATTGTGACAGGCAATACGAGTTCAAAACTAGATTTCATTGGGTTTAAAAAAAAGATCGATTCACATTAAAAACACTACTCTTCACATTTTTTTTAACTTTTGTTATTTGATTCATTTTATTTACATATGTACATTACCTTATAGAAAATACGCCACTAATTTTATTTCCTCATAACGGTTGGAGAATATGTACGGATACTTGTTTTTCTTTTTATCCAGTTGTCATTGTCACCGTCATTACACATGTCGATAAGAGCAGAGCTCGGTGCGTGCAGCTCGTTGGAGTGACGGGCCGCGACTGCCGGCGAGTTCATTCAACAGGCCGCGAGGATGTGGGCGGGGCGTGCGGGACGCGGTGTCATTGGGCGACCTCGCTCCATGCAATGATGGCCGCCGTCGCATTTGGCCAATGAGCATAGCGCGGGCCGAACGCGCGTCTGTCCGGCGACAGGGCGACGTTGCGAGCTTTACGGTGAAAAAATATCAGATTCGACCTTCTTAGGACCCCGTTTTTTTTTTGTTTAGTGGTGTTATCATTCGGGTGCTTTGGTCCTTATCCAGTGATGTGCAGGTGGAGTTTTAGTGTTTTGTGTTGATATGGTGTGGTCGTCGCCTTCCGGGGAAGTTTTGATCGAGTACGCAAGGTAAACTACCATTTGTTTGGTGTCAGTGGTGGCAAGCGGCGGTTGCTATCAGCTAACTCTTCCATCTTCCATACTTAGAGGGTGGTAGTTGTCCTTAATTGGTGGGCTAGGCAACCGTGGTCTACTTTACGTTAGTCTTACCAATGCAGTACGAAGGAACCTATGTGTATGGTGTAATCTAGTTCATGACCTGAGTAGGCATACCTATATTTGAACATACCCACAATGAGGATATCCCTAATGATAGCTTTAATGGTGCCAAATGCGTCACATGGTTTTGATAGGTAAGACCTGTACCTACCTACTTCCTATCAATGATTTCTATATCTACCTATACCTATGTTCATTAAGTTGAAGTAGTTGAAACAATACAATCCACAATCCTACTTCTGGGAGGAGGGTAAGTACCTATCTAGTACCTACCTAGTAGTTACGTACCTTATTTTGCGTAAATAGGTACCAATATAATATACCACGTGTTCCACGTAGGTAATCCACGTAGCCACGTTGGCTCATCCATGTTGCAAATAAGTCTTATGTTAGTAGTGCCTGTTCTTTAGATTCAAACTTAGTAGCTACCTACATACCTACTTAAATGAGTAAAGACGTCTGGAAAGTGCTGATTAAAGAAAAAGAAGCCTGTAATAAGTTAATTTATCTTAGGTTCGTCAAGTTTAAACCGACCGAACATACCTACCTACCTAACTTGGTAACTAAGTGGCAGCCTTTGTCCTTGTCTACTCTGGATGGTTAGTGGTTACCACGAAGCACTAAATTTGAAACTTCGGATGCCCTGTTACTTTCACTCGCCACTCGAGACTAAATTGGGAAGAAGTGTAACAAAAAGCAAGTTTTTAAAAGTCGACTACCCCTGCAGCATCAAGACTCAGGTCCTAATAATAGCCTATGCCACTCCTCTGGTGAATGCCAATCTAACGATACCCCGCACTTTAAAATTCGTTAAGGCGATTAGCCTATAGGTAGAAGGTCACAAAGAAACAGGTACACAGCCAATAAACATTATCCTCCTTTTTTGGGTAGTCTGGTAAAAAGAGATGAAGATAAATAACTTCGAACTTTGATTTTCAAAGTCTGACTCCCCTGAAGGTAGGTACTTAGGTACCTACATATGTTGATATACGTATCTCGAAACCGGTCGAGTTTTACTGTTTCATCAACTTTTTAGATTTACTCTTTCGACGTCGAATATAGTTAGAACTAGAGATCGTATTTTATGAGCTCTTAAAACCTGCCAAGTTCCATTCAGGGAAAGGGATAGAGCTATAGGAGTCACATATCTCCGTCTCTTTCACTGCTCGGAACTTTTCAGTTTTTGTCAGCTCATATTACGGCCTCTGCACATGGTACGGCAAGTAGGCCATAATCTGATGTAGGTATTTCTATTCATGTTCGAGTCACACAAGTGAACAAAACAATCAAAGTGCATGGAAACAGCTGCGAACGATCTAAACCGGCCTGCATCCTTGCAAAACAAAGGAACGTTTCATCCTTATAGCTTGGCTTGACTTCGTCCACCTGCGCGTAGGTAGGGTAGTCGCACCTGTAAAGAACACTGAGGGCATCATAATGTTAGCGTTTAGATACGTCATAGGTACATAGGCATTGTATTGTATGTAAAAATAGCGCTTGATTTATCATAAATTCACTGATGCTTTCAAGGTACCCACTGTAGGTATATAGCCAAATGCTTACTTTTTATCCCCAATAAACAGCAATCAATATTATCAATAACTAAGTTTTGGTACAGGTTGTTATTTTATATCCTTAATTATAAAACCTGCATTTATGAGGATATAGAGTTAATTATTGAACTTTACGACTTATTAAATAGTAGCTGTTAATACGACCTATCCACCCCACTAGTTATTATCGCCCACTGAATCTATAAAACACAAAACCAATCAAATAAATACAAAGCTGTTCGTTTCAGTTGTGCTTATAAACTTAATTGTAAGACTGACATGTTTAACAGCTGTGCTGTGCTATTACTCGTAACCTTTAAGTAAGGCGATGTTACCCTGACATCTAATTATAGTGTTAGAGACAAATATATCTAGGTACACACAGCACTACAGCATGTGCATGTGAACGTATGGTTTGCGGATATACCTACCTGCTTATCGAAGCTGCAAATGTCTTCTATCTAAGTCATTTCGTCTGTCTGAAGAATGGTTTAAAGGCGTATTACACCTTCCTAATTAGTTACTAACGAGAGGAACGCCGCAATACGTTGGAATGAGATGGATGTATCTCCATACGTATCTAACGTATTCCGTCGTCCCTCTCGTTAGTGACTAATTTGGGAAGATGTTATAAGCCTTTTACCCACGTTACTCATGACAATTTTAGTGCTAATGTATGTGTCATTTTGCCATGTGGCAAGTGGTAACTAGTGACGTAATTAACCAGAGGCGAAAGACATAACATAACCATCGTTTGACACAGCTGATAATATTTTAACCGGCCAGCCTCATGGGTTTCATATTATTAGTATTTATTACGCCTGGCGCTTACGTTCTGGCAATATAAAATGCCGACTTGTGAGACTAAAAACAAAAACCAACATTCGGGTGCAAAGTAGGTAAACAATTTTAATCTTTATATCAGGCATAGCAATAAAACTATATTTGTTTGTACACTTGAAGGTCAGACAGAGCGGAACTCCGTACGATAGCGAGATAGAATCGCTCTTGACCGTCAGCAAGGACGAATAATATCGAGTATGGAAACACAAATAGAAAAAGGTTTCGAAATCAAAACAAGAGAACCGGCAAGAGTCTGTAGAGCTACGTACATAGCTGAAGATTTTCCTGCCTTTGTCAAGATTGCCGTGCCATGTATTTTTTTCTTATAATGACATGATAATGCTATTAGCGGGAATTGTTATGCAGGTAAAGACCTGTGTTTATCTTTTAACCGTACCGACTGCAAAAATTGGTTAGAAATGAAGTTTGGTTATCAAACTCTGCAAATTTAAATTAAAAGTCTAAGCAAGAGATGATATTTAAAAATAACAATTTTATCTTAGAGCCGTCCGCCTGTGCTCAACCTCGCGACTCGCCATAGTAACGTTAGCTGGTCCAGCCCAATCTTATCGTTTTCATAAACAAAATCCCATATCGGTTAGACAACCAAACACAAAGTGCATTCCAAAAGGCTTCGACCCCAAAAGATAAGATATTATAAGATAAACTAACACAATAACAAACAAGCCATTGTTTTCGACGACACGTTTTTAATGCGTGTAGGTAAAAATAATGTGGTCGTCGAACTGGGACTTTGAACCGATGTTTACTATTGACGAGCGTACTATAGGTAAATAACTAGCTCTGACCCGCGGCTTTGCTTGTAAATAGTCTCCTGGGAATGATATCAGCCTGATGCAAGAAATATAGGTACATAAAAATAATAAGAGCCCCCAACTACATTTTCCGTTGGATTTTTTAACCGCAAGTCTAATTACCCATTATGTTGTTCATCACGGCTCGACAGCAGATGGTAAGGTAAAACACACCAAACTTAACGGGATGGCATCTGCGCCATCACCGATCCGATGGAAAACTAAGAAATTGCTTTGGTAGGATAAATGAAAAATCTTGAAACTGTTGATGCGAAATGGTACTACTCTCGTACTGACCAACTTTGACTTTGACTTCTGACTTTTTCATGAGCAGCGAGCTAAGAATACAAATGATTTTTTGGTCAAAATACTTGTGAAGTTATAGGTAGGTACCTATTACGAAAAGATAAGATATTTTTATGAATTAATAATAGGCGTTCACTACGGTGCAATTGTTTGTAGGTATGTAATACTAATACTCTACAGACTTGTGTAGGCACTTGTGTGTCGCACCGACAGCAGTGTTGACACGGAGATGTTTTCTGCAGAATTAAGGCGGATGTGACCTCTTTCACAACCTTCTTGATAATATCTACCGACGTAAAATCCTAGGAAACATGGTTACTAACGTGAGATTTTTAGTGGCTATAAGCCAATACGAAAAGCATGAGAATAGTAGATAAGTCAGCTATCTTGTTACATCCAAACAATGGAGCTTAATAAAATGGCGCCTTAATCTTTACAGCAACCTCTCAACATATATATAAATTTATACACTATTTCCCTTTATATAACCATAGAAACGCCGCTATAATAGCGTCTATTGCGTCTGAGGAAAGTTCAGAATGGGGTGGAGAGGGTAGGTACAAAATAAAGTTATAATTCTTGCCATATTCCCCTCTGGCTGGCACTTTCTTGTTTTTCGGCATGTTTGCGTTGGGAATTCTTTGTTGAGGATGTTTTTGCTAAAGTTTTATTTATTTCTATTATCAAAGGCTGGGGAATTTGTGGAATTAAGCAGATATTGTATAAGTAAACCAGCAATTAAATGCACTCATCATTATTTGCCGATTCTTATGTGAGAAATCACTAATTACAACTACCTATAAATATTGCATTATTATTGAAATGTTTTATATTATTGTAACGTTTTCAAAAATATCCGTTTGAAATAAATTCCTTATAATATAATGTTAGTCAGTCGTACTCATGTCGTATTTAGTATCCTAATGACCTGCCTGCTGATGATAATAATTAAATGATTAGAAATTTAATGGGCATACGCATAACATTTTAATGAACTCGGTACGGAAATATATTTCTAAGAATGTATTAAAGTGCTAAGATAACAATATATTTTTGGCAATGAACTAATAATTTATTTGAGTTAATTAAATAACATGAGACGGCCACATAGTAAAAAAATCATATTCTTGAACGCAAACAGAACATCTCAATAGTTACTAAATCAATGCTTAAGGTATACCACTGTAAAAAGCGTAAAGAATGGCATACATTAATTTAAAAAAGAGATTAAAAAAGTTATCCAACCAAATAAAAATTGTAGGTAATCTGTATCCCTTACCTTACCTATGTTATTACTGTAAGAAATCTAACATGCTCGCTATGCTCGTCACATCACCTTTTCAAAGCCCCTGATTATGGTCACAGAAAGTAATTTGTTTTACGTTTAAGTTTTACTGCTGCAGCCTATTTGAGGCATCTGGCTAAAACCGGGTTTACATCAATTAACTACATTCAAATCAAGTCAACTGAGCCCGGTTAACACATTCAGTGCCAGGCTACATTTTTTCTATTCAAAATGGAGTTCAGATCGGTCTTTGCTTTGCCCGAATGTGGTAAAACTGAAGTATTTATACATTGTTCAAGTCTTGTGTTAATTGGCCTTCAGTATATATTAATCCAATATTTTTCAGTACAAAGTGAGTACGGACTGTTTCCTCCAATGTGGTACAACTGAGGTATCTACAAATAGTTTAAACACCACACGCAAAACAGGAGCATGACGTCGACTTGCAGAGCCTGCCCTCTATGTCCCAATATCGGTAGGCGACATTGTCACGAGGTGGACCGAACCAGACGCTTTTTATTTGTTTTTTTTTAATCGGAGTGGAAATGCGTTACTCATTGTCCCCACAGCGAACCAGCCTAACATGACTTTAGTAAAAGTCGCATGGTTTTCAAGATTTGCCAGTTTAAAGTTCTTTTCCAGTACAAACTTTAAACAGGCATATCTCGAAAACCATGCGACTTATACTGAGGTCAAGTTAGGCTGGTTCGGTACCTTTTAAGCTGAGCTACCTGCGGTGTCAATGTGGCCTATCGATTTTGGGACACCCTGTACACGAAACTAATCTAGTCCCAAATTAAGCTCTAGGCTTGTATTATCTTATCTATCACGCAAATTTTTAGCCTTTCCGGGACTCTAGCTTCGCCTTCGTAAGAATGGTCTATAACGCGTTGTTAATTCGTCTTAAGAATTTGAGATCTTTGAAAAATCCCTACTTATACCTGCTATCTTAGAACTGCTCAGTTTGAAATCAACTTTTGTGTTTTACAAGAAGCCAACGCGCCCCCACAAGGCCCAGCAGTGGCCACGTGCGCCCACATGCGAGGTGGCCTTGACTTCACTCCCGCGCACACAAGCGGGTTTATGCTGCTCCGTTTTTTTAGCCTATTCCTAGTTTTGTTGGAATAAAAGTCCTTCGGGTGTTGGGTTCATCCATTTTTAAAGCTCAATGAAGTGGGATAAGTATTTTGTGTTTGAAGTGTTTGTCTGTCTGTCTCCGCCTAGGGCCTTCGCCTAATTTAGAAGCTAAGTTTCGTGAAAATCGGTTGGACCATTTTATCATCAGCTATATAGGTATAAAAAGTAGGGGTCGGCGTGACTATGTGTGATGGCCTGCATACATCTCCTTGTTCATTTCCACGCTAAGAACGTGCTACTGTCGCGCCGCGCGAAGCCGGCTGTTTGACGAAGCCTTGAATGTAATAATGCGATTGGCAGCACGTACATTGGCCCCACGCTACAAAGAACACACACACCCACACAACATGTAGGAGATTAAAGCTGTCCGTGTCTTTGAGATCTAAGCACTTAGTAGGTATATACTTTTATCAATGCTAAAATGTGACATAAAAATTGAAACAAATGAATGCTCACGTGTCCTTTAGTTAGGTCGTTCACCCTAAATTAATACGTTCCTAATGATACTATACCGATAGCACCTAATACATCTAAAATGCTATAGGTACTATAATTTTTCTTGTTCATGCGCGTGCTAAAGCCTACACGGTTTCAACCCAAGTGACCTTGGTAGAAGCGAGCTGCCACACGGTTTCAAGCCCAATTGTTTGATATCTGCCAAGGGCGTTTAAGGTCATGCGAAATTTGGTTTAAAACCACTGTCTACGTTGTTTGAAACCGAGTAGCCCACGCATCAGTCAAGCCTACGAGCTTGGTTTGTGATGAGTCATTTAGGGCATAAGCGACGACATGAAAGGCCAGTCGTCGAAATGGACTCGGTGACCGGGTTCTTGGCAATGAAAGTGTATTTATAAAGATGATGTCGATTACGAGATACCTTGAAACGTCGTTGAAAGAAAACGGTCGTTATTAGCAAAATTTGAAGCTCTATAAATGCAAGAAGTTTTTTTCGAGGGACGTAGGTATTCTAATCCAATTGCGTGGCTTGTTGGAAATTCAGTCATCTGAGTATTGTAGTACATTGCAACTTTATTTACCTACTATAACTTTATTTAATATAGGTATAAACTATAACCTAAACTATGAATTATGTATTTCAGTCGCACTTACATCGATTGCACACACGGTCAGTTAAAATACATCAGTTCTTAACTGATCGATCAGTTAAAACGGATGTAAGCCAAAACGATTTCCCTTTTCACTCAACTTATGCTGGACACACACGGTGAGTTAAACTGACTTGCGTCCAAAAGCTGACCGTGAGTGTGAGATCTTAATTTGAAATTTACGAACTCATGGTAAGCTTTTGGATGTACGTCAGTTTAATACCCCTTCTACACGACCGGACGATTGGGCCAATCGAGAGGGACGCAGCTATCTGTAAGAACGAGACGTATATATTCCAATCTCATTCTGACAGATAGCTGCGCTGCGTCCCTCTCGGTTGGCCCAACCGCCCGACCGTGTGGGAAGTGGTTTAACTGATCGTGATCACTTCAACTGACCGTGTGAGCCGAGCGTACGATTTAAAGAAAATAGCTACTAGGTATATTACTAAACACAGGAACGGTAACGAGGGCGCCACTGGACGGTCGGCATATGGTCTTTGTTGGCACAGTCTTAACTTCAACATCTCGTCAAAACTTCGCAGTCATCCTCATTAATGATGCTTTCCTTATAAATTTGTTATCAATAATTGCTAACTAATGGCGTCTGACTCACATTGTTTGTGTGTATGATGCAATCTGCGTCCGCCGCACATCCGCTGTATAGCTAGTAGGTATAGCTATACGTGTCAAGTGATCATTGTATTTATTGGGTTATTCACAGTTTAAACCTGACTAGTTGTAAAAGTGAGATATCCTCAACACACACTTGGAGTTGTCAATAATACCCTAAAGGTTTGAAATTAGCTTACCTTGCTGTGAAGCAAGTTGGGTGGACAGATCTTGCCTAGCAGAGCTATTATGCTTGATCAGAGTCAGAACACGGGCCTTCCTTTTAAGGGAATTTCCTAATAACTAGGTCGAATCTCAAAATCTTAGTTAAAAATAGTACCTACCTACTCCTGATATTATGCCCGGATATAACTATCTACCGTATGCTATTATGTAGATTTTGAATTTGGTTCACTAATGTTTTACCAAAAAAACGTTTGTGAAATGAATCAGTATGTACTGATTCATTTCACAAACATATTATCATTTGGTAAACTGCTTTTTTCCGAAACTGTAAATATTTCAGGATTTTTATAAAACTAACCTAACCTATAGGATTCTACACGATGCTCCTGAAATAAATTCAGAAATTTTTAGTTTTAGAAAAAAAAGCGGTTTGCCAAATGATTTGTTTGTGAAATGAATTAGTTTGTGAAACGTTAGGTAAAATAACAGGCAGGATATATGTACCTTTCAATTTATTTGTTGCGGTTTCCTTCCTTTTGGCGGAGGAAAATGTTCAACGTTTCAACAAATTAGAGAAAAATAATCACTAGGTACCTACTTACTGTCTGCTAACTTGGAAAAAAATTGTAATGAGCAACATTACCATTTTACTTATTCACAACCAACCATGTCGGAATTGAAATTTTTGTTTAAACAGTCATATCATACCTATATGAAGATATTCGATGTAACTGCAGCGCAATTTCTCATACCAACGATCATCCATATAAGGAACCATTACCATTATTCGATGATTATTCGTATCGCAAAATCATTGCATTACTCGTGTACGCGTCATTTAATTTTATCAAACCATCCTGTCGCACGTCGTGCGATAACGTGTAACTCAAACTTTCTACATATCAAATGACCTTCGGGCGGCTGGCAACAGTACGGACAGATCCGATCAACAGTTCTATACATAGCGCGGTTAGCACGATGACCCTTCCCCAGCGCCGCCATTCCGTGACGCATGCCCCGTTGCCGCGCGAAACGACGCAACTCCACTAACTTCATTCACAATTTATACTGTATTACTCAACTATAAGCTTCTTATTACAATGCGTTAGGGTTACTTTAAGTCGTAATTGACTTGAGATAAGCACGGGAAAGTGGTTGTATTTATTTTTGAACGGTACGAGCGCAGCGCAAGTGCAGTTCCGAGAAATTCTGTATCTAGCTCAAGTTGCTTGAGACGTTACTGCACCCGGGAAACAAGTTGCAAGGTGTCTCTGTCGTTAGTACACGGCAGCAGTTAGATTTGTAGCTTTCGCTAGGAAAAGGCCGTACCCACCTGCTTTCGTAATATTAGGTCAAAGAATTACTTCCTACAAACAATCAGTATTGAAGTTGAATATCGAAAATTGAACTTGTATCATCTACTTAATACGAGGCACAAGTAAGGTTTAAATTTTTTTTTCATCATGTTTAAAACTAGGTCCTGTGCTAATTCTCTATTCTTATTTTTTCGGTTTAGTCCGGCGTACCTACTTGTCCTGATTGCAGACATGAGCAGCAGGGTAAAATCGTAATGCTTTTCCATTATCAAAAGGAGCCGTCTACGAATTTGAAATGTTAGGATTCCTATCAAAATGCTGTTCAACTTGCAACACAAACTATATTTCTAATGCGTTTGTAATTGAGGCACGTATTTAAAAAATAGTTCATGGATAAAATTACAGGTATAAATGTTACTTTATGCCCTATAGATCACTAAAGTAGGTATGCGTTTACGAGTTAAAATATAACTCCTCACTGTCGAGAATACCACAGCTCTATTTTACGGTAGTGTAACGGTAGCTTTTAGTTGCAAATAAAAGCGTTTTGCATGCACACCGTTATCGGCCCCAAATCGGACCAACGAGCCAACGGAATTTAAATCGTTTCCTGTTTTATTCAAAAACTTAAATTCGAACGGTATTTTTGGCGTTTTGTAAAAATAGGTCGCCGCTGGAGGTTGAAATTCAGGA
Source organism: Tortrix viridana (assembly GCA_963241965.1). Classification (NCBI taxonomy): domain Eukaryota; kingdom Metazoa; phylum Arthropoda; class Insecta; order Lepidoptera; family Tortricidae; genus Tortrix; species Tortrix viridana. The sequence goes on along the minus strand of OY725191.1, from coordinate 5,440,020 downwards.
ATAGTGATTTGTTTTTAGATGAGTCTTTTGCTCAGTAACCACCAGCTACGGTAGCTATAACGTACATTGTTACAGCTACTAAATTAGGAATCTTTATGACAGCCGTCGCCGTCGCCCTAATATAAATTTATTACTCCCAACGCAAGAATGATTGTTCTGGATGTCAGAATTGGCTCATGTGTCGCCTTTTCGTAGAGTCCACCCTTAATAACGCTTATTAGCACGGAACAAAAGAGATGATGAGTTTCTTTGTAGCACCAAAGAACCTGTGATGCCAATACGGTTTGTGTTGTGAGGAAATTCCAAATGACTTACCTACTGCTGAACATAGACTTTCCTAAGTTTATCCACAAATAAACACTGCAGCGGCACTAACGCCGAAAAAATAGAATTTTTATTCCTTGCCAAGCCAAGTAAGCCAAATTAGATCAACAAAATTGATTTCGATGATATACCTATTCCCTGGTGGATAACCACTGATCAACACCTAACAATCTTATTTGTGCGCTCTAAACTACGTTATATTTATTATAAAATAAGTTATTATCAAAACGAAACGTACGGACATAGTTTTTGTTCCGACTGACCACATATCAAAAATTGGTCGAATTCGGTTAACGTTTAGGGGGTGGAAAACGTTATCGCCGTTTGTATGAAAAGGCTAGATTTTGCAGTTGGTTCACAGTCCTCTTAAGTCGGTATGTGATCGAGTTATCCCTGCCTCGTGTTTACATCGTGCAAGTTGGCTTTCTGGAACTAAGGCGCCATTGCGCGTAATCTCGTTCGACATTGACCTTGTTTCTAGATTATCGCCCACGTCGATAATAGGTCATCTTTTAACGCTTTAATGACTGGAGAATAGACATGACGACAGCGAAGTATATCGTTATTGACTGCCACGTGGTTAAGGTTAAGCGAGTTAAGATTCCGTGCAACTACTTGAAATGAAAACATTTACGGGACTTTTACGACCTTCAATTTTAGTAGCTCTTTGTCAAATCCTTGTAGCATCCTGTAGTGTTATTTTGTCTATCTGTCTCTGCCAAAGAACTGATTTCAATACTGTTTTTTTGTAGAATCTGCTTCGGGATTGTTCGCAGTCCCTTCAGACATTTCAATATCTTCAATGCCATTAGCGTTCAAGGTTACCGCTGTTGATTTAGGAATCTGTAGCGATATTTGTGGTGGGTTATTTATATTACCAATTTGCGTGCCATTGGTGCTTAGATGTTTATTTTGTATTTTTTGAAAAGTATATTGGCAAATTGTTCGCCTGCAATTCTACTCTAAATTCAAAATTGTCATCACATCGTTTCTGTTATTTTTTGTTTCATTATCGATATGTTGACGTTGAGACGTATACTAATAATACTATATAAGTGTAATATAAACGTGTTCGTTTAACCTTGAGACTTCTTAGGATTGAGACAAAGATGAATTAGCGATGAACAAGTTGAAACAGACAGAGACGCTAATTGTACGTGGGGATTCAAGGGTCAATAACTCGTACAATTGCTGTCATCGGGCAGTTGAAACATTTGAAAGACAACTAGGCTATAATAAAATTAAATATAACATGGAACGTTAAACGTAACATAGTTAACAACTCTATGTTGAGGAGTTAAATATTAATGACACCTCCCACGCTGACAAGGATGTTAACGTCGTAAAGGGACAGAAATAACTACTAATACAATGAAAAAATCGTGTCATGACTGTCGTGAGTCATGTTTTGAGCGGGAATTACAGCTTAACAAGTGTCCTGAATGTATGGCGTTTTTGTTACGACTATTGTCTTGCGGAAAAAATGTCTAGAGCCTTTAGTCAGATGTTTCCCGCGATGTTTCGCAATGATCGATTACATTCCTTGTATCATTATCTTATCTTAATGTGTAAACATAATATATTACAATATTGAAGGAGAGTCGGCAAAAATATGACGAATTCTTGTATAACCGGCAACGATAACTTCTTTAGTTTATTTAAAGTGTTCCTCTGTCCCATCCACCCCGAAGTAACGGACGCTAATCCGCCTTTTATTGGCAACTTCTTCTTAATCTTCTTCTTCTTGATCAGGCCCAAGAATAAAGAACTACTAAACTTCGGGAAAGAAGCGTCCAAAAGATAACCAAGCTAAGTTTTGTGCTCAATATAAGTACCTATATTATGCTGTATTCCATTGCCATTGTTGAGCTTGGGTATCCTGATGACGAGGGAACAACGCGACTGCAACGGACATGCAAGCTGCAAAGATTGACCGAATTGCTAATCAGAGCGATAATAATTTGTCACACGCATGTAATGTTGCATGTACCTACTGAGTAATGATGCATTTTAGTAAATGTGTACGTTCGTTTTTGTTTATTTTTTTGTAACTTCATCGAACAGTCAATCTTCGCTTAAAATCATATTTTGATAGGGAAATTTGGTAGTGCTTTTGAAGCAGAGTCCCTGAATGAACATAAATATATTAATGTATACATAAAACAATGCATCATAAGGGACGGTTATACATATTTATAATACTTCCGCAAATAGGTGGTGGTGGTCAATAGAAAGGAATCATTAGGTACCTACTTTTCGTGAATTCGGTAAAATTTTAATTCGGCTGAATGCCGCATAATAGCCCTAATTAAGTATTTATAATAGCTTTATAGTCTGTCTAACAAGTGGACTACCACTGCCATCTTAAGGTTAACTTTTCACGTTAAAAAATCAATATGATCGACTGAGCTGACGGTATCTTAGTTATCATAAAAAGACAACAATAAGTTAAACTTCATTTTAAAAATTTGAATGAGGGTCTTTTACATGTCTCTAGGTACTTATTTTATCATTAAATATAACAATTATTTAATACATTGACATCAAATAATTCCAAAAGTTCACCATCAGCCTGACATTGCCCTCGCCAGGGCTCGCCCTTGAGCTAATAATATCGATAGCGAAAGTCATACGGAGTGAAGACGCATTTCGAACAAAAACCGACTCTCTAACCCTCTGTTAAAGCGCAAACCCAGGAAATTCAGGACTAGTAAATATCCAGCTTCAATTTGATAATGTGAAAATAGACTTAAATGCTTTCATTTAAGGCTTTTTATAAGAGGCTTGGAAGGGATTAAAGTTAGAAGTTTCATTAAACTAGCAAGGCTTAAGTCAGAGATTAGATTTTGAAAGATTATATGAGCTTAGAGTGGGATAGACAAAATAAGGTTTATGAACCTAGGTATGAGCAACATTTTTGATTACAATAGATGTATGTATGTAGGTATGTAAACTCTTATTGCACAAAAAGTATAAGTAAATAATAGGTACAATGACACCGTAAAATACAAAGGCGAACTTATACCTAAATGGGATCTCTTCCAGTTAACCCTGAAGTAGATGAGTAAGGACAATGCATGGGGTTAGACACATACAAGTTGTGCACAAAAAGTAACAAAATTAATTCAAAATATTATACTATCAATTAGAATAAAAAAACGCAAACCCATATATGATAAAAAAAAAAAAAAATAGATTTGGAGAGATAGACTTTAAAATGCCAATGAATGGTCATGACAATAAACCCTAAATTTTTAAATAATTTACATTCAATACAATGCTTAACAAATAATGTTTTGACATCTTTAACAAGACATTAAAATGTATCCGTTTCCGAAATGAAAAAGGGACGCATTCACGCATAAAGCAATAAACATATCCGGTATGACTGTTTAACAACTAATAAAATAACTTTAGAGCAGCAAAGGATACACCCCATACGATCAATAGATCAATAATAGCATCAAAGAAATACGAAAAGATTCTCAATTCAAAATTGAAGTTACAAAATCAAGATTATAATAAGTTAACTGAACATTCTCTCGGCTTGTCCATTTTCTAGGTGTTTTAAAGCTAATTATATTAGGCGTATCTTTCCGAGCCATTGCATTTATATAAATGCTTGTGATCACCCGATATTTATATCTAAGCCGATATTGCCGCTACACAGTTTGAAACCCATCGCATTAGTTTTTTCTTACCAATATCGAAATACTTAAAGCATATTAAGTTATTTCTTTGTACCTAGCATAAATTGCAAGTTTCACGTGGGATAAATAAAATAACTCATTAAATTATCAAAACAGTCAAACGTTACCGTTCGTCATTTTAATGGCACCATAAACAAGTCTAAAACGAAAGTTAACAGTATCCTAAAGTAAAATATGTTTAGATAAGTTTGGATGCCGCGGATTCCCGGCGAAGTTTTGATTATTTCTTAACAACGTTACAAAGGGAAAGAAATAGGAATAACTTTTAAGAAGACATGTTTCTTGAAGATTCAAGTCGACCTTTAAAGTATTTAAATTGTAATTTGCGGCAGTCGTCATTATTATCACGATATCAAAATATACTGCTTGTTTCTCTGTCTGTTACTGTTAGTTTCTGAATGATGCTGTCATCAGAACAAAAGAGAAGAATTAGGAATTCAACAAAAGAAGATCTTGATTGGTGTTATGAGTATCTATTTAATTTCTAACCTGTGCTCAAACTGTAAGACTGGGTCTTTATACATTCACACGCAGTTATCATCAGTTACTAAAGGTTTATACAGAAATAACATAAAAGTTACCAGTGCGGTGAGCTGTACATATTGTGGACTTCTACGAAAAACATTCACTTTGTAGCGGAAACCGTTGTTTCCTGTTTCAATCAAGTTATTTGTTGGACGAGTCTCAGTGTGTAAGCATTCTTTCTAAACATTAAGCATTATGTTATACCCTACCTGCCTACTACGTGAACTCGACCACGTTTCTTTGAATCTCGCGGTGTTTTTCCTCATACCGATGTCTAATGCCGTCAAGGGCCGTTGAATTAATAAGACCGGTTCTGGGTCCGAGTGAAATAAGATGAGTCAGTCTTTTCTACAAAGTGAAAATGGAACGAAGATCAACATAGAATTAGTTTAGAGAAAATAAACATTAATCTTTATAGGTATATTATATAGGCCGAGATCCTGAGTTTCTTTCTTAGCCTTCAAATTGTTTGCGAAAAGAGACCTTGTTTTATGTCATGGCCTTAACCTTTACTGCAGCAATTTCACGCTTTTATAGCTACAGGCTTGAGATTTAAGATCAAGTTAGCTAGCTTTGCAGGAAATTGCTTTGCGCAATTTTATTTCATTCAAGTCTTGATATTGATACCTTACACTAAAACCATTGTATAGCATGTATTTCTGACATTAACTGGTTACATCGTAATCTAAACTATTTTGTAGATAAACCGCAGCTGTAGATACTTCAGTCTTTTCTTTCACTGAACCTACCTATTCCATAAAAACGGTGCCTAATCACATATGAGATGCATTAACAACAATATTGTTTAGTTGGCTATTATTATTGGTAAATAGGTTAAAAAAAAAACTCAGTTCCTCTGCTGTTAATACTTAAGCACCTGGCTTTCTGAACAGAAACAAAGTAGACTCACCTAGGAGACTCCTGGCAACGAATGTGTAAATTAAGGGAGGCAGCGGTCTGTGCCCGATGCGTCAGCAGTTAGTCACAGCCATGGGTATAAGGCAGCAGGTATTATAGGCAAACAATGCGGTCGTTGCTTCGTGATTCACTCTCGATACGTTCTAGATACGAATATTTTTGGATTTTGATGATATTCAAACGGTCATATTCTTGACGATTGATGTCTTAATAGGTTTTGATAATAAATATTCCACGCCTTTTATATTAAAGATGCGAAAGTTAACTATTTGTTACACTTTCATTGTAAACTGCAGAACTGATTCTGATAATATTAGGCACAGAGATCGAGCTACAGAGAACATTTGAATGGCATACATTCGGGTTTTCGACGTCATATCGATAACGAGGTACGCGAAAGTCGCACGACACGAGGGCAAAAGTTTGTTAGAGTTGTCGTGGACTTTCTTCGTCTGTTGAAGATTTGCTTGTCACTTTACTGGTTGGGACTTCCAGAGTCTCTAGCCTTGTTGTTATACCTTGAATCTTATATCGATATTGTTCCTATATCCCCATAACTTACCTGTATTCTGTCTTGTCTCCAGGCCCGGGCAGTCGGATCACGGGCACGGCGCGCTGGCGTTCGGCGGCAAGCCGGCCGCGGGGGCGGTGGTGGCGGCACCGCAGCCCCGGGCGCCGCCCGCCGCGCCCTACCCTCCGCAGTACCCCACACTGCGGCTGCACCAGCCCGGGTATGGCTCGGCTGCATTGTCCTTCAGGTTGGTACTCACCATGATTAGTACATTTTGTTCTCGTTCCCCATTTGAATAGTTCTGATGGCTAAGGTGCGGCACCTCTATTTCTGCAAGGGTTGCTAGGCAACTACCAATAACGTGCAGCGGTCATGCCGAACACTTCACTTGCTTACTGCATGCATAATGGCAAGTCAGGAGTCTGGCCATTGCCATATTTATTTATTGCAAACATGGTTATGGATACAGTTCTTAAAAATATCCTAAACTAGTTTCACATGGACCCTAACCGGAGTATAGTAATCATCGGAACATATACTTTTCCCAAACCCAAAATCCGAAATTTACAATCACAAAATTATTAATTAAACAATGGTTTAAAAAACATTTTAAAACATGTTTGTTGGACCTTTAAGATTTTTGAACCAAAATACATCAACAGGCAAAAAAACTAAGTCATTGTGATGCTGAACGGATCATGAAACGGGAATAAGTTTCCTAAGATTTTATTTTCCATAAAACTAATGCGGGTATTTTTTTGGATATCCCAATTATTTGCCATTGTCAAAACAAATAAAATTGGCTATTTGACTAATGTCAATATAAATTATTTTTACACTACCACTAAATCAAGCTTTCGAAAATAACACGAACAATCCTAGCTATCGTTTATTTTTAGAATTTAAACATTTTTAATTCAACAAAAACTTTATAAAGGAACACTGAAAATTGTGACGTCACATTTTACTATTTTCATACTAACTTCATACTTCCGGATCGTTTTGACGTTTCATTAAAAGTTGCTGATTTGACCAGTCAGTTAAATACCCAATTCTGTTAACAGTGTTGCCACTTAATGCAGTGTTGCTGCTTAATGTATCTGCTCTATAGACCGACGATTTATTCGAACTCTGTTAATTAGCGCGGTGAACTGGTGAACTGGCGTCATCTGAGCTGAATCAGAACAATGTAGAAGCCTGAGAAATGTTTTTGCTGTGAAAGATAACACTAGATTGTGTGAATTACGTTACTTAATGCGATCCACGGGTTTAGATTTCACCTTGTGTTCTGAGAATTGTATTTATATTTTCATTATGCCGTACTTTTTTATCTGATATTCCCTGTGACGATTTGTTTTATTTTATGTATGAAAAAAAACTGCTGCAAGCTCGTCTTTGACACTAGGATAAAAATGGCTTTAATTATGGCGCCACAACAAATAACGCTATACCCCATTATCTACATAATAATTATGTTTCCTTGGCAAAAAGTCATTTTCGCGTCTGTGTCTTAGTTGGAAATACAAGATATATATGAGCGGAAATGTCCGTTTTGATTGTCAGTGGCTCTGGTTTGGCGCCAACTTTCTATGTTGGTATGCCTACGTAATGTAAAGACGGTCAAATGAGTATTCATATTTATGTCACCGACGTCTTTAACATTGGCGCCAAAACGGGTAGATTTGTATAACTATACAATGACTATACAATTGAAATTTGCATCTAATACTAATTGATCTACTTAAATTGATCTATCGTTTACTGATGATTATATTCGTACTTAGTCCGAGGTAGTTCACTGTGTAATACTCGCCTTATTTTGCTCTTAACGTCGCTCATATATTTAGGATATAACTTAACTTCAGGTAAGTTCGTTTAATCCTTCAATTGTTTATCTAATTACTACACGAAAATTGAAACGCGATACTATAGCTTTGTTTTTTTTTTTCTTTTTGTCCATTTTGACAGGCTAAGGTCAAGGAGTTCCAGTATTTAAAATTTTTTAACGTCTATACGCTATAGCTTTGAAATAAGCATTTCAGCAATTTTAAGATAGTGGCCACTATAATATTGCATTAAGATGCGTTCAAAGATATTGCAAACCGCGATAATTTGCAAGCTATTTCTGTTACACGAAAGAACGTAAAAATAAAATGATGTAAACTTGGCACAAATTGTTATTTTCGCGTACGGTTACAAATAAATTCCTAGTACGCTCCGCACGTGATACTCGGTCATAACATTTTTTACGGGTTTTACTATATCTTTATTACCAAGCAGAAAGATCTAATTAAATTAATAATACACGGTCTAAGTCTGTTAATCAGATAAAAACGCATTGTAGATAAATAATATATTCATCAAAAGAATATGCAGTTACTCTAGGATTTTACTGACTCTCTGTACTCCTTAAGATACGTAACGACATTCATTACTTAACAACGCCATTGATCACGAACTTCTATTTGATTCGAAGTAGGTACCATTATTACTAATATTTAAATTGTTCCTTCCTTATCACTTAGATTACTATGGTTTTCGCACCTTTTCATGATAAGTATTGTCACTTATTTTGTTTATTGATAGTTTATTAATACACGCAACAATGAACTGTCCTCATTGTTAACATACATTGACGATGATGCAAGCGCTATCTATTCAAGTGGCATTTATAACGTAAGCACATGTGTTTAGAATGCGGCATCGACACGGCTGAATGAGAATAAAAAGTAAAAAATATACTTGAATGCGTCCTTACGTTCCGCGCGGTTGGTAGTCCTCGCAACCTTGGCCTTTCCGGCTCTTCATTTCCCGTGCGTTATCTGTCAAAACGTCAGAAGCAGGAGCGTGAATTACGAGTTCGTATAATGATGTATTGTTACAGTTAATTTACTGCGCTTTTTTAATTTACTTTATTTCCTTTCCATCTGAGGACTGATTTTGTTATCTGCATCTTTTTTAAATTCATATTATAAATATTGGTATTTAATTATTCGATCATTTGCCACTATTTTTAATGTGAACTATATTTAGCTGCTATTACACTATTACAGGCAACGCTAGTTAAATTAAAAAAAAGGTGCATGTCAGTTTGACTTGACGGCGATTTGACGTCTCTTTGTGATTTATTTTGAGACGGTTTGAGATGGAAATTGGTGGAGTCCTGTGGTGGGAGTGTTGGCTGCTGCACGTGTCGATCGCTTCTGCTGAGCCGGTCGCCATCTTGGGCTTCTCTTTGGAGAAGTGAAGCGTGGCGGTGTTGTGCGCGGCGGAGTGGTCGGAGCGTGAGGCGATTGACACTTTCGCCACAGTTCTCCAAATTACCGAACAATACCAATTTTATAAATATATTTTAACCGTACATTGACATTGGCAAAATTGTCTACATAAGTGGACAGAGGCCATTTTTTTTTTTTTAAAGAGAAGAGATGGAAATTAATCTTAAAAAATGTATTTATACGAACTCGCACAAGTTGTACATATTCAGAATTTACGTTCTGTTGCTGTTGCGTAAATGGGAATGGGAACGTATGTTTCGTTTTATTTACACAAATTTATGTTTTAAGTTGTTTTCAAATCAAGTCATTATGGAAAATTTTAAGCGAGCGGGAACTTAAAATATTTTCCAAAAAATTTTCGCTTTTTTAATGACAATATCGCGGCAATTATCTTTGATTGATTTTGTTGTTAAATTTTCATAAATATCGCAAGCATGCAGTTGGCTGCAAAACGAGGCAATCAAATTAGTTAACTCTGTTCTGAATTTTTGATGATCTATACATGGTTCTACAGTTTAGTACCTGAAAGCAGATAAAGCAGCTGCCTAGATGAAAGTGAGGAAAACGTAATGCGTTTCCGGTACCTAGTGAAACGTCATAGTTTGACCTACTATAGAACCAGGAAGTCAATCGCAATTTCTTTCTCGTTCTGTTAAATATTGCCCTTACGACGTGGTTCTACGGTGGCTTTCCAGGGAAATGCAATATACTTAACATTAATTATACTTTATAAAAATTGTAATTAGGAATAACTATTTATCTAAAATTAAAGCAACTGTTATTTTATTTGATGTCACAATTTTCTTATAAGTAATTTATACATATTTATTCATGGTTTATTTATTTATTTGACACGCCAACAGCACGTAAACATCACAATTGAGATACACACATACACATAGATTACAATTAAAGTTTATGGGCCAGTAACAGGCACGCGACAGCAATGAAAGTTAAACGGTCTACGTATTTAGAGACTAACGCTAAAAGTTAAAACAACATTACTACAATTAACATTTCAAAAATAATAAATTAAATAAAGAAGATATGCGAGGGTTGCGAGGTAAAACCCGATAAGGAAACATAATTTGTTTTAGAATATTGAATTTCGAAGGCGTTTGAAGAAGCTTCAATTTTGCATGGTTCATTATCTCAACTTATCGGGTTTTACCACGCAACCCTCGTATGTACAAATCAGGGACCGGACAACCCTTTCATCAGGAAAAGCCTTTCAAAGGGCTTCCCTTTGAAATAGCTAGCCCAGTGGATTTGCTCACCCATTCCAATGGGCAACCCATACGATTGACTTTCCCTTATCGAATGAAGAACCCAACGATAAGGGTATTAAAGGGTAGCCGTCGGTAACGTGTAATACGTGTATATTAATAAGGGTTTTATAAGGGTATTGGGTTAGCGCTTTGTTGAATGGGCTGTCGTTTACTTGCTTCCAACGGGACGCAAGGTAATGTGTGTTTTATGAAGTCTACAAAAGGTCTAAAATTGCGTATATACTAGTAACCTTTTTTAAAGGGTTTTGTAAGGGTATTGGTTAGCGCTTAATAGAATGGGCTATCGTTTGGAAATAGCGCTTTAAAAGCACATTTAAAGGGTTTTGACGGGCAGAGGGTTTGGTAAGTTAATCCTTACGAAAAACCCATACAAAACCCATTGAAAGGGGTAGCGGGCCGGTCCCTGGTACAAATTATCCATTATTGTTGACGAACACGTAATTAATTCCGAACAAATTGGCCTGCAGTCTGGGTTGTCTTTGATGATTCATTTTCATTAGTTTAATCGCCATAGTTGTTTGCAAGGACGTTGTCTATGTTTATGGTATTTTCCGTAGTCAGACCATTTTTAACAATTATGTTATTATGTAAGTACCTAATTGTGGTCATTATGTGTGTAATGACTAATGAAACTTATTTATACATACTTAATTAGTTCATTACAGCTTTAATTAGTCATGTTAATTAATATTGTTAATTATTTAAATGAGTTCAGATAGTTTAACGCTAAAGTGTATCGATTGTTGTCAATTTGAATACTAATGAATGAATACAAATCGCACCTTCAGGATGAAAGTGACCTAATACAAAATGTTAAGTTTTCTACTTCGAGTCATAACATTATTATTATAGAGACCAAATTCGAAATCTAAACATTTTGGAATTAGGTCACTTTCATTCTAAGGGTGCGAAATGTCGACGTCTATTTATCTAAGTAGTACCTACCTGGGAGAACGGTCGTCGTCGTCGTTAGGGTCGAAACCGAATTTTTATCGATTTTCTATACAAAAACAAAAAAACGATTCATAGCTGGGGATCGAACGCGCAGTCTTTGCGTAGTAGCCCAACGCTCTAACCATCAGTCTATTCATACGGCGGCAGCCGCCCTCGAACTTACGACCCATATTGCGCGGGAAAATAAAATACGGGGAAAACGAATTTTCCAAGATATGTGCCCTAGCTAGATCGAATTTTCGCCCCCGTAAACCGCCATGTCGCAATTTTCATCGAAATCGTTAGAGCGGTTTTCGAGAACGTGTGTACAAAAAATATATACACATATATGTATATACAAATGTTTCTCGTTTTATAGTATATTAAGATTTATAATAGTGTTTCTGAAAACTCTCAATTCTAAAGTGAAAAGAATTCTGCTCTGGTACCTACTGGCTATGTGGTGGTCACAATTGAAGCTAACGCTCCTCCTCGGTTCACTAATGTTTTACCAAAAAAAGTTTTACGAACTGATTCATTTCACAAACATCATTTGGTAAACAGCGTTTTTCCCGAAACTAAATATTTCAGGATTTGTATAAAACTAATCTAACCTAACCTATAAGGTTCTACACGATGGTCATGAAATAAATCCTGAAAAGCGGTTTGCCGAATGATTTGTTTGTGAAATGAATCAGCTTGTGTGAACCGTTATTTGGTAAAATGACAGGATACTATTATACTAAATAAACAATATGAAAAGTGATATTCGACAAATTGTTAATTATACGTAAAGTGGTTAGGCAATGAGAAATTAGTCAAAAAGTTGTTATATCAACCGAGGAAATACCCCTTGGGTACCTACAATATAAGGAACACACGTAGAGAATAAAATATGGATTTGGCTCTAATACATCTCTGGTTTGTAAGATACAGTTTATTGCAATATTGAGAACAGGATTCCGTTGATTGTCCGACTCTTTCACTGAACGTCAGCCACTCGACCGACCGGATTTGAGATGTACGAAGCTGTACAGACAGTTGAGATAAGTAACAAGTTAAACAGTTATGGCGGTCTGCAGCCGTGGTAGTCGTGCTTGGTATCATAAAACTATCAGATCGTATCGTTTACACTTGTGTTCCGGTCCCATCTGCGTAATGAAATAAATAAATACGAGGGGACTATCCCATACAAGTCCCAGACTAAACTCAAGGCTTGTACTATGAGTACTAGGCAAAGATAAACATGCTTATATAGAGAAACACATACTTAAATAGATAGAAAACATCCATGACTCAGGAACAAATATTTGCCCATTACCGGGATTCGAACCCAGGACCGCTAGCTTCGTAGGCAGGGATACTACCAACAAGGCTAACCGCGTCGTCATAAGGCTCCCGTAATCAAAGTTCAAAGTAACGTTTATCCCTATCCTTTTTCCAAGTAGCGAATTACTGCCGCATTCAGAGACGTCAATTATTTTTTAAGTTTGATTAAAGTTGCTGCGTCTTATTCTACTGATATAGCAAAGAAAGTGACAGCAGCAACTTTAATCAAATTTAAAAGTTAATTGACGTCTCTGAGTGCGGCCGTTAGTCTAGCTACTATCCAGAATAGGAAACTATTCGAATGTATTCTAACGAGATCGACATTAGGTATGTACCTGCTCATACTATGCAGAAAGTAAACACTGATCTCCTATAAACGTTATATAGATCGAAGTAATTACCTATTCACAAAACGGGCGATGGCTTGTGGTGTCGTAGGTACGAGTACATGTAGGCCTTCAAATTGTTGCATTGACAATTCTTGTGCTTTACTCATGCATGACGTAGTCCGTTTCTCCTATAGGAGACACGTTTTAAATAAACTAGATCATATTCCACAAGATATTAAATTAAAACATCTTTGTTAGACTCAATAAACAGAGCACACTCTTCAAATCACTACTGTGCAAAACAAAGGGTTAGATCGGAAACCATTCCTATCACAAATTAAGAGGATTGTGAGGTGACGGCTTTCCATACAAACGGCGATAACGTTTTCCACCCCCTAAATAAATAAATAAATATCAGGGGACAATCTCACATAAATTGACCTAGTCCCAAACTAAGCTCTAGGCTTGTATTATGGGTACCAGGCAACGATATACATACTTATATAAAGAAATACATACTTAAATATATAGAAAACATCCATGACTCAGGAACAAATACTCGCGCTCATCACACAAATAATTGCCCATACCGGGATTTGAACCCGGGACCGCTAACTTCGTAGGCAGGTTCACTACCAACTAGGCTAACCGCGTCGTCAAAACCCCCCCCCCCCCCGAAATGTTAACCGATTTCGACCAATTTTTGATACGGTGTCATTCGGAACAAAAACTATGTCCGTACGTTTCGTTTTTTTTCAATATTATTAATACATTTCGATTTATTCCCGTTTTATTGTTTTCATACAAAAGTAATTTCGGCCATAATCTCTTTATAACTAATCAATATTTTACTTTTTTTTTTTTTTTTGGTCGGCTGGCACATGTTGTCCGCGACTCGTTATCGCTCGGATCTCCCTGTATGACTAGTATGTACATATAAAGACGCACTGAGCGACAAGCGAGAAAATACAAGATCAGGAATGTCACCGGCAAAGGAATAGGATTGTCAAATCGAACCGATTGAATCGATCGAAGAAATTATTGAGCATTTCTGCCTGTTTGTTATTTAGAACTCTAAATTTCGCAAATTTTGCATGAGGTTAAGGGATTTGAGGGAAGAAAACAAACATGTTTGTATCCATTTAGAACTCGATATAGGGTCCAACTTGATCGGAAATAGGGGGGAGCCTGGTCTGGATCTGTCTTTACCCACTTGACAGTCTAGGTATACCATAGTGTCTAAAGTAAAATAAAATAACCAACAGTATTTTATTGAGAGTACCTATCCATAACGTTCCAAGTTATAGAAATTTCTAATTACTGCATTCCTTTAAGCTTCAAGGAGCGTCAAGCGGTTATTATTCTGCCCTCGTAAGAAAAATGCACATGTGCCTTTTCTTCTTATGAGGGCAGTATTACACGCAATGGTGATGCATGTTGATTTGGGTACATCCACCAAGATCACTTGGTTGGATCCCCTAGGTGCAAACAATAATAAAAATAAAACTTGGGGATCCTAACATCCTAACATTTCAGTGGACATTGCGATTTTTTGCCATAGATTCTTAAAGGTTCCCGTATATTTTCCAGGGACAGCAGCTATGGACGAGGCGGGGGCGCCGTGGGCGAGTACCGCGCGCCCGGCACCCGCATGTCCCTGCTGGGCACGGCGTATCTGCCGCCGCCCGCGCCCCCCGCGCACCACCCGCCCCCCGCGGACCCGCCGCCCTTCAAGAAGATCAGACTCACGGCAGAGCGACCTGTTTCGGCCTTGCATCACCAGCCACTCAGGGTCGATACTAGGGTAAGTTGAGTCATTTCGAACCCTGAACATTTTGGTTAAGTCGAGTATTTTCTCCCGGGCGTTTTTGTAAATGATAATTAATCAAATCTCTCTCTCTAACGTAACCCCGGACATCCCACAAGTTAGGACCAAATCAGGGATAGCGGACGGACAGCAGTCTAGGGCTGTCAGAAGAAGTTTGAGGTGTTCTTTTGCCGTGTTGCACTTCAGAATCAGATATATTTCTACAACCAAGTTGTCTAAAAGTTACTTTAATCGCCAGTTAAATTCCTGAATTTAATACCTCGCTTTTAGCTAAAGGTTTTCGCGTGACATCTTCCAAAAAGTTTTAACTATTCCTTGGAGCTCAGAGTTAATTTTGTTTGTCACTCAGAGAATGCTCGTATCGCTTGAATTTCTCTAGGTAACATTAAAGCAGCTTTAAACATTTCATCGGCGCTTCTTTAGCTACGTGCAAAGATTTCATCTTACTCTTTTGAGAAAGTAATAGATTAGGTAGTTTCCCTCTGCTGAGATGTTTAATTGCATCATGGCGTCAAATTATGACATTTGCTGTATCGACATCTCTCTCAGCATTCTGATAAAAATGTACGTCTAGCTAGCTTAATATCATCACCACTCTCCCAGGGCTGTTCCCGTTTTTCTGAGTAAGGGTTGTCCATAATCCCAGAATTTATCAGTATAAAGTTCATCCATATTCTCTGGATACATTCAGACCAGCAATTCCAGTGATCTTTTCTACTTTAAAACAATGTATGGAACGCACTCTATGGTTTTCACTCAGCGCTGTGACTTGTCCTTTAAATATGGCTTAAAAAAAGAGTGTTCTTTCATTTCCATCGGGTGGCTCGTCTGCCCTTTACTGGCTAAATATAATAAAAATGTCTCTGTCAGTAGCATCAATTGACTGTCTTCTGTCTTCCGTAACTCTTGTGAGTTGTCATGAGTTGTGATAGTAAAACCAAACCGATTGGATCATGGATACCCTCACGGTAAATAAGAGCGTCAGTTACCGCGATAGAGAAATAAACACGATTCCAGTTCGTAATGATGGCTCGACTTTCGCAGTGTTGGCATGTCGCAACAACATTACGCGAATGTACGACCTTCGAATTATTAAATACCTACCCAATTGTACCTAATTTGGTGACAATGACATTGATAAGGTAGGACAGACGGCGACCTCTGGCCATGCTAATTTGATCATTATGTCATTATGTTATTAGGTCCGAGTAAATAAACATGAAGGTCGATAAAGATTATTGTCATAATAATCAATTATGGCAGTATCAATCAATGGTAGGGAAATTATAAGTTATTGTGACGGCCGCGCCACGCTGGCTGTTTGACTCCTCACTTTTATTTCGGATTTACGAAACGAATGCATTGTGTTGGTTTGTCGTCAATTTTTAGGGTTCTTCAATACCTCAAATTTGGCGGAGAACAAACAAAAGTGGCAATTACTCCACCGACAAGAGTCTAGCTCTTAAGTAAAATGCTGATGACATTAAAAGGAAAAAAGGAATTTTATTTTTGAAATGTTTCTTCCCTGATTATAATATCTCACCTGGCCTCTTCTAAAATACGAAAAAATCAAATAATTGTCTGGCCCTCTTACAGATATGCACAAAGTATCTGTCTAAATAAAACTATACTACCTACTGTAAGTTTTAAACATTATTGTCGTGCGACATTTCCCAACCACTTGATACCTCTTAACTTCGAATGACCTCTTTACTAGACAGCGATTATCTGCGAATTCGAAGCGACTTGCGACCACGAGTTTATAGTGTGATTAAGTCTAGCTCTTAATTATCGGTTTAATTGTGCCTTTCTATCAGCTACCTACACCACGTACGTAACAATACCTCAAATGTAGTTTAATACAGAAACTACCAGTTTCTTAATAGTAATCGGTAATCTTCGTACTTCTCTGACACACGAGTGATAAATATACTGTCAGATGCGAGTGCGAGTGTGACAGCGATAGCCAGTGGAACGCTGTTGAGAAACTGGGAGTAGGTACTGTACTTGTCAACACTGTCAACAATATATAATCCTTTCACTTGTCTGTTCGTTCCAGGAGTCGGTGAACAGCTACGGCACCGTGGAGGTGCTGTCGCCCAACCCGCCCTCCGAGCCCACGGCCGAGGATCAGACCTTCCGCACCACCAAGGATGAGCTCATACAGCAGATCAGCAAGGTACGACAGCGATTGTTCCATGTTTAAAATTTTCAACCGTCATTTGTGACTTTGATGTTATTGACGAAAATAATGATGACATTAAACGTGTCACTTGGTAGCCGACCGCACGCAGCAGCAGCAGACGACGTGTCGCCGCGACACTATTGGTTTCTATGTGTTTCTATGAAAGCGACGTGTCGCTAGCTACGGCGGGAATTTCATAGAAATACATAGAAACCAGTAGTGACGCGACGACACGTCGTCTGCTGCTGCTGCGTGTAGTCGGCTACCAACTGACACCTTAACGGTCAGTTTAACGTTCGGTAGGTGGACCTAGTCCAATAGAAGTCAATAAAATTCCATTTCATTGACTACGATTGGTCCTGAGGGCTTATTGCCTAACGCACTCGCGATCGCGATCGCTTTCATATTTGACAGTTGAAGTCAAATCTGCCTACAAAATGAAAGCAATTGTGTCACTTTCAAGTCGATCGCGATCGCGAGTGCGTTAGGCAATAAGCCCTCAGGTTGTACAATCAGCATCAAATAGATAGGAGCAGTCAAAATAGCCAAATATATCGCAACACATCCTTATTCCTATAGTAATAAAGATGTGTTGCGATATATTTGGCCACTTTCGCTGCTCCTATGTACTTGATGCTGACTGTACCAAGTCCATTTCATTTGTACTGACCATCCATGTGAACCATTAAAAGTTACTTATTTTTTACCTTTTTAATACCTACTCAAATGTTTACTGCATTCCAAAAACTTATTTTACAGTTTTTTGGTTAACTTAAGTTAGTTAGACTCTCTAAAAACCTGACATGCTCACTCACGATCCGCATGGTCGTTCCAGGTGGACCGCGAGATGGCGCTGTCCGAGGCGATGCTGGCGAAGCTGAAGAAGAAGCAGGAGGAGCTGGAGCAGACCGCCACCAAGCCTGCCGCCGCCGCCGAGCCCGAGGAGGCGCCCCCGCGGCACCGCAGCCTCGCGCAGTGTATCTACGCCGATAACAGAAAAAAGGTACCCCTTGTTAGGTGGTTTTTCCGCCTGCAAGAAAACTTCAGCGAGACAATATGTGCCTTTGCGGTAGTGGTGTTTACGCGTCACTTTGCCACCGCCGGACATTTGTCGCAGACGTTTTCTTGAAGGTGTATTTGAGACCGTGCAAAATATTACTACAAATAAGCTGCGTAGAACTTTTCATAACAGACCTGTGATTTTGTTACACACACACTAATTTCATAGAAAGTACCGATTTGTAAAATTATCATTCCCTGGACAGGGATTCCTCACCATGGGAGTTAAAATTTTGTGGTAGTGTGGAGTTGTGTTAGGATAGAATAGTTGGGTTAGCTAGTAATTAACATGTGATGACTGACATCATAGATAATTCCAGAATCTTTTGTAACATATCGGATGACTCAGTAAATAAGCCATAAAAGCAGAAAAAAAGGAAAAACACTGTGTAATATTTATGCTATTTGTAAGAAATTGTACGTTTTATCAAAGCAATGTGATGTGGATCATAGGTTATCGCCTGGTGAGGTGAGGTGAGGTGAGGAAACGCGATCGCGTTTTATTCCGTTACCCAGTTTCAACAGCTTCGTATAGGCAAACATGTGGACAAAAACCCAAGGGAATCATACCGTGAAGATCGTGTATTAAATGTATTGTTCAGTGTTTGAATAAAACCGTTAAGCACATATCAATACCTAAATTTGGGAGTTCTTTCTTCCTTTTATTGGAAGTTTGTGAGTTTTTAATTGTGTTACATTCAACGAAGCTTTTTAGAAGCATTTATAAACCATTATCGACCGCCATAAGGTGGGCCGTCCCATTGTCTGCGAATGCGCGACTTTTTGCTTCATGCGGTGAAACTGGGGAACCAACTTCCTTCTGCGGTGTTTCCGGCCAGTTATGACATGGGGGCCTTCAAGAAAAGAGCGTTCATCTCCCTAAAAGGCCGGCAACATACCGACAACTCTTCTTGAGTCGTCGGTATTCATGGGCGGTGGTGATTACTTCCCATCAGGTAACCCGCATGCTCGTTTGCCTCTCTCTCTTACCACCACGGGGTACTGCGCACAGCAGCATGAGATGAGGTGCGCAACGCGGTAGAAGGGGTTGGTTATGCACATTGTGCCTGTCTTCAAAGCCGCTAGCATAATTTGATTTTTGTTGATTGACGTCGCTCAATCAGTACGTCGCTTTCGTTGTGGACGAGTGAGAGGAAGTCGTACGAAGGTCGTAATATAAGGTATCAAAAGCTGCCAAGTTACAGGTAGTGAACAGGACGGAGATATGTAACTACTATAGCGATGTCCCTTTCACTGCCAGGTTTTGTCACTTGACAGTAATATTGTACGCAAATTTTGCTAGTGTCCCAAAGCATATTTGGTGCGCACTGTAAATGTGTTGTTTTTAAAGGTTGTTGTTTTCAGGCGGCGTCGGCGCACGGCGTGCTGTCCCACCTGGGCCCGCCGGTGCTGTATCCTCTGTACAACCAGCCGCAGGACACGGAGGTGTACCACGAGAATATCCGGAAACACCGCGGGTTCAAGAAGCGGCTCGTCGAACATGTGAAGAGGCTGCGGTTAGAGGCAGAGAAGGTACGCTGCGAATTTTATCGCTGTTTGACTATATGGCTGTTTGACGGATTAAAATGTTGTTTTTGTATTGACCTGACCTATGTGGTCTACCGTACACTGTACACACAGTATATTTGAAAGTGTATTAAGACCTAGAAAATTTGTTTTTGATGTTCCGTTGTTTATTAAGCTCTGCTTAATGATTTATTTATTCGATTACAATAGTTATTATAAAAAGCGGGTTGTCTCCAGCTGGGCCAAGGCCTCATAAGAAGGCTCAAGGTCACTCAAAGGGCGATGGAACTATGCTGGGTGTCTCCTTGCGTGATCGAATCAGGAATGAGGAGATCCGCAGGAGAACTAAAGTAACTGATATAGCTCACCGAATAGCAAACCTTAAGTGGCAGTGGGCGGGGCACATTGCTCGTAGAACCGATGGCCGTTGAAGCGGAAAGGTTCTAGAGTGGCGACCGCGAACCGGGAGACGAAGAAGGCAGGCCTTCCACAAGGTGGACCGACGATCTGATAGAGATCGCGGAAAACCGCTGGATGACAGCAGCAGACTACCGATCGTTGTGGAAAAACCTTGGGGAAGGCCTTTGTCCAGCAGTGGACGTCTTGCGGCTGATGATTATGATGATGATGATGATGTCTCCAGCTATTTGGGCCCTTTGTGAATTTAAGAGTATCATAAAATATAGATATAAGTGAGAGGAAAGACAGAACGTACTTACATGCAGCAAATAAAAGTAAAGTTAAATGCTTTATCGTACCAAGAAGGAAAAGAGGAGGCTATGTAATATTAGGGATGACCTGAAAATAACATCACCATCAAGAGTAAAGCTTTAGAATTTTTGTTTCCTTAATGAAATATTCTCAAAATCATTTCCCGTTATTTGACATTTATTGCTTAGGGTATACACTATTCACCACGGTTCTTGTTACACTGTTAATAATGTGATCACTTTCTAGTGTGGTTAGATCCGCTGGCGATAAGGTGCTCCCTCACTGGGAGCATTTGCCTGTAATGTAACAATTCAAGATTCGGTTTGATTCGATTTTTTTTAATATGAAGGACAATCTCAACTCATTACGTTACAATACTGCATTACGTTACAATACGCAGCATTAAAGAGCATTACGTTACAATACTGCCTCCCTGACATTAATGACTGTACTCGTACCTATAAGTCGTGACTTAAGTGAATGCACTGTTCGAATCTGAATTGTTACATTTCAAGCGAATGTTCCTGGTGAGGGAGCACCTACATACACACATGTATTTAAAAAATAATAATTAAGAATCTTTTTTTATACGGTTTTTTTAACAAAATATATCTTTTACAGAGGGAAGATGCGTTAGCGGAGGAATACAGTAAAAGAGCGGTGGAGTGGGCGAGAAGAGTTGAGAGGATAGAACAGGGACAGAAGAGGAAAGCGAAGGACGCGCGGAATAGAGAGTTCTTCGAGAAGGTAACATTCTTTACTATTTTCAGGCATTTAGTGTCTTGTGCGAGCTGGGTGTGTGGGGATTAGAAAACTTTAAACAGCAAGATTTTGAAGTTTTCTGTTTCACTAGATCATGGGATGCTATGCCCACTTCACTAAGCATCTTCTGGTATAGGTGATCTCGTCAGTTAAGAACTCGTAGGGCTGTAAATTAATCTTGACTGAGATGCTCGTTTACGACTGACTGAGTCACGTCGAAGTAAAAATCAAGACTATCATGTCATAGAATAGTGATATTTCTAAGGGTTTGATCGGTCATCATTCCCATGATCTGCTCAGCTCTTTGCTAGCCTCAAAATTGTTATTCTCTACGTGTTCAGAAAATGTCTGAGGAAATGTCGTTATTTTTTAATTTATTTTGCAAGAAATATTAACACAGCCGTTGTCACGTTGGATTACATCAAGCCTATGAGACTCAAACCAAAAAACCACACGACGTACATTATATTATTGCTGTATATCCAGTAGTTAATAACCAACCTTGTCCCCAGGTGTTCCCCGAGCTGCGGAAACAGCGCGAGGAGCGCGAGCGGTTCAACCGGCTCGGTGCGCGCGTCAAGAGCGAGGCGGAACTCGAGGAGATAGCCGACGGTCTGCACGAGCAGGAGCACGAGCTGAAGAAGATGCGGTCGCTCACCGTCGTGCCGCCGCTGCTGCGCGACCCCAGCGACCCCACGCCCATCTACCGGGACACCAACCGTACGCGCCTTGTAAACTATTAACAGACAGTCCGGTGGTTGGCACATGAACTTGTGCGCTCCGCACGAAATTAGCTCGTCTGTATTACACGTTAACGTCGTTAAGGAGCCACTCGCGTTGCGACACGGTCGCATGAATTTCGGTCGTATGCAACACGTTCTATAGTGAATGATTTGATCGTAAAGTAGACCGTACGATTAAGGCCATAATGTATGTAGCAGTAGCTTCATATCTTGCCACTTTGACCACATGTCCTAAGTCGAAGTCGCACAAAAATGCGATGCCATCAGCAATTCAGCATGTCGCATAGAACGAAGCTTACATTCAGCATGTCGCAAAGAATGAAGCTTGCATTCTCAAGGGTCGATACAATCAATGGAATCTGTATTATCTGCGATCGCTTTACTATATATTTGCGTGCCGTTCCATTTCTATTGGGGACCATTAGTCTCCTAACTTCTTAAATATCCAACTGTACCTGTAGTATTCTGATTATGTGTTAATAATTTAATACAAATAGTAATAAAAGGTGCTATTATATTTTCTTAAATTCAATAAAGTCAGGTTATGATGTTACTACCCAGGGCGGTGTATGGACATGGAGTCGGAGCACAAGGAGTTGCAGTTCAAGAACGTGTGGACGCCCTCCGAGCGCGAACAGTTCAAGGAGAAGTACCTGCAGCACCCCAAGAACTTCGTGCAGATAGCCTCCTTCCTGCAGCGGAAGAGCGTCGGCGACTGTGTTAGGTGAGAGATCGAAATAGCATCACACTGTCTCACTAACATTATACCTCGAAATGTAATTGTTTGTATATTAGTATGTATGCTATTCCTGCACGCTGGAATGGCTGGACGGATTTGGATAATATTTCGAATGGAGATTGCTGAAGAAAAACACTGAACCGTGGGATGGTCAACGCGGAAAGTCGCGGGCAGTCTCTTACAGTTACAGAATACTTCGAAAGAAATATGAGATCGGCTAGCACATCTTGTATTTTCTCGCTTGTCGCTCAGTGCGTGTTTATCGTTACGGACAAGTTAGAAAGGGAGTTCCGAGCGACAAACAACTCGTGGACCACCAACTAAGCCTTTATAAAATTATCACGGCTTTGACTTTACTATTTTGTTGTAGATTTTACTACCTATCGAAGAAGCGTGAGAACTACAAGCAGCTGTTGCGAAAGCCGCGGCAAAGGCGGACGGCGCGCGGCAACCCGCCGCGGCCGGCGCCGGAGCCCGACCTCGGCGTCGGCGGCGTCGTCACGCGCCTGCAGCGGTCGCAGGGTCAGTATAACTACACAGAGAGCTAGGGCATGAGCGATGACTTCTACTGCTACAAGTACACTAACTAGACTGACAACAAACATACTGATTTGTAGGAAAGTATGAAGTATATCACTAGCCGCTGCGGCGACAATGTGGCGACATCTATGGACGTGGCCAGACCGTAAATTTTCGTACCGCGTTTGATTCATATCCTAGGAAAGGGTCTAAGGGCCGTATTAATAAACTCGTCTCAACTGTGATCCCCGTCTCAAGATACGTCAAAGTAAACGTCAATCCATACTAAACTGTCATTTTGACGCATCTTGTGAAGGGCGTCTCACACGAGATCAGTTTATTAATACGGCCCTAAGGACCGTACAAACTCATCTCAACTGTGATCCCCGTCTCAAGATACGTCAAAGTAAACGTCAATCCATAGAAAACTGTCATTTTTGACGCATCTTGTGACGGGGATCACAGTTGTGATGAGTTTATTAATACGGCCCGTAGGATTATGTAAAGCAATGATAGTCCGCATCTACAATTAAGGCCGCTTCTGATAAGTTTACTACAGTATACTGTATTAACTAAGTCGATTTGTGTGAGATGATCTCCAATATTTGTTTGTTGGCAGGCTCGACGGCTCGAGCGTCGGACAAGGAGCCGGGCATGGAGGAGCAGCTGGCCGGCACGGACGCGGCGGGGCTGCCCCTCCCGCCCGCCGCGCCCGCCGCGCCGCACCAACCTGCCCTGTACGTACCTTTACTATACTCAACACAACTAACTTGTTACTCCTACACTTGTTTCTCCCATAATACAAACGCCCAATTATACCTCATTATAATATTAGTAAAGAGGGGGGGAGAACGCTTACTCCACAACCGTCAGTATGTATGTATGTAAACTCTTTATTGCACAAAAACTGGCTGACAAATTAATATGTACACAGAAAAGAAATGAAAATAATGTACAAAGGCGAACTTATCCCTTTAAGGGATCTCTTCTAGTAAACAGGCGAACTTATCCCTTTAAGGGATCTCTTCTAGTAAACCTTGACAGAGAAAAGAGGAAAATGCACGAGGATAGACAAAGTGCCAAGACGTGCACAGAAAGTAAATGACTCATTATACTTAACTATGTATAACTATGCATAAACTAAATAAATAGGTATATATATAAATATACATATATATGCTTACTTGAATGATCTAGAGAGGTTAAAAGTACTTTACTCATCCAGCCATATTTTTTTTTAATTCCCTTTGAGTGAATTGACAGAAGGAGATTGCCTTAAACCTTGATTATCCCTACCTTAATACCGCAGTGCCTTTCTTACGTAAGGTTCAGGTTTTCAGCTGTAATTGGCGTGTGAGCGACGACTTTAGTATTTGACATGTCGTTAAAAAGGTTAAGCACTGGATGAAAGTCCAGAAAAAGCTTCAAAGTGAATTGCTTTGTCGAATGTATTGGTGTTGCTTTAGAGAGTATTATGAATAATTGGAGGGATTGTAGGGTCAAAAAAGCATCCGTTGATCGAGTGTCGTTATTGTAACCAAGCCCCGAACCGAGACGAAAAACGACATCTATGGAATGCTTTGAGAGCTGAGTAGGGTCCGCTATTTTCACGAGCCAGTTTTTAACGTATTTCACTGCCATCTGCACTAAATTATTTGTACTAACTTCTCTGGCTATTTTATGAGCGCATCACGTTGCCTTAACTCGCAAATAGATGGCGTACAAACTTCTCCCTTATGTATCCCGAAATTTTCCTTTTAGTTAGGTTGCGGAGTCTGCGGTGATATGTAATATCAAGTACGTTTAGTAGTTTCCGTGATTTCCGATAGGTGGCGTTAGTTGATACGTTACAGTCTACAGATGTTGCTAATAGGAGTAATATGTTTTATAGCTAGGATTAGAATTAGTTTTATGGCTAACGAATTTTCACCAAACTTAGGTGAGAACACTCATTAAAGTCACCTTTCAAGCAAAAAAAAAAACTAAATCCAAATCGGTTCATGCGTTTGAGAGCTACGATGCCACAGACAGATACACAGATACCTACACTGACACACAGATACACGCGTTAGAACTTAGAACACCCCTCTGTTTTGCGTTGGGGGTTAAAAAGGGTTAAAACTGCAGACCTATCAGGAATACAGCACAATTTAAGGCCTCTGCCCACTACACCGGAACATAACCATGACCGTAATGGGAACGTGTCAGACAAAACATATTCTTTGTACTTATTAAGTACAAAGGTACAAAAGACCGGTCCGTCACCGATCGTCACTTTCTATAGCAGTGAGCGTTCGTACTTGATACGTTCATACTACGGTCATGTTCTGCTGTGTGCTCAGAATGCTTGAGATTTTGCGAGGCGATGGATGACAGGCAATCGAGTATTATTTATAATGTTTACCTTTATAATACTACAGAATTATAAACTCTCACTCTTTCCTTGTACTTATCCTAATTTTATGAATGTAGTTTCGCAGTGTATTAGTCCTGTCTGTAATGCTGTGTAAATATATTTACGAAATAAATAAATAAATAAATGATACGGTCTAGTGGGCAGACACCTTTAACCAAAAATGCTGTGTAAGTACTTAAAACAGCACTAACATTCCGAAACAATTCACTCAATCCAATACAAAGCCATCCAATCCCGACCACAAATACATTAAAGCAACTAATAAAGCCACAATATCCAGAGCTTTTTAATTACGACAAGTCAACAGCGCGGTATGAATTATTCACGAGACGGGGCGGTTTTTTGTCCCCCTCTAACCCTGTTTGCTCTCGGGTAATGGCTCAAGTGGTTGATAAGTTACGTTACAAGCTATGATGTTTTTATCAATTTTTGATGTGTATTTTTAATCTTCTCTTTTTTGTAAGGTTGTCTATCTAAGAGATCGCTATTTAGCGATAAGACCGCCTGTTGACTCACCATGTAAAACTTCTCTTTCTTGTTGTATTTCTTGTTCTTGCTGTATGTGGTGTTATTGTATATTGAGATGTTTGTACTTTGTACTTACTCATCTTGACTTGTTCATTTCCAATGTACCAACAATTTTTAATACCAGATGTACAATATACTGGAATAACAAAAATTAACATACAAATTCTGGTATCATTAAAATCCTGCCCTGCTTGATTGACGGTGAGCCGCGGTTCAGATATTTTAAAGATGCCGTTTCATATCGGGTGCATTCATATCCACCTTCTAAAGCCATTATGAAGTGTTAATCCTTAATTTGACAAAAATAGAAAAAAAATCGAATATTCAAACCTCAAAAATGTAAAAAAGTTAATGCTATGGTATGTTAACTTCACTTGTGATAAACATTGCCAAATTAAGGGTATCTAAGTAAGTAATCTGACAAGTTCGAGGACGGACATATTTAACTGTTACAGCGCTGACCTTTTCACCGAAATTTGTCTGATTTTGACACATTATACGGCTTTTTTTTACGGCTCTTGCTTTGATTCTACAAAAATAATAGCTAATTGAACTGTCTCGGAAGGCTACACGAGCTCGTCAAAGTATCGTATTGACAGACACTCGCGTGATTATTTGCTCGCAGAGCCTTGTTTGATTGACGACATAAAAATGCTCTTGATGTCTGCGGTAATGGGATGAAGTCAATATTTAGATGTTTTTATTAAATGAGAAAAATGTCGGTAGTAGAATTCTACCAAAAGAAATTCCTTTTTTCTTTCTCTATCTCCAATTAGTGTTACAATTCCAGGTCTCTTCCCTGGATCTTTTCAAGTCCCTATTTGATACCTCTTTCGCCCAGCATCCAAGTTATCCGGCCGTCTCCTGTCATGTCTGTTTCGCCCATCTTGCGGCACCCAATCGGTGATTACACTATTCCAACTTTTCGACGACGTGACCGGCGCAATCCGTGTTGATCCTGGCGGTTTTATACTGGGTGTTTTTTTATTCGTCTTAAACATTTTGGGGGTTAAATCAGTAAGTCATACTGATCAACTTTCACTATGGGACCAACCCCGAAATCGCGAAAAAAAAATTTACCATCGCATACATTTTGGCTAGTCAGCTGACGATGTTTTGTATGGGACGGTCAAATTACATGTTAATATACATAGTTGAGACATGATTCCTCTAGATTTTTTATAATCCAAACCTGTTTGTGTCTACCATCGCCATACGATTTCCACCGTCGATATAAGGCCCAATCTTTGTTCAAAAACTTGTAAACCAATCCCGTAACTAGCTGAAAGTAACGCTCCCGAGCAAACACCATTCATATTTGCTCGCCACTCAGTGTTATGAGCTTCGTTGGTATGACTAGATTTTTCATCTCGAATATTAATCGTTTAAATTCAAATTCTTATTCGTTTCTTTCTGAATAGAATAGAGTTTTTGCTCAAGTTTCTCTTGGCTGCGGTCGAGGTTTTTATCGAATTGTTTGAATATTAACGGAGCGCAGTTCATTGAATTC
Source organism: Tortrix viridana (assembly GCA_963241965.1). NCBI lineage: Eukaryota > Metazoa > Arthropoda > Insecta > Lepidoptera > Tortricidae > Tortrix > Tortrix viridana. The sequence continues at coordinate 5,412,347 of OY725191.1, read as the reverse complement.
ATTTATTAAAAATCTTTTGTTGTAAGTTATACAGAACGAGTACTTTTATCTTTGTCATTCATGCTGTAATGTGTAAATAATGATATTGTTATTGGGGGTTGATTAGTCTAGGCGCTTAAAGAAAAGTACCTAGTCTATTATATGCACCATCCGCATTTTTGCAAAGGCGATGATATCTATAGGCATGAAAACATATTTAACACTCAGAAAATAATATTATTGTTAATTGAACAAAACTATACGGATTAGGGAATTCAATAGACACTAGGCGTGACGTCACGCCTTTGTATTTCATACATTTCATGCTAGCTGTGGTTTTGACATTTCTTAAAAACTAGACGGTTAGATTTGTCAGTTGTCTATACAATTTGCGCTTCTGCAAAAATTGACTTTCTTCGCTACTTTCAAAGCACTTTTTTTCGTGATAGATTCCAAGCACGACATAAACAAACCCAGCACAGAGCCAGCTCCCGCCCCACTTGTTTAGATTTTTACGCAAACACCGCTTCAATCTTTCTAATTGCATTAATTAAACCAATCGGCACAGACAAACAGACACACGGAGTTATTTTTATGCGATTCGAAGTTGGATTGACTGCTACGGATTTTTGTTTGCTTGTGTTTTTGCCGTCGAAGGCTCTGCTGTGGATTTTGCGGGGATGCTAGGAACGGCTTGTGGATTTTTTATTTACGTTTGGGAACTCTCTGGAAATAGAAAAAATACGAAAACAAAAATTTGTAAAATGTTTTGTAAGTTTCTAACGGCCGCACTCAGACACTTCAATTAACTTTTAAGTTTGATTAAAGTTGCTGCTGTCACTTTCTTTGCTATAGCAATAGAATAAGACGCAGCAACTTCAATCAAACTCAAAAACTAATTGACGTCTCTTGAGTGCGGCAGTAAAATACTTATTATTCTGTGGCGGATAAAACTATTTTAGTTTTAATATGTATATCAGTCTTGTAGTTTTATATTACATTACTTACATTCCAAATAGGTTATAGATAATAACAAACAAATCGTTCGTTGTTTGTATAGGTTTACACGAGAACCCTTTGTTGAGCAAATTTTAACCGCAATTGATTTTGGTTTAAAGGTCCCGAATACCATATTAATACCGATAACAGAATCTAGTGCCCATTCTTAAAATAACAATGCTCCTCATGTGCCAACGGGACCCTAAAAATCAGCTCCGTAGGGAGCAGGATTAATTTGATTGGCCCGTGTTTGCGGCGCGGTAATGACGGCCTGCTAATTGGGCAGGTTTTAATGGTGTTCAAATACCGGTGGTTTGCGAAGTGTCGATAGGCGTGTTGATATCTTTTTGTTGTTGCGGATTTTATACGGCGATTTTATGGTGTATACTGACAATTGATTCTACTGGGCATCGGTTTATTTGTTTTGCAATCGGATGAAATGTAAGAAACAATTTTTCAAGGTGTTGTAGTCAACCTTATACGATTGAAGGTTCTTTCAGTATTTAATCAATAACAATAAAAATTAGGACGAAATCCTTCATATATTAAGATTTTATACAAGTAAAAAAAAATGTAATATTCACCCTATGTGCTTAGACACTTTAATTTTTTTCAACATCTAAATCTAAACACAAATGGAAGCTTTAATTGGATTGATTGAATTAATTTTAGGTTCTATTAGTACTTACCGTAACTTTTCATAAGGTCATGAATCCATGTCTAACTCGTCAACTGATCGAGTTCACCCAAACCTGGAGTCGGGCTAACTCAAACTCGACCCCACGCGGGGAGCGCGGGGGCAAAGGGGTAATTAAAAGAGTGCTGGATTGTGCTAATTATGTTTACAATGCGCGAGTTTGCCCACCCACCCGCGCCTCCCCACGGTTAATCATTCATTTAGGGGCGTTTTAACCTTTGTCAGACTAGATGCCTTATCGTGACTTTGTCTGTACCAGATTAGATTGACTAATAAGTGGTTTTATTTTGTGACAAGTTGATGCAAATGTCATGTAATAATCGACAGGACTGAATACAAATAAGAATATAGTTAGCTTAAACCTTAATTTTAAACAGAAACGACACATTGTAAGGTTCACTTTTTTTAACAATTTTTAAATAGTTAAAAAAAGACTTGCCAGCTTTAAAAAGGAGGAGAATTCTATGTACTCGTAGATGAATAGCAGTTTTTTCTAACGTGTATAGAAACTTAGTGTATCCACTAAGCGTAAGGTGTATTGTACAAATGTAATGTAGACCTATGTTTCTATCTCGTCCTGTCCCCCCAGCACGGAGCTCACGCGGACGCCGCCGCTGCCGCCGTCGCCGCCGCCGGCGTCGTCGGCGCCGCCCGCGCCGGCGAGCGCGACGGCGACCGTCGCGGCGACCGGCAGCCCCGCGCCGGACTCGCCGCCCGCCGACCCGCACCCCGACCAGACCCTGCCTGTAAGATGTTCATACATTTTTTTTTTAAATGGCTATAAAATTCGAGCTATTGCAATATGTTAAGAATAATTGAAATGTGTAATAATTCGTGGTGTGATGTGATGATGATGATGATGATGATGATGTGAATTAGAAATTGAAAATGAACGATTACTGAAAGGAAAATTCATCATGGTCAACAAAGTACAGAATAGGGATGAAACTTTTTTGATATTTTATTCTTGTCCTACAGGCATATTTCCATATATTTTGTTAAATATGTTTTCTTATAATATCACGACAATATAATTAGATATTAAAACATTTCGTCTATTAGGTATCACAGAACCCAATGTGTTACGAGTACAAGTAAAAAAACGACTTACCACGTGTGTTTGGTCTAAATTTTAAATACGGCCACTTGCACGTAAATCTTAAATACATTTAAGTTTTGTCAAACAAAATGTATTTGACTAACCGCCGCACTCTGATACGTCAATTATTTTTTCATGTTTCATTAAAGTTGCTGCGTCTTATTCTATTGCTATAGCAAAGAAAGTGACAGCTGCAACTTTAATCAAACTTAAAAGTTAATTGACGTCTCTGAGTGCAGCCGTAAGCTGTCAGCTTAAATCAAGACTTAAGAGTTAAACAGATGGTACAAGCGGCCCTTGCTCTATCACTGACGATTGCCTTTGAGCAACATTGAATCTAGGATTTATTCAACAGATATCATCTACACCTCCTACATCAACAACGACGACGACAACGGTATCGGCGTCGCCGGTTCCATCGCCAGCGCCGGCGGCGACGGCAAGCGCGCCGAGCGCACCGAGCGCGCCGAGCTCGCCGTCCGCGCCGCCGCCGTCGTCTACGCCGACGCCGACGGTCACGGTGACGGTCACCAGTGCACCGTCGACGCCGCAGCCGCTGACGCCGATGCCGACGTCGACGCAGCCTCCGCCGACTCCAGAGACGGGTCAGTGTTGTGTCACAGCAAAATATTGATATTGATTTTAGAAGACGTCTCTTATTGTAGTGGCATAAACTCAATAAATCTCTACTAAAACGTACGTCGTCTTGTACGTAATACAAAAAAAGAATTTTCCAAATCGGTCCACAATTGAAGGAGAAATCTTCTAATTTTTTAATACTGTATGATGAGATGAGATGTATTTGAAATATTACTTTTGTATTACGTTTTCAGTATATAGGTATCCAACATATATAACAAACATTCCGGAAATACCAGAATTTTATAATACAAGATACACAATATATTTGAATTCCCAAAACATTCAAATAAAGGTAATGTTTATTATTTTTACCCAATATTTCAAATCGGTTATATTATATAAGTAAGAGTAATCTGGTATTTTGGGAATGAGAGAAATTAATACGGGTTAATTAAACGGCCGCACTCAGAGACGTCAATTAAGATTTAAGTTTCATTAAAGTAGCTGCTGTCACTTTCTATAAGACGCGGCAACTTTAATGAAACTTAAAACTTAATTGACGTCTCTGAGTGCGGCAGTTAAGGTTTCCGTCATCATTTCAACTAAATGTTGTTTGGTATTAAGTCTTCAGTAGTTACGTTATCTACTCGACCGGCCCTTATTCTTTGTTAGTTTATTGTTATGTTAATATTTATACTGTTAAAATATAGAGGACCTGAAGTTACGTAAATGACAAATTAAGTTGCCTTCTTCACATAGTTTCTATAACTATCGCACAAGCCATCAAGTTATTCATTAATTACACTTAAAACTTCGTCTTGTTGCTTAAATTTTGCTAACTTCCAACTTAATTAAACTAACTAGATCATAAAGCAAAGGAAACTAATACTTTGATTTTACCATCGTCAATATTTCATCTCTCTGGAGCTTATTAATTAGTTTGCACAGGAATATATTAATTAATCTGGTTACCGAAGTTTAATTACACTAAAGCAAACACACCCAAATTTGTTGTTCGCTATGCGGTTTTTTTTAATTTAGCTATTTTTTTTTCATCATTTTTCTTTGCCCAGCATTGGGGCATTCATGTTGGCTATAGAAAAAAATTTACTAAGTCTTCCAAACTAAGATTATTAGGACGAAACGGTAAGTATTTGAATGTCCTTCTTTCACTTCAAATTAAAGCAACGGGTAATAATATAAATAATTTCTACATATTCTAGAGGTGTTCTAGATACCTATGCTGTTTTTTTTTTAAATAAAATCCTGGACCACGCATTTACATAACACAGGGAACTGCATGAGGAACTTTTCTAATGATGCGGAGTCATAAAGGGTGACCTGTCGTAAAATAATTATCTGTCATCACATCATTGATTATCTACCGATTTGGGTCAATTTATGGACTAGTAAAAGAAACAACTTTATATACATTTAAACATATATTTAACAGTCACAATAAAATAATCTACTGTCCGTAAAATAAGCTCGAACATCACTCGCGAATACTGATATGTCTTCAAATATTACATCTTTGGGAATTACACTACGACTCGAAAATTGAGAAAGGACCACAATATTCTTCTGCGAATAGTTTGGGTCACGCTTATCGTACACACACGAAATTTCATTAATTGTTTTTTGAAACGAAAAATATTTTGTCTTTACAGTTTACCGCACACAAAATCTTGCCCTGCATTTTTATAACATCCATTTTTACTCTCGGTTACAGAAGAAATGTTATGTTCTTTGTATGACCCTTTTATTCCATCGTAGGATTAGAATGGTTTAGCGTATCTTGATCGTAATGTAGCGGTAGATTCTTGATCTTGAGATAACACGTTCTTTATTAGAATTCATTAATTAACGACCGAAGAAGTGGAAGGTTCCGGCTCGCTGGGCAAGTTCGCAGCGTTCACCTCCTCCGCGTGGCAACTCTTCCTGTGCTTGTGGACGAAGTAGTACGACGGGAACTTGGACCCGCAAGTCTTGCACGGGTAATACTGTATGGTCGTTCTGGTCTTTCTGTGCCGGCACGGCCAGTTGCGGTCGGGAGACGACTCCCTCCAGGCGGTGTTGAGGACTCGGCTGAACCGGACCGGTCCGTCGCAGGATGCGATGTCGAGAACGGTGTTTGATTGTCGTTTGGTTTCGTTTTCTGGAGGCTCGATGCGTTCCACGTCCAGCTCGCTGGAGGTGGTCGAGGATGGCGATGCTGGTGGTGGCGTGACGGGGGAGGGGGCGCGGGCGCGGCGCGGCACGGGCCGGTGCGCGCCAGGGGGCGGCGCCGGGCGCGCCACGCAGGGACTCGGCCCGAGCCAGGCGCGGTACAGAGACAACATGCCGCTGGAGCAGCCGCCGGCGGACTGCGAGCGCCGCCCGCGAACACAGCCTTTTATAGCGGGATACCGAGCTCCATTCCCGATGGCTTAATTGGCATATGTAATTAAGACATTTACCGTTTTGTATCTATGACAATAATCGGGGTATTTAAAGTTCATTTGACTTATTTGCTATATATAGTAAAATAGTAAATGGTAAAATATTTGTTAACAAATGTCTTGGTTATCGGTTAAAATTTAATATGTCCGTTCAAATCCTACGCCTTTTGAAGGTTTTTTGGACTTTTCTTTCCATCTTGAACATATAACGTAGAACTAAATTTGCAGCAATGCACGACGTGATTGCCAAAAAGTAACATTTATAACTCGGAATAAATCAAATACAGAATTTCTCCTTTCGGAATGAACTACAGTTTTCTTTTTGTATTTCGCAGTGCATAGCAGATGCCTTAAGAACTGACCTTGTAATGCAATCCTCAATAAACTCTTTGTATTTGAAAGCTTAATTTAAAAAGAAAATCGAATCACGCTATTAGATAAAATTATCGTATTTGTATAACAGAACACGTTATTTACCATAGTGGCAAACACCTTATTGCTACTTTTGTTTATTCTCCTCCAGCCTTTTACTCATACAACATCCAAAAACCTTAAGATTTTAGATGTTAAATATTAGTAATGCGTAAAATGTTACTTTGTTTTCAGTGCTTTATCGAAAACATGGAGAAATTCATAAAACAAATTATCTCAGCTGTACTTTTTTAAATTCAAAGTTGATGTATTCCGACAAAAGACAAATAAGTGAAGACTCGACAAACACTTAATTCACTTAGAGCGTCCCTTGGGTGCCGCGCTCGTTACGCCCGAGTCGTCCGGCGCGAGTCGGTTTAACCATAGAAGATAAGAAAAAACCGCATTCAGTTTTGCCTTAATAAAACGCTAGCTTCTCCCGCGACTTTGTCCGCTTAGAACTCGTTTATTTCAGTTGCTATTTGGCTTTAAAAAAATACGTTAAACACAAGTGGTAAAGACGTATAAATTACACTAATAACATGGTTTAAACATTAATATGATCAAAATAAAAAACCCTGTCATTTTATAAAAGCTTCAGGAGTTTAAATATTCAGTCGGTGTCGCGATTCTTTGCGTAGGACGTTTAACAAATTCGTAAAAAGCGGAATACCGCCCCGAGGGAGCGCGGGTGCTGTTCCGCAATGGACGGAGTTATACAATAGCCAACCAAGATTTACCAAATTAAGAAATTTGTTCATGGCAGTTTTCATTTTGAAAATTGTACAATTCTTACGAAAATCTGTCAATCTTGGTGCCTTTAGCGTGCCTAACTATCAACTTCAGATTTTCGTTACAAGAGCGCCTCATAAATACTTACAACAATTAAAAACGTAAGATTACTTTTTCAACTGCCTCAATTCGTTAATAAATCATTTAGTTTCAAATGAGAATTTTTCATACATTCGTAGGTTTTGTAGGTAGTTTATAGTAAGTAGTAGGTTATAGTAATTGACAAAATGTTGTAATACAAAAGTTTTGTGATAAGTTTAGAAGTTTGTGACTTAATCACGTTTTGGTCACTTCTCGTATCGGAAAATTTGGTAGTTAGTTTGAGAATAACTATAAATTAGTTCTATGAGGCCATTTTCGTGGGCAGGACCCGGGGGTCTAGCTAAGTGTCACACGCTCCGTAGCGTTTCTGTTCGTTTCGTTTTTAATCCAATCGCGTCACTGGTAGATCACGTGATACGATAAGTCAGGTGGTCTCCTAATGACGCGATTGGACTAGAGACGAAACAAACTGAAACACTACGGAGCGTGTGGCACTTGACTATAGGCTCATGACTTGTTTAAAATATTTTAAATCACTTCCTTGCTGATTCAATCAATAAATATTTTCCATTTTACTTCGTGGTCCCCTACCGCATATCAGTCCCCTGGGTACTAGGGGCGTACCAAGTATTCGTCCCGCGTTTTAATCGAGATATAGACAACAATAAACTTTTATTTGCCTGATTGTCCCCTGTGAGCGGCTTGTTTTATCAATATATTGGATTGTGGATAAACTAGGCATATTTCATTTGTTTCGGTAAATAAAAACTATTACCCGGTAAATAAATATTAGTTTGAGGTCGATAAAATTGGTATCTCTGAGGTATAAACTGGTGTAACTTTGCGAAAGTCAAGATGATAGTCGCCACTGTAATTTATTTGATGAATTTTGAAGACGTGTCAATTTAATACTTGACAAATCCCAGGCAGAGAAAGGGATAGGGCTATATGAATATGACTGCTATAACCTCAGTCCTTCCATTGTCTGGAACTTCGTGGGTGTTTGACTACTCATAATATGACCGCAGTTGAACACACATACAATTTCGACAGTCGTAATGTAATTCAAGTAAAAACACTTGTTATTTTTTTAACTTGTCAATAATAGTGATGACACTTCTAAAATCCCAAATTATGGTGTCCACACGGCCTATTCCGTTTGAAAGAGTAGAAAAAGCGGCGAATCTTGATCCGGCATAATCCACGCGACGTTGATCCCGCGCCCGCGCCGCACACGGAATTGCAAATCAGTCGGTCCATTTGGACAATTAGCCGCTTTGTCCAGCGGTTTAAGAGTAATTGAAGTTGTTTGCTGTTTACTTTAAGCGATATTAAATTATAATTGTATTTTTATTATTAGTAATATTTGCGTAGGGATTTAGTACGCTGACATTTTTACTAAAGAAAGGTTATGTTGTGGTAATGTTGAATTTCAACATATTTATTTCTACATACACTAGCGCCTTTGCGTTTGCATGGGTGTGTAGGCGAGTATAAACAAATAGATGCCAATCGCAACTGACATTCAATCTCGTACGCCCGTGACGTGTGTGCATTAACTTTGTTCTGAATCATTGATTTGTTTGTGGCCTTGGCCACTGTTTAGTATTGCTAAATATTACTTAAATCGGAACGCATGCGAATCTTTTGTCTCGCTCGAATTAAGCTATCTCGCTATTTTCCCATCAACATGGCGGCCTAGCCGGTGTAGCTCATAATGTTTAATTATATTTAAATAGAAAACGTGTGTAAAAACGTATGAAATACATCAGATACAAGAATAACCAGTGCCTTAATTGAATATACAATATAAATTTGGTCCTTCGAGCCGGATTTATGTTGTATATTCAATTAAGGCACTGGTTAAAATACACACAAAAACCGTAATCAAATCACAATGATATTGGTCCTCTGTTTACTGAATATACAAAATAACGCATACGCATTAACAATCTCTAAACCGAAATAACCCAACTTATTAATATAGATGCTGCTAATGAAATGAAACCGACTATGTACACAGTTCGCGGCAAACGTTTAATCCGCAAGATGTCTCTGTTTGCGTCTGTTTGCGAGCAGCTCGTTAAAACGGCGCGCCTCGCCGGGCACGGGCGACACGTCCCTCCCTGGAGGCCCTGGCGTGGAGTAGAGCCAATCCGCTCGGCAAATATCAGATCGTCGAAGAAATAGAACACGTGTTTGGATAATTTGTCATGCGGTGTTGTGGCTTTGAAGGTCTCTGGAGGCTCTCAATAGACACCGGCTAATAGGATGTGGTTGGTTACATGAATTTGTATGAAGCGTCTCGTAGTGGTTGACATCATGTAGTTTATATAAGTACGAAGTAATTTGCAAAGAAAGGTACAAAATCGGACTATTACTTGTGGGTTTCGTGTCGGTCATTTTATATCTGCCCCCAATCCAACAAAACATTACAAGTGTAAACTTCGAGAAGTTTTACAACTTTGTGTATGGAAAACTGTACAATTCTATCAACACAATTCAATGTTGTGTACACTTATAAAGCTTTGTTTGATAAGTGGCAAGTCCCGATGCTGCTTTATTTATTTTAACTTATCGATTAAGTTCGATCACTGCGTAAAGATCTATTTTAGTATACAGGAAAAACATAGTCTACTATTTTATTCTCAACAACCGGCAAACAACAGTTCAAATGATTATCGGAGTCTAAACAAAACAAAATGCTTCATTCCCATTCTTGATTGATCGTCAAGAAACTAAAATCAATAGAGCAATATCAGTCTGTCGGTTTGCACGAGGCAATTAGACTATATGTACCCGCCGGAGATCAAGCGGAATCGCTAATTGAGGCGTTTTGCAGATCATCCGGGAGCTGGTTAACACTCCAACTACAACATTTGTAATACACTTTGTTTTTTAAGGGAATTACATTCGAATCACTTTTTATCCTCGCGAATTAAATGCACTGCAAATATAGTAATACTTTAAGCAGAAGTTGAAACTGTTGTTAACCTTTTTGACGCGATTGACGGGCGAGGACGGATGAATCAGTCGCGGTTGGCAGCAAGAACAAACCTTTGTATTAAATGAACTTTACTCACGTTCATTTAAAGCTGTCATTGGCGCGAGTGTCGACTTTTGTATTTAACATACCTAACGTTCAAAAAGTTAAACGCCACAACAGAAAAACGCCGACACGTACTATATAAAAATATAACTAACTAAACTGTCTGTATGACACAGATGCCACTTGTAAATGAGTCAAACACAACCGCAGAAACAAAAGTTATCTCTCCTGTTCCAGAAAGTTAAGGACTTTTAAACCATTTTTTTTTTGTTTAATATATATCCGCGTAATGGGAGCCCGGTGTAGTATTGGCCTGTGTCGAAATTATATGAGTTAAAAACTCCCAAGTCGTTAACTATTAGAAACAGAAGGGACAATTTTGAACCTAAATCTGTGTATAACCCAAATTGCCCTACTTCTATTATAACTTTAAGTAAGCAGAGTTGCCCAAAATATTTGATCTGTGTCCTAATTGAACAAGAATTATTAAAAATACCCGCAGAAAAAGCCCTGCAGCTGACACGGATCCGCTCTAACACACACAAAACACACAGTCTAAAACTGCATAATGAAGTGCGCTGTCGGCCTCAAGTTAATTATTGGCTTGCACAATCCCGCTGCAGTTAATAATGGACGCTAAACTTCGGTTTGTTTTACGCGCTCTGCTCGGCTCCGAGTGGCTGCGCCAATTACAGTGTTTATTGAAGTTTTCGGATAGATATTAGCTTAAGACTTCATTTCAACGTTCTGCATTGAATAATTTAAATAATTATAATTTTAATGAGGTTGTGATTTGTGTTGGTGCGGACATAAATATACATATTTCTGGTGTTAGGTTACGTTTTTGGAGTTAGTTTGTCAATTAGGTGCATTGCATATACTAGGGCTTACTATTACCTAGTATATTTGATTTTAAAGTGTTTACTAGCTTTTTTGTTATTTTATTACACTCCCCGTTTGGAGTAACGCATATGGCATCTATAACAAATGCGGTAAAGTCCGCGAAAACAATATTTTACTGAAACATATTTTAATCCGGTTCATCCCGTTTTAATCCCAAATATTGTTTAAAAAAAAGAACTATTTTAAACAACAGTTTTCCCATAAATAATGCTTGTCGATAATCGTTATAAATAATGAGCCTCGCTAAGCCGGTAATCCGCTTTGCCTTGCAAATTGGCGCCCAACGCGGGGCTGAATATTGTATGCGCTGTCTGTCCAACTCTGATTTACGGATTAACCGGCTTGCACCGGATAATGCCCGGCTGTAAGTTTTCGCTGTGTATCTACTAGGCTTCGGTTGCAGGTTTTGACGTTCTTGTATATTTTTATTACGCGGATGCATCAGATATTACTGCTGAGCTGTAAGGTTTCGATAGGCGCCGGATTTATTTTGTGAAACATACTTAATACTCTGTATTTACTCGTACCACTCAAAAGCACCAGTTTTATCGACCGTAGGTCAGTGGCTCACATGCAGCTTTAACTAAAGAGTTACAAAATATGGCAACTGATCTTGCGCTGCTATCATTATCTTTTCACCAAGTTTTCAGTCTACCTACTCGTATGTCTCCTCTTTGAGTTGTTCTTAACCTGTTTCATTGTCAACAGCAGTAATAGAGCGGGTGAGCACACCGTCGACGCCTGCGCCCGCGTCGACGCCGACGCCGGCGCCGTCGTTGTGCGCCGTGTGCGGCGGGCCGGGCGCCGCGCGCACCGTGACCCGCTCGCGCGCGATGCATTACGGGCTGCGGGAAGACGCTGCCGGCAGCCGCGTTTGCGACTCGTGCCACACGCGCTGCGTTACCTCACGGTTTGTACTATTGATGACAGAAAGTGTAATCTTCGAGTTATGGAACTCCGTTTTTTGTAGTAATTTTACCACACCCGAATTATACGCAGTACGCGACATCACACAATTTACTGTCCTGCTACAGATGTGCGCAGTATTTTCTGGTCGATTTCTAGAGCTCATCTAACTTCCATATTTCCGCAGGTATACGTGGTGCCCCGTCCCCTCGTGTAGCGGGCCCAAAGTGCGCGCGAAGCGGCTCCGGCACCTGCCGCCCAAGTGGCACGACCTCTCCCTCGAGATGAAGAAACCACTCATGGACGAGTGCCGTAAGTACTGTGAAGTTCGCCGTTCGGTCCTCAACTTTAAATTATAGATGTGAATTTGAGGAAGTTCCACGATTATATAACATGAATAATGCACTATGAACGTCTTTTTTAATATTAAGAAATACCATCTCGCCTACTTTTAATTTATTAACAACTGCGAGTTCCAATAATCAATTTATATCTTATTTACAGTTAAATATATGTAGCTATGTTTGACATTATATCTATAGTGGTTCAAGAAAAAGAGGAACCGCCCATAATACGAGTACCATCAAAGACGTGTGTTAACTGTCACTTAATAACGATGTATCCCTTAGTTACGTCTTTTTTTCATACACCGGCAGACATACCAAGCGACCTGAGCAAGTGCTGTCTCGGCTGCTTCAAAAGGATAACGCGGTGGTTAGAGACCGTCGGCGAGCCCGGCCCCACGGCGGACCCGACGGAAGAGGAAGCCTCCCGCTTCCGCACGCTGCTGCGCGACCACGGCACCGCCTGGGACAAGATGGCCGCAGGCAGCGGCAAAACGCCCGCCAGCTGCAAAGCGTTTTACTTCACGTACAGAAAAAAGTTGCAGCTTGACGCTTTGGTAACGGAAAGACCGCCGCCTAAAGGGAGTGATAGTGACGACAGTATACTCAGTTCTGGGGACACGGACACGGCGAGCGCGGAGAGCCCTCGGCCGCCGCCGCCGCCCGAGCCGGCGCCCCCGCGCCACCAGCGGCGGGACGAGTACGACTCCTCGGCGACGGAGACTGCCGACGAGGAGAACGAAGCGCCCAGCGCTAAGGTTGGTGTTTGTTTGTATGGTAATTTCGTTAAAGGTTGAGAGTGGTCATCCGGTAAGCGGGTATTGGCTGCTGGCTGCAGGCTGTTTTGACCTTACATTTTTTGGTTATGGAATTGCATTGGCCCTACTGGGAAGACTGGACTGGTCACTCGAATTCAATATTAATTAGGTACTGACAACTAATCTACATTAGTCGTATGAAAGACTGACTGATTCATGCATGACCTACAATAATGAATGAATAATATACTACGAAGTTAAGATTATAAGCAAGTGACTTGAAGTTTATTATTTTCACTGTACGGTCGCCTACTTTAATCGTCGAGCCAGTATAAAACTGACGCAGAAAGCCAATGAATGACGTAATTTTTTCATGACTTCTCGTTGTCATTATAACATTGTCTCATGATTTAACACTAACCCCCTTACTAATAAACGTTGAGTAACGGCTGAGTAGTTATACAATGCTTTGTCCTTATCTGTCATTGTGACTTTTGAATTCGACAGATAAGGACAAAGCATTGTATAACTACTCAGCCGATACTCAACGTTTATTAGTAAGGGGGTAGAAGTCCTAAGTCCTTATACCATAAACATATAGAGGAATAACGCCGTCGGTGTGCAGGTCGCGCCCGCAGCGCCGGCGCCGCCGCTGCTCCGCAACGGGCCCGGCGCGGCGCCGCTGACGGTCCGCGACGTGGTGCTCAACATGATCGAGATCAGCCTGCTCAACAACAGCCAGCCCAAGCCGCCGCAGCCCAAGCCGCAGCACAAGGTAAAAACAGGCACCACTATAACTAGGGATCGGATATTCAGGCGCCTGTCACCGTATATCGGAATATACAAGTGTTGATGTGAATGTACAAGTACTGCCAGTAAAGTGCAAGCACTTTCAGGTATGGCAGAGAGGGTTGTTTGAAACATTGTTATCGGTACTTATTATTATATGAAGTGGCTTTTTGACATTTAAAGAACTTTAAAACTACTTCGCTTGCTAGCCATTATCAAAATGTAAGATATACTTATCACTAAAAATATTAATTTTTAAGATATTTGCAATTTGATCATAAGAATAAAGCAAGAAAAATGTAAATAAAACTGGTAGTATCTCCAAAACTAAAATATATTTTATAAAAGTAAACACGATAATTAATGTTCAAAATGATCTCTGCCATTCCTGAAAGTCCTTGCAATGGCTTACCAAACATGTATGTTCCAATTTATTCGATTGCGACTGAACCACCGCGTACACAATAACCCCTAACCCCGCATCGCAAGCATCTGTACAAACAAGCGAATCGGCCAGGTGTCCTCGACGAGCGCGCCGCGCGAGTCCCTGGCGACGCTGAGCGTGGTGAACAGCGCGCACGCCGCGCCCGCGCCCGCGCCGCGCTCGCCCACGCGGCCCGCCACCATCACGCCGCTGGCGCAGGACGCGCCCAAGGAGGGCGTCGTCGTGCTCATCGAGTCCCGCGACGCGAGGGAGCGCAACGAGCCGCTCCTGGACCTCAGTGTCAAGAAGCCGAGGCATGATATGGCGTTCCCGCAGCCTGGCAGGACGGTCAGTATACTCTACAGATACAGACTAAAAGCGGAGACGGCGCGGGACGCAAGCGGAGCGCGGGGCGGCTAGCACATCTTGCCCGCGACGTATTTGTCGTTCGGTAATCCCCCTCTACCCAGTCTATAACGAAAGAGACGCACTTCGCGACATGCGAAATATTACAAGGTGTGCTAGCCGTACAATCACACAGAGTCGCGCTCAGCTTGTGTCATAAGCTTAAGTTGAGACTGAATATAGTTGATTTTTGGGACGTATTTTTATATGTTTTTATTTGTCCAATTCAATTCAATTTTTTAAATTAAATTAAATTTGAAATAACAATATCAACTTCTCTTTCATACGCTCTCACCGTGGCCTAGTTCATGGTTCATTCTCATAATTATATCGCCTAAACTCTGGCTCCATATCAGATGATTTTCCGTGTGGGCTGCATATTCACGAAATGTGACTCGGAAAAGATAACAATAATTCGTCATACAAATTATTAATACATTACCCGGTGATTACCCAAAGTGATGGTCAAAAGGAAAACCGCCAGCGTATTTTGATAACTTTACCAGTCGTTTGGCACACAGACGTTGAGAACGACATGGTTTACGAATTCTAAGCGTTTCTTTACCTGAACGTGCATTATAAAGATACTATTCCTAAAAATAATTCTAATGAATTATTATTTTTTGTAGGTATCCATCTCTCAATCCCAATACCGAAATTCGGAGTTCGCCTCGTACCGTCCCGTGGAGCGCGAGTCCCCGACCCTCTACAACTCCAAACCGAAGCCTGTCGCGCCGGGCCCGCGGCCGGCGCTCAAGCAGACCCCCAACCCCAAGGGCTCCATCACCCTCGGCACCCCGCTCGAGTCCCGGTACGAGCCGCGGCGGACCCCGCCGGACCCCAAGACCGGGTCCATCACGGCCGGCACCCCAGTACACGGGACTCACCATTTGCCGGACAAGAGGATGCACGAGTTTTACAACAAGAGAAAGAGTCCCGGAGGGGCGTACTACACCGGGGCGCAGAGCCAGCAGCGACCGCAGTCGCCCTCCTTCTCACCGGTGAGATTTCTCTTACTCGATTATATAATTCATTGTAGTGTTTATTAAATAATTAATAATTGAAGGATTTAATTACTGTTTCTACGGTGAACGTTATTTCACACTTCAGTACATGGCAGGGTCATACACAGTCACAGAAACAAAAGCTGCCTCTCCTGTTTCAGAAAGTTAAGGACTTTGAAACCAAATTTTTCGGGTTACGATCTATCCGCGTAACGGGAGTTTGGTGTAGTTTTGGCCTGTATCGAAATTATATGAGTTAAAAACTCCCACGTCGTGAACTTTTAGGAACAGAAGGGACAATGTTGAACCTAACTCTGTGTATGACCCAGCATTCCGATGAATTTTTTGTAGATGTTTAAACATAAAACTATGCTTGGATTGTAATATTGTTTGAATAATAGAAATAAAAAATGAAGATGACCGTCGCTTGTGTAGTAAAGCGTATTTGCGAAAGTAAATATAGTTGATAGGGGGCCGTTCAAGTATTACGTAAGCACTGTGGGGGGTGGGGGGGTCTTTGTTTTGATTATTTTGGATGTCATGGGAGTCATCATCTAGACTCCCCTACCCCCCATGTCATCCAAAATAAGCAAAACAAAGAAATAGTGCTTACGTAATACTTGAACGGTCCCTAGCGTCGTTAGAAGTTACAGGCTACAATTGCCGCTAAACTTAACTGTTTTCCCAGCCTTTAGCGTTATTGTCGTGTTCCACAGAGCCAGCTGAGCCGGTACGGGCTCGAGCAGCGCTCCATCCTAACGGCCGATTTCATAACCTCCCAGCTGATGCACGGCGGCGCGCGGCGCGAGCGCGACCGGCCCGCGTCGCCGTACTCGCCGCGCCGCGACCAGCCGTCCGTCATCACGCGCCACGTGTACCACCACCCGCACCAGCACAACCAGCACAACCAGCACAACCAGCACAACCAACACAACCAGCACGGCCAGCACGCGTCGCCGCACCCCAAACACCCGCCGCCGCCCGGTTAGTAATAACTTGAAAATACTTTTTTTTTACATTCACTTATTTTGTCAAATATTTAAAGATTTTTCACCGCAAGCTATTGTCAAAAGATAAAGAGCAGATGGGTCTAGTACATCCGATCCGATTCTTCGGGCAACTAAACCCGACCAGTGTAAACTGACCCGGTTCTCCGTAACGTGGTGCTATTGTCGCAGGTCACGAGGCGTTCACGTCGCTGGTTGACGTGGCGGCGTCGGCGGCGGCGCTGCCCGTGCCGCGCGGCGCGCCGCCTGAACCCAAGCAGGAGCCCAAGCCGCAGCACGAGCTCAGGTATGTCTCACACACTTATTTAGTTTATTCAAAGTGAAAACTGAAATAATGGGTAGAGGATCCAAGACATCTAGATAGGTTTCAATCTCGATCAAAACTCATGTTTTTTTAAAATTTAAGATGTTATAACCGATCCGATGATTAGAATTTGTATTACTATACAAAATTGTGAAAAAAAGTAATGAAAAAAAAGACAAAGAAATACCCTGAAAACGTTCCTAATCATGTTCTTCTGATTGACCCCCGATGTTGTTCCAGGATACACGAGAAGATGGCGCGCGAGCGGGAGATGGCGATCGTGCAGAAGTACCACCAGCAGCACCAGCACCAACACATACAGTACCAGGTGTGTACAGAAACGACACACACACACACACACACGACACGTTCCGCACGTGTGTGTGTGCGCCTCGCACTGGCGAATGCTAGACAACAAACAACGTCCTAGTTAAACCGTGCTACGCTCATTCACATTTCATGTCGATCCTAGAACAAGACTTGTTAAGATCTTTCTTGATTCATTTTTTTTCGTTTACAGCAAGTATTAACAGAACGAGATAGAAGAGTGCAGCAGGCGCAACTGATGGAAAGGGATAGACAGTTAGCAATGCATCAAAACAGAGACAGGTATATTTGAAGGCTTATTTTTTCATGTCTAAATTATTATGGTCAGTTAAATATACGTATATATATTTATTTTGTAAATGTGCGAGTCTTTTTCACGTTTTTTAGCTGTTTAAAAGTTGTAAAAGTAATATTCCCGTGCGTGGCCGCATATATACAGATGTAGTGCAAAATGATTTTCGGAATACGATGGCACCCGAACTGTCAATCAATTATTGTATTAAATGTGTGACGTTTTCATATCCATTAATAAGGAACTTTATTGTTTAGTGTCAAATGTACCAAAATTAAAAATGACCGCATATGACAATGCATATAATATAGAGATGTTAAAACCACCTTAATAAACTTGGAAATACACTCATAGGTAAGTAGTACTTTTATTGTCATTCGTAAACGAAACACTCTCCTTACGTTAAAATAAAATGCAGCAAAATAACCGTTTTCGAGGTTTCGGCATGGTAATACAACCTTTTTATAAGTAAACTGTAAATATAATCAAAACAGTAGCGAATATTTGAATTGCTTGTTAGCCACTCTATATATATATTTGTCTGTTGATGCGACTTACCCCTACGGCTGTAATGGGTACTGAAGCTAATTGAGAGAGCACGATAAATACGAACTTTTCCGATAAAGTACGAAGGAAAATGCACTACGTCTGTATTAGTGAAAATAAGGTGTCATGTGTTGAGCGAGCGTCAGTTGGTTATGTTGGTCCGTGCGCAGGGAGCGCGCGCTGGCGGCGCTGCACGAGCGCGAGCGGCTCGCCCTCGAGCACCAGCAGCAGCACATCCTGCACGAGCGCCAGCACCTGCAGGTGACCGCGCACACTCATTGTTTTGTAACTAACTATAAAATAACAAAAACTCCACGATGTTTACTCAGCGTTATGTCATATTAGGTGTATATGACAAAAAACTTAGCCTAATAAAAAAAAAAAAAAACCGTCTTCAAAAACCTACTAAAAAGTGTTAAATAAAAACCAGCCTCATAGGAGTCCTAGGAATTGCCTATGTAGTGCCGAATAGGTACATAGAATATATCCAAGCCGGTGTCAAGTAGGTATACACAGTAGCGATGACACTATGATTCTTGCCACCGACTTCGATATATTCTATGTACGTATTCGGCACTAAATAGGCAATTCATAGGACTCCTATGAGGCTGGTTTTTATTTAACGCTTTTTAGTAGGTTTTTGAAGACGGTTTTATTTTTTTGTAAAAATTTTTTTTTTTTGCTTTTTAGTGATGCACCTAATATTATTATGTGATAAACTAAAGCACATAAACATCACATTAAGAAACAATAGCCTAATACCAATCTCTCATCACCCTTAACAAAATGTCGCTGCCCAAGATGCAGGGCCGTTAATCATTGAAGAGTTCTCCCGGTACTTCACCATCAGTTGCACTTCACCATATGTGTTATAATGAGTATAAAACTAGCTTCATAGTCTTAATAAAGAAATGTAATTGCTGGCGTCAATCACTAACGACTAAGCCAGTTCCGGTGGTCACCTCTGGTCTTCATCATCAGTTCCTCTTCGCCAAGAAGTGCTTTGGTAATGCAATTTCTTAAGGTCTTGCAGGTAATACCAAAATCGCTGTATGTGTGCCTATAACTTTTGAGGAGTTCCCTCAATTTCTCATGGATCCCATCATCAGATTCTGATTTCGTGACAATGGGACCACCTCGGAAGTATACCCTTTCAAACAAAAAAATAATTTTCAAAATCGGTCCACAATTGACGGAGTAATCGCGTAACAAACATACAAAAAAAAAAGCAACATACAGACGAATTGAGAACCTCCTCTTTTTTTGAATCAAAAAGAGTATTCACTGAAAGACGGCGACTTGCCTGTGCCCTTTGCATTGCATTGTCTGTGATCGATGGTGACTCGAGTGTTTTATTGTCAAATTGGGGTGGATTTGATAGTGATTGAAATGTTATAATTTATAAAACTAATGTCATGCCATATTTGCAGCAACAACAACAACAACACCAGCAGCAACAACAGCAGCAACATCAGCAACAACAACAGCAACATCAGCAGCAGCAACAACATCAACAACAACAGCAGCAGCAGCAGCAGCAACAACAACAACAGCAGCAGCAGCAGCAACAACATCACCAACAGCAGCAACAACAACAACATCAGCAACAGCAACAACAACATCAGCAGCAGCAACAACAACATCAGCAACAGCAACAACAATCTGCTACCGAAGGCGACCGCCGACTAATGCCGCCGTACAAACATCACCGCTTGCCTGTGTCGCCGCATCTAGAACAGAGGAAAGACACGTAAGTACCAGTCAGTTAAAATTAAGAATTAAATAAGAATAAGGATTTAGGCTTGTTCGGTCTCAACGGCAAAGTGTATGCACAGCGTAAGTCGTCGCATGTACGGTGACTCAGACATCTTGAATATTCGTTCGCGTAGAATTTTTTGCCCTCATTTCTCATAAGAGTGGTTTTATAAGTTGACGCCTATGTCTGTTCTGTTTGTCTGTGTGTCCGTCTGCAATTACAATGATATTACAATGCGGCCTTTCGCTAGTTTAATCGGCACGGTTAGCTAGCTTTAATGAAATCATGTAAACAGTGTATGAGTCAGTTGTATAAAAGAACTTGTGGTCGCCAGGCGGGTGGCGGCGGCGGCGCCGGCGGCGGGCGCGGCGCTGGCGGGCGCGGGCGAGGCGCGCGCGCGCCCCGCCGAGGGCACGCTCACGGCCGCCTCGCTCATCGACGCCATCATCACGCACCAGATCAGCCAGACCGCCGACCAGAGGACCTTCCCGGTAAGGGCTAGTGTTTTATCTTCACTTCTCATCTTGCTTTGAAGAAAAATGAACAGGTCCGTGAATGAATGTGTTATTGTGTCAGGGTATAATCCGCGAGTGCTCGCCGGGCGCGCGCGACGGGCGCTCGGCCAGCCCGGCGGGCGAGCCGGCCGCGCCGCCCGCGCCGCCCGCGCACACGACCAGCATCAAGCTCGGGGACCTCGCCTCCAACATCATCACCCGGGACTTCTGCAGCCCCACCGCGCCGCCGCCCGCCAAGTAAGTCTACACCCAGGAAGGGTGGCTCCCTAAATGTCCAACTTCCCAAAACATCAATATCAAAGAGTTTCTGGAGTCATAAGTGATTTATACCACGTTCCAGTCTATTGAGGTGTTGATGTGAAAGCATAACAACCGACCGACCACTTGCAACTGATGCTAAATCTGATGATGATTTGATAAAGGGCCAGGATTCCAATAATATTTATAGTTTTTTTTTTAATCTACAGTAGTTCAGTAAATGTGTGGGAATATGTGCAGACCGGAAGAATGACTTCTATGATATGCCTGTATGCTCCTTGCAAATTATAGCCTGCACGGGAGAAAAAAGAAAAAGGTCCAATCCCCGGTAGTCCAATTTCCAGTTGTCAAAACGAACATTACTACCTTGAAGTCCGAATTGCATATTAATTTTTGATTTCACGTAGGAATACCCATAATAGTGGTTCAATTCTCTTGGTTTATGGGAATTAAGCACAAGACGGACTTCAAGTGAAAATATTCGTAATTTGGCAATAGCACTCTTATTGGTTCTGTCAAAACGTTTTAAACGTCCAAAACG
Organism: Tortrix viridana; assembly: GCA_963241965.1. Taxonomy (NCBI): domain Eukaryota; kingdom Metazoa; phylum Arthropoda; class Insecta; order Lepidoptera; family Tortricidae; genus Tortrix; species Tortrix viridana. Next base: position 5,391,177 of record OY725191.1, on the reverse strand, counting down.
GTTCAAAATATAGCCAAAGGTTGACACTCGATTCAGGCATCATGTTACATACGCTCTTTTAGAATGATTATATAGAAACCATAATATTTTTGGAAAACAAAAAAATACGTGTTCTGTTATTTTGCTCTTTCCAAAGGACACGTAAAATACAAATGTGAGAAAAAAAAAAATGTTGTCACAGCGCGTCCTAATTCTTGAACCTTGTCAATCTACTTTCTTGTATTAAAAGTATAAATATTTCCATCAGCAGATACAACGTGGGCGTGGGGGAGTACGGCGCGGGCGCGGGCGCGGGAGCGGGCGCGGGCGCGGGCGCGGGCGAGGAGTGGAAGCGGCGCGACGCGCCCAAGCACGCGCCCTACCTGGAGCCCGTGTCGCCGCCCGACACGCACCACGCCAACCGGTACGTGTACAACGCCACATGTCAATCACAACGTTCTAAGTTAACTCAACGTTTTTATTGGTCGCCTCTACGGGCGTTATTAGGCTATCATAGAAATATGATCATATATGTATGAGTCATTTTTATATCGCACGCTTACTAATAAATAAGCCGGTAATTAGAAGTGCTTGAGATTTCAAATCAAACTGCCTTGTTTGTTTCGACTTGAGCCGGTTTATCACTTAGCGTGCGATATGAAGAAATATGACTGTATAATATCTATAGATTGATAATCCAAATCATACATCTATGACCATATTTCTATGTAGTCTAATGCGGCCCTAGACCCTGTCGTAATCAAGCAATGTCGAGCCAAAAGGAACAAGTTATAGCAACACTAGAGAACGCCGTTCCCCCTAAAAAATAAACCTTGTTACTGCTCCCTAAAAATATATTGTTTAGCAAGGCCTTTATTCCACTTAGTTATTATCCCTATTGTAATTGCATTGTTTACGACTCGGCCGTCAACTATCGAGTTATTAACAGCTGTCGTATGGGTAAGGGGTAAAGATAATAAGGGTCTAGTTTAACATTTTTTTTTTTTTTTTTTGTAGCAATAAGCACATTGGGGACATAATTGTTCGCTACGAAAACTGTAATTTGTAAGGTCGCCGTCAATAGAACTTGGAAAAGATGTAAACAAATTAGTACTGTTTGACACATAACCTCAAATATTCACCAAGCGTGTTTTTATTCAAAATAGCGTATATTGAATAGTTATTTCATATTAAACTTAATATGAAAATAATGATCTAGTGTATATCATTGCAAAGACCTCACTTGATCTTTAAAAGTACGTGATTATCGAGTAATCATGGTGAATTTTTGTTTACATCGTTCACAAGTTCTATTGACGGCGGCTTTATATTCGTGTTAGGTTTCCCGTTGATATATATTTTGATTGCAGCAACAACAGCGCGCGGCGGTTCTCGGGCTGCGGCGCGGCGGTGCTGACGCCGTTCGACTACGTGTCCAACCGCATCGTGGAGGTGATGCGGTCGGACGCGGACGAGCGCAAGCCGCTCGGCTTCCCGCCCGCCGCCTACGCCTACCCGTACTCCGCGCTCAACGTGCCCGCCGCCAACGCGCCGCCGCCCGGCGCCAGCGGGGACGGTACCCACCACCACCACCTAACCACTGATCAACTTTCACTATGGGACCAATACCGAAATCGCGAAAAAAACATTGACCATCCCATACATTTTGTCTAGTCAGCTGACGATGTTTTGTATGGGAGGGTCAAATTTTTTTTCGCGATTTCTCGGTTGGTCCCATTGTGAAAGTTGGTCAGTATGACTTACTGATTTAAGCCCCAAAATTTTGTAGACGAATAAAAAAACACCCAGTATATAGGAGACATCGGACCAGGGGCCCGTTTATCCAAAGCATTGTAGCTTGTATTACAAGTGGAAGTCTCTTTCCAACAATATGCATTAAAAAGAGACTTCCACTTGTAACACAAGCTACAAGATTTTGATAAACAGGCCCCAGCCCTTCACACAAAACTTAACAAGTGTACAGTTTGACAAAAGTGTACGGAAGAAAACGTTGACAATCTTGTAGATTTGTGCACTTGTAAAGTTAGTGTTAGGGGGCCAGGTGCTGAAAAATATCAGGATTCTAAAGCTTAAGGTTTTATGGCTTAGTGCAAAAAGGATGCAATTGGATGATTGTTGAAATAAATGCATTCTGATTGATTAAATAAAAATAACTGACTAACTGCCGCACTCAGAGACGTCAATAAATTTTTAAGTTTGATTAAAGTTGCTGCGTCTTATTCTATGGCTATATCAAAGAAAGTGACAGCAGCAACTTAATGTAACTTAAAATTTAATTGACCTCTCTGAGTGCGGCCGTAAATAAGAGAAGTTAAGAATATTCATCATACAAACATATGAATTGGTTTGAATATTTTTTTAAATACAAGGATATAGTATATTGATACTTTATTGATGCGTGCCCATTACGCACTCTGTTAGAATTTCTCGATATATGTCCACTCCGACTTACCTAGCATAGCTGTAACAGTATTGTTTGTCAGCAGGGCCAGCGCCGGTCGCGCCCCCGGCGGCGCCCAGCGCGCCCGCCGCGCCGCCGCCGCCCGAGCCCGCGCCGCTCATGTCGGCGCAGTACGAGCCGCTCTCCGACGAGGATGACGCGCCGTCTGCTGACCACCACCACCACGGCTGACCTTAGCCTCGCACAGGACTCGCTCCTATCGAATGGACGGACATCTAACAGTGGACATCAAACAGTCCGGGCTTACATTTCTCGGTCGATGAACCCGCAAATGGAATGTGGGTTTGTTCGTGATGCCCCGACCGAGTGACGTGACGTGACGTGACGTGACGTCAGATTTAGGGCCGGCACGGGACATTCCGTTAATCGTCATCAGTTAAAAATAAGCACTGAAGATTTGATCTTCACGATTAAATTTGGCAGAACGCCGTGCCAACTGGTGCTATGGACTGACCGTACCTATACAACCGAGCTACAAAACAGCTAATCTAAGGCCTTTCTAGGCCAGAATAATTGAATAAAAGGATGAAGATATTCAAAGGATTCATGGATTCATTCGACTCAGCTTTACCAAGCGCAATTATACGAACGTGCAAACGCAAAGTGAATAGACATTGACACGGACGACACACGAAACCGTCCCGACGGGTGTAGCGTAGACGTGACGAAGATGTAAACGTCGACGCCGACGGGCGCGGCCCCGCGACGTAAGCTAGGCTAGCCGCTTCGAACGTAAAGTGTAATTATAAACTTAGTGGACCGCAGTGAAGTGGACAGTGTAAATTTTTAAGTGTTAGGTCGTGTTAAAGCAGGGATATATATCGAGTTGTGGCAAGCTTTAAGTGTCGAGAGGAATCTGCTCTACAATGAAACGCTTATGACTTCGTATTAGTGATATGAACGATTTATTTATTTAGTTCACGTTAATTCCGGCGCTGTGGGGGCGTATTGATTTTTGTTGAATCTTTTTGATGGTGCGTACAAAATTGTCTGTAAATTAGTGATACGATGTTTGAATTTAGGCGCCCCCTTGCGCTATTACTGCCACGTACTGTTTACCTCGACGTCTCGGGTGGCCCGGCGCGCGCCGCCTGCTGCCGCGCTCCGGCGCCGCGCGCGACCGGCCGTCAACCTGCAGCGGTGCTGGTGGAGGGCGGCGCGTCCGCGCGCGGCGCCCGGAGAAGCAACGAAACGTTTTGTATCCAGGTCTTCCGTCGCCTCCGACTCGCTAGGCTAGATCGTCCACTAGGATGTATGTACATGCGTCTGCGCAGATTCCTCGTAACAACGCGAACTTCCTCGGTCGCCCCGCGCGCCCCGGCCCTCATGTAGGTCGCGTAGTTCCATAACTCCTGTATATATCTCACGGCACGTCTGTATAGTACGCCGGGGAGCGCCGGGCCGACACTTTCGATATAAATAATTATAAATAGTGTACACAACGGTTAACGGATTGCGATTATATCTATACATATTATGTAAAAGTGTATGGTCAACATGTATACATTCTGTGCATTTGTAATTATATTGTTAGTTAAGTAAGTTACTATAGAGATTTCATTTTTATTGTTAGCTAGGTCGGTCGCTGGCCGCGGCGCGAGTGTGCGAGGCCCGGGCCCGCCGCGCCGCCCCGAGCCCGGCGCGCGGCGACTCGCGGCTGCGCGGCTTCCGGCGCGCGCGCACCTTTCGACACCGCGCGCCGCTCGCTGCGCGCGGGCTGGCGTTTACTGTAAGAGCGCCAATAATGCCGAGCTGGTGCACGAGCGCGGAAGCCGTTAGCGGCGTCAGGTTTATCTAAATGCGAGTTTGGTTTACGGCCACAAGCGTAGATCGTTGCGTTACAAGCTTGTGCTTGGTTGTAAATCGCGATTGGCTTTTGACACAGGTTCTAAACAATTTTATGGCATTTCGCGTCGGACTCCAATTCTAAATGTGATAGACATGATCCCTAGTGGGTTTTGCGATGGACCTTGAAATGACCTTCGCGAGTTAGAGCCAGGCCGCGGAGGGCGCGGCGCCCGCTTATTGCAGCCCCCGCGTGTCGGACGTCGCCATGTACAATCATTTATTTTTGTAAACATTTTATATTTCTAAACATCCAATAACCTCAATATTATAAAAATCATGGATGTTGTTTTCACTAAATACATTTGGTGCCTATTGCATTAAAAATGAATATGTCAGGCATCATAGCCTTTTAAAAAGTTTTTGTGTACATATTTCGTGTCACGGTCAACTCTATAGTTAAATGAACTCGACCACATTGCAATAACAATCAAATCATTCCCCGTCAACCACAGTAGTGAGCTTGAATACCTTGTGTTGCACTCGTATAGAGTTTTGTGTGTATATTTGTTATTCGCGAGTGGCCGCGGTCCGAGGTGCAGGGCGCGTTGTAAATGTTTATAATTATGTAAAAACGACTGATTAAATTAACGTTGCGTTGTGCGAGCGGCGCGCGCGGCGGCGACGCCTCTCGACATTGTGATTTCTTTATAAATTGTAATATTAATAATATAATTTAAGTAGCCGAAAAAAGAGAATAATCCTTGTAAAGTCCAAATGAAGCAAAAACGTTTTGGAAGGACTAAATCAATAAATGATACAAAATTTATGTTGGGTTTTATTTTAATGCGATGTGTGGTGCGTGGCGCTCGAATCATTTTCCCCTTTTAAGTCTTCCTTTTCATCATAGCTTTATGAAAAAATAGAGCGATACGCGAGAAATCATCCCCTAATGCGTGGGAATCTTCCTACCTATATAAGTTACGGCCTGGCCACGACTGCGCGACCGGCTGAGCGCCGAACGAATTCTCTCTTCATTGCTCGGTCGAGACGCTCACCGCGCGCGGCGGTTAGTGGACGGTATTAGAAAATTCGTTCGCCACTCAGCCGGTCGCGCAAAGTCGTGGCCAGGCCCTTAGGGTGGTATTCCATCTGTCCAATACCTTTGTCCAATTTCTATATTCAATATTTGAAAAAAATTATTTGAAGGAGGTCTATTCCACTTGTCCAATATCTTGGTTCAAGTTTTTATACTATTTGCGTAGCCATTTTGAATTAAATGTCATTCCGTAATACTTGATCAAATAACGGTATTTCTAGTGAATTTGATGAAGTCACCCAATTTCTTTGATTAAATGCACATTGGACAGGTGGAATGCCACCCATAGTTTTACTTTTTATTTGTTACAAGTTTTTTTATCAAATGTAATTTGAGATGCAAGTCGGCACGGGTTCCCGTTCATAGAATGAGCTGAACATTTTACTGGGAGTGAATAAACACGAAATAAATATGATTAGAGGGTATGCGTTACAAAAAAAATATTGGAAAGGGACGCCCTAGAATGCGTTAAAAAGAAAAATATTCAAAAAATAAGGGACACCCTTAGGTATAATCAACTGCAAATATATGTATCATTCCAACGGAATAAGGTGCAAAAATGTATACATTACTTTGAACTTCGACTGAACCACATTACGTGAATTATGGCAGATTGTCACAACAATGGCTTTCACTTGTAACTTGTGACTGCCGTTGTGTAATATTGAACGTCTACACATTCTAAGTTTATGATTCGATCTATAAATAACTGGCTATAAATAGTTGTCACCCGCGAGTTGTTTAGTAGCGGATTGTGGTGGAGGTTGTCACCCGCGAGATGAAGACTTCTATTGTATATCATTGATCAGCGGTGATGGAGAGGAGCGCCCGGTTTAGCTCCAGCAGCCCTCGAGCGCGGGCCTGGACCGGAGTGACCGTGTTCACAGCCTACCTGTTGTTGCTTATGGTCGAAATATACATAGAGTTTTTCGAGAACCAATCGCATTTGAGGGTGTACAATAAAATCTGTGGAGTGTTGAACCGTCTGGGTGATTTTGTGACCTAGTGAGTTTTGGTGGCGAAAATGCGATCTGTCATGAGAACGACGGTGAACGACTTTTAATAAAAGGCTTGGAATAATGCCGCATTGACTTCAGATCAGAAATAATCAACTATCAAATACGTATGGCTGCTACCCTAACGGTGGCTTCCAATAAATGATCCTATCGCAGATTATATAATTTGCGATACTTACTTTCGCATTCAGAGACGTCAATTATTTTTCGTTACATTAAAATTGCAAGGAAAGTGACAGCAGCAACTTTAATAAAACTTAATTGACGTCTCTGTGTGCGGCCGTAGGTATACTATGTTTTTTTATTAGATCTAATGAAGATACAAAAAGTTAGGGATATTTTATTTTCCGTCTTAAAGATAACGAATATGGCTATATACTTATCTCTAAGAATTACCGCGAACGAGACTAGCCGAGGTAGACGACAGTTTTTTTTACAGGACCACGGACCGTTTTTTGCCGGACTCAGTGTCGTATGGCTCATAATGAATGCGTGTACGTGCACCGGACAAATTTGTCGCCGGACCGGTATCCGGTGCATGTAGGTACATACACACATTCATTATAAAACAGCCAGTGCGGCGCGGCAGTCACACTGCAGGAAAACGTCGCGTCACGCGAAGAACACGCTTGTAGATATTATCATATAAAACTGGATGTTCTTTAACATAATATATAAAATTTTCTACATCCATGGTCACAAATACACTGAAAATTTGTTAACAAATATAACGTGAAAGTCGCGCGCTGCGCGTTCCTAGCGCGGCGTGACTGTGTGACGACCTGCATGCAACTCCTTGTTAATTTCCACGCTTTGAACTCGCCACGCTCCTGTCGCGCCGCGCCAAGCCGGCTGTTCGACGAAGCCTTAAGCCATACAACACTGCGAGTCCGGCAAAAAAACGGTCCGTCATCCGGTAAAAAAACGGACATCTGCAAGAGATTGATAGATCAAAATAATATCGAAAAATAGGTGCTACTCGATTCTGTTGAAAGCTTTTGAGTGTTTAAATATGTTTGAGCACTAATACCTACATGTGATGGCGACTATACTATGCCGATATTGTAGTATAAACAGTCGGCCAAATATGTGGCTATTCAATTTTAACACAACTTCCTATGAAATGAAAATGTCGCTTATGTTAACCCTTCAAATCGACAGACGCATCTTATGAACCTTATTTTATGACGCGCTTCAACGCCGCGTATATTTTGACTGTGGTGAGTAAATAAAACAATATAAAGTGTAGTAATATTTATTTAACACATCGGCCATTCGACAAAGTAATATATAGAAACATACATACTCGCAGATGTCCGAGACAGGCTCAGCCTAGTTTGGATTCTGACAATGTTCGAAAAATATGATTTAACTTATTTTCAGCATGCTGACATCGCAACGGACGTTCAAGTCATACTTTCCGAACTGCAACTTTAACATAGACCATTGGTAACTTTGCAAAATTACCAACATGGTAACTCTGGCGAAGGGTACTCCTGTAATACTTCTCTTTCAAAATACAAATAAATCGATTTGGAATCAATAAAAAAAATTCTTTAATTTTACTTACATTAATAGACCTACATGCGCCGCTACCGCACAGACCAGGCCGGCTCTACGAAAAAATACTGTACAGATAGAAACAGGATTCGTCTGTTTAGATAAAAAATAATGATTACAAAATATACAATACTTTTACCACTTACCAATAGTATTCGCTTCTATTCCATTCATAATTATTAAATACGTGGCAAATATAAATAAATCTAGTAGCAAGAAACGGCTTGCCGATCCGTCGATTCTAACCGACAAACCACCGGTGGCCTAGACAAGTTGCAATTTACAGTAGAAATCCGTTAAAATGTATGGAATAGACGCAGGCGCTCGACACGTTCGCAAGATTTCTTTAATTCTGGCAGTCGTTAACTGAATGCAACTCGCCAAGGTTTTCACAGGATTTGTGAAAGAAACTTGACCAATCTTATATCAACTCCGCGCCTGGTCCAGCCTACTCCCGCGCCCGCCTACTTGTTCGCGAACTCCTCGCCAGCCTTGATGTTCTTGAGGAGCTCGGGCATGGCGGCCTTCAGCAGCGCCTGCTCGTACTGGTTGAGCGTGCCGAAGCCCAGGTTGCGCTGCACGCCCTTCGGCCCGAACTCCACGGGGTTGGCGAAGTAGGTCGCGTCCGTAAGGGTGGACTGGACGTACGCGCACTCCACTACGTCCTTCTGGCCCTGGAATCAGGTAATTAAGTATTTATAATACGCTTCTGTCAAAATCTACGTTTTTGAGTCAAGGTAGGCAATACATTGTAGATTACACTATATGTGACGTTCTCAATATACGCCCAATGCGCAATGTACGCTCTTATTATTCTTGTAACTATACGAATATTATGGTAACAGTTCTAAAAACGGCGTAACCACCTGCCTCCATAAGGTCCCTTTATGTTGAGAACGTCACATTTGGGCACAGTTTTCATCTGCTCATCGTGGCCAAACGTTCGGTGAGTCTACGCGAACCCGTCACATGCCATACACACATACGTTTGTACATTATAGGTAGGTATATTTTAAAGAGGGAAATGTTAAATAAGTTAGTTGCTACCATTATCTTACACCTTGAATCGCGATACCGGCAAACAGTAGGTAAGAGAACCGGTGCAATAACTAGCACGAAGACATTCCATCTCAGTCCTCAGGGTGGCATTCGAGGTTGCAAGTGTCTATGGGCGTACCTACGTTTGTATCGTAGCTACGCTATAAAAATATAACAAATAAATAAAGATAGCTTACACTGAGTCCTCGCATCACGGCGTTGGCGATGCGCTCGGCCGCGAACGCCATGGACAGCGTGGCGGAGCCCCCGCCCGCCTTCGCCTGCACCACCTGGACACACGCGGTATATTGTTATCGAGCTTATTTATATATATATACAAAATCGACAAGGAAAAAAAATACGAAAGGTGGGAATTTAACCCTCTAATTTTTTGCTGAGCTAAAATTATTTTACCTCATCAGCTAGTAAATTTACAGGTATTATAAAATTAGAGCTGCTATCCTTATGTAACCAAATCTCTCTACGGTTTGAACACTGGCATGGAATACATGTGTGTGTGCGCGTGCGCGTCCTGTAATGTGTGTCTGTGTGTCTAAGCACTACTAGCTCTTCTTGTAATGTGTTTAAAAGTCGTGTCCCCTTGTTTTGCAGACACTCATTTCATCGAATGTGTCGTTTCACCGAATTTCATTTCATCGAAAACTAATTTCTGCTGAAACCTTATTGTTGTCAGGTTAGCTTAAGCATGGGTTACGTAGGTTAGGTTTAGTTAGTTGTGTCACAGCAGAATGCGCTTGCTCGTAGTCCTGTGGCACCTCCCTGAAAGACGCTGAGGTTTACCGCTGGGTTTTTAGTGGGTATGCTGGCCGCTCTCGGTCGGCGAGTCCCACATAACCACCCTGGACCTGGGTGGTATGCGTGATGCATTTTCCCAGCGACAAAAAAAAAGGTTAAACCTGTGACCACCAAAAAATTATATCTCCTGCACGTGGAAATGCGTCGATGAAATGAAAATTCGGCGAAATAAAACATTCTATGAAATGAGTGTCGGTGATTCAAAGGTAAACCGTTTAAAAGTAAATTAATTACACGTTTATCGAGTTACATTACCGTACAATAGTATAAAAATCTACATTTATAATAAAATGCCAAATTACAGTCGCGGAATGAAAAGGCTCGTTGCTTTTCAAATTTATTTCAGCTGTTAACCTTAAGTGACAAACCATTTCCTCCGTCGACTACTTACACCACAAAGTTGACTACTTTTATAAATATTTAAATAATGATCGTACCTCAGTGCCAGCCTCCTGTATCCTCTTGGTAAGCGCCTCGATCTTGCCCTGGTCGCTGAGCGCGACCTTCGGGTTGGCCTGGCTGAGCACCGGGATGATGGTGACCCCCGAGTGCCCGCCGATGACCGGCACGCGCACCTTGCGCGGGTCCACGCCGTTGATGGCCCCGATGAACGCCGCGGAGCGCACCACGTCCAGCGTCGTTACTCCGATCACGCGGTTGGGGTCTAGCTTGCCCGCCTGGGGAACTCCAATTAATCAGTCACCTTGCCTAGGTCAATCATGTGATATGAAGAAGCATAACTAGGAAGAATAAGATTGTGACTGCTGTAAGCGTCTTGAATCCTAACGAGCCTAACAAGACGTTAGATTTAGATGCATAAATTACCTAAGATGTAAAGTTAAAACAATTTATTGGACAGCGTGTTATGTTAACAATTATAACGTTTGTCAATGACATGATGTTTCATAAAGCTGCATTGATATCAGAACGCTGGCAACTACTAGTAAACAGAAAGTTATTCATAAATGTGGTCTGAATAAGTCACTTATTTAATTTTATTTATATCATCTTATATTACCTTAAGCTGTATTATTTATTTTTACATTTAATTCTGTAGTATACTTACGGAAAACAACCGCCATACACTACTATTTTAACTGATTTGTTGAGGTCAGGTTAACCACGTACCTACCTACGCCTACGTATAGTGTACTCAGGGGAAACAACAAAACTGACTACACTAATTGGCGGCGATTGACTATCACCGGCCTCGGATGCCGCTACTAAATGAATGCTCAATTACGCGCCAGCGTAACAGCCGATAACTCACCTGCTGTGCTCAAGTAAAACAACCATCTCATGTGTAGGTTGTATCTTGTAATCGGTCTCTGTCGAGAAATATCGCTTGTTTGTCTGGTGAGTGTCTAGACACGGCAATAATGTCAAATGTATTGTACGGTTAAGTACCTGTGTTTATTAATTCTTTTAAGCCCATCAATTATTTCAAATGGTATATTATTATTTGTTAACTCAGATGGTATTGTATATACTCTAACCGTGATTATATTCTAGTGATTCAATTGCAAAAAAAGGAAAAAGCGACAGAGTTAAAGCAGTTCTGGGTGAATTTCAGGGCGTTTCGACCGCCGTCATTAGTGTCACCAAATATATTGACGAAATCAATAACACCCACCAGCAAATCTTGATGTAAACAGAAGCAGAACCGGGGATGTATTTCGTCAATATATTTGGTGACACTAATGACGGCGGTTGAAACGCCCTGAAATTCACCTTTCTATCCTCCCTCGGACTGCAGCGGGCCTAATATGGTCGCGTTTATCGCGTGACAAAACGTGGATAAAGCATCCGTCACTTTCTGACACGTATATAAGCGCGAGAGTGACGGATGCTTTATCCACGCTTTGTCACGCGATAAACACGGCCATATTAGGCCCGCAGGTTGATAAAGGTTCATAATACATAACTACAATAATGAACTTCTATTGGCAACGAAATGGTTTAATAAATGTAATATTTCTGGATTCCTCCACTTGTTCTTCCTCTTGTTTCAAATCCTCCACTCATTATTACGAATGTCTGGCGGACAATATTCAGTAAACCGGCACAATTTTAGCCTAGCAGGCATAACACTGTTTGATTTTGTAAATTAGTGTGCTTATCAGATAGTTGATGGATCATCAATGATACATCATTAGATTACAATCTAATTAATAATAGTTCATCGAATGACGCGAAAACTGTAACATGATTGATAATTGCAGTAATCTCTAAATAAGATGTAGTAAACACGCGTTGAGCGCGTGAAGGTTTGGGTACAAATCTTTATCTCTAAATAATATACAACAAAATATCTAGTTCTGTGTCTGCTTGCACTCTGGATTATTTTAAACATTACTCGGCCATCTATATATCACTACGACGTATACGATATTTCCTAGCTGCTACCAATAATAGCTACACCTGCGGGAACTGAACAAACGGGATTAAAGTACCTACCTATCCTATGTGTCAATAAATATGTATTGAGGAAGAAACATCCAAACCAAACATCATCAAAATATATTATAGAAAGTCAAGAAAATATGTTATTGACAGTCATATGATACATAAGGACATAACACCTTGACCTTCCAAGTGACGTTATTGTTATCTTTCCACTCATGCACTGTTGATAATCCAGGCCTTCAAATACTTACTGTAATCTTAAGAAATTTAACTGTTACAGAAATCCTTATCAAAGCAACCATTGCATGCATTTACTATAAACTTAATGTTGTTTACATCAACATGACTCCATACCATAATTTTATAACAAACATTCAATTGTTTTGTTTAAATCCAAATTAATATTTTATAATTATTACATCACTCATAGTTATTGGCTGCAAGCTTAGTAGTGATACTTAATGATATTACAAATGAAAATGGATGCACATTAGTGCTGAATCTACACAGCATAAGCTATATTGGAATCATCATGGCTACATTTTACTATATTATTCTGCTTAGGCAGCTTAGGCAACCAGCAGCTCAGCCGCTGATTATACATAGCACTGTACTCACCTTCTTAAGGACCTCGCAGGCGATGGGCACCATGGAGTTGACAGGGTTGGTAATGATGCACAGGATGGCTTTGGGCGCGTTCTCGCCGACGCATTTGGCCACGTCGCGCACGATGCCGGCGTTCACGTTGAACAGGTCGTCGCGGGTCATTCCTGGTTTGCGGGGCACGCCCGCAGGGCACACCACCACATCCGCACCTGCAAAAAAGATAAGGTATAGTAGGACACAAATAATATGACTTGTGGATTAAACAATAATAGAGTCTTGGACAAGAGCGTAAGCACTTTGATGCGAGCCATATTATTTGTGTTCTGCTATATTTTTTGTTACAAAGCAGAAATTTGACATATGGTATGGGGAAGGCAAATAAATACATGGAAGGTAAGTGGGCTGTATGGACCATAGATACTTGCAATCTCAAGGCTGCTCTCAACCCCTTTTATTATTAAAGTAGTGATGATTGAAATGCTAATTTACCAAACATAATCTCATATGGCTTAATTGTATTGTTTTTTTTTTCAATTGCGACATATGTTCTGTTTAATTTGAATCTTAAACATTATAGAGTTAGTTTAAGATTGCCACTTAACTGTAAATGCAGAGGAAATATAATTTGTACTTTGTAAAGTTAACTATAATAGATAAGTAAATAACTTGTGCATATAAATTTGTTAGCAGGAAAACAATAGATTATCTGAAGAGTTCTTGCCCATAATTAAAGAATACTTTCTTCTACTAGTTTTCTAGTCCTACACAGACAAGTCACATGAAATCACTAGTGTTAAATAAATATAAATGAAACAGATGACACAACAAGTTATAAAATGAACATCTACCTCACCAAAAATAGCTTATTATTTTTCACTGCAATGACAAGGTCACTGCAGGATGAACACCAATAAAATAAATATCAGTACTTACTATTAATACATCTTTCCTTTCTTCATCTTATTAGTATTCAATCAGAGATTACAAAGGTCAAAACAGCGTTACATTTTCATGTGAAAAAATTAGGTTATAAAAGTTATGTAACATGTTATCACTTGTAATTGAAATCTACAGTAGGATTGGCTAATGAGAGTACTTTAACATTCAAACCTACCTTTAATGGCGTCAGCTAGTTGCTCCGGGCCCTTGTGACCAGTGACCTTGGCTGGGGTGTCCATGTGAGACAGGTCGACGGCTACGCCGGGGGTCACGGGCGCCAGGTCGTAAACAGCCAGGTGGGTCACCATGGCGTTCTGCTTAAGCAGCAGGGACAGAGGCTGGCCGATTCCACCAGCTCCTCCCACCACAGCCACTTTGTAATTCCTCTGCAAAATCGCATTTTAGAAGGGTCTTTTCAAGATACGAGGCATTTATATGTATGATAGACTCAGTACTTTGCTAATACAACTACATAACTCAATAAAATAGATGGGTAGACTTGGATACCGACCTGAGAGGTTGTGGAGAAGTTCTTAGAAGCATTTTGAGCGGCGACCGTGCCAACCGGCTTTAGCACGCGGGAGAACATTTTTGTGCGGTTATTGGAATGGAAGTGTCTGAATTATAACAAAAAAATTAATACATTCAAAGACCACTTCCACTGACCCAGCCGACCTTTCGAAGATAAATAACCAGAGATCTAGAGGACGTTTACGTCAGTAGTACGTCACGTAAGTTACGCACGTCATAAATCACCGAAAAATAGAATAACAGGTTTTTCAGTGTCTCAAACGTCTTAAAAACACATTGATTTCGTCTTGCTTGACACATTTTCTTTTGCAAGCGTTGTAAATTTGCGTTTCAACAGCCCTCATTGCCGTGGCCGCATTAATGTCGAAATTCCTGTAGCTTTGGAAGCATTTTCAGTAAATTTTTTGTAGAAGTCAGGACACTAGAATGTAACCAAAAATAGCATCAAAACCTACAGGAATTTTGACATGTGGCCACGGGAATGAGGGCGATTGAAACGCTTGAAGAATTAGCCTTCAAGTGTATTGAACAAAAAATGAAGATGGAAAAATAAAACGCAATTATCAACTTGACAAATTAAGTCAATTTTGACAGCTAGGGGTGTCACCACAAAACATCAGTTTATTTATAAAATAAATTAAATAAATAAAAAACCAGAAACTGGAATCCTTGAGATAGGTATAAGTATAATAAACAAATTAAAATGAACGTGATACAAGCAGTCAAGATGTATATAACGAAGATGACGGAGGAAAGTGGGCCAGGGATGAAAGTTATTCTTATGGATAAAGAAACAGTAAGTATTTAAAGACGTAATTAATTGTTTTTGTTCATTGACTGTATCATTCGCTAGTCGACTTTGACTTTCGTCGTACCATTCGACCGTTTTAATTTTTTTTTAAACGTTCTTTAAATATTTGGACCCGTAATGAATGTTTCGCAAAATGAAGTCTATAAAGTTTCCTTCTTTTTAGACGAGTATTGTGAGCATGGTGTTCAGCCAATCGGAGATTCTCCAGAAGGAGGTGTATCTGTTCGAGCGAATCGACAGCCATTCCAAGTGGGACAACCTCAAACACATGAAGTGTATTGTGTTCCTGCGTCCAACCTCGGAGAACATTGCTCTGCTGTCTAGGGAGCTCCGCTACCCTAAATATGGAGTTTATTTTATTTGTAAGTTTTTAATTAATATGTCTGTTTATGTACATAAGTAAGCAGAAATGAATAGCTTTAATAAAAAAAATAGAAGTGTTGTAGCATAGCATGTTTTTTTACTTTTATTTTTATTTTATTTTTTTCATTTATGCAATATCATGTTATTAAATGGTGCGGTGCATCTTCTTCAAAACAGTACTTATACAGGGCATCCTGTGGCAATGCGATATGAAGGGGAAATACCTTATATCTGCCGTCCTCTAACTAAGTTTTTATCATTTAATTTTTTGATCTGACAACATAAAAATACAGTGTTTATTTTTTCACATTTGATCAGTTCAATTCCCACACAATTTTTTTTTTAAATCTTTGAATGTAGTATTACTTACTTTTAAAAATAAAATAATGTCTCCATACAACATAATATCATACATATATGTATAGAATATCTAAGGTACTTCCCCCTTCATGTCACATAGCCGCGGGACGCTCTGCATATGAATTCCTCATACACAAAAATATAGCAATATTCCCTGTCCAGACTTCAGCAATGTGATCTCCAAAGCCGACATCAAGACCCTGGCGGAATGTGACGAGCAGGAGGCTGTGCGAGAGGTGCAGGAAGTGTTTGCAGACTTCTTAGCTGTGGACCGGCATCTATTCTCATTCAATATCGTCGGCTGCTTGCATGGTGAGCAGTTAATTAATCTCTTCGGGGGGTCTGGTTAAGTGTTGTAAAAGGCGTTGTGGTGTTGTATATGGATCACCATATACAGCCTGTCTGCAACATGGATTTGGCTGCCATTACTGAGATAATGCAACTAGTCATAACTGCATGGAGATAATTTTATAGTTACTGAGCCATAACTATTTTTTTGGCAATAAAAAGGTAAATAAAATAATGGGGGCTCTGATCAGAGTGAAAGGAAGATTAAATTCTTACCCAAAATGTGACTACTAACAACTTGAGTTGTACTGTAGTTAGTACTGTAGTTCTATACATAATACTTATTCAGGTCGGTCATGGAACCAGAGCCACCTGCAGCGCTGCGCGCAGGGCCTGCTCTCAGTGCTGTTGTCTCTCAAGCGGCGCGCCGCCGTGCGCTACGAGGCGGCGTCGGAGCCCTGCGCGCGGCTCGCGGAGCGCGTGCGCGACCTGCTGCGCCGGGAGGCCGTGCTCGTAGATAACAATATCCCAATCAACGGGGACCTGCCCACGCCGCAGCTGCTGATTATTGACAGGAGAGATGACCCCGTCACGCCGCTGCTCAGTCAGGTAATTTTATATCATGTCTTTGTATAGATGGGCCCTTTCGAATACAATTTAATTATGTATTTGTGCAATTTAATCATGTATTTGTGCAATTTAATCATGTATTTGTGCAATTTAATCATGTATTTGTGCAATTTAATCATGTATTTGTGCAATTTAATCATGTATTTAGGATCTTTGTGCAATTACCCCTCTTACAAACTCAGCAGTTTGTTTGATGTTTTTCCTTCACTGAAATATCATCGGGTAAGTGTTAATTGAACTGACCAATCAGGTTTTTTTTGACGCTTTAATACATATACCTTGACATAAACAGAGTTGAATCCTAGTGAGACATTAACACAACTTGCCTGCAACGGCTGCAGCGTTATCATTCTTTATGTCTCTAACTCTACTCTACAAAGATAAATACATTGGTTGTAGTGGACGTACCAGGCGATGGTGCATGAACTGCTCACCATCAACAACCACCGCGTGAGCCTGGCGCACCTGCCCAACGTGCACAAGGACTTCCGCGAGGTCGTGCTGGCCGCAGAGCAGGACGAGTTCTACGCCAAGGTACACCACTCGCCGTACTCAACAACTTTCTTAAACTGACAAATTCCAGGCAGCGAAGAGACGAGATATAGGACTGCTATAACTTTGTTCCTTTCCCTGTTAGAAAAAGGTTTTAACAGCTGGTATTGCGGCCTCAAAACACCGCAGACTTATATATTGAGCTAATTCTGCCATTATTAAATCAACATATTTGCAAGAAAAATAATTACGCCAACGGGATATATAAGTTTTAGGTCGGTATATACGGTCTTACTTTAAAGGTGGCAAAATTTGCCCTTATATTTTTCACATTTGAGTCTATATCTGCATTATTTTTCAGATAGCTTTTCTTTTGTTCCAGCTAACCGATCGACGTGCAACCAATTTCAAAATAATACTTCTTTTCACAGAATCTGTATTCTAACTTCGGAGAGATTGGGCAGACGATGAAGTCGCTTATGGACGAGTTCCAGAAGAAGGCGAAGAGCCACGAGAAGGTCGAAAGCATCGCGGACATGAAGAACTTCGTGGAGGCGTACCCGCTGTTCAAGGTCAGTTTAGTTTGTTGGCCAAACACCATTCAAATTATGCTTAATAACGTTTCTTAACTAAGTATATGACATGTATATGACTATAAGGGCGGTCTCAGACTGTAGATTTTTCTGCGCGTTTTAGCATATGCATATAGCTTACACGCGCTTCGATAAACCGAACGCGCTTATTCTCGATGTCCGCTTGAACCAGTGATCAGTCAGTTGCAATATAATAACTTCTACGAGCTTATAATCGCGTCTATGGTGCGAGATGCGCGCGCGGGAATTTACGCGTTCACCAGCGTACAAAAACGAGATTTTGCGCTATAATTTGATATACATTTAGAAGGGTATTGTCCGCTGCAGAAAATGTCCGGCACGGTGACGAAGCACGTGACGGTGGTGGGCGAGCTGTCGGCGCTGGTGGGCGCGCGCCAGCTGTTGGCCGTGTCCGAGCTGGAGCAGGAGGTGGCCTGCCAGGCCGACCACGCCAAGCACTTGCAGGTAGCTTCGTGGGACTCGATTAACAATGCCACCGTGGCACATTACGTGATCGAGCGGCTTCGAAGACCGGTGTCCAACTGGCCATTACGGACGCGCTGGCCGCGAACAAATCTCATGGACTGCTAGTATAAATGTATATTTCTCATTCGCTACCCCAACTTTTGCCCAGGGCTCCAGAGGCTACACCGAAAAATCTACTTTAACAAACAATGCTTTGTTAAGTACTACCCAATTGGGTAGGTAAAGTTTTTGGAAGAGGTGTAATTTATATTTTTTTTCGATAGTCGTCATCCTAAAGATCAAGGAACTGCGGCTCTTTTATTTTTATTCCCTCTAATATTTTAGTTTTTTTTTATTTATTATTAAGTTGACATTTGTAAACTTTAATGACCGACAAGCTTGTTGCCTTCGTACTTAAGGAAAAAGAAAAAAAAACTCACTTCTATATCTGTCAAACTTTAATGTATGACAAGTGCTGCCACCTAGAGAGTTGTGGTTGAACTAAAGCTATACTATATATACGTACCTAGGCATGTACAGTTTACCACCGAAACGTTATATTGCGACTCCCCATATAACCGTTTCATAATAAAGTGACGTCTATTTTGTGCCTCTCAGTATGTCACTTTATTATGACGCGGTTCTATGGTGTCACAATAACAAAGTATTCAGCAATACATTTAATAATGAGAGAACTCAGAGAAACGCATTTCCGCACAGACAACGCTTGACTGACTGACATTGGACGGACACATGTTTGACAGTTGACGTTTTGTGTTTTCATCAACACTCCAGAGGTCGCTACCGTCAATGAAAATGGGAACCATTCTAAGGGCCGTATTAATAAACTCATCTCAACTCTGATCCCCGTCTCAAGATACGTCAAAGTAAACGTCAATCCATAGAAAACTGTCATTTTTGACGCATCTTGTGACGGGCGTCTCAGCCAAGATCAGTTTATTAATACGGCCCTAAGTGTGCCCCCTGCCTTGACTTGACAATGACAGATATTATAGAAGTGACGGTTTTTTTTCTTTTTCATTAAGTACGAAGGCAACAAGCTTGTCGGTCATTAAAGTTTACAAATGTCAACTTTGAGAACTAAATGATATAAAACCATTTATTGTTTTAATAGGGATCCGTCGCTTAAAAAAGTTAGAGAACCGCTGCGCTTCATGTTTGTTTATGGCCAGGACATTATAATAATATAGCGTGTGCTAGACGGTTTGAAACCATGGTTTCAAACCAAGTGACCTTGGTAGAAGCGAGCGGCTACACGGTTTCAAACAAGCTCATTTGTTTGACATCTGCCAAGGGCGTTTAACTCTTTCGGCGCGAGCGCCTCCTAGCGCGCTGCAATGCTCACACGCGCGGGCCTCACTGCGCGCTGCAACCCGCCCGCGCGCACATACATTTTGTTTCATACTAAAAACCATGATGCACCGTGTGCATCATCGCGCGCCGTAGTACCGCACACTTTTTGCCGCCTCGAACAACAAAGGAATGGATGGCGTCATGTGCCGTTTAGAATAACCAAACACAAAGTGTTTATTTTCGGGTAAAAGAAAAAAATAACTTTTATATTTATTATTAAATTGTTTTTTTTTTTTTTGGTGAAATGAAAAATTATGACTGTTATTTATGAATATGTGTTGGATTAGGTCCTTTTGTCAGTGTTGCAGGTGCAGATATATATGGGCACATGCACTGTTTTATTATAACCAAAATGTGGGAGCGAAAGCGGCGATGATAAAAGAACCCTTTCTGCGACCTATATTTACTGATAACGATTTTCAACCGGAAATGGGATTTTACCTGCAATGAAACACCTGTGCGACTCACCTTGTTTAAGTTTACTCCGGTTTAAATCATTACGTACTAATTTAATTATTTTTTGTTTTGATACCGTTTTCGGCTTGCAACCGTTTATTGACAGCAATTGGAACTTTTGAACTTATTTAAACTTAGCATTCTCCAAATGAATGTAAAAAAATAATTCCGCTCACTGATTGGTTTAATATTTATTGATTGGGCTCTATGCAAATTCTACAATTTACTTCAAAAATTGGGCTCTGAGAAATTACATAATGCATGATTAAAAGTTTAATTTAATAGGAAAACCTGATTTTGAATTAATTATGCTATCGAAATGGTTTTGTTATTGTTTAAGCGGCCAAACAATTGAAAAAGTTCATTATCGTTATTCTCTTTTTTAAAATTCTAATATTATTAAATAAGTAAATGTAGATTCTTCTTAAAAATATAATAATAAATTAACTGTCTATAACTAAACTTGATCGATGGTTTTGTCATCAGCATATCAATTATTAAGTATAAAAATAAATAAAATAACACTTCGATAGCCTTTTCCGCTGTGAGAGAAGATTGAAGTGTAAATACGATCTGTTCCTAACTTAGTTTTTGCTATGTTTACTATCTATACTGGGTGGACGCTGGAGCAGGTAATTCGAACAATAAACATTTTTTTACCTGAACGAACCCTTTTGGCTTCGGGAAGTCGGCTTGTCTGGTAGAGTGGGAGAAGGTACACTCCACCACCCCATGCATAAAATAGCGCAAAATACGACCAGTTAAGAAAATTACACAAACAAATAAGTTTTAACGAGCTGATAATAATATATTAGTATCGTCGCCTCTCCAGTGCTTATTGTTAGAAGTATTTTTATCCTTAGATACGGCCCGTAACTTTCACTGATCAGATATATTTTTTACTCATACAAATAATCCTACCTAAATAAACATCTTCTCCATTGTTCTCAAGAACAAAGGAAACCGCAACGTTGTGGTCAGGGACCGAAGATTTAATTTCACTTCATAAAATAAAAACTAATATAACGTTATAAACATTTCTTGGTTTCTCTGATTATTGTATAGTGTTATCCACGAAGACGAGAACCGCGCGTGTTAAAGAAAAATCAACCTTGAGGCAGTTGCAATAACGTCTAATATCGTACAACGCGGATACTTTTTGTTACATTTTAGACTCGCTTAAAAATAAATGCAGTACGCTCCGGCGCAATGAAGCACCGTGGTTATCATGGCATTTTAAAATGAAAATATGAATATAAAGTTTATTTATTTATATGAAAAAGAATTTTGAGGCCTACGCTTTCGGTTTGTCAAATAAAGAAGACAACTTTTAACCAAATACAGATAAATAATGATAGTCAAATTTCAAAGTAATATTTTTCTGTTTATACCCGGGAATAAACAAAATATATTTATGACATTACATTATTTAATTACCTATTAATCTAAATCAACGAAAAAGTACTTAATTTTTGGGCAAAATAGTACATTTTCATGAACATTTGTGATGAAGCACATGTGCATCATGCGCGCTCAAGGACCCGCAATCCCATGAAGCACATGTGCATCATGCGCGTGCGAGGGGGTGCAATCCCATGAAGCACATGTGCATCATGCGCGCCGAAAGGGTTAAGGTCATGCGAAATTTGGTTTCAAACCGTGTAGCACGCGCTTATACCGACACAAAACGTATGGGCGTAGGACACGCACGGCCGGGCGCCCGCGGAACAATAACCCGTTGACATGAGTTGCCCGCTGTTAATCTGTTTTTAAATAACACAAAGGCTAACCCCGGTATGTATTTAGCGGCTGAAAGCGCTGCTAGCGAACGAGGCAGTCCGGCACCACGACGCGGCGCGGCTGGTGGCGCTGTACGCGCTGCGCTACGAGAAGCACGCGTCCAACGCGCTGCCCGCGCTGCTGGAAGCGCTGAAGGCGCGGGGATGCCCCGAGCCGCTGCTGCGCGCCGCGCTGCTGGCGCTCGAGCACGGCGGCGCGCACGCGCGGCAGAGCGACCTCTTCGGGCTGCAGGACGCCGTCAAGATCACCAAGCGACTCTTCAAGGTAACTTGCTTCGATCACACGCCAGTACGGCTGGAACAACTTGTATAGTGTTCACCACGAAGTCCCGCCCCACTACTAAATTTAAAAACGTTGACACAAACGTAAAACGTCAATAATGAGTGTTAGGGCGTACCGTAGTGGATTGAAAACGCTATACTCTTATTTATTCACTTGTCACTCAATGTCTCTCTTTCGTTTCTCAGGAGCGTCATGGGCAAAAACAGTTCAGGTTACCTACTTCTGGACGGCTTGCACAAGTTGTCAGCGACTTGTTTGTCGCTCGGATATCTCTTTCTAACTAGTCTGTAACGACAGAGACGCACTGAGGGTCAAGCGATAAAATACACGATGCTGTTGATTATACTACTGACTGTGTACCTGGTTGTTTTTTAGATTTAGTTGCTTTGTAGTTTAATGTTATATTGTTCGTAACTTATTTCCAGGGCCTCAACGGCGTAGAAAACATCTACACCCAACACACTCCCCTCCTCAAAGACACCCTCGAGGACCTGATCAAGGGGAAACTGCGCGAGAACCTGTATCCTACCCTCGGAGGCGACGAGATCTCGTACGGAAGACGGCCGCAGGATATAATAGTGTTTATTGTAGGGGGCGCTACCTACGAGGAGTCCTTGTGCGTACACCAGCTCAACCAGGCGTACCCTGGGGTGAGAATAGTATTAGGAGGCACCACCATACATAATTCAGAGTCTTACTTCGAAGAGGTGAAGGCCGCGATGCAGGGAGTCCATAGGATACACACGAGGCACATTAAGAATGTTTAGTTTTTCAAGTTAAACAGCCTTTTGAATGTGGACTCTGGAGCATAAATGAATTCAGGAACCTTTGATGTGTGAGGGGATCCTCTTACTGATCTCTTTGGGTAAGATACCCTTTAAAATATTTAATCTTGGGGCATTTATATAATTATATATATAAGCACTCCCAATTCAAAAAAGGGTATATGCATGACACTGTAAAATATTCCCAATGTGTCTAAAATACTTTGTATAGAAATGCCTCGTTTGTTAAATTGTATGACTAAGGTCGGAGTTCACCAACAGTTAAACGGGCGATTAGAGATCTGACGGCTGTCAAAATGTCTTGACAGCCGATTAGGATTTAACAGTCCATTAAATTGGTTGGTGAACTCCGACCTAACACTGTAATAAAGTAAAAAAAACCGAAAGTGCTAAGTGGATGTGCAAAATTCTAATGCCGCCAAGTTTATGAAATATTGTCTGATTTGGAGTTTACGGGATATTCCCACCACCACTACTTCTGTGTTACTGGTAGCAACTGGGAAAAAAAGTCCTAGTTGTTGCCAGTTGTAACAAAATGGTGATAACAGATGGGAATAGCCCGATTTTACGACGCAAGCTTAACTTTTTGATCGTCCTAGTGCGGTAACTGACGGGGCGCAATGTCGTAAATGTAGCGATCTATACTAATCTAGTGTTTTTTTAACGGTGCACTATGGACAGAAAACGACAGTTTTTTTTACCCGACTGAGCGTAGCAAAAAGAGGGTAATGTGATTAACAGTCTATGTATGTATGTATTATAATACTAAAACTACCTATCGACCATCTGCCCGTAGTGCACCTCCCAGTTTGACGGTCGAAAAGTTACAGCGCAATCAGTTAGCTTCGCAATTATGACTTATTTATTCAAGCTTGTAATTATGACTTATTTATTCCTTTAGGTTTAAGTTTCAATATAATGCAAATAAATAAATTAAACACGTGACTGTTGTGTTCAAAACACATTTTTTTACTTTTTTATTGAAAAATAATTGCGGACACAGATGTTGGAGTGTCGTTGACAATTACAAGTTATTTAAAAAAACCATTTGCCATCGAGTTTGGCACAGACTGCGCTTCCACGCCGGTTTACAAAATCTCAGCTCACACGTAAATTGTACCAAGCGTCGATGCTTCAAGCTTACGTCTTTATACAAATTAGGCGTTTACCTTCCATATAAAACCAATTTACATCTCGAGCGTCATAGCTCCACACCCTTCCCACCAAAACTTCAGTCTTTATACATAATTATACAATCCGGGCCGGCGAGCGCGCCCGGCCGGCCGCGGCGGCGCCGGGCCGCGGGCTCCGGCGGGCGCGCCGCGGGCCTCCCTCGTTGGTAACAAGTTACTCTCGGGCACACACATTTATAAGGCAATTTATACATCCCATATAATGTATATATAGAAGGTATATAAATACACGAGCCGCCCGCGCCTTCGGACGACATATTTACATCGACCAAATAAAATTGACAAATTTACAAAAGCTGCTCGTTAAGTCAATACAACTGGCGTTGTAAATGACATCGTATTACAATAGCTTTAGGGTTCACGTTACACGGTACATACATTTTCAAAAATGTTGGTTGCGCTAAGTAAACCAATCGCGTCATGTCTTTACTCCTTACATACAAGGCACAAAGAGATCCGATTATTTCCTGAGCGTTAAGGTCAACCCAAATTTTCGAGCGTCCAACGTGACTTGTCGTCCTTGTGTATATATTGATATATACATATATATCAATTATCAACTAAATGCTATCAAAAAAGTGTGCATACGCGATGTCGGCATGACGGGACGTTAAATATTCAGGCCGGCAACACACGGGCAGCTTCAAACCGACGACCGAGCGCTTTAAATGGCAACTGCATGACGAAGTGCGCGAAATATTGTAAATCATTATGCCGTCTCTACGAAAAACGGGTTTTCACAGCTTAAAGTACCCTTGTGTTGCCAGCTTTACATAGTATCAGACATTATAGAGTAAAGCTAGATTAAAAAGAAAGTTTAGATACATTTAGACAATAATTCCTTTAGAACAAAGCAGTTCAATATAACTCGACTCATCTTTGTATCGGCGCATTTTAAAGTTCACTTACCCTACCATGTTCTAAAAGAACCATCATCGAGTGCCTCTAATGATAATTACACTATCGTTTTAGAAACAGTCCGCTCATTTACAGCCCAAGCGGCGTACGATTTCGCGTGGAAGCCAGACATCGCAACGTACGCACTCTTAGGAATCCAGGTTCCACTAGGCAGTGAGCGACCTAATAAAACCGCACACACAGACGAAGGAACATTCGTACTTATCGTATTGAAACTAAAACATCACTAATACAGTTGCAGAAATGATTCCGAAGTACTATTACTAGAAAAAAAACAAACTCCCGCGCTGGAGCGCGGTAAATTATGATATATACTTTTATATAATTTTATATGGCGCTTAACAATAACATACGCATATAGAATTTCTCATATCTTACTTTCATAGCAACAAACTTACATACGCGGTGGTCATTCACGCGCTAATAAAATTTTAATCAAAACAAAATGTGGAAAAAGAAAACAGTAATAAAGACCTGCACCACTGCTCCGGCGCCCACCGCCGCGGCGCAGGCGCTAGGCCCCGAACATTCGGGATCCCGAACGCTACAATCAACTACAGCCTTCGCGGAAAAGGACTAAACCCCCTCAATATATTTCTTTATATACATATGTACAGTTACCGTGGATTTTTGCTCTTCGCGGCCGGTTATTAAATTTGTAAATATCTTTTTGTCTAGTGATCATTTTATCAGTAAATATTTCAAGTCGAGTCGAGATATATTACAAAATTGGCCGATTTAAATTAGTTTAGAATTACTGGAGAGACCGAGGCTGGGGGAAGCATTTTAAGAAATGTAATCGATGTCTTATGATTTGGGGGAATAGATATTATATTAATTATGCTTTGACTACTTTTAAAACAACTTAAGATTTTGACGAAAATCACGGTGTGATTATACAAGATTGGCCTAGTCTACACCGATAGGAAACTTCATACTAAATAGTCGACCAATTGCTGTAATGTACAAAGTGAATATTCAACCAGCTATTGATAAAAGACTGGTTCTTTATAACCGAATGTTTTAAAAACGGTGGATTTTTCAATTAGTTATAATACTCGCTTTAGAACATACGAGAAGAGTACTTGTTGCTATTTGGAGAGCGACAAAAAGAAGCCAAACAACCGAGGTAATAGCCCGCCAGTCGACACCGTTGAATCAGGTGACGCCCACAGATTTACAAATAATATCTTGATGGCTTTTCATGACCAACGTGAACGACATCATAAATAACAAAATTGAAGTCTGCAATAATTGACATTACCAATTGTAATTTTGTGTGATTAAACGGAATTGAAGACATTGTTTGCTCATTGAATTAGGAATCATAAATAAAAATATTATAAATATCAGGGGACAATCTCACACAAATTGACCTAGTCCCAAACTAAGCACTAGGGTAGTGTTACGGGTATCAGACAACGATAAACAACTTATATAAAGAAATATAAACTTAAATACACAGAAACCATCAATGACTCAGGAACAAATACTCATGCTCATCACACAAATATTTGCCCTTACCGGGATTCGAACCCGGGACCGCTAGCTTCGTAGGCAGGGTCACTATCAACTAGGCTAACCACGTCGTCAAGGAATATGCAAAGAACTGTTTTTTTAAATATACATTGCTTTAAAGTTTTAGTGAATATTACATTTTTTGTTTTTGGAGGAACGTTGCGACGTCACAAAGTACTCGTAAATATTTCGTTGATTTTGCTCTTTGTAAAGTGCTCGAGATCATTGGTTAGTTTTTGTTTGAATGTGTAATTCGTCCCATTCAGGGCTAAAGATAACTTGTTTGAGCTTTGACTATGTCAAAAGCAGGATACCGCCCTTGCTATTATATGACGTCACATTATGACCGGGAAAATGACGGCTGCAAATACTGTTTTTTTTTAAATATAAATTGTTTAACATTGCCTGTTACTAGTTTTAGTGATAAAAACATTGCATGTTACCTTCTCTTCTCGTATCAAGTGTATTTATTTATTTAAACAGGTAATAAAAATGAAGTTAAAAGGTTTTATTAAGAAAAGATGTGATCCGCTGATTACATATTCCAACAAATCACGCGGTGGATTTTTAATTTTCAGTTTAGTTCACGTACAATTAAATCTCTGTGGTAAAACGTGCCAAGACCGCAAAAGAAATTTAGTATAGTAACTTTGCAGTCGAGATTTCAACGAATGTAACTAACGACAAAACCGAGAACACAAGTTTCCGATCACCTTTAGTTGCGTCATAACTCCTGCTCACTTAACGAACAGTTTATGTGAACGAAGCCAAAGGTGCTAACTTAACCTATTTTTTGTTTCTTATTGTCTCTACCGCGATAACGCCTAGGCTTTACTAATTCCTTGAACAGCGATTTCACGACCGTTTTCACTAACAATAAGAATCGCAATAAAGGAGCAAAAATAAACAATAACATTAATTCTCATAGGTAAGATATTCGCAACAATTAGCGAGGAGACAAAATAACGCCGTATACGAAAAAGACGCACAAAGCGACAGATGAGCCGCTGCGAAACGTATATCGTGCAAATAATCGCGGTCAACAGTACAGGTAACGTCGTTTTATTTTAATTTCGTGTCTATCATTGAACTATCACTACTTTATGTTCCGGGGCGTAGCGGCAAATATATTTTGGTTCCTAATTATATTTTTTGCGGAAAGTCTGTTTAAATACGCCACCTTGGCAGCGTACGAGTATATGGCGTCAAATGTCACTGGATAGTAGCTTTACTGCTGATACCGAGTATCGACTATTTTAAGGTTGATTCAACGACGTTTTGAGCCGAAAACTCATTCGTAGATTACATAATTTTAAAAGGAATATAAATAATTGAGGAATGTCCCAAAATTCAGTTTCCGGTCAACCTAGCTTTGATTTGTGAAAGAAGTCTAATGCTAATTTTGATTACTTTCATTAATATATTAACGACGATAAATTTGTCATTACACGGTAGAGGAACGATGTGACATCGTTTTTTTAACCGACTTCAAAAAAAGGAGGAGGTTCTCAATTTTCGGTCGATTTTTTTTTAGATTACCTAGATGGCAGTCATACATGAGAATAGTGAATATACGACGTTACTAATATAAATCATTTAAATGGAGAATAAATAATACATGACTCTATAAATAACGTTTTAGCTCGGTAACGTGTATTCTAATTTATATAACAAGACAGCAAAATGAAAGTGGACACGGGCAAGATCTCATTTCATTTTTAAGTTGACGCGAATATAAAGGCAGTGTTATTATTACAACCATATGGAACTCAATAATTAGCGCGTCCATTTTAAAATTATTGACGCGTGTCGTTTCTTGACGTCCGTGCGTCCCTTTCGTACAAAACTATACCCCGTCTCTTTAGGCTGTGTTTCACATTAGGCGAACAATGAGCGACCGCCTGTTTGCCTCCCTACATGTTTTAAACGGAGTGTTCACACAGCGCGTACTGTACGCTGTTTGTGGCGCTTCGCTTGTCGACTCATTCAGTGAGCGGCCGATTAGCAGCGAAATTACGCGCGCAATTTGCTCCAGTCGGCGGCGAAGTACGCTCGCTACGCCATGCGCCTACGCACCTTCTTTTCGCGGCTAATTTTCTTCAGTTCGCCGTTCACTCGACATTGAGTTTGCGACTGATTCGCCGCTCAGTCAGCCGCTCTGTTCGCCGAATGTGAACACAGCCTTAGCCATTTAAAGCATAATTATCTTTACAAAGTTACTCTCGACCCCTGACAATTGATATTAGTCCGGTTTATCTGCTTGTATCTCGGTTGTTAGCAATGTTGGAACAGCTATAGACACAGGGTAGAAGTCGAAGAGACTATTAGTTCTTCCTACGGCTCTGCCTACCAATATCCAGTGAACGCGACGCACTGACACAGCGGCCACATACAAGCAGGCGTGGCCATTCGTCAATCATTGTTGTAAGTATAGCGCAGTATTTGTCAGGTCTTCTAATTTTTCTGGGGATCTACTGGGTTTTCCTGAGAATGTACTGATTTATCAATCAACATCCAAGACTCAAAAATCAGTAGGTTCTTAGGAAAGTTCGGCGGATCTCCTGAAAAATCAGGAGATCTGGCAACAGCGACCACCTACAAGGGCCGAGCGCGCGTCTTCAACAGAAGCACTATAAAAGTATCAAAAACAAAGCCCACACGGCGTGGCGGCGGCGGACGCGGCTGGTCTGAACATCTAGAGACTAAAGCTAAAGTTAAATTACGAAATTAGTGGCAAAAAATTAGTTTCACGACACCACAATTTCACGTGTTTTACGAATTAGTTTCGCAATAGTTTCGCGCCACGCGCATTTTTTAATGAAACTAACTTAATTTAATGCAAGTAATTTCGTAATGTAAATCCGGCTTTATACAGGCCATACACGATCAAGTTTACTGTCAAGTTTGCAGCGGACTTGAAGGACGCAATTATATGTTAGAGTGAGCACGATGTATTTCCATTTCACTCTAACGTATAGTTGCATCCTTCAAGTCCGCTGCAAACTTGACAGTAAACTTGATCGTGTATGGGCTGCATTATTGAAAATTACAGTTATCTGGATCAAGGTATTTTGGCGTCTGTCACGCTCAGGGCGGCTAGCACATCTTGCCCGCGACTTGTTTCCCGCTCGGTACTCCCGCTCTATCCCGTTAATAGCGGAAGGGACGCACTGAGCGACAACCGAGATATTATAAGTTGTGCTAGCCGTACAGGATCGTGCTCCACGCGCCGACCGCTCTTGCCTGGCGCGTTTTTCATTACACAGAATTCTGCTAGAAGTATCATTTCCACGTTTTATTTTATTTAATTTTTTTGTTTAAAGGTAAACAGGTGATTTGATTTTATGAATTGTTCATATGCGTGATTTTTAGGGAACCGGTTTATACATTGAAATTACTAATGATAATAATAGCATTTTCCATTTACATACAAATAAAAAAATAGCAATTAATTTAAAATCAATAATTTAAAAAATATAACAGTTGCCTATGAATAACGATTATCAACGTAATATAAAATCAGCGAATCGATTAATTAATTAACAAAATGCAAAGTGATTTACACAGATGCCATTTTGTGTCTTCGTTTGTCTAAATGTAAAATAAGCTTAATTAGCAATGCAATGAAAAACGTCCATAATAGCGTGCAGGTACCCTGACGCAGCCCTCCGCGGCCGCCGCCGTCCCGACGCGGCGCGCGAACATAACACCGTAACATACAGCGGGCAATAAACCTAACGTAGCCTAAATAAATATTGATAAACGCCAAACCGTCGGCGACGATTCGAGTTTAGCGAAACAAAGATGGCCGACGGGAATCGTGGCTACCGGTGACGATTGGCGCCGGCCAAAGGAAATTATCTAACTATATTACACGCCCTGGCTGGTATAAGTTCGTTGTGAGCCAGGCCCACTCACCTATACTTAAAACGAAGAGTTACATCGATACAATATTATTTCCCGCCGTGCTAAGCGAACCGTCTACGCTATCATATTAATATTGTTGGAGCGCACTGGCTTCGCCGGCAACGCTGGACCTTTGCAACGTACAAAATCCATTCCAAATCCAAAAAGCCATGCGTTTCGAACAGTGCCATCGAGCTTCTACAAAGGTCAGTGTTACCAGCGGTTAAAATCGTAATATCCTCAGATATTATACACGAATTAATATTAAATTTAAATATTAATTATTGCAGTGACTGTATTGCCATTTGCAAAACAAATACTTAGGCAAATTAAGTTTACATATGTTACAGTACAAATGTATATTTTTATAAAATACAATAAAGCCGCCAGTGCACTATTTTGTAATATGGAACTCACCATATGTGGGTAAGCTTCAGCAAAATTACATATAAATATTTGAAAGTTCATATCTAAAAGCTCATAATGCTGGCATATACCAGAGAAAACAAAGAAATCAGTATTAATTAATAAAATCAAGATTACATAATTCAATCTACCTTACTAAAAGAAAAAAATGTAGTTTACCCACAGTATTTTCCCCGTGTACCTAAATTTTTACTTATTTAGGTTTCTGTAACATTGAGCTGAATACCATTATCACTAACCATATCTGTCAAATTATTTATTTGGTTATTACGTTCATACTCCATCAGAGCTTTCAATCCATAAGAGTGTTCAATCTGTAATAGGTTATAGATTGAACACTTTCACACGAGTCATGATGAAAGAAATACGAACTCAGAAGGATACCACTTAGTAAATTTATATATTCCATTTTGACAGCAAAAACAAAAAAAAAGAATCACTTTAGGGCACTCTCAGCGATGTGACGTTTAATTCTTCCCGTGTATTCTTTAACAATAAAAACTGATTTATATCATGTTTATCATTTTTCTGGATAGAGAATATAACATTAAAACGGCTCAAAACGTAAGACATCCACGATATAAATCCGAAAAATCACTGCAAATACTACTTTAAGGTGGTCTATTTTACTCAAATGACACGATAAAATAAATTGACAGATATCATTAGGAGACCGACAACGTTTGTCGTCTCAAATTCACCGCGTCTGATGTGGTTACAGGCAGCGTGTAAATATGTAACCCCCATCCCTCTTACAACGTCTTGTTTATTAGACGCGGATATAGACACGTACTCAACCCCTACTCACACGCATCAGTAAATTGACATTCCTTACCCACATCAGTGTCATCCGATAGGTCAAGCTAACCTATTCACTACACTCCTAGTAAGTCACTTCACTTAAAATCACAGTCCTTTGTCAATTTACTGGGTTAGTTAGTTAGTTTTAAATGGAACAGAAACATCTGTTGCGTAATCCTACATATTTTGCTGAAGCGAACTTTGATACTTTTAAAACCATGGGGCTTAGAACGGTTTCGGATTAGCGTTTTTTCTGTTCGTTTTGGCATACGCGCTTAAATAAGCTGAACGCTCGTGCATGCGCTCATATCAGCGTGTTCGCTGGAACTGGTGGGTCAGTTTTACGTGGCTCGCGCGTCTACGAGCTTATAAGCGCGCTTACGCTCGTACGAGTGGCGCGTGTGGCAGATTTGCACGCTTTCGAGCGCACAAAAAAGAGCTGAAAATCCGCTTATCTATAACCCCTATAGGCGACATAATTGGAAAATGCGCTGTCCTACCATGATTTTTGTAAGCGTTCGCTTCAGTGAAACATGTCAGGTTGTGGTAAAGTAAAGTCAGTGTCGCAGGACAGTCGGGCCTAGCACGGCGGGCGCGTGTAGCGGGCGCGGAGTGTGGCGGGCGCGGCGCGGGCGCGGGCGCGGGGCGCGGGCGCGGCGCGTTACGGGTGCGGGTGCACGCCGGGCGTCGTCGACCCGCCCGACGACTGGTGCTGCGGCGGCAGCAGCTGCGGCAAACAACTCTATTTACGAACCTCATACAAACAACAAATAAACAATCCTGGATTGTAGCATAACGAAGCAAAATTATTCACTTGCGGCGAGAGCGGCATATTAGTAAATTCAGAAGTAGATTCTATAAGAAAATTCTGATCGTAGTGTGGAATTTAAGTGATGCTGCCCGAGACGAAAATATTTTTTCTCAAACATGTTCGGAAATGAAAATCTTTTTTGAAAATCTTTTCTTTTGAAAAAACGAAGACGCGAAGAGTCTCGTTTTTTTCCTAGGAGTAAAACGAACGTATGAATCCATTTTCGTCCTTCGTGATAATTTTTCAAAATTACTGTCACATACATACAAAATCGAAAAGAGCAAGAAAAAACACCGCTCAAGTGAGTCGGACTCGCGCACCGAGGGTTCCGTATTTAAGTCCGTACTTCAAAAATATACCTTCTTATGTATTTTAATTGTATGTATTAAGGTCCATTTTGACGTGCCCAAATTTTAGTACAGATCTTGTAAGTTTTTTGTCAATTTATCAAAAACTATAAATTTTGAACACTTTGTTCTATTTTTTTCGCAAAATACATATAAGTAATTATCTATAAAATAGGATTTTTTCAGATATTTTGGTTCATAAATTTCAGAGATAAGGGGGGACCGGTCATTTTTTGAATATTTTTGGTTATAAATCAAAAAGTACGTTACGGAAAATTATAAAAAAAAATGGTTTTGAAATGTGCAGATTGAGCCCTTTCATATGACATCCCATTTGCTATAATCTAATCACTTTCATTTTTCAATCCCCCATTCTAGACCCCTTTTGAATTATTTATAAAATTAATTTCATATTTTTTTTATTAAAAACAGATGCGGGCAAGCAAGTTATACAAATATGCCAAATTTCAAGTTGATATCTTGTGTAGTTGCTGAGAAAAACTGTTGTAACATAGAGATAGACAGATAACTAAATCTCAAAAGGGTTCCTTTTTTACCATTTTTGTATGGAACCCTATTAACCCATACAGTTAAGCAAAGTGAGTGTTAGTTTTTTGAGGACAGTGTGTGTGTTTGAGTTTGTTGTAAATGTCGGCGAGTGTTGGTGTTGGTGGTGTTGGGGCAGACCTGCAGCTGGTGCGGGTGCTGCGGCGGCGAGGCGGTGGGCGGCGCGGGGTTGAGGTAGGCCACGTGGTGGTGGTGGTGGTGCTGCCCGCCGCCCGGGCCCATCAGCGGGCACAGCACCTGCCGCACACGCACACGCATCAAACCACCGCACACTTCCTTCCATCTAACTATCTATACTTGTATAAATACACGACACGACCGGTTTCAATTGGGAATATGTTTCTAAATTCTTAACTAAATATTAAAAAAAAAAACTGTAAAAGAGATGACAAAAAGTGAAATTAAAATCATTTAAAACTACTAATTAGACAGACAGTTCCAATATGTACTGTGATGTAAGCGAGCACTACGGCCGTATAAACTCTGTTAAATTCCGTTTTGCTAGAGAGATAGAAACCAATATTGAATATGAATGATTTTTCAATAAAGCAAAAAAAAACATGCATATTCCCTATTTTCGACGTACCGCCCCACTGCTTTATTTTACATACATTGACGCAACCGCTGAGTTGCGGGGCGAGACGTGGTGAATTTAAATCAACAGAAACGAGATGGGATTAAACAATTTAGCATCGTGCTCCAGCAAAGAGACTAACCTGGAAAGGCGGCTGCTGGAAATGGTGGTGCGGGTGCGGGTGCGGCTGCATGGGGTGCGAGTGCGGGTGCGGCTGCACGTGCGCGTGCGCGTGCGCGTGCGAGTGCGTGTGCGCGTGCGAGTGCGGCGTGTGCGCCGGCGACGGCGGCGGGTACAGCGCGGGCGACGCCGCGGCGGGCGACGGCGCGGGCGGCGCGTACTCGGGCATCGAGCCCATCGACGACATGGACGACACGCCGCCGCCGTGGTACATGCGCACTTGGAAGTTGGGCTGCAACAAACAATCACGTGTTACTCATTTATTGCTATTATTTTGGGTTGCCATACTTTTAAAACGATTGCCCAAAACAAGTGTAATGTTTTCAGAGTTCATGTATGTAACGCTCGTGATTATATTTAAAGTTAGAAACTGCGGTAATCCTTTAATTGGGAAATCTTTGTACCTACTTCAGCGTGAAACAGTACAGATGTAGTAAATTCGATCAACTTTTTGTTATTGTTATTCTGTCCCGTAAGCCAAAAGACAACAGTGATAGTGTTTCTTAGAAAGATGCACATAATATATACTACTAACATGCTTAGAAGGAAGCCCACAAAAGAATGGCCTTGTAAATACCACAAAAAAACTTTTTAGGTAGAATTATATCCTAATCGTAATTTTCCTTCCTTCCTCATTGCACTTGCAATTTGGCTTCCTCATTGCACGGGCGACACGCTCCCGTTAGTCGAGGTTAGAAGAGTTGGGCGGTGCGGGCGCCCAGTACTGACCACGTGCTGGTAGTGCAGCGCGGGCTGGTGCTGCTGGTGGTGCGGCGGCGGGTACACGGCGGGCACGAACTGCTGCATGGGCGCCGGCGTCAGCAGCGGCTGGCCCGTCGCCGCCGCCACCTGCACGCCGCTGCCCACGCCCACTGCACACCACAATCACACATTATACTCTACTACTAAACTTATGCACGCCATATACGATCAACTTTACTCTCAAGTTTGCAGCGGACTTGAACCACGCAACTATACGTGAGGGCGAAAGAAAAATACATCGCACTCACTCTAACATATAATTGCGTCCTTCAAGTCGGCTGCAAACTTGACAGTAAATTTCATCGTGTATGGCGTGCATTATCTTCACACACGCTAGCGAACAACACCAACCCTCTTATTAATAATTCGCAATAACAAAAGTTTGTTCTTATCTTTCATTGTGACATTTTGAATATGACAGAAAGTGACAAAGCATACCTTTACTAAAAATAGGTTTGTTGTGCGTTTATGAATAAAGGGGTTAAGCTTTAAAGTGCTTTTCGAGGCGAGACGAGACAATAATACAAATCGTCGGCTCATTTAAACCAAAAATTGCCATCGGGAGTTCGAAATTAATATCAATAGAAATGGCAAGCTCGCTCGCCCGCGCGCGAGAGTTGTGTTTCCGTTGCAGAGCTAACAAACACACTATGAGTAATAATAAAAATAAAATACTATTTAATATAATAATAAAAAAATATTAAAATTTTCGTCAACTTATGGGAATGTTTTGGTTCGGCGAGGATGTGCCTCGCCGAACCAAAACATTCCCACCGAATTTTGCCATAAAATTTAAATTCACTCCAATCTAATCCCCCCCTCGCATCGCCGGTGGAAAAGCACCCTTAAGACACATGGCGTTCTACTAGCGTCCCCCCGGCGTCGAGCTTACTGTCTGTCTCAAGTTATATTATTGCTCTTATGAGATGTGAAGTTCGCGACCGCGTTCTTCCCTAGAAACCCGCCAGTTTCTATTACCGCCGCTACTCAGTATCCAAGTACCCGATATAGTCTGCACAGATACTGGTATCAGCTGGTGGATGGACGTACCTTTCCTGAAATTCCTCGGCTGCTGCGATTGGAGCGGTCCGTGCTGCCCCGCGCCCCCCCCGACGCCCGCGCCGCCCCCCATCGCTCCATACGCCAACTGTAACACAATGTAATGTAAAAACAATGCGAACATACGATCCGAACAAGGATACACTTATATTGTACAGTCAACTATTTTAAGCAATGAGCCACTACTGAACTTTGTCAAAATGATGGCGTCAAGAAAATTACGACAAAATTGCATTGAAATGCATTGTCTTTCTGCAGCAAGATTTTATAGTGGCTCAATCATTTAAGTTGTTCGCTGTATGTCCGGTGTTATTCATAGCTGCGTAAGAAGGAATTTGCCTGCAGACTCCTTTTTAATCCTTAAGCAAAAAGTTACTGGTGGTCATATCCAAAATACAATTTAGACGTTCGTTCGAAGCATAAATTATTTTGTCTGTAAAAATGAAACAACACTGCAATTACAATTAGTTAAGTATGATTGTAATGTCACTTATGTATCAATGAAAGCTTTACATTTTAGAGATTGAGATCCAGGTTCCTTGAATAATTTCTAAACTTGATACTGAGGTAAAGGAAATCAATTCAATGGGGAAGTCATTGCCAATTAACAGAGAACGATTTATCAATCTTATCGTCTCGTATCTACTAAACCGGATACGATTTCAACAGACAATTTGATACCTAACTTTTCTTTAGACTAACGTATAAAAACCACCAATTATAGGCCTAGTGAGCTTCATCTTCAATCTTAGTATTTGACACGTAAATTTGTAGAATGAGCGAAAGGCTCGTTACTTTTATTGCTAGAGGAATAATGTCTACATAATATTCCCAATGGACGCCAAATGTCAGTTTCACGATACTGATAATTAAATAACTCCAGAACTCATTGTTCTATACAGCATCAAACAATATTGAGCGCATGTATCTAAACATACAAATCGGAACGGACTTTATCTTGAGTGAACTTCGTACTGTCAACTTTTAATCGATTCTCAATCCTATCACGGTACGGTAAGTTCGCTAGTTCTGGTTTGGTATGTTCGATAACAGGATGATTATAACCTCTGAGCAACAGTTTAAGGTCGCGAATAAAATAGCTAGAGATAACGGACACCTAATGTGACCTGATTATTGACTACAATCTCTATGGAAGATTAGATTACCGAATTACTTTGTGCGTTTGTTTAGAAAAAGGTAGATTAAATACTTATTTTAATCGCACGAACACAGATAAAGATAAATTAATGGTTATTATTTAAATTAATTGCGT
Organism: Tortrix viridana; assembly: GCA_963241965.1. NCBI lineage: Eukaryota > Metazoa > Arthropoda > Insecta > Lepidoptera > Tortricidae > Tortrix > Tortrix viridana. The sequence continues at coordinate 5,353,886 of OY725191.1, read as the reverse complement.
CTGAAAACAGAACTGTATTCATTTCATCGCCTCTAGAATAATAATCAGTGCGCGTAAGTAATATTGGTTAAATGAGGGCTACCTCGTTACCGCAATAATGAAGTTAAATATGGACCTAATGTATTATTCATTACGGTTTATATTTAGAAAGCGTTAATAAAATGAGGGTAATGCAATCAGGAATTAAAAATTGATTTTCCAATGTATTCATTAGATGAAAGATAAGTGAGGGACAAATAGAAGGAAACTTTTGGTTTGATTAGTTTTAGTTTGGCAATAGTAACCGTAGACGATAAAAGTTAAGAGAAAAAAGTCACAGACACAATAGATAGGCACACAGATACAAATAAGATAGTCAAAACGGTACGCAAAGCCGTATCGAAACCGTTGTTTCACAATAACGATTAAAATATGACATTTGCTTCTTGATAATGTCCGTATAATCTGCAGTCGTTCGACTCCGCTCAAGGCAGTCACATATTAAACTTAATGTAATAATTAATAAACATGTGGTACTTTTGGGTGGGAGCCGTGTTGGTGTTTCTCAAGATCTACAACAGGTTGACGTCGGGAATATGTTACTCGGAGTCTGTGATGACCGGGAAGGTGGTCATAGTGACGGGAGCGAACAGCGGGATAGGCTTTCAAACCGCTATGGAAATAGCGAAACGGGGCGCAAAGGTCATCCTGGCCTGCCGCGACGACGCCAAAGGAAAAAGAGCAGAGAAATCTATTATAAAAGTGTCAAAGAATAATCAAGTGCGATATGAATATCTAGATTTGAGTTCATTAGCATCTATAAGGAAGTTCGTGGAAGATTTCAAAGAGAAAGAAGCTAATCTGGACGTGTTGATTAACAACGCGGGAGCCAGCGGTATGGGAGGTGGGAAGACTTTGGATGGTATCGTGCGAGACATGCAGGTGAATCATTTCGGGCCATTTTTGCTGACGATACTTCTCGTTCCATTGTTGAAGAAAGCGGAGCCGAGCAGAATCGTCAACGTCTCGTCTTATTTCCATAGATTTGGGACCATAGAGGATATAAATGAGGAAGGCCGCTATGGGTTTATGAGGATCTACGCTAATAGTAAACTGTGCAACGTTTTATTTAGTAACGAGTTAGCTAGGAGGCTGCGAGACAGCAATATAGCGGTGAACAGTCTAAACCCGGGGCAGGTTAACACAAGCTTTTATAAGAACGCTAAGTTTTTAGAGAAGCTGAGGAGTATGATTCTGTTCACGTTTTTCAAGAGTCCGTGGGAAGGCGCGCAGACGTCTATATTCCTGGCGATCTCGGACGACTGCGATTACATGACGGGGAAGTACTTTATGGATTGCGAGGAAAGCAGGATGTCTTTCAAAGCTACTGACGAAGAAAACGCTATGAGGTTATGGGCTATGTCAGAGAAACTAGTGCAGTTAAGGAAAGAAGAAGCAGTTTGACAGATTTTTCTTAACTATTGTTTTGCGATGTATACCTAGTTACCGATAGCAGAATTAAAACCACCACCACCACAGTTAAAACCTTTCGATTTGTACGTTTTGTGTGAGTTTATTACAATATAAAAGTTCGTTTGGGTTATTTCAATTCAATCTTGTTATTGGCGCCAAAGAAGTAACCTTGTAATTATTGTGATAATCACTGACTAGACACAGAACAGTTCAATGATGTGAACTTATGTAAATATGAGTGGGTAATTATTACTATGTTTTTAGAAGAATAATACAGGAATATATGGTATTTTATTATTATTTATTTAATTAGTTGTTTGTGATTATTATAGGTAATAGTATAGTTGACTGAATGTTTGATTCCGAATAATGTTGAGACATCTAACCTTTCATCTTATGCAATAAACATGAAATAAAAACGTATTTTTACTTACTTTTTTGGAATTCTCTCTTAATTTAAACACTCAAATAAATTAGACGACATTGAAATATTGGCAATGGAATTCGAATTCTAAAAATGAAATGATACATTAACCTTCCTATTTGTCAGAACCTAGTAAAAAAGAAAGTTTCCAAATATATAAAATGGCATATAAAATAAATTAAAACATGTTAATTCATAATTCATACTAAAACCAGAGGCAATCACTCAAACGACAAATATTAGAAAAAATAATAAATCAAACAATGTTAGTGACATTAAAATTGTATTTATAGTAATAGTTTGTCATAATTATCATTCCTTTATGTATATCGTATAAATAAAGAAGAAAATAAAAAAAGTCTGTCAGAAGTGGGATTCGAACCCACGCCCACAGAAGTGGACTGCGACCTGAACGCAGCGCCTTAGACCGCTCGGCCATCCTGACTTGATACGTCCGAGCGAAAATTACAGAAGCTTTCACAGATAGGCCAGTCAATAACGACACGGAACATTGCAAATGGGCAAGTACGATTTTTTTACATGTTGTTAGGTCCCTTGAGAATAGTTTATACCCAAGTTTGCAACTTTGAGAACCCTGTGCTACTCTCATGGTACTAGAAACTAAAACAGTAAAACGTTGGCACTTGTTTCAGTTTTTTCGAAAAAAGCTACCTTAAGGAAACTTTTTTAGGTATCTATGTTCATACTTTTGTAAAGCTAACTAAATTTGCTACAATAAGAGCCTAACTCGAGTACTCTAGGTCCATTGGTTGTGGAGGTACAGCCAGTCAAAGACGGGCAATTTTTTTTCAAAAGTGAAAAGAGCAATGGGAAGAAAAGTCGCCACCCTCCAACAGATTTTAAACATGCGTCATTCGAAGCGTCTAGTCTAGTGGAATATGTTTGCCTTTTTTATGTCGATATTGACTGGCTTAAGTGGCCTTTTAATAACTCGACTAGTAGACAGAATATTCTGACTGATAATGAATTCTAGATTTAAGAGTAGATTTTTTGTAATATTACTCAATATTTACCGGACACAGATTGGTTATTAGACACATGCCCTTGAAAAATCTACGATGAGTTAAATTAATTTCCAACAACGTGCCAAAAGTGTGATGTCCAGTGATAAACACGTGCTAATTTTGTGACGAGTACGCGTGCAAGTTTTAGTTATGTTGGTATTGATCTAGACACGTTTCAGTTTTGTAATTTCTACATCATCAAATAACTTCCAATGGTAAGTTTTCCCACCGTTTTAAAATCGCAATGTTCTAACGGAGTTATGTAAATTATTTTTAAAACTGTTAACCTACATAGTTTAAGTTATATGATGGGCGGATAGCGTGATGTGCTGGTTATAATGCATTACAACAAAGAATTAACATTGTTAATGCGGTAGAAAACTCAAGTGAAACAACAGATGAAGTTGTATGTAGTTTTTAATGTCTACTATTGTTATCATCTAGATTAGCGCAAAAATCAGGGATATAAACTGTTCAGATGTAGTAAATAATTAACCGACATCGTATTTTGTGGAATAAATTCGTATTTATCTTGCTTTCTCATTAAGCTTTAGTAAACAATTTTTGGTTTAACAAGTAAGAAAAATAAATACATACCTACTTATGCGACAAAATTCAACGTCGTATGATTGTTCACTGCGTCTGCATTTGTATTGTTCTATAACTTCGCCTGGGGTACATTTCTGGGCGTTTCAATCGCCGTCATTAGTGTTTTTAATATATTGATGAAATCATTGACACTACAGAGCATCTTCTGATGTTAGTAGAAACTATACTCCCGGTCCTGCTTCTGTTTACATCAGAAGTTGTTGATAGGTGTCATTGATTTCATCAATATATTGAAAACACTAACGACGGCGGTTGAAACGCCCGGAAATACCCGCCTATCTTTGCCTCGACGTGTCAGAGAGGAACATCGGTGAATAGGTGCACTTACAAGAGCAACTATTCTCTGCAATTTTTAGCCGGGAATCTGAGCGTCTCGTTCTGTCTTTCGAAATTAGAGTAAGACAGTGTTGACGGGCAATTATTGCTCAAAAGATGCCCATGTAAACGCAATTTTAAGTAACCTTAACCAATGACCGTAGCTACTCATACCGTAGAACTACTATTTTTTTCTAAATATGACTAAGCAAAGATAGGTCACATATTCGATGTTACAGTTGACGGTAAAGTATAATGAACAAGCGTCACTGTTACGCGTAACTCGTGTATTATTGGGATGGCAAACCGAAGAGCACAACGTGAACACATCACGCCACCCGAGTGTTATGTTATGTTATGTGGCAAGCGCACTCAGCTGCATGTTACGTACACAAGTGCAACACTTCAAACTCGCACGCTTTTCGGAAGTGGCATACGGATAACAGACGATTCAATCTAAAATGCCCACTAAGGTGCTTTTCCACCGGTTAGGCGAGGCGTGGCGAGAAAATCGCGATGCTTTTGTTTTCGTTGCAGTGTTAATTAACACTCTATGTTATGTAATACGGTTCAATATTAATACCAAATATTTCAATTCTCGTCTCGTCAATCCAGACTATTTCCACCGCAGCCGAGCCGGAAATTTTACTATACAAATTTCAATTCAATCCCATCCCCGCCTCGCCGGTGGGAAAGCACCTTTAAGTAATGAGTATAGATAGGCGGAAACATATCAATACGACGGGATACTGTTCTTTGTGGATATGTCTCATTTGCTCCACAAAACTACGAATTTTATACATAAATTATAGTTTATATATAATGAGTAGTTCCATGAAACAAATGGCACAGAATAACTTTATTTAGTGGCAGAATTAGGTCAACAAGCGTATTTACATGAGACGCAGTATAAGGCTAACGTCTATACAGCGTCGTCGGCTACTGTACGTATCCAGAACGCGTATAGGATTGGACAAAAACCTTACTTAAACTGCCTTATTCACAATCGTCAAGTAATGCATATCTGACAGATAATAAGCCTTTTTCCTTTTTGACTCTTGAAAACAGACAAGAGGGCTAATTATAACTCGCAGATAAATTTGCTTGTCGATTGTGAAACAGGAAATATAGCAAAATTGTTCCCGGTGTTCGTTGATATGTTCCCGCCTATGATTAATTAGTTGTTGGGCTGTCAGTCCGTATGCCCCCCCTGGGCTCACCGCGTCGACGCGGTCCCGCTTGTCGACCACGAGGATCGGCGGCGCGTACTGCCGGCAGTCGCACCCCATCTCCATCTGGCACACACCACCGTTAGCGTCCCGCTTACCTCACGCTAACTCACATATCCAGCAAATTGGACAAATCCTTCATTTGTCTGAATCGTTATGGACGCAGTGCAAATTTGTAGTTGGCATTGAACAATTTTGAGATATAAGGTGACATAGTAACAAGTAAATAAAGATGGTTGGATCATCAAAATTGTTATGTTATAATTTTTTATCCTAAAAACATTCATAAGCATATTTTAAGGGGCAGCTTATTTTAAATTAGCTATAGATAGAACAAAAATGGTAAAATTAATCTTTTAGCTACGAGACTAATCCAATGTCGTATTGTACCAAGTAGTTTAACAAACTTGAAGGCTTTAAGGTAATTGTATACTTAAGATATGATTTGGCTTTCCTTGTGATATTTAAATTTGACACAAAAAGACATCATCATCTTCATCTTCATTGGCTGTCAAGTTGTTCATTAAATTATGTAGTTGGTTATAGTGTTAGGTAATGTTACCGGATGCGGATGTGGCAAGTACGCCGGCGGCTGCTGCGCGGCGGCCGCCGCGGCCGCCACCATCGCGTACGCGGGCATGGCAGCAACCTGTTAAATGTGTTATTTAGGGCCGTATTCATACTCATCTTGACGGAGACGCCCGTCTCAAGATATGTCGAAGTAAACGTCAAACCATAGAAAACTGTCAGATTTAACATGTCTTGAGACGGGCATCTCAGTAAAAATCAGATGATTAATATGGCCCTTAGTATGTCTCCGGCGTTGAGATAAATAGGTGTCGTTATATAACTAATGGGATGGAGTATATAGAACGCCTTTTAGTACTAAAATTGTGAACTTTTTTTTTGGCGTGTCTGTAGATATCTTGTTTTCCTATAACTAGTGCGTCAACTTAAGGTTGGACCACTTAAATTGGAAATAAAAACCACAAAATACTGGTTGTTGCGTAAGCCAAATTACCTTGATAACATAACATAATAATCTCAGGGAAAAAAACCCGCAGTGAAAATTGGAACCAGGACCTGGTTCCTTCCTGATTTGATCAGTATGTAACAATAGGGGTAAGGGAAGGCCGAGTTGCACTGTACGCGCAGGAGGGAGGGTTGTGTGTACGCACCATGTGCGGCGGCGGGTGCGGCGCGGGCACGTAGCTGACGCCGGCGCCCACCACGCCCACGCCCAGCCCCAGCTGGCCCACCGGCGTGCCCGGCGTGTGCGGCCTGCGGGACACTCCATATACCAAACGACCACGTAACTGGCTAACTGCGCTTATCCCTCTGCACCACAACTATTACCTTAACTACCAATTTCACCATACGATGTTAAATGTTAATCGACTGTTAGTTCATACATTTTGTTTGACAGCTGTTAACACTCTAATCGTCTGTTAAGTGATTGGTGAAATCCGACATAAACACGATATATCCAATAATCATTACTATTTTTAATTATGTAGCGCTTCAGAGAAAATAAAAAAACTAGCTTAGTCCCTTTATATTTTTAAACTAGAAAAATGGAATGTCCCTGAGCACTCAAAGAGTTAATGTTGCACTTCATGGTATGTTCGGGTGTAAAGAGGTAAGCAGAACAGAACAGAGCTTAGATACATGCACAACCGAATCAAACAATATTTAGCAATAATATAATAAAATATCTGACATTCTATTACTGTATTACTAGGAGCATTACAAAGGCTCAAACATTTTCGAACGTTATTTGGATAATATATTATTAACTAGCTTTTGCCCACGACTCCGTTGACACGAGTTATTTATCGTGTATCCCACGGAACTATCAAATTTTCCGTGATGAAAAGTAGCCTATGTTAATCGAGGGTATAAGCTAACTCCATTCCAAATTTCATCCAAATCCGTCCAGCCAGAGAGAGACACACACATATACACAAACTTTCGCATTTATAATATAAGTAGGATAGGATGATGACTACCTTATGAGGATAGTAGATGGTAGATTCATTTGTCTTCAGTTTCAAGAATAAAAACACTTTAAAATATAAATTAATTCAGGCCTCGGCGCCCAGTCGGTATCTGTTCGGAGCAGTCTTGACCGACATCTATATTAAATGAGTACTGAAAAAAGCCTCACCATATTTTTAACACATTTTACATTTTTTACAAGTAAAGTAAGACTAAATATGACAGTTTGTCGGCAAAATATGTACAGTCGAGGACAGAAAAATGTTTACACTTTTTCACCTTATTCCATTGTAATAAGGTCCAAAAGTGTAAACATCTTTCTGTCCTCGACTGTACAGTCACGAACTTTAATTTGGGACCCACTTTAGGTCCAAAATCAATCTTACATTCTACAGCAGCAATAACGTGGAGTTTCCTGTAAGTTACAAAATGACATGGCATGTCTAATGACATTGACAACTTCAAGCAATATTTTTTTTGAAATGGGTCCCAAATTAACGTTCGTGACCGTACCTCAATGAAACTTTGTTTATAACTTTATCCTATGTAAATCTGATGACAATACAGTAATATGATACCATCGAAATGGTGATGATCGAAACGGAAGGTGTTCATAGGAACTCCTCAACGGCTAATAGTAGTTCCGTCGAGTTCGGACTCGTTTGACTCGCGTTTTTATCGCGAGTTTATAATCAGTGTTAGAAGTACAGTCGGCAACATAAGTGTTACTAAAAATGTAATTTTTGCCAAAAGTTATGATGTTCAACAGTGCTGACCTGCTGGGGTTGGGCGTGGTGGGGCTGCGCGAGGTGAAGCTCTTGGCGGCGGGGTTGAACTCTTTGGCGTTGGGGTTGAGCGTGGACTTCTTCGCCGCGCTCACCGCGTCCGCGCCCGGCGACTGCGGGGACTCCGGCTTTGGGACCGGCGGCGGCTGCGAACAACCAACAATGTACGACAAACTTATTGGCATCCTAATTTGCGCCTAATTATTGTAGAGTTAGCGCTACTATTACATTTAAATAAAGTTCATGGTGCCAATAACTGGTAAGTGACAACATTAGAATAGTTTTCATTAAAATATGCCTTAAAACGGCCCTCGGGTTTGTAATTTCTCTCTTATAAGCTTAAGGTAAGTTTAACCCATTTTACCCGAACCAATTTATTATTACCCGAGTGGCCTGTTGCACTGTACGGGCACGAACTTGATAGTTAGACCACTATCACAGTTACAGAAAGCCCGATGATTAATTTTGACATAATTTATTTTGAGACTTAATTCTGTCATTATGACAAGTTCTATATGCTGGATCAACAATTAAAGTCCACAATGGTATGATTATAGATTGATAAACAAGCTAATAAACAAGAAAGGAACGTATTTTGTGTGTATGTCATGTCGGTGTACCTTGTGGTGCGCGGGCGGCTCGTGCTTGGGCCGGTCGCGTTTCGCGTGCGGCTCGGACGGCGCGCCCGCGTTAGCCGACACCTCCGGCGTGGCCGGCGCCGGCGGCGGTACGACCTGGAACGGTACAACTTCATATTAGCTTTTTAATTAGATATCTGCGGTACAGTCTAGTAGGTACCGGTCAATTCTTTAAAATCAGCATTCTAAGGCAGTCTTGTTTTCGACAGATTTTGCAATCTTTACAGCAACATATATACAACCAGTATATATTACCAGTTGCCACTTGCAGTTGTTATTATTTGCAAGTTGTAATATAGAATGTTTGAATTATCTCGTGAAAATTGTAGTCTGTTGTCTGCATTTAGTCTTGATATGTTAACACATGTTTAAAAGTAGCACAATTTTATTACTTTCATGCGAAGATTGTCAAGCCGTTAAGATAATAAAAATGTGTCTTACGTTGATTTCTTACAAGGTTTTTCGTACCCCAGTCGTGTATAGTGTTGTGTATGTGTGTGTGTGTGTGTGTGTTAGGTGTGTGTGTGTGCGTATTAGCTTACGGGCTGCGGCGCCGGCGGCGGCTGCGCGGCGGGCGGCGGCGCGGCGTGCGGCGCGGGGGACGTCACTAGTTTGAACTCTGCACCGAACTTGCGAAGCTCCTGCGGAAAATATTAATGTATAAAACATCCGAAATATCAGTGAGTGGTAACTAGAGCTTGAATAATTATCCCCTCTAAATAAAGTCCATGGTTTCTCCTAAATATAATTTATGTGTCCAACTTGACGTGGTTTTACCAGTTCTGTCATTGTGACAGCATAGCCGGTTATGCTGACTGAAAGCTAAGCGTTCTCCTTTCACCCACTGCCATGATCAAGACATACTAAAGTCCTCGAATTTATAGGAATATGACATAGGACTTCGTGTAGCGCTTACCTGCACTTCGTCCTGCCGCCGCGGCTCGGGCCCGTGGTGCCGCGGCCGCGGTCCTTCCGCGGGCGGCGCCGGGTTCTGTCAACAAACGTTCATTTAATTCCGGTAATGAGGATGACTAAAGTCAATTCTTGAAAAAAACCTTGTCTTCTTTAGGGTTTTTTTATGGAAAAAAAAGGCAGACGGGCAGGCGGGGTCACCTGACGGTGAGTGATCAGCTGATCAGTCTCAACCATTTCCATGGTAGCATGTATTTTATATAAAATGATCATACTAGCTATAGGTTTGATTAAATGATTATTTATTGCATTTCATCAGGTGATCAGCTGGCTCGTTTGCACCCTTTGGGTACGGAACCCTAGAAAATGGGCGATCTCATCCATCTATCATCATCTATCCAGTCATCCCACATAACTCACTGTAGGGCATAGGCGTCCTCTCTTGCACCAAGCAGTCTGGTACTGGTGTTTTCCGAAAATAACCATAACGAAGGTGCCTTATAAAGGGGGCGTCCATAAAATTACGTGAAGCGTTTGACTGACTTAACTTATAATAAGTTACTTACAAAGAAAAATTACAATAAGTTACTCACAAAAAGTGTATTTGCAAATTTATCGTAAATTAATGAATTACGTAAGTAAAACTTACAAGTGTAATTCTAGCCTTTAGGTGGGGGAGGGGGTCGAGCCGGATCTCACCCAATCTCACCTGGGGGAGATAGGGTGGGTCTCGGCAAATATTACGTATTTTTTCCCGCAAGTAACAGTGTGAAATCGCGACAAAACTGGGTTAAATAAAGTAAAACATGTTTCTCCACCAAAATATGGGTAAATAAACAAGCAAATTACGTTTCTTAAAATAAATCCAAAGCCACCAAAATTCGCATTTTGGAAAAATCTCACGTGAGATTAGGGGGGGGGGGTCCGAGCTAAATCTCAATCGTGGTTCAAAAATGTGCAAATTTGCGTCACGTAAAGACGTGCGGTATAGTTACGTGGTGGTGGTGCTGCGGGAAGCCGGGGCGCGGGTGCGGCGCGCGCGGCTCGCCGTTCAGCTTGGCGGGCGGCGCCGGCGCGCTCCCCGGCAGCGACCTGCAATAACGCCATCAATTTAAAATACCCACTTGCGCATTATACTTAGTGCATAATCATAACACATCGTATTTTGTCGGATAAGTGCTAAAACTGACTGAAAAAGAAAGATCTAATTTTGAAATATTGCGCCACACACAGTGTAAAAAAGCGTTGTCACGGTGATAACAATTATGTAATGAGCGCTGCCCTAATAATAACAGTTCTATAACAACCATTATGACATTGTTATTATATTATAGCATAGTAACAACAATGCTAATTCGAGCTGTAATGAAGTTGGGCAATAATTAAAAATGATTCCAGGTAGTCCCTGTACTCACGCGTGCTGGTGCGGCGGGAAGGGCGGCGGCGCGTGGTAGCCGCCCGCCTGCGCCGCGTAGCTCTTGCCGCCCGGCGCCGCCACCGCCACCGCCACGGCCACCGCCACCGGCTGTAACAATACGTCGTTTCATATCGCTTCGGCTTAAGAGTTTGTATACGTTTGCATTTGCATATGACTATTGATTTCATGAAGGTGTAAGGCGTGAGTTTGATTTCAAATAAAATGTCGAATAGGAAATATGCATGTTTTTTTTATCACATTCAAATTAAAATCTGCCAAAAAAATATATAAACATTTTAAACTACTAATTAGACAGAGAGATGTGACATGGAATATGACGTCAGCGTTCATTGCGGCCATTAAATTCAGTTTTGCTAGAAAGAGAAACAAATCTTTGATGGCTAATAACTTGTTTATTTTTATAATTATTCGCAATAATATTTTTTCTCAACTGTTTGTCACATAAATGAATTTTTATTAAAACAAAAAAAATCATGCATATTCCATATTGTCCACGTTAAAATTACGTGGCCCTCACAATAGGCCTCATTAAAAAGGCCAAAGGTCAATCGAAAGTTAAATGAAGGACTAAGTAATCAATGTTGTCGACTGAATGATGCTTTCGTTCAAATCCAATATATCTGTGTGCTTGTCTGTAGCATAGTTGTTCTCAAAGGGATGGACCGATTCGGGCGCGGTTTTTTTAAATTAGAAAACTGGTTTAACTGGGACGGTTCTTAATTAGGTTCGATGAAAATTGTATGTGCCGTTTAAAAGTTATCAGCTCTTAAAGAAGGGGTCGCAATTATGTCAGAGTTTTTTTTTATCTAGTTATTTTCCAGCCTCCTGTTAGCCAAGGGTAAGACTATTGGTCGTAGTAGAGAGTAGTTACCGCCTCCTCGTCGGAGCGGCGCTCCTCGGGCGTGAGGTGCAGGCGCGGGGGCCGCTCCTTGTCCTTGGGCGGCGCGTGGTAGGCGCCCGGCTTGTTGGGCGGCGAGCCGGCCGCGCCGTTGTTCGTGGGGCCCGCCGGCTTGCCGGTCAGTTTGCCCGTCTGGAAATAACAAATTGTTTTCAATACCTCGATAGCGCTGTTACTTTAAACAAAAAATACTGTTCTGTTTAAAGAAATTAAGTTCCGGCGGTTGAAGGCAGCCTGCCAGCGAACATGAATCGAACGCAGCGATTCAACAGAGCCACGCTGTTTTATTGCCAAAATAGGCAGTAGCGTGTCCCCTTGTTTTGCAGACACTCATTTCACCGAAAGCTAATTTCTGCTGAAACCTTATTGTTTTCAGGTTATCTCAAGCATGGGTTACATAGGTTAGGTTAGATCTGACACTACCAAAAAACTCCTGCACGTGGAAATGCCAGTTGTTGAAATGAAAATTCGGTGAAGTAAAACATTATATGAAATGAGTGTCGGTGATTTAAGGATAAACTTAGGCAGAAGCTTATGTCCACATGAATATTATCTAGTGATAAAACAGAATGATATTTAGAAAATGACTAGCATAAAGGTATTTGCATCGTGTTTCTCAGCGCGGCTAGCAAGTTGCCCGCGACTTGTTTGCCGCTCGAAAATCCCCATCTACCTAGTCTGTAATGAACGAGAGACACACTGAGGGACAAGCAAGAAAAAACAACTTGTGCTACTCGTACAGCTTTGAATGTCTATGGGATCGTGAGCCCAGATATCATGTGCTCCTTTGCACAACCGTATTCACATACCGGAGAAGAGTTTCGTTAATGTGTAGATGTGATAGACTCACCTGCTGCACGCCCTTCCGCTTGTTGGGTATGACGTACTTGCCGCCGTCGGCCGGGCCGGCGGGCCGCACCACGGCGGCGTAGCGCTCCTCCTCGTCGCCGTTCTCTAGCTCGATGCGCGCCTTGTACGACGCGGCGTTCTCTATCTCCGCCGCGATCTCTTCCGCTTTGGCTTCCGCATCCCTGGATTAAGGCAGGTTCTTTAAGCTGAATCCACAAGTGTGTTTAACGCTTCAATTGTCAAAAATGTATTTTGGAACAGCATAAAAAATAAATAAAAGTGAACATTTTGGTAAGGACACCTTTATGAATGTCTGATGATTGATTGATTGAGTATTGATAGCTAAGATTAGTTATTTTTAAATTAGGGTTCTCCTAACATGTTATTTTAGCTAGTTATTTTATTTGAACTCATTTTCAGGACCCAGCTCCCCAACAATGCAATATAACGAGAACACTACGTTAAAAAAAAAACTATATAATAACCCATATAAGAAGGGGACCAACATTCGACAATTTAGCTGAGACTTTGTTTTATATTAATCATAAACATGCATGTCAAATAATCCTAAAGAACACAATCAAAGCAGACTCTAAAAGCATTTAATGACTAATCAATACCTCCCACTCTCTCTCGGTTAATTCGTGTTGTTTGACAACCTGGCAACCCTAACCTATCCCGTTTTGCTGCAGGCATACCAACCGTGAGCGTACACTCAGTGTGGAACCCTTAGAACAGCTCACCTATAATCCTGGGTATCCTTCCTTTGCAGCGGCAGCGTGTACCCCGCCAGCGAGTGATCGTAAGTACTATGTACTCCGTAGACCTCCTCGTTCTTCCTGAACATGTCGTTGGCGTCCCAGCCGTTGGCGCGGTGGTCGAGGTCGAGCTCGGACAGCCGCGCCGAGCCGTTGACGGAGGGCGAGTCCCCACTGTCGCCGTCGCACCCGTCCCAGGGCTCTAGGTGCCGCTCCTCGCCGCGCCCGTTGCCTGAAACCATTACTGATTATGGGCTCAAGGCTGCTTGAAGGCTAGTTAATAGATGTCTGCATAGAAGATGCTTGTTAACGATGTAAGGCGGTAGCGAGCTAGTGAGTTTGGTTACGAAGCAAGCGGTTTTTAATTCGAAAGGGAAAATATTTAAGTGAGTCTAGATTAGTTTTCTATTTTTTTTTTGACGACGCGGTTGGTAGTGACCCTGCCTACGAAGCTAGCGGTCCCGGGTTCGAATCCCGGTATGGGCAAATATTTGTGTGATGAGCGCGAGTATTTGTTCCTGAGTCATGGATGTTTTCTATATATTTAAGTATGTATTTCTTTATATAAGTAAGTACATCGTTGTTTGGTACCCAATAGTACAAGCCAAGAGCTTAGTGTGGGACTAGGTCAATTTGTGTGAGATTGTCCCTGATATTTATTATTTATTATTATTATTATGTATAAGTTAATCGTAGTCTAATATCCAAAGTACAATTATATGATACAATACGATTACGATACTGATAGTCCTCAGGGTTGGCAACGAATTTGCAGTCTTGAGATGTCTATGGGTCACAGAACCCACATAGGGTTACATACATAGGGAATTATCATATAGTAGCCTGTGTTCGTGCCTTATTCATGCTATAAAAAAAGAGTTTATCGCCACGAACAAGGATTGTTTATCTTATTTTCTTTAAACGGCATGAAGAAGGCAAACGAGCCACTGGCCACCTGGTAGTTAATGGGGTCCGAGGTCATTTAAACATTATATTGTATAATAATTGAACACCACCTATATCGCCGCTACTCAATGTGTCCAATCCTGGCTCCAGGTTCCTCGGCTCACCATTAAACTTGCTAGAGATAGCGCTGTCAGTCTGGAACACGTCGTGCGTAGCGTACTCCAGGTCCGAGTCCTTGGCGCGGATGGAGACCACATCCTGCGGCTTGAAGATCAGCTTCTCCACCACCGAATCCACCGCCACCACGCCCTCTTGGTCGACGCGGTGCGCCACTTCTAATACCACCTAGAAAGAGACGTAATGTTTTAATTAAAGTAAAAAAAAATCATCTAAAGTAATGATTATCAATATAATGGAATAAAGTTCTGTAAATCCATGAAGTCCCGCCCCGTTAATTAATTTCATGTAAATAGACGCAACCATGCATTCGTAGATACAAACACTATAATAACTAGTGCCTTACTGTTTGAGCGACATATATTTGGCACAAATATAAATTTATTTCTCCCAAAGTCGTGTATTATTTATGTTTTGTTTCCAGGATAACAAAACCGTTTATTACGTTGGTGACTTTAGGTTAGAATAGGTAAATTGCTGTGGCTGAAAATATCTATACAGTCAAAAATATGACAATAAATATTTCGCGGATTCAGAATACCCTAGTAAAACAGATCTGTATGTTCTTTGGAGATAGTAATTTACCGAAAAGCTAATGATTAATTGAAAAGTAAGTTCGGGCGATTAATTAAAATCAGCACGGAAGCGAAGTCAAATCAGCAAATCATCGCACCCGTGTAACGCGCACACTTCACCTACACTCCCATACAAAAATGATCGGAAACAATAACACAATTAAAACAATGCGGCCGGCAGTTTGTTTACATTGCGATACGCATAACAGAAACAGTGTGATGATTTAAGATGCCTTAGTTGGAGTAGATAAAGTAAATGGCATGGCAAATACAAATGTCCAAACGCACGTACGGCGTTAAGTTTTGCAATAAAATTTACTAATATATAGATAACAGCAGCACATACGACTAAGAAATATCGCGCACCTATTTGCAAAATACATATGGCTGCCACCGATAGCAATATGATTTTTATTGCTGTTTCATCATAAAACAGTACCCCCGCCGCGTCTGTCTGTTCGCGATAAACTCAAAAACTACTGAACGGATTTTCATACGGTTTTCACCAATGGACAGAGTTGGTTCATGAGGAAGGTTTAGGTGTATAATTCTTTAATATTTAGGTGCGTATATGCTCTACTACCTGTGCGAAGCCGGGGCGCGTCGCTAGTGTCATTATAAAATATGTCAACATAAAAAAGTGACAACAAAAGATATAGAAACAGACAGATTAATGATTTGTGACTCGGACGCGAGACAAGGCCAGCCGGTTAATCTTAGGCCTTATCATACAATCATGTAAAGGCTGACGTGTTACTTTATCCATACGTACTTTCTACGCGCTTGCGTAAAATGCCCCATGTAGCGTCAGGTATCTCAAATTGAAAGTATTTCAAGATTCATCTACGACTTGAGATACTTGAGAATTTTGCACAGTATCCGTGGTAGAGTCCGCCCATGGCTGGCTCTTTGAGAATGTGTTACTATTTTACAGTAGATAAGTACCTAACAGAAAGTTAAGCAGTTGATAGAAGACGGGAACGGTTGGCGATTACCTCACAAAGAGGCTTTCTATTCCGGTTGGATCGGTGTGCAAGGGATCAGAAATGAAGAATATTTTATTCTGAACGGATACCTAGTTACTTAACTTTTTCTGGATAATTCAAATGTGAGCTGGTCAGCTGGAAGAGGTAAGATAAGATCGCCTATAAGGTCAACGTGAAAAGTAGATACTCACTTTTGTACTTTATCCCATTATCAAACTGGACTATCTTGTTTGAAATTGCTAACGTGGCTGTATAGCGACAAGGTACAAAAGTGTGTATCTACTTTTGATGTTGACTGTACATCCCTATTTTGTGAAGATTCGATTTTCTTTTTACAATTAAGAATCTACATGCACACACACATACATACATATTCCAGGCGTAATTTAGCACAACTACATTCCATTAGTATCTACGTATTAGTGTTATTAATCCAAGATACTTAATTTTTCTAACATTTACACAGCCATGCGACGTCAATTTGAATGGCGGAGCGGGAGACGTCGTGGATTGAGAACACTGTAGCTATCACTCTTACTCACAGCATGTTTAAAAGGGAAAACCGCAAGATACCAGTAGAAATCAAACGGGCCTTTGACCTTCCTGTTGATATGGAACATTTGACTACTTTCAGCGAAGGTCAAAATGAACCGATAACGCGAGTTTAATATAATAACACAAAACTGCCTCAAGTTACTTTTTTATTTAAAAGTTTAAATTATCATCCACATTACTAGTTCATAAAACCTCTGTGCCATTTTCATGTGTGTTAAGTATTGTGAACTAGTGTGGTTCTTAGGAGAAAACGCGGCGGACATGTAAGCATGCAGTTAACTAACTAGAATGCTGCAACAGTATTTGACTGAGATATTATCAAGGCTAAATTGTATATATATTATAAATTTATCAACCTAAATCTTGGCATACGTAGTAAAGAGTTCAATTTAAATTACAAATTTAATTATGACTGCATTTATATCGACAATCTCTTACACAGTTAGGTCGGATACTATTATAATCTGATGTTTTTGTTTCTATCAGTCAAAACTCGACATAACCTTGACAAATCGCATCCGAAACAGGCTAGTTAAGTTAATAAAGGATAAAGCGTCGGTTCGAGCAAACCGGTGTAATGGCACATAACTGCAGCTCATCTGTAACCGCGTCCTTGCTAGAACAATGTACTATCGCACAACTTTCACTAGCGCATGCGCATATCTGTCTACGCAACTATGCTCGTGCTCACTGCAGATTTCCTGCCACAAACCAGCCAGAGCAGCCACTTAATACTATAAATATAAATAAATATGTATGGATTTAACTTTACGCAACACAGATTAGCTATTACGGTGAAGGCTTTTGGTACGGTTAGACAAATCTATGCGTAAAAAATGCTAATGTATAAAGTGGTCTAGCTTCTAGCTATAGCTTTATCTGTCAATACGTAGCCACTTCCCGTAGCGTCACAGCGGAATGATAATCATATTATCCACGTTATAAAGTTCATTTCAGTTTGAAACTAAATTTGTGAATGTTGCGATGTAGATAATTTTGTAACATTTAAATTATATTAAGAGGTGTGGAAACGGATGCGAATTATACTGACAACGCATTTTTAGTACGATGACACCGAGAATAATCATAGGATAATAATAATAATTAGAAAATGAATAATGTATTTAACACTGAACATGATCTGTTCTTATAATAAGAGACCAAATACTTAATTTACAAGAGAGGAAACATTCCTTAAAAGACAACAAATCTCGATTTCAAAATAAAAAAGTTTGATTTACATTGAAATTATCTGCAACTTGCATGAGCATGAGAATCGGTTACCATTTTACAAGCTTCAAAATCTGCTCAAATAACATTACTAAACATACTTCCAAAACCAATAGCAGATGCTTAATAAAAATAAATAATAAAATCAAACCACAAAAATCCATAATGGACGTTGGCAATAAATAATTTTACGGGAACAAACTCTCAAACCGATGCGCCATAAAATTGTAAATCACGAGAAGGCCCAATCATCGGTCATAGCATAGCCGAAACAGATAAATTCGGAAGTGTCTAAAATCACAATACTCCGGCTTGCGGAAGCAAGATGTTAAAAGTACGTGCTGCGTTTATTGATTCGACCTACATTCGGTTTCGTGGGTCGCGCGAGATAACCCCAAAACGCGCTCGATGCACTTTTGGACAGACATATTACAGGCACTAGTTGTATTAGAATGTCTGATTGAACATATTGTTTGTTCAAATGTAGTAATTTAATGAATCACTTGGGTTTGCCCGCGATTTGGTCGACGAAGAAATAGTTTTACGTTATTCCCATTAAACTATGAAAATGTCTGGGGTAAAAAGTATCCCATGTTCTAACCCGGGTTATTGACTACCCGTCCGCGAAATTAAATATTCCATCCAGTCCATTCAGCAGACAAACATACAAAAATCCTCACCTTTAATATTTATAAAATTTGTAGAGAGGAAGCAAGTCTTGTCTTAGACGAAATCGTACTGATAATTCCTTTCGCCGCTTTTTCCTCATTTCTTCTCGTTAGGGGATGAATTCAGGAAAATCCTTACATGTTCAGTACGAATATAAGTATAGTTTCGCGTGTCTTACATTGAGAATATGGCCGATGGCCAGTGTTCCACGTTTACGTGATCGAGTAACAAAATCTTTACAAACTTTTATCTTTTACATCCGAGCGGTATGACGCGATTCTTTTTACCCGAACTGAGAGAAGCCAAAAGAAGCGTAATGATTTTAAGTCTATGTATGTGACCAAAAATCAGATGTTGCACTCCATAGCTCCCAAACGTGCGTGTGTCATAGGCTATAATAAAAATTGCCAGACTACGAAGATAGCATTTAAGCTTATTTCATAGATTCGCGCAAGAATTTTATCTACACTTATTTTTTATCTTTGACTTGTTTCACCATTGATCTACAAGTGCCCTAGAACTGTTATGATCGATCTGATATGTACTACTGGGTCATTTCGGGCAATGGACTACCATTTCAACCAGCATAGGCCATGCGCCGTCCATTCCTAGAATTCTATATCGAGAACTAAATACAAGCATACGTTGTAATTGTAACACATCGGTATGATTTTATATTTAAACCGGTGTCGTTTTGCATTAATCCGTATGCAAATATTGCGTAGAGATTCGATTTACGATGGCGGTTTCTACCAGACCACAATTGGATTAGAAGCTAAAGATATTTTTGGAATATTAGGCAAAAGTTTCGGCATCAGGCAACTCAAACTTTACAAGAGTGCCACTTACATCAAAAGTACAACATACATTCGTCCCTTTTGCACATAGTGTTTTTAAATTAGTCAAAATCGGGCATCTTTCTTTGAGTGTTAATCGTATAAGATCGTATGGAATATTGGAATTGGATATTCCTGTCATCTGTTACCCCCGCGCGGCGTCAACGAGTGAACCATGCGGTGTAACGAAATTCGAGTATTCAGAGAGTCATAAATGTCAACGTGTAGCCGGAGAGACGGTATAGCAGCGCGGGCCCAACTGGTGGAAAACGAACGGGTTGGCAGTCTTGGACTACCGCCGTCCCGGTGACACATGTCGGCAGGTTAATAAGTCGGCAGTTTCATATCGGTGTGTCATGCAAATAAGACCGCCCGCTACGAACCGGAGTACAGACACACGAGTTATATAGAAGCTATCTGCGGACAGTTTAGCAACGTGTGACTAAGGCATGATTACTGCGATCATTAGAATAAGGAAGAGTATACTTAGTGAAACTCGTTTGGGCTTGCCCAAAATGCCGTGTAGTAAACACCTACTTTCGCGCCGCTGTCGCCCTTCAGATGCCGCCAGGACTATCACTTATTTAATATAGTACCCACTATTTATTACATCAAAAAATGGTTCATGTACTTTACTTAAAATGCTTGATTCATTCAAGTAAATTTAACTTGTTACCATAAACCATAATATAAAACCCGTATATTAATCAGAGGCACGAATTAGCACCACATATAATATTTGACTATTGATTGACAAGACCTCATGTCAAGCGTTCCTCGTGTTTAAGAAACCTACGCTTGGTGTAAATTTTGCGTGTTGGTTGCTAGGCAACCGACCTGCGAGAGAGCGCGTCTCGACGAAAGCCTGATTGGACTTTCCTATAATAGGATAGGGCTTTCATTATCGAGAATAAACGTGATTGTATCGTGAATAATCGGGTTCGTATTTCTCGTTTACTCTCTTTTATAAGCTCATATGCTATAACCGATTTTACCCAAACCAGAAAGACTTTTTAAGAGCTATTGCATTGTACTTTTCCTTATTCAAAAGGCCGGCGCTCACCAGCGGCGCAGCGTGGCACGGCAAATTATTCATTGGATTCATTCACGAAGCCCGCCGTGGGATGCTGCAGCATATGCTGCGATTGTGAAGAACACACGTACCTCAAACTGCGCGCTGAAAGTCTTGAACACGCCCTCCCAGAGACTGCCCGACTGAGTGAGCACCTGCACGGTATCGCCTACGTGAGAAGTCACCGCGTGCATGAAGTGCGCGTTGTTGTACACGCCTTCGGCCACCACGCGTCCTCGCGGCGACCTGCAAAACGACATATTATCACAACTCTGAACAGTAGCGTAAGGCCTGGAACAGGCTGCCGAAGACCTGGTAAATCTAGAAATGGTACTTTATTGCACATATAACCTGTAACATGTACCAAGAGAAGAAATTGTTCCGCTGTTAGTGGTGGTGAAGGGAAAATCCATCTAGGCATGAGTAGGGGAAAAAAGGGGGGCTAAGTATGGGCAAATATTTGTGATGAGCGCGAGTGTTGGTTCCTGAGTCATGGATGTTTTCTATGTAACTATTTCTCTATATAAGTATGTTTATCGTTGTCTAGTACCCATAGTACAAGCCTAGAGCTTAGTTTGGGACTAGATTAATTTGTGTGAGATTATCCCCTGATATTTATTATTTATTTATGCTGATGATCATGTTTAAGTTAAAGGGAAAAAAGCTAGACGGGTGACACATAAAGAGATGACGTTTGCTGTATTCTAATTATTGTTGCCAAGACGTGATGTGTAGGATTGGCTTTGCTTACGTCAATTCCATACATTTTGTCAATTTTTTCCAATCGATAACTGTCTCTAAATGAACTTTGCCTAGCATTACTGATTTCATAAGATTTTATTTGGTGGAAAATTCTATAGCCTTAAGTTTCACACATTTTATATAATTGGAGATAGGTGAATTGGGGATAGGTATATTATAAACAGGTGAATTGGGGATAGGTATATTATAAACAATTTAACATATATATTATTGTTACCTTTACTTAAACTTGTTACAGTCAATTCAAGTACATATTTGAATACGCTTCATATCTACGATTAATCTAATCTTACATTTGATTCGGGTTCTGGAAATTAAGTTAGTTCCACTAAGCGATGTATTTAAATTGTAGATTAGATATCAATCCCCATCTCCAGAGTAGCTTTCGAGAAATGCCACGACTTGGTCATCGGATATCGTTCGCCGCGACCTTGTTTAAATCGTTCAATGGGAAAGGGATACCTACATAGCAACAGACGGGTTGTAGGCGTTGACATACATTTGCTATGTTGCGCATGAGTGGGGCCCAGATAACACACGCCATTAAACAAAAATCCGATGTGTATGAGTTTGTACCTTGACCCAATACACTTAAAGCACATGAATATTCATTCGCTTAATTACAATGGTTTTCAGCGCGCTTCATCACACAAGCAATGTTGGACCTTACTATTACTATGTAAGGTATTTTAATGAAAATCCACTTTAAGTCCTTTATGATGTAGCTGAAGCAAAAAACATGAAGAATTTAATGGCCATGAGAGTATAACACGTTTTAGTAGGTTAAACTTTGTTGTAGAAAATCAATGTTAACGTTATTTGTCTAAATTAAAATCAGGAAGACGTGAATGATAAAATGTGAAGCCTTTAAACCATGCGTACAGTGACCCTGAAATGTGATAACTAAAATTAGACAACTATACGCCATTTTTCAATTGAGACTGATTAGAATATTATCTGTCGTCTCGACCAAACTTCTTACGTTTTGGAATTAGCTCAATCATACTAATAATATAATAACGTCTTATACTCATAGACTACATTAAATAGCTGAACGAATTTGAACGACAGGTAAAATTGGATAGTTTCCATAGGAATAATATCAGAACAAGTTCTACGCGGAATGAATTAATACCGAATCCTAACGGAATATTGTCGTACTAATACTAAGTTTGAGGAATAATGTAGAGGGCTATGCTCGGAATATCTCTGCGTGATCGAATCAAGAATGAGGAGATCCGCACGAGAACCAAAGTCACCGATATAGCCCTAAGAATTGCTAGACTTAAGTGGCAGTGGGCGGGACACATCGCTCGCAGAACAGATCGCCGCTGGGGCCGAAGAGTTCTCGAATGGCGTCCGCGTACTGGAAGACGCAGCGTGGGCAGACCTCCAACAAGGTGGACCGACGACGTGGTTAAGATTGCGGGAAACCGATGGATGCCAGCGGCGCAGGACCGGTCCTTGTGGCAAACCTTCGGGGAGGCCCATGTCCAGCAGTGGACGTCTTTCGGCTGAAATGATGATGATGATTAATACTAAGTTTTGGTCTCGAAGTACGGTCTTCAACCTTTTGACTCTCGCCTAAGTGTAGGTATAACAGGACACAATATAACCGCACAAATAGAGCAATAAAGCGTCTTCGGCCTACATGCCCACTTGGCTTTGAAATTAATTTCCCATCTGCAGCAAGAATTTTAATGAGACTCTTGTAAGTAGATGCACCCCGTACGGAGATGCGTTACATCCTGTTGCATTCAATATTGAATTTATACCATTTGGCCAGTGCTGTCTGTGTATTTATAGTAATGACAAAAACAGACGTAGGTTTTTTTTTCTCATAAACCCGTCTTTGATCAAGAACCTACAGGTACGTAATATGCGAAACGAAATCTTCGCCAGGTTCCGAAATTATTTAATTTAAAAAATACCTATTAGGCCAAATTAGCAATAAATCACCCACTTTTAAACTTCCGTAAAGAAAACGAGTACTTAGTATTAAAATTATTATATATTTTTACGTATCAAGCAAAAGTTTAGCCACACTAGCTACTTACCTAAATTTGAAAATATTTGTTTTCCTCCTCTATCTTCTCGAATTTGAGCGTGTTTTAAGAGAAAATAATTAAATATATAGGGTAACTTTTCAGATTTTGATAGGTATGCATTAGTAGAATCAAGATTAGAATTGTTATTTTTTTTAGTTTTAATATAAGGAAGATTGTTAAATCCACGTATCTACGTACAGTCAAGGTCATATGTGTACACTTTTAGTACCTCGTCACTTTATTCACTGAGACATTCATATTGGCAGTTTAAATATGACATTAAATAGACAAGGTACTAAAATATGCTAAAATGTACACATATCAACAACAATTTGCCACTATCTCTGTAATTTCTTTCCTTTTCGTGTTATTTATAATTATTGATTTAGTGTGTTGTTATTGTGAATAAATATTTTTCCTTCTTTCTTTTATATTTATGACCTTGACTGTAATTTCCCCCCAGTGTTTTAGTGGCTAATTACATTTGTTTACTAGCACGACACACACGTATGAGCGAACCGGTTTTCCCGTAACATAGTTCAACATCTTATCATGTCATGTTATTCTGAAGGGGTCCAGTCAAACACACTTTAACCCTGTCAGACCTTGTGTTCAATTTATTATCCCTTTACACAAATCTATTTAACAGTTAAATTAATGTGGAGGTTTTATCTGGATGCTTTAAGTACAATTTCAAATTTTAAAGTTCTCCTTCCTTATATTCTGGTACAGTTACGTATTCCGCCATATTTAATAGCCACAAAGTGATGCTATTAATGATTTTGTGCTAGATATAAAGGATGATGTACTTAATAGGAGTTCATGTGCAAAAATACACCCAATGATATTTGATTCGATTCAGTTAAACCGGATATACGGTGTACAGTGTACTTACTGTGCAATCCACGAAGGCAAAGACGCGAACAAAAGCTAGTATTTAAATACGCGAATGTTGTATACTTTAGCAATCAAACATTTTAATTAAAAACATGCGTGCGGGTTAATTACAATACCCATACGATTAATTCACTTCACAAAATACTTAATTCGTTACTTTAGCGCCTAGACTTCCATGATATCAGGCTTAATAACTGCAACTTATAAATTAAATGCCTATTAAAAACTAAATTCAAAATGGCGTCGCCTCACATCTGTCCATAATTTAACGATCATTGCAAACACATACAGTTAATAACATGCCATTATAGCTTAGACTTCCATATTAAAACGGTTTTTTCATCAAAACTAAAACAGCTTTACTCGTACGCAAATAGTCTTTGATCGAATGAAATAATATTGCAAAGTATTGTTAGATCTCCATTTAAAGATTAATATTGGCTTAGAAGTGGATCCATTGAAGGGATAGGAGGTACGAGGAAGTGCATACGTTAGGAAAACCTTTTACGTATGGAAAAATATTGTGGCAGCTTGCCATTGAAAGAAAAAAGCCGGGCACGAGCATGTCGGACCGAACTCAGTGCAGGGTTCCGACACCGTTACCATTTTAACACAAAACGCTATCTCAAAACCATAACTAAGCTAATTTCCAATTTAACGTGTGACTTTCTTATTACACTGCTGCACTCCTTTGACAGCTGGACTGTCAAATGTCTTGTCAAAACAGCAACGGAACTGGCGCTTTGCAACATTATCAGCTGCGATAGTGTGAATCGCCCATGGGCAGATTAATCGACAATTTTAAGGCCTTCCTCGCGGCTGTCCAACATGCGAACACGATCCGCGTCGATCAAGTCTTTGAAACAGAACGCTACTCTCTACGAGTTTAAAGGCGAGACAGATATTGGGCACAAGTCTCTACATTAGGAGCACGAGCGTTTAACTATAAATATTTTTTCGTGTTGACGATGTACAGTCGAGCACAGATATTTTTCCCAATTCCATTGGAATAAGGTACAATTCGTATACATATCTATGTAGTTGCACTACGATACTCGGTGTCGCCTCAGTGTCGAGCGTCAAGTGTGGCCATGTACCTATACTTACCTTTAGCGGTGATAGTGCAGTTGCAGTATGCGATACCGTCATGAGGCGCATGTACTGCTAAGTCGCTATATGTGTTTTTAGTTCATTAAATCAGTTTTAACTGCGTGATTAAAGTGTTGTGGCTTGTAGATCTCAGTTAATTAAGTTCAAAATTGCTCTCAAATCATCACAGATAGGTAATTCGGGTCATACCCAGAGTTAGGTTCAACATTATCCCTTCTGTTCCTAAAAGTTAACGACGTGGGAGTTTCAACTCATATGATTTCGATATAGACCAAAACTACACCAGACTCCCATTACGCAGGTATATCCTAACCCGAAAAATTTGGTTTCAAAGTCCTTAAGAGGACTGTAAACCAACTGTAAAACCTAGCCTTTTCATACAAACGGCGATAACGTTTTCCACCCCCTAAACGTTAACCGAATTCGACCAATTTTTGATATGTCGCACCCCCAGTACAACACTGCACTAAGTCAAAATATTTCATGCTTTCAGAATCGACGAAAAATCGTTATCTCATGTTATATCAAAGTGATTGCAATATAAAAAAATCGATTTTGAAATTTTTCGACATAATACAGTGTTGTACTGGGGGTGCGATGTGGTCAGTCAGAACAATAACTATGTCCGTACGTTACGTTTTTTTTAATATTGATTAGTTATAAAGAGATTATGGACGAAATTGCTTTTGTATGAAAACAATAAAACGGGAATTAATCGAAATTTATTAATAATATTGCAAAAAAAAACGAAACGTACGGACATAGTTTTTGTTCCGACTGACACCGTATCAAAAATTGGTCGAAATCGGTTAACATTTAGGGGGTGGAAAACGTTATCGCCGTTTGTAAGAGCATCACTATTTCTATTCTGAAGAGCGTCAGTGGCCTGGTGTGGCTTTGGAAATCGACTCGTGATCGTAAGGTACGGATGGAGTTCAAACTCTAACTCAAGTAGGTACATTATTTAATGCCTTTACGGTGAAGAAAAACATCGTGAGGAAACCTGCTCATTCGAACATCTTAATTTGCACAAAATCCGTGTATCCGAAAGGGCCTACCTGTCTGTAGTCACGATAAGTTAGATCATTTTTTTATTTGAGACTTTTTTTACTACTACTACACTAGAAAATTAAAGTAGCCGTTAGAATTGGGAGATGACAGTATACCGGAACGCGAAACAAACTGATAACTAACATATACCATCATTTAAATGACGGTGTTTAAATTGTCTCGTGTCTCACTCAGTCTCGTGTCTGCCTTATGTCTTGATGCAACTAGCCTAGACCTACATACCTACCTAGTTGTAATAAGTGATAAGCAAATACACAAATGTCGAGTTATGCGACAAAAGATGATGATAGGCCCGGTTTAGCTGCATGGCGGGTTTTCAAGACTTCAATGGCCGCCAATAACGCGATGAGTCAAACTGATCATTAAACAGCACTATCCGCGCGCTGGTACATCAACCACAATGACTCATGACTCGGCGATAAGTGGATCCACCGTTTTTTTGTGGCGATTATGGATGCAAGCGATTTCTACGAAGGTAGCTAGGTACTTGAGGAAAATGCAGTGTACCAAATCACTAATCAGCTGAAAAATGCAACTTGACGACACAAGCACATTATTACAACGAATATGGGGTTAAAAATGATTGATAAGATAACACACATATGCATTTTATTAACCGACATGACATCCCACATTGGGGATTTAAAAAAAAACTTGTCCCAATAATTAAATTGATTATATCGTATACTTATCTATTATCAATTCTTCTGATAGATATGTAATCAACCCTTGCACTATTAATTACCTATTTCCGTAATAATTGATCCCGATACCAGACAGAGATAGTTGGTTCCCGACAATTCTGACAAATCACATCATTTCAGGACATTGACTTTGGAAAGATCTGTAATGAACACAAATGTGAATGTGTGTGTGTGTGTGTAGAATATTATCAATAAATATTGATAATATTCTACAGAGTAAATCTATCAAACTGCAATCTATATCAATAGATACAAAAGTTCAATGACATTTTTATGTCTTGATCTTTTATCAAAGTTTTCGAGGCACCTTTTATTCCAGAGATATAATAAATAAATAAATATCAGGGGACAAACTCACACAAATTCACCTAGTCCCAAACTAAGCTCTAGGCTTGTAGTATGGGTACTAGATTACTATAAACATTGTTATATAGAGAAATACATACTTAAATACATACATAGAAAACATCCAAGACTCAGGAACAAATATTAAAAGTACAAAGTTGAAATAATAGATCTATTCAGTATCTCAAACCCAGGATAATTCAAGGCTGTGTTAAAAGTATTGTGTTGGGAGTAGCACAAAATCAACTGTTGTGGAGATCCTTGGGCTCCGCAATGGTTGATTTTATCTTGTGTCCAGCAGTGGTTATCTTTCGGCTTAAGACCTTAACAACTCATGACGGGTGTTAAAATCAATCACTTGAAAGCTAGAAGTTCAAACAATTAGAGCTAGTCTTAGAGCGCTTAGAACTGTAGTGGTTTTACAGAGACTTTTCCCTCTGCAGATAGGTAAGATATCAAATTTTAATGATCTTGTACATTTACAATAACATTTCAGTTGATTATTAGCATTCTCAAAATTGTTATCAGGAAGTAAAATGCTCCTCAACAACGCCAAAATTTCGAATAAATCTATTTTGTAAAAAGACCAGTATTTCCATAATTAATTGGAATGGTTATTTATTTATTTTAATGTATTTTTGTATTTGAAAAATCAGGTTTATTACCAGTACAAACCCATTTGCCCATTTTGCCACAACTAAAATTTGTATCTGTGATGAAATTCTACTTGGTGCCCATATGAAGTTACACAGAAATATTTATGGTGCACACTTCATATAGAGTTGGCCCATGGTAAGGACCATTTATGGGAAACCAACAACTATTACAAACAAGAAAGCCAATATACAGGTTCTCACTGATTGTAATACTATAAACTACTTGCTACAATAGTTATTAGATAAAAATCAACCTCATGAAAATTAGCTTCAAATTTTTAAAAAAAATGTTTGATTTACAATGTGTTATGAAACACAGAAAACAAACATATGTATGATCGAGCGAGTGAGCTAAGACCACTTCTCTTATCAGTCTGATTTTTATCACTAGAGATTAAGTGAGCACACAAACTAAACAGCATAGGAACACACTGGGAATAAGGACACTTTCACATTAAAAAATCATAACATGGATTCACAAAATATTAAGATTATACCTATACTTATTACTTTTAAACCACTTTAACAGTTTTTTAATGACACAAAGCAGCAGCATTATCAAATAAGCAACTATCAATTTACTGAACTTAAATAATTGTCCAGCCATAGCTTGACTTAAAAAGACAAAATCTAATAATTTAAAAATTAATGACTTTTGCAACATTTAAATTGTCTATACAAAATGAAGTTTCAGGTTTCAGGTAGATAACCAAGTGGAGTCAAGGCATATTCTCAGGCAGCATGGGCACATTCTTGCTGATTTTTCAATTTCCATATAATGCTATCTGTCAGATAAATTTTAACTGTCCTTATATTTATATGGCAAAAGGAGTTTCAGATAATTTTATCTGGAGATTGGAAAAACCAGCCTTAGGTAAAATAGATATCTTGATGATCATAATACTTGTGGGAGATTTAATCTCTGCTGCGATTGCCATATTTGTACATACTTACATACATGTAAATAAATGCAAGATATTTAGCCCTGTATTTGAAGTCACATGTCATCATCATCATTTCAGCCGAAAGACGTCCACTGCTGGACATAGGCCTCCCCCAAGGTTTGCCACAAGGACCGGGTCTGTGCTGCTTGCATCCATCGGTTTCCCGCAATCTTAACCACGTCGTCGGTTTCATCATCATCATCATTACTATTGTTATACAAAAGGCTCGGAAAAACGCCCGTCATTTTGAAAACATAACCCTGTTCCTTACAGCAGACTTCCTTATATTATTTATAGTTAATAAAAAATATTATTCAAAATATTATAAAAAAGCCGTGGTAGCCTAATGGTTTGACCTGCCGACTCTTAAGCAGAGGGTCGTGGGTTCGAACCCGGGCTCGCACCTCTAAGTTTTTCGGAATTTATGTGCGAAATACTATTTGTAAATTTACCATGAGCTTTTCGGTGAAGGAAAACATCGTGAGGAAACCTGCACACACCTGCAGAGAAATTTGACGGTGTGTGCGAAGTTCCCAATCCGCACTGGGCCCGCGTGGGAACTACAGCCCAAACCCTCTCATTGTGAGTGGAGGCCTGTGCCCAGCAGTGGGATTATTAGGGATTATAGGCTGGATTATTATTTATTTTTATTATTATTAGGCATTTTATAGATTTATTATACCATAATTTATAAGAAGGGATGTTTACAAAAACAAAATAACTAACATTTTTGGTGGATTCGAGTTATTGGTATCATAGTGTTCGTCTAAGAAGGAGCTAGAAGTGGCAATTTATTGATAAATTGGTTAAACTACATGTACTAGATATTTTGTGTAAACTTGTTAATAAATAAATAATATAAAAAAAAAAAAAAATCGTGACATCATAAGGAAGTCTCTGTTGTATGGAACAGGGTTATGTTTTCAAAATGACAAGCTTTTTTCCGAGCCTTGGTTGTACATGTAAAAGTGTGTGTGTGTATGTTTCTGTGTGGTTTAACACCTTAAGCAATCAATATAAAATTGGGTATATGTAGAGATAAGTGATATAATAACCTGGAGACTGATATAGGTTATATGTACTTTATATCCTTGAAGATAACTTACTTCTGCATGGGCAGAGATGCAGGCAAATGCTAGTTGCTACAAGCTTAAAGAATGATGAGTTTGCCAGCTATACTGGCAACATTGGATCGATTACAGAATGAGTGAACTGTCAGTTAACATACATATCTGCCATCCTTAAGCTATACTGCCCTTATATTTTATGGAAACTCATAGTGGATAGCGGCATTACAACTTATGGTTGGCAGGTATGAGCAAAGCTTTAACTATCTGTTATAATGAAAGCTTAACTACTTCTACAGAAACGGTCAAAATTTGATAACAGCATGAAATTTAACACATTTGCCACCACCTAACCTCCAAATGTATGTAATTTTGTCACACCAAGTTTGTCACCGAATGTGTTAACTGATATTGATCAGATGAACTTTAAATGAGTTTGAGTTATGGTTGTATAGTTTGTAGTATATGAAGGAAGTCGTAATAACCAAGCATTTCCCATTTAAAAGCTATATGGTAAAGCTACCAATAAAATGAAAAGTAAATTTTATAGATCAGGCCCTACCATGGTGGAGATCTTTGTGGAAGGCCTATGTCCAGCAGTGGACGTTTTTTAGCTGACAGTAATCATGATGATGATAACAAAATTGGATATTAAATTTATAATACACATTTACATAATATTTAACACCTTTAAGTATTGGTGATGTCTTATTTTATTTCAATTTAAACTTTATTTCTTGTATGACGATCATGATAAGAATACTTTTAATTTTGACATGTAATGCAAATTTATATTGTAATTTTTGTCATGTAATAATTTGTAATAAATTAACCTAAACCTTAAGACCAGACATGATAAAAAAAACTTATAATAATTTGCTAGGGGCATCCAGGATTTTATGTAGGGAGGTCCACATTTCTTTTATTTAATTTTAGCCTTACTCTAAAGGCAATGTGCTTGTCCTGGGTGGGGCCCATGGCCTCCCAGGGTGGGATACCCTGTGAATGGTGTCCCCTTATTTTGCAGATGTTTCACTGAATTTCATTTCATCTAAAGCTAATGCTGAAACCTTATTGTTGCAAGTTATCTTAACCTTAGCAGGCATGGGTTACTTAGGTTAGGTTAGACCTGTGTGTGACCACCAAAAAAATGATAACTCCTGCAGATGGAAATGCCTGTTGATGAAATGTAAATTTGACGAAGTAAAACATTCTATGAAATGAGTGTCAGTGATTCAAGGGTTTGAACCATCCCAAATCCTGCTTATATCATAGATAGTGAGTGCCTGTATTTATATTTGCATATCATATTTTAGGTTTTACTACTGATAAACCACTTTTTTACTAGAGTCAAAGGCATATGGAAATCCCAGCATCCTACTCATATAATTTATAGTGATTAAGTTTGACAACATCTTTGAATATTTGTTTCAACCACACATGAATGTTAATCGGTTTTAATGAAATTGAGGACACCATTTATATCCTGCATATGTATTGCCTTTATAGGTAAACCTTTTGCCCTGGAAACCATCATAATTTTGGAGGTAAGGATGTTAATACACATAATACTTTTGACTCCAAAATTATGATAGTTCCCGGGGAAAAAAGGCAAATAAATTATGAAGAAGTTTTATTATAACCTATCGTCTGTGGGGAGTGCCCCCGAGGCTATCGCTTAACAAATCACCTGACCCTAGAATGCAGTGCAGTGGAGGAGGCCCGCGGGCCCAAGCAATCTGCTATTTTTTTCCCCAGGTGAGAGGTTAATTGTCAAAGATAATTTGTAGTTATTTATTTGAACCTCCAAGTAATAATCATCTTTGAATCTAGCTTGAGTCCATCTGTTCCAAGTCTATCACTAGGCATATGAGAAGTTATAGAATAGGGACAGATACTTTGTCAAAACTACAAGCACTTGTAAAAAAAAAATATGTGAAGGACTATCCAAGAAACAATCCTTTTATAGTTGTCAATCTATAGCATCTAGTGGGCTAGAGGAGCAGGAAAGTTAAGTCCTGTATGACAATTGTCATACACACATCCTTGGACATATCTAAAATATCCCATCCAAACACTTTTTAGTTTAAATTCAACTCATCCTAAACTAGAAATATAAGAAAGTGTTCTAATTAACATCTTTGGAAGTTTGCCAAATACCATCATTTAGTTCCTACAGGCTCAAACAATAGTGAAAGCTGTAAATGATTGTTGTACATACTAGTCAAGGCCCAGGAAGTCCTCTCAAAGTAATCACTGACACAACACTGCAACAATTAGCTGATACGATCTTCAACACATGATTTATTTACACTCGGTTTCGCTAACGACGTGTTTTGCGTATAAAACGCGATTAATTAACGTGATTATTATCCCAGGCTCAGGGATCAGCTGATCGCACGCGTCTATATTAATCGAGAGTACGCGGTTAAGTAGGGCAAACATCTAGACTAGCGGCGTCCGACACGACTCGGTCGGCACGGCGCGCGGCCGCTCCACTCGCACGCCTCGTAGCGCGCCGACACTCCACGACACAATACACCTCGCTTGCATGTTTATCACCAGCCCGACCTGCTCCGACACCCAAAATCTGTCAATCTGACAACACCAAACTACCAAATTCGCAACGTGAGAACAGCGATACGAGCGAACAACAAAGACATGTCAACTCATTCGAACTGAACATAAAACTATAGTTACCTCGGCGGCCCTTGGCGATTTTTGCGTTTGTTGTTCATATCTCCTTCGCCCGACTGCCCCGGCGGGTAGGCACCTTCTCGTCTGCGCGTAGGGACCGGAATTTTGGCTAATTAATATCACTTCTTTTACAACACAGTCCTTTCAACTTTCGCGGATGCACAAAACTGCAGTTGAAACTAAGAGTTAGCACTCGAAAGGAGACAACAGGGATTCATCGAATTCACTAATGTTGGTTTACATTTGCCAACAAATATAAATTTAATATATATTTGGGTACAAAATCGCAGTTCGATTTATTCTCGGGAACTAATCCCGAAAAATAAACGGGTTGGCAGATTTCTCGTGCCTGCAATCAGCGCAGGAATACAACATGGCGCTGTGACGTATATCAAACGAATTGCAAAAAAACAAAATCACACTCCTATGATTACGTTTTACCACACAACAATCACTTAAAATATATCTTAAATTTAAGATATTTTTAAAGACAAATATTATCACACGCTAGTAAGAAATAAATTATAAGGTCAACGTTTGAGTGACTTCCACTTATAGCACATTCAATATGGCGGACGAAAGGTATTTGACTTTTGGTGTTGCCATGTAAAATTGGTAAGCTCCATAAACAAATGGTGATCGAACTTTTGTAAGAATGTGTTTGTTTGTGAATATAAAGGAAGAGTAAAAGCACTGAAATAAAATAAATCAATATAATATGATTTAATTGAAATAACCAAGGTTTTATGGCTTGCAAAACGGTGAAATTTTTAATTTAGGTTTTTTTTTTCAGAATAGGTTTATTTTTACGGAATAACGACAAGTCACCAAGCTCTGTAATATTTCTCAGCGAACAACGATTATTGTGTCACAGGTGAATTTTCAAAACGTACGTACCTTTACAGTGGTTTTTCTTTTGATTTTCACTCTTGTAAAGAAGTTTGTAAAATCGTACTCCCATATTTCACAGAAATAATTGCCATTCCAGCAATGTCATTGACTCCGACAAATCAAGCTTGCAACTTAACAATAAACCGGGTACGTTCGCGCGCGCGCGAATTTCCATCTATCGATAAACGTATCGTGAGTTTATATTGATCGCCGTGGCCGAATTTATAGGTCACGCTCAAAATGAGTCTCAAAAACGGGGCAATAATGTCCCAACGCGAGAAATTCGAGTTAATTAACTCCGAAGTACGTTCTTTCTATGAATATTGTAAAGAAGCGGGTATGTCCGACGAGGAGATGGATATTATATGTCGGCCGCTGACGAACGCAGTACGGAAGTCATCTATTAAAAGATGGACCCGAGTTTTTTTGTTTCTGGTGATGGTACTGGCGATAGGTTACACTGTGAGCCAGACGGAGACTTTCCAGTGGCACGCTTCAGCAATGGCAAGAATCGTGATGATCAAAATACTTCCTATCTGGGACTGGACGCCGTTGTACTACAACAAGTGTCTCATAGAGCGGTCACAGCCCCAGAATTTGGATAACCTCGTGTCGCCAGCCGACTGCATTGCCTGTGAAGCTGTCAGTAAGTAAAACGAGATTTTTAAATAGGTACGCTGCGTGTTATTTAGACCCTTGACCTAATTTTGTGATCTATTGGTGACCTAACGCTTGTCCCCTTTGGCGTAACTTTAACTTGCTGCCACAATATGCATACAAGAGTTGCAAAATTAGAATTGGACATGTTTTCAAAAATATGTAAACATTCTTCTGTAAAGGTGCGTCGCGTTATGTTATCCAGGTGGAGGAGTAGACCTTTACAGACAGACCAAACGCGCTACGTTCGGTGTCTTTATTTTGATCTCCTGATCTCTCGGGATTTGATAGGTTAAGGCGTCCAGAAAAACCCTGTTGTCAATGGGAAAAATAAAAAAGCCAATTTAACTTTTTCTTAGTTCAATAAACATGCCCAGCTGCTGGATAAAGGATATGGATCCTTTAGTTGTTTTGACTATCTTAGTACCTAAAACATGCATATTGTGTTGAGGGTCATAGGTTTGAATCCGAACGGTGGCGCATAGTTGTTTGTACCTACTTTACTGGGGTGCATGATCAATGAAGTATCAGTTACGACTAGGATCGTAGCCAATAGGTAAATGTTCTATGCCCAAAAGTATACCTATTATATTTTTAATTTTATATTTGTGGGTATGATTGTAGGTAGCAAGGGTTGTGCGCTGGTAGATTCACTTTATATTACTGACGTGTACAAGAGCCCGTATGTGGCCAATTTACCGAATAAATATTTGACTTTGACTATGCTTGTAGGGTTGAACTTTTGGTCGACTTGTGGGAATAGCTATTCATATTAGGTACAATATTCATTTCATTTTCATTCGTTTCATAAAAGCTAGAATGTCAATTTGTAGTTACAAAGTAAACTTGTCCGACTTGCAGAAAACATCGCCCGCCTATCCAACACAAACTACAACGAGGTTTTCAACCACCACTTGCAGCGCGGTGCTCCGGTCGTAGTCACAGACGCGCACTACGATTGGTCGATCTCACGAGCCGAACTTAATCTCACCACGCTCATTGGCGAAGATGGTCGCCTCCGAGACTCTGTGCCTTGCCGGATCCTTACCAACATCCGTCTAGGACGACAACTTATGGACCTAGAAGAAATCGTTTCCCGCATCACCAACACGAACATTCCTAGTTGGTTCGTCCATTTTCAGAACTGCGATATCCGGGCAGTGAAGTCCTTCAGAGTCCTCGCACCTAGACCTTACTTCCTTCCCCCTCATATTCCCCCTTCCCATTTCAACTGGTTGTTACAGTCGAAGAACTATGACACCCATAGATACAAGCAGCTAGAACTGGATATAGGGCTGATAATCATGTCGCAGCTGAAGGGGAAATCTTGGGTCCAGTTGAAGCCTAGGCCGCCTTGCGAAGACGACTGTTTCACACTCAACATTGAGCTGAGTGAAGGAGAAACCCTCGTTTTGGGAAATTCCTTGTGGGAGTTTGAATACTTACCCGGAAAAGGAGAGAATCTTGCTATGATAACGGAAACTGACTGGGTGGAGTCATAATGTACGTAAATTGTCTTCGAGCACCTATTGTTGTTGTGGTAATGTAAAATAATTAAAATTCATCGTTCATGGGGTACTTAGAAATCTAGCCACTGGCAATGATGACGTTAATTGTTGATTGCGGTTTCAGAAAAAAGCACTGGGAACTTTCTTTATGTTACCTTAATTTGTCTCAATCTAAAAATCTAGTCATGAAAATTAGTCAGATCCAGGCAAAAACTGGCGTAATTTGGTTAATGAAGGGGAAAGAACCAGTAACGATCAACTATGCTTTTATACTGTATACTAATAAGAGGCGGAAAAAGTATTTGGAATATTTTATCAAAAAGCCTATACTTATCAGCCAATCCCAATTCTACAAACTTAAATTTAAAAGAGTTACAGCCAAAGTGGCCAAATAGTTCGTCACACCATACAAAATATATGGTGTTACGAATTATTTGGTCACTTTGGCTGTTACAATATATTCTATGCTGAGTGCACAGAGACACTCAGTGTCGACTCTCCGGAAATATATTTCCGCTTCGCTCGATACAGCTACGCTAAAGGTGGGTTTAGACTGGCTTAGTAATCATAAAAAGCATAAAAAACCTGGAATGAGAGATAATAAGCTGAATTTTCGTACCTTCATTTGGCTTTCTAAAATTTGTCTCAAAAGTCTCATAAAATCTCCCTAAAATCTAATAACATTTAAAAAGGGTTAAGTGCATAAAAATTGTTTCAAATAAAATTTGTTGCAAATTTTATGCTCTACAATTTTTATACAGATGTTAACATCATTGGAAATATAGAAACAGAGATAATCGCAAAAACTGTTTTTTGAACCTTTGACCTTGAATAACTTACGACGCAGACACGAGATTTTATGAGACTTTTGAGACAACTATAAGAACGCCAAAATGAAGGTATATACAAAAATTCAGCTTATCTCTCATTCCGAGGTTGATCGCTAATTTGATTGGATCATAGACCATAGGAACATAGAGCAAGAAGTGAAACAACACGAGCGTTCTTTCGTATTATTTTGGTGAAACTCCAATACAACAAGAACTAGCTAGAATTCTTGCTCTAGAGATGAGATTGCGATACATTAATCCTCCGATCTCACGTTTATTTCTTATTTTTACACAAAATATAACACATGAGTTATTTTCATATTATAAAAATAAGGCACGACGATCATGTGCACGCGAACTACCTTATCAAAACAATTAATTTAATTTAATAAAAATAACAAGCTAATACCTACACTTTTTGGAAGATTTTTTTTTAAATAATTCTTCCATGTCATTCGTGAAGGTTCTAAGCGTGAAATAACGTTTATTAGTAATTGACTGGGCTGTGCCGGTAAATATATCGGGATACATCATGACCCAGGAAGAACTACTAGTCCCAGCTCGATTAAAATAAACATAAATATTATTATAACCATTTTCGAAACGTATACTTACATGTAATATGTTAAGTCATTATTACAGCATAAATATAGACTGAATTGTTGGTACATATCAACACATGAATTCAAACAACATTCCATCATTATACCTAGTTTATATAGGTGTAAGGTTAAATATAATTCGCTCGAGCAACTTTTATTGAAAAGGTGAAAGAAAACTGTAAATCAATAATTTCAAAATACTTAAGTATATTGCACTGGCATTGGTGGTGTATTGCTTAAGTTAGGTTTCGAAATACGTTTAAATACCTCAGTAGATAGCTTTTGAATGCCAGGTTGCGTTGAGATTATTTTGTCTCAGAGTAATTAATAGTAAGTCATTTTAGTACCTTGTCTATTGAATGTTATGTTTAAACTATAGTACTACCATTTACGTTCATTTCATATTTACGAATTGTCATTGTCATATTAAACGAAGTCCATTTTAAATTGCCACATACAGTATGTAGCTAGACTAGGCATTCAAAATATTACCAAGCATGTCGAACCGATTTAATTTGTCTCAATTCAATGCAAATTTCATCAACATTGGAGTATTTCAAGCTGCTCGTATTATTAAGCATTCACTAGCACCTGTAACTCTGCACGTTAAGTATATTTTAAATCTTGATCGACGAAGTACCTCAGTATTACATATTAATATATTATAATGTGAAGCAATGGCGTGTCTCAATTTATCCCCCCCTTACATAAATTTATGTGAAGTTCTGTACCAAATTGTTCCATTTCATGCTTATAGGTATGCTTCCTATTTCTCTCGTGACTCCAGAATGTAGAGTAAAATAACCCTTTTTTTTAACATCACTGGCAAAAAGAAAGAAAAGTCATTAATTTAGGGATATAAAAGTTGTTTAGAAACCTTTTCTGTTTGTGTTCTATCTATCTACCTACATACAGTGCAATAGCTGTTAGGGTCATACACAGAGTTAGGTTCAACATTGTCCCTTCTGTTCTTAAAAGTTAACAACGTGGGAGTTTTTAACTCATATAATTTCGATACAGGCCAAAACTACACCAGACTCCCATTAAGCGCATATATCCTAACCCGAAAAATTTGGTTTCAAAGTCCTTAACTTTCTGGAACACGAGAGACAACTTTTGTTTCTGTGACTGTGTACGACCCATTAAGTCTTCCTTCCGGGGTTCGGTAAAGTCGGTAAGACTATCATAAGAGCGAGAAGAGAGAAATACAAACACAAAGGTCGTATTCAAAGAGCTATTGCACTGTACATCTATGTAAACGCGTTTCATCAAAACCGTTAAGCAATTTTAACTTCGGAAGGAGTTCCTTTTTACCATTTTGGTACGGAACCCTAAAAATAAGGTTAACTTTCTCTTGTTTCGTGATTCGGAGCTCCATTATAAAAATAAAGCTGTCTTCAACTGTAGGCTCATTTTTATTCACTAAGCTATGCAGTAAGCTTTAGACTTCTTTTAGGACGCGTCTACACGTGATGGAATCGAGAGGGAAACATTACTGATACTATATATGTAGATAGCGTAGGGCTAAAAACAATAAATGTGACCCTCGACAGCCCTGTAGAATCATGACTCCACACTAATGTGAGCACCCTGTAAAGCTTATGCCTAAACTCAGCAATCTTGTCGCCATGACGTCTCGATAGGGTAGGGGGTTAACCTTTTCAACGCCATGTCAAATACAAAAGTCGTCACTCACACGCCAATGACAGCTGAAAACCAGAGCTAATTTCAACCTAACGTCATAGACACTCGGGTCTATTTTTCGCTGTCAACCGTGACGGATATATCCGTCGTTGACGTTGAACCAGTGGTGCGGATATATCCGTCAATGGCATTGAAAAGGTTAAATGGTATAGCTTAGTACTAACACGAAAAACTACGACTACGTAGGGTATCCTACGTGTCGTCAAGGCGACAACATTGCCGAGTATACTTATGTAAAAGTCACGTGGTAATTATTATTATTATTGGTGGTAGTTTACGTGGAGCGTGGACTGTACTGAAGTCCTATATGTATTTAGATTGAAATGGAATATTTACAATCAAACTCGAATACATAAACTTAAATTTATTCACATCACTAAGTAAAATAAATAAATCAATTTAATACACATTCACACATACATTGTTCAAGACAATTATGTCAAAACAACCTTTAATATTCTAAGTTTTGCTTTGTTAGCACAGACAGAGCATGTTAGGTTAGAGTAGTCGTTGGGAATCCGCGATTGATCTAATTGGATCAATCTACTTGTTTTGTAGATCGATGTAAGAATACTTTATTATTCCTCCTTCTCCTTGTGTAGGGGTTTGCGGCGCATCCACAGCATCAGTTTTTGGAGTGAAAGCACCACTGGGAACATTATGGGCAGGAACAGCGGAATGTAGATCGCGTATCTGGAAATGTAAATTAAACTATGGTGATATCGCTAGGTACTACGAATTTGATTGATACACAGAATGCATCCGTCACGTAAAAATATGCTTCGATGAACAAGCCAGTACTTAACA
The DNA here is from genome assembly GCA_963241965.1 of Tortrix viridana. Lineage (NCBI taxonomy): Eukaryota > Metazoa > Arthropoda > Insecta > Lepidoptera > Tortricidae > Tortrix > Tortrix viridana. The sequence continues at coordinate 5,314,250 of OY725191.1, read as the reverse complement.
CTAAATAGGGCCTTAAAAAAATGTTCAATAGTAAAAGATCAAATAATGGTATTTTTTGACTACGTCAACAAGAGTAAGGTTAATATCAAGCTAAAACAAGTATTTTTGTATAAAGCTTTTTTATCAAATAGTACCCTACTAATCAAGAATAGTCATTTAGTACATACAGCGGAAACCCTGTGGCCATTAAAGGTCAGCCAGTGTTGGATCAGCTTTTGAACACCATAATATTATATTATTGCATGGTCATCGCGTTTTTTTTTACAAGTCAAAGAGTTTGGTTCGGAATTTTTAGGAAGTATAGTTTGATCTAATAAGCGTTAGGAACATGAATCATAAAACATTTATTTGATCATTTTTAATGATTCTCGGTGTTTGGATCGAGCGAATATTGAGTACGCGACCAATAGTACCTAACGACAGTGCACACGGAGGAGTGCTGTCTAAACTTTAAGAAATTTAGAAATCCTATGATAAATAATCAAGTCTATCAATGCACTAAATTACACTATCAGTAAATACTATGATATTTAGTAAATATCAGCGAATCACAGTTTTTAGTGACAACCACCTGCAAATTCTTCAGTCTACCTGTGATCATGATGCTTGTAACTGTGTTAAAAAAACGGAAGATCAACATTAAATCACAGTTAATATCCCGTTAAAAATAAATCTAATGTCGTATTTACTATGGCAATGTTGCAATACTCACTTCTGATCATCAGGGAAGTACAGCAGCGCCAGCAGACTGGGCTCCATGAAGGCCGTCTCCGCAGCTAGGTAGGCCTTCAAGGAAGTACTGTAGGCCTCCACTAGTTTACCCTCGTCTATCAGTCGGGTCGCCTTGTGGATATTGTCCACGGCGGAGTTGATCGAAGCCCCAACTTCGTCGTTGATAACTATGTTTGATATTTGGCCTGGAATAATAATGTTTACAATAGCTGATACTCGCATCCAAACTTTGTTGACGATCCATAGAACCCTCCCAGCCAACACAAAGTAATTGCTGATTTAGAGCTACGAGTATGTAGCGCATACGACTGCAGTCAAAAGTTACACCAGTACGTTCTATGCATGGGCGTTATGCAGAACTTTGGCAGCCCTTATAGCTCTTAATGCGCCATCTCCACGGACGAGAGAATTGAGATCGAATAGTCGTTATTGCATTAGCAATAACGACTATTTAGAACACAGTTTAAAAAAAAACGTTATTGCTGTAAAAAAACAATTGAATTTCAAAGTCGACTTTTTCTGCATTTACGTCGTTGTTGCATTAGAGATGCGAGATGTAAACAAAAAACCAAAAAAATAGATTTGTGGTACGCAATAGGTAAAAAGTGGACAGAATCCAAAGTTGTAGAGAATTTTATCAGCTTTCATTATGTAGTAGAACAAAATTTCCTATGACGCATCGTTTTCGAGATGTAAACGATAAACGGGACCTTCTCTGTGCCCCCCCTCTAGCGCTTACCTTCGAGGGGTGGGGACTTTTAGTATGTTTGTCTCCCAACTAGTCCAAACAAAATCCCGAAGTAAATTTTTCTGCCCTCGACCTTTCCATCCACAGTCATTCGTTGCCAGGACTATAACGTCAATTAGATGCGTCAATTTGAAGTGTCAACTAGTGTTTACAACTTTAGTGTTAACAGCTGTCAAAATGTATGAACTAAAAGTCGATTAACATTTAACATCGTATGGTGAAATTGGTACTTATGTCGGATTTCACCAACCACTTAACAGACGATTAGAGTGCTAACAGCTGTCAAAATGTATGAACTAACAGTCGATTAACATTTAACATATAATGGTGTAATTTGTACATAGTATGTTACCACTTATTTAACCCGACGACTGAGTGAATGAAGTTTAGATCAAAATGAGTAATTTTCTTAAGTGACTAGGTACAAATCAGGAAAATATCCGTGTGAATCTATTTCTTTAGAAGACTCAACTCTCCCATAAACCACTATCAGTTAGCGAGATCTGTCCATGTTAGTATGGTCCTTACCCTTAAACACTTAATGCGTTTGAATGTAGCTTACCTAAGAGCTGCGCGAGCGACTGCAGCGTGTTTTCAGCAGAGGTAAGTTGTTCTAGCACGCGCAGGCGCAGTAGCGCGTCCACCTCCCACCGGCGCGGGATCACTGACCGCAGAGGGTCTCGTTGAGCGCCATCTATGTGCATCTGCGTATACATATGGTCATACGTATATATAGTGTTTTCTATCCACGACGGCGCGCCCCGCCTGTCAAATTGATACTGCACGGTTGCGTCAATGTATGAAAAATTAAGTAGTAGTGTCACAAAGGAGCAAATGATATATTCCAGGCGCGGGCGGCAAACTGAATCCAGAGTGAAGCAAAACATTATCTAGTCGGTTCTAGCTGCAATGCGCTCGGTATGCTAAATTAAGATAGATTGAGCGTAGCGAGGGATTCACGCGATAACAAGCTTGACGAAAATTATTTTGTTACCGACACATACTACTGTCAGAACTGGAGGCCTCTATTCCAATTTGTTTTAGTGGTTATTCTCATTTGTTACGGTGTGTTTGTTTTAGTGATTATTCCCATGTGTAAGTGTATGGGTGACACTTTTGATGGCTTATTACTGTTGAATAAAGCTCAAAGACAACAAATACGCTGGGTGGTAACAGGTGGGTAAAACACTGCCTACCTTGTTTCTATATTGTAATCATATTGTGGACGTTTTAGTCAAGTGAATAAGAGCTAAAGCTAGAAAAACAATGGGAAAATATTATAAACTTTACTCTTGGTTGGTCAAATCAGCTCTACGAAATTTAGTGGAGGATTACCGCATCAGGAATCCCAAGGAGTTGCCGCAGCTGGGCCACAAAGGTGCCCATGACGCGCGGCACGCTGGGGTTGACTACGCCGGCGCCGGCGCACTCGGCGGCGGTCGGGTTGTCCAGCACCACGCCGCCCCACTTGGGCGACATGAATGCTTGCACGGGCGACGGTATGCGCTTGTCTAGAATAAAAATAATGCGTATGTGGTCGGGTGTTTACATTGAAGATGTATTCTTGTTTGATTGTTGGAACAAGGCTCACATTTCTCGGTAGTTTCGGAGATAGGGATGAGAGGGATGCTTCTGAGGGATACTTAAGCTACGGTTTTTTTGCAAAATTATTGTATTTATATTTAGACGCATATTTATCTCTTTTTGGTAGTTGCTTAGAATGCTGAAATAGGATGTCAATCCGACGAATTACGAAACAACCTACGCTCGTTATTTACTTTGTTTAATCGGTAAATACTAGGGCTTCCAATCCCGGGATTGGTTTGTATGCAATACCGTATTAATACCGGTACCGGTACCGGTTTTGCATACAAATGAATCCCGGATTGGAAGCCCTAGTAAATATCCGGCAATGTAACCGAACTATTCGGCCGAATACGAACATTGAAAAACTTGCCGAATACCGAATATTTACCGAATATTCGGCCCATCTCTAGTCCATACCGATTAAAGTGCATAAATGGTATATTTTTGAAGTACGGACTTAAATATGGATCCCTCAGTGCGCAAGTCCGATTCGCACTTCGGTTTTTTCATATGACGGAACTTTAAAAACGAACACAATGTAAACCTACCATTGTTATCATATATGATGAGCGGCGCCCTCTCGCAAGGCACAGCATACAGCACCAGGTTGATGGTGGGCAGCTCAGACACGTGGGTCGCCGCGCGCTCCTCAATCCTGGTCAGCAACAGGTGCAGGCGGTCCTGACGCACGGCGAAATGGCGGCCGCGGTCGCTTGAGTCTTTTACCTAAAAAAATAGTTTTGAGGGTACGTTTAGGTGGTTTGTCATGGAGTCGACATACAAATTGCGATCGATGAAATATCATTTAATATATATACTTAATTGTTCCTGTGATATGACGCTCAAAGACATTTGCAACCTTTAGAATGCCAAATGGGTCATACACAGTCACAGAAACAAAAGTTGTCTCTCCTGTTCCAGAAAGTTAAGGACTTTGAAACCAAATTTTTCGGGTTAGGATATATCCGCGTAATGGGAGTCTGGTGTAGTTTTGGCCTGTATCGAAATTATATGAGTTAACAACTCCCACGTCGTTAACTTTTAGGAACAGAAGGGACAATTTTGAACCTAACTCTGTGTATGACCCAAATGCGTTACCAACTCTGAATAACGGGCTACTCACACACCTAGCGCAGGGGAAACGGACCCTTAATTGCGTTCTTAATTGTGTGTATAGGTATAGTCTTTATTTTTTGAAGTGAGCTTATGAATAGACAAAACCATTGTATCTATACAATACGCATTTTTAATATTATGAAAAGGCCACAGAGCCTATAATCCATTGAAAAAGAGTATTCCGTAGTCTTTTTTCTACGAAGTGCGTTCCTGTTGAGTGTCGGGCGGTAGCGTAATGGAAAACGAGTTATGAATGCTATTCTTTTAGTGTATTTGTAATCTACTATCCGGGGAAGTAGTCGATAATCTATTAACCTTACAAGGTAGATATAATCTGCTTTTACTACATTGGGTACGTTCCACCAAACGCCCGCAACGCCATCGACCACGACCGCTGAAATTGCCGTTCCACTAACGTAATAACGCCGCGGGCGTTGTAGGCGAATGTTATAGGTGGAACGCACATGTTGAGCGCTGTGTGCTCATTCTGACCCACCAATATTTTGTGGGCGATGTGGTCGCGTACAGTGACGTTATTTATGACGTCGAGCGATCGCTCGCGACGACCACGGGCCTTAGGTGGAACGATACAGAGGGTGTTACGATCGTTGCGGGCGTTTAGTGGAACGTACCCATAATCGTTATCATAATTTGCGGTTAATAACTCAATGATATTGTCTTCTTTAAGTGGATAAGCTCAGTTCAAAAAATAAAGACTACAAGCAGGGGCAATTTTCTAGGTTGGCCGAAATTGCTCCGACCGCCGTGCGCCCGAGATTGCTTTTGCGGTAGGTGCGTGAGTAGCCCGCTTTAGGATGGAATTTAATTGAATACCCATATGCTAGTCATGTCACCGATTGTCTTACCCTATAATACCACCACATGACAAAATACATGGAGGAACAAATCACGCAGCTGATTCTAGATTATTCTCGTTCATTCTAAACGTATGAAACATCCCCTAACTTAGTAACCTACAAAATAAAATGTTCATACCTCGGTAGCCTGGAAGTCAAAGTCGAGTAAATACAGCCACTGCGACTTGAGAGTGAAGTTGTGAAGCACGCTCAACTCGTCCACAAACGAGCCGATGTAGTCTGGAACCAGTTCAGTGATATGATACGTATTTCATTATTAATATAATTTTATGTTTGTTTGTTTTGTATACTAGTGCTCTTGTATACTTAGACTTACTCTCCATCGCGTCTCCAGCAGGGAAGCTAAGCCTAGAGTGCGGTGAGGGTACAGCAATGGACAGCACGACGTGGTAACCGGCGCCAGGCGAAAAGCGCGTGCGCCGCGCCTCATCGGATTCTTGCACGGCGCCGCGCAATACTGAGGTCTGGTATATCCACTGCTTTAGAACTTGGATCAGAATGGGGCCAGCTGTGGAAAAAAGGATTCTAATTATTTTGTCCAAATTAGACACAAGACTTCAAGAAATATGATGTGCAACCACTAACAGCTTGATGGGCCGGGTCGGCGGCGGATGCCCCTCGCCACTCACCACTGGCGTCCCTGAAGAACACGACCCGCTCGCCGGAGGCCCACACGCGCTGGTACAGCGGCGTGCGCTGCACCACCAGCAGCGTGTTGGGGCGGGTCACGTCGGCGGCGGACACCACCTCCTCCGCAGCCTCCGGCTCGTCGGCGACAGACTCCAACGTGGAGCGGAGCCCGTCAGATAACACGCGTTTTGATACTTTGAGCTTTAATGTTGCTGGAAATTATCATGTTTTCTGTTAGGTATTATTTTTGCTTGCACTAATAAATTATACGGTTGTATTCTATTTCACTACGTTTTACTTATGAACGTATGAGGTCGCGTTAGTGATCTCCATCCTCCACACGTTTTAATTCATAATTTAGTTTTATCACCGCAAATTCGGAACTGCGCCGGCGTAGCGTTGGCGTTGTTGTTTTGCGTACACACTGGTCGCTGACTATGAAAGACTTCTATACTTCCAGTAGGTCAGCGATCAGTGTGCAACAACGAAGTGGGGTTCAACGTATATTTTATCAGTGTAAGTCAAATCAAATTAGTTTTGTATGAAAGTCGAAACTGAAACTGACTCTCTGTCATGATTGTGTCTTACTTGATTTCTCGAAGGACTTTTCAATAAGTCCAGCAATCTCCGAGGCTGTAGCTTCATCATTCGCCAACACTGTCACCTCAGTAGAGATGGTGTGAGAGAGAGCATCGAAATACTCAATCTTGTCGTATGGCAGCGATACCCTGTGAAAAGAATAGCACCAAAATCATCAGTTAATTTAGACTTAATGTAATGCAAAATAAGTATTGTTATTGATCGTTGGGGTGGGAAGGTTAAGACTAACGGCTGACGAGGTGGATCTGGTGATGTTTGCGAGAAAATGATGGATGAGAGTAACACACGCAGCAGATGGCCGTTGGGGCCAATGAGTTCTCGAGTGGCGTCCGCGTACTGGAAGACGCAGCGTGGGCAGACCTCCAACAAGGTGGACCGACGACGTAGTTAAGATTGCGGGAAACCGATGGATGCAAGCGGCGCAGGACCGGTCCTTGTGGAAAACCTTGGGGGAGGCCTATGTCCAGCAGTGGACGTCTTTCGGCTGAAATGATGATGATTATGACGAGTAACACAAACCGGCCTCGTGGCTAGAAACAAAAGTTTAGGTGGTTTTGGACCAAATGTATGTACACTCAGTGAAATTCCAAGCAATGCATCTCTCTGCAAATGCTAACTACCTACTATGAACGTAAAGGCTTAAGCAAATTGAAAAAAATCTAATAAAAGATTTAAGTGTACAACATCAAAGGGCGCTAAAAGTGAGGATAGAAACTCCAAAAGTGAACCAAATTATTGGACTTCAAGCTAAAAATAATAAGACTATAGTCCGCTATCTACAGGTCAAATCCATCACGCGCCAGAATCATGATAATACCAAGACAGGGTCACCTGAATAGACCCATAATAGTGTGATCTGACCAAAACCATTATGGGAGTCATGGTGTTATAATATGTTTGTTTATGAAACACCGAAGCGAATGTTATGTTAACGGTTGAGTAGGTTAGGTAGAGTCAGCATCAAATAGATAAGTAAAATGGCCAAATATATCGTAACACATTCTTATTCCTATAGTAATAAAGATGTGTTGCGATATATTTGGCCACTTTCGCTGCTCTTATGTATTTGATGCTAACTGTACCTAATAAAAGGAAGAATAGTCGGAGAACTGGTCGAAGATAATCAAAGTGTTCATTCGAGCTGCGCAAGCGAGTCGCGTCTCTGATGCGGCGCGTGCGCGGCGGCGCCAACGGCCTCCTGGCCGCGGTAGCTGAAAAGACGGATAGCCCGATCCTCGCCTTCTGGGCAGCCAAGCATGCGCCTAGGGCGAACTATGAAGAGTTTTAGTGACAAACTGCCGCACTCAGAGACGTCAATTAATTTTTAAGTTTCATTATAGTTGCTGCGTCTTATTCTATTGCTATAGGAAAGAAAGTGACAGCAGCTGCTTTAATTAAACTTAAAACTTAATTGACGTCTCTGAGTGCGGCCGTAAGTTATTTTAATGTAAATTATGATTATTTGAAAATTTTATTTGTTTTTGCAATTGACATAATTAGTACTAATAATATAGTTTTCAAGATTTCACTAACATAATATGGATGTTTATCTGAAATAAATTAAATAATAATAATTTTATGCTGACTTCAGTCGTATAAATGCATTTAAAACGACTTGGTTCCCAAGGTCGCATGACTGGCAAAATACCTAAAAATAATAAATAAATGTTTCGGTTACCGTTTCGCGGCGCACCGCTATCATTTTCAGATTACGCTGCATTTGGTCGCCATTCCAGAACGTACAGTGTCCAAAACTGGATAGTTTCTAATGGTTTTCGTTAAGTGCAGGGCGATTTTTGAAGATGGGTCATTATATGGACATTTGCAATCTCGTGTTGGCTTTGCGAACCCCGAGGACTAGGGTGGATTGTATTGTAAAGCGGGCTAGTTTCCACATTTTGACGTCAAGCGCCATTTTGAGATGTTTAGACTATTCTAGAATACCCGTAGGCCTACACGTGCCTTCAAAGACAAGATGTCGATGTTTTTATTTCTTATCTATTTACATTTAATAAAGGTAATTAATTATAATAAAAACAATAAAAACCAAGGTTTCTTCAAGGCTAACTGCGTTATACAAGATGCCATACTCGTCACTATTTATCGTTCAGTATTTGTGTAGATATATAATTTGTATTTCTAAGATCAGTATCGTGTTACGTATTCTCCTCCAAAATATAACAGTAAAGATTTGTTGATGATCCTGGTCACGACCGAAATGACGAGTGGCACAACTCCCCCGAAGCCTGCCATTGGCTCAGTAAGTCCCTCTCTAGTAGTCTTCATCAATATTATAAAGAGGAAGTGGATATGGTGAGTCTGTGTGCATGTGGAGGGCGATCTCTGGATCCATTGTACCTATTTGATAAATTATTTCACCACTAGCTTCTGTCCGCGACACCGTCACACACGCACACACGCACGCACGCACGCACGCACGCACGCACGCACGCACACACACACGCACGCACGCACGCACGCACGCACGCACGCACGCACGCACGCACGCACGCACGCACGCGCGCGCGCGGAAGGTACATTATTGTCGAAGATAAGGGAGGGCTGTTCCCTATTATTAATCAAGGTGACGTAGCGAGCGAGAAACGGGCGGAAAGTAGTGGTGTTAATTAAGCGATCAAAACGGGACACAAGTCACAAGTTTTTTAAATTACTGATTTTACGTAAACCTGAAATGGAACTAGGCGGAATGTTACATGAGAAGATTTTTTACTTGAACTACTTTTGATAGCAAACCATATAAGAACTGTGCAATGATGCAGCAATCTGTGTAATGCTGATGCAGAAATAGAGATAATTGCAGCATTGAAACCGAAAATATAATGAACGCATTAACTTTGTTAAGCTACAAATAGCTGGATCACGTTTAAAAACAAACACTCTTCGTATTTAGATAACCTTACATTACGTATTAATATAATTACTTAACTTCTTAGTTCTTATATTATATTCAGATATGACTTATGGTAATAAAATGGGGGTAAAGGTTATCCCAGAAACGTGCGCGAGCGCGTGTCCTTACCCGGGGTATGACCTTGTTCATCGTTATCATTGCCAATTCGCCAGTGATGGTTATCCTATAGGCGTGAAGACATTAATAAACTGAAAACCAGCGCTGCAGCCTGCTGCAGCACATTGCTGAGGGGTGTCCTCTTTAGCGTAACTTACATATTGTATTTCTTGTGTTACATTGTATACTGTCATTTTTGTTTACGCTGAATAAATGAAAATAAATAAATAAAATAAATAAATAACAATGTTTGATGTCGTATTGTATTGCGTTTAAGCCAGGGATTCATTAGGGGACCATTGTCGAGCGACACGTGTCGGCAGCGAAGACGATGTTCCCAGACATGTCGAACGAAGTTCGGCAACGTTGCGCCACTTCGTCAGACACCGCTGGCGACACGAGTCGCGGGACATTTGTTCGATTCGATTAACTGGCAGATGGAAAGCGATCGGTAAAACAATCGACCAAATTATTAAACGATCACGGGTAATAGACACGTCGTTTATGGACGGTTGATAGATGATGAATAGACATTAAGCAATCGATCAGTTTCTTCAGCTAACTGGACGTAGAGTCGTGAAATTTGAAATATATAAGTATATACTCCTGTAGTAGGAAAAGGTAAGTACATACTAAGAAATAATTTTCTGGAATTCAATCTCTGACGCATTCTTGTAATGTTTTTATTTGTGCTAGTTCTAATAATTAATATTTGTTTTATTACCTTGTCATTACAAGGTAACTTACTTTCAAGTATTATTGTATTTTATATTTGAAAAAATGACCTTCTGCTGGAGTTTCTTGCAGCGCTTCTTCTCCGCAATGATGGTCTTGTCCGAAGCGCTGGTAGATTCACTCTATATTACTGACGTGTAAAAGAGCCCGTATGTGGCCAATTTACTGAATAAATATTTGACTTGACTTGACTTGATTCAACGCGTGAAAAGTCGGCAATTGCAAGTGTAACTCGCGTATTTTGATATAATCGGCCTTAGTTAAAGCTTCTCATAAAACTTGGTTCAGGATAAAGTTTTACCTGTAGACCTCGGTAGTCTTCCACCATAACGGTACACCGATGACGATGAGTACGCCAACGAAGGATACCCTGGCCCACATCCGGCTGGCCTCTGCAATTAAGAAACAGAAACAATTAATAAAAATCTATTTAAAAAAAAACCGGTGATGTCGATAGGCGGTGACTTCGTTGGCGTAGCCAGAGACGGTTGAAAGAAATACGGAACGACCAAGGAATATAATTACGTTATAACATTTCTTTTAGCCTATATATAGGCAATATATTACCTTTGATTCTAATTCTGATACTCGTACTGTATGTACCACCAGTGCTGGCCACCACCGCTTTTTAAATATAAAATGCGGGATACTTGAGGGTTTGTTAATTTGAATGTCGCGTTGAAGAAACCAATTAAAGATTAATCTACTCCTCCTCCAACTCCTCAATCCTGTTGCCGCAGGGATCAATATCTGTATTCTACAAAGGCAACAATAGGATTGTTCGAGCGGCGGATTGAATCCGGGCTAATCCGGGGTCGTTTTTTTTTCGATTCCTGATGCTTATATCTAGTCCGAGCCTTATTCTCTTACGCAGCAAAGGCGACCGCTTCTTATTTTTAAGAAATTACTTTACTTTGTCTCATAGCCACTTTATGAAACTACGTAAATCAGAAGATAGCTCCGTTAAACAATGCGAATGTTGACCGCGTCACACCGGTTAAGTATCGATTGTGTCGCTTTCGCAATGTTGACGTTGTTAGTTCACGGAACCACTTGTTGAATTTCATTTGATCAATGAGATAATTTTAGATTTTTTCTTTATTACACGTTTTGGTCTTTCTTTTGGAAGCTACGAAACCACAGAAGGACATAGACGTCAAACTTAAAGTGACACCCGTCTTATTTGGTCAGGGTTCAAAAGAGTTTTATTATAGCTACTGTTGCAAAATTCAAATTGCTTGTGTAAAAGAACATAATTAATAATTTGTTTTTTTTTTGTTTAATTTCTAAATAACGACAACGAATACGACGCGGTTAGCCTAGTTGGTAGTGACCCTGCTTACGAAGCTAGCGGGTCCCGGGTTCAAATCCCGGCATGGGCAAATATTCGTGTGATGAGCGCGAGTATTTGTTCCTGAGTACTGTTTTCTATATATTTAAGTATGTAATTCTCTATATAAGTATGTATATCGTTGCCTAGTACCCATAGAGCTTAGTTTGGGACTAAGCCAATTTGTGTGAGATTTGTGTGAGATTGTCCCCTGATATTTATATTTATTTTACTGCTTCGTAAACTGCGCATATTAACCAGCGTGTCACGCATCCGCACAAGACTCCATAGTCTAAGTAACAATATGAACTTTGTAACGTCACGCCGTCCCACGGCGTGTAGATTGGTCTCAATTCGCACTCGTGCCCACACTTGACCCTTGGCCTGATCGCAGCGACGCCATTGGTTTGAGTAGGTCGGATTGCAACTATACCGCCGTTTAAAAGAAAAGAAGCCATTTTAAGAGTATGAAGTCCGTCGCAAACTGCCTTTTTGAATTTTGCAACAGCAGCTCTACCTCCTTCTTGGCCCGGAAAGAAACTTGGCTAATTTAGACAGTTTATATACGCCTCTGGGAAGGATTCAAAGTGTTTCAGATTTCCACACACTTCTTTGAAATGTTATCTGGGCATATTTTAAATGCATGCGCATGTCACTACCATCCCCGATTTGAAAATAAGCAGGTAGGTAGTTTGCATGAAACTATTCAATTATTAAGTAATTATATTATATCTAAGTATATCACGTACGTATGTCAGGTGTCCGATCTCACGTGGACTGATATCGGAGACCTTTGCTGACCCACTTGGGTATATGTATTCTACCTACATGATACAAGGTGTTATTCATTAGGTTCAAAGTATTTATTGAGCATTAACTAACACCGTAACACTATATTAATGGTTATACGCAGTAATAATAACGGAAAATTATATGTTTATTAGTACAGGCTTGTTTTACCGCCTACGTAAGACTATTACGAGTATGCTCAAGGAAATATACTGAGAGAGTATTATTTAGAAGCGGCTTGGTCTGTAAAGTATAGTAGATTGTTCAACAAGGGACTAAAGTAAGCCGTTATGACACGAGATATTTATCCACCCGAGTAAAGATTTTCACTTCGATTGCGAGAACATAAATCTTGAATTAAAATACCTAATAATTTTAAGACAGACACGTAAAAATTACAACTTAATAGTGCTATCTGTTTTACTCTCAACCCGTCACTGTTATCCAGAAAGAGACAACAGCAAGGTTGATTTTGGGGTTAGAACATAACAAATAATCCATAGACAACATTTCCGAAACGAAGACTGAGGCGGTGGAGGTTGTATACCCAGCCGGCTCTCCAACGCGCACTCTGACCACAAGGGCAACATCATCAAATAGCAAAATGTAAGTATCTGGATGTTTGTGGTTTTCCAAGATTTTTATAAAGAAATTAAAAATAAAATATATTTTTTAAGGATTTTGAAATGGGACTAAAAACACCTATTGTTTTGAGAAATGAATTCTGCACAGAATAAGTACTTGCATAGAAACCGGACTATAAGAAACAACAAAAGACGTATGTTTGACCTTTTTCTATAAGGCATTCACATAAGTTAGAATGAGATGATTTTATAGGTATTCTTTCGTTATCCTTCATGTTGTCACAGGGTTTAACCTTTTCAACGCCATGTCAAATAAAAACTAGAGCTAATGTCAACCTTCATACAGATTCAGGTTTTTGCGTTGTCAACCATGACGGATATTTCCGTCAATGGCGTTGAAAAGGTTAAAGACGTCAAATGACCCGCGATATGTCAATGTCAGCGAAGGTACGTCACGTCAAGGCACGTCACACGAACCTCCTGTACCTACTACAAAATTAAAAAGTCGGTGGGTATTGCGAATAGTAAATTTTATGTCAAAAAAAACTATGCATTTGGTATCAACCAACCAGAATACAGCTAAGTATATTAAAATCAACCAATCAGGTACCTACGATACCTATCTATTCAAAAGTCTTGGAACTCTTGTCTATACATAATGGCCAGTTGCAAAAACTAGCAGTAATAATGTCCCAATAGGACACCTGTCGCTTTTAAATTGCTAAGGTAGAAAGTGTCAGCACTGAAAAAAAAGCTACTTGTTTTTATTTTTTTATTCGAAAGAATAGACTTTTATAAGCAAATAAAAAAAAAACGGATTTTTTGGTTGCGTCATATAATTATAAAAAATAAAAACAGTTTATTAAATCTGGGACGGACTAAGATAGACACTAACCTTAGTCCGTCACATAATTAAAAAAAACAGTGACAGATGTGCCAACACGAGGAGGGTGCCCATTGCACTGGGGAATCCTACTTCATCCGCTAAATACGAGTATCAACAACACATTTGCTCATACTTAGTTCCCGGACTGATCGCAGATAAAACAAGGAAAAAAAAATACGTTGATGGTACTAATAAATTTTTATATGTACTCGTATAGCTTGATTGTTCACTTCAGACCCTTGCAGTACCGAAAGTATTACATGCTAGTTGACGAATTAGCGTGAGGAAAATATAAAGAGTGTATAGGTGGATAGAGACTGTTAGGTAGGGGGAGAAACGTAATCTATAGGACCACAAACAACCGTCTCGGTCGACCCAGCGTTCGTACTGCAACCAACTACTGAAAATATACAGGGTGTCCCATAAGTCGCACGTCACAGTGACACCGGAGGTAGACCAGCCTAAGACGGACCACTTCTTGCGTAGGGGGTTAAAAATCAATACCCATAAGGAAAAGTGGGGTAAAACCCTAGTGTAAAATTATTTGTTGTCGTATCACAATATGTTAAGTGATCCCTATTATTGGTATGCGTCACCGTATATGTTTTTAATTGCCTATTATTGGTCCATGGCGTCACATTTCGATATTTACTACGGTACTACGGGATGATTGATGGAGGCCAATTTATCAGAATCGATCAGCCTAGAAACATACACCACTGGTAGGCGAATAACAAATAAGAATAACCGAGGTTAAAGGAGAAACGATGCGAATTTATCTTCGAACCTAAAAAGGCTGAAAATGATAACAATTTAATCTAAATAATTTTAACCAATGAGTTAGAATAAAGGCATTTCATCTAGGTCTTGGGTTGGGTTGAGATCTTGAGATTGGAAATATCCATGGGCATCAGAGCCTACAATTAGAGGACGTGTGCTCGTTTGCCTTCTCCATTCAATAAAAACAGTAGGTGTACAGTCGAGGATAGAAAGATGTTTACGCTTTTGGACCTTATTACAATGGAATAAGGTGAAACATCTCTCTGTCCTCGACTGTACAAAAACACTATTATGTCGGATTTCACCACAGATTATCTCCACTAGATGTCGCCCTATAAGCTCTTTATAGGGCGACATGCGGTCACCCTCATCTATGCTTTTGCACTGATAAATCTGCCACGCCCCCCTCCGTACAGTCAGTCTCGCTCAAGCTCGCGATCCACACGCGCATAAAATTTATTTGTACGAATAAAAATAAGTTAATGCTGTGTGAAGTGGTATGGGAAAAATTCTAGGAGGTAATCTGTGAATTTTATTTTACCAAACAATTTAACGGACAGTTAAATCTTTATCGGCTGTTAGTCAATACATTTTGACTGCCCTCAAACCTCTAATCGCCTGTTTAAGTGTTATGAATGAACCACACCCAGTTTTACAAATACAAATAGTAAAACATGTAAAACCTAGGAGTTTATTAGGCAGATAATTCCTCAAGTTTTATACACCAATTGTATAAGATTATCAAGACCTAAGTTCTAACTAACTAACCTATGGAAATTATGGAAATTTACCATGAACAATGTGGGTTAACTATGTCATTCTATTTGCTTTATAGTCTACGTTGCCCGCCGAATAATAAAGTTTTAAAATCTCGCTGTTTGACAAAGATAAAACAATTAAGCCCATCTTATATTTAAACTGATTAAACAGATGAATTGCTCAATAAAGATTTATCACACTAACTAACGCCAAAGCGATTTAGTCGCTTTGGCCTTGTATATGAAAATTTAAAAAATTTAAATATTTATTCCATGCATGCGTGCGTGTGTGCGTGCATGCGTGTGCGTTTTACATTTTATATGCATACGTGTGTGTAATGTACAAATAGGTGACAATCGCAGCTTTAACACTGTTCTGGTTGTTGTGTCGGCATTGCTACCGCACCAAAAAAGGTAGGTACGTATGTAGGTATATGCTGTCGTGGGAACGCCAAGGGTTTATCATCGTGTCTTCAATCGTGTCGGCGAAAATGATGGGTGATGACAATGGAAACTCTGTTGATCTTGACTAAAGCTATTTAATTAGTCTTCTAACTATTTCTAATGGTTAACAAAGTTAACAAAATTAAGTCCCACGAAATGGTTAAGCGTATCAGGACACCAAAAATTGATTCCCCTAATGATAAAATACCTAAGGTCAAAATACATAATTACTATACATACATACACTATCTAACTCCATTTCGCCTAAATATTGAATGCCTAAATTTAAATCCCCTAATTTCGCGCCTACTTAAGAAACTGCTCTGTTCTGGAGCACAGATAACTTATAACTGAATCAGCCCTGGATGCGAGGGCAATTCGCCACAAAGACATACCTTAACGGACGTACTTATAAGTACATATTATCTTTAATCGGGAGGCCAAAAATAACTTCTTTATGACTTTATTTCTACTAGGAAATAGGTGGCGCTAATTGTCACGGTTAAAATAAGCTCCGTAATCGTAAACATCATTAGTGTAATCCATAAGCATATTGCAATAGTACAAGTGTTATCTCAGCTAAGTAATGCGTAGTTTTAAAGTTATCGGAGAATCTAAAGAAGTGAGTTTTCAAGTGAATCTTTCGAATTTAACCATACAAATTTATTATACAAAGCCTATTAACTTAAAATCTGTGAACTCTATTAATTATAAAAAAAATAATTATCTTTTGTTAATTAAACATTGAAGTTATACAAATAAAAGTGTAAACAACAATTACAAAAAAGTTCTTGCCGCTTAAGCCTCCCCACTAGATCGAGGGCAGTGTCAAAACGGGTAATATAGCCCTATTACACCACCCTTTCCCTAACCCTAACGAGAGGGACGCCGCAATACGTTAGATACGTATAGAGATATCTCCATCTCATCATCCTCGTTCCCTAACGAGGGAGAACCTTTTTTTTTGTTTTGATAACAAGCTGTAAGCAAACTTACTTGAAAAATTGAACCTGAAGCTAAAAATTAATATTCATATTCTCTAAGAGGCAAGATTATGGTGAGATTCACATTAACAACGATCGCGAAACATCACGTTAGGAAATCCGAGGATTTCCTACAATTTACTTTCGTCGCGTACTGTAGATACTTAGGTTTCAAGGTAACCATTAAAAGATTCCTAGGCAAACATGCTACATCATTAGCGAAAATGTTATCTGAAGATTCGAAAACATTGTCCAGGGCGATTGGAGTGTAATCGCAAATAAGCTGTTTTTTTTTAATAAGCTTATTTTTTTGAGTTAGAATCAGACGAGGTATTAACAATTGTTTTACAAGACGAAGGCTGGGGTATCTTAAAACATTATTCTTTACTTAATCATTATTAAGTAAGTACGGCTATCAATATCCATTTCAATTCAAGACTGTCCGTAGTGACCGTCATACATTAAGCTAAATTGTAGTAATTAATGATGCCTTTGTCATTCCTCTGTATTCATTATTGTTTCAAGCTTATCAGGAACCACTTCCCTTGTTAACCTTTAAACCACGTGGTCAAACCGCATGTGCAAATTGCAAACAGTGTTCAAGAGTGCAGAAGATACCCAGATAAGGAACTATCTTACTGACGAGCCCCTGATCGGCATGTAGCTTTAATGGCGTCATTATTGTCATATCTGATGATATTACTGTGCTATCTAGCGCATTAGACACGTCAAAGGAGTTGTTTGTTGAAGATGTTGCCGCAATAAACAGCGTGGAGAATTAATGATAATTTCTGAAAACAAAACGTATTAAGTATGCCTCATAACTCATAACCACTTAATAATGAACAATGTTAAAACAAAGATTGCAGATGTTTGTACACCTTTGCGCTGCATTTTTACAAATTCGCCATCAGTTGATCTGGGATATAGTATATAACACGTTCACCTCAATTTAGAACAAAGAGTAGTTTTCGTAAATTTAGCGGATACTAGACCCGAAATCAATTGGAAGAACCGTTCCATGGTAAGAAATGTGTTTGGTAGTCTACATCAATCAGAAGGTGCTTTTCCGATTAAAGATGAAGATAATGATTCCAATAATGGTGAGAACACTGACAGTTATTAGGTAGATTATGATAGCCATAAAGGTGAAGGCTAAGATATTTACGATAGCAGTCATAGCGAAGGAGTGAAGCGAGTAAGTGAAGCGATGGTAATGCTAATAACGATAAGACTCCTTTTAACCGCTGTCTAAAACATTACAGCCCTTCCGGTTTTTCTGAGACAATTCCGTTCTGATCTGACTACAACACTTCGTATGCATAATGAATTGCTCTCGGCGCGGCGGTCACGGTCAAGGCGCACGCGCACACCAAAGCAGACGGCTAACCGTTAGTGAAAATTATTATGAATGAACTATCTCAATGAGGAATGGTGTCCACAAGCTAGTGGTTTAGCTTAGGGAACCAGTAACGTTTCAATGGGAAACTTGATTTAGGATTCTGATAGGTTTCCAGAAAATAAGCGTTAACTGTAAGAACTAATAATTGAAATGCGAGGCGTTGTTAAGAAATAATATTTTTCTGTAAAGTTCGATTTTCAAACTAAGAGTTTTTCCCAAAATACTGCATACACATTGGGATAAAGTTAAATCTGTTGACGCAAATGTCTACGAAGGAGATTTAAAAATTCTTCTCACGTTTTATTTTCTGGATCGGGCTGCAAGAATGCAGGAACTGGAATTGATTGTCAAGATTGACTCGTTGTTAATGTGATTGGAACTAAACTGCTCGCTATTATAAAGCAATAATAAAAACGCGTGATTCTATTTTAGGCGATGCTGTTTAGAATGATACTCTTCCGTTCACAATTAATTGTCAAGTCCTTATTTGTTTTCAACGGAAGAATTTCAGACTTCGATACGACAGATAACGTCATAAATTTTGATCAGTAGGCTATTCTATAACCAAAGAATAACAAAAGAAAAGTATAGAAATTTAAAACGATGTATAAAAGTCACGAATGGATCGGCCGTCGGGTGACTTCTTAGGAGTCCTTCATCAGGGGCTGAGTGTGTTCACGATGGCGGCTCACCCACATTAATTTCATCTACGACGTCTCACGAAAGTAACAAAAATGATTAATTGTATGCAATATGGTACAATACATTTTGAGTTGCCTAAACTTAAGTACAGATCTTTAAAGTTTTTGTCAATTTCTCGAAAACTATAACATTTTGAACATTTATTAATTGTGTTATTTTATTGTCCACATGTATCCTGACTTTGGGTGGATACATTTTAACTTGTATATATAAGTTAATATAATAACCGAAGCAAAACGAGAGCGGGTCGCTAGCACCTACTATTATATATAAACATACGTATAAACAATAAAATATTTTTCAGAAGCGAAAACGCCATAAACTCTCTTCTACTCGTAATCTTTAGTTTCTCTCGTTTCAGTTGTTACGTCACAGTTGTATTTTCGTCACGACATTGGAATAAATTAATAAAAAAACTCGCCAAGGACATCAACGGAGAAGCTGCGTTAGCGCATGCCGCTCGGTCAGTTTCCGTGTCGCGTAACAGTTTCATTTAAATAATCACTTAGGTAATATTAATGAATAATGCTTTAGTTTATGGTAACAACAAACCGATATTACTGTATTTTTAATGTTGGCATTACGTGTGAAAAATGGTAATGATTAATCTTTGGTGATATTTTAGGCTACCTCCAAAATATCACAAGTATTTCCTGTTGTAAATTATCTATATTGTGCAAATTGCGGAATGATTTTACGAGTGAAATGGTTTTTCTTCCTGTTTCACGCGGTGTACGAATAAATAAATATAATATTTTCTTACATCCCGCTCTCACGTGATCATTCGTGATTATGATCATAAAGAGAACGACCCTTACATTTTACGGCACGCACTAAAAGGAGTGTTTGACTCACCTAAGGCTGTCTTTCCACTGGCGGAGACGAGCGCAGCGGTGCGAAAACGACCAATCAGATTCCTCTAGTTTCTGTGTGGTATGCGCTAGTGTGGGTACTGTATAAGGCGATTGGTCGTTTTCGCACCGCTCCGCTCGTCTCCGCCTCAGTGGAAAGGCAGCCTAATAGAACCGCTTCTGAAGGGTCGAAAGAGTCACGCGTGACGTGCGAATAAGCAGCCATTTTTATGCTAGTAACTTTGCATTGTGAAACTACCCTTAAAATGGTTGTTCACCTAAAATATCAAAAATTATACGTTAAAAATGTAACGCATGACTGCGTATACATACATATATTATATATATATATATATATATATATACACATTTCCTCGTAGTTGGTATTCGTAATCATAAATAAGAGTTATGTTATGAATTTAACATGACCTCATTGCAGATTATTAAGTTTGTTATAGGTAATTGCTATAAAACCGTTATCAATTTTTATGTTCACTATGTAGGTATTTAAACCATCGCGAAGTACTAAATTTATTATTACTACCTTTTGCCCGCGACTCCGTCCGCGTAGAAGTCGTTTATCGTGTATCCCACGGGAACTATCAAATTTTCCGGGATAAAAACTATCCTATGTCCTTCCCCGGGACTCAAACTATCTCAGACAGACATACAGACAGAGTTACTTTCACATTTATAATATTAGTAGGGATTTCGCGATAATGTTGATTAAAAGCATTTTTTTAAGCGAGTACGATTACTTCGATTATCAAGCGGAGGTTATATAAAGTGACATGGTATAATACAGGATGTTCCGCGATAAAGTGCACAAACGAATAAGTGTGAAACTAGGTACATGATTTAATCACGACATTTTTTTTTTAATTTTTATGGGGTTTACAATAATAAGTATCGTAAACTCTACGCAAAATTAAAAAAAAAAAAATTCTTTTCGTGATAAAATGATATGTAGTCTCACCCTCATTCGTTTGTGCACTTTATCGCGGGACACCCTGTATAGCATAGTAATACTTGGTTTCAGTAAACAGTACTTGACGAAGTGAACATCTTTCGGGTAACAACGATGATTATTTCGCATCGCATTCTCATTCATATTCTCAAAACGTTGCAACTTAACTTTGGTTAAAGTTTATTAGATACTATTGCCTCAGAAACTTACCATTTACTGGGATAAAAAGTATTGTATATATACGTTAGCCTAGTTGGTAGTGACCTTGCCTACGAAGCTAGCCGTCCTGAGTTCGAAACCCGGTATGGGCAAATATTTGTGTGATGAGCGCGAGTATTTTTTCCTGAGTGATGGATTTTTTATTATGTATTTAAGTATGTATTTCTCTATATAAGTATGTTTATCGTTGTCTAGTGCCCATAGTACAAGCCTAGAGCTTAGTTTGGGACAAGACCAATTTGTGTGAGATTGTCCCGTGATATTTATTTATTTACTAGCTTTTGCCCGCGACTTTGTCCGCGTAGAAGTCGTTTATCACTGCTCCCTCGGGAACTGTTCAATTTTCTGAGATAAAAAGTAGCCTATGTCCTTCCCCGGAACTCAGGCTATCTCCACACCAAATTTCATCGAAATCGGTTTTGCGGATTATCCGTGAAAGCTTTACAGACAGACAGACGCAAAAGTATGTCTACTTTCGCGTTTATAATATTAAGTATAACAACCCGCCCTCGCTTCGCTTCGGTTATAAGTATTAGTTAAAATATAATTTATGTCCACCATGAAACTTCATTCTAAATATCAGTGAAAGAATTTTAGAAATCCGATGGTTAGTTTCGGAGATTACCCCCTACATCCAAAATTATTAAGTACCTCTTACTCCTCGTCTTAAGTAAGTCGTATATCGTTTTTACCCTGGACACTATCAAATTGTCTGGGATAAAAAGGTGCCAATCCAGGATAACAACTACCTGTGTGACAATTTCATCCGAATCCGTTCAACTATTTAAGCGTGACTAAAAAAAGCATCCCAACATCCATACAAACTTTATTTAGCGTCGTCACTGGGGACAAAATTGATTTTTTTATCGAATTTCTATACAAAAACAAAAAAAAAAAACGGGCTATAGCTGGGGTTCGAACCCGCACTCTTTGCGTAGTAGGCTAACGCTCTAACCATCAGCCTATTCAGACGGAAGCAGCCGCCCCGTAATTACGAACCGTTGTGCGAGAAGTCTGCGTAAAAATACGCGGAAAACGAATTTTCCCAGACATGAGACCTAGCTAGATCGAATTTTCGCCCCCGTAAACCCCCGTGTCGATATCTTAATCAAAATCGTTGGAGCCGTTTTCGAGAACGTGAACTGAGTACAAATATATATACGCAATCCTTCCACCCGCGATTTCGTCTGCGGAGAGTCCAGTACCTTTGTTAAAAAGTACAGATAAAGTTTTCATTATCGTACGTATCATGCATGATGGGATATAAACAAATTTAAACTATACGATTTTTTAAACCCTTTTCACCTTGCTAGGGGTAGAATTTCCAAAAACGCGAAAACTCATATTTTATATATGAAGTAGTCTAGAACCGTATTTCCAAAATAACCAAACTCTTACAAATCTACACCCACAATTTCACTCCCTTAGGGTAGTATTAGTTTGTAAGCAGCAGCCAAAACCAATTTTCACGTTCCTCACTTCAAAATTGACCAAACATTACCATTAGCCTATATACCTATTTCCACATTTCTAAAATGACCAAACGTCCATACAAACTTTCGCCCCTCCCGTTTCACCCCCTTAGATGTAGTTTTTCCAAAATCACCTAAAGTGGTATTTTTTATTTGTTCATTTAGCCTATACACAAATTTCCATGTTTTTAACTTCAAAAAGTACCAACCTCCAATATTAACTTTAACCCCCCATTTCATCTTCTTAGGGGTACCTAGTTATTAAAATCATCGAAAATAGTATTTTATTTATTTATTTATAGTAGCCTATATACCTATTTCCACGTTTCTAACTTCAAAAATTTCCAAACTCCCATGCAAACTACCACCCCCCATTTCATTTCCTTAGGGGTAGTTAGTAAATATCACCAAAGTTGTTCTTTATTTGTTAACGGTAGTCTTTATAACAATTTCCACGTTTCTAACTTCAAAATTATCCAAACCCCTCTACAAACTTTTACCCCCCATTTTAACCCAAATCGCTGAAGGTAGTATTTTTTACACAAATCTCCATGTTTCTGACTTCAAAAATGACCAAACTCCCATGCAAACTACCACCCCCCATTTCATTCCCTTAGGGGTTTGCCTTAAGTCGTTTTTTATTTGTTAACAGTATTCGTTATAGCAATTTTCAAGTTTCGAACTTCTAAAAGGACCAACCACTACCCCAGAGGAACTACCACCCGCCATTTCATTCCCTTAGGGGTATTTTTTCCAAAATTGCCGGCGGTACTTTTTTTTATTTGTAAACAGTAGCCTATATACCAATTTCCACGTTCCTAACTTCAAAAATGTCCAAACCCCTATACAAACTTTAACCCCCCATTTTAACCCCTTAGGGGTAGTTTATCCAAAATCGCTGAAGGTAGTATTTTTCATTTGTAAATAGTAGCCTTTATACCAATTTCCACGTTTCTATCTTAAAAAATGGATGACTTTCATACAAACTTCCAACCCCCCTTTTACCCCCTTAGGGGATGAATTTTGAAAAATCCTTTCTTAGTGCACCCCTAGACCTCATAAGGAACTTACGTGCCAAATTTTGAATCTCTAGACCCAGCGGTTTGGGCTGTGCGTTGATATGTCAGTCAGTCAGTCAGTCAATAAGTCAGTTTCTTCTTTTATATATTTAGATATTATTAAATTAATAGGTATAGGTACCTAGTACTAGCAATGATAGAGGGGATCGGCACTACCGCCAGTGTCGTTTGTTTGGCGCTACGAGCACTAAGCTGTTACCTCGTGCTCCGTTCAAGGCGGATTACCTCTAGCCTTACGCTAGTTGCGATTTTATGCCCTAGGTCAAGACAATCCATTAGTTCAGATAGTTAGATCAGATAGGGTTTCAAAGTGGCGCGCCCTTTAAAGCCTGGGCCACACCGGATGCGTTGCGTAGGCGTGCACGTGCACGTTCGCATTCCACTGCGTTGTATAGCTGCGTCCTCAATTGAGGATTCATACTATACAACGCAGTGGAACGCGAACGCGCACGTGCACGTCTACGCATCGCAACGCATCCGGTGTGGCCCAGGCTTAAGGGAGGCGCGTATTCAGGCGTCCGTACAAATGTTGGGTTGAAATAATGTCAATCGAAAACAGCAAAATTCGGATACGGGGGCGGGGGGCGAATATATTATTCGATGACACAAAGGGGGTGTTATAAGAATAAGTTTGGGAAATCTAATGTATATATAAGCATTCATTAATTTATCTAATTGTCTCTAATTGTTAATTTAACTAAAGTTTGCTAAAAATGCATCTTCCATGATTAATTTGAAAATAAAGCTGTTTAAAACAACATACTCGTAAACAAGCCCGTTCCAATTTTAAATTTTGAGAATTTCAAGATTTACGTATAATAAAAGAACCGGGCGGTTGGGTCAACCGAGAGAGATCGAGAGGGATCTGTCAGAATGAGATAGTCTCGTTCCTACTACGGAAGGGGTATTAAACTCGCGTGGAGAGGGTACAGTCAAGGTCACAAATATGTATACATTTTAGTACCTTGTCACTTTAATCGCTGTGATATTCATATATGGCAGTTTAAACATGACAGTAAAAAGACAAGTTACTAAAATGTATACATATTTATGACCTTGACTGCAAATGGTTATCTAATGCGCGTGCTACACGGTTTCAAACCACAGTTTCAAACCAAGTGACCTTGGTAGAAGCGAGCGGCTACACGGTTTCAAACAGTTTGTTTGACATCTGCCAAGGGCGTTTAAGGTCATGCGAAATTTGGTTTAAAACCACTGTCTACACGGTTTCAAACCACCAGTTTTAAACCATTGTTTGAAACCGTGTAGCCCACGCATTAATTCTATAAAGTATTTAAATCTGACCCAAATTTGTTTGTGGTTAACTAGCTAATTACTAACTATTTATCTTAAAATTAAATTTGAGATTTTTACAACGAGCCCTTTTTGATGTCACACGATATGGTAATTTACAAAACTTTTTTTTAATTTTCTAATTTACCCCCAAAACTTCAAACATGGGGCCACTGCCCCATGTTTGAAATTCATTTATTTACGTTACCCGTTCGTGTTTGGGTCCCCGATTTACATATGTGTACCAAAGTTCAACTCAATCGGTCCAGTAGTTTCGGAGCAAACTGGCTGTGTCAGACGGACAGACATACACACGAGTGATCCTATAAGGGTTCCGTGTTTTCAAATTTGAGGTACGGAACCCTAAAAATTAGATAGATATGCTTATTTTTGTACGTTCATTTAGTATAAGATAGGTACCTATGCATCAGAAGCGGGATCATCCGATATTGTAATCGCGAAAACTACATTTTCTCTAGCGAAAGCAAAAATATAAATAGGCAAGATGTGTGGAGACGGTAGAGCTATTCGAAGAAACCTCTGCGCATAAGTACTTTAAATAAAATAACATATTTTCTGTGATAAAACCGGTATTCAATTATTTTGTTCAAATAAAATGAACATCAAGTTATATTGTCCAATTTTAGGATCACTTCGGTGTATTTTTAGAAGTGGGTGTTCGCTTTGCATACAACGTGCATTTTATGCGCTTAAAATATCTCCTGGTGTTATTCTTTAAAGTGGCAATGGTTACTAATGGTTAGTTCGTTATCGAACTCTACGTAGTACCAACTAAATCTTTGGAAGTGTTCCTCGCATATCAGGGTTCGATTCCCAGCGACTGCACTAGAGAATGACTGTCTGCTTGAATACGAATATGTCATTACTTTAATGTATTATTCATATAAACTTGTTTTAGTTAAATAGCAATCGGTCAAATCGAAACAATCATTTTTCCACCTCGGCCACGCGATTCTGACGCCTTATCACAATGAACACTCGACCATCCACGTCTCAATAATAATTACAGCAACCTGTAAACCCAAACGCATAATATCACACGGCCGATATATACCGATAAAGACCACGCTAAAAAAAACAAACCTGACTCCATCACGTGTATGGTTCACTTCACTAAATAAAATTAAAAATAAAAAAGCCAGAGACAACACGCCTATGCGGGAACTAGAGGAACGACTGGCAGGTCAGTCGGCAGCCGCGGCGCGCGCAGAACGCGCGTGCTAAAATTCCCGCCAAACTGTGTTCGATTTTGAAACTTTATTTTTACGCTGTGTTTCAGTGAATATTTTTGAAACAAAAGGATTTTTGAGAATCGGTAAGTGAATTTAATAATTTAGAGCCGAATAACTGTTATGTGTTCGTTGTGTTACGATTGTTTGGAAACTTATAAATGTATCGGCCTATTTGGGAATGACCACGGATTCTGAAGTTCCTGTTTTCAGTTAGTGCAGTGATAACGCCACAAAACCTATAGGTACGAGGCACGTTATACATATTGACGACTTGTTGGCGCGGTAAAATATACAAAATATACCTAATAAGTATATCTGAGCAGTGCTTAACAATATTGTATAATAACCTTGAATTAAATACAGCACAGACGTCGATCGCATTATAAAAACAAAATAACTCCTTTTGTTTTTAAGCATTAAATATTTATATTTAAGGTGTGCGTTAAAACATGAATATACCGCTTGTAAACACGTGTGTAACTAAAAATGTAATAACAAAAACCTTACCACAGAACATTAGGTAGGTACACTTTATTAAATGTGCTCATATTCCGCGGTATTGGTACCTTATCGTTTATAGTAATATGTTTAGCTGAAACGAGGAAACTTCTTTAATACGGTGAATAGTCGATTTTATACAGGCAGTTTTATGAAAAGGAGAAACTACGTAAAAAGAAGGCTTTGTTTTATTATCCTTTATTTTCTTTTATAATTGGTTTTCGATAGTACTTATTAAGTACATTCTAGCGTCCCGCCCCGGCTTTGCAAGGGTAGAACTAAATTAATAAATAACTTATATAGCCTACAACCTTCCTAGATAATCCCTTTATCTTTTGATTGAAATCGTTTGAAGTTTTCGAGATTAACCCGAACAAACGCATACTCAGCGCGGCAAAGGACTTTAATATGTAGAGATGATTATTTAGAGATGATGATGCTACAAAATCTATATTAATTATATACGTATAATGAAGGAACGTGTTTCGATATTTGTACTTTAAAATCTTTCAAAGTAAAAAAAATACCGTTTATTTCATTCTTGTAGGTGCCTACTTAAAATTAATTAATGTAGTTATAGGTAGGTAAAGTTTCTATAAGTACAAACAAACACTAGCTAACTAACTCCATGTACAGTATGAGAATTGTGAACCGGTGCTAAATAAGAATTACGTATGATATTTGTTATGGACTATTAAGGCCGTTTGCATGTTGCTATGTTGCCTGATAAATATTGCATAAAGTTTTAAATCCTTACTAAAATCTGACTTCTCGACTAAATTATGCCCTCAACAGTTAACACGTTTCTAAGAAAATTAAGCAGATCCAAATATATCTTCGACTCCATCTCGCTCGTCACTCACTATTATCCGTCAGATACAGAAAAACATTTAACATAAAAAAAATACATACATACAGTCGAACATAGAACCTCCTCTTTTTTTCAAGTCTGTTAAAAAACACTCGACGAATAACGAGTGTCCAACTTTTCAGACAGATGAAGGAGTTGAGTTCAGACAATGAAAACATTCAACCTTGAAATCCCGTTTAAAGCTAAGTTCTTCAAACACGGCCGCACGGGTCTAAATTAAATTAATCCCAAGATAACATCGTACTTTACACCGTCAACATTCTTAAGTATCCCTTGTAGGGAACAGTCATTTGAGCCTTAGATACAAGTCCCTATCATGTAACAATAAGCTAATAAAAGCATCGGATACTCAAATGGGATAGGCATTAGATTTACGGACGTTTATATAGGCCTTTGTGTAAGATGTTTAAAAGACTATCCACAGGTGAAAAAAAAACCTAGTCTAGACCGCCGTGCAACAATAGTGCAGGTAGCGTTAGGCATAAAAAGGAATGTCGATAAAGTAATGAAACAAAGAAAATAAATAGCGTGGTATTTTTTAATTCCAGTATTTTATAATTAATTACTATCGAAATATTAAATTAGGATATTGAATTATTAACATAAAATATTAATTCATCAAATGTATATATATTACATTACAATAAAATAAAGTTATCGACATGTTACCACCCCTACGGTAACTGACTTTTATTGCCCGACTCGCCAGTTAGATTTGCGGATACTATAAGTGGCAAGGGCAACTTAAGTCATCATCATCATCATCATCATCAGCCGCAAGACGTCCACTGCTGGACAAAGGCCTTCCCCAAGGTTTTCCACAACGATCGGTCCTCTGCTGCTGTCATCCAGCGGTTTCCCGCGACCTTTATCAGATCGTCGGTCCACCTTGCGGAAGGCCTGCCGACATTTCGTCTCCCGATCCACGGTCGCCACTCTAGATCCTTTCCGCTCCAACGGCCACTTAAGTATGCAAGTGCATATGCATGCATATGTTACTCGTAACACACTACTGTAGGTACTTTTCAAAAGTTAATGGACTATACCTTAGCATGTACTTCCATTGTGAAGGCTTCAGAAAAGGAGTTAAGAGGGCACATATGCTAAGTCGGTAGTGTTTCTCAATAACCATGACAACTATGTGTGTTCTTTGGATATAAGTATTAAACTTGATAATTTTTCAAGTACACGGAAGCACTAAATTGGCAACTCCAAATCCTCGTGCCAAGTTATATTAGCTTCTTAAACAACTTAAATTTTGGAAATAGATCGCTTCGACAGACGGTGCTAAAGTGCTGACTGTCTAAGAATCATCTATAGCATATATTAGCTCTCATGTTAAGTTGACACTGGTGTTTTTACCGATTATGTTAAACAAGAACAATGGCTACTTTTATCGGAATTGTTGACGTCATAAACGCTAAATTCAAACCGCATCTTTTTGATTGGTATCATTATTTTACAGTAGACATTTTACGACCACAACCAATAACTACTAAGTAACTGCATAAAGTGTAAACTGCGTACTATAGACAGGTAATTTTTATTGTTTTCCGTTTAACAAAAGATATTAACTCGTGTATGTCAAGCAACGAACGAATCGCGCCTATTTCTATCAGACGTCATAAAACCTGAATTGTTTTCCATACAATTAGCACTGTTACATGGGTGATGACTTTTAATTTTTTTCGTACACGTCAATTGGCATTTACGTACGAATTGTTCATAGGTTATACGCTAGTAACGTAATATTTACAAAAAAATTACATCATGCTTCTGTTGCGGCCACGAGGAACCCAAAATGACAATGAAATGTTTCGTTAGTGAGATTGGTATCAAATTTTCAATAGTAGGTAACATGAAATATAATTCATAGGAAAGGAGGTTTATGTGACAATAATTGGGAGATTCTTTCTCGTATGTCAGCTCAGAACCGCAGTGAACGTGATATAGCTGAATAATATCGATGATGGCAATGTTTCAATATACCGTCAACTTCAACCATGAGCATAACAATACTTTCTTAACAATAAAACTGGCGAATCTTTAAGAAGCATATTACCATTACTTTATCGAACTTAGAACCATTCATAAGATGATAAAGGCGGTGCATGCTATGACTTCTGAATTTTATTTGTATAACCATCGTACTTAAAGTCGAGTGTGTTACTTACAGAGAAAATGGAATCTTTTGTAGAGTTGTTAACCAAAAGTCTATTTGAACAAAGTGTTATCACAGCCCATACTTGTATCGGTCGTACAAACCAAAGTAAAGAGACCACAGTTGTAGTTTCGCAAAAGAATGCAGTTAGGAACAGAATTAGAATCTTTTTCTTATTATTGAACGGGTATGTAAATTATTAATTGAATAAAATTGTCCCGTACGTACGTTCATAGTTTGAAAGCACTGGGCGGAACCACGTAAGTGTTATTATTGTTCTGTGGCGGAAATGCATTGAAGCAGAGCGAGGTAACTTGGTGCGACGCGACCTAAGTCGCTTATTATGAAATTGATCGAATCAAAACGCACTACGCAGCAGTAGATCTGACGCGTCGCGTCACTCTGCTGCAGTTCAGTTTAGCCCAGTGCGGTCCAACCGTAAGACGGCAAAGTGATTGATTGATTCAAGAAATACAGACAAATCAAAAGGGTTTTCAAATATAACGTAATATAACGGATAAACGGTTAACACTCACGATTATAAGCCGGAACGACCCGACATGTTTCGGACTCGTTACGAGCCCTTCATCAGGGGATGAGTGCGTTCACGACGGCGTTGCACCCCGCACTGGGTTTCAAGTTTACAAACCAAACCTCCAAGTCCTCCAAGTCAAGGCGTATTCTCGAAAATGAAAAATGATATGCACACTTCTCGGATAGCTTAGTTGTATTTCAACACCTGCACTAAATTTAACATTTTCTTCTAACAATGGACTATACTCATATCATAATATCGATCTTAATCAGACCAATAATAGAGTTGAACTTTACTTGAAATTGAGGGAGCTAAATAAGAGTATAATACGAGGGCCATGCCAAAAGAAATTAGATACTCTTTACTTATTTGTTGTATACTGGCATGTTACACACCGTCGTGAAGGTAGGCTATTTGTTAAAATTTTTGAATATGGAACATTTTCGAAATCGATTTTATTTATTTTTTAATTTAAATTTTTCGGATGTTAATCTGGCGGGAACTTGTTTGCAACAATGGAGCTCACTCGACGTGATTTTTTGTTATGATTTACTATGACTATAAATAAGGTTTAAAGCCGCAAAAATGATGACATTGCTTGTTTACGAGCTACAGTTTTCAATTGGTTTGCTGAATTTAAAAATAAAACCGTCTTCAAAAACCAACTAACAAGGATTAAATAAAGACCGGCCTCCTAGGAGTCCTAGGAATAGCCAATTTAGTGCCTAATAGGTACATGAAGTATATCTAAGCCGGTGTCAAGTAGGTATACACAATAGCAATGACACCATGATTCTTGCCACCGACTTCGATATACTTCATGTACCTATTAGGCACTAAATTGGCTATTCCTAGGACTCCTAGGAGGCCGGTCTTTATTTAATCCTTTTTAGTAGGTTTTTGAAGACGGTTTTATTTTTTTGTTAAAATTTTTTTTTGTCGCTTTTTAGTGATGCACCTAATATTATTATGTGATAAAGCACATAGACATAAGAAACAATAGCCTTATACCGATTTCTCATCACCCTTAACAAAATGTCGCTGTCCAAGATGCAGGGCCGTTAATCATTGAGGAGTTCTCCCGGTACTTCACCATCAGTTGCACTTTACCACATGCATTATACTGAATATAAAAGTAGCTTCATGTTCTTAATAAAGTGGGCGCGCGGTGAAGGACCACCAGATCCTATGACCTGGATTATGTGGGCCAGAAGGCGGAAAAGCTCTTACTAGCCCTGACCAACGAAAAATGACGACGTGCGTGAAAATAATATAGAAAGGAAAAGATAGAACTCACCGCTTTACCGCAGGCGTCCGGCTCGCCGGAGCAGTCAGGAGTCGTATTTTGTTCAGTCAGTTCCGTCTCAGTCGATTCGTTTATTTTCGTTTGTCAGGTCACTGGTTTTATGTTATTTTTGGAAATTAGTAAAAATATAGTATATTGCGAAAATCTGACATACTCTGTCCGCCCAAAACATGAAAACCCATCAATAACAAAAAAAGAAATTTGAAAATTTTATTAGCGGCTAAGCGGCGAGCAAGAAAAGAAAGGAGGCTGAATTATGGCGATAACATAAAGAAATCTCATTGCTGGCGTCAATCACTTACAACTAAGGAGTTCCGGTGGTCATCTCTGGTCTTCATCATCAGGTCCTCTTCACCAAGAGGTGATTTTGTAATGCAATTTTTTAAGGTCTTGCAGGTAATACGAAAATCGCTGTATGCGTGCCTATAACTTTTGAGGATTTCCCTCGATTCCTCATGGATCCCATCATCAGATTCTGATTTCGTGACAATGGGACCACCTTTCAAACAAAAAATAATTTTCAAAATCGGTCCACAATTGACGGAGTAATCGTGTAACAAACATTAAAAAAAAAAAAAACATACAGACGAATTGAGGACCTCCTCCTTTTTTTGAAGTCGGTTAAAAAGAGGACGGGGAAGCTTTGAAGATGAGGCAAAGTCAGGTCGGCCGCCAACCGCGGTTACTTAAGAAAACGTTGAAGCTGTCGAGAAAAATATTCGTGAAACAGACGAATTACATATGTAGAGCTTGAGCGAGAACTGGGCATTGGATCAGCAGCATTACAGTTTATCATTCACGGACATCTGTCTTTGGAGAAGCGTTGTTCGAGGTGGGTTCCGCACAAAATTAACGATGAGCAGAAAAAAACGTCGTGTGGATTGGTGCAAATTTATGATTGATAAATTCGACGCTGGTGAGAAAAAGAACGTTTATGATATACTGACAGGTGACGAAACTTGGTTATATAACCTTAACAAAGGTTTATCCTGAAACAAAGCGACGGTCCAAGGTATGTTGCTTTGAAGATGAGCCGACTCCAACGAAATGTCGTCGTGCACGAAGCACACAGAAACAGATGGTCGCTTCATTTTTGTGCAAGACGGGACACATTGCTACTGTAGTGCTAGAGGACCAAAGAACAGTCAACTCCGAATGGTATGTAACAGTGTGTGCCTCAAAAGTGTTGTCAGCTTGGTGCGACAAGCGGCCGCAGTCAGGAATCCGGCACCTGTTTTGGCATCACGACACCGCACCGCACATTTCTGCTAGAACACTCGACTATTTCCATTCAAAAACGTGTCTATCCTGCCTCATCTGCCATATTCTCTTGAGATGGCACCTTGTGATCTCTTTCCAAAAATTAAAGAAAAATGAAAGGGCAATCGGTTTGAAAGTAATGAAGATGCCCTGGCAGCTTACAATTTTGAGATTTCTGAGGTGTCTAAAGAAGAGTGGTAATTGGTATTTTCCAAGTGTTTTAGACGCATGGAAAAGTATAGGTATTCGTGTCCATGGTGACTATTTTGAAAAAATAGATACCTTTAATAAATAATAAATTTTGTAATGTTTGAAAACCTAATTTCTTTTGACATGACCCTCGTACCTATTAATGCTATTATAAAGTAAAAAAAAATAACCAAACCTTTCATTTGTGACGGAATTTATCTTACGTATATAAATTTTTAAATTAAACTATTCAAGAATTCACTGTGCATTTTTATTAAATTCCGACGCTAAATAACGGATTAGTATAAACTGGTTTCCAACTGGATGCACCTGCTTTAGAAATAACATAATATTTACACAATATTTATCACCATTGACGCACATACAATAAATAAATGCAGTGTAAACTCTATATAGCGAAATTGAAGGGACCGGGTATTTTATAGCGTTTTAAAGAGTTCTCGTTAAACGGAGAGTAAAAGAAATATAATTTTACAAAAAAAATCGTCAATACACATCGACTTTCTTTTACTCGCCATTAAGAAAATAATAACGTAAAGACAACCTATGACAATAAGAGGATAGTAGGGAAGTACTGCAAACACTGGGCCCGCGTGGGAACTATAGCCCAAACCCTCTCATTGTGAGTGGAGGCCTATGCCCAGCAGTGGGACGTATATAGGCTGGATTATTACTATTATTGCATAGAGTTTACAATAATTGTTATTGTAAACCCCATAAACTTTTTATAGAAATTTTTATTTCCGTGATAAAATCACATATCACCCTTATTCTGTGCACGTTTCAATTATTTATAAAATTAATTTAATTTTTTTTTACTAAAAAGTTAGCAAAGCAAGCAACTTATACAACTATGCCAAATTTCAAGTTGATAGCTTTCTTGAGTAGTTGCTGAGAAAAACTGCTGTGACACACCATAAGGGTTCCTTTTTTACCATTTTGGTACAGAACCCTAAAAGATAACAGAAAGACAAAATGAAGGGGAATTGCATTATCTCGCTCGGACAAAGGATGTTTGTTTGCTTTGAAAATACACGAGATGATACATTACGTTGTTGGCTAACCGAACGGTACGTGCTTAAACCGTGGTGCGTAGATTGGATATATTACATTACATGAAACCAGGTGGTTTACGTACAATACATACTATATATTAGACAACGTGCAGAACAATAATGATGCAGAAAACATGGATACTCTTATGAGTTATGTATGACAAACAGCGGATGTTTATATAGTTACAAAGCCCGAGCCTAAGGACGAAACTAATCGATCGATAACATCTATAAGTTATGTCCTATGTCCAAATCCAACTAAAATTATTTTAAAAGGAATGTTTTTTTCAGTAAATCAGTAAATAATGAAAGCTACGCGTAGGTTAATTGATAAGTAATCAATAAATAAATATGAATCGAGCTTTCCAACGAAGTTCAATATCATAGATATGACAAACTTCCTTCGCGTTATCTTTATGCGTCTGCACATAGCGTGCGACGTTGATGGATTGCGTCGTCAATTGCCGAGGGTGTGTCCTATCTAGCCAATAACGTTTCTTCGCTACCGAATTGAGTCGCACAAAAAACTACAAATAAGGAACTCAGCAAGATAAAAACTTTTTGTTGTAATAACATAAAATTAAGTACAGAGCAATAGCGTAGCTTGGTGTAGTGTTTTTAAGTCTCGCTTTCTATGTCATACTAACACTAGTAATAAGATTTCATTATTTACTAACCATGTTATGGACTTAAGTCTGAATTAAATGTTTTTTTAATAGCACATAAAACTACATTTGGGTTTGTACTTCTCTCACTCGCTCTCATACGCTCTTATACTATAGTATCCGCAAAAGTGGCGAGTCGGGTCATAAATAATCAGAATCATGCTATCTCTTTCACACCTGCACGGCACTTTTTTTAAATAGTCTGACTGACTTTACCCGAACCTGAAATACTTTTTATACATCTTGCACTGCAGATATGGAGGAAAATGACTCCAGAGCGAGCTCTAGGGGCCGTATTAATAAACTCATCTCGACTGATACCCGTCTCAAGACACGTCAAAGTAAACCTCAATCCAAAGACTGACATTTTTGAGGCATCTTGTGACGGGCATCTTCTCATCTTAACATCTTTGGCCATTTCTTTTGACCCCGATTTTAGCTGCCAATCGTCCATATAACACGCACGTATATCGCATAAGTATTGATGACTGTTTTTGTTTACATGACACATTTTAACCTAAGAATGTGCATGATCAAATTACCGCAATTATACCTAGGTATTGTTTATACCTAGAAAATTGATTCACAAGATCCGTTGAAAATAATACTCATTTGTGAATAAAAGTTGGAATTACTCCAAACGCTGAATGATTCACAGAAGGGACAAAGAAATTAGGGCGATGCACTGAAAACGTACCAGACTTGTCCTTTCGTATCTTTGTTAAAACACATGTAACTAATAAAATATATGTTTAAGGCTCTTCGATACTTTTGAGAAACATAATATAGAACATCACATTTGTAATAAATTAAGGGTGAATGTTAAAAAAAGTACAATTTCCGCTAATATATATATAATACGTTCTTTTTAAAACAGCTCATCTTTAATTGCTTTAAAACGTGCTCCGTTTCCTAAGCTATTTAGGTTTTTACGACTAGCCTTTAAAATGTAAAAAGCATCAACCCGCACTCGTTGTCTATACTACTGCAATCCTTAACTCCCCATTAATAAAGCTCAAAGTAAAAGTTAATCCAGCTGGATTAGCAATTGCACTTTGCAAGCGGCATCACATTCCTATTGCATACGTGACTGACTCCCCCGTCCGTGGCATTTTCCCCAAGAGCAAATAGTTGAATGGTAAATTCAATCATCATAGGTATATATTTATATGAACAGTAGACTTATCTACAGTGTACAGTGGAAATTAATCAAGTAAAATAACTAGAAAATATACAGGGTGACCTCGAATTGGTAATACAAAATACTTGATTATGATTCAGTTAATCACTAATAGTGTATTGCATTAACTCAGTTGTTAAAGTTAGCTTTCCTTAATTATCGTTAATTTTCTAACAAAACAAAATAATAAAAATAATTTAAAATCCCAAGTGTGGTTAACCTACATGACGTCATGCATATCTGTCGTACAGACAAGGAAATTGATTCTCGCGCCATTTTGTACTCTGTCACAACAACGACGGAGATAATGACAGTGGACATTCAACGTGACGCACTGCCACCCAAAGCGACAAGGAACAAAATGTGTCTCAATTTCCATTCCTGTATCTATCACTCGATGTTATTAATAAACTAGGTGCTGATATCCATCCAACCCTTTAGTTTTAAGTAGGTACCCTAATAAATTATCTGATAAAGTGAATAACTGAATAATGAGTGAATTATTAAAAATAATTTATTGTTGAATAACGTACAGTACAAAATACAAAATTGTAAAACTTAAACAACTTTTAAAATGTGCTCAAAATGACCCCCGCCTTCTTGGATACATAACTCTGCCCGTCGCCTATGATTGTCTTTCAATCTGTGGAGAACAAATTCATTGGTTTTTACATTATTAAATGCCTCAACTATCTTTTGGCGAAGTTCACCCACAGTATCTGTTTCCCGTGCGTACACTCTCCTTTTTATTTCGCCCCACAAAAAGAAGTCGAGAGGTGTGAGATCAGGGCTTCTAGGAGCCCAAGCGACTGGGCCACAGCGTCCAATCCATCTCCCAGGGAACTCTTGGTCCAAGTAGCTTCGCACACGCAGGGAAAAATGAGCTGGTGCCCCATCCTGCTGGTAATACAGAGCCTCCAAATTTTGCTGCGGCACCTCTCGTAGCAATACCGGTAACACATTTCTCAGGAATTCTTCATATTTCGGTCCATTTAAATTTCCGTCAATGAAATGAGGACCAATCAAACAGTCGTTCAGTATTCCTGCCCAAACATTTACCGAGAAACGTGTCTGGTAGGAGTCCCTGCGAGTTACGTGAGGATTTGCTTCACGATCAGACCACCAGTGTTCATTGTGAACGTTGAACATGCCTACTCTTGTAAATGTTGCCTCGTCGGTCCATAAAATGTTCAAGTGTAGATTTTGCAGTAGCCAACGACAAAATTGCACTCTTCTAGGATAATCGGCTAATATGATATCCTGCACCCTTTGGAATTTAAACGGATACTTTCCTTCAGCATTCAGTAATCGCCAAATAAACCATTGGCTCGTTCCGAATCTTGCGGCAGCGTCCCTTGAGCTCGCCTCTGGGTGGTGGCTAAAATAATCGAGAACTCGTCTCCGAAACGTCTGCGAGTACCGCGGCCGCCGGCCCGGAGCTTGAGCGTTGTAATATTGTACCTGCGATACTTGGTTCCGTGTTCCTTTTCTTTTGATTTGTAGCTTATTTTCATCTTTTTACGTATGTCCTGATCATCTTGCGGGCGCGATCTTCAGCCGCCGCGCATGATTTTTCTTATTAACGGTTATTTAGATTCAGCTCGTAGTCAATTTATTCCTAAAATCGGGTCTTTACATTAAACCGTTTGGTAAATATAACATACTAAATAAAACCGACCGACTTCGGGAGCTTCTATTTCTCTTAAGAAATAAAATTGCGCGATGAAGCAGGCTTCTAGAATACTTACGTACTTTTTCCTCTTGGATTCTTGTTATTATAATATTATTTCCTCGTTTACGTCTGATATTTTGCACTTTTCGTTTATTTTCATACATTTGACAATATTGTTATTTTCGTTGTCAAGACAGCGGGCAGAGACAATATATTAGTTTTCATGCTGTACCATGGAGTAAATATTATTGTTTTGCTATAGAAATGCTACCTGGCATCTGTAATTTTGTAATTTTATGAATTTAGAATTAGTAATTAAAAAAAGCTAGATCACCAGGGTATATAAACGCTGGCTCTGACTAGAGCGATCAGTTCTCTCTTCGGTTCCTGAAAAGGAAGTTTGAAATCGGCCTTGTGCGGGGCCAAGTAAGGCCCCGCACCCTAAGAAGCCCTACGTTAAGAAGTCTCTACGTCCTGCTCTTCGAAAAAGTATCACTACGCTCCGTACCTACTCCTAGTCATTCTACGTGTACTCTCACTTCGGTTGGCATCTCTGGAAGTCTCCACTCCTGCCTACTCCTGTGCCTGAGCTCCAAGTCGCGGGCTCCTATCTTCGTGCTGCTTCATTGGTTTTCATCCTGGGCACCCCTACGGACACTCGCCCACCTACGTGATAGAACTTTATCCTACCTACCTACTCCCTTCTCCTTCTTACTTCCGTCTAATCTTTTACCCTGGTGATTTCTCGTGTTAGGTTATTTTAGTTAATATTCTACCGGTAATTCTGTGAAACATAGTCATACATACTAAGTGTTAAATAAATTTCCTTTTCCTATTATTTTGCTTACTTTCTTTTTCTCTAAAGTTTTCTTCAACGTCTGTTACCTGATCTTCTGAGCCTTCGGAAGATCACGTAACACGACAGCGTGCACTGGGACAGTAAACTGTCCAAAATCTCTTAAGTTTTGGACAATGGAGTTTATTAGAACACGAGTAGGAGTTGGGCAGTCAGGGTGTCGTTCATGAAACAATGCTTGAGTTCGTACGGTACTTCGTGACGTAAAATAAAAAGATAACATATCCATTCGCTGAATATTCGTATAAGGATAAGCTCGGGGCATTTTGTTTAATTACTATCTTAATTAAATACGAAAATTCTTACTTTCTTTGACAAGACAAGTGACAATTTACTAATCAAGATACGCTATTATCATAAATGATGTGTCAGATAACGAACCAAAGAGGAAAGTGTTCATTTGAAATACTTTAAACCTCTTTCATTTTAAAGGTAATGGTAGGGTAACCAATTTAAGCAAAAAAAAATGGGATAATTAGAAAACTTAAAAAAAAGTACTTATGTTTTAAAATTAAGCGTGAGACCTCGTAGAAGCGATTGGTTTAGGGAAGCTCTCTGTAGTACTTTGAATTTGTATTACCAATTCGAGGTCACCCTGTATAGTGTATAGGTTAACTATCAAAACAACCATAATTTTAAGCTTTGTGGAATAATCTATACTTATGCTTTTTTAAGACCAACCATCTGGTAAAGATCACGGGAAGCCGACGGATGCGAGTAGTACAAAACCAGGATCGTGGAGATCCTTGGCGAAGGCCTATGTCCGACAGTAGACGTCTTTCACTGATATGATGTGATGATGGTGCTAAAAACTGTGGTGGTAAACTGTGCTCTGTCCAAAACAGTGTTCATAAATAGTAGAAGTTTTAACATCACATCCATGGCCATTAATTAGTTCTGGTTTACCAGAACTAATTAACTTAAGTTATTAAATCATGTAAACATTGTGCATAATATGTTGTCTAGGGGACACAGTTTATGTAAGAAAACATCAAAACATTTTTATGTTACTTTTCCACCGTGACGTTCGAGGTTTTATAGGTTTTATTAATAGTAATTTTTTAACACGTTTTGATGCAGAACCAAGAATTATTTTATGTAATGCTATATTAATTATTGTCGTCGTTATGGAACATTAAAAAAAAATACTATCACTTGAGTTGAGGCGCTTCTTTCAAAAGTAGCATTCTCTTGGGAAGCGCTGGTAAACTCATTGGTAAAAATGCCCACATGGCCTACTAACAGATTATTTTTTATTATTCACCGATAATTACCTATTCACTGACACTTAACTAAAGCGGAATGACATTGGCAAGGATATTATCTGATAATCTTTTAATGATCATTATATGAACTTCGGAATAACCCGAGGCGTGTAACCGGCGTGCATCGCCGTTGTGAATAACAGCACAGTTACGAAGTAATCACACCAATTAAGTAATGTATTCATTATTAGCGCAAACTTCGACATACACACGTTAATTCGATACGACGTTTTTATGCGTAATATCGAACCAGAGAAGCAAATATGTAGGAAATCTCATTACACCGACGTGTAAACTGACCAAATCAACCAAAGCGATCTACAACCTGGGTCCCAGGGTCTACAATGGTATCCCCAGTTACATAAAACAAGTGCAGGGTTCACATTCCTTTTGCACTCAACTTAAAAAATGGCTGATAAGTCAGGCGTTCTATGACATGAATGAGTTTTACTGTCATAAATAACCTACCCACTAACTTATTTAAATTTTGACTTTGTTTGTTGTTAGTGTAAGTAGAAAACCAGACATTGTAATAAAAAAGAACAATAAAAATAATAAAAATTATATAAATAATAATTATAACAAATAATAATAATAATCATAATAAATTGACATGTAATATTTTGATATTATAAATAAATGAGTATGAGTATGAGTATGATACATCTCTATAGATTTTCACCGTTTCTTTTTATAGTGTCATATTTTGTCAAAAAAAATATCCTGGTCACGGCACCGCTGACCTTGAGTCAGTAAAATATTACGATTACTAGTATTAACATGATCGATGCAGACTTTAACACAAATTATAAGCTCTAATATGATGGCTGCATAATCATTTGAAAAAAAAATATTATAAAAGGTGTATTGAAGTTTTTAATAAGAAAGTTAATAAACGTCTCGTTACATTTACATAACAAAAAACGTTAAAAATTGAAAATACAAAATAATGAAAAGTTTCCTTGAGAAAAACCTCGTCTAGGTTACGAGAAAATTACTGCTTGGTATTGATATTGAGTTAGGAGTGAATCGGCCGTGTCGCTTTATTTTCGATTCACGTAACCTCGCCCAGAGGAAACAAAAATAAAATAATGCGTGTAATTTAAATAAAATATAGCAAACGTCATTAAATTGAAAGTAACGCATTCCTGTGTATGTAAGCAATTATTATTTGGATCTCGAGTCATATTATCACAGACTTGACTCGTTTCATAATACACTGTTATAATGAAGTAACGTCAAATCAAACGAAATAAATTATGTATATCGAAATATGGTAATTGAATCTTAGCGACAACATTTTAAGGTGCAAGGTTATTTTCCTTAAAATCGCAAAATCGTAAGTAAGTATCTAGCTTAAAGCAGGTTCGATTTAAAATAAATTTATAGGTGTACTGGTATTTAATAGCTTTCAGCAAATAATAATATAAGCGTAAATAGTGATAGGTTAGACAAGCAACAGGGGATCCATAATAATGAATAGCTGTTTTGGGTGGCAGACACAGGAAGGTCGACGTAGACCACGATCCGAACACGTGTGGCGAAGCTCTGTGGAGAACGAACTCAGATCCGTTGGACTGGAGTATTGCCAGCAGAGTTACTAAGGAACAGGGCTTAATTACAGTAATAACAATAAGAATACCCATCAGTTTCTAAAAGAGTTGGTGCCCTTTATTCTTATTATCAAATTACTCGTATCAATATTATATTACCACAGTTTCCCCTTTCCGTTGCATTTCAATGATAACGTAAGTTCCCATAAAAATGTATATTTTAATTTGCAGTATGAGTGTAGGTACTAGGTAGGTGTTACTAATGCATGTTGCTAGGCTGTTATTTAACAAATATTATTTACGTCGCATCTCTTTCATTATTTGGTATGTCAAACGTAAGAGATGCAAGATCAACATTTGGCAAACATGGCCAAGTGAAGTGCCACCATAAGATCATAATAAAATGACTTAAGTATTATTATAGGCACAATAAAGAAACACGGATTAGAAAACCGCGTAGAGTATAATTTTTATTATAGTAGTGAGCACTGTCAAATTACCACTCATGACTATAGTTGTAAAAAAAATTACCTACTTATAACATACACAATTGTTTTTAAGTAATAATTATTATTTCGTCAAGTTTTTCGCTGTTTAAAAAAATTGCCTTAATGAATATGAGACATCTTAAAAAATATTACATATGCGAAAGTGAATTTGTTGGCTTGTGCTTCTTTTACATAAAAGAGCAACGGCTTGACATGATTTTTGCACACAGGCAGTCAAAAGGTCGGAGAGTATCAGATATGCTACGTTTTATCCGAAAAAATTACAGTTCTTGCTGAAATAGCTATGAACGAATTCATAAAGACGCGGCGAGTCGTAGAAAAAAGTTAGTCATTTGTGTTATAAACTCATACAATCAGACAAAATCATTTTCTGGAGTTGCAAGTGCATATTGTGAACTGCCTGCAATTTACGAAGACGACCTACTGCGCTGCACACGATTGCACAACCGCTTGAAGTACTAGGCGAGTCGCCGCATAGTTTACAAAAGTGTGTTGATGTTAATGCTAAGTGCAACACAGCGAATACCATTTGCTTAGTCGGAGAAAGTTTTGTGGTTTATATTCAATGAACTTTATTTTTAAAAATAATATAATATAAGCAAGCAATATAAATTGTTTTTCTTTTCTTTCTTTTTTCAAACATTTTGAATGAGGGCGATGACCGGAGAAACAATTATCCCAGAAATGTTTTAATTACTTGCATACATTTCGTATATCAACAAAGTCCTAAAATTAAAAATCAAACAGAAAGTAAAAAAGGAAAACTGAATATACCAGGAAACGGCAGGGCAACGTAGATAACAATGAATGAAGTTTCAAGATCAATTTTCTAAGAACACACATGCAGCCTGGGAGACTATTCATCGTTCTGTTCCCACTGTGATTACAATTACGATGATAGGCTACAATTACGAAGGACCAGACACAAGCACAAGGAAGGTATACTAGTTAGGAATACAGCAAAATCTAGGGCTTATTTTATCATTCAACACATCTTGGAATCACTACATAGTATAAAACAAAGTCGCTTCTCGTCGTCTGTACCTTTGTATGTATGTACGCTTAGATCTTTCAAACTACGCAACGGATTTTAATGCGGTTTTCACCATCTGCTAGATAATTTTTCACGAAAGGTTTATGTATATAATAGTAGGTACCCGGAGCGAAGGTAGGGCGGGTCACTAGTTTCAACTAACTATTAAACTTGTACATTATGTGAAAGTACATATGCGTACCATACAAACATTAGTAATCTAATCATAAGTGCTAGATACTGACACAGACTCCTGAAAGCGTACTTCAAAGTTCTTCTTCAGCCTATGAAGCTTGTTTATATGATATTTTATTCCCCGATTCGAATAAAATTATCAGTCACCTATAATAAAATAACACCCGGAAAGAAAGCTCGCTAAATCAATGCAAGGACAAACCAGTTGTTAAATGTAAATTATGTGCTAGCGATAATGTATGACAAAAGTATTGATAAGGAAGTGCGATAAGTCGGTAACGTATTTCTAGTAGAGGAAACTAGACATTCAATTAGCCTAGAGAGAGGACCTTGATGTTATAGAAGATAATATCTCAACATAATTACTTCCTTTCGTAAAGTCCTTTCTTCTTGTACTTGAAACTGTAAGAGATTGTCTGGTACAAGATCGCGCCTCGTTTGTTACTCAATGGGCCTTACTCTTAGTAAAAGAGGGCTGAACTAAGTGACAAAGTTGCGGCAACGCTGTGCAAGCCTCCTAATCTCAGGACCGCCTACGAGTACCTACCTTTAGATGAAGATTCCTCTAGTGACATTAGGCTACCACCCGCGGCTCGTATTTGAAGAAACCTTGATGATTTAACTCGTAGACTTTGAAGAAATAAATAGAACGCGGTGAATACTGTCAAATTAACAATTTTACTTACCACATAGTCAGTGACTGAAAAACCTCAGGAAATCCATGAAACCATTGTGATTAGAAATACACTAATTGTACCACAGCAGTGGTTAATTTAAAGTCTAGGTTGACTGATTTTATCGTTCTTTTATTGTATTATTTTACAAAATCTTGCAAATATAAAATATCAGCCTTCGAAGTTCGAACTGACAATTTGATCCATAGGTAGGTATACAAGTGTAATCCGTTTCAGATTATGGAAAACAGAGAGCATGGGTATGCACGTGTTTATGTATAAGTAAGTACAGAATTAACTTTTGAATAAACATAAATAGATAAATGTATGTCATCCGTGTGGCCCTAAGAACATACCGAAGACAAGACGGACAAAGAATTTAGACTATTCCAGTAGCCATTAAACAAAGAACGTGATGCAACCGATTAACATAATACAAAGTCCAAGCGTTTTACATACAAGTTGTTTATTTTAATGTTATTTAAGTATAGAGGATGTCCCGTAAATAGTGGTTCAAACGAAAAATTTAAAAG
Organism: Tortrix viridana; assembly: GCA_963241965.1. NCBI lineage: Eukaryota > Metazoa > Arthropoda > Insecta > Lepidoptera > Tortricidae > Tortrix > Tortrix viridana. The sequence continues at coordinate 5,270,373 of OY725191.1, read as the reverse complement.
GGCAACCCCAGGGCTACCAAAAACACCCCCATGTATGTTCAGCGATTTTTACTAGTTTCAGAGATATTGATAATTTTAATCAGAATTTTAACTTAAAAAGTTGATTTGAAAAAAGTCTGGCAAATGGTTTTAAAAACTTTGCTGATTCGTAATGATTCTAATAATGTAAGATACCACTGATAAGCTTCTGAAATAAAACATGAAATTTAGGATTTTTGGTGACATGGACATAAGAAAACTAAATGTGTTAGGTTCGTTTTGCCTAATGTTAAACCGGTAAATTCTAGTATTTTTCTTAATGGCGAGTGTTTAGAAATGGTAGATAAGGCAGTTTTCTTAGGTATAACTATAGACAATAATTTGCAATGGAGTCCCCATATAGCAGTTCTAGCAGGCAAATTAAGTAAGGCCGCTTACGCCGTTAGGAAAATTAGACAACTTACCAATGTTGAGACAGCTCGCTTAGTTTATCATAGTTATTTTCATAGTGTTATGTCATACGGTATTCTGGTTTGGGGAAAAGCAGCTGACATACAAACTATATTTGTGTTACAAAAAAGGGCCATTCGCTCTATATATAACTTAAATTCCCGTGATTAATTAAGAGAACTTTTTAAACAAATTAATATTTTAACAGTAGCATCCCAATATATTTATGAAAATATTATGTATGTTATTAAGAACCTAGACTCTTTCGTTAAAAATTCTGATATACATAATATAAATACTAGGAATAAAAATAAAATTGCCATAAAAAAGTTTCGTGTCCGTAAAGTATATAAATCATTTGTAGGTCAATGCATTCATTTTTATAATAAATTACCCGACGTAGTTTTAGAGTTACCCCTTCCAGCACTTAAAAATTACTTGAAAAAGTCGTTGATGTCAAAGGCGTACTATAGGGTCGAGGACTATCTAACGGACAAAAATGCTTGGCCTAAACCAGAAAATTAACTAATGTTTAATGGTCAATAGCTTACCTACTACTCGTACATACCTCATAAAAATCGTGTAAACGCTGTATCTTGTCTAGGGGACACGGTTTATGTAGGAAGACATGTCAAAACTGTTTTGTGTGATATATATATAAATTTTCTCGTAGTCATTCTGACATGTTTTCCTGCAAAACTACGCAGATATTTAATATTATTTTTACAGTTTTATATAATGTTAGAATAAGTAGTGACATTGTTATATTTTCATTAAAAAAATGACTAACTGTTGAGTTTCTTGCGGCGCTTCTTCTCAGCAGTGGTCTCCTCTTGGGAAGCGCTGGTAGATTTTGACGTGTAAAAGTGCCCGTGCGGCCTACTTACTGAATAAATATCTTTTATCTTTTATAAGGGAAAATTACAAAAATTCAGATTAAAATAAAATGATCAATATCTCTGAAACTAGTAAAAATCGCTGAACATACATGGGTGTGTTTTTGGTAGCCCTGGGGTTGTCCTATTAAATTTTTTCGTTTGAACCACTATTTACGGGATACCCTGTATATTCATCGAAGCTACTTTATGAGAAACATAAAAATGTTATTAAAAAGTATTTAAAAACAATGAGTGGAGGAGGTATTTCCGATAATGCAAGATAAGTTAAAATGTCATCAGGAGAGTGTCCGTTGTGTGTTCTTACTATAGGCATAACTTTTTTGGACAGTTTAGAGACAAGCCAACAATATGTCAAAGCCAAAAATCCAGCACAATAACACTTGGTGGTGCATCAGGTTGCTTAAGTTTGATCAAAGGGCCTAGTGTAAGTTTTGCAACGTTTTTTACGTCTCGATCGCGTTTGCGTTTAGTCTCAATTGGTATGGAAGTGTGACAGCGCCCCTTGCGGCACGTATTCGAAACATTTGACAGTTCCATACAAAGTGACACTTTTACGCAAACGCGATCGAGACGTAAAAAACGTTGCAAAACTTACACTAGGCCCTCAGGGGGGTTTACTCCGCAAATTTAGGTATACTTGGCTGTCGCGTTGCCACTACTGGCTTGTAATCGAAGTAGTTGGTCACACGCAGCGTTTTGCGTCGTCATAACGACACAACCGATTATTTTACTTATGTACTCGGTGAATTTCTCTGCATTCATGAATCAATAATTAATACGAATAATAAATAAATAAAATACTGCTGTGTGTACAGATGCATGAATAAAATCAAAAGTACATTCAGTCAACAAAGTATCGGGAATGGATGATTTGTTTATGGTTCCAAATTCAAATTTTTGTTTTTTTTGTTGTTGTTAGATTGGCACAACTGTTTTCTATTTTGGCGCGGAGTTTGAGTTGCATCTGTTATTTATATTAAATACAGTGCTGTTTTTAGTTATATCATATCTAGTGTGTATTGCGAATTTCATAATGGACAAAAACATTGAACAAAGAGTTTGTCTTAAATTTTGCATCGCCAATGGAATTTCGTGTTCGGAGTCACTGAAAATGTTACAGAAGGCTTACGGTGATTCGACTTTATCAAAAACACGTGTTTATGAGTGGTACAAAGCGTTCAAAAGCGGTCGAGATGTGATGGAAGATTTGCCTCGCTCTGGTAGGCCATCAACGTCTGCAACTGAAGTTAACATCGCAAAAGTGAAGGAAATAGTGACTGAAAATCCTCATTCAACTTTGAGAGAGATAGCCGCCGAACTTTCTGTATCTCACGAGTCGATCCGTACTATTTTAACTAATCATTTGGGTATGAAACATGTTACCGCTCGGCTAGTCCCAAAAGACCTGAATTTTCTCCAAAAACTCAATCGCATGAGAGTCGCTGAGGACATGCTAGAACGAGTCAATTCCGACCCAACATTCATGAAACGCATTGTTACTGGTGACGAGACGTGGGTTTACGAGTTTGACATGCAAACTAGTCAACAAGCTTCGGAGTGGCGCTTCGTGGCACCCGTTTTCAATCGGTAGAAGACATAAAGGAGAATTCGCGCCGAGAACTGAATTCAATTCCGGAAACAGCGTTTAAAAAATGTTTTGATGCTTGGATTATTCGTTGGCGTAAGTGTATCGTTTCTGAAGGAGCATACTTTGAAGGTGATAAAATAAATTTGGATGATTAACAAACAGTTTGTGTATTATTGATCTTTTCCCGGTACTTTCTTGACAGAGTAGTATATCGAAATCGGGACGATAATTTTTCATTATGTTATATACCTACTTATGTATTACTTCTTTAGTCTCAGTAGTAACTATATTAATAAGAGTTATTTATTATATTTAGGCGCTTAGTAGTAAGTGTGTTAGAATGAAGTATTTGTATTCAAAGTATAATTCTGTCTAGACTTTTGTGTTTAGACTTTCGTGTCTGTTATAACATAAGTGTTTTCTTATTTATTTCGTTCGAATGGCTATATACGAAATAGTTACCCACACTTTTCAGTCAATAAATCCTTTAATTACTTTTACTTTCTCCCAAAATATTTATTTATAAACTTAGACCCGATTTTATAAAGACCCTTCATTAAATGTGTCGGATATTAGTAAATTCCTAAAAATTTTGACATTCCTGATCGGAATTTGATCTATCGGATCCTTAATAAATTTAATATTAAAAATAAGCTACCAGCTCTTAGACTAGGTGATTTGCGTCAATCACACAATGACACACTGACAACCCTAGCGTACACGAAAGACCACGTGATATACGTCAAAGAGAGAAGGCATGATTACGAATCGGAAACACCGGTTTTGTTAGAGAGTGATCCTTCTGTACATTAGTGCTGTTATCTATTCTGTGGTTTGATTCAAGATTGTATCATCTTAGACAATCAAACAAGGCCCTTTCTTAAAACATTTATAGTTAACAATTAATTATAACGGCTATGGAAATTTATCAATATAAGAAAACGTAAATAAAACAAGACCCCTTACTTGTTATTGTCTGCCTGCAAAGCATGCGGAAAGCAAACGCCGCTGTGAGATTACGCTATTTCCAGCGTACCGTTTGCACTTGACGTTGACGTAAGGACAGCTTTTCGCGTTCGCTATTCTATTTGATTACGATACTGGTTCTAACCCGTCGTCATTGACAGTCAAGCAAGCTTGACATTGACTCGCTCATTTAATAGTTTTTTACAGCTGTGCTCTTTCAACGGACGAGTAACCTAGTTCTCGGTTGAAAATAGATACAATAATAACCTTGCCTTTTGAATTTCCACGTGGCGAAAGTATGAGATAATATAGGAAGAAACTGCTGTTGTTTCCTGATTAGTCACCCAAAGGAGTATTTTGCCGTACAAACCTATTGTTGCTGTTCCAGGTTCAGAAGTATGTAGTCAGTCCAAAAGCCGGAAGCATAACCATTATTTCGATTAGTAAGGAACCAAAATAAATAACCCACTGAAAATTTAAAATAAGTCTTCTTAGTACCTACTCTGACCCTAAATACTTCATTATGTATTATTTTCGTTCTCAAAAATCGTTGACTAGAGGAAACATGTTTAAGGCAGTAGAAGCTATTGGATTTTGTCGATGATCAGGAACATTATTCTGCGGAGGGAAATAAATATCACTCAGCATCACAATTCAGGCATATCTACGTAAACTGATGAGTAAATCATTGAAATGCACACACGGGTAAAAATAAATGGTAAAGCTTTCTCGCTGTTGAATATGAGAACCTTGATTCGGGCGTTTATTTTTGGACTCCGGGCTCTGGCGCCGGTATTAAAGACACCAATGTTGTATCAGAAAGAGCTTCAGCGTAAGGAAGTAGACTTATGTGACATAAGTATTCTGCTAAACCAAGGGCTAATAGTACCTACTGGCCCAATAAATCTCTTGCTCTTGTGTAGCTTCGTTTTTATCTAAAGTTGATAAGGAATTGAAAACGCTAATCATGTATTAATTCTTCTGTAAGCAATGCTCGTTTAAAACTATGACCACTGACCCTTCAATTGCAGATATTGCAATTGGTATTCAACTAATTACTCTGATGGGCACAATAGCTTTTTTTCCTTTTCGGATAGCTTCTGAAGTTATTGATTAAAACAACTTTTCAAAACGCGTCATCGTCTAATTAATATTGGTTTTAAAGCATAGCATTATTATGTTTTACAGAAGATTTACGTTTTCGTCATTGCTTCCTTGTGCAAAAATAATGTATGTAAAAATACTTGTTTGCGCACGTTATGCTCATGCGCACATAATAAACAAAATTGCAAAAAAAAACAAAGCGCCGGCCGCCAAAAAAAATGCCACCAGTTGTCAAGTGTTTTTTTTTCATTCACGAAAATAGAGCTGAATGGGTGTCTACTGTAGCATGTGACTTAATATCAAGAAAGGAGGGAATATATTTGGAAGTGAACACGCGACTGTTACAATAATGTCGATTTGTTGAAGCGAAACTGGAAAATTTTGTAAATAAACCAAGGAAGTTATTTCAGAAAATGTAAGCCACACTTATTCGTGAAATCGGCTATCATTTAAAAAATCACGTTAACGTTAACCAGAACTTTAAAAGTTCATAGTAACTTTAAAAAAAATCCGATAAACTAGTGATTTTCAGACAATCAACTGCTAATAAACCTACGTTGATTTACCAATCATCCGCAGCATAGCTCTCTACACCAAACATTTCAGTGCACTAAATTGATGTAGGTAACTACAAATGCGTACTTTGGTATGGATAATTAGTGCGGTGGGAGTGGGAGGCGAGCCCCCATCTCCGGGGTCATCGTTGAACAATTTGTATGTAACTACAATCTGCGTCACAGCGCTAACTGCTTTTAATTAGGTTCATCCCAGCTCGCTTCCAGTTATCATGCGTTTTCAATGACACAGATATGCGTTGCGAACGTTACCCAGTATCCGGATGCAAGCTGACAGTATAATAGCCAGTCAGAGCTGAAATGTAGGGAATTACATAAATAGCAAGCCGCGCATCATCATTCATTCCGTCATGTTCGCATTTGGATAGGATATAGCTTAGGTACTTATTCTATCACTTATTTATAACTGATCCTGGGGTTTCTTGGGATAAACCTTTTTAAGACAATGGCAAATATTTTGGACTTAAGTACGGTTGTGTAATGGGCTTAATTGGAGGAAACCATTTTAAAATGTAATGATGCCCTTTTAGTAATGCTAATGTTGCCTATTGTACAGGATTTTCTGTGAAATCAATTAAAACCGTTGGATTACCGTTTCGGATTGAGATGTCTACTATAGAAACAATTACCCGCTAGTTATGCTAACCCAGTCAAGGTTCTTTCGTATCGAACCAAGTCTTGCCATTCTCTCAGGTCGTGGATTTCTTATAAGTGCAAATGTTGAACATGATCGCAGGGCATTAGCGCATTTTACACCTGTTTTGTTAAGTCCACAGAAAAGGCTTTAACGAAAAAGTCGTGGGCGAATTATTTAACACCAATTTATTGGCAGTTTTCAAGACGGATTATTCAATTTGTTAATAGAAGAAACCAAACAGATCGCGATATTACATTTTTACAAACCGGTTTTCACGGTTTCATGAAACTTTTTAAATGTTCATGATTATCTCTTATTGCATCTTTTTTTACTACAGGTGCGGAATGAGCGGAAGGCCCTTGCCAAGGCAGGGACCGGAACCGCTTAGCATTAAAAGGGTTTTCGATAGGGTATTTGATAGGGTTGTTTTTACAAACCCGAAGGATGCGCTAAGCCTATCGTCAACTTAGTCCAATAAAAGGGTAACCAAACGATACAGTTAATTCAACTAAGCGCTAACCCTATCCCAATACCCTATTGTCTGTCACCCCTTTTAAACTTAATCGAACGGTTACAAGCTGTCTTAATCCCTATGCGCAAGTGTTTCGAATGATTATTGTACTACCTAACAATTGAATGGGTAGCGGCAAGTAAGTAGCCGCTCACGCGAGACGGAGAGATGAGCGAGCCGAAGTGTGCCGAAGGCGGCCGAGGCTTTGTCATAGAGCAGCACTTTTCGCTACGTCAGACAATAGTAAACCTTTCATCGTTCGCACAAAATGTACATTGTTTTGTTTAGGATTTAGGTACTTTACCTGTTTTTGTTTTGACGGCTATAGGTTCGGCTGACTTCGGTGGATTTATTTCGGCGTGAAGTGTTTGTTTACTTGCCTACGATATGTATCACTTTCTTTGTGATTAGCATTTTTAATTTTTAAGTTTGATTAAAGTCTCTGAGTGCGGCCGTATAAGGTTAATTATTTAATGAAACTGCCACTGTGATTATCTATATCTATATACGAGTATAACAACGCCCAGCCCAAACCGCTATATATAGAACTTTGAATTTTTGAGGGGGGGTTGAGTTTGCATTGTAGGCTTCGTTTAAGAAGGGATTTTTCGAAATTCAACCCCCAAGTGGTAAAAATGGGGGGTGGAAGTTTGTATGGAAGTCATTCATTTTTGAAGTCAAAGACCTGAAAATTGGTACATAGGCTATTATTTACAAATAAAAAACGGTGGAAATGGTGGTGGTGGGTTAAAGTTTGTATAGGAGTTTGGTTGTTTTTACCCGACTACGGCGAAGCAAAAAAGAGGGTTATGATTTTGACCGGTATGTATGTATGTTCATCTGTTCCCTCGTAACTTCTAAACTACTTATCATAATCTGACAAATGGGATATCGTTGGAAGCGTTTTGATGGTCCGCTGGTTATAGGCTATATGACGTTACATTTAATTGAATACAGCGCCCTCTAGAGGATATAAAGTCATGAACTAAAAAAATATTTCTTTTTAATCATGCCGTGTGGGGTGTCAAATGAAAGGGCTTAATTAGCACATTTCAAATATATACATATTATATAGTTAGCTATTACTTCCGGCTTTCTATATATATATAAAGAGAAGGCCTGACTGGGTGATTCATAAATGCCCAGCCTAAACCATTGGACCTAAAAAGCTGAAATTTTTCACAGGTGTTGGTTTTAAGACGTAAGCGAGGAATAAGAAAGGATTTTTCTAAAAAATCACCACAGTTGCAGACGGTTAATAATATGGAATTATTATTTGTATCTTTATCAACTACCTATGCAGTCGCTATAAACAATAAAACTTAAACTAAAAAATATAAAGCGGATCTGCAATTGCTCCATCTTAAAGTTATAACCCCAAAATAATTTAAATAAAAAAAAAGTTTTAAAACTAAAGCAGACAGGATGACGATCGCAATGGATGGAGTTCCACTCACAGGTGATGCCTGCTGCCAAGTCTTGGATTTTCGTAAATTTGGACTCTACATCATCATACGAGGACTAGGAGTGGTTCTAACATTACAAACGTCCAAACTTGTTTCGTTCTTTTTTCAGTCGGGTTTCAGTTTTTAATTTTATTTTTCATTCAAGTTAGAAACGTGGATATTTTTAATTTAGGCTACTGATAACAAATAAAAAAAACTACTTTCGGCGATTTTGAATAAACTACCCCTAAGGGGTGGAAATGAGGTGTAAAAGTTTGTATGGGAAATTGGTGGTTTTTCAAGTTATAAACGTGGAAATTGGTATATTATAAGGCTACCGTTAACAAATAAAAAATACTACTTTCGGCGATTCTGGATAAACTATCCCTAAGGGGATGAAATGGGGGCGGTAATCTGTATGTGAGTTTGGTAAATTTTTTTGGAGTATGAAACGTGAAAATTGGTATATAAGCTACTGTTAACAAATAAAAATATACCATTTTGGCGATTTTGGAAAATCTACCTCTAATTTGGTGAAATTAGGGATGGAAATTTGTATCAGAGTTCGGTCAATTTTGAAGTCACAAACGTGGAAATTGTTATATAGGCTACCGTTAACGAATAAAAAATACTACTTTCGGCGATTTTGTATAAACTACCCGTAAGGGGTTGAAATGGGTGTTAAAGTTTGTATAGGAGTTTGATGATTTTTGAAGTTCGAACTGTGAAAATCAGTATATGAGCTACAGTTAACAAAAAAAATACATTCGGCAATTTTGGATAAACTACCCCTAAGACCCCTTAGGACCCCGAAATCACGAAAAAAAATTTGACCATCCCATACATTTTGGCTGGTCAGCTGACGATGTTTTGTATGGGAGGGTTAAATTTTTTTTCGTGATTTCGGGGTTGGTCCCATAGTGAAAGTTGATCAGTATAACTTACTGATTTAACTCCCAAAATGTTTAAGACGAATAAAAAAACACCCTGTATACCTATTGTTGTACCTATATTACCTATATACCATACACAGTTAAAGACAAAAAAGGATTAAATAAAAAATAAGTTTAAAAACTAAAACCCGACTGCAAAAAGAACGAAACAAGTTTGGACATTTGTAATGTTAGAACCACTCCTAGTCCTCGTATGATGATGAAGAGTCCAAATTTAGGAAAATCCAAGCCATGGCAGCAGGGTTCGAAAGGATAATTATCAACGATAATTATCGCGATAATTATCACGATAATTATCGTGATAATAACAGGTCGATAATTATTTTTTATTTTTTTATTTATTTAAAACAGGAACACCAACAGCATACATATCAATCAGTACAATTTAATATTACATTTCGGTTCTACTGCTTATATGTGAGCCTATGATAGGCGTGCACAACATTCAAATATACGTAACTATTTATTTAAGAGTGACATGCAAACATTTACTTAAACAGCCATTCCAGCTCATGAGCCAGAAGGGAAAGCTCCAAAAAATACACATACAATAATTATCAATTGATAATAACAAAAAATTGCGCCCGTGAAATAGAACTATATTCTAAGTATCCATACGTGTATTTCCGCACTTGTTGCGTCTATCCGAACGCACGTCTAGCCGCGACACGGGGATTCCCCCAATTCACAAAAAATAAACCATCGATATTTCTTATGAAACAATTTAACAAATGATCTTTTAATACTGGTGATAATTATCACGGCTCGTTATTATCTTGATAATTTCGAACCCTGCATGGCAGCAGGCATCACCTGTGAGTGGAACTCCATCCATTGCGATCGTCATCCTGTCTGCTTTAGTTTTTAAACTCTTTTTTTATTAACATTATTTTGGGGTTATAACTTTAAGATGGAGCAATTGCAGATCCGCTTTATATTTTTTAGTTTAAGTTTTATTGTTTATACCGACTGCATAGGAAGTTGATAAAGATACAAATAATAATTCCATATTATTAAATATGTATTTTGGAGAGCTTTTAGGCTTACATTTGAAGCGTGATGTTTTAGAAATTATTCTCAACTAGCTTTCCGGCCGCGACTTCATCTGCGGAGAGTCAGTATTTTCGTTAAAAAGTAAGATAAAGTTTTCGTTACGTGACCAAATTCCTAAACTAACTTAAGCCCCCATTTTCTTCCCCTTAGTGATAGCTTATTAAAAATTACTGAAAGTGGTAGTTGTAATCGCTATAAGTCATATTTTTTATTTGTCCCCCCCCCCATTTTACCACCACTTGGGGGTTGAATTTCGAAAAATCCTTTCTTATTCCTCGCTAACATCTTAAAACCAATACCTGTGAACATTTTCAGCTTTCTAGGTCGCCGTAGTCGGGTAAAAACGACCACACTCCCATACAAGAGAGCCGCGAGTAATAGCTAACTATATAATATGTATATATTTGAAATGTGCTAATTAAGCCCTTTCATTTGACACCCCACACGGCATGATTAAAAAGAAATAATTTTTTTAGTTCATGACTTTATGTCCTCTAGAGGGCGCTGTATTCAATTTAATGTAACGTCACATAACCTATAACCAGCGGACATCCCATTTGTCAGATTATGATAAGTAGTTTAGAAGTTACGAGGGAACAGATCAACATACATACATACATACATACATACATACATACATACATACATACATACATACATACATACATACATACATACATACATACATACATACATACATACATACATACATACATACATACCGGTCAAAATCATAACCCTCCTTTTTGCTTCGCCGTAGTCGGGTAATAATAAAAACGTTCAAATTAAATAGAATTATTTATCTAAAAGTCAACCAGAACTCGCTTGCGCTTAAAATAATAAAATAGCTTGCACTTTTTGCAGTACCAGCAGTAGGTACTTGCACAAGAAGCCACGCGTCACGCAACGCAGCCAAACGTAAACAACATTTTCATCTCAATTCTCAATCCCGTCCCAAACTTAAATAAAGTAAGTAGGCAAGTAACGTCAAGCTAAACAGAAAATAAATCGCCCGAATACGCAAAAAAGAGAGAGGCGATCAATAGGGTAATACCCAGTTAATGCTCAGTGCTTAAATATTAAACTACCGAAACCCTAATGAACTCGGTAAGCTCTATGGAAGCGGTTAACTAGTTCGAAGGGGTTCCCCTAACGTTAAGGTAACACAATCATAGGGTCACTACATCGATAGGATATCCTATGATAGGGTAAGCCTATCGATAGGGTTAATCAAATGAAGGGGTTTTCCGGTCCCTGTGCCAAGGTCGCTATCGCTGTCATATATTATTTTTCCTCTGTTAATTTTCCAACTATAGCTATATATCTATTGACATTTCAGATACGAGTCAGACCTTCTCAACCAACGTCAGTTACCAAACTGTTCGCAATTCCGTAGAGCAAACACTCCACAAAACGAAACAAATGAACCGTGCAAATGAGCTACCAAATTACGCCATACTGTTTTAAAATCTCGTAATTTTAGCGTGTTAGTCGTAACTTGAAATTTAACATTATTCTAATAATAGCAAGAACATTAGTCAGTCGGTATGTTGGTTTTATTTAAGTAAACGCGATACATTAAGTAGCACTTTTTGGGTACAAATTTTGACCATGTTGCCAATTTCACTCCGAATAGCGCCCTCATTTTTCCAATTCCTGATACCTATTATATTACATTATTATTTAGTACGAGTATATCATATAGTTATATGCTTCCGCCTTAATTTTGGCAAAATAAGCCTAAACGGCTTTTCCTACACCGTCGCTCATTTTGCTATTGAGTAAATGTTTTTATCCAGTCATCGATTGATTTATGTCTCCATCAAATAGCGAATAACATTTCTGGTGACGTCAAACCACGCCTCCACCTATAAATATATTCCAGCCTGCGTAACGTACGGTTTCCTCTTCAAATCACCTTGGACTTCGATTGTGGTATTCTTAGGCGGTTTTTTTGACCGCCACTGTTGCCAAAGATTCCGTGATAAAGGGGTCCTAATCAAAAGGAGAAGACGTACCTACCTATCCTACTGTTATCCTGCAAAAAAGGGCGTAAGTTACTATTACCTATAATATGTTCCTCGTGCAACATAACATAATTTACGTCTGCGGGAGGTGAGATCTGCTTAAGTTTTTAAATTGCAAATGCGCTCTCTTTTAACTTAATGATTTGTGAAGCATTCCATCCTTCTCCTGTTTCCTATTTTTGAAATAGTTGAGTTTCTGATCTGTAAGCAGATCTGAGGTCTGACCATCAAAATAGGAATGTAGCTCAAATAACATTTGACAGAAGACCAAGAAACGCTCTACCTACAAGGAGATTCAAGAAATTAATGTACAAAGATTTGTATTTTATTTTCATTTGTATTGTAGGTAATATGATACTAACCTAACGAATGTACCAGGTTTCGTCCGTTCTTTCTTATTATATCCAAAAATTAATAAATCCTCAGTGCCTGACCCAGTATTTCACAACAAAGTTGTATATCTATATATGTACATAGTATAAAACAAAGTCGCTTCCCGCCGTTTGTCCCTCTGTATGTACATTCAGTCAACAAAGTATCGGGAATGGATGATTTGTTTATGGTTCCAAAGTCAAATTTTTGTTTTTTTTGTTGTTGTTAGATTGGCACAACTGTTTTCTATTTTGGCGCGGAGTTTGAGTTGCATCTGTTATTTATATTAAATACAGTGCTGTTTTTAGTTATATCATATCTAGTGTGTATTGCGAATTTCATAATGGACAAAAACATTGAACAAAGAGTTTGTCTTAAATTTTGCATCGCCAATGGAATTTCGTGTTCGGAGTCACTGAAAATGTTACAGAAGGCTTACGGTGATTCGACTTTATCAAAAACACGTGTTTATGAGTGGTACAAAGCGTTCAAAAGCGGTCGAGATGTGATGGAAGATTTGCCTCGCTCTGGTAGGCCATCAACGTCTGCAACTGAAGTTAACATCGCAAAAGTGAAGGAAATAGTGACTGAAAATCCTCATTCAACTTTGAGAGAGATAGCCGCCGAACTTTCTGTATCTCACGAGTCGATCCGTACTATTTTAACTAATCATTTGGGTATGAAACATGTTACCGCTCGGCTAGTCCCAAAAGACCTGAATTTTCTCCAAAAACTCAATCGCATGAGAGTCGCTGAGGACATGCTAGAACGAGTCAATTCCGACCCAACATTCATGAAACGCATTGTTACTGGTGACGAGACGTGGGTTTACGAGTTTGACATGCAAACTAGTCAACAAGCTTCGGAGTGGCTCCTTCCAACTGAACCGAAACCGAAGAAACCACGCCAAAGTCGATCAAAAGTCAAAGTCATGTTGACTGTTTTCTTTGACTATCGCGGTGTTGTGCACTCGGAATTCTTGCCGGAAGGTCAAACGGTAAATAAAGAATATTATTTGAGCGTTATGCGGCATTTAAGAGAGCAAATTCGACGAAAAAGGCCAGATTTGTGGAATGAAAATTCTTGGATTTTGCACCACGATAATGCGCCTTCGCACAAGGCCATCATTGTGAAAGAATTTTTGACCAAACACTCAACAAATACCATCGAGCAACCACCATATTCACCAGATATGGCTCCTGCCGACTTCTTTCTTTTTCCTAAACTCAAATTACCACTTCGTGGCACCCGTTTTCAATCGGTAGAAGACATAAAGGAGAATTCGCGCCGAGAACTGAATTCAATTCCGGAAACAGCGTTTAAAAAATGTTTTGATGATTGGATTATTCGTTGGCGTAAGTGTATCGTTTCTGAAGGAGCATACTTTGAAGGTGATAAAATAAATTTGGATGATTAACAAACAGTTTGTGTATTATTGATCTTTTCCCGGTACTTTCTTGACAGAGTAGTATGTACGCTTAGATCTTTCAAACTACGCAACGGATTTTAATGCGGTTTTCACCATCAGTTAGATATTTTTTCCCGAAAATTACCGCAATCTTCTACGAACGACGACATAGCGTACCTATGTGTTGAGTTGCGTATCTCTATCGAGTAGAACTAGTGCATTCTGTACTTCAATCAAATATTTATTTACACGCAATTGAAGCCAAAAAGAACTAGTTGCAATACAATGTATATTAATCTTATAAATCACAGAACTTATTTATTGCTTTTATCAATCCAATACTAAATGAATGTTTGTTTGTCCAGTCCCGCGGTTCCCAAACTTTCAAGCTGAATTGAACCTTTTTTAAGGAGGCCATTATTATAAATTAAGTATAACTTTACCTTTTACGTTTGTGTTCTGATAAGACTTTAATCTTTATGCAAGTTACCTTTACGCATAGTTCTTAAACACGAAAATATTATCATCAAGATTAAGCCCAGTGAAAAATAAACCGAACTCAAACATTCAATTTGTACTGTGAATTCGCAAATACAAAGATGCACAAGTGTTGGTGAACAGCTAAGTAAATAAAAGTTAAACCTGTGAATTTGATAAACGAATAAAATTGTCATTCAAAATTAAGTAGGAATTAGGTCATTTTATATAGTACTAAACAATATAAGTGGAGGAAGTCTCAGGCAAAAGGCTAGTTTGTAAATAAATAACGTACTAGTCAATACAGATTCAGGAGCTCAAGAATCTAAATTTGTCGGGGCATATCTTAATTCTTAGGTATATAAACTTAGGTCAGTTCCTATATTTAAACGGCGAGTAGACTAGGTAACTCCAGGCTAAAATTTGACATTTGCCACGTGCAAATTGTGTAATATTTTAATACGGACTTATGGATTTATTTTACATGATGGTTGTGTGTTGCAAACTATGTTGCTTAAGGCGCTACCTACTCACCCTAGTCTTTTGACACACGATCTGCCATACACCCTGTATAATTTCATTTATTCTTAGCCGTAAAGAGGAATGCTGCATCAGAAGACACTATCACTGAATTCAACCGCAACCAAACCATTATAAGTACTAACATACCTCGCATCGGTACTTATTTATGTATTACAAAATAAACCTTCCACTTCACTCAAATACGCATGTATTATACCTACATGATGCTTCATGTATAATGATAATGCACCCTATTTCAAAGTAAAAAAAGGTGTTTTCGTACTTCTGTATAACCATTGTTATGTAGACAACTAACTACTGGTACTTGTATCTCAAAGACTTCCTATCGTGACATCACACTCATTGTATGCAAAACCGCTGCCGCTTAGGTACTATGTACTTAAAGAGTCACTTTCAGAGGTCTCGGGCAAAGTGAAAATATATTTAATTAGTCAACACTGTCAACAGCCACATTCGATACCCGCTACCGCCTAGTAGTTCGTGTACTGTACATCGCCTTGCACAATTCGCACAGCATACCTGAGATATGTAGAAATAATTACTACTTGTTTTGCTAAAAACAGGAACACTAAAGTTTGAGCAGGCTTGTCCTAAACTAAAACGAAAGATTTCCTTATTTACCTACTCTTAAAGTAAAAATAAGTCTTTGACCCTCTAGGTTGAGCCTAATTAGCGGGTCAATAACAGTGGCGTAGCTTGCCCTACACGGGTATTTTCCTTCTAAGTTATATTACTCAAGGTACTTTGCCAATATTTAATTACCTCACACACATTAACTTCATTTCTGAGATAAATGTTGATAGGTGAAAAATGATTTTAAAAGGCTTTTAATAATTAACCATAGTATGTAGTTTGAAAATAACTTTTCTTATGTATCAATTGAAGCCTTGTTCAGGGTTAATTGTACTTAAAATTTGTCTTTACACACACAAATTACAAAAAATATCTAGAATGTATCAAAATAATATGGAAAATACTAAAACAAAGTATCAGTAGCCTTAACTCATCAATCTGAGTGTAGGGCTTCTGCACACAATAATTATATTGTATACTATACAAAATTGAACCCTATTTTATTTATAAGATGCCACTTTTTTCAATTATCATCACGCTGTCAGTAACTTAACTTTTAATATGGTTATGTTAACAGCGTAAACACATATACTTCGTTTATACCATACAAACAGTAAAGGGAAGCTTAATAAACATACATCGCACTCAAGGGGGCATTTTGCGGGCACGTCAGTTAGTAAGGTTTACAAAAAATTTAATGTCAATTAATTTACGAGATGTTGGGGAGAAGTATTTATACTTAGTATTTGTAGCCACCTGGTATATTTATATTTTTTATTTGGGTTGTTCTTGCTGTATGTGGTGTTCAATAAAGAGTTATTGTATTGTATTGTAATACCTAGTACATTAGTATTACACCTTGGTAATTATACTGTATGTTAAAGTGGTATAGGAGCCGAACATATATTCAAGATTTACAGTAATATTTTCACTGTAGAGTTGGATCTTTATGAAATCATTATAATCACAAAAAAGTTATTGATACAGTTATTTAAACAAGTATCAAACATAAACTGAAACAATCTGCTTATTACTACGTAAACTAAACTTATCTAGGCACATAATGCAAATATTATTATTAATATTATTTATAAGTTTTGGGCAGTCTAGACATTTTATGTATATTGATTTTAGTTTAATGTTATCTTATCACGACATGACATCACACTGAACCTAGTATAAATAAATACCAGGTATGTACAAATTCTAAGTACTAAGTATAAATACTTGAATACTCGTAAATTAATTAATTTACTGACGTGCCTGCAAAATGCCTCCTCGAGTGCGATGTATGTTAATAAACCATAACACAGTCCAGTACTAAGTAAAGTTTCAAGGTACTTCCTTGTTCTTGCACTGTCATTATCCATAACCAGGGACTTTCGAAAATGCAATACATGCTCTTTCATGGTTGTTTACGCTGATTTCAATATTTATTTAACTTCTTGTAAGAGTAAGCATCGATCAATCTTTAATTTCACTTTTTTTTTATTAATTGTAATTGGAGGAGACCAGGACTTTTATTTTTCACCTCCTGCATACAAGGAGTTAAAAGAAGTAACAATTGACGACGCGTTTAGCCTAGTTGGTTGTGACCCTGCCTATGAAGCTAGCGGTCCTGGGTTCGAATCCCGGTATGGGCAAATATTTGTGTGATGAGCGCGAGTATTTGTACCTGAGTCATGGATGTTTTCTATGTATTTAAGTATGTATTTCTCTATATAAGTAATGTTTATCGTTGTCCAGTACCCATAGTACAAGCCTAGAGCTTAGTTTGGGACTAGGTCAATTTGTGTGAGATTGTCCCTGATATTTATTATTTATTATTATTAATTATTCTGACACTTGGTCAATAATTTTTCAATCTATAAGTCTCTCATATTTCTTCTTATCACTATTATGAAGAGAGGTACCATTTAAAGAATTCTTGTGAATGATGCATCAGTATTATGGAGATGTTCAAAAATTCCTGAGTTTCAAGTTCTATGCCTATTTTGAGCACATTAAGCATAAGTATATGAACTTTTATAAAGTATACAAGCTACCTAGTTGCCTGAATGTGCATATTTTTTCAATATGTTTTATTTCATTGTAAGAGCAACAGTAACTCATTGGCACATGAGATGTCTTCAAACTGAATAATGTGATGATGTTTCATCTAAGCCACTAAGCAACTAATACTTTGTGTAACCATCATTTCTCAGACGCATGCCTAGCAGTTGCAAATGGCGATGGCTACATAATACTGGAGGTTACATAGGTACTTTTGTAGTTTCCTGTAGGTAAAAAAAGAATCTCCATATGTTTCAAAAATTATACTTGGTGAATGAGTCTACTTTGTAGAATGTATAGAAAATAATTATTATGGTAACTGTATAAATTCAACCATTTTAACAACTTCCGTTTTAGAGTTGTTACTGAAATGATGCAAGTTTTGACAACTAACTTATTAGTACCTGATTTAAATGTTCACAGGCGATATTACAAACCCGAAAGCCCGGTTACCGGTCGGCCAATGAACTGAGTTCCACAACAAAACTAAAACATAACCTATAAATTCAGATCTATCTCTTGACAAATAAGGTAAATTTTGAACCAAAGCAATGATTAATCATTGCACCGATGATAAGTAACGTGTTTTATGTCCCTAAATGATCAAATTAAATACAAGAAGCTGTTAAAATTAGGTGCACAATAGTTATCATTATTTGAACACATACCTTCCGCGTCCGACTTTATTTGTTTCGACATTGCAGAGCCAAGCCAATTAGAATATCTACACTGTAATATTTAATAAGGAGTTTAATTCATGTCGTTAAATTGAAGCAATCTAGATTTGTTTTCATTATCAATCAATTGTTATCAGTTAACTTTACTGTCACTGTCATTCTGACTGGCGTTTTTCATGTAGGTGGTGGTGCCCTTGCTTCATTTTGTAAAGATGGTCACAGTATACATTTTAACCCAGGTTTTAGGAAACAATTATAAGATCTTGTTAAAATATTGGTATAATGGTTACCTAAATTATTGTTTTTCTGAGATACTTATTTAAGGTATAACGGTAATGATAATGACTGGTTTAGGTGGGGTTGGTTACAAGATTTGTAAACACATCGTTGCGTTTCGTTTGATGATATTAATTTTTGTTAATTTATTACTATAATAAGTATATACGCAACTTACTAAACGAAGATCAACAGGAAATATAGGTTCTTTTTAGTTTTATATATTCGACGGACATATGTAAATACAAAACACAGTTATGCTAGTTGAGTGAGATACACGAGCCGTAACCGTTTTCATTCAATTTATGTCTGCGTCTTAATACTCTTAATGGTAATCACTAATCGTCTAACACGTGTAAAGTAAAAAGTTATGTAAGAATCTAGAAATGTAGTACTTTAAAAGATTATTAGTTGGCAACTAAACGCAACTCATCGCCAACATAACGGACTTATTTTATTTCCGCTTTAATGACAAATGACAGATAGATGTGTATGCAGCATGCCTGTCAAGTGTCAATTTGTCTTTGAACTTTTGAAGTAGGCGTACGTTTTGTTTGAATGTATGGACGGAATATGATAGTATGTTAAATTCATGTAAACTTTTAACAACTTGCTTAAAGTGGGATAAGTAATAAAATGTGAATATTTTTCATGAAAGTATTTACTTAAACCATTCGTCCTTACTATACAACGTTTCTTTCTTTCTCAGACGTTGGTGGGAATGTAACCGAAAAAGGTTTTCTTGGCGGTGTATTTTATTAAAGTGCTGCAGTCGGTAAATCAAAACTGCCAAAATGTCTAACGGCAACGCTGGAGATGCCGCGATAGTGAACCGCGTGGAAAATGGGATTGGTGATGAAAACCGGTAAGCTTTAGAGTTTAATTATTTGTAAATTTTTAATTACATTCCGGTGTACATTCACCGTCCTAAATATGTAAGCACTTTTGTACCTTGTCCCTTTAATGTCAGGTTTGAACTATCATAAGAAATTGAATAAAGGATGCAGTTGATTATACAAAATATTGCAAACCAAATTGAGTTTTTCTAATATATATCTATAGCATGATTTATAATATGTATCTATATAGTGAGAATTTAGTTTGGTCCTCTGAGCAACTTTATGCAATTCAGAATTTTCACTCAACTCTCTTTATATGCATTTACTTAATCATAAGTCATGTCATATTGACATACTTTAGAAAAACAGACTTGTTATTTTTATATTATGCACTGGGTAGGATTCTTCATAAATATTATAAACTACCTGACAAAGACTAACAAAGATATGCGAAGATTTTTAAACATTTTAATAGCAACCAATTGTACAATAAGAGCATTGCATGATTAAGATGTAATTAAACATATCATTGCAAGAAATTTTGAATGTAGCATGCATGATAACTTTTGTGTGACTGATATTTAAAATTACATACACACACAATTCTCATGTTGCACTAGACTTACTAGAGAACTAGATACCTGAATGGCTAGCATGAGTTTTATTTTCACGCTTATCTCTCAGTATATCATATGGACTACCTAGAAAGTAAGGCAACTAGGTGTGACAAATAATTTACGGACAAGTCATGCTAGCCCCCGGTTCATTGTGTTTTTATAATCGAGGTTTCATTTTGAGTTTTTATTACATCAATATGTGGTGAGATGTGAGCTCTGAATGTTGAAAAATTGCATCTAACAAGTTTTGAAAGCTTTTAATTACTGCCATATTCTGTCATAAATTGGAATGCTGTGTTGAACCTCTTATATATATTGTTAAATAAGAGCTTGCCATGTTGAAAATTAAATAAAAAGCTAGAAAAAAGGACCTTGTGTTAAATTAATTACAATAGGTTTTAAATTGGCCTATTTTGGAAAGTTGAATAAGGGGATTAAGTATACATTGTATTCACACTTGAATTTTAATAAATTTGCATTTATTTGAATCTTGTATGAAACATGCAGCTCAGTTAAATAACAAGCAGATGTCACTGACTTGTTTCATCGCATGTTTAATCATTTCTAACAGCATGTGTCAGGTTGTATAATATGCTCTTTTTTTTCAGCGGAACCACATACTTCTTTTCCAGACCAAGGGCTAGCGCCACATTGGGCCAAAGAATGGCATTGTTTTTCTCTATATACTGGAAGTCATTGTTGGTGGTCGTAACACCTATACTGCTATTGCCTATTCCTATTATTAATAATACACCGGTAAGTTATTAAATGATCAATGGCTACTTGTACTTTAAATTACTTAGCACCAATTTTCCAATCTGCAGGTAACACTATCTGTTAGAGAAATTTTAACTGACTTTTTTTATCGTAAAACAATAAAAGAAAGTTATAACTTGAACTGTCAGATCATTTTATCTGGAAAAATCGGCTTTTAAGAGGACTGTGATCCAACTGCAAAATCTAGCCTTTTCATACAAACGGCGATAACGTTTCCGACCCCCTAAACGTTAACCAAATACGACCATAGGGCTTATTGCCTAACGCACTCGCGATCGCGATCGCGATCGACTTGAAAGTGACACAATTGCTTTCATTTTGTAGGCAGATTTGACTTCAACTGTCAAATATGAAAGCGATCGCGATCGCGAGTGCGTTAGGCAATAAGCCCTCAGTTTTTGATATGTGGTCAGTCGGAACAAAAACTATGTCTGTACGTTTCGTTTTTAAAATATTGATTAGTTATAAAGAGAGTATGACCGAAATTACTTTTGTATGAAAACAATAAAACGGGAATCGAAATTTATTAATATTGAAAAAAAAACAAAACGTATGGATATAGTTTTTGTTCCGACTGACACCATATCAAAAATTGGCCAAAATCGGTTAACATTTAGGGGGTGGAAAACGTTATCGCCGTGTGTATGGAAAGCCGTTACCTCACAATCCTCTTAAATATTTATTTACCTTTTTCTTAATTTCTGTAGAACTAGACAGACAAAAGAGCACCTTGGCTCCCTAAAATAGTCTGTTGCATAGCTGACGGTTTTTTAAATATATGGTCATTATTATTTCCAGTCGTACAAATGCATGTACGTAGTCCTAATTATGGCGACATACTGGGTCCTGGAACTTCTTCCATTGCCAGTGACGTCCATGTTGCCCATAGTCTTGTTCCCCACCATGGGAATCCTGGATTCGGATAAGACTTGTGCTGCCTACATGAAGGAAACTAACATGATGTTCATGGGTGGCCTGATGATAGCTGCTGGGGTCCAGCATTCCAAACTGCCGAAGAGAGTGGCGCTCTGGACGGTTCAGGTTGTCGGCTGCTCGCATAGGAGGTAAATCAATAATTAGTGATATCATCATGTCAGCAGAAAGACATCCACTGTTGAACAGTCAAGGACAAAAAATAAAAACATACACCTTTTAAAAAAATATGCGTACAATATGTAGGTAAGCAAAGGGTTGATGAGTTCTCGAGATCTTTGAAATTTCGATGTGGTCGGATGTTGGTCCTTCGAACCGGATCAAAACTGTTTAAATTTTAACACATTCACTGTCAGCAACGCATATAAGCGTTCTCGTGACTCTCATTCAGTGCCTTTTACGCGTGTTTGTGTTTTTTCAATATGCAAGCTTTGTATAAAACAAAAGATGCGGCACCTGTAAAGGACCTGGGCCAAGGGATAGCAGCAAATGCAATAAATTATAATTTTGTCGTTTCTTTATTTTAACACTAGGTTTCTAATGTGGGAATCGCAAAGGATTTACTTACTCATATCAAATTTATTTTCAGGCTTAACTTTGGCTTGACATTCGTAACGATGTTCATATCGATGTGGGTGTCAAACGCGGCCGCTACCACCATGATGGTGCCGATTGTGCAAGCCATTTTAGAAGTTCTGGAATCGCAGGGCTTGGGAGACGTGTATATTAACCGAAAGAAGAACCAGGCTGAGAACGGGAAGAAAGAAAGCCAGGATGACGAGTCAGAGTGAGTTAAGAAATTAAATTGTTTTTTTTTTAAATATTTATTTATTTACAGCGGTGCGTTGAGCGGAGCGGCGTGAGGCAAGAACAAATGCACAAAAATGACCTCAACGCCGCTATTTGTTTTTGCCGCTCGCCGCTGTCGGTACTACATAACTGAAATAACATACGAACAGCTGACGTCAATCCTTTACTTATTTGATTTGTGCAATCATTAACGTCCACAGAATGGAATTTGTCAAGGCCGAGTATTCATACATTCGTACATTTTAATTTGAGTGTAATCGTCCTTTCCAGAACCCCACTGCCTAGTGACATAACTATCTGCTATTACCTGAGCATTGCGTACGCGTCTACGCTGGGAGGGTGCGGTACTCTCGTCGGCACGGCCACTAACTCCGCCTTCAAGGGAATATTCGACGGGTAAGATACTTTGGATTCATTAACCTTAAAACTATACTATAATATACAACGTTATATAACTATAGAGGAACAAAGAGCTATTGACGTGAAAAGCAGCGCGGCTACCGCTCGGTACTAAAACCACCTCCGCCACGCATCTCCCGACTTCGCTATACATTTACAAGAATACGGCTTCAATAGCCGGGACGGGATCCTACGCTGTCCGTCCGTCCGTCTGTCTGTCTGTCCTAACTATAAAGAGCTGTATCTTTTGAACCGTAATAGATAGCGGTTTTTTTTTTTCAGAATATGTGTTATTACGGCGGATTTACTAACAAAATAAAAAACAATAATAAAGTGAAATAATAAAGGGCCGGGGTCCTCATACAAGAAACGTTTTTTTTTTCTACGTATTTTTATTTTTGTTGTATCTTAAAAACGGTAAAACATACAAGCGTCAAATTTGATATGATTATGCAACAAACCCTATAGAATAACAACAAATACTAAAAACCAGCCACATTTGTACGGAACCCTCAGTGCGCGAGTCCGACTCGCACTTGCCCGGTTTATAATTCCCGGTTAATTAAATTAGACTGTTTTAAACGGATATTGACCGCGATTACCTTTACATTCAGTGCTAAACTGCCGAACGAATCAGGTTTTTTTGTTCGTTTGATAAATTGTTTGTCCTTCATTCTTCAAGTTGACGGAGCTCCGCTGAGCGGAGTTCCTATTTCGCGTGATTATGGCGCTTCGCGCCTTGACGCACCTCTAACCTAACCTATAAGGCGAGATTGACCTAAATTAAGCAAATTGGTTTACTCAGCACCACATATGGCAAGAAACTGTGCCGGGAAAAGTTTTTCGGACAAATGATAAGTTGGGATATCGTCAAACGGTAAAATGAAAAATTGTTGTAGCGTGTCAAATGTATCGTAGGGTAAGTAAAAAATGGCCAATGAAAACAATAACTAAACATGTTATAGGACAAATAACTCTGCTCGGAAAAGTTTTTCGGAGAAACGATATGGGGTAACGTCAAATGGTACAAAAAAATTCGTACAAAAGCTTTTAGTAGTTGCGATAGGTTACCGTTATCATAAGCCTATTCGTGATCATGACGCATGTAACTGCGCTGTAATAAATATCGGATGCTCAACATTAAAGATAAAATAAGTCGCACCGCGCCGCGCCGCTACCACTTCTGTGCGTTTAAAGGATAAAAGAGCCGATAAGTCACGACGACATATTTTTCTAAGTACATATGATGTTTGTTACAGAGAGTTCCCGGAGCTGACGAGCAAGGTGAACTTCTTCTCGTTCATGCTGTACAGCACGCCGCCCATGCTGCTCATGCAGCTGCTGGTGTGGATCTCGCTGCAGGCCACCTTCATGGGCATGTTCAGGTCAGTTAGGGACAAATCTAGAGTTTTCTTGGGGTATTTTTCGTGGTCCACTTTGGGAAAATGTATATTCTATTTTATTTTCAGAAGAATCCAAAACTTCAAAAATACATTAAAGTGTTTTTTTGACTAATGGCGCGATATGAAATAAAAATGTATTAATTAATATCATTAATTAATAATATTTTTAAGAATTGAAACGATGTAAAATAAAAATTTGACAAATAAATTATTTGAATTATGAATCATTTGTTAAACATGTAGTTGCATAAATGCTATCAAATGTTTAATATCTACCTTTTTTAACATTACAGGCCTAATAGTGAGGCTGCGAGGAAAGTAAACATGGCCTCCGGGTCCACCACCACCATGAAAGTGATCAAGGAGAAGTACCAGAACTTAGGGCCCTGCACCTTCCACGAAAAGGTACTGTCATTTTCTAAATATTGATTTTCAGAAATATTAATCTCCAAAATTATTCCCATGATGGGTCCGATTAGGACTGGAGGAGCTGGTAAACGTTTAACTTTTGAAGTCAATGTGTGGCCGGGAATGATTGCTGACTTACTCGTACTTCGTATGTTAGAGCAAGATGCTAAATAGTTGGCGGCCACACATCGCCGTGAAAATGTTGCTCGTTTAGAAGTCCCCAATACCAAAGTCGATAGAGATCTCGACCCTACCTTTGAATGAGGTATTAAATAGTTATTACTCAACCACCATAACACGAGCTTTCTCATAGTTTCCGGGGCGCAGTATCGTCGCATGTCATACTGACTCCTTATATGTTCATATATTAATATATGATAATATTCATTTGCAGGCCTCCGGACTCCTCTTCATTTTGGCGGTGTTCATGTACATCTTCAGAAGGCCTGGCTTCATGCCAGGATGGGCTGACTTGCTCACCACCATGTAAGAGTAACTTAGATTTTACATGTGGCTTCCATCTTACTCCTAGGTGTTGGCAACGCATTTCTAGTCTAAAGATTTCAAATTTCTATGAGCCTCAGAGACCACTTACCATCATTTTGCATGCCAAAAAAAATGCAGTCTTCGGAGTGTCCTTCACTTCTGGCGACTCCGTCCACAGGTTGACTGAAGTCAAAGTTGTGGTGTGCATGTCTCTATATATAAGTTTAGTACCTACCCATAGAACAAGCCTAGAGCTTAGTCCGGGACTAGGTCGATTTGTATGAGATTGTCGTTTGATATTTATTTAAGTATTTACGATGATGGTGCGTTGCAGGAAGGTGAAAGACGGCGTGACGTCGATGTTCATCGTGGTGCTGATGTTTGTCATACCCATGTCGATGGACTTCCTCAAATTCTTCTCGTCGTCATCATCTTGTAAGTATTCATTATTATTAGTCACTAGCTTCTGCCCCCGTAAAAGTTCATGTTAATCCAGGGTATAAGCTATCTCTATTTTAAGTTTCATTCAAATCCATCCTTTTCACTGTGAAGGAGTAATAAAAATACTAACTCACACACACACACACGCTCGCACGCACGCAAACACACAATTTTTCGTCTCTCATTGGAGTTAAAAAGGTTGAAATACCTATCCTTATTTAACGTTATTTTTGCAGATGAAGAACTGGCTGCGACTAAGCCTTCGCCTGGCGTAGTCACCTGGAACATCCTCAAGGACAAGACCCCCTGGGGTCTACTGTTCCTGCTGGGTAAGAATAAGAATTAATTAGCAATTTGTTAAATAATATAACCTTCTGACTTTCTAACTAAACTCCTCATTCATGATTTGATGAAGTTTCTTTAGTCACGTTATTTTACCGAATTCTAAATATTACTCTTTATTTATTTTCGTTTCCTTAGGGCTCCGAGACCTGTTTCTAGATAAAAAATATCCTCAGACGAAAAATTTAAGGTTGTTAGTTAAGTTAGGTGACCGGGTAGGCAATTAAAAGGATCAAATCGGGTGACCGATCGGGCCATTAAAATCCAAGGGGGTCAAATCGGGTGATCGTGTGAGTCATTCACATTAAAGGGGGTCAAGTCGGGTGATCGTGCGGGCCATTAAATCCAAGGGGTTCAAATCTAATGACCGATCTGGAGATTAAAACTCGAAAGGGGTCTAGGGGGCCATGAGACATTTAATATAAATCAAGTAATATAACCTAACCTAACCAAACCTCTCATTTGCAGGCGGTGGCTTCGCTCTAGCCGAAGGCAGCAAAGCGACAGGCCTGTCGAAGATGATCGGCGAGTCGTTGAGCGGGCTGGCGGGGCTGCCCGACTACGTGGTGCTGCTGGTCGTGGTGCTGGTGACGCAGTTCATCACCGAGTTCACCTCCAACGTCGCCATCGCCAACCTCATCCTGCCCGTGCTTGCTAACATGGTGAGAGCAAGTTTTACAAGACAAATCTGTTATTAATGAAACTTTATGAATATTGTATGGAGTTTTGATAGAAAGAACTTACTGTCAAAAGTCCATCATCATCATGTCAACGGAAAGTTGTCTGCTGCTGGACATACACGACCTGGCTTGTGCTGCCTGCTTTGTCTGTCGGATACTATAATTGAATGAAACACATACACGAGAACTCATTACTTGAACTTTGGTAGTAGTAGTAAAACTGTCAAATTCTTATAACTTTAAGTACCCTTAAAGTCTTACATAATCGATTATTGCCCTGATAATCAGTCATGTGAGTACCTGCATCGATTTGAATAACCTGTGCACATGCAGATCCTGCTGAAGACGAACAATTTATAAAATCCAATTCTAATTAAGATCAAGTGTACCTCGAAATAAAAAAAGATGACTCACAACAACTGATTGCTTTGCAGGCCCGCACGCTCGAATTGGACCCCCGCTACCTGATGATCCCCGCCACGCTGGCGTGCTCCATGGCCTTCCACATGCCCGTGGGCACGCCGCCCAACGCCATCGTCGCCGGCGTCGCCAACATACCCACCTCCAAGATGGTGAGTACAAAACCCGGCCGATATAAAGCACGAATACTCATTGTCCAAAAACTACACACCATGTATACACCACCATGGGCTTTAATTTTAGAGCCATTAAAGAACCCTGTCATAATGGCATAATGTCAATTCATAAGAATAAAATTACGTCAAAACTTGCTAATAACTTTGTGAGATAACTTTATGTAATAAAACCGCCCTAAATTTCGATTCTTACAGAATAATCTGGCGGCTAGCTAATCACTAGTTAGTAGTTACTATGCAAAATTTGACGTTTGTACAACCCGCTGATTTTATCGCCCTTTAGCTAAGACTTTAACTCTATCGTGTAATTTGCAGGCGGTCGGCGGCATCGGGCCCAAAATCATAACTACCCTCATCATCTGGGGCGGCTACATCACCTACGGGCGCTACGTGATCTTCAAGCCGGAAGACATCGCCGCGTACATGTCGCAGAACCACAGCATAGCCCAAACAAACTTCTCCTTGACCTGCGACGTCACGGCAGCCGCCATTTTGAGTGGAAACACCACCAGGTTCGGCTGTCCAGTGCCGAACTCTACCTTCACTGGTATGTTTAAGTGTGATTATATAGCTAAGAGATAAATTTTATCTGTACACATTCGATGCTTGCGCGGGTATTATTTATATTCAGTACGGGTGACGTGGATACGTCGTGATTCGGCGATACGAGCGTTCGGGAAAACGTCAGGATATAATATTTGTAAAGAAACATGAATCACCTTATTTTGTTTCACGAAATATTAACTATTAGAATTGGAACTGTTCTTTCTTATTAATTAGTCAGTTTATGTTTGTCTGATAAAAAAGGTCATTCCTTTTTCTTAGTACTTTTTTCACAAACGGTCAAATTGCTAAACTCGAAAAGATCATTTTATAAATCATCATTTTATAAATTAAAATTAAAATAGAAAATAGAATAGAAAATAGAAAATAGAAAATGTTGCCTTGTGTGCACTACGAAAGAGTAAATAAAAAGTGTACGCGACCGGTAATGAGTCTATGTCATACAGTCACGCCAATGTAAGTATACATAGTTTTATATTTTGGGTGAAAAGTGATGAAAATATGTATCACTACTTTGAATCTCGGGCAAATCTTGTCCCTTTGCGACCTAAATAGACATAAAAAAATCTTAACGAGTCACGTTTTCTCTAAAGATTTAAATTGGTGATACAATGTTTAGAGATGAGCAAGAAATAAGTTAGATTTTTCATTAAGAAAATATTTACAAGCATTTTGTAAGTACCGTCAGCTACGAAAGTTGAATCAAGCCGTTTGCTTATATAAAGGGCGAAAAGTGGGAAGAGTGAGTGGATCTGTTCCATTAAACTACAAAATGATTAGTTCCATGGAACAAATGTGACATCATTAGCCGAGTGCAGAAGCACAACCTTTGTCACTTTTCGTTGCCGACCGTACTATTTACGAACAGCATTTAGATGTCTTCAGAATTTGATCACATTTATCGATTTTGTATAAAGCAGGTATATATTTCTATCGGTTAAAGCGGGTGCGATATTATATATGTCAATTATATGGTTATGCAGTGAGCAAATATTGTTAGCAGTTTAGTATCAAAAGGTTTAAGGCACTGGACAATTTATATAACTTGAATTAATAAATATATATGTTTTTTATTAACTGAAACAGAAGTAATTTTAATAATATTTTTCCAGAACAGATATTTTTTTATATGTGT
Organism: Tortrix viridana; assembly: GCA_963241965.1. Classification (NCBI taxonomy): domain Eukaryota; kingdom Metazoa; phylum Arthropoda; class Insecta; order Lepidoptera; family Tortricidae; genus Tortrix; species Tortrix viridana. The sequence continues at coordinate 5,241,378 of OY725191.1, read as the reverse complement.
AACTAATTATGGGGCGCTAAAATTAAAGGGATGGTACAAATTTGGCGGAATAAATAAATGTGGATTAAATTAAAACAATTTATATAGAGTGAATTTTATAAAAAATATACAGTTGGTTGACGGGTGACGCTAAGCTATTTAAATTATGTTTAGCGTTAAATCATATTTTTTTATTCTAGGTGTAAATAATAAGGGACAAAAATATTAATGGTCAAGCGCTAATATTCTATTTATTAAACGAATAAATATTTCGAAAAATGTACAGGGTTACTGGTTATTCGACCTAATCCCGCTAAGGAGAAAAAGAAGGAAGTAGACCAAGAGCAATGACTTTGATCACATTATCTATGATATGTGTGAAAGTGAGGATTGTATTTGCTTTTCCTCCTAATTGCATAAACCGTTTCTGTTTTTTTTAAGATGATTATGGATGTTTTTCTTCCTGTCTTGGATTTCTTTATGATTGTTATACCTAAGAATGAAGGAATATGTATGTAGATGATTGTACATTTATGAACCCCTTGACGAGAATAGATTGCCCAATGATCCTGCATATAGGAAGTTGTTGTTTATAAACAAAAAAAAACATTAATTAATATTTTGATGTGTTTAGTATAATTGTGATATCTAAAACCTTAGTCACGACTATATTGTACCGATAAAAATACTTTGTCCAAAAAGACACAGTATCATGTTGAGTTATTGAAGGTTTTTCTTTTTCAGTGGCGAGGTTTATATTTTAAGTTTTGTTTCTGTGTCTATTTTATTACGGCCATATTGAAAAAAATAACATATTTTTATCAAGTTGATGACAAATGCATTTTATCAAAGTGCACAATAAATATGTATTTATAATGAGAATAGTGGAAAGCCAAATATCGGAAAATATTTAGTCAGGGCTGAGCTGTTTATACATAATCATGATTCATATAGATCCTTGGCTAAGACTACTAAAGCATGACAGATATAAAGTGGTATAGCAATAGCAGGACACATTTAATAAGGGGCGCGTCAAAGCGCTTACGCCGTTGACCAAGAGTGTATTATTGTTTAAACCGCGTGCCATATTAATTGTGTCCTACCGTACGCTCTTTATAGGCAGAGAAGTTCATTTCTTCTCTAATTGTTAGTCAATATTGCAGACCTAAGATTAAATATCGAAAGCAACAAATCAAAGTTACTCTAGTCCTGACGTCATCTAGCGGCATTATGGTGGTTTTTGCGGCTTGTTTAGCATGAACTGATGTGTGAAAGAGACGTATGATTCGGAGGTGAGATGTCTCAAACGTACCTATTGTAAATAATAATTTTAGTAAAGTGCGGGAAGTATAAATGAGCCGATTTCTTCATACTATCCTATACAAAATGCGGCGCAGTTTATATTTTACGAATCGTAAAAAACAATAATATGTATAGCACAATTGTATAGCGAGAGAGGTCCGTGATGATTTAAATATTATTTTCGCTATTAATAATTTGTTAAATGGCCACTTAGTTGGTGTCGGGTGTAGGTAACTGTTTAAATAACTATAACTATACCTAAATTCACTAATAACTAGGCTTTTGTAAAGAAGAAATATATAAATATAAGATCGTTTATTAAATACGAATCAATTACAATTGCATTAAGGTTAAAGTCTGTGCCTATTTTTATAGAGTCGAACAAACCTTTGTTGGCATAAACTTTTCCGCCGCCTTGATGTAATAAGGGCGGTAAAAGTCTATTACATCAAAGGTGTACTGAATACACAAACGACACCGTATTTTGTCGGATACGTTTGTTTTTATCTCGCTTTCTCAGTAAGCTTATTCATGGTTACTGAAGCTAACTAAGAGAGCAAGATAAATACGAACCTTTTCGACAAAATACGATGTCGTTTGATAATTCACTACAAATACACCAATATTGTATCATTTGTAAAACTGCTTGAAAACCAAAACAAATCATAGATAGAGCATTGTTCATGTTATCTTCTATTGCAATTGCAGCATAGTGACACAGTGATACTGTAAAGTGCTTTACATACTTAAGTTGGTCAAATGCATTGAAATTCCTGCATGCATGTTCGATTGTGCGTATATAATATTTTTTGATACAATGTGTAAATTAGACATAGTTAATTTGTATTGTTATATGATATGATATGATAAGAAATAAAAAGGTTGAAAATTGTGTTATGTACATTTTTATTGTTGTGTATACCAAACCCAATTTTTCCATTGCAACTTATGAAACACCAATTAAAAAGTATCAGTTCTGCCCAAATTTAAGACTATTTGTAAACTCAATAAGGGCCAATACTGAGCTTGGACTTCTGTATCGTTAGCGGAGTGCTAAGGCAATGTAAGCGTAGAATAAGTTTTTGTCAGCTGGGTGTCCATGACACGTCTCAGAAAAAAAAGGCGAGTGTTGCCAACTTAAGGCGTTCCAAGGTTAAAATTAAAACTTTTTATAATACGAATTTTTATTACCATTGAATTTTAAAATACATTGTACACTTAATAACCTTTATCGCATTAAAACTAGAAGACTATTGCGTCTGTGTTTTTTTCGGGCAGTTAGCAAGCTGTACGCATTTGCCGGAGCTAAGGTCGCGCACAGTGGGCTGGTCACAGAAGCAGTCGGGGATGCCGCATGCCCCTACAGTGTCTCGGTCGTGGACCCTGGGAATATCGCAGTTGGGTTCGGCCTTGCGAGGGCAGTACAGGACTGAGTGCTCTCCGGGTGGGCATTTCTCTGAAAAAAACACAAAAATTGGGTAAAGCTGTCGTCTCTTGATTGGGTTGGGACGCAACGCTGCGGTCAAGGTTATGTGACGAAAACTTAATTGTACGAAAAAAGTCTTGCATAATGTGGTTCCGACGACGCATGGCGTCAGCAGTTATTCAGTCTCAGGAAAAGGTCCAGGCACTTCTGAGTAAAAGCAGGAAAAGACCTTTTCAAACTGCAACTATGCATACAACAAGATAATTATGTTCAAAAAAAATAGTTCCATGGAACTACCCCTTAGTTCTTAGTACTAAGTATAATACTTATAAAAAACCGGGCAGTTTTGGCTGTAGGGGGCCCGGTGAACTATAGCGAAAATGACACTTTTGGAGTTAAATATCTCCTAAACGGTCCCGTCCCGCTAATCTAAAAATGTATAATGACATAAAAATATAATGATTTTTAAGAGCTATCCATATCCTTATTCAAAGTTATGAGGTAAAAATGTTTTTTTACCTTTGTTTACATGTATGGGTACTAGGTACCCTAAAATATACTTTTTTTTACAAATTTTATTATTGATTTTTGTGCGCGGTAAAAGTATGTATATACTACTCTGTCAAGAAAGTACCGGGAAAAGATCAATAATACACAAACTGTTTGTTAATCATCCAAATTTATTTTATCGCCTTCAAAGTATGCTCCTTCAGAAACGATACACTTACGCCAACGAATAATCCAATCATCAAAACATTTTTTAAACGCTGTTTCCGGAATTGAATTCAGTTCTCGGCGCGAATTCTCCTTTATGTCTTCTACCGATTGAAAACGGGTGCCACGAAGTGGTAATTTGAGTTTAGGAAAAAGAAAGAAGTCGGCAGGAGCCATATCTGGTGAATATGGTGGTTGCTCGATGGTATTTGTTGAGTGTTTGGTCAAAAATTCTTTCACAATGATGGCCTTGTGCGAAGGCGCATTATCGTGGTGCAAAATCCAAGAATTTTCATTCCACAAATCTGGCCTTTTTCGTCGAATTTGCTCTCTTAAATGCCGCATAACGCTCAAATAATATTCTTTATTTACCGTTTGACCTTCCGGCAAGAATTCCGAGTGCACAACACCGCGATAGTCAAAGAAAACAGTCAACATGACTTTGACTTTTGATCGACTTTGGCGTGGTTTCTTCGGTTTCGGTTCAGTTGGAAGGCGCCACTCCGAAGCTTGTTGACTAGTTTGCATGTCAAACTCGTAAACCCACGTCTCGCCACCAGTAACAATGCGTTTCATGAATGTTGGGTCGGAATTGACTCGTTCTAGCATGTCCTCAGCGACTCTCATGCGATTGAGTTTTTGGAGAAAATTCAGGTCTTTTGGGACTAGCCGAGCGGTAACATGTTTCATACCCAAATGATTAGTTAAAATAGTACGGATCGACTCGTGAGATACAGAAAGTTCGGCGGCTATCTCTCTCAAAGTTGAATGAGGATTTTCAGTCACTATTTCCTTCACTTTTGCGATGTTAACTTCAGTTGCAGACGTTGATGGCCTACCAGAGCGAGGCAAATCTTCCATCACATCTCGACCGCTTTTGAACGCTTTGTACCACTCATAAACACGTGTTTTTGATAAAGTCGAATCACCGTAAGCCTTCTGTAACATTTTCAGTGACTCCGAACACGAAATTCCATTGGCGATGCAAAATTTAAGACAAACTCTTTGTTCAATGTTTTTGTCCATTATGAAATTCGCAATACACACTAGATATGATATAACTAAAAACAGCACTGTATTTAATATAAATAACAGATGCAACTCAAACTCCGCGCCAAAATAGAAAACAGTTGTGCCAATCTAACAACAACAAAAAAAACAAAAATTTGAATTTGGAACCATAAACAAATCATCCATTCCCGATACTTTGTTGACTGAATGTATATACAAAATTTCAACTTTGTGACACTTATAGTTTCTGAGAAAAAGTGAGTGTGACATACAGACAGACGGACGGACATGGCGAAACCTGGTTTGACTACGGAACCCTAAAAAGGTCGTTCGTTTTCAAAATGCTCGAGCTTAATTATTAATTCAAAAGAATAGGTACAGAGCAAAATCATTATAGAAATCGTAATTAATGAATGCGTGTTTTGCAACATTACTTTTCACGCGGTTAAAGTGGACTTTTGCGCGCAGATTTTGACCAACAAAGAAAGCCTTTCCGAGCTGGTGAGGTGAAAACACTTGGGTCCGTTCACACAGACCGGCTCCGAGAACATCGGCCCGCGCTCTTCTTTTCACACAGACCAGCTCGTATAAAATGGAATTGGCCGGAGCGGAGCGCGGAAGAGCACGTCAAGCAGCCGGTCGGCTCTTATTATTTCACACGAAGCGCATTCAAGCATTTTTAATGACAAAAGAAGTGTACATGCAAAAATAAACCTTATTACAATGAATACAATCACAATCTTAGAAAAATAAAATTGGCCCACTTCTGGGCAAAAGCCTCCTCGGATAAGATGGTCTAGGCCATAGACCTTACACAGAAATGTGAAACAAAAGCTAGCTAAATATAAAAAAAATACAAAAAACTTACTGGTAGGGAACCCCTGGCCATCAACGGCGGTTAACGCCGCGAGGGCGCATAGAACAACGACGAAGTATTTCATTTTCTCTGGGAAGTATTTGCCTCTCCGCTTGTCAACTCAGTCTGTGGTTTGTTTGAGATGAGGCTCGTTTTATACACTTACGTCTCTGTTTCCATTGTTAGGCAGATTCGTGAACCCATTGCACATAGCAAAAACTAATTAGTATTATACATTAATAACTTACCGCCCGCGAACCCGTTCGCATAGAAGATATATCGCTTTACCCTCGGGAACAATCAAAATTTCCGGGATAAAAATACTTATCCTATGTGTCAATAAAGGATTTGTGTACCTAATTTCATTTCAATCCGTTCAGTAGTAAAAACACACATCCACACAAATTTTAACATTTATAACGTTACATAGTACCTAAGCTAGGACTAGACTTTGATTCCTTAGTCCTAGGGAACAACGAATTTTCTTGTGATCAAGCTCAGCCGTGACCAAAATCAGGTTGGGCCGTAAAAATGTTACAAACTGACATCTCATGCTCCGAATTATAATATTGATTGGGCTACCAGGTAGGTAGGTATAGTCAGCATCATAAAAAGCTACACTATTTAGTACCTTGTCGCTTTAACGCTGTGTTTGCACGAATTAAGCCGCATTCGCATTTATCTGGTGTGTTGTGTCGTGACGTAACGTGTCAGGAACAATATCGGTTTCATACATTTAATATGGTTACGTTCACATGTGTCTGACGCAATGTGTTGTGATGGCTTGTGTTGTGTCGCATCACAAGTGATCCCGGTCTGCGTGTGCACGGGCTTTCTGACGATCTTGGTTCAAAATATCAACAGAAGACGTCACAACCCAACAAAAAATTTGCACGCTCGCCACGTCAGAGAGCATCACGACACAACACATCAGACAAATGTGAATGCGGCTTTAGTTTTAAAGACGTGACATGTTTATTAACTTTATAGCTATTTACGTGGATGTTGTTATATTTTGACGTGAATCTGTATAACTTTACGTTATTTTCTTGAGTATAATGCAAACGTGCGATTCGCTGAATAATATTAGCATAAAAAAGGGGAATAACCTGTCTGCTTGGTCACAGTAGGTCTTAGTCATTCAATTGTTTTCCTTGTAAGAACAAATAAATTAATTATGTTGTTGAACTGTAAATTTCAGCTCGGTATCTTTAGCTATTTCAGAGCAAAAGAGTACAGACCTATTGACCAAAGCTTGACGAAACTTTCATAAAAATAAGTTAACTAAATAAGTTTCTGTGTTCAAAAAGTCGTTTTTGAGACAGCTTTTTGCGGTCGACTGTACTATTATTTCCACAGTCTTCATCTGCTTTTCGAGACCCACCTAATGCTACCTAAATAGTCCAAACACCTTGCCACTCGATCAAATTAGACTCAATGATATTGCAATGTCATCGGACTTACAAGTCTTCTATATTTTCAGCCCATTCCAAAAACGGAAACTGGTTCAATATTGACCTGCAAGATTTGAACTGACTGAATAAAACCACTGCTCATTCAACATTACTTTATTCTCAATGAAACTGTCGCTGATCATTGCGGCGTTATTCAGCATTGTCAATAAAATACACGTCGTTGGAGACGTTGAAGTTGTGGTCGTGAGCCCAGGGAGGGTAGGTGCTGGCGTCGATCCAGATGGCCTTGGCCCAGACAGACATGGTGAACCACGGCACCAGCACCGCTATTACCGAGGGGCCCACGCCGGCTAACAGCTGGAATTATAATAGATTACAATAATTCAAGCCCTCACACGATAAGCAGCATAGCGAATAGGGTGAAACGAGTAGTCGAGTACTGGTGAAAGAGTTGTATGTCGTAAACAAGCTACAAATAAGTAAATTCTATACGTTGTGACGGGGCAACTTAAACTCGTTCCATCAAGTATATTGGAGCAAGGATATTATGTTTTCCACGTTCTATCTCTATCAGCCTCTTTTCTTAGATACCAGTTAAAATGAGATGATACGAGAAATCATTTATCCTTGTAAAATTCCTGTCCTGGTATTGCTGATATTACTCGTATATCCTATAGTGAAGTACTTAAATAGTATATGCCCAAAAAACTTACTGTCCTGCATGTTGGTATGTGGACATACTGGCTGACCATCGCGATGGTGGGAGTCCCTGTGACCAGGTGGCAGGGCAGAGAGCTGGCCAGGGTCGCAGACAGCATCAGGTAGTGGGGGTTTATCCGAGATGCCACGCTCTGGAGAAAGGCATGAGCATTTTAACTCAATAGAAATTTGGGCACAAATTAGTAGTATTAGGTAGAATAGTTGAGGAACCAAGGTGGACCGACGATCAAGTCACGGAAATCCGCAAAATGCAACAGCACGAGACCGATCATGATAGCGATCCTTGGGTGCCTATTTATATCCAGGAGTGGACATCCATAATATCTTTGCGTTGGTGTGGTAATGAATGGATGATGCATGGACCAGAATTGAAGCAAGAGCTACTAACCAGCTTGGCGACCTCCGGCATGAGAGCGTACACGACACATGCATTACTTGCGAACTCTGTCAGGACCTTTGCAAATATAATGACGACCAGTGCTACGGCGAAGGGCGGCCAGTTGCTGAAGAGAAGCAGGAATCGGCCGAACTCCTCCGTCATGCCGGACCGGGTGAGCACCTCGAACGTCGAGCAGCTGCTACCTGAAACACATTGCGGAAGCATCGACTGAGCCCTTGCTTCCTAATTAGGATACTTTTTAGGATGCTTACAATTTAGGATAGTGTAATATGCCCTTAACCAGACAAGACCTAAAACTGGGTAAAACGTACACCCGGTTTTTCGAAGTTTGTAATTCGAAAACCGGGAAAAGTACTAAGATAAAGGTCATACATGCCTTTATGTATTTAAATAGAGGTAAACATTTCGCATCGCGAGAAATAGAGGAGTTTGCGGAGCTGATTGCCTCTGCTAGTCGGAGAGGCACCATAAGAAGAAGATACGATGGCGGGTGCTATAGCCAGCTTTTTAAGCTTACCTAGTGTAAACAGGACGTTCCCAAGCAATTCTGCTTTTACGAGTCGCCAGTTCAGGCAAGATTTACTCGACGCAGTCGGGAGGACATTCATTGCATCGGAGGGACCTAAAACATGTTGAGTAACTAGCCTTTTTATGAATAGCTAACGGCTGTTAAATGCTATCACATCTGCATCAACCTAGGTACTTATAATATATATTCAGATTTATATTTATTGTTAAGGGAACTTTTCGATTTCTGTTTCATCTAAAGGTTTACTGGTAGAGAACTACAGAATGCTTATAGCATGTAGTCCGCCTTTTGTACACTTTTTTAGTGCAATAAAGTATTTAAATAAATAACTAAACCACTGACAACACTGACCGGTATTTCTTTTGAAAAACTTGAGAAAACTAAAATCGGTCGGCGCGGCGAACAGATAGACGACGATGAGAATAGACGGCGCCGACGTCTTCACTTGTCTGAAACATTTTATGTATTTGTGATCTGCTGCTGTGCTTAAGCGCTGGGCTTCTTTTCGAATTGCCTTCAAATAATCTATTTGATCTAATATATAGTTGTAAGACATCAACTACGCTTTGCGATAGAACAGGATGCAGGGTTCTTGTATGTATATTGGGCCAACAAACTAGGTTTTCAATTCTGACACAACTTCCTATAATAAAAATGTCGCAATATAATCATCAACATCATCATCATCATGTTAAGGAATTAATTTGAATAAGTCTGTCAGTGTAGGGATAAATCTTTGCACAGTACCGTCTCAGGTCCAGGTTAGGGCTTCTTGGTAGGCCTAGATCCTCCAGGCCGTCTGTCTTCCACCGTCACCGTTCGGGAGCAGTCCCGATCTTCCGTAGGATTATATAGTCCAGATTATAAGGGCGCTCACAAATAAATTACTCCAATTCAGGCGCATAGGCGTATGTATTATACCGGTCAAATGCGCATCGCACTACACGTCGGTCAGTACTGAATGTCAAATGATAGGGAGAGAGGTCAAAAGGCGTCTATGAGAGGTGGGGGTCTCAGGTAGTAATTAAACAATCATCAGCCTATATTAGTCCACTGCTGGACATAGGCCTCTCCCATTGCACGCCAACGAGCACTATTCGTGGCCACTCTCATCCAGCCCTTGCCAGCCACCTTGCGAAGATCGTCGCTCCACCTAGCCTGAGGGCGTCCTACACTACGTTTGCCGATTCGTGGTCTCCACTCAAGAACACGATAGCTCCAGCGATTATCGGTTCTGCGGCACAAATGGCCCACTGCCACTTCAAACTGCTAATTCGATGGGCTACGTCGATAACCTTAGTTCTCTGTCGGATCACCTCATTACGGATCCGATCCTTCAGAGAAACTCCCAACAATATACTTAATAAGTATAGGTAATGTAAAAATTATTTAATCAGTTTTACGTAAAGAAGTTCTTGGAATCAATGTCTCTGGCGTTGAAGTTGAACCACGTCACGCCCGCGCTGGCGGCCATGTGCACGACCGTCACCAGCAGGATGGTGATGCTTATGATCTGTTAACATTAGAACATTAAACGAAATAACATTACCACCTACACGTTTTATTTAATATGGACATTGTTAAGCATAGACATATTTTTGTACGTCAATTCTATTAATTAATACTATTTCGTCGTTAGGTACTTACATACGTACCGGTCGCAGATTTCAACCGTTTTCAGGGTATTATCAGCCGTATTATTTTCAGAAGCGTAAACCGATGATCATGGGTCGCATTCGCATGTTTAGTTAAATTTGGCTGCGATAGATGGCGTCAGTAAATAATTTATGGGGATCGTGTTACGTTGCTTATGTTTGAGTAGATCAACAGTGCAATGGCATGTCACAGGTTTTAACTCTTAAGCGGGGCAAATAGACTTTGGGGGTATCTATGACGCGATGCGTAGTCGCGCGCGCTCTTCCCTCTCCTTTAACGCCCGTCCTCACTAACGTCTGCCACCCCACATGACGGTCACGTTTGAAATAGTCGGCTTACTGCCATGTAGTATAACTAACTCACGACGTCGTGGAGGGTGATCTTCCCCAGCTGCTGGTACTGCGTGTTGAGCAGCGTGGTGACGTAGCGCCTCTCCTCCTCCGTCAGGCTGCTGTACATGGCCAGGTTGTTGCGGGGGCTATAATAAACACAGATCGTTGGTCCGTGGGATGCTAGAGCTCTAAGCTTCTTCAAGAAAGAATTGAAGAACCTCACGGACGTCGCGGGAGACCGAAGAGGGCAGTTCCCTTTTGGCCAAACTATAAATTCAATACTATGGATACCAATTGGGTATATTGTATGTATATTATACTTGTAAGTAAGTAACCTAAACATTTTCAAAAAGTAGGCGTTCAACCAGATGTAGAGCAACGTCTCCATTATCAGGACTCCCGGCAGGTTCAGCAGCATGAACTGGGGAAACTCGACCTTCGGGCTCGCGGGGAATATTCTGCAATAAAGCTGCTGGGTCAATATCGTCAGAAAAGTGCTTGGGGAATAATTGTCCTATTGGGCCATTGTTGGAGACATGTATAAAATCATAACTATGATTAATAATTTGATATTTGACGACGCAGTTATAAGGATTAAAAACTGAGTTTGGTCAGTAAGTACAGCTGTACTGGTTCAGTAGTACTCAAACCCTTGCCACCACTTTATACTTCAATTCATTTTTTATTAATGGCGTCTGTCCGTGTAGACAATTTTGCCAATGTCAAAGTTTAAAACATAATACAGAGTTCAGTCAGTGTAAGGCGAGAGTGTAAATCGCCACACGCTCTAACCATTCCGCCGCGCACCATCATCAGCAGAGGATCCCAAGATGGCGACCGGCTCCCGGCTCAGCAAAAACAATCAGGCACGTGCAGCAGCCATTACCGCCACAGGACTCCACTTTATAATTAAAAGTCAATATAGCCTAGTTTGGGGTTAGGTCAATTTGTGACAGCTATTGCAATCAAAGAGAGTAACTATAGAGGAATGATTGCAATGCACATATTAACTTTTTTATTTAAGGAATGACTATACCTATAAGTATTAAGGTGGACATTCACGGCCGGTTAAAACTGATCAGTTAACTGACGTACATCCAAAAACTGACCGTGAATGTGGAATCTTAAGTTGAAATTATACGAATTCAAGGTCAGCTTCTGGATGTGCATCAGTTAACTGATCAGTTTAACTGACTGTGATTGTCCACCTTTAGGCACTTACACCTCACAAAATGCCCTAAATATTTGATTGGGCTGCCCGCCATGCAGCGTCGCCATGCCTCCTAAAACAGAAATAGTGGACAAACTTAGCAGTTCACGTTTTATCTTCTGTTAAATTTTACGTAATTACTACGTATTTTAAGTTTTACTCGTACCTATTGAACATGAGTATGAGATACCCAGAAAATAAAAGACGGTGTAATCAGTAGGCACCGAATTACTGAAACAAATTGATTTTATTTATCTGGTGCGACAACCGCGCATAAGGATATTGAGAATGCTATGCGCACACTAAACCTAATGTGTATAATATTTATGATCGCTTTATTTGCGATCCAATTAGAATAGAATAAGAGTATTTATTAGGAAAAAGAAAGTAAGTACAATATATGCCTATTAATGTATTAATCATTATTACAAGGGTCACATTAGTAGATGGTACAACGTCACATTCTATTAAATATACCTAGTACCTGGGAGACCGAGCGTCGTCGCTCAGCTCAGGTCGAAATCGAATTTTCATCGGTTTTCTATACAAAAACAAAAAAAAACGGTTTGAACCCGCAGTCTCTTGCGTAGATGTCCAACGCTAACCATCAATCTACTCAGACGGCAACAATCGTGTCGAAATTACAAACCATATTGCGCGGGAAATCTTTTTGCGTGAAAATACGGGGAAAACGAATTTTCCCGGATATGACACCTAGCTAGATCCATTTCTCGCCCCCATAAACCCCCGTACTGCAAATTTCATCGAAATCGTTAAAGCCGTTTTCGAGAACGTGAGTACAAATATATATACAAATATACAAATATATATACTCGTACAGATGTTTCTCGTTTAACAAGTAGGATTATAACTATAACGATGCAAAATGTGGATTAGTCCCCAGTTCCACTTTTTTAGCCCAACTGCAGGCTTAGCATGCATGCACGACATAGAATTTGGCAGGTGCTAGGGAAATTAATAATTATATCTACTTATTCCATTTTCTAACGTAAAAGTTAAAAGTGTCTCGTCCAGCCTTTTATTACCTTTTATTACTAAGCGATTATATCCGGTATTGCTAGAGTAATGAATGAAATAAATCGTTAAAATCTATTAAGAGCATGCACACCTAGCGTTTTTGACCGGGGGTCCAAGGGCTAAAAACGCTAGTGTGCACAGGCTCTAAGCTAAGCATGATATTTAATTACTCTAGCAACTTTTTATTCGTGTTGTCACTTTATTCTTGTGACGCATGTTAGGCTCGCTGGCTTCTAATCATTATGATGAAATTGATGAAGTACATGACAGTAAGAGCTACTATAAAATTTACAGTAGGTATAATTACGATATATAAGCAAGATGGGGTAAACAACTTGGAATAATTAGAGCTGTTAATTATCGCGGTCCGTCGACACTTCAAATTCAATGGTTGATTCGTGATCCAAATAACGCAATAAATATTGTACTTAGGCTACTTAAGTATTAATACATGGTCCTTATGTGAAATTTTAAATCAGGGTGCGCTATACAAAAAAACAGAAGGAATAAATTGTTACTTCACTTCAGTTCGTGCCGAGCTGACTTCTGCTCTGCTTTGTCCGTAGTTTCATACATTTCTATAATTCCCATCTGTAAAGGGCATAACACAATTAAACGAAACGACGTCGTGACGTTGTAATCTACGAAGTACCTTGTAAAAGTTCGCGACACGGCGTCGTATCGTGGTACGGATTCATAGCACGACATCGTCAATACGATTCCGTTGAAATTTGAAGAAAATTGCCCCTAATGAAAGTAAGATTTGCTGAAGGCTGAAGCAAATTATACCTTCTCGAGCGACTGCAGCATCGCTTTTACCAGCGGCATGATGAGTCCACAGGCCGCGGTGTTGGACATCCACATGGACATGAACATGCTGCTAAAGAATAGCAGCAGGCTTAGCCTGAAAGTAAGGTCAGTATCATCGGCTGTCTGGCCCCCACACCGAATCACATTGCTGTAGGTAAATAGTGGCCTTGCGGCAGGGTAATGGTTAAGTTCTGTAGTAGGATATCAGATCTATTTTTTTTGTGAAATTTCCTTTTGGTCTATTCATGAAGTCTATTAAGTACATATTCCTTTGTAGTGTGAACTTGGTGAGGCACGCTGCTGATGCAAATGCTTGCTATACGCTTTATATTTTAACAGTCGTAGGAAAAAGCTTCTATCTGATCAATCTGATCTGAATAATTCTAGTTTACAACATTTTTTACCCCTAGGTGAGGAGACACATTATTTCTTGTAGATTTTTTGACGCTGAATCTAAATCTGGCCACAGAATTACTCTAGCACGTCAGGATTTTAAGATATACCAATCTCAAAGTGCTAAATGAAAAGAAAAGAGAGGTTAGGCGTCTGATATGTGTAAATATTCGCAATAAAACAAAAAAAAAAACCCGGTTTTTGCCGATATTTGAAAAAAATTTTTTGAGGACAGCGAATTTTTACGGTCATTTCCAACTAAAGCATCCTTTAGTACCACTCTTTCCCTTTCAAATCTATTTTCGTTTGTTTCGCTAAGAGTTTTTTTTCTCAAGATATTAATTTTTAGCTACGGTACTTCGATATTTCCTATATTCTATTTTGCATTTTAGTACCTACTAGTGAACTACATTATGAAAATAAAATGGGATATCTCGAGAAAAACAACACGTAGCGAAACAAACTAAAATGGGTTTGAGAGAGAAAGAGTAGCTACTAAAGAATGCTTTAGTTAGAAATGATCATACGAAATTGCTGTCCTCAAAAAATTACTTCAAATATTGCCAAAAACCGTGTTTTTAGCACTTTGAGATTGGTATATCGCCAAATCCTAAAGTGCTAGAGCAATTATGTAGCCAGATTTAGATTCAGCGTTAAAAAGTCTACAAGAGATGTTACGTCTAACCTTGGGGCAAAAAAAAGTTAAATTTTGTAAACTAGTGTTATCTGAATTTTAATTTGCTGTATGCTATTTGTATAAGGCGAATTGAGGTAAATAAGCCAGAAAGTAACAACTGTCAGGTATTAAGTTATACTAACATAAGTGAAGTTGTTGACACAGCTACCATTATGAGGGATATCTTATGACAAGCTCGCATTCAGCTGTTAAATTCCAAATATTTAATGTCATCATATAGCCGGACCAAAATATTTTAATAGGGTTACAACAAAGAAAGCACACTAATGTGTCACAACACAGACACAACACAGAACAGTAGAATGCCACAACAGTAGAATGCTGTTGTAATTATTCATCTTAATTAAATTTCTTCGACTTTGCGTTTGCGCATACCTAGACCAGGTACGTGGCTCTAAGCGCAGGTACAATAACTACATAATATATTTAACAATTACAACTAACATTCGATCTTACAAACACTATCACGTGTTACCAATCAATTTTGTTTCGAATTATTCTTGTGTCGGGTTTTCCACTACGCCGAAAAACCGTATCCATCAAGAAATGTTACTCAAAAGCGCGGATTAGACTGAAGTTGATTGTAGTCTAACACTATTTTTTTAAAAAGCTAGAAAATACTACAAAATTGGGTACTTCATTTTGATTAGCACAGAAGTAAGAATAGAGCATGACAGTCAACTTCGGCAATTTTTATTGCTTGTCTCCGTGGCAGACATAATTATGACCAAAGAAACCCCTTTCAAAGCTATTTGGATGTAACCTAATGTGTAACCCAGTGGTTCATAGCAACGAGTAAAAGGCGTAGCTGATCGGTGATCAGATAACCGACCTGTAGTGAGAGCAGCCGAAGGTGATGAGCAGTTTTATTGCAATTCGCTTGGGCACGTTACTATTCTCTACCGCTATTAAGATCATGATGATGGCCAGGCAGTCCAGAAGACTGTTACGGACGTAGGACTGCAGCGGAAAAATTTCAACATTATTAAAATCTATATATATGTATATAAAAAGTGGTCTGACTGGGTAACTCATCAAGGCCCAGCCTTAAACTCTTGGACCTAGAAAGCTGAAATTTTGCAATTTTGCAATCAAAAGCGATTTGGATCGACTCGCTTCTGAATAGTCTGGATTTTGTAAATCCTTCATTACTTCTCTAATCTGGCTGAGGAAGCCTATGTCCGAGGAAGTCAATACGCTGTAGCACGCCAGCGGAAGCAGAGAGATGACGCACGGATGCAGCGTGTCGGTGACCCAGTATACCGCGCTCACCAGAAACACGAAGAAACACGGGTATGCCTGCAAAATAGTTAGAATACAAGTATCAAGATTAATTTATCCACGCATCGTGGTGCTGCTATTTTAAAATCATTAAAACCTACCTAACGTTTTATACTTCTGCGGTGTAAAGAAGTAGCCGGAAAAGAGTTTTTGTGTTAACTTTGTACATTTGAACCAAAAAATTCAAGATAGAATCCACTTAAACAGTCATCATTTAAACTTTTCTAAATTAAATATTAAATTATTGAGAAGCTTTGCAATAATGACATTAATGAAAAATTAAAATAGGAACTTACCTAGAACCGATTTACTAAAGTTAAAATTAAAAACCTGTAGGTAGCTACAAATACAAAAGGCTACTACTTAACTACTCACAGGCCCATGGCCAATAAAAGCAATTGGCAGCCAAAGAAGCGGTGTTACAATAAGAACTATAGACCTCCAATATAACTTCAAAAATAAATGCAGTCTGTATTTCCGTGTCACTATCACGAGGTTAGTTTCTCTGGAATTAACATAATACTATGTTATTAACCTAGTAAAATATTTAAAGAAAATAATAAAACGCAGCTTACGAAGTATCAGAATCCATTTTTTATTATTACAGTGCTATTTAAATGATCACGATGGCCAAGACACTATTGTTATTTTTATTTCTACTATTAGTAGAAATGGTAGAATTTTATTTTTACTGGCAACATACCACACGTCAGACGCATAGCCTAGCCTTGAAATTTTCGCAATCACTAATAATCAGTTGTCAAATTACAGTTTTGGTGATAAGTTGTGTGTTTTGCGTGGAACAATTTCGATCGTACTTCTTTACGAACGGTGTCGTGATTATTTATTAAAACAATGTCGCTCAAAATGGAATTCGACTACGACGCTGCGACGGCGTTAATGGATAAATTTTCTCAGGCAGATATCGATCATTTGCGCGAATGGACTATAGGTTCGGATATTAATAAAAGTATACCAAAAGACTTAACGAATCAGCAATTAGTATTGTTTTATAATGCATGCTATGGAAATTTGGAGAACTCTAAAGTTTGCATGGAGAAATATTACGCGCTTAAGAAGAATGCACCAGAATTTTTCGATAACCGCCTTGTTTTCTCTGAGGAATTGAAGCAGTCCACTGAAGCCTTGTAAGTGTTAATAAAAAGTAAAAAAAATACTAAGCTGCGAGTCGACGAATAATGCAAATAATTGCATCGATAACTGATAGTTTAGTAGGTACACTGATAAAAATATGCAATAATAATAAAACTAGGTAATAATAATAAAACCTCTACCTAGTTATATTAATTAATTGTTAATAGGTACCTACCTATTTATATTGATTAACTTGTTTCCAGTAATGGGTTATTCGCGTTCTCGTCCCAATAGGTTCGCCATGTCCATCGGGGTACCTGTCAGTACGTAGGTACCTACGTACTTATGTAAAATACTTTTTCTCACAAACTACCTATACAAGTCACAAAGATGAAATTTTGTACACCTATAGATATCTATTTATACCGCCAACAAACACCACTAATGAAATTAGTACAAAAGAAACAGGTTTTATAGGTACCTACCTACCTCAGCATACATCTAAAGTAAGGGTATACCCTTACTTAGACTTGTAGGTATATCAAAAGGGTGTTTTTTGTCCTACATCATTATGGAACGAGGTATTGTTCCGTATTTTTTTTTAAAACTTGAATACTTTTGTTATTAGGTACGTCTAGTAAATATTGGATTCTCAAAATTGGCATTGTCGCTAGAGTAATGTGTCTCCTACTGCTAAAATAACAAATACTTAAGCACTTAGGTACTAAAAATTTAGGAAAAAATGTTAAATGAAAGCACTCCTAACGAGTTAAGCTTTCGGCACATCAAACGCGTGTCAGGCGCGTCGCGTCGCGTCGCGTCGCGTGGCGTGAGCGACGCAGCACCCGGCACACCGCAGGCAGGCGGCAGCTTCAACGCGATTCGAACGCGTGCCAGGGCTGCGCACGCCTCGCGGCTGCGTTCGGTTTGACATGCTGCGCGGTTCAATCAATTTGTCAATTGAACCCTTAAAACGGAACCTTTATGTCCTTCTGTCAAGACTACGGCTTGCAGTCCTGGGATTATCGGGACTGATTTTATATGAGCTGTCTCGGAAGTCCCGAAAATCCCGATTTTGGCCTATAGGTAGGTACATCGGGTCCTAGTTAAGACCCTTTTTCTCTGAAACAGCTTAAGCTATCAAACTGAACATTTTAATAATGAAAATTTAGTCGCTATGATCATGTAATATTTAGTTTACGTAGGTTATCTACATGTCAGTTCATTTGGCAGGGAGTTCTCGTTCCTGCCGGAGAAGTCGGTCGAAGGCTACGACATCGTTTACCACCGGCTGCACCAGACCGAGCCCTCGAAGTACCACCTGGATCCTGGCTGCAAGCTTCTCTTCATGACTGTGGGTGAGTAAAACTGGTGTATCAGTTATAAAATAAATATCAGGGGACAATCTCGCACATATTGACCTAGTCCCATCCTCTAGGCTTATACTATGAGTACCAACGTCAAACATACACATAGAGAAATACATACTTAAATATATGTATACTCGCTGTCATCACACAAATATTTGCCCATATCGGGATTCGAACCCGGGACCCCGCTAGCTTCGTAAGCAGGGGTATCATCATCATTTCAGCCGAAAGACTGTAACGAGGTGTATGTATCGTATTACGCCTCGTTGAATAAAATCATTCTGGTATTTTATTCTTCGCTATTTTATTCTAAATTTCCTACCGTCTCCTGCTGTCCCTATCGTGATTAGACGCCGCAAAAAAATTACTTATAACTCGCCCAAACTAAATACTTTAATATTAAAAGCTCCGACGTAATCGTCCATCCTTTCAACTTATTTCCATCTTTAGTTAAGAACCTACGTAATACCAAATTTTTAGATTTAGGTTTATAGACCTACTAGCTTTTGCCCGCGACTCCGTCCGCGTAGAAGTCGTCTATCATGTATCCCACGGGGACTATGAATTTCCGGGTTAAAAATCCGGGACCCTCTCCATACCAAATTTCATCTAAATCGGTTCAGCGGTTTAAACGCGAAGAGGTAACAAACAGACATGCAGAGTTACTTTCGCATTTATAATATTTGTATGGTTTGTCGAAAAACTAGTCACAGCCGCGGGCGGGTACGTTAGATACGTATAGAGATATCTCTATCTCATTCAGTGTATTGCGGCGTCCCTCTCGTTAGTGGCTAAATTTAGGAAGGTGAAATAAGCCTTTTAGCGGCGTTGGGCCCAAAGGCAGTTGCCCACATTGCCTATATGGATAATCCGGTCCTGCGTGCCTTATTCTACTTTGGTCTTACCTCTATTGGCATCGTTTATGACTGATTTACTGTCAATAAGAGCTATTATTTTGTTAACGGGTAAAGACAATCCTACTATCTTAGTATCTAATGTATTAAAATTATAAATAGAACTGCCGCACTCAGAGACGTCAATTAGTTTTTAAATTTCATTAAAGTTGCTGCGTCTTATTCTATTGCTATAGCAAAGAAAGTGACAGCAGCTACTTTAATGAAACTTAAAAGTTAATTGACGTCTCTGAGTGCGGCCGTAAGACGCAGCAACTTTAATGAAACTTAAAATATAATTGACGTCTCTGAGTGTGGCAGTTAGAGTTCTTTCTTTTTAGCCTAGTACTTACGGCCGCACTCAGAGACGTCAATTAGCTTTTAAGTTTGATTAAATTTGCTGCTGTTGCTATAGCAATAGAATAAGACGCAGCAACTTTAATCAAAGTTAAAAATTAATGGACGTCTCTATCTCCAAAGACCAAGGAAACGTCTCTGAGTGCGGCAGTTAGACTTTAGTATTAAGTGATTTGATTACCTAAGCGTGTTATTGAGCTGTGACGTCACAGAAACGATTGTACCTACCTAATTACACAAGTTAAATTGGGTAATTAAGTAAACACCCTGACTTTACTGTACTGTAGGCAAACCAAATGAAAAAAAAGGAAATATAATATCACCCAGATAGTATTGATTCTGGCTTGACACAGGATACTGTTATCCCGAAAAAATTGAGACGCGATAAACGACTTCTACGCAGACGAAGTCGCAGACAAATGCAAGTATCTTATCCCACTATCCAGCTTCCTACTATAGTCCCTACTAATATTATAAATGCGAAAGTAACTGTCTGTGTCTGTCTGTCTGTTACCTTTTCACACTTAAACTGGTGAACAGATTTAGATAAAATTTGGTAAGGAGATAGTTTGTGTCCCGCGGTATAGGACATAAGAAACTTTTTATTCCGGAAAATTGGAATTCCCGGGTGAGTAGCGATAAACGACTTCTACGCGGAGTCGCGGGAAAAAGCTGGTGTAGAATAAGTAGGTATCTAATTATTATTTCAGCCGGGTGAAGGACGTTTCACCGAACGCTTTCTCTTATCCCGTTTTATTTTTACAAATCCTGAACCCCTTTATGCATAGATTGGGTTAGGTTACACTGGCTTCAAATGGGACGTAAGAAATGGGCGACGCGAACGTTATGTGAAACGAAAAACCTGCGAATTGTTTGTAGGTAAATCATGTGCTGCAACTCTTTTAATCATAAAAATGCCTCTCTGGATGTTTTTTGAGTGCTTAGTTCTGCTAATAAAGTCTCTTTTTTCGTTCGCCTCACTCTACAAATAAGACTAAAATCATTTAACATACTAAGTTTACTAAATATATTTTAACATTTCCCAAATTCCCACGTTTCCTTACGAATGACAGAGGAGATTGCACAAGAGTCGCAACATGCACCACGTCAGCAAACACATTGTATGAGATGCAGTCGCGCAAGCCTTTGAATTGGTACTTTGCAACGAGAAATATTGCAATCCGCTGGTTCAGGTCAGAGGTTGGGACGACACAGCATTCTCAGACACATTTGTTTTTTGCATAGTTACCGACAGGTAAACAGCAGTGGGACGTATATAGGCTGGATTATATATATAAACAACACGAAAAAATTTATCATATATGTACTACGCACCGCGGTGGAGTAATTGACACTTTTACATTATTATCCTCGCAAACTTTTAAAACAAAATAATAGTATGTTTACATACATACAAAAACTAAAATACATAGTACTTAAATAATAAGAACAAGTAAAATGACGTAACTTTTTTTAAAGAAAGAGAAGGACAAACGAGAAGAGAATTCGTCGAGTAAAAATATTGGACGATTTATATTTATTAAGTACTCTAATCTAGGGGCACGGGGTCTAAATATAAACGAGTAGCCCGGAAGGTGAAGGAGGTAGTGTAGTAGATATTAGAGGATACGATCCTTTCAGTCTTCTTCGCATGTACTTTATTATTTATTTATTTAGTAATTTATTTCAACCATCTATGGGTCATATGATGTTAGTAAAATACATTAAATCGTGAACCTACTGTTATACAGACGACACAAAAATATTTAAGGTAATACATATTAGGAATGCCAATGATCGTGTTATGTTACAATCCGATTTATCTAGTTTGAGGACTATTGTCAGCGTAATTAACTAATCATTAACGTCGATAAATGTTGCACCGTCACATTTTCCCGTAAGCGCGATGCAATTATATATAATTATCACTTAGCTGGAAACAATGTCTCGCGTGTTGCATCGTTTAGGGATTTAGGTGTCACTCTAGACGCTAAATTATCTTTTAACGAACACATAGATAATATTACTGCTAAAGCATATAAACATTTGCTATGATTTTGCGTTTAAGTAAATTGTTTAAAAACATGTTTACAGAAAGTGTTATAATATTATTCTTTTGTCCGAAGTATCTTAGAATTCGGTAGTGTTATGTGAAGCCCACTTTATGACCTTCAAAAATATTTAAGTCTTTAAGATTACAGAACTGGTATTTACAACAATGACTATCTCTCGTCTGCGACCCGTCTGCCCCTTCTTAAAAAAAGAAGACAATATCTTGATACAGTCTTCTTATTCAAAATTATTACCAATCACATTGACTCAAGTATATTATTAGAACACATTTCTTTCAGGATTCCTCGTCTCCTCTCACGTTCCAAACCTATCTTTAGTATACCACCTTGTGGCACAAATTATGCACAAAACTCATTGCTCGTGTATCTTTTATAAATCGCTTAACGAAGTTGATCTATTTGCACATAGTATGTCGACTTTTAAAAATAAAGTTAGACAAATTCTATTTTCTCTGTAGTAAGTATATTATAGTACTACCTTACTTAATTCGTTTCTCAGTAATTTGATCTGAACCAGACCACACGTAGCTTAACATTAGTTTTTTATGTTGAACACTTATGTAGAACATAACCACAGAATAGATAATAGTACAAGTACAGAAGGCACACTCCTTTGATCTTTACAAAAGCCGCTTTTTTCTTAGCCTAAAACATTGTGATTTATGGCCCTCTGATGTGGGCGACCCCAGCGCAAGCCAAACGGAACGTTAAGGCTGTGTACGAACGGTGAAAATGAATTGTCTCACTTGCCGAGTCGCGGATAGTGAGGGCTGTCAACGACTAAAAATAAAATAATAATGTATTGCTCATTTATTTCTTGCATTAAATATAGAGCAATAAATGTATATTCTTCATACATTATATACATTATTTTATTATTTATCTCTTAAATAATAAATCTCACAATTTGGACGAATTGAATACACCAAGACCGCCAGGCCACATTTTATTGGCTTTGCTGCAACCCACAGTACCTAATGTAAAATCTTGTTGCTTTATTTTTAAACATTTTAATATGTATAATAATATAAAATAATGCAACGAATGCGTTACGTTACCATGCAACGTAACGAATAGAAAAATAGGGATAGTACGGCGTGGTGGAGCGGGTATTGCGATATATTTTTACGTAAATGAAAGCGTGTGCGCCGGAAAGAAGCGTGCGCGTGCGATCCGATGCACAGCGTGGCAGCACTGGCAGCCACCATAGAGTACATTGAAATAGTACCCGTCAGACGGGTAACCAGCATGTACTTGTACCGATGAACGTAAATCGCGGAGTGAGCCGCGCCTGACATAACTAAGTAATTTTCAAGAATAGTTAGTAATATAGGACATCGTTGGACTTAAAATCACATAATTTCGACCGATTATCTCCGGTTTGACTATTTTTTTTACTCCAATGTTGAAATAAACCGCATGTGACCGCTAAGAACCTGATTTTAGTGGCTAAGATCAAACGATCGTTATTTTAAAGAATTATTTATTGATTCATTGCACCTTTTGCGTTGAACGTTATTTTTATGGCGTCAGAATATATTTAAATGTTTAATTTATGAAAATGGCACAAAATGCGAATAAAGAATGAACTTTGGATTAATTATATCGAAATCCGTGATCTTTTACTAGACCCCATATTACAAGGCTGTTTGGGTAGACTAAACACTATCCTCTTTACATGTTCATTGTGGGGGGGACCTCTAAGGGTTCTTATACACGAGCGGCACGCCACCAACGACAGAGGGGCTAGCACAACTTGCCCGCGACTTGTTTGTCGTTCGAATATCCCTTTCTAACTAGTCTGATACTATAGAGACACACTTAGCGAGAGAATACAAGATGTGCTAGCCGTACAGAGGTACTTAACTGCAACCGTCCCCATCCGTAGCGAGGCTTGCAGTTTCCGCAGATCTTCAACGCTTACATGTCGCTGACGCCGCCACGTTTATATGTGACGTTCTCAATATAAAGGGACCTTATGGAGTCAGGCGGTTACGCCATTTTTAAAACTGTTACCATAGTATTCGTTTAGTTACAAGAACAAGAAGAGCGTAACTGCCTTCCTCCATAAGGTCCCTTTATATTGAGAACGTCACATATGATAGGATACCTGTGATAAATACAGAACACAGGTAGTTTGATAAAAAAATATAGCAAGGGATCTTTCATTACTTTGCAAATGTACACCTAGCTAGATAATTATATTTCCAAATTACATTAAATTTGAACCAGTAGTTTAAGAAATACTGCAAGTTAAAGTTCCTTAATTTTGTCACTGACTGATCATCAAAATTCCAAGGTACTTCTGCCAGCGAATTTGTCCGCGTAGAATCATTATTTTCAATCAATCTCCCACGGAAACGTTGATTTATATCGGGATAAAAGGTAGCTTATGTGTCAATACAGAGTATAGGCTATCTCTATTCCAACTTTCATTCAAATCCGTCCATTTAATTCAAAACATAACAAACTTTCGTATTTATAATATTAGTGTGATAATATGTGTCTGTAAAATCTGTGATGCGCTTATGTTTATCCTAGGTTTAGTTTATCGCATTCGCCATGTCTTGTGTTGGCTTTGATCACGATCTGAACGTGTAACTACCCATAATTGTCGCGTTCACAATAGCTATTGTTGGATTGTTTCGTGACCATATCATTCATTTCATTGCAAACTATTTTTATGAAGAGGGACATACATTATTTCTTTTAGAAATAAAATATTTTAAAGTAACGTTTACCCGTGACTTAGTCTGCATCGAATATGGGTAATATTATGTCCTTTACGTAGGATTCCAACGAAAATAAACTAATTAACGGGCACCTTGGCCACTGCTTAGCCGTCAGGACAATCTTATAAAAACAGGCAGGTATATTAAATTTTACGTCAGACAAATGCTTTGCCATGCTGATATAGTTAGGTACCTATACTTCGTTTTTAGGGTGGCGTACCCGAAGGGTGCCTATCGGGGCCCTATTACTAAGCCTACGCTGTCCGTCTATCCGTCTGTCCGTCTGTCTGTCCTCTTTATTTTTTTGCAAGACATTTGATATAACGGCGGATTTCCTAACAAATAAAGAAAAAGTCAAAAAGTAAAATACTAAAGGGAGTCCCCATACAAGAAACGTTTTTTTGTATTTGTTCTATCGTAGAAACTGTAATACATACAAGCGTCAGATTTAGTTTAAATATTGAACAGACCCTATAGAAAAACAACAATTACTAAAAACCGGCCAAATGTGTATGGAACCCTCAGTGCGCGAGCCCGACTCGCACTTTACCGTTTTTGCATATTACAATAATAACGGTCAAATTCGCCTAAGTTTCTATTTATAACGCCGCCGAGTATATGTTCTTATTCTTGTTATTGATTGATTACTTATAGCAGATATACTTAATCGTATTTCATTTCTAATTTTGACTGCGTTTAAGGCGAAAATGTGTGCACAATAACGGTCATTTATTCTAATCTAAAAAAAACGGAGTAGAATCACTGACGATTTTTAATTTTAACATAGCAAAGATCGTGGACCTGATAAACTTTGATTTTTTGGAGCTGTTATTTACTTTTCAAACTGATGTAAACATTGCAAAAGCAAGGTGTTCGATGTGCCCTATGCGCGTAAATGTAGGTATTTATTGCAATAACCTGCTTGTGCCGGCCGGCCTTGAGGTCTGATTAGGTACGTTCTAGAAGGGCTCGTTTCGCAAGTGGCCGGGCTCTCGTCAGGTATGACGCGTTTTAGATAATTAGATTAATAGGCAACGGTGATGTTTCTACTCTTTTGAGTGGAAAGTTAAACTAAAACTACACTAAAGCATATTAAACTAAAGAATATTAAGAAAAGCTACAACAAACAGAACAGCTAAAACAAATTAAACTAAATAATATTAAGAGTTTAATCGAGATTAATAGTTACTATATTTGGCAGTCCATCCGGGCGCCGGTGCCATAGCTAAAAGAATGCTGGGCCATTATTGGGCCAGAATAACTACAAAAAAAAAACCTGTCAAGTGAGAGTCGGACTCGCGCACCGAGGGTTCCGTAGTCCGTACATCAAAAAAGGTATACTTTTTAAAATATCATACCAAAATAAGTATGTTGTTGCCAGTGCTCATCAGCGTTATTTAAGCAGTTTTTGGCAGAAATATTTTCTACCATTCTACCATGTTTTTTTCTAATTCCAGATGCTTGTTTGTACAAAAGGGGCCCTACGCCAGGCTACATCTTCCTCTTCGATATGAGAGGAGTGCGGCTCGGTCATCTCACACGAGTTAGTTTATCGTGAGTATTTTATTTTATTAAAATTAAAAAGTCGCTTGTTGCCGTCTTTTATAATTGTGACAATTAATTAAACTGCGTTGTGAGGGAATTTTAAGAATGTATTGACGCTATTGTTTTATTAATTAATGATATCTTTTCACTGATCATGATTTAATCTTTTTTTTTAGATTTTATTGTCGTGTGTGTCGTGATCGTAATTAAGAATTTAAAATGAGTTTTGTTTTAATATTTCAAATGTTTTAGCTTCCAAAAGGATAAGCAAAGGTAAAAGACGAGCAAAATACAATAATGGCATTTTTGCTACAAGAAATCACTCGCATCCATTTGTCCATATATTACATATATTTATGGTAAACGGTTATTGTGTGCTTCCGCTTTAATGGTAATTTCACGAGAACTGAAACGAATGGATTGAATAAGAGATCAAAAGTATTATGTTACTAAGAATAATTTATTACTTATTTATTTATATGTTTTCACTATGTATACTTAGTTAAATAAAGGTTCTACCTAGAGACTGAGCATCGTCGCTCGGGTCAAAACCGTATTTTTATCGATTTCTATATCTACAAAAACAAAAAAAAACAATAACAAAAGATTTACCCAAAAAAAAAAAACAAAAGAACAAAAGGAAAACAAAAAAAACAGTCCATAGCTGGGATTTGAACCCGCAGTCTTGGCGTAGTAGACCAACACTAAACATTAGTCTAATCAGACGGCGGCGGCCGCATCGAAATTACGAACCATAATGCGCGGGCAAATGTTTTAGCGTGAAAATATAGGTAAAACGAATTTTCCCAGATATGAGACCTAGCTAGATCGATTTCTCACCCCCGTAAACCCATATTGCAAATTTCATCGAAATCGTTAGAGTCGTTTTCGAGAACGTGAGCACAAATTTATAATCCCGTTTAATTTAAATCCTACTTGGTTTTAAATTCTACTAATTAGTGTACGTACCTAGTTATTTATAAAATATAAGAAACCCTGCGTATGGTGTCACTCAACTCGTGTAACAACAGGTGAAATTATTTTCGGTCGTTCCATTCGCGCTAGTACCTAATTGTGAAACAACTTATAACACCCTATCTACAGGTCTTTGTTATTTGGCTTTATTCTTTTTTCAAGGCTATTATATATTATGTATTTGCCAGTGATTTCTTGTAGTTAAATGTCTTTGTATCATTTTCATGTTAATCCTATGTTTTTTTAATGTCATAAAATCATCATCGTTTAGTGATTTTGTTTAAAATAGATCCCTCACTTGATTTCGTCACGTTTGGTCCATAAAACGTATTTTTATTAAATACGAAAATGTAATTAAAATCGTTCTAAACAAATACCCATGTATTTTATTAGATCGCCGTTTCGAGTTTATTATCTTAACTATTTGTGGCATGGGTTCCTACGAAAAAGGCGGCATTATATCATTACGCTATCTGTATTATATCCAATGTGCTTGATAATGTTGATTTTATATAGTTTTTTTTCTTTCTGGAATTTTATGTAGTTGGTAGTATATTCGACGTAAGTAGGTACTTATACTTAGTATTCGATATAGTGGTTTGTTTAATTTCAGTTGTCATTGGAGCAAGTAGTGTTTCAGAAATAACATAACTTAAAAATTTTGTTCTGATCTTGAACTGTTTGCCAAATCTTTCTCTTTCTCTCCGTGATTTAAACATTATACTCTATAATAATATTAATAATCCAGGATATGGAATACCCGTCATCCAAACCCGTCGTCCATTCAGCCTCTTACGCATGATTAGAAACAAACATCCAAACATTCTGACAAAGTTTTACATATTAGTAGAATTTATTATTGGTGCATTCCTATATGTTCAAACACTTCAATTAAATATGTGTATATTTCTATCTTGAGATTTTTTATTATATTTTTCGGTTTCTACCATTTCTTTTACTTTATACTTTTTATATTAAATTTTCTTTAGTTCGATTTACAACTTTGTGTTTTAACACAATTAATTTAGTTCTTTTTTTGATTAATATGTGTATATTCATGTATAACTTATATTATTCATATTAAGTTTTTTTTTATATCAAATTAATAACTTATTAAAAAATAAGTTTAATAAATAGACATTAGCCATCAACATACTTTGCTACTACACGATCTAACCAATATTTACACAATGTATGTTAACTTCCAGGTCTTTGCGCAAGTTCTTCCAGTACATACAGGAGGCGCTGCCGCTCCGCATGAAGGGCATCCACGTGCTCAACACGGAGCCAGTGTTGGACAAAGTGCTGCTCCTCATCAGACCTTTCATGGATAAGAAGTTCTTCAACCTGGTGAGTTGGTAAAAATACATCATTATAGTTTTGACTGTCAATAGTGAAATGGGTAGTTATAGAGGTGGTTTGGTCGATTATCTTAAGTTAATAGACATGCTTTTTTATTTGGTTGTGCGAACAGTTAGAAGATCGTCGAAGTCTTTTTAAATAACTGTACCTACCTATTGAATTTTCTATTCGACTGCACACAAAACCACTATGGGACAGTTTCTAAATACACATAAAAACACTAGTCACGCATAAAAATAGCTAGTAATAGAAATGAAAGGGTTGAAAGTCATGAAAGTCAACATTTAGGTTAGACTTACCCGTGTGCGTAAGATCATGTATGTAACATTTTTGTCCATAATGTCACAAAACACGGGGAATATGGTTACTAACCCAACACTCAATACAACCTTAGACATAAATCAAATCGGCTAGGTTGAGACGATATTGCTCAACAGTGAATATGTTAATTGACTACTGAAGGCGATTTTTAATCACGAAGCAATCAGGTGTCATAACTTTTTAATGTCTGTCACTATGCGAAATATTACTGTGAGCCACTTCAACTTACGCGTTTGTAACGAGCACACTAATGTTGTTGATCAAGTTTAACACAGTAAATATTAATAGACTCGCTATTAAGGATTTCTTGGATTTCAACTTTAATGACGTCTTGTTGAGACCGGTCAGGGCTCTATGACACAGTCGCCGTCGAAATATTCCATTAATTGTTTGTTTACAAGTTTCATAATCCAATTTACTGTTTAAGATAGCGAATCCAGAACTACCCTTTTGACAAAAATAATGAATTACCATCATAACTGTAATATTATATTTTTACCGAAAAGGTTAACAGACTTTCCACGTTTATTTTAAACCGTATTTAGGATATTTCTTGGCAAATGTAAAATTTTGAGCTGAAGTAATTTACGATTTAATTTACCTATCTATTGTTTGAATGTCGGAGGCCTAGGTCCGGTGAAAAACACGCCAACCCATGTAACCACGAGTAGCTGAGACCGAATGTTTTTGGATGAAAAATAATTTTCCAAAATGAAGGTGGATTAATTTCTAGATCCTAAAAACCCCTAGGCCTTAGTTTTTAAGAACGCCATTTGGAATAAGAAATGCTCCTTTGGTAGGGGATATAATCTTAAGAGTAAATAAGGTTTCATCTTGTCTCAAGCGTCGATATTATGTCAAAACTTACACTGTAGTTATACGCAACCTCGTAACTATATTATGTTAACTGTTTTTTTTTTTTTTCCGGAAGTTCTCGGCTTGGTGTACATACAAATAGGTACTAGTTTAGTTTAGTGCTGATTGGCCGGTTAAAAAAGTGGGATACAATCAAGATTTTGTTTATTTAACTACCAAAAAATCCTGATGCTTACGAATAACTTCTGCATTCCAGACAATTAAACAGAAATTCCTTGGTAAAGTAACTGCCATTTTGTATACATGGATTATTTTTCCACGGCCATTTGAATCCGATAATAGTTTAACCGTACTGAGATTTTATCATTGTTTTCCACAAAACAAAATTGTATCTATAATTATTTACTCATCTGAGTGCTATAGCAAATGTTTAAAACGAAGGCCGGTAATAATTTACTTATAAAGGTTATAAACATTGTTATTGCCGCAGTTAGGTTCTTTTTCAGTATTTCTTGACTTAAGAACATGCGAATGCATGATATTAGTAAGATATTTATTTTATTTTTGCTATTGTGTTAAGTGTGGTGGTCTTTCCGATGATTAGGTTAGCTTGCTAGCTCATTTGTTACTTTATACATTTATCTCAGTATGAAACAACTATTTAGGATAATAATTCAGGAAATTCGTATTGCTCTTTCTTAGGTCCCCACATAAAATTATCCAAATTGCTATTTATAATAAACTTAATTTTAGGCAAATTTAACTAAAGCTGGTAACTTGGTAAGTTGGTAATCAGAGGCTCATAATTGCTATCTGAGTAATAATCTATTTGAAGAATAAAAGTCATTAACTATCAATTATGTATCATGGAAAGAAAAATCATGATCGATCGCCGAATTAAGTAAATCCTCTTTTAACAACATGTTTTTTTTTTCACAGATCAAATTCCACAGCAAAACCGAAGATTTGGAAAAATTCTACGAAACCGTTATACCGCGTTCAGCTTTACCACCTGACTATGGAGGCACTTTGCCTGACACCCAAACCCTCCACAAGAAGTGTATGCAGCAGCTTCAGGCGTTGGAACCCTACTTCAGGGCTGAAGAGGAGCAGCGATTAACAGCAATACCTGACAAGAAGAGGGACAAGGCATTTAATAAGAACTTTAAGAATCTTGACATAGATTAGTTCTGTTGTTCTTTGTCTAGGGTAGTATTCATTCCATTCTGGTAGACGCGTGTATGGTAGAGTTTTACGATGGGCTGAAACGAGCAATACCTATAGTTTGTTTATGATATGAGACTGAAAGCGGTTTGGAGCTGGCCAATTGTAGTATTCAAATTCCTAATGTACGGGATCAAACCTGAGAGAGCGGTCAATTAATACGGACGTAACAACTTTGAATCACTTCTAATACTTCTGACATCAACTATTCCTTGTAATTTTTCATGTTAACGAAGGTAACATGACAATAGTTCTGGGCGTTATTTAATGCGGGATTTTATAAAGCCTGATTTCACAGGAGTGGAGGGAATTGATAGTCTGCAGTGCCCTAAAACAAGCAGAAGCATCAAGGATTTTGCGGGTTCCGCACAGAGCGTTACGCGGCACTCCCAAAGGTGGACTGAAGTCATCACCTACTAAATACATAAATACCCCCGATTAAATCGAGACTTCTACATTCAGAGCTTGCAACTCTTAAATGGCCCAACGGATTTTAATTAAACTTAGCTAAGAAAACTCTCGATCAAGTCACTTTGCTAACGAAAAGAAACCTAATCGAAATCGGTTATTTGGGAACTACGACGCCACAGATAGATAACACCCCTCGATTATAGATGGACATAGTTTAAAAATAAATAATGGTCATACTTTATTTAAAAGCTTCCATTGGATTACACGTGCAATCACAGCTGTAGGTTCTTCTTTTCTATGACTATTTTAACGTGTGTGAAATTTTAGATTTAGTTGAATAGCATTGTGTAGTACAAATAAATGTTAGGTTTAATTTCTATTTTTGCATTAAATCACTTACTGCTGGGTAGGTTTTGTATATAAATCGAAATGATAAAAATATGCCTCTCTATGAATATTGTTGCTCAGTAGTACATTATGGTCTGACCATTAAGTAAGTAGGAACCTTTTGCACTAAAATCTTAAATGTTTACACGTATTGTAGTAATGATGTACATTACGTTTAGCACACCTTTAAATTTAAGTATTCCTTAAAAAGTACAAAAATATCTATCAAAATTAAATCGACAAATCGTTTATATTTTTCATAAATTTATGTAGGTACTTTAGATAGGAAGAAAATATATCTTCGTCCAACATAGTACTTATAGCCTGATTGCTTACAATACACATAACATAATTACTTAAAAACATTGTACAGGGTGGATTTGTATAAGTTAAGTATACAGGAATCAATTTTTCTTACACAGTAATCGATGGCAATTACATTTGCATTGGAGTTACATAAAATAAACATGATTTTTATGAACCTTTTATTTTATTTAAATTAGGAGTTAATTTTCAACCGAAATTATTGTCACCCTACGCCTGATTAATCTAAGAGGTTAGTTTAGCAATAAGACCTGTTTAAAACAACAGTTCCTAAAATAAATCTTCACAACCTTATTACAATTTCTTACTCTATGCCAACTTGTCAAATGTAACTGAGGTATGCACCTCAAGGTGAGGGTGACCATGAGGTTAGTTATTACTATTTATTAACTTTTTATTATTCATTAAATAATTCAAGAATAGTTAGGTTTAAATTTGTCCAGGGAGTAAGAATAATTGGTTCTTGTATACTATTACAAATTCACTTTGTATACTGTATCTACTTTATATGAAAGTACTTAATCAAATTAAACAAACTTTATTTTATTGTGTTAATGTTTTAAGTGATAGTATATGCAAAATATGCAATATTGTATAAGTACTACGTGGCTTGTGCGATTTATGCGTTAGGGTAGACTGAATTTAAAAAAAGTAATTAGTAAGTAAATTTGAATACTATTGTTAATCTAAAACTATTGTTTATTTTTATTATTACTGGCATGACATCCATTATTGGCTATGCTATCATTATTAGGCACAAATGAGGTCATTATTACCTAAGGTAATCAGTGTTACGTCATATGATCACATTTTCAATTTGAAACACATCATAAAATGGTGGTAGGTGATGGTAGTTTGTTAGGTACCTTGAAATATTTGATGTGATAATATTATTGTTTGCATTTTAGGTAAATTCGGGAGATGGTGGCTTATTGTTTATTTTATTTTAGTGTTTTGTTACATTAGCATAAGGTTTGTGATCAATATCAATGTTTTAATTAATTATAAATATACTTTACCATGCGTTACCAACAGTTTTATTATGCTTTCCCATGCGCTTCCCATGTATTTTGTACTAACATAATGTAAATGAGTATTTTAAGTTTAAGAACTTTTGATTGACAAAAATAAAACAAAATAAGCTGGAAGGTAAATGTAGCTTAGAATAGGTATGATATGCTTTGTAGTTATACCTCTCTTTATGGTTATAGTGTTATTAATTCTCGAAGGCGTGCTCCGCCAATCGACCTGACATTGCACGGTTGATGGTGCTTCGTGAATTGAAAACACTATACGGATTACAATAAGTGCCAAAAGACATTGGCAAGTATAGCTTGGCAAAAGAGAGTTTGACGTGTTGACAGATGGAACTATAATATTCGTAAGTGGCACACTACATTTAGCAGTTTTTCGATAAAAATTAAATAATCTCGCCAATTTTACTCCAAACAACGACCTCATTTTTTTGAAACTTCTATGTCAAGCTTTAAATAGACATTCCTCGCTTGTTTTGTCGTGAACCGGATCAGTAGTTCTTAAAATATTTTTATAATAAATCATGATTGCGCCATTTGTAAATCATAAAAACTTCAAAATGAGCGAGGACGAGTGATACGTTCAACCCGTTCATATTATTTACATGATTAAATATTCATTATATTTTAAATAATAAAAAGTTGATCAAAGTATGAAGTACTTAACTGAAATTTGCTGAATTCGGTTAACGTACAATACAATACAGAATACTGAATTTACAATTTACAATTCATTATTCATTATAGAATTTGGTCGCAGATCAGCAGGTTATTTTCATACATTATCCATTTTTTGTACACTAGCGCCATCTGTCACGTCTATCTGAAACTATTTCGCTTCACCTTATTTTAGTAGGAATTGAATCAAAAGGCTGGCAACTGGACACAGCTGTCAATAAAATAACCGCCATGTACGCTCCGCAGAACACCTGCCGATTTTTGTTTACATATTTCAAACGGAAAATTATGAATGGAACTCATTGTTTTACGACGAACTGTGAATTGGATTATGATGTGATATAGGTGATAAGTGATATCGTGGATGTTTACGTGGTTTCGTGTGTGATTTTTTGTTACTTTTCGGTAAGTTAGTCAAACGTTTTGTTTTGAATTCGGTCTTTGTTAAGTCGTAAAATATGTGGAGATTTGTATTGAGTTGCTTCATAGGAAGACTTGGATATTATGTCAATTTGCCTACATTCAATGAAGTTATGCAATTTGATCAATCTTTTCCGTGGAATGGAAATGTTTGTTTAATGAGTTATCATTTATTAATAAAGAGTTCTGACGATTTAGTAAAGGTATGGTTTATTCAATTTTATGCATAATGCTACACCGCAGCGTTCTATTGTGGGATAAGTGATTATAGAGATCATACAATAGGGCTTTATGTAATCTGACAAAGACTAAAACTACAGAAATATGAACAAATAATAGGGCTGAAACCGTTTGGGTGTTCACAATCCATGTTTAGTAGCTGCAGTCTGCACAATCATAATTTGGCTCTAAAAAGATTTGTAACATAAATGACATGATTTTGGCGTAATGCCTTTTAACGGCAGGGAATGCAAGTGCTAACAATTAATTTAAAAATGGGATAAAACATTGAATAGAGAAGTGTATTTCCGAGTCTAAAAAACTTTCATGTTTTTGGTTAAAATTAAATGAAATTAGGCATAAGTACATGATAAGTAGTGATCGGCCACCGGTAGCATTTTATGTCACTTTGATGATGAAAATAATACATGGATGACTCTATTTAATTATGTGCACAATTTATATACCTATTAAAAATGTATGATATTTTAAATGTAGTCTTATTATTAATGGTCGGCTACAGGTAGCAACTTTCTGACTAAAGAATATTATAGACATGATTCTAATCAAATTTCGAGTACGATTTGTGAATTATAAATGTACGCATTTTTAACTTTTAAGGCAAAATGTAAAAAAATTACCTGGTTTCTTATCAAATGTGAGGTTTTAATGCATAAATCTCGAAAAGAAATGTTGTTCTATAAGAAATGTACCATTATTTTGTAATACAAGTAATAAAAATAGCATAAGAGGCACCGTGATGTCGTTGGTTGTTTTCGTAGAAGTTTTAGTTTTAATTTTATCTTGTTTACTTATACTTTAATTTAAACCATACCTAGCATATCCATACTAGTCATTATGTTTGATGTGAAAGTGACATAAATTGCTCCCGTCAGCCGATCTTTAATGATAAGTACAGATCCAAGATGTTCTGATATTTTTTAAAGCCATTTTATTTGCCACAAATATTGTAATTTGTCTTAATAAATGAATCTATGATACTCATACTTAACACATCAACTGAGTTCCCGGTATGGGTTTCTCGATAAGTGACAAAAAAATTACTACAGTGATTTTAATATTGTAAATTTAAAATTCTTATGTATAAGAAGACAAAGACATAGGCAATTGATATGTTTTTACAAGTTTTTATTTGACTTGCAATGTTTGTGAGTTTATTTGTTTAGGTTAAATCTTGCAACTGAAATTTGAACCACTTCCTGCCATCTGATTGAGCTGAAACTTGGTATACCTATGTAACTTCAGTGACAATGCAATAAATAAGGTATCATGGAGCTGATCTGATGATGCAGTTGGAAGGTGGCAACAGGAACCCCTCCACGAAACAAAATAGTCCTGCCGTGTTTGAGCTTGTTGGATTTGTCTTGATAAGCAGATGATGACTGTGCAAAAAAAGTACAGCCGGCAAGAAAAGCTGGTCCCAAAAATTTAATTTTTGACTGAAACTTATTGTATTTTAACATTCTTAATACATTCCTTATATTAATCTTTTGAAATATATTTTTTCAGTGTAATGGAGTCCTTCAATAACAATCAATTTGAAGTCAAACCCACTGCTAAAACAAAACGCAAGATCAACACTCCGGGAGCCAATGTATACCTCAATCCAGCACTAGATTTGCTAGCTAACGAGGATCCTATATGCAACACGGCTATGGAAATAGTACCCAAGAAACGCAAGAGGACCAAGAGCTGTGATATTGCAACTTTTGAAAACACTGCTTTAGATCTTGGTATAAGTAGAGCTGCTGTCAATGAGTTTTTAGCCCGCGAATTGGAGAATGTTAAGAGAAACATTAAGAATCATAATTTGGACAAAACACCAGCAGTTGATGAACCTATTTATGCTAATGGGACAGAAATTAATATGCCACACCATTCACTTGGGGCAAGTTTTGATAAAACCATGAGTGATCTCCAGATTGCAAATACTAATGAAAACTGGTTTAATGTTTCTCAACAAAACAATGTTGCTCACGAAGCCATGGTTAGAATGCCAGTCAATACATTAGATGCTTCCACTAATGAATATTTGTTGAAATCACAAGAAAGTTTGCAACATGCTTTTACTAACGCCAGTTTGGATCTGTCAGAAATCAAAGCTAACGATGATGTACTAGATTCAGGTATTTCTGAATTGGAGACTTTACACACTGTAACTGCTGATAGAGAAATAAGTAAAGATTTATCAACAACCAATATAACTAATATTCAAACAAATGTAACAAACCAAATATTTTTTAACAATCCAAGTAATCTAAGTCTCAGTTTTATAGATAGATTAGCTTTAGATTCGCCTAACGTATCCAACCAATCTATTTACTTTGATGATGATTTAAATGAAAGCAATATAATGGAGATTAAAACAATCACAGTCATTACAAAAAAGAAAAGAGCCCCAGAAATAAACAGTACTAATCCATTTCTTAATTCTAATATTGGCAATGACGTAATTATTCCTTCAGAAAATCCATTTTTGGATGTTAATGAAACCAAAGCAGAATCTGAATATAATGCTCAAGCTTTAATACATACTGACAGACATACCAGTCCTTTGATGCCTAGACGACTGTTTGCTGGAGATACTAATAGTACCATATCTACCGTAAACGAGTCTGTGTCAGGCAATCATGAATATGCCAGTATAGATGACTACGGATCAGAGAGTCCTATTTACGAAAATGCAGATGAATATTTGAATAAACAGAGCAAAATACTCGGTTACGACGTTTCTCAATTCAGTGCTGTAGACATAATGAATTTGAATAAGAACAATCAAGCTAACGGCTCCAACAACTCCAATGACGGCAAGAAAGATTTCAAACACCAAATATTAAAAGCCAGCAACAAACTATCAAAAAAAGTGTTCAAGACTTTAAAAAAGACTTTTAAATCAGATAAACCAGACCATAATGTCACGTTAAATCCCTATGAAGTAGCTAGAAAACTTCCAAAAACTAAAACCAAAGATAAGGAGGCAGGTTTGGAAAATCCAGCTTTGAATCTAGATATATCTGATGATATAGAAATCGAGGAGATCGATGGGGTAGAACATACGTATGAAACTGTAAAAACTTTGCGAAATACGAGGTTGAACATGAATGTTACTCCACTTAGAGAAAGGAATAACGAAGCTGAATTATCACATAATAAATCTAATACACCTGGGAAGAAAGTCCGTTTTGACTCGACACTGAATCAGGAAAAGGTAATAACGGGGAATAGTTTCGAGGAAGACGTGCTGAGTCCAGGGTTCGACGCTAAGATCGACAAGTATCACGATGAGCTGGAGAACTGTATTAATGAGAGGAAGTTTTTGCAGCAGAATATGTGAGGAAATCTTAATAAAGCTAATAATAGCTGAAAGTAAGCTCCGGACCCACTTACCATTAGGCGGCTATAATATACTTGTACCTCAAATAACAAGAAAGTTACGCCTCTTTTACTTTACTCTTTACTTTTTAGTATAATTACTTGTCATTTTTCTTTCTTTGTGGGAATTCAGAAAAAATAAAGAGCCATGGGAAATTAATTCCATGTGGGAAGAGTTCCGATGGATCTTGGTGCCCTTGGTGCTAATGCGATCGTGGGACCCGTGACTAAAGGGGTACTATATTCCTACTAGGGGTACTACGGCGAAGCGAAAAAGAGGGTTATGATTTTAGCAGTCTAAGTTTGTTAGTATGTTCACCCGTTCCCTCGTAGTTCCTTTAATATCCATTATTTTGTCGAATGAGTTGTCGTTGACTTAGTGTAAAAGTGTTCCGCGTGTCATAGGCTAGGTATATGACGTCATATTAAATTCAATATGGCGGAATTGACATGCTTAAAATGAACAGCGAAAATTTTTTTTTGTTCAAAAACTATCGAGTTTGGTTTCTAGCGAGTGTCGTTGACGCATAGATGTCGAAAAGGTATGACTTATAAATAAAAAAAAGACGACGTGATGTGATGATAACAATATTTTCTTTCGTTTTCGGGTTTTAGTTGTATATAATCTTATTTTATAGACTTCCTCGGTGGCAAGTAGGTAGCAAGCACGGGGCTCGCTAGAACGCCTGATGGTAATCTATTACCGCCACACGACGATTCAAAACTAAATCTAGAGACAATTTTTTTAACCATGCCAGGAATACCAAAAATTATGAAGACCAAAGCATAATAACTCCTTATTCTTGTATTCAGTGGTTTTCTTGTTTAATTTCATGACTATTTAATTTATTAAAGTAGAATTAAATTATATTTTATTTAAGGTTAATAGGGTTAAGGTTTTAGGTTTATTAGTTAGAAATTGTATAAACTAACGGAACTAACGGCCTGTTTTACAGTCTTTCTTGAGTTGTCGGTATTTATGGGCGGTGGTGATTACTTCCCATCAGGTAACCCGCATGCTCGTTTGCCTCCCTCTCTTATATAAAAAAAAAAAACTCGCTTCTCTGACCGCCCTTTCCCTTTTTCCTACACTTAAAAATAGATAAGGAGAGGCCTAGCTTTAACTGGCAGATAAATTTACTTGTCGATCGTGAAACAGGCACTAATAGTCAGTATTTATTATACCTACCTGTTTTTATAGGGTATCATTTTAATAGTGTAAAATACGATTATAATTTAAGTTTGATTGTGTTTATTTTTAATTTATTCTATTTATTTTTTGCTGTAAATCTTGCCAAATAAATGCATTTCACTGATAATTCGACTTTATATTTAATTACAATAATTAAATATAACAATTAATAAATATCAAGGACAACCTCACACACATTGAACTAGTCCCAAACTAACCTTTAGGCTTGTACTATGGGTACAAAGCAACGATATACATACTTATATAGAGAAATACATACTTAAATACATAGAACACGTCCATGACTCAGGAGCTCATCACACAAATTGCCCATACCGGGATTCGAACCCGGGACCACACCGCTAGCTTTGTAGGCAGGGTCACTACAAACTAAGGCGTAAGTAAAGTTCAATACAAAATTCGTAGTTGTATGAGTTGTGTAGAACACTTGGGTCGTTAATTTTGATCGGGAACGTAGTTACGCTACGTCAATTATTGGTCCACCTTAGATAGAACCATGTCGCAAAAAGTCGACTTAAAACAACAAAAATAATTTGTTTACTGTAAGTTATAACTCGACGTTGGTGTTTATAAACCAATGTAGAAATTTAGGTAATACGGTATTTGACTATAAGTCAAAATAAAATATTTTACACTACCACTAAATCAAGCTTCAGAAAATACGCGGAAAAACAAAGCATTTACTTATTTTTGGAATTTCTACGATTTTTAATTAAACAAAAACTAAAAAAAGGAAGTAGTTTGATCACTGAAAATTGTGACGTCACAAGCAAGTATCTCGTTACAAACGTCATACTAGCGGAGCGTTTTTGACGTTTCAATAAAAGTTGCTGATTTGATATCAGTCAAATACCGTATTGAATAGATATGGATATGGGTAACTGAAGTCCTCGACCGTGTAAGGAACAGGTGGCAGTCGTTATCATCGGTAATAGAGGATCTATTTATCCACTATTCCACATTTAGGGTCGGCGGGTAAGTGGGTGTATTTTTAGCCGCGTCCCCACGGTGCAGCCTTGGATGCAATTCTGCACGCGGCGCAGGATGATTGGATGATCGCAGGCGCAGTACACCGGCTAAAGACTGTATGTCTAGTTCGAAACAGGTACTCACCTACAGGTAAATTTTCATTCAGGTAAACTTGATATTAGATACATTTTGTTTAGGATTTAGAGAGCTCGGTTACTCCGAAATGCTAATAAGTAATTTTTGATGTTACCTTTCACGCTGCAGTGAGGTTCCTAACTGAAGCTGGAAAGGGACAGGGCGAACCTAACTAAAATGGAAATACCGGTTATGTCGCCACACGAAAATTATCTTAGACGACCACAACAAATCAAATCAACAACACAAATCAGTCAAATCAGTTGATCTCGTTTCTATCAAGGGTCAAAATACTCTTTGAGACTAACTTAGGTTAGGGTACAGTAAGGGTGGTGTCGATTATATCAATAGACTGTTTTGCTGTGAGTTTAATTTATTTGAAATAATTATACAAGAATAGGTGTTTGCACCATGAATGCCGCGTAGCGACTCTAGACAGAACTACTGTTATTTTTTATTGTTCCATTCTTAATTTCTTTATTTGATTTCAAAAGAATTAAGAATAAAACTGACATACATAAAGCAACAAGTTCTACAATTCTACATACAAAACTACTTGCTGCTTTACATCCCTCGCCCCTCTTGAAAAAAGCAACGCCTAGCTAATAATTTATATCTACCTAAGGAGGAGTTGCAGGTCTTACAAAGCCACACTGTTCCCAGCTAGGGAATAATTTCCTGTACAGTTATGTCAATAATACTATAGAACGGAATTTTCTTACGCGAACAACACTTAACTGTACAGTGAAATTTCGACTTTCGGAAAAACCTCCGAAAAAAACGAAAATCACAGTGGATTCCCTATCTACCCATCTCGTACCTTTCACGCACCACAGATAACTAGTCATGCTATACTAAGGGCCGTATTAATAAACTCATCTCAACTCTGATCCTCGTCTCGAGATACGTCAAAGTAAACGTCAAACCATAGAAAACTGTCATTTTTGACGCATCTTGTGACGGGGATCAGAGTTGAGATGAGTTTATTAATACGGCCCTAAGAGTGTATGACATATGTAAAAATAATTACCCCTAACTAGGTTTCATGGTGGTGTGTAATAGGCTTACAAAGAGGCGAGATGGTATTTTTATGTCCATAGACATCTGACAATGAATTGACAAGTTATCGTCATTCCCTTAACATGTCACAGAAGTGACATATGGGTCCATGCCCCATAGGCATATGTCAAGGGTCCGACTTTGACCAATCAATCTATCATCCATAACCTCCTAAGACCCAATATATATCAAAAAAGGGACAAATTGTCAAAGTGTCAATTCTTATTGACTAATAAGTTATCTCGTTTTATATTAACGAAATGGGCCTCAGTAGGTTCTAAGGAAAAAATACTCGTATGAAATAAATTACCCCGCACCTCCACCAAGTAAGGGTGGTGTCGATTATATCAATAGACTGTTTTGCTGTGAGTTTAATTTATTTGAAATAATTATACAAGAATAGGTGTTTGCACCATGAATGCCGCGTAGCGACTCTAGACAGAACTACTGTTATTTTTTATTGTTCCATTCTTAATTTCTTTATTTGATTTCAAAAGAATTAAGAATAAAACGGACATACATAAAGCAACAAGTTCTACAATTCTACATACAAAACTACTTGCTGCTTTACAGTACTTACTCCGTACCTACTAGAAAAATCACAATAGCAAAACTTATTCTTTACAATCAAAAGAGAAAAAAAAACAACTATTCTCTTTTTTGCGCTAGGTATTCAATTTTAACGCTTGAGGATTATAAAACTAAGGATTAACGTCATGTCCTGACTCACGCTAGTGGTTACGCCAGTCTTGTTACGGGTTACGGGTTAAATGTTTGCCAAATGTGTTTTGTACCGCTTGTATAATGGGTTGTGTTCCGAGGATTTCTTCGACATGATGTCAACGGCCAACTATTACCCTCGTATCGCTCGCCATCGGCGGGGGGTTCATCCTCATACGTTGGAACCCAAATGGTCGCGCATGGTGCGATTCCAAAGTTACTTCCTCCCGCGAACACTTCGATTGTGGAATGAGCTCCCTGCCGAAGTTCTCCCTGGGGACTACAATATGGAGTTCTTCAAGAGGGGAGTAAATAGGTTTTGTGCGCATGTGACACTTCTGCGACGCGGTTAGCCCAGTTGGTAGTGACCCTGCCTACGAAGCTAGCGGTCCTGGGTTCGAATCCCGGTATGGACAAATATTTGTGTGATGAGCGCGAGTATTTGTTCCTGAGTCATGGATGTTTTCAATGTATTTAAGTATGTATTTCTCTATATAAGTATGTTTATCGTTGTCTAGTACCCATAGTACAAGCCTAGAGCTTAGTGTGGGACTAGGTCAATTTGTGTGAGATTGTCCCCTGATATTTATTTATTTTATTTATTTCTAGTGTAGCCTATTGAAGGCTACGGTAACCGCTTACCATCAGGCGGGCCGTACGCTTGTTTGCCACCATCGTGGTATATTTTTTTTTATTCCAATGACGCTCAAGCGCATTTCTTTCCTAATACACTACACTGACATACCTATTCATCACTATCCATTAAGAATAATTTGGAATGTTTTAGAGTGACAGAAAGATGTTGTAGTGGTGGTATATTCGACTAGTTTTTGTAATCGAGGTGCAAGTATTTCGACTTCTTGGTCCAGCACGTAAGTTTTAGTAGTTTACTTCGTATATACCACCATTGATACATGCATACAAAAGCTTTTATAAGAATAAGGCTGATTTACATTGGTCTAGGACAGTGGGCAGTGACAGTAGACAGTACATTAGTGTAAACAAACCGATCAGACAGTAGCGAGTCAACTTTGCTTGCCAGTGGATCCAAATAGAATCGCTTTCAAATTTTTGGGGCAGTGCATCCCCCGTGCGCCCGGTCAACCCTTCGCGCGACTCTTGACTCGTCACTGGCTAGTAAACAGTCAAATTTAGGACAGTGTATAAGTGGCCGGCAACAGGACCAAGCGCGTGTACCTACTGTTTATGTGTACCTAGTGTAAACAGTCACTGTCTGATATTTGTCTCGTGTTCGCCATTGTCCACTGTCAGAATACAGAATACAGAATTTATTGGTAAAAATAAACATTTTACAAGTCATTTAATTATATATGTAGTACATTAATTATATGGTTCCACAATATTAAGATTGATTTTAATTATAATTTATTTATATTATATAATTATGATAATTATTCATATAACATTTTTTTTTCTTTTTTTTTTGTCCTTGGCACTGTACTTTCCACTGTCCTTGATCAATGTAAATCAGCCTTTAGAATGCGTTATACTAGTTGCTACCTAGTCGGGTTTTAACTTTTTGACTTTTAAGTTTTTAATAAATTCTTATCGCTTTGCTTCTATTAGTAAATTGGTGGTTTCCAATGTCTACGTAACGTGTAACTAGGTATAATATTAGTCTATTCTACATCTTGAGTGCATCTACAAATAGTTATTATTCATTGTTTGAATGGCTTCTTTATAGGCTGTGATCGAAGCTTGTTTGCGCTGCACATTCATTGATCGACTAGTGCGGGCGATTAGTTACACAAGCCTTTTAAACTAGGTACATACACATACATATAACTATGTTTATTTACGTAAGAAGGTTTAAGGGCCTGTTTCACAATCAACAAGTAAATTCATCTTTCAAATAAAGATAGCCCTCTCCTTGTCTATTTTCAAGTGTAAGAAAGGGAAAGGGCTTAATTTATTTGACAGATATGCTTTAGGTACTTGACGATTGTGAAAAAGGCGGTAAGTGTAATAGGCACCTTAATACCAAATTGATTGTGTATTAAGTAAAAATAAATTATTTTCTTATCCACCAGTCCTAAATAGTAGTAGAATTATTTTTTTATTTTGTATGCGGGCGTACCATAAAGTCCTTAAACATG
This sequence comes from Tortrix viridana, assembly GCA_963241965.1. Lineage (NCBI taxonomy): Eukaryota > Metazoa > Arthropoda > Insecta > Lepidoptera > Tortricidae > Tortrix > Tortrix viridana. The sequence goes on along the minus strand of OY725191.1, from coordinate 5,197,768 downwards.
AAAGGATCTCTAGTTTACTAGGTACCTTAACTTTTGTATATTAGTTTTGTCTTGTATACCTGCATAACATTAAATTAATTACTTGAAAGATCGGTGGACTTTGAACTTTGATATATCAATACTAAAAACAAAGCTGGGGTGTCAAGGGTTCATTGCACAAAAAAGTGGTTTAGACTTAAAACCGGATTTAAGACCGACAGTTTCACGTTATTTACGGTTTTTTCTGACTCTTACATCATAACAAAGTCAAGTAGATAAGATTTTGTTTTTTTTTTATGGTCTATATATGGTACGATTACATCTCGTTGGTGGCGAAGTAGCTATAACGGCTATTAGGGTTAAGCCACACGAGCGTAATTTTGTGAGTTGTGAGTCGCTGAAATATCGAAATTCAGTATACCGTATTTGATTGAACCAGACTTTTGTATGGAATTTCGATATTTACGCGACTCACAAATCACAAAATTACGCTCGTGTGGCTTCACCCTTAGAGGCGCCATCAAAGGCACGGGTTGGAATTTTTCCAACTGACTGTTCCTGAAAGCAGATTAAACTTCAATTTATAGTTAGTGTGCAATCATTTCGTACATACCTATATTGTGATGTGTCTAAGTCGCTTGAACTTGTTAATAGCCTAGTATTGTAACTAGGTAGTTAATAGTTCGTTTCATCTTATTATTTATTTGCTACATAGGCACTCGAGACTGAGTTTGATTCATAATCATAAGAGGAGTTTAATCGTGTGCGTTATTATAAATCAAGAACCTTTCAATGTGTGCGTTATGTAATTTCACGTTGACGCTATGTCCTACTAATATAATACTTGTGACAAATACCAGGAATACCAGGAATCGAACCCAGGCACGCTAGCTTCGTGGGCAGGGTCGCTACCAACTAGCTTACCGTCGTTGTCACTTAGATAGGATTTGAAGTGGAACTGTCGGAAATCTAAAACCTAAAAACCTCTGGTTCAAAAATAACACTCGCACTCGATCTAACGCTATTTAGGTTTAAAGCTTAACGTATTCAGCCTTAAAAGCTTTCCATGAAATGGAGGCAACGCGCGTAGCGAGCGGATCATTTATTCATCCCAAGATGCTCAATGCTGAATGGATAAGTACCAAGTTTATTGTAGGATTTCTATTTTAAGTCAAAGTCAAAGTCAAAATATTTATTCAGTAAATTGGCCACATACGGGCTCTTTTACACGTCAGTAATATAGAGTGAATCTACCAGCCCTTCGGACAAGACCATCATTGCGGAGAAGAAGCGCCGTAAGAAACTCCAGCAGAAGGTCATTTTTTCAAATATAAAATACAATAAGTAATACTTAAAAGTAAGTTACATTACAAGGTAATAAAGCTATTGACTGCCTTTGTTGCCTACGGTTACTGTCGGAACCCTCGGTGCGCGAGTCCGACTCGTATTTGACCGGTTTTTTTCTTACTCAGGCAATTACTCCATGTTTTTTTTTTATGTAATATTTTCATGTGTGGCAATAAATGTTTCTTATTCTTATTCTTATATTCTTATTTGGAATTTTGGAATATTTTTTTTTACCAAAATGGTTGCCACCCTACGCCTGATTACCTACGTTTTTTAACTGACGAAGTTTACACCTCAAGAAATGTAACTTATATTATGTATTGTAGGTATGTTCATAAATCACGGGAATCGAGTCTCGAAGATTTTTCCCTCTTTTTCCGAGTTTTCCCTTGGAGTTGTGAAAAAATCAAACTTCTAAGTCAACGCAAATAAAGTCTAGCATAAGCTGACACTCACTAAGTACGAGAGTGCATGGTACTTAGTGCGTGTCAGTTTATTATATAACAAATTATCGGTTTTCGGATAATTTCCTTCACTTGTGCTATAAAACATTGCTTCTTTGCCAAATTTCATGATTCTAAGTCAACGGGAAGTACCCTATAGGTTTTGATTCCCTTGAGATTCCCCTGAATATGCGGCATAAATGGTCGTATCTTTTGATTGCGTTGACTTAGAAGTTTCATTTTTTCACTGATCCAAGGGATTGCAGACTTAAGTATTTGCTATGAATTTCAACTTTATACCTCCACGCGTTCCTGAGAAAAAGGTTCTTGACAGACAGACAGAAGGACAACGAAGTGATCCTATAAGGGTTAGTTTTTTCCTTATGAGGTACGGAACCCTAAAAATTGATTCCCGTTTACTAATATTAGGTACTAATACAAATTCACCGTGTATATTCATGATCGCGTTCTCAGAAACGCCTAGGTCTAGGTAACGATTTTGATGTATACCGCGGTTTTCTGGGTCAAGAAATCGACCTGTCTTGGACTGATTAAATAGCAGGCACTAAACTCGACAAACAGTCTCGTACATGTAAATGCACTTTATTATTTGCTCTCTACACTTTCCAGTTATCAGGCAGATTATAGGCCTTTAGCCTTTTAAAGAGTTGTTGAACTAAATTAACAGGCTGAAACAAAAATGTTGAAAGAATTGAGTAGGTAGGCCCTATGAAAAAAAAAAAAAAAAAGCTCGTTTTGTGTCGGTATTTAAGAAGTCTTCCACGATATATATAACATCACGTTGACATAGTTCCATAGTGGCCTCGGAATTAAATTGACTGTAGGTACGTCTTTACTTTATAATCTTCATGTGCAATGTGCAAGTAAACAACAAAAGGGACACGACAGATTTCTGTCAACAGTCAACTTATTGTTGACATTCATGTGAAGTTGTCAACATGTTAGCAGAGTATTTTAGTCATGTATTCTAGACTTAGGTATAGTAACTCAGTGTCAGATATAGAAGTAACTATGTATTAAATTAAACACAGACAGTTTAATCAAGTCAATGTTTGGATTGGGTTGCGAACGTTAAACATCAGTTGGAAATTAATGTTGTTGCGAGTTCCGTCGTCAATATAAATGTCACGTAATTATACCGATGTCGTGACATGACATGTCTATCGGTGTGATGTAGTATAAGCGTTTTCCTATTACTTACTAACATTAGTTAGGTAACTTAGGTGCCTTTTTGTTAGTTCAATGTACCTAATTAGTGCAAAAGTGTTTGTGTGCTTATGAAGTTGGTACCTACGTAAAAACACGGTGAAACTGCAATTAATTATTAATATGTCCATGTTTCCAAGGTAGCGGGATCCGAGGTTCCTCCGTCATCTAAACTTGTAATGTGTTTACGAAACTTATTCCATCAACAAACAACGTTCTCTATATTTCATCTGAAACACGAAACGGAAATGGAAAATGTTATTTAGGAATAACTCTTATACCGTTCTGTTATTGCTAGAATAACAAAATAATGAATGCTTATATAATGCTTATGCAATGAATATGAAAGGGATTATCTTAGTGTATATAGATATGAAGAATCCTATATTGACTCTATTTGGCTATTAGAGCTCATCATATCTGTCGAACAACGTCTTTTGCTGGATATAAGTCTTCTATGAGCGTCCTTAACGTAGCTAGAATATACTGTGAGCTTTTGTGCGTACGCTTGCTTATGCTGGAGCCACACTAACGGGACACGCCGATAAAAAATAACGTCTATCGCCTTATGCATACTACGCATAAGGCGATTGACGTTGATTTTTAACGGCGTTTCCCGTTAGTGTGGCCCCAGCACAGTGAGCAACGACGTCCACACAGCTAGAGACACTGAGCATTCGAGCTTCGAGTGTACGCTTGTTTACAAAGAGCACTCGCTTTGACGCAGCTAGTGATATTCCGAGCATTCGTGGCGTACTCTTACTAACAGTGAACACCCGGACTATGTCATCGTCATACATAATTATTCGGATCCATCGCAAATAATAAATCGGACGAGGTGCGAAAGGTTGTAAAAGGTCGAAGAACAGTCGTGACTATTGTTCTTAAACTCATATATCAGGCATGAAGTAAGCGACTCCAGGAAATAATACTTGGCACCATACCTACCTCGAGCTGTCTGGCGTCAGAAATACTAACTAATTTGAAATGGTGCAGTGCACACGCTCATCGCAGTGTTTTGGTGCTTCTTAATTTCGCCGGTTAACAAAGGTTGATAACCGGGTTAAAGAGGTCAGTAGGGTTTACTTGCAAAGATAGTTGAGGGTGGAGTGGACAGCCGACGGACTCTTTACATAATCAGCAACCCCTCGTTACTACAACTGGTTTACAACAGTTTTAAATCTTTAACTTGGTGTTAAGTTTGGGTTCTACTCGTATCAAGCATAACTTTAAATTAATATCGATCACCATCATCGTGGTCGCATTTTTAAGTTTATAGTCAACAGGAAAAAAAATGTCGAATTTAATATTCGTATAATATATTTTTATTCTGACTGCCTGTTTCACAATCGTCAAATAAAGCAAATTGTCAAATTTCCCTTTCTTACACTTGAAAATAGAAAAGGAGAAGGCTATCTTTATTTGACAGATGAATTTACTTGTCGGTTGTGAAACGGGCCCTGAGACTTACATTATTTCTTTCTTCCTATTTATTCGTGATGACAGCCGAATCGGTATAATTTAGCCAAGAAAAGCCGTAGAGCAATGGGCCAGAAATTATATAATAAACTGCCAAAATCTATTAAAGTTGTGGCTAATATAAACGCGTTTCGTCGGCAAGCCAGAGAACTACTCCTTAGAAAACACTGTACCTACAGCATCAAAGAGTACCTCGGCAATGAATACTAGTATAATATCTTGACAATAATTGACGAACTCAATCTTATAATCATAGCCTATTAGTCAATTGCTACCTATTTTATAGTTACTTATAGGTAATTTATTTTGACGACCTCAATTTGTTGTATGTTTTATATTTTTAGTGGTGTATTTTACAGTCAATACGTAGACTATATAATAATCTGACGATCTCAGTATATTTGCGTGTGTTTTTGCCGTGTAATTCCATACTGTATGACTATTGAGAAATAAATGATTATGATTATCATTATGAAGTGGAATGTGCCTGCTAATATCAAATAGCTTCACATAGGATATCGGTACTACATACTACATGCGAATCTGTAAGTTTTCCATCTAAAATACCCTTACAACGTAACATCCCATCTGTCTTTCGCAGTCTATGCCGCATCTTTATGGTGTGAGTGACGTAATAAATGTCTCACCGATATCCTAGGCGCCACTATTTCTATGGTGTGGCGACTCCCCGAGGAGTCCTGGGCCCATGGCAAGCATCCTGCATTGCCTGATCACATTACTTAGTAATAGAAGTTCAGAGTATTGAACCGCAATAACACAGGGTTTAGATTTCAGTAATAAGTAGTTTCTGTTTTAATACACGACGTAAACTCACAGCAGCGTGAACAAATGACAGTCAAAACAAATCACGAGAAATAGAGATAAAGAGAGAATTAGAAGTGATTACTCGTATCAGAATTAAGGTTTTCAGACCCATGGCCCAAAGTATAGGCCAGAATCGGGATTTTCGGGACTTTGGGACTAGCCCGTACATAATCAGTCCCGAAAATCCCGGGATTTAAGGAAAGGTTTCCTTAAATCCCGGGATTTTCGGGATTTTCGGTTTTAACTAGATTTTGACTTCGTCCGCGTAGAAGTCGTTTATCGCTGCTCCCTCGAGAACTGTCGATTTTTTCGGGGTAAATAATAGCATATGTGCTATTCCAGATCTATCTCTGTGCCAAATTTCATCCAGATCCGTTCAGCCGTTCTGGCGTGATTGAGTAACAAACATCCATCTAAACTTTCGCATTTATAACAGTAGTAAAATAATAGTTCTTTATGTTATCCTAGTATAGAAGTTTACCTAAAAATATATCATAAAAACAACGTTTCGTTCTCTATATAAGTAAGTATATCGTTGTCTAGTACCCATAGTACAAGCCTAGAGCTTAGTTTGGGACTAGGTCAATTTGTGTGAGATTGTCCCGTGATATTTTTTTTTTGTTTTTTTTGTTTCATAGTAACAACTATAAGGACTACTTTAATCGGATTAGTAAGTATAACAGAAAATATAAAAATGAAATTATTTTACCTTATTAAGGAAAAACTATAATATGACATGCGATTTTAACTCATTTGGGGTAAATCATAAATAGACCAAAAGAAGTGATGTCACATAACTCATAGACCAAATGATGTCATCTTGACCAGGTACCGACCAATAATGAGGTGACTTACTTACTAGGTGACTTACTTACTTCCATGAAATATTGTAATGATTGGTGCGATTTAGGGGATTTCTTGAGTACCTCCTCAAAAAGTCCCCTGACTCGGTTTGTGTTTTCACGAATTGAGGACCAATTTTATCTCATCATCATCCTCCTAGCGCTTTTTCCCGTTCTTCGTCGGGGTACGCTTGACCATGATCCAGATTCGGCCAGTCTGGTTATTACAGTGGAGCGACTGCTATCGACATCTGATCTGAATCGAATTACTTTTATGTTTAGGTAACCTGATTTACTTACGTCTTCTCTAACGAGTAAGTTTTCCATTCAATAAATATACTAAAAATATGTATATATCAAGCAAATTAAGTTTTCCCACTTAATATACATGTAAATAAATAAAGTAATCAAAGTGCGGTTCGAAGGACCAAATAAGTCATCAATCTTTCAATTATTATCTTGATTTAATATAATGGTGGCGGGACTAATGTGGTCTATAACAAGTCCGGGAAGAGGTCAGGGAGGTCGTGACCTCGGCGTGATGAAAATGTTTATACATTAAGTCTTAGAAGGAAAATGGTATAAAACATATTTCGACATAATATTTCTTACTTGATGACTTAAATAATCAACTTAATAACCGCAACTAAAACACCTATTAAGTGACTGCGCATCTCTGTTTCTTATTTGTGCTAATGACTTTATCTTAACTAAAACAATTAAGGCAAACAACAGATAAAACTGTCTTCAAACTCTAACATAATAATACTATACGCTATCATTTGTTTACTCAAACTGACGTATAATGTCATCAGCGGTCATCTTTAAAAAAACAATCTGTCAGTTTTCCCGCGTCTTCTCCGAGTGCGCTACGCATGCCTCCTCAGTATTGAATGAACGAGCGAACGAGCTAGCTGTTCTATACCAGTCTATTGATTTTCAACGCAACAGTGTGTAATTTTGTATAGAACGACGTTCGTCCCCGTCAATACGTGTTGTGGGTATAAAATAATATATTGTTAGTAAAAGTGCCTTCGTCCAGTGTTTTTTTTTTAAAGTTTGTTTACGTCGACACACCGAGGTAAGCAAGTAGGTCAGTGATTGATAACCTTTTTTGACCCGTATTCAAATTAGGAACGACTGTCATAGACTATTTTTGTGTAGCTTTTTATGAAGTGTTTTTGTGATTTGACAAAAGGTTTTGCGATTGAGGTTGAATGGGCGAAAGTGTTTTTGTTTACAGAATTGCCTATTGATTCCCGGCGAATCCGTGCCAGGTACGGTGGTATACCATTTTAAAAGGTTTTATAAAAAGGTTCGAGTTGTTTTTCATTGTAGGTATTTCCGGGTATAACTACGTCTACATTCATAAACGTTTTCGTATTGATAATTAAATCTGAACTATTATGTATCTTAATTACATTAGTGATAAACAATAATTGAGGCCACTCTTTAGGTAGATATCTCGCCAAACATGTTTCTTATGTCGCTATAGACACCTGCCTCAGGCTGTACGTACTGACGGTGCTACGGAATCGCTACGACGTTGCTACGCGCTTCCGTAGCCCTTATCTTTTTGACATTAATTGACATGTTTTGAAAAGACAATAGACAAGCGACCTGTGTTCTTAAATTAGAATCATTAAAACATTTTCAATAGGTAAGTACTTAATGAAAATATTTACAAAAAATAAAGTGGTCTCACGACCATCACAGAATCTGTTAGATGCTCGTATGTCGCGATTAGTAAACAGTTACGCAATAACCTCCTCCTTTTTTTAAACCGGTTAAAAAGCGTTATGACTACGTATTGACACCTTTGAATACGTGTTGTAAGTATAACATAGTATTTAAAGCTTAAATAGAAGAATAAAATACCTCGAATTTGGTACGTTGATAATTTAGCAGGGACGTTGTACTAAAGAAGAAAAGTAACACTTACCTACCATAATATGTCCCCAAAAAAACGTACGGCATAATACGGATACTGAACGTAACTAAACTGACAACAAGAAAGAAGTTACGCATAAGAGAAACTGCCAGTTTCGGGAAAACGATCCAATCCTCGAAGGAAACCATTTCGTCAAGTTGATCTAACTTGACGTTCACCCAGAAGAGTCTTAGAAAGAGATGTACGAGTAGAACCTTTAAAAAGTTTCCTTCCAAAAGATCAGACCTTGTCAAAAGAGCTTTGTCATTAAGGTCTGTCAACGTGCAACCGTTAATACTGGATCATAGATAATACACACCCAGTTGCATAAAGGTTCATTAGCAATAATGTTCCATTAGGACCCCTTCGGTCACTTTCTAATTCGTCAATGTAAAAAGTGACAGTATGCGAGTTAACGCGACTTTCTTTTAAGAGGATTGTGAGGCTGAAAATGTTCATACAAAATGCGGTTTCACTACGTACAACCTAGTTTTTCATAATGTAACTACAATATATTCAAACGTCGGGGAAATCGAACTTGATTTAGGGGGGTGACAAACGTTACCGTAAAATAAATATTTAAATGTTATCCATTATTCAACAAGTTGGTTTTAAGTGCGCATTTTATTTACATATTTTCGTAAAACACGTGCAGAAGGCTATGGTCGCATCGCACGTACTTTTAGAAATATAATCCCCCATAGGAACTAGTCATTAAGATGCAAGTTTTAGAATGAATGAATGAACAACAAATGGTTTATTTTATTTGCAAGTTCATCGAGAGGATTGTGAGATGAAGCTGAAATCGCGTAGCTAGGTCATTATAAAGTTTAATTTAAACTTTTTTTAACTTAGGACAAGTTTACCTGCACAAAATTTGAAAATGACCCAGCTGTCAATTCAACAGTCAAAAAATAAAAAATAGATTTTTTTGACTGTTGAATTGACAGCTGGGTCATTTTTAAATTTTGGGGAGGTAAACTTGTCCTAAGTTAAAAAAAGTGGTTACCAGTTACATTATCAATTTTCTGGGGTTATTTGAGTGAAATGATGAATGATTTCCAGTCAGCTATATACCACAGATAATTATTGATTATTGGAATCGAAAAAAGATGCTTAGCATGCATTATTACAAATAGTTATGTAATATTTATAATAATGCATGGTAACAGAGTGGTAGCTTCATACAGATAGATAGTAACCGAGTGTTCTGCGCAAAATTTGATAATGACCTAGCTACGCGATTTCAGCGTCATCTCACAATCCTCTCAATGAACTTGCAAATAAAATAAACTATTTGTTGTTCATTCATTCATTCTAAAACATGCATCTTAATGACTAGTTCCTAAGGGGGATTATATATTTTTAAAAGTACGTGCGATGCGACCTTAGCCTTCTGCACGTGTTTTACGAAAATATGTAAATAAAATGCGCACTTAAAACCAACTTGTTGAATAATGGATAACATTTAAATATTTATTTTACTTTGCTTAAAGAATACAAAGTGGTCTTAAACATTTATAAGTACGGCTAGGATCGCAGGTGCGACGAGTAGCCACGCATTTTGTTTTTGTGCGTATTTTTTTTTAACTTTTAGGTAGGTACATATTATAAAGCCAAGCTTTCTAAACGCGTACATCTATTTAATTTCTAGAGTAGTTGTATTGTGGTTTTCAGTTTTTAACGTATCCACCAATTACCGCAGTAACTTAGTGGAAATTGCGGCTTATGAAGGTTTAAACAGCAGTTTAAGTGTCCAAAATGCTGGTTTAAGTTCTAATATCATTACGAGCCTCTAAACTAACTAAAAGTTGATCTTTGAGGGAGGAGGTTCGGTGGCCTGGTGGATTATAGTGTCGATTCTTGATCGCTAGGTACCGAGTTTGAACTGGCGCCCGGAGAACATTTTTTAAGTAAACTTTGTAAACCTACGTTCTGTAATAATCTGTAGCTGTATTCTTTCGATTAAAAATAAATACGTAATCTTCAAATGCAAGCAACCTTGTGTGAAAAAGGGTAATTGCAAAAAACATCCTACAGATTCAAATTGTATCCGAGACCCACCATCTGTATTATACGTAGGTATACAAAAGTGTCCTTGATACAATTTAATTACGGGGGTGGCATTTAGGGGGCAACTAAATGTGTAATGTAAATATACAAAGGCGGTCAAGGTCAAATCGCAATCAGCTGAAAGATCACCCGGTTCCACTGTACTTGAACTAAAATCAAATGCGCAAGAGATAAAAATAAACAATCTAACGCGCATCATAATATTTTGATTGGACATTTATAGCCCGCATATCGAAAAACACGATAAACGTGTTTTTGTTGCTGATGAAATGTTATATAAGCATTCATACACGAGTTAAAATCTGACAGGTGCTAGAGATATGAATACATCTATTCCATATTCGAACGTAAGACTTAACGCTTACGGTTTAAAATAAGTGTCCCGTCTTGATTAAATCGTTACAAAAAAAGGGAAAATTGCTATAGTCGCTTAGTAATAAAAGTCAGGATAAGACACTTTTATTTTAAGCTGCTTCTTTCAAAAAATAATAAATATTGTTCTATTCATTCTCCAGAGAAAAAAAAACATCGACATACCTATTAACACTAACGCTAAAATAAAATGAAGTATGGTAATGTATTTTTGCTATAAGCTGGGTACCTACCTAAATATTACATTATATATTGTATTTTTAGGGTTATGTACCTCAAATAAAAAAAAAACGGAACCCTTATAGGATCACTTTGTGTCTGTCTGTCTGTGTGTCTGTCAAGACCCTTTTTCTCAGGAACGCGTGAAGGTATAAAATTGAAATACATATCAAATACTTAGGTCTGCAATCCCTTGGATCAGTGAAAAAATCAAACATTTTTAGTCAACGCAATCAAAAGATACGGCCGTTTATGCCGCATTTTGAATGGAATCAAAACCTATAGGGTACTTCCCGTTGACTTAGAATCATTAAATTTGGCAAGAAGCAATGTCTTATAGCACAAGTAAAGGATAAAGTCCGAAAACCGTTAATTTGCAGTTACATCACATAAAAAAAAATCCAGTATAACCTGACACTCACTAAGTACGAAAGTACATACTTATTGCGTGTCAGTTTATACTGGACTTTGTTTATATTGTATTTCCGTGATTTACGAATTATTTACATACCTACAAGTTTGTGCGGAACCCTCGGTGCGCGAGTCCGACTCGCACTTGACCGGTGTTTTTTGTTACGATGTAAATATTAATAACGTTAGTAATTTGTTGACTGCTTAAAATTAGCAGGGATACGCAGATTACCTTTGGAATTAGTAAAAAGTATTCAGTAACTATGCAATACATAGACAGCAGGTTCAGTAATGAATAAGGTTCCGTAGATCTTATCGCAGGTGGAACCCTAAACCCAGCAGCCTCTACATATTACAATAACTGCCAACCTTTCAGATGTAAATTGGACAAATCGATCACAACACAACAACGGACAAACAGTTTCTGTATTCGTATCTTTTATTCATTTGGACCGTGCTCCGGCTGCATGGGTATTATTTAATATTTATCAAACGATATTACTACTGAATAAATAAAGTTTTGCTACGTTTCAATTATTAAAGTAAAAGTTTTTTATAACGTTCGGTTGTTTTTTCTTGTGTAACCGCCTAAGAGCGTTGGCGCACTGCGTCCGATCCGAATCCGAGAAATGGCACCGTGGCTTTTGGTTTAGCCCGCTGCGTAACTTTATTAAAATTAACAGGAACTATTCAAATTTATTTACATGACATGAGCTAGACTGTCCTGAGTCAAGCACTTAGCCCATCAACATATTTGTACCTTGATTTTTTATTCCGTGGAATTCTGACAGCGGTCACATTCTGACGTTTCAGGAGTAACAATCATTTTTTTTATTATTGATGTTATTGACTGACGACGTTTTTGGCCTTCAATGAATTTGTGGCCCTTCCACATAAGGCAGAGTAAACCAATCATTAACCTCGCATCGACAGTAACTGTCATTTTATAGTCTATTTTTTTCCAACAATATTTTTAATAATGCATATTCAAAAAAACGATGATTAAATATAATCTAACTCCAAAGGTTTGTAATATATGACAATGATCAGAATGACACAACTATTTACTTTGCCCTCTGATAAAAAAAAAAAAATATTGTGTCTAAATCGTGCGATTTTAAATTAAAATAACTTTGTATCAATTAAATATTTCAAATGTCTAAATCATAGAAGCCATGTTTTAAATTTAATTCTTTTTAAATTTTTGCACCACAGATTCGCGGAACAATTTGTAGTCTGGTAATTCCAAAAAACGTCAGAAATCCACGGAATAAAAAATCAATTTTTAGTAACAGCATTAAACTTGCAAGACAGTTCAATCAATACATGTTTGATTGGGGCCCGTATGTAGGAGTACCTAACTCACATACATGTCACTGTCAGTCTGTGAATTATTGATGAACACCTTCCCTTCAAGATTTGATATAATTATTTATATGTAAAACGGGCCAAACCAAGTTGGTCGTACTTACATATTTACTAACGATCATGTCCGTCCATCACAGCGGAAGTATTTTTTTGGTAAATGTGCTAAAATAAGCTATCTCAATTCCAAATTTCATCCAAATCCGTCCAGTCGTTTCAGCGTGAAGAAGTAACAGACATCCCCTCGCACAAACTTTTGCATCACTTTACGCAATTTTTGCAATCGACTTTGCATACTACGCATAAGGCGATTGACGTTGATTTTTAACGGCGTTTCCCGTTAGTGTAGCTCCAGCATAAGAAATATTGGTCCCTGAGTTATGAAAAAAAGCGGGTTGAGTTGAATGCCGTGTAAGTAGTTTGTAATAGTCCTAAACGGTCGCGTCATGTTAATGGTACCAAGTGGAATTAACAATTTAAAGAATCGTCAGCTGACGTTATTCCCCGAAAAAGTTTTATTAATCGACATTGTGATACCTGAAATTTACAGAATTTAGTTTTCTTACAAACCTTATCAATATAGGTTTTATTTTGAAATATACTTAAATCTCGTATAAAAATTTGGATTCTTAAGCTCTAAAGATTAACCCACGCGGCGTATCGATAAAGTCATCCTGTAGTTTCAGATTTGCTACAAATGTTATCCTAACATCCGGATTAATCTCGGTTAATTACTGCTTTTAGTTCTGTAAATGTATCGTTAAATAATTTTCCGTAATAAAAAGGAAATTTAAATGTTAAAGCTGAGATTTGACCTTAGGACACCTAATTCGTGAGAACGCCTTTCACTTCTAATCTTAACTAGGATTGTAACTAGCATTAAAACTTCTTGCGTTTGTGTTGAATATCATAACAAACGCGTAGTCGTACTCATCGACTTCCCGGTTTCGATTAGGTGTAAATTTATGGCAATAACATTAATGAATATAAATGGTAATCATAAATAGTGAACTAAACCGCCCCTTATTAAATCACCGTCATCACACAAACCAGTTCAAGTTCGGCAACGTGTGAATAATTAATACCTACTTAACACGCACCCACTACCGCCTGGCTCCTTTCATAACATCGTACGACGCAGTTACTTCAGCTCCAAATAAGCCTTATTCGCGGGAATCAAGGTTGCTTTAACGATAATACAAAACAATACATACGAATTTTCCAAAGGCAGTAGTCAATATTGTAGTGAAGCATTAGAAGCGCGTTTGACAAATTGAATATCAAATGAGCGGTATGGTTTACAAGACTCCGTTCACGCTATTCACTTAAAGAAATTCGAACCATGAATAAAATCAGTCGTAGGTCGTAGACGGCCGTTACTCCATTCCAAGACAGCCATTAGTTTTTGGAAAGATAGCTTTAATCATAAATTAGGTACATTTCCTTCCATTATAAAACGTCTTTTGCGTTTGCCTGACAATAACAATAAATGTAGTATTCAGTTCAGAAGCAATCACGGTTTGAAAAACTCATAGCAACTGTCATTCCTCACGTGCAGCCAAGGACATTTGGCAAATTTTATGCGCATCTTTATTTAGGCGGTTACAAGCAAATCGATCGACCACAACATGCCACGGCGATAAATTGACTTTTTACGTGGAATGCTCCGAGAGCGGGTAGTCAATCGAGGGTGCTCGCGAGGGCGCGTCGCTCGTCTCTGCAGCTGTAGGCTCTATCCAAGCTGGCCGCTCCACCTCGGGACTCCCGCTGCGACGTACCCCTCCGAGCCCGGAGCGTAAGCCTCGCGGAGCGCCCACAGTCTCACTATGCGCGCTCCGTCCGCAGCGCCGACCCCAGCCGCCTCCGATGCGCCGAAAAACAATTTTTCCACAGTCGACCCCCCTCGGTCGACAAAAAGAAACCAAAACCCTCCAAATTACCCGTCAAACAACAAAAACGAAAAGTAATCGAGAAAGTACCGTGCGCGATATCCGTTCAAACCCTCTCCATACCCATGAAATACGCCGACCATTCAACCTCCGCGCAAAACTTGAACCCGTTTAGAATCGATAAGAGAACTAAGTCTCCTAATCTCCCTAAACAGGTCGACCACAAGAGGCTGTGTCAATCGGTAGGCGGGAAAGAGACGGAGAACAAGCTGTTGGTGCAGATCAGTGAAGCCGAGCAAGTGTCCGACTTTGAAAGGATTCTTAATTCTAATGCAATATTGTGTGAGCGAACGCGCGGGCACGTGTGGCGGGGCAGTGTCGCCGCGCACACGCCGACCGCCTCGGCTCTGCGGCCGCGCTCCTCGTACTCTCTGCGCGCCGTGAGCGAAGCCTACCAGTTCCTGTTCCAGCGCCACGAGGACTCGCTGCAGCCGCTCATCGACCGCTACCGGCAGAGTCTCGCCGCTGATGCACCCCAGGACAACCTCCTGGATCGAAGTTGGGATAAACTACACGACTTGCAGCAGTTCTATAACGAGGACCAAGCGTTAAAAAAAGAAGTTGAGACCGTCGAAGACCAATTGATTGATGAGGAGATAAAAGGAGTGGACTGCGGGAAACGGCAGAAAAACTTTAATGTGAATTTGGCTGGTCTGATTGACCTGCACGTAGCTGGCGAAGGGTTCTCACCTCGACCTCAACACGAGCTTGGGCCGGCAGACACCGACGTCGACAAGCCATCGACCGACGACGAGGAGGAATGGCTCTCTCCGAGCATGAGCGCCGATGACCAACAAAACTCGCCTAACAACAAAGACTCTGTCGATAGTCTCGCACAAAATTTGAATAGCGTCAAATTAGACCGCGATGCTAAAGTACCAACGATAACGTTCAGCAATTGTTCCGACGGAACTAGGACCGATCTACCGAACAATAAGGACGTCGTCATACATCTGGCCGTGCCCGCCATTGAATCTATTGATGAGACGCGGCCGCCGATGATATGACCTTAGCCCTCCGCGGGACTGTTTGATTAATTTGTTGCCGACACTCGCGGGCGCCGCGCGCTTCAATCAAGATGATTGCGATAGAGACGGAACAACCGATCAAAGAGGTGCCGAAGCCTGAGTCGACGGTGCCTCAAAGAACGCTCACACGGTCCAGCGCTGTTAGTCAGAAATCCGTAGAGATAATGGTGCACCCAGAGGGATCTAACAACCCTCTGCATAGGTCAAAACTGGCGCCGAGCCGGTCAACTTCTGAGACCCAATCTTCGGGTAAAAAGATTCTGAACTTGCGGAAAACCAAGAATTCTTCGCTGGAGTCAACTATGAGCCTGCCGAATCAGAAGAGCCTGGAGAAGAAGCACGGCAGTCTGCGGCATCAGAAGTCGGTCGTCGCGCATTCTGACGTAACACTCAGCACGCAGCCCTCCATGTCGGACGACCGGAAGGCGCTTCGGGAAGCGCTGTACCAGGGTATCTTCCACAGGCACCGGAGGACGATATTCGCCGTCGGCTCGTTCCTTAGGATGCTAAAAAGTAAAACGTCCAATTATGACTCGATAAGGTCTGACTCAGACGAAATTTAGCACCCGTAGTGAAATTGTTAGACTAATATTGGTGCCACGGACTGATCGTGCTTTTGTATTCAAATTTGGAAGAAAGTTACTAATGTTGATACGGTACTTTGTAAGACTTTTATTTTGTATTAAAATGTTCCTAATTAGTTCTGTTGGTTTATATTATGGTCCCGGCTCGGAATCATTAGTGTAAGATTGTTTTGCAATGGGTCGAAACAGCTACCAATTATTTTGCCTTTGATCGACTGAAATATTATAAGTATTTAATATTGGAAATTACACAAACAAGCAAAATCACATGCAAAGAGAGTATTTGGACTAAACTTGTTCTAGCAAATTCAACAAACTTTACCTACTTTCCGAGAACCCTATTCGTGCCAGGTCACCCGACTCATAACAGAGATTTACAGTTCCTAACACTTTAAACACAACTCAAGCGCTTCGTAACATACAGTGGTAGTTTGCTTAACCTAACTTGAAATTGTAGTATCTATATTTTGAAGAAAATAAGACTCGATAGAAAAAAGCCTATCCACTATCATGAAATATGCTTTTTGCAATATTGGCGTTGTGATCATTTTCATTATTTGCAACTAACATAATTGCAAACTTAAATAAAAACCTGAAACTTGACAGAAAGGTAACTAAGTGGTTGCGGTCAGTAGTACCCACTTACAATAACTTATTGTTTTCTTTTCATATCCGCAGTATTACTCATATCATCCGTGCCCAATGTTTAAACATAATGTGTACCAAGTATAAAATGCACTGCTTCTGCAGTACTACAGCACTACAAATACTGAATAATAGTAATGTAGTACTTTGCGATGCAGATGTTCTGAAAATGTAATTTCGTGGGTATAAACTATAGAATCTATGTTGTGCTGGGTGTGCAATCTCATTAGAATATCAAGGGGGGCTGACACACACTGTGTTTTGGTTTTAGGGCGCAGAATATCTACTCAAAATCATCATTCAAACATAAATGCAATCAACAACATTTTAGGCCGGCTTTACCAATAAATGTGAGCTAATTAGAAGACGTACAGAAAAATCAACTAAAGTCTTCCTTGTAAGGTTTCTTAAGGTCTTATATATTGTTTGTTACACACATTATTGCATAATACCTAAAATAAGTTGGCAATCATAAGATCAAAATTGGTTGTAGGTGACTACCTGACCTACCTGACCTGACTAGGTCGCAAATTGGTTTTGTTACCGTCACAAGGCTTCCATGTATAAAGTGTACTGGTTTATTTGTTATTGTGGCTGGTGACAGTCCTGACGATTGAACTAAGGATCTGCACCGTGACTTCAATGATTTGCATTCGACATGCATGCGTGTGTCACGCAAAGAGCCACGCAAAAATCGCATGTCCTTTTATTTTAACCAGTACACAATAAGGGCATACTCACGCAAATAAGGCATTAGTCCTGTACTGTTTTATTCAAAAATCACTTGTACGGTTTTGTAATTAGCTCGAGTGTTGCCCTTGACTGCACGCGATCCTTCGAGCGAAGCGCCAGCATTTCTTTCGACTTAGACACTTGCTATTGCCTCGTTTACCTTTTTCGATAATTTACTTACCGCTTAGCTTATTACTTGGTGGTTTAACGGTAAATAATTTGTTGTTTAACGACATAGTCCACCCCTAATATTGATCGATATCATAAACGAGTAAAATTTGATTCATTTGAAATATTTCCTTTAAGATTTTGCGTCGTTTGGACTATTTGTAATAAACACTTGGTAAATCAGTTTAATCAATCGGTTCCCTAGAGAAAAATTTAGAATTTAAATTTTATTTTTTACTAGCTATTGTTTTGGAATTAATGATTAACCCAATTCTGCCAAAACCAGAGTTTGTTATTGCTATTAGTTGACAATGAATCGAGTATAATTATTTCTTAATAATTAAAAAACCTTAGGTACACGAGACCTAAAAATGGGGGATATACGAGTATATTGTAGGTAAAAGTTTGTTCGAAAAAAAAGTAAATATATTTTTTTGTTAAAAGCTTGTAAATGTAATGCAAAGTACGATATTTTCAGTACCTAATATAAACTAATTCGACGTGAATAAACGAAGCGACCGATAAGGGTTAAGAATTTTAAGAGCACTTTTCGATGGTGTATACATATACGTGTGGGTGTATATTTAAGTTGTTATGTATATAGTAACCCATAGGATTTGGTGTAGTTATACAATATTTCCTCAGAAGGAAAGTGATGCTTCGACAAACGAATAGTGAGCTTATTATATACGTAGTCGACGCGCGTGTTATAATTTTACATGCTTACCTACTCATTTGCAAGACTTGTCATTATTGAGCTGAAATAATCAATATTTTGATTATTTTGTTGATTAATGATTTTTCACTTATGAGATAATGTTAAAGTACTAAAGAATAGGCGGATCAAATGATTGTTGATACACTTTTTGGAACATTTTATGCACTTTTTATATATTTGTACATCCGAAAGTTATTATAAAACATGCTGTTGTGAAGTAGATTCTAAAGGTCATTATATGTATAAAATATATGAACCACGAGCTTCGTAATTATTAAATAGATAGCTTTTTATAACAAAACATAGTTTTCTTTAAGGCATTATTATAATTTTTTAAGCGTTCCGATGTTAGTCAGCTACTTAGTTCATAAACAATATGTAAAAGCATAGATCATGATATATTATTTGTTAATTAAAATGTGAATTATATTAAAAAAAACATGTCATTTGTCTTTAACGCTTCTGGCTGCATATTACTTTGTAGGTAGTTACTAATGTTTTGCGTTTCATATTTTTTAATAATTAAATACATTTGCTCGCATAAAAATGTTAATTATACATAATTATTTTTAACTTTGTTTAACTTTTGATTACGATTGAATAAATTTTATTATTTAATATAAATTATAAGACTTTTAAATCTTGTTTTATAACCAATGTATGTAGAAAAACCTATCAAAGTATCAAGAAATCTTAAGGGCTAATTGGGTAAATGAAGTGTCATAGTGGCACGATGTTCTTGTCTCCAGCGTTTCTATGAGTACTAGCCACGACTCTATGAGTAGGAGAGACTGGAAATCAGGGCTGTACCAATTACCTCTGTATCAGGGGGAGATACGACAAAATTACATTGTAGTGACTAGCGACATCTAGCTACAACACATGGCAAGTAGAAGCAGCGGCCAGCGCCACAGCGACAAACAGTCCAACTAATGTTCTACAACGCGCTATCGAAGTTTCCCCAGTCAAGTTGCATATATACAACTTTCAACTTCATTCGAATGGACTTCGGTCCCCAGGCACAACACCCACCTGGAGTGCACCACCTATTAGCCTCTCTTCCACAACATTTTGCATTCATGTTGATTTTTCGCTTTATTCGAGTCAGTAATTTGAAATTGTTAGCAATTACGTATCGATTGACTTTAATAAAAGTAATCTCACAAAATATTATGTACGAAGCCAAATGTTGAAATAGTTTCAACTCACCTCAGTCTCCCCTACTCTACTAAAATAGGTATCTACCTATAGGTATCTTATAAAGATATTTTTGCGTTTTTATAATTAGGCATTTGAATAATTTTGTAAGCAATATTTAGCTCGTTCGTATAATTACTAAAATTCTGTTTGTAATTAAATTGTTTTTCCGTGTGTTAATTTAAGATTGTACACATCTATTCGTTACCTACGTATAAATATAACTATGTTATCAAATACCTAGAGCCGGCAGCCAAATAGCCCCGGGTCAAGGCTAATAAAATAAATATCGGACGTTATTTTTACCTCTATTCTTTTTATGCCTGATTTGTTATTCTATATAATTCGTAAATTTTGTAACGCCAAACGTTTAATCGTGCATCCAGTGGCCCCTCATCATTATACCTAACTGTTTTGTTAAATATTTAATTCAATCGAATACCTACTTATTATGGATGTTCCGTAACCTATTATACAATATAAAAACTATGTAGCAAAACAACACATTAATTAATTTCTAATTGACTAAACGGGGAACAGTGACAACTATTATACGTTAGGGTGAATATGAAAGTCAATTGTTGTGAAGCTAATGTTATATAACTGTGTACTTAGTACTTACCTATTGAGTAGTGTTATCACTGTTGTAACAAATTGACAACTTACTTGTCTTGGAGTGTAATAAAACACACGCGAATTACATTAGCAATAAAATTTTTAATAAGTTGACAGCCTATCTAACTCTAAATTTTAAGCTACAAAAATACAGCAAAACCAGGCTTCTAGCTCTAGCAAGAAAGTAAGAGTAAGGTCAGTCAACTTCTGCAATTTTTATTGCTAGTTAGTGTAATAATCCGTGTTTTAGTAAGAAAACTCAAATAAGAGGGCCACTGACGCGCGATGCACTGTTGGTTGCCGGGAAACTGTTAGGTTATGGACCCCTTAAACAATAGTAGTTTACGTGAAGGCTGCGTAATGTGTAATGCCAATTACGCAGAGTCGCGTACAATAATTTATCTACACTCATATTGTAAATCCTCTATTATGAAAAAATAATTATATACGTAATTATGTTTTTGACATTTCATCTTGATTGATGCTTCATCAAGAGTGACATGAGAAATTGTCGCCGAATCAAATTCTATCGTGATTCGAATAAATTCGAAATTCGAAAACCATAACAGTATCGGCAGCGAACACGTAGAGTGAACTTTACATTGCAACCACAGATAAGATTTGACACCGCGACAACAATACCACTGCCTGACGTAAAGCTAGTTATAACCTGCAGTTTCTGAATGTGTTGTACTCGTAGAGGTTTTACGATGTGGGTGTAGATAAATGTATTTTTGTCCTGTTAATTCTACGAAACTTTCAATGAATACATTCCGTTTCGTTTGTGCGTATGTTATTCTAATGAACAAAAGACTGCGTATGAAAGTGAAAAAAAAAAATGCTGACGACAATTTTATAGGTTCTGTAATAAATAATGTTTCTTAGTACTGGCATGTTGACGTTTTATTTTTAAATTCTGTTACCTCACCTTACGTCATCTGCGTAAAACCGGTTTATATCGTCTTTTTATTATTTCTTTGGAAACTATCAAACTTCATGGGACGAGACGTATATTAGGTTCTTCTTCAAGCTGTCTCCATACAGGGTGTCCCATAAGTCACATTGCCACCGGAGGTAGATCAGCAGAAGACGGACCGAATCAGCCATTTTTTTCGACGGGTGGAAATGCGTTACGCATCATCCCATCCTACGCAGTAAGAAAGCAGTAAGAAAGTAGCTAATCTATCGTCATAAAGTATAATCTCAAGATTGCAAATGCGTTACCCTGAGGTCTAATGATAAGTATACGCCACGAAATCAGGTTTTTATCGTGGCTCAACAGTTAAAGCTCTTCGGGGTATAACAATCGCAGAAATTGCATTTTATCAAAGTAGCTCGTCCTACGGAAAGGTCTACTACTCACTCTCTATCTAAGTAGTTTACATATAAGTAACAAAAGAGAAGCACTGAAAATACGAGCTGTGCTAGTCGTACTGGGAGCCTAGCTAAGATGCATTACGCTAACTTAACAATCGACAAAATATATGGAACTGACATTCACAAGCGGCTGACGCGACTGATCGTTAGTTTACGTCAATCCTATACATTACTTTGATTTCGAAAATCGTTGAACCGGCGTAACGCATCTTGGCTAGGCCCCCTTATAGCCTTTCGATTTTAGTTTGGCCGCATCCACTATCTGGGTCATACACTGGATTTAGGTTCAACATTGTCCCTTCTGTTCCTAAAAGTTAATGACGTGGGAGTTTTTAACTCATATAATTTCGATACAAAACTACACCAGACTCCCATTACGCGGATATATCCTATAACCCAAAAATTTCGTTTCAAAGTCCTTAACTTTCTGGAACAGGCGAGACAACTTTTGTTTCTGTGACTGTGTATGACCCATCTAACACAATATACTTAAATATATTATGCCCTAGCATCACATACCGCAGTTTTTGTCCTCGCGCAAAATTTACTACCCCGCACAGTTCTGGCGGAAACACAACCTTATACATAATGCTATGTATCGTTCAATCAATCTTATTTACCTTCAGTGTTATACGAACCTGTTTACCGCAGTTATGTAGTCCACGTGCCTCCGCGCCCATCCCTGGTATAAACGGTGAGTGCCTAATGGATTATAATATGGAACCACGCAAGTAGACTCGCTGGCGACGAGGCCAGGGGGCCTATTATGTTTGTGATTGTCGATGTCAGCAAATCAGAAAATTGATGTACCTAATCGCCTTTGATAGATTTTAATAATTTTCGCGGGGGACCTACGAGGTTAAGGACATACGTTTTATATACTACTAGCTTTTGCCCGCGACTCCGTCCGCTTAGGCGTAATTGCAACACATACACATACATCCATCCAGACACATACATCCAGACATACATACAAACTTGCACATTTATAAAATAGTGGGACGTAGGATGAAATGGGATAAACAGAATAAAAAAATATATAGATTAGATCCACATCACGTTTCGTTTGCTATCTACGGCTGATCAATCAAATATCGATTGACACCCAACAAACAACTATCTATGATAGATCAATGATTGATCGACTTTAGGTTAAAATTAGTAAAATAATTTACGTTTCACCTCACCAGCTCGAAAAGGCTTTCTTTGTCGGTCAAAATCGGCGCGCAAAAGTCCACTTTAACTGCTAGCGTGGAAAGTAATATTGGTGCTGTGCGCGGAGGGGGCTGCGCGACGACGGCCACAACTGATGTGATGCAATTGTTTTTCCAACACCAAGGGTTTCCTCGCTACATTGAAGTGAAAAATTGTGTTTCGCACGGCAGCAAAGTAATTTGGGTCTCCAGGCCTTGAATCGCTAGGCTCGTGGTTCAATTGTAGAATCTCGCTAACTCGGGATCCAATACTGGCTCTCGCATCAAATAACAATTTTGCAGTCTTGCATAACAAATAAGTACTTATTGTCTGGCGTAACGTACTACTCCCCTCGCTTCCGGACCGCACTCGTCTGTTCTGTGTGGCCCTTTGCATTATATAATGGCCCTTTGCATTATAAAGGGTATGTCTAAAGGTCGTGTCATTAAGGCTGGCGTCCACTAGGCTCGCCGAGTCGAGTCAAATCCAATGGCAATAATTCGCCTCCTATACATTTACAATGAAACTGCGTCAATTGACATGACCTAGTGGACGCCAGCCTTTACAGTTAGCACAAATTTATTGAATGACGGCCGCACTCAGAGACGTCAATTAAGTTTTAAGTTTCATTAAAGTAGCTGCTGTCACTTTCTTTGCAACAGCTATAGAATAAGACGCAACAACTTTAATGAAACTTGAAAATTAATGGACGTCTCTGAGTGCGGCAGTAAGTGACTGAAAGTATGTATGCGTGTAAAATAAACATAGGGTGTGTTTCGTTCGGGTTACGCGGCAAATTTAAATCGTGACTTTACCTTAACTTTGGATTTTTTTCGTTGCATTAATCTTATTTCTCCTTCTTTACTTTTAAAGTTCAATGGCCAGGGTCAGCCTATTTCCAAAATATACAAAATCTTCATTCTTATGACGCAGAATCCCAGATCCAGAATCCCAGTGTTGAATAAAACGACAAAATTAAAATACTTAGATGGTTTTTTATTGCATGTTACTTCATGTCTATTACCAAGCATTGGCTTTAACTAACAAATATAGTCAATATAGATATATCTATGGGCCGAAAATATAAAACTTTGGTACCTAGCTTACGAGGTTATTCGATTTGCTACATTGGTGTTACAAGCTGAGTATTCCACGAACTAACACTCAAATAACCTTAATATACATATAATTTACTCACTCGATCACTCCACACTACGAGACGAGTAGTTGGAAAACTTTTGACAGCTGTCAACGCTTTGCAGTTCCTCGTCTCCCCACCAACCTCATTACCTTTTTGGATGGATTTGTCACTGCCAAGCAATACTGTTGCGATGATTTGACAGATATACATTTTTACTTGGAATAATATCGCATTAAGTGTCTGGCGACGACTTAGCACAGAATATTATGTTAAGTTGCCTATTTCCCATAGATCTGACAACCCACAAAACATTCATTATCTACATTATCTCCGAGATAAGCTTTCATCTTTTACTCAATCAGGAGAAACATCCTTTAACAATCTTTGGTTTTTGAGATTGGCAAGCCAACAATCTTTCCATTATTGTAATTATTCTATTTAAACATGAGGGATTATATTTAGAAATATTAAATTTTCCTGAGCTATCAGCAGGTAAAAATACAGTCAAAAAGTACCAGATGTTTTGATTAAAAACTTTAAAGGTAAAATCGGCTGGAGCCAGTGTTATATTCAACGATTTTATATGGTAGATTAAAATTAAAAACATTTCATGCATCTCAAAGGTATTGGGGTGAGTAAGTAATAATTTAATATTGTTTTATTTTACTGAATTCTGACTATGGGTAACATCAATCGCCACTACCAACCTACAATTTTCAGACTGTTATAATTTACTTCACATTTAATTATTTAATGACTTTATAGTAGCACTTAGATGAAAAAGTATTTCTAAATATAACCATAAATAACTACATATAACAACACTCCTTTATCACATAAACGACTTTTCATCCAGGATGACTGACTATTTACAATTTGTAGCTTAAGGCACACGATACGAACTGGCTTCAAGCCTACACTAAGACAGGACTATATACAATGTTGGCCCCGAACTTAACCATTTACATCGCTCACGTCTATAACTCCTAGATTGAGGCTCATTAGCCAGGCCACGATTTCGAGCGGCAGCAACCGCGGCGGCGGTGAGCGGAAGTCGGAAACAAATGGATAGAAATCGCATCGTCGCCAGCACGGCGACGCGTGGCATGCTCGATACTGCCCTCAACTGCCCCGCGAAATTGAAAACGCAGTAAGTGTAAATCGGCCGCTTTAGATTGATCTCCAACTTTGAACAACTGGCAATCAGTATGAGATCAAGATACGGTGGCCGTTGTGCACTTTACTGCGTTTTAAATTCTGCCGCTACCCAAAGCCTTAGACCGGCAAAGTCGTTAGGTCAGTCGAAATATTTCTATTGCCATCAAACGCCTATCGCCTTATGCATACTACGCATAAGGCGATGGACGTTGATTTTTAACGGCGTTTCCCGTTAGTGTGACTCCAGCATAACAGTTGCTTAAATCAAAATGGCGTCGATAAAAACCGTTGACAAACATCAAGGTGTTATAGACGTCAGCGCAAAATCAAATCTGAAAAAACAATAAGTTTCATATATTTAAAGAGCCTCCGACAGTCTTTAAAATATTGCTTTACGATCACAACACTGATTTTGGGGAATTATTTAATGAACATGTCACAACTTGAAGTTATGCAGCTTACAGAATCTTGATTAGTAATTTAAATAAATTATTGCATTAATTAATGTTTTCAGATAACAATAATACGAAAACGGCCCTGTATTTTACTTACAAGTACATGCTGTGACTTGCTGTATTCATAATTTTCAAGCGGAGATCATAATTATTTTCTATCAAATGTTCGCAGATATTTTATTAGATATATCATAATTTTTAACACGATACGGTTACCGTTTAGTTCTGTATTTTCTTGATAAATATAACATTTACATACTTTATTTATAATTAGATGTTACATACGGCTAATATGCGAAACCGACTTCAAAATTACCTTTTCTGTATAGAAAGCAAGAAAAAAATCTAAACTTAGGTATTTTTTCGCTCCACCATAATAATAAATACTGTCCTCTATTTCTTATTTGTAGGGCATAAAAATACTTTTTCGCATCTTTAACCACATGAAAACTTTTAAAATCGAAGTTTAAAAGGTGATTATGGAAAAGAAACATATTAGCCTACCGTAACAAGTGATCGCTTTGGTCTTCAGACGAATGTTTTGGCACGATTCACCTAAAGCTTGGACTTGTTAGTGCCAGATGAAGGTAAAACTAGCCCTTGGCTAAAAGTTCCGCGGAAGAATGAAAAGGTCACTACGCGGTGTTTCGAAATTTTAAAAAGACGCAACGGGTGCGTTTCTGGGAGCGAAACAAATATTTTAAAAGAAAGCCATAAGGGGCCTTATTGTCCGGCACTGTTCAGACTCGTTTTCCCTTCCTCGAGTACATTCCGAGTCACGATTTCCTCCTGCCCTTGCAGTCTTCGGCGAATATCTCCTTGAACTCGGTGAGCAGCGTGTCGACGACGTTGTTCTGCTGGATGCAGTCGATGGCGATGTTGTGGGCCTGCTCGGCCGGGGCCCACAGCAACGTGGGGCCGAACACGATGGCCAGGTTTGCTGTGTGCATGCGGTTTCGCTCGCTGTATTGTGTTACCCTGAAATAGGAAAAGAAAACACATTATTGTATGCTACCACAAAAAAAGACGCTGTTATTGGGCTTAAATTCTAAAGAGTTCCAAAACTTCCTAATTCAGATATAGTTTCTATATGCTCCCGAAAGGCTGCTTAGACAAAGGGCATTAAAAATTTGATGGTATTGAAAGGTATATATAATAACCAGTGTTTATAAAGAGTGCCTTATCTACCATTTCTAAACACTCGCCATTAAGAAAGATACTAGAATTTACCGGTTTAACATTAGGCAAAACGAACCAAACACATTTAGTTTCCTTAGCATTGAGTTCTAAATTGTTACTAGTAAACCAATTAAGTACTTTAACAAGCGTGGCGTTTATTCTACAGTACTCGATGGATTTTCGGTCTACCTTGAAATTTAATGACGTATCATCAGCAAATAGCACAATATCACAATGTTTATCTACTATGGGTGGTAAGTCAATTATATAAATAAAAAATAAGAATGGACCTAGTATAGAGCCCTGAGGCACACCTAATTTAACTAAGCTGCAGTGCCAACAGACTGCGTATTGTTTACAACAACAGTTTGTGTTCTCTCACCGAGGTAAGAAGACATACGTCTTAGGGCATTGTTTGATAGATAATGTTCTAATTTTAAAATAAGGGTCGTATGATCAATAGGGAATACCCAGCTAATGGTGCTTAAATATTAAACTGCCGAAACCCTAATGAACTTGGTAAGCTCTATGGAAGCGGTTAACTAGTTCAAAGTACTAGTATAGGTAACACTATCATAGGGTATCCACATCGATCGGGTAACCAAATGATAGGTTACCCTATAGAAAGGGTTAATCAAATGAAGGGGTTTTCGGGTCCCTGATCTTACCGTAAAAGATGCTCCAGCAAGTACTTGAGCGTGTCTCGGTTGCACTGGGGTAGCGACTGCACGATGTCTCTGAACTCCTTGATCTTGGCCTCCCGCGGCTTTATGGCTGCAGAACAAATATCATCATCAGGTTGATAAGGCATGTCTCACATCCAACTAGAGCTTTAGGAGGCCAGTTTGGTAAAATCAAAATGTCTTTAAAGGCAGGGGACGGGCAGGTACCCTCCCATCTTATGCTAATAGAGAATAAACTTAAAATAAAATATGATATCTCGCTTTAAATTACACAAGATATTATCCCAACAAATAAAGCGTTTTCACTACGGATCTAAGACAATAGGTTCCGAAATTTAAGGAATGGTGCGGTATAATACCTACTTGGGAATTTAGAGTAGGTACCGTTTCAAAACTCTGAAGCTGTCTTCTTCCTTACAAATACATTGGGACCCTAGTAAGCAAATGTACTTACAACATGCCGAGAGGATTCTGTCGAACATGCTGCAAGGTATGAGCGGTTCCTTCAGCTCCCGGAAGAACAGCTTCAACGAGCCGGTCAGAACGTGGATATCTGTGTTGTCCTCGATCACTATCGGCTTGTTCTGGTCAATCTGGAATGACAACCATTGCTGACATCATGTATATGGTTAAATGAGTGCTAATTTTACTACTACGCCATATTTTGCTTGCAACATAGTCTAAAATGAAAAAAAAAAACGGAAGTGGGTTCTGTTAAGGGCAAAGAAATTAATAAAGTCTTCTGTAACTGGCGGTTATAGGAGTATTAGTTCGGCATAACGTTTCATATCTTTAAGAGATATCGTTGTACAACTTGAAATACATTACGAGTAGGATATCAAGTATTATAATCTACTTTCAATCAATTCTAGTTACCTGGTTAGAGAATAAAACTATTTTCATTATCAATTCAGTGTTATCCGGCATGCTTACCAGCAGCATAGATCCTACCAGCTGGACAGCAAAAAAATGTACAAAAACTCACATCGAGCCGTATCTTCTGCACTTGGCTGAGGTTCCCGCTGGCGCGGTAGAGTCCGTCCGTGCCCATGTTCTCCTCGCTTCGCTCGATCTCCATGACGCAGGCCCTCACGAAGGGTGGGACCCTGGGCGCCCCAGGGTTCACCGGGTCCACGGGACACACGTCTTCGAGGTTCCGCCCGAACACAGGCTCATCTATATAACAAAAGAATAAGAATAGAATAACAATTACATACAAACATAGATACGCGCAAAAAACATTACCCTTCTTGGCAGTCGGGTAAATAGAAATGCTATATTGATACACAATAAGAGAGTAGGCAGAAAAACAGCAATTACAAAATGAGACATAATTATCTCAAGACGTCAAGTTGCGGAAACCAGAAATACAAAATATACCTAAATTAACTTGACATGTGCTGCGAGCTTGGATGCGATTGGAATGTAAAACTTGGCTCTACTTTTTGTATCTGAAGCCGTAATATGAAGTGTCAAGTGACAAAAAAGGGATAGAGCTAATGACTACTATAACTCTGTCCATTTCATCACGTGAAACCTGGAAAACCGATTACATATTAATTCCCATTGCATGTCTGTATTTTGGTCGCTGGGCCGAGTTACCAGTGCGTTATCTAGACCTTGATGGGTCAGACACAGAGTTGGGTTCAAAATTGTCCCTTCTGTTCCTAAAAGTTAACGACGTGGGAGTTGTTAAGTCATATAATTTCGATACAGGCCAAAACTACACCAGACTCTCATTACGCGGATATATCCTAACCCGAAAAAATTGGTTTCAAAGTCCTTAACTTTCTGGAACAGGAGAGACAACTTTTGTTTCTGTGACTGTGTATGACCCTGATAGATTTGCGGACGCCCTATCTGCGACATCATTTTTTTCCTTTCAGTTTTTAAGCACCTAATGTAATGACTAAGGTTGGACCCCAGCCCTTTAAGAAGCCACAACGTGTTCAGAGAATTATTCACTTTTTCCTCTTTTATACACTGAATCCCAAGGACTAAGAATGATCCAAATACCCCTTTAAGATGCAGAGAACACAGAGACACAGAGAATTGTTAGATTTTTTTTGGACTGTAAAATGGTAGGTACCTACTATTCTGCTGTAAAACAAAAAATGCGAGGATATTGCTGTGACTAAATATTATTCTTCCCAAGAAGAAAGTTACCCACCAAGAAAAAAGATAGTAATTAATTATGTAAATAGGAAATAAATAATTATACCTAAATTAAGCAAGTACCAGTGGTTCACGATCTACTTCTACAAGTGAGCTGATATTGTGGTGAAAAATTAAATATTTCTAGAACAATTCGAAAATGTGTACAAGCTACATTATTTACAAATTAAACCATCACGTTCAATATAAAATAATGACACCACCAATATAAAACCATGAAACCCATGTTTCTATATAACCCACGAAGCCGCGCTTCACCACTTCATTTGACGTTATACGATTGCGTAAGTTTTACAAAAAATAAGCGCGAGTCTTCGTACATTGTAAACAATATAATGTAACGAAAGGGTTTTATGGTTTAATTAATTGTTATTTAATTTATATACAAACACGCACTCACCTACAAATAAAAATAATTCCTCCTTTAATAACTAAATTAGGCTTGGAGAAAATAAATAAAACACAATTTCTATTCTTTTACATTACATTATTATAAACAACATAAAAAAATGTTATAAAATGTCAAAACACACCCAAAAATTTGTTAAGTTGCAATGATAACTATGTATTGGAAAATCCAGGTTCAAAATATTTAACTCGTTAGGTATTGAAAATATGACTACACGCAACTATCCATCGTTTCAAGTTAAGAAGTTAAAAACGTTTTTATTATTGAAAATATGTATAAAAAATAATATGATAAAAAAACTATAGCGTACGAATAATTTTAGTTATAAATGATCAAACACTTGACAATGAATATTTAAAAACAAAAAATCATCATCATCAACCATTGTAAATTATTGACATGTTAACTTTTAAAGACATAATGAATCATATTTTGGAAAAATCGAACGATTTTCTAAATTGATTATCGATTCAATATATATATATTACGCTTTTCAACTTATAAAGTCACACGTCGTAATTACAGAGAAACTTTAAATCGGCTTTTCCAATAAATAGGTAACATTATTAAAGCTTAAACCCAAAGTAATAAAAGATAAAAACATACAATAATAAACATACATAAAATTCCATCTAAAACTACTTCTACTACTCAAAACAAGCAAAATACTTATACATTACATATCTACCACACGTCTACACTAACTACACCTATATATTTCTCAATCGATGTCAAAATTTAACATCTTGGTTGTCATCTTTGGCATAGTAATCTAATCGTCCCATATTACAAAATATCGACAAATCCCATTCCCATTGTATATTTTGACCACCACAAGGCTCTATTGCCAGCATTGCTAACATAGCATTCGACTGAGAAATACTTAATTCTTCTAAAGTGCAAATTATTACCAAGTGCAAACTCCTCACACCAATTTAATAATTCTGGTTCCAACCTTTGTAGATCCCTTTGCTGACCAGAACATCCATTGATGGTCTTTTCGCGAAGAACTTCTTCAGTCGACTCTTGATTTGTTTCTTATGGGTGGACTCGGTGGAGTCGCTGAGATCTTCGTTGCTGCTGCCGCCGGCTGAAAACAACGCCACAGTCGTAGAGAGCGGAAAAAGAAGATGGCGGAGACATTAAAATGGCGGGAAAGTTATAGACAAATAGGTTATTTACGCAAGACCGCATACGGAAATAAAACGATTGCTTGTTTTAATTTCAATCGTAATTTTTATTTTATTAAAGTTAACAATTAAAAAAATATTAATATTTTTGATTAAAAATCTTGCGTAAATCGAAAATAACAAAGTAAAGAGAGATGTTAAAGCAAGACATTGACCAGAAGTTCATATAAAGCTGTTGAGCGATAGAAAATGCAGAAGCATTCAACTAACCTTTATATAATTATAATACAATTAAATTCCAATTCTATAATAACCTAACTAAGGTGTGAACCAAACGAAGACAATCTTGACAACGTCCGGGGAAAAAAGACAATAGTTTTATTGTACAAAAAATATAAATAACTTTAGTATCAAGATCTGTACATTACATAACTTATAGGTAATCAAAGTTATATAATAACAGTATAAGCAAGAGCGTAGACATATTTTTCTCTACAGTTTATTTTGCGTCATATAATAATTTTCCTCAATTTTTAACACTTACATCCTTCACTAACTTAAAATTGAGTTATTGAGAGTTAAATTGAGTTATTACCCTTTTTGGCGTAGCGGGAAGCGATAACGATACAAAAAACAGATTAAAGAGTTGAAGATCCATCACCATACATAAACAAAAGAGAAACATAACTGTCTCCTTCTAACAATGAAATAATTATTCATCCTGCCCCTTACTTACAAGTGTAAGATGGAAAAGACAGAGCAAACAAAATTTCAAGTTAAGACACGACTGAAACACTTAATTTCAAAGACAAATTGGACTTACACAGAATCCAAAAAATCTTTAGTATATTTACCTTATTGGGCTTGTTTTCCTATTAGTATCAATAACACATTTAAAACTTTAGAAAACCAAAATACCCTCGTTTAATGTTGGTTACGGCATAACTGAACTAAATATTGGCCTAAAAACTGTGCCAATTGGTAAAATGTGTTGAGAGTGAAGTTGTTTGAAGATTACGATTATTGATAAGGATAGAGGAGAGATAGTGGATATCTCGTGCAATACATGGACACTGGATGTGGTGTAAGGTTATGTATTAAATTCGTACCGATTCGGTTTAATCCGTGACAATAACGTTAGTGGCAGTATCCTGTCATTTTACCAAACAATGTTTCACAAACTGATTCATTTCACAAAAAAAACATTTGGCAAACCGCTTTTTTTTCCGAATTTGTAAATATTTCAGGATTTGTTTCAGGACCATCGTGTAGAACGCTATAGGTTAGGTTAATTTTATAAAAATCCTGAAATATTTACAGTTTCGGTAAAAAAAGCGGTTTATCAAATGATATGTTTGTGAAATGAATCAGTTTGTAAAACGTTTTTTGGTAAAACATTAGTGAACCGTTAGTTGCTCCTCTTCCTTCCTCAGCGGGTTCGTTGCAAATAGTCTTCCAACCGCCAATCACTTTATAACAAGTCATAACCACTACCTACACATTTAACCGCCTACTGCTATGCTGCTGGTTGCCTTTGTCAGGCGGGAGGGCTGACGAGTACTCCTGGAAGGTAATAACTACCAAACCACCACCAACCGCTTTTGCGTGTGTCACATTATATTTAAATGCTCTGTGGTTTTTTTTGTTAAGACTATCAACTTGTGGATGTTTAAATCATCATTCTTCAATCAATCTTCATTCGGGTACTGATAAAATTAAGAAGTTTCACCACCATCGTCATCTAAGAAATAAATGTGTACATCCTCTGTATGAAGTCCCTAGGAGCCAGTCCGCTTCCTCAAGAAACGACTTATGTGAAGTACCATAATAACTCTGTATAAAAATAATAACAGAGCAAACTACTGAAAAACTTTGAAGGAAATACTTAATAGGCTGTATAAAAATAAAAATGATGTTCGAATGTTGTCTCGCGTATTACAATGGAGCTTAGCTAGGCAGTTATTTGTAATTGTTTTAGTACAATGACATAATCAAGTTTGGCGGGTGTGGTAAATTTTTGGAAAGCAAACCAATCCCATATACCTAAATATCACTAGTATTATTAAAAACATTAGGTCTGAACCATCTTGATCGAGTTCCCTGCCAAAGACGATCACCTAAGTGTGAAATGAGAGAATACGAGTATGTCAAGAGACCGTGATTTGTTTAGGTAATATTTTGAATCATGTAATAAACACAGATGGTGTTTATTACATGACATTACAGCCTCGTTAGACTCACCCGTCACAATTTTATAAGTCAAGTTGGAATTGAACCTATCATTTGTCAAACTGCGAAGTTTCAAAATGTTTGAAATGCAGGTATTCAGGTTACTGGCGTTAAAATAATAAATTATACCAACTCGATTTATGTTTGCTGTCATGTTTTTTGTCGTTATGTGCGTCCTTGTGTTTGCTCTTCTTCTGTTTATCAGGTTTTTCACTCAATATATTATGTGACGATCCAAAGAAATCTTTTAACTTCGAATGGCTTTTCTCCGTCGGACTCTTTTTCGGTTGGCTCATAATAACGTTCGAACCATTATCGGAAGTGTAAGCGATTGCGAACACTGCTTCACACTCCATTGGTGGGACCGAGAAGGAAATACTCTCGATACCACGCACATTTATTTTTTTTCACTAGAGACACTGAAATTCATATCACATTATACAATTTGCCACCGAAGTATCAAGTCATCAACGCACATCCCGATTGCACTTCATTACGAAACACCAAATTTTCAAGTTCAGAAGTGATAGGTAGGGAATGCTCTTTATTAAGACTTACTGATGTAAGAGAAGTTAATTGTTAAATAGTTAACGAAACACTAAAGAATGATTTGGAAGGTATAAAATGTACTTGAATTTATCTGATAAGCAATATATTGTACCCGGATAAGGCGATCGATAAAGTGTTAATTGATTAAAAAAATCTATATTATCAATGAACTGATAAATGCATATCGATACTTGTTTTGTCGTAATTCACGATCTAAATATATTTTTTGTAAATTTTTCGTTTAAATTAGGCTCTTTCAGAAAATATTAATAGGTTTCATAACAATTGTCATAAGTTACATTTACATACATGGTTAAATCAGTTAGTACCAAACTTGGATCACGACATGAGTTAATCATTACTTACGAGAGTCAGTTCGAAGCAAACTATCGGAAATACAACTGCACAACATTTATAACGACCTATTTACAAACCTACCGACCGACCTATTTAGATGATTAGTAGATTACTAAAAATCACTTCAATAATTTAGAAGAAATTCCGACTGTCTTTACACATCGAATTAAACAATTGAATTAACTACAAACTACAAATTTAAACAAAGCACCAAAGATGTTACTTATAAAGAAGCATAATGCTTACTGAAAGAGGAAACATTTTAATTAACGCGTCCATTACGCAGCATAACCACATCGAATGCTGAGTACGAACCTAATAATAACAAGTTGCCGATCATTATTTGTAATAAAAAATAATGTTCCGACACCTTACACAAGTAATGAGGAAAACAGTGGGTTATCTCGTTACTCTATTGCAATAGCAACTAGGTAGATATTTAGCTTATAGAATATGTTTTTAAAGCAGATAAATCGATTTTTCTGAGTGACATCAAGGGGATTTTGAGGGAAATATGACCCAATCGACCGTTACTCATAGAACTTAAAAATATATTGTGTTTATTTTCATTAATTCTCTGTAAGACGTAGTCACTTCAGAAATGTTTCTTTGTTTCCTTATATATTGTAATAGAGGGTAAAGCCGTTGGACCTTATTTGTACGATTATGTATCTGAAAATGTTAAATTTCGTAAACTGAGGTTATCTTGTCTATCTTGGCGGAGTCGCGTCAGACCACCTAGGGTCCTGAGGTTTCGCCACAACGCAATCCGAAAACACCCGCGAACCTAACATGCATCACAAGAATAAAGTGACAGCACGAATGAAAGTTGCTAGAGTAATTAAATATCATGCTTAGCTTAGAGCCTGTGCACACTATACTCGAATTCATAATTAGATTCCATTAATTCAACCACTGTGTTGCCATTAAAATGAAACATTACAAAATTAGTAAATTTACTCTTGGCGAAAGAATGCACGTAAGTGATTCATTAATTAGTAATTTCAAGAATAACACTTAAATGCTCTGTTTAAATAAACATACTTATATAAAAAATCAGTAGTGTAAATATATTGTAATTGAAGCTATTTTGTGGTAGAAAGAAATGTTCATATTGCAATGGTAAAACTTCGATAACATTTGGTATCCGTTTTGATACAATAATATTATCGTTTGAAGATGTGCGTATATTATTATATTATTATTATTTTATAGGTAGGTAGTGGCTCATTTTTTTAGAATTTACGTATTTAACGTATAGCTTAAATACGTAAATTCAAAA
Organism: Tortrix viridana; assembly: GCA_963241965.1. Taxonomy (NCBI): domain Eukaryota; kingdom Metazoa; phylum Arthropoda; class Insecta; order Lepidoptera; family Tortricidae; genus Tortrix; species Tortrix viridana. The sequence continues at coordinate 5,162,302 of OY725191.1, read as the reverse complement.
AAAAATTGCTAGTACCTACTGTCGTGTTGTCTATTTTCAAGGCGTATTACATTATCCTGACTGTAGCATCCTAATAACTGGAGGAGTGTAAAACGCCCTCTTATGGTGAACTTGTGGATTGGTGGTGGCCATGACACCCACTTGTCACTTCTCACTTCTTCTTGAGCATGAGCTTTAGACATAACCTTATAATCTGTGGCTTAAGCGCTCGAATGTTTTCTTTAGGCCTATCGCACACTGCGGTAAAAATTCGTGCGTTTTTTTTTCCGCAAAATCTGTGAACTATATAGAACTACATAGAAGCGCGCGCACTGCGGAATTAATTCTGCATTTAAATTCTGTAGATTGTGCGGATTTAAAAACGCACCGCAACTTGCCGCACCGCAGTGCGCGCTAGGCCTTACTCGTCGTGGTAATTTCCATTGTTGAGTTTTGGTTTTCTGTTAAATTTTTCAACTACAGTAAGATATTTTTTATTAAGAAACGGTTGGTGACATCTGGACCGTCATACTGACATCGACAGACGTCATTGTGACAGTGACATTTCTTGGTAGATTTGATGGAATCTAATTATGAATCCGAGTATAGCGTTTTTAGCCCTTAGAGCCCCGGTCAAAAACGCTTATTTAATTTAGGGAAATTAATACGTCTATACCATATACTAGCATAAGGCTTAACGCTTAAGGTTTTAAATAAAAGTGTCTCGTCCAGACTTTTATTACCTTTTATTACTAATCGATTTTATCCGGTATTGCCAGAGTAATGAAATAAATCGTTCAAATCTATTAACAGCCTGTTCACACCTAGCGTTTTTAACGGAGGTCTGCACTGGCTCTAAGCTAAGCATGATATTTAATTACTCTAGCAGCTTTTTATTCGTGCTGTCACTTTATTCTTGTGATGCATGTTAGGCTCGCTAAGGGGTTTTAAGCTAGCAAAGGACGATGATGCCCCTCTTGCTGCGATGCCCGTCCATCCCTAATAATAAAAGCTTGCAACGTAGCATGCGTCACTTACGTGATTCGCTGCAGTGAATTGATTGAGCTTAGAAGAGAAAAGTAGTACCACTTTTTCTGAGCATTACCAAATTTAAGAAGATCCTTTTAGCTTTTCTTTCTGCAACCCTACAAACCCTGCTTTATCTGGAAAAAGATTGTACCTTTCTGTTTGCTCCTGTTGGAGTGCCGAGACACGGGCGGCGTCCGGCCCAGGCTCTCGAGATCGGTGTTGCTGCTCTGATACTGCGCTGAGAGGTTCTCATCGGGACCCTGGAAGAGGGACAACCAGTGAAGGCGAATCAAGAAAATATTGCTAGAAAAATTAGGTTGTATAATATAATTAGGGTGTATAGTACTGGTTAATGAAAACGCAGGGAGTTAAATGTCATTTACACATTTGGACGGACGACGTCAATTCGCCCGTTAATGATTCGCCCGCCGATGTTTGGCAACAAACATGTCGTTCAGAACACGGCAAGAGTATTCGATGCGGAAATAAGACAGAAGAGACAGGATAAAACAGAAGGATGAATATATTTTTGCATAGTGACAATACTCGTGGTAATTGACCACTTTCGTACTAAGTATATTGGCATATATGAACTTTCAGTGAGCCTCACGTGCGTTGCAACATCGCTGCGTTTGATGTTACCCTTTATAACACACCATCATACCAACTTACCAACTGATCGCAATCGGGTGTCAATTACACTAGATCGTCCAGCAAAGCAATGAACTGAGACTTATTTTAACTTACAAGTTTGTAGATAATGCTCCGGATGTGCATGATCCACCGTCTGGCGCCGTCTTCGGTGTCGTCCTGCAACAAGTACCGGTCGTGGTTGACCGTCAGCTCCAGAGATTTGGTATACCTGCGAAGAATAATTAGATTTTCAAGGTTAATTTTACATCGGGAAACCGAAACTTCAACTAAATAGTAACTGATCTTATCCAATGGAAAGTTCCAACAAGGCCGAGGATAGTTTTCAGGTTCAGAATAGGCTATGACTATATTAAGGAAGCCGTCTTTAATAAAATTATAACTATCAGAAAATATAGAAAAGGATAACGAAAATCACGCTTTTACAAATCAAATAAAAAATCTGTTTTCGACTATGTTTTCTAATTGACTAGTAATAGTGTCAAAACGATAGCTTGTGATTTATATGAAATACTTAGGTTCATACACATTATGATATTACGTCATACGTGAGTACGTCATAACATAATAACATTTTTAAGAACACAAAAATAAGTTGTCTTGATTTTCGTGTTTTTTTCCGGTATACTCCATTAGCAAAAGACAGATGGCAGTCGCTTACAACTGGGCCTGAAAATTTTGGGATCATGGGTCGAAGCTTATCCCGAAAATCAGGGAGGCGTTTGGAGAATAAGTTCCTTTACTTTAGTTTGGTTTACCAGGAACACAAGATCCGGAACATAGCTGGTCGGACCATGCTCGGTGTACAGTGTGAGATTCCGTCACCATTACTTACTACAAACACAAAAAACTCCAAAAATCACTAGTATTAGCTAATTTATGTGGAACCATATAACTTTAAATATTATTGCGAGCTGGTAGACATTGGGAATTTTTTTATCCTCCTGGTCATGCTATAAATAAATAAGGTCACCTTCTAGTGTGCGTCTGTATGCATTCTATGACATGCGCGTTGCGCAGGGGCAGCACCATTTCAGCGCGCGGCGCCGTCGGGCTGGGCGGCGTGCCCGGGAGCTTTGGCATTTTCTGGAAAAACAAACAGGCTGTTGAATAAATTAGGTCATTTAAGCTTATTCAAAAAACTTGTATAGTAAGGTGAAATCATAACCCAAGATTGATGTGGTTTTATTTTGTTTTACAAATTGTTACAAAATGTGCCTTCAGTTTAAAGCAAATATATTAGTATTTAATTTTTTGAATTTCCCTAAATACAAACCTACGTAAATTATAACTGAACAATTAGGTATGAACTTAAATATAGCACCGATGGACGTGCATTCCAATTATGCCATCACGCCCTACTGTTTCACTTCAATAAATATTTAGGTTGTCATAACATACATTTTTGTCCATTTCAAAATGTTTACTATTCAGTCTCTCTTATCATCCATAGAGAAGATAGAGACGATCCTCATAATTTTTTGGAGGTATTTTTGGCATGTGTTCTCACCGTAGCATGATACGTCCTCTGATCCTTGTAGAAGTAGAGGGCGGTCTGCGTCAGCACCATGTAGCACTCCAGCCAGTTCTTCCTGCTCTTCTTGCCGTTCTCGAAGAACTTGGTGCGCTTCACTGGACCCTCGTGGACTACCACCAGCTACGAAGACAATTTATTTATTAGATACACGATTTTTTGCATTTGTTTGTAGGTTTTTATGGTCCGTTCTTTATGTTGACGAAGTGATTGTGTATTTTTTGTGGAAAATATATCAATGAACGTCATTGGGTCAGTATGGTGACGAGGAAGATGTTAACGGTTAGTATATGTGTCTAATCAAAGCCTTTGAAACGCGCAATAGTCTTAGTCATATTTATTGCTTTATGTTGTACTTAAATGAGGTTTTAAACATACAGTAGGTAGTTGCAACATAAACCCTGCAAGGGCACTGCAACAAGACTTAATGTCAAGACATTGAAGACAATTAATAAGCTTAGACGGAAACTAGTGGACTTTTTGATGTTGTTTAAAAATATGAATTACATATATCTTGCCTGATAATGTAATGTTAAGCACTATTATTTTTATTTCATTAAAGTATGAGGATGCGTGGCGATTTAATAAAAGCTTGATCTAAATAAACAATGCTTTTGTAAAACTCGTGTCTGAAGCTGCATTTGAATTGTAATGATGTGATGTTCTTACAGCCCCTTCACCAATATGCACCTCAGGCGGCAGCATCCTCGGCGCGGGCACGGGAGACCTCAGGGGTCGCTTGGCGGTCACCATGCTCTTGACCTTTCGGGCGCGGTTACTGCTGAAGGAGTCCCGGACCTCAATGTCCAGGCTGTCCCCGGAGGAAGATGCCGGGAGCTGAAGGTGGTTGGGGCGCCGGCTTACGAGCAGATTCTCGCTGGAGCCACCTAGAAGTTTATATTGTTAAATAGTAAGTTAGTTGGGAGTTTTGGGGAAAAGACTTAATGAGAAAGATAACTCCCAAACAATACCTACAACAACCTACTACAAACAAAGAAAATGATTAGTAGATTCTTACAAAGTTTGGTATGTCCGGTGAAAACTTTACAATCGATTTTAAACTAAGTTCCCAATTACCTAGACACCTCACCTTGGACATAGCTAGAACTGGATGACAATGCTATAATGTGGTATTAAAATATAAAAAACCGGTGCAATCCCATTTCCTCGTATCATTTTTCTTGCGACCAAAATATGTATAAGTAATAAGTGCCCATAGCAGAAAATCAACGCAAAAAATATTTAATGACCTAACTACTCAGCTATTGGTTCTTGGACCAGACTTCAAAAGTGCCCATTACTTAAATTGCACTTGATGTATAAAGTAGTTTGTGAACATACTGAACTTCTTGTGTATCCTCTGGAGCTGCGGGCTGCCCCGGTCCATCTCCAGCGGCGCCCGCGCGGAGGGCGGGCTCCAGTTCTGCAGCTGCTCATACTGCCCCTTCGGCACCGCCTTCGGCACGTAACCCTGGAAAATGAAGAAGCTGGATGTCATTTTATTTAAGAGCTAGGCTCTTGTTCGTTGAGTGATTGAAAATTTCCGAAGTTGAAGTGGAAAGGTAATAGGTAGGTTATATGTAGTCCCCCAAAGAAAATACTACTTTTTGTCACTTTATTATTTATTCTGTGGTCTTGTCAATATGATCTATAGTTGGGCTGATCTAGGATTATCTCTGTGTCATCTCATATAAACACTTATTACGCTCCTTTCGTTGACTTTTCATCCTACTAATATTACTAATATTATAAATGTGAAAGTTTGGATGGACGGATGTATGTTGCTCAATCACGCCAGAACGGCCGAACGGATCTGGGTGAAATTTGGCACAGAGATAGATTATAGTCTGAAATAGCACATTAGGCTACTTTTTTCCCGAAAAAATGTACAGTTTCCGAGGGAGCAGCGATAAACGACTTCTTTGCGGATGGAGTCGCGGGAAAATGCTAGTAAATAATAAGATGTGGTCCAGAAAAAAAGTAGTAATGACCTATTTTGAATTTTTATCAATTTGCGAAAAATTAAAAAACTGTTTGTTTCACATCTGTCACGTAACATACCGAGAAGTTATTTTATGGTAGCAATTATTCGATTTATTTAAAAATAAAAAAATGTCGCCATCTGAAGTTACTCATCGTAACTTAATTATATACACCTACCTGGGTAGAAAACGCCGGCTGGAGTCAAGTTCAGGTCGCCAACCATTTAACTATACCCAGATCCACATGTTAGGTAAGGTTTTGCGGACTTACAGGAAGAGGTTAACTGTTGATAGAAAAGCAGGCTCCGGTCAGAGAAAAGGGTTTCAGGGCAAAAAACTAGCAAATAAGATCAGAGCTGCATAATACAGGACCAACCCTAGCTTGTCCGAACGAAAGCTCGCCGATAAGTTGGGTTCCAGCAAGTCTACGGTCCATCGGATTAAAGAGAGTGCTGGACTGAAGTCACACACGGTTCAAAAAGTACCAGACAGAACCCCAAGAAAAACAAACAACAACTGTTGTACTTTCATTAACATACACACTAATATGGCGTATTTTTTTTCTGGACCACTTCTTATATTGATACAAACTTTGCGACGACGCTCATTAAACCGGATTATTCATCTCTTTCTTTTCATATGCCTTGCTCGCGAGTATAGTGTTTGAAATTACCAAATACTGCTGTCACGGGGATCATTCTCCATTGACCCAATTTAAAGTGTACAAACGAAACAGAATAAAAATAAAAACTAACAAATTAAAAACAATCAAGATTTTTTCCTTCAAATGTTTACTGAAAGAATTATATTGCACAATAGGTATGTGTTTCCATCATTCTTTGGATAAGTAACACAACAATAAAAAACTCTTGCCTCGATATCAAATAAAATATTAAAGACAACATTAAAAGAATATTCATATTTTAATATAATGTTTTAATTTGAATTGCATAAATGGTAGACAAGGAAAACAATCTCCCGATTTAGGTATTGTACATACCTTGATAAACAGCATGAGCGCTGTAACATTTATACACATCTATATTTTGTACGTATATTATATTACTTACTTTACTCATATTATTAGGTCTGGTAGACAATTATAATTAATTAGGCATTAAATTTACATTAGTTCTCAATTTTATATGATTGTGAAATAAATATTGAACAAATGTATCCTTAATTATAGACACAATAATAACGATATTTCGTGTGTTTGGTAAGCTAAAGCTGTGAAGGCCAGGTAATAATATCATGTATATAACTACTGTTTAATTGGTCCTTTTTAACCGACTTCAAAAAAGGAGGAGGTTCTCAATTCGTCTGTATGTTGCTTTTTTTTTTTTTTTTGTATGTTTGTTACGCGATTACTCCGTCAATTGTGGACCAATTTTGAAAATTCTTTTTTTGTTTGAAAGGGTATATTTCCGAGGTGGTCCCATTGTCACCAAATCAGAATCTGATGATGGGATCCATGAGAAATCGAGGGAACTCCTCAAAAGTTATAGGCACACATACCGCAATTTTGGTATTACCTGCAAGACCTTAAGAAATTGCATTACAAAAGCACTTCTTGGCGAAGAGGAACTGATGATGAAGACCAGAGGTGACCACCGGAACTGCTTAGTTGTAAGTGATTGACGCCAGCAATGAGATTTCTTTATTAAGAATATGAAGCTAGTTTTATACTCATTATAACACATATGGTGAAGTACAACTGATGGTGAAGTACCGGGAGAACTCCTCAATGATTAACGGCCCTGCATCTTGGGCAGCGACATTTTGTTAAGGGTGATGAAAGATTGGTATTAGGCTATTGCTTCTTAATGTGATGTTTATGTGCTTTAGTTTGTCACATAATAATAAGAGGTGCATCACTAAAAAGCGAAAAAAAAAAAAATTAACAAAAAAATAAAACCGTCTTCAAAAACCTACTAAAAAGCGTTAAATAAAAACCAGCCTCCTAGGAGTCCTAGGAACAGCCTATTTAGTGCCTAATAGGTACATAGAATATTTCGAAGTCGGTGGCAAGAATCATGGTGTCATTGCTACTGTGTAGGTATACCTACTTGACACCGGCTTGGTTTTTATTTAACGCTTTTTAGTAGGTTTTTGAAGACGGTTTTATTTTTTTGTTAAAAAATTTGTTATTTAACTATTACTAACGTACGCTCTACCTAATACATTGGTATTTATATATGCTGATCCTCAAAAGAAATACATCCGTTGTAATCTTTACTAATATTATAAATAAATAAAATAAAATAAATAAATAAATATCAGGGGACAATTTCACACAAATTGACCTAGTCCCAAAGCTCTAGGCTTGTACTGTGCGAAAGTTGTTTTGTTTATTACGCTTTCATGGCTAAATAGCTGAACCGATTTCGATAAAATTTGGTATGGAGATAGTTTCAGTTTCGGGGAAGACCATAGTAAACTTTTTATCTCGAAAAAATTAACAGTTCCTGAGGGAGCAGCGATAAACCACTCGTGGGCAAAAGCTAGTTTTAAATTAAATAACAAGCGTGTCAACTGATTCTAACGCCAACTTTTACCGCAATACTATGACGAAACCGACGCTCATCATTGCATTAGGTATATCTGTACGTTTACTTGCATCATGTGTTACAAGGCGTCAACGTCAATACCTATTTACAATGAAACGTATATACAAGTTACAGAATGTGTTCCACTTAGGTACTATAAACATTGTTTTGTAATTGGATTCTTATTTTCATGGGAATAAAGATAAAGTTTCCTGTCATAATAAACAGCAAATAGCGTTGTCGATGTATGTAACAAAGATGGTAACTTTTAAAAATACATAATGACGAACTTTCATACAGTGGCTTCTGTGTGCTGCGTGAATAGATAGGAGGGTGATTCCGCGGGCGTTTCAACCGCTCTCATTACCTCGCATTAAGGTCGAAATTCCTGTATCTTTGGATGCTATTTTCGGTTACCTTGTATAGTGCCCTGACTTCTAAAACATAACTGAAAATGCTATCCTAATCTACGGGAAATTCGACACGAATGTGAGGAAGGTAATGAGAGCGATTGAAACGCCCGCGGAACCACCCAGGTAGTTTCAAAAGAAATAGGTCGCATGACAGCGATACTAATGTCATCAACATCATCAGCCCTCTTTCGTCTACTGTTGGACATAGGCCTCTCCCATGGCATGCCACTGAGCTCGGTCTTGAATCTTTTGTTTCCAACCGCTCCCAGCCACCTTACGTATGTCATCGCTCCACCTGGAGGGCGTTCTACACTACGTTTGCCGAGCCGTGGTCTCCCAGCGGTTGTCGGTCCTGCGACAAATGTGACCGGCCAACTGCCACTTCAGTTTGCTAATCCTTTGGGCTATATCGATAAATAGAAATCTGGGGATTGAAATGGATTGCATAAATGCTATGCTATGCATGTTATGCTATAAATGTTTAATCGAATACTGTATTTATTAACTAATGATTGTTCAATTGTATTACGTAATTTAATATATTGAATCTTGACATTCGAATAAATAAATAAATAATGATTAATATTAATATGCATGCTAGGTAAGTATTAGTCGACGATGCGTATAGCCTCGTTGGTAGTGCTTACAAAGCTAGCGGTCCCGGGTTCGAATCCCGGTATAGGCAAATATATATGGTGTGAACGCGAGTATTTGTATCTAAGTCATGGATTTTTTCTATATATATATAGGTATGTATTTAAGTATGTATTTCTCTATATATTTTTTTATCATTTGCGCTTAGCCTAGAGCTTAGTTAAGTCTAGGTCAATTTGTGTGAGATTGTCCCCTGATATTTATTTAAGTATCATTTAGTTCACTCGTTGTTATTCTTCGAAAATACCTACAAACCTATACTATCATACTAAGTAATATGGGTATATCTGCAATCGAATAGCCGACTCTTTGAGGTTATACATAAGGTCGCATACGATTACGGTGGTACGATTTCAAGAGTGCAATATAGATAGGTGTATATAGCTTGCACAGTGCTGCCATCTTTTAAACAAAGACCGTGAAATGTATTTATGACGAACAATCTCTCGTAGGCAGTAAAAGAGACAGCGCAATGTGATGATGTATCTAACTCAGTCTTACTTAGGTTAAAACTTAGTTAATTATTTAAAAAGTTCATAAATCATCGCCAGTCAGTTTGGAACTTTTTTCTTTTCAACTTCTTTTATGAATAAATTTATTTTAATAAAATAAAAGTAATCAGGCTTTCGGCCAAGTCTTGTTCCAAATAAATCATGCTAAAACTACAAAGAAAACGTTTCCTCTTAATTGTAACTAAGTACATATCAATTAGCGCTCAAATATTATAAATAATAATAAATAAATAAATATCAGGGACAATCTCACACAAACTAAGCTCTAGGCTTGTACTATGGGTACCAGGCAACGATAAACATTACTTATATAGAGAAATACATACTTAAATACATAAAAAACATCCATGACTTAGGTACAAATACTCGCGCTCATCACACAAAATATTTGCCCATACCGGGATTCTAACCCGGGACCGCTAGCTTCGTAGGCAGGGTCACTACCAACTAGGCTAACCGCGTCGTCATGGGTTAAAATGGGTTCGTCAATACGATAAGATTTTTACAATCAAAATGCATCAAAGACCTTAAAATTAAACATAACTTGTCTGTACGAACCAACATACCACACTACTTACTTACTTATTTAGATGTAATAAAGGCAATAGATATTACGAAGTAGTAAATTGCTGAAACCTGATAAAAATAACTAAAAAAAATAATTGTATAACATACCTCTCCCAGCCAGGTCTTCGTCTTCTTTAACTTAAACATTTCCATTAAAATCCACTATTGTCCACAGCGAAACGTCCTAGCCTTCATTATTTGAATGATTTAAAACTAAATAAAGTGAAACGTGCACCAACAGGAGGTAAATGCGTGAAGTTTCCTTCTACTGTATGTATCACAGCCAGTGACAAACAGCTATAGCGATGGAGTAATGTGGTTACAACAACATTGCGTGCTGAGACATTTTATCGATAAATATGACACTGCGAAATTACAATAAAACAATCCAAATATTATTATATTTAAGGCAAATAGATTTCAATCAAAGCGGAACATAGCTCCGAAATAGTTGACACTATTTGCAATATTATACTAATACCAGCAAGTAACGACGTTGACAATTGTCGCAATTTTAACTTCAATGATCGTAAAGAGGCTTTAATCGGACATTATCATGAACCAATATGCAATGCGAATAGGCCAGCTTAGATATAAAAGAAGTCTTGAACAAACTAGGAGTAGATAAGTTCAGTTTAGATTTATATAACAGTTTAATTTTAGGTTTTATATTTTCTGATGAACAGTTAGAGAGAACAGAAAAATGGAACTGAAAATTTGCTGACTCTGGTTTTGGGCGGTGAGTATTTCTACGCTTCATACATTTGGCGTCGCTATAAAAATTCTGAGATGTCTGGGACCAGGAACGTTTCAGTCGGCCGGCACTCAAAGGATAAGGGATCTTTTTATATGTAGAAAAAATGCCGTGAATTACTCTTGAAGCCATTACAGCCAACTTAGCTTGGATATGCGTTTATTTACGTGAGTGTAGGTAAGTAACTAAGTATACTACTTTATAGATGACAATAAAGACAAACATTCAATTAAAATTTTCCAGATTGAATATATATAATACGATATTTTTTAATAATTTGGTTGCCTATGTAGGTATCGTCTTTGGATTGGCCACATTGTGTAGATAATAATTGGATAAAAAGACCGCAAACCTTTATTTTTTTTGTATGTTTAGTGCTAGAGTGGCGTTGTTTTCTTTCTTTCTTTTTTTGGGTTGAAGTAGTTTTTTTTTATTGGTAAAATCAAAATATCGCCTTTGGCAATCTTGTCAATTTCGCATTAGCACCTAGCGAATAATTACTAGCGAATAGTAGCGAATGACCTTTACATCTAATGTATCGATAACTCAGCGGCAGCCGGTATCGACTCCCGCGCAGCACTAGCCCTTCCTTATCAGTGTGGGTCTGGGCGTAGGAAACGGGCGTTATCTTGGGCGTTGTTGCGCGCATTTTGCATCTCTCCACAATAAAACATTCACTAATTAAATTAAGTAATTAAGAACTTGATGCATGTAGAAAATAAGAAAAACAGAGCGGCTCAGTGCATCTCTATCGTTACAGACTAGTAAGAAAAGGATATCCGAGCGACAAAAAAGTCGCAGACAACTTGTGCTAACCGGCCAGTTATTTTTTCCTAATATAACTAGTATGTATGATACATTATGTTATACAGTTTATTTTGTTAGATACTCGTTATGGTTTTTTATTATTATCCTTTATAGCAAGAAGACGATTTCATCGGCACGTTACACGTACCAGCGTATCTTGCAATCTCGACCATTTATATACGCATGTTTTTAAAACAATTACCTAATGACACATTTTTATTACTGACGAATGATTAATTCTCGCAACGGGATTTCCAGATTACGTATATATTTCCCGTTTTAATTTGAATATTTATCTCTTTAGTTATTTTGCGATATTATAATAATTGAAATCATCGTTTTATTCATATGCATAAAACGATATAGTGTCATTACAAAATATGCCTACTTTACGGGTGATGTTAATATTTCCCTGAATTCATACAGCATTAGCTATCTAAACATAGATGTCGCTGTGTAAACGTTACTAGCGCCCTCTAATTATTCATTCCGGTATAATATACTGCCACAGTTAATACCAATTCCATTCATTCAATAGTTATCTCACTATTACATATAATTTGACATGAAAAGCATTCTATAACGGTAGATGGAGCTGAATTCAATAAATACATAAAATAAAAAGTAATGTTCCCGTAAAAAATACCAACTCATACATTGCCATAACTAATACTTATATAATGCTTTTGTGTTAAACTCATGCTTTGACCATTAGAAATATTACAACAGTTAAATGTTAAAACGCTTTCCTAACAACACCTGCTCATAAGTACCTACCTACTTAGACAACAAACAAAATAGAGGTTAAATAATAAAAGTGTCATAATCATAATTTTATGATTTTAACTATTTTGTTATTGACCAATTCTCGTGAATGGTCAATAGGTATATACAAATCGCATGACATCATTTGATGAAGAGTCAGCTAAGTTTATCACTGTGTTACCGCAAACCGAGAAAAGTAGGTAGGTCCTGTGGTTAATTACCGATAATATAGGAAAAACAGCAATTTTTGTTTTAAAACCCTTTAGTTGAATTTGGTACGTAGAAAAATGTATTTTAAAGCTTGTTCATACAATACCATATAATACAAATTACTCTTAGTCTTTATTAAACACCATAATCAATCAAGTGTCATATTTAATTGAAGAAAAGTGAGGATATTTATATCTTTCTTCCTACTGCAGCATAAAAAAGGAAGAGGAAGAAAGGGCCAGACTGTAGCTAAGAATACAGAACACGATTGGAAATAGTATTGACAGATTATTAGGTTATTTAATATCGACTCCCATTTATGAAATGTACTAAAATTATTTATTCATTATACAGTTAATGGTGCGTGGCGCCATCTATCGTCTTGTACAAACATCAACTTAAAAGAAATAGTAGGAACGGAATCTAACGAGCGTTATGCAAAAAGAACTACAGAAAGATTATACTGAATCATGTGCGTAACGCGTTTTCACTCCCCATAAAGATTTCTTTCATAAATCCGCGAGTCAAATCGATAATTTATTGCATACAATCGATACATGGTTGAGTGGACGCCGGATGCGCGTATTGGCGCGGAATACCGCCATTTTGTAATCTGCAGGGCTGACTCGGCTCATGGTTCGAAGACTAATACAATGAGTTTTATAAACTGTGTATAGTTTTCGCTGGCTAGTCCTGTTACTTATAAGTTATAATTATTTTAATAAATAAAAGAGATAAAGATAGGTTAAGTAGTTGCTAAACTTGACACCGATTCCTCAAAATTGAAGAAGCATGGCAACCCTAATCTTGCAACAATAATATGCGCGTACGCATAAATTAAACGACAGCGCTCGATCGTGCGAATTTGCACATTTGTATGGTGCCTGTCTGACTCACATTTGCCCTCAATTCCTTGGGGACAAATTTGATTGGTTTGTTGATTTGAATGACGGATATATTGTTGCCAATAGTCGCTAGATGGCGTTAACCTCGTCAATATCCCTCTTAGCAAACACAATTACGATAGATTTAAAATAGAAATCTTAACAGGGTGTCCCTGTATACTAAATAATTGCGCACTAAGTGATAGGAATTAGTCATAGGTCATTGCTTAGCCACTCATAAGTTAGACACGCTACATGGTCCGACTACTGGTTGACTGCGTGGCAAGTCGTGACTGGTTATTTAGGTATAATAATAAGGAATAGTTAAGAAGTTGTCGACACAATTAATTTTAATGTCGATGATTACAAAGGCGTCATGACTCATGACGTCAGAAACAAAATTATACAATGACACGCTCGACAACTTAGAGATAAGTGTATTCAAACTGTGACGGACTAACTAGTTTAATATGGGAAGTCACAAGATTATGAATAACTGTGAATCAGAGGAAGAGCGGATTTATTTTTGAAAATTGAGGCCTCGAACCGACGAACGGTCAAAAATCTCAAGCCTAAGATCGGGCTGAGATCTCAAGGGCTTCGTCCGCCGGGTTTTGCCAGGATTTTTCCTAGTTTGAAGAGTTGTGGGTCCAAAAATAAAGCATACATATTATTTAGATCAGATATAATTCCGGGGCACACTCACTCCGATTGAACCTAAACCTTCGGGTGTTGTAGATGTATTTACCCTGCGTCAGTAGGTATCTACTTTACATGATGGTGGTGGTAGTCATGTCTCCAGTGTAGGCCTATTATATGACCTGCTCCTCCTATCATCCCTTATAATCTAATTCCAACCATGATAAGTTAAAAAGGAAATAGGTAGAGTAGTATTGGAATCCATTCTACTGGTGGATATATTAAAGAGGGAGAGAGAGCCGCTGCGCTTCGCGCGTATCTCTTTGGAGGGACGGACGGACGGATGGATAGACGGATGGATGTTTGTTGGATAGTTGTGTATCGCGGGCAAATGCTAGTGAACGAATACGGTTAATTATTATATTGTTACCTCGAAGGAGGGAGGCGCGGGGCGGGTGTCGCGGCGGGGGGCGCGGTACTGCGTGATGCGCGGGATCACCAGCGGGGGGCGCACGTCGCGCGAGTACACCACGCTCTCCTCGGGGCTGATCCACTGCAACAACAAGATCATATACTTAATACAAATACAGAAGGGCGATTCTTCGGCGTTTTAACCGCCGTCATTGTCGTCTTCGCATATATTGACGAAAATAACGATTACTATCAACAATTTCCGATGTAAATAGAAGAAGCACCGGGAGTGGTTCTCATTGCATTCAAAATTAAACTAAACTTGTTAGTTTTATTTGGAATAATATGCGAAGGCGACAATGACGGCGGTTAAAACGCCGAAGAATCGCCCAGAAACGTTATTTAATTCAAAACCAGTAAAATAAAAAAGTCACAACAATACTACTTAAACATGTTTTGGCAAAAGCACGCAAAAGGCTCAGAACTCAGCATATGCTGTGAGACTGGGGTCTACACAGCGCTGTTTTCCAGCCTGCACCTTCCTCTCAATGTCAAATTTTAGAACATCATACAATAATAATAATATATAAACTGAAAACTTTGAAAACTCTTGCCGACATTCAACAAGAGTTTGTTCCAGGGCTGATAACTTATGATTGGCTATTGGTAACTTTCATGGGACTTTTAGGTAAAGAAGGCTGCATAAATCTAGCTGACCGATATCGTGTCGGTGCAACAGGACGCAGTTATGGGTTAGAGTAAGATAGAAGTACATCGAGCTCGCTCCAGGCCATATGTAACTGTGTCCAATTGCACCGACACGCTATCGGTCAATGAAGACACGCTCTTTAGGCAGACAGACAGACAACGAACGATTTGATCACATGTCATAACGACCCCCTTTGTCAGGAGAAAAAATAAGTTGTTTCGAGATTTCAGACTAATAGGTCCGTGACATAATAAATAAATAAATAAATAATGTATTTTTAACCACCGACTCAAAAAAGGGGGTATTGTAGTTGTAGGTTGAATGCAACTTTTTTATGTGAATGGTTTTATTAAGTACGTAGGTGGTTTTCAGCTACATTTCATTAAAATCAAGATATTACTTATTATATTAGCTGTAATACAAGTTATTCGCAAGTATTTTTTTTTATCTGTGTATAGCAATGGTAATGGTAATGGATGTGTAGCAAATACATATAAGTAACAGCAAATGCACGGAATATGGCGCCAGCGCAGGATGCGCGCACAGTGGGCGCTGTGCGGTGAAACCCGAGCCGCGGAAGTCGATTTGCGAACTCGTGCGCAGATAGTCTATAACTTCATTTAAATCTCCATACACGTTATAGTTAGTTATTATATTTCCTATAAAGTAGCTGATTTAACCTGTCAATCAGTATTTCTATTAGGAACCTTGACGCTTTGACTCTTAAGTGTCGAGTACCTACTATAGTCCAACCGTAGACTAATAGTTCATTCAAGATGTATGAACTTATGTCATCATGGCGCATGTAACTGCGTTGAAATATCGGGAGCTCATTAAATAACAAGTCGGTTGCGGTCCCGTTGATATTATGTCGAATAATTAACTGATAGTGTAATGCCCCATTGTATTGTGTTTCCAATTCGCGAAATCCCTTCCTACATACTTAATTTTTCGTACATTGACGCTATTATATATTATTACAACGTCAATTTTAAGGGCACGCCGTCGTGGGTTGAAAACACTCTGTATAATGACGTAACGTCACAGTATTCATTGGCGTTATAGTGGGCGGCTCAACGGTGTCCGTGATGGTGCGCATGTACACCTAAGTAACTTTACTTAGTTTCTGCAAATTTTGTTGAGTTTGCGGCGCTTCTCCTCACTCAGCAGCAGTGGTCTCTTGGGAAGCGCTGGTAGATTTTGACGTGTAAAAGTGCCCGTGCGGCCTACTTACTTACTGGACAAATATCTTTTATCTTTTGTTATTGTTAAGTAACTGGTCCTTGTGGCGATCCAAGAAAGAAGTCTATTGGGTTCTCGGACTGGGGATATAACCCCAGTTTTTTATGATTTTATTTTACAAAATAGACCATTTTTATGAAATTAGTTCCTCTATTTTATATTTCACTGAATTTAACTTTATGTTTTTAGTTGCCCGCATATTCTTAAGGAGAACAATTGATGCGGTCAAACAGAAATAATAGGTAAGTATATAAATGTTGCGCAAACTTCGGACGCGTTGATGTCTTCTGTATAAAGAAAGTTGAAGGTCGAAATAATTGTCTTAAAATATATTATTTAAAAAGTCTCATAATTAATAGTGGGCCAGTACCGATTGACACTAAAAAACCGATATACCTTAACTGACTAGTAGTTTAAAGTGTGTGAGACTAGGCTGACCCCTCATAAAGTTTAAGCGTCCAAGAAAGATTGCTGACACTAAGCTCAGATAAAATAAAGAACGTAACGTTCTAGCAACAAGTGTGATTATTACAAAACATCCTTGAGAGAGCGAATTACACTCGTTAAAAAGCATTTACAAGTAATAGCGTAATAGTGTTGCCTTAAGAATGAAAGCTCAGCCAAGCCAGCAATTGCTTTTTCTCTCGGCTCTGAATTAAGCTTAGTAATTACAAACTTGTATTTGCGAGTGGGTGAAAATAGAATTAAAATATATAACTCAAGAAGAACTCGTAATTCGATAGCAAAATAATTGTGGCGTTCTCAATATAAAGGGACCTTATGGAGGCAGGCGGTTACGACGTTTTTAGAACTGTTACCATAGTATTCGTATAGTTACGAGAATAAGAAAAGCTTAACTGCCTTCCTCCATAAGGTCCCTTTATATTGAGAACGTCACAATTTTGTATAGTTGTTCGTAAAATGTCAATGACGTGTCTTTACGTAAGTTAATAAGTGTTATGTTATGTGTATGAAAATTGTAGTGTGGTCATACTGAACGCATTTTAAATGAATGGACGCCTTAAGGTCATCACACACTACGACGCCCCGACACCAGACCAGCACCTGAAAGCTTAACGTTGATAAGTGAGCTTTGAATTGCGTAAATGTGGTACATTCACATCACTTTTCAACGTTTACCTTTGAGGCGAGGCGGCGCTGGTGTGGTGCCGGGACTGCCGGGGCGTTGTAGTATGCGATGACTATAGAGATCATAAAACCACGCGCAATGACGTCACCACCTACGTGACCTGCGACAAGAATTAGCTTTCTTTTTCTTATTTATCATTATTTCATATAATCATTTTCTGGAAAACTAGCTTAAAAAGTTAAAATATAATGTAGGTATAATATTTATTTGAAAAAAAGCCGGTCTAGTAAGAGTCGGAGTCGCGCAACGAGGTTTCCGCGCAAACTTGTTATGTAAATAGTTCGTATATCACGGGAATCGAGTCTCGAAGATTTTTCCCTCTTTTTTCGAGTTTCCTCTTAGAGCTGTGAAAAAAATCAAACTTCTAAATCAACGCAATCAAAAGATACGGCCGTTTATGCCGCATATTCAAGGAAATCTCAAGGGAATCAAAACCTATAGATAGGGTACATCCCGTTAATCATGAAGGCAAGAAGCAATGTCTTACAGCACAAGTAAAGAAAAAAATCCGAAAACCGTTAATTTGTAGTTACATCACATAAAAAATAAAGTCCAGTATAAGCTGACACTTACTAACGGACGGGCGGACGGACACCTATAAGTATTTGAATCACTTTAGCCTTGCGTTTGCATTTGTGTGTAGGTAAGTAATTACAAATAGTAGTGGGCAATCGCAACTAAAGGTTACACGAGCTATTTTTTACTCTAATTTCGTGAGATAGAACGAGGTGCCCATAGATTGCCGGTTGAAAATTGCCGAGAAAAGTTGCTCGTGTAAGTACACCTTAACAATCTCACACAAGCACCGTGACGTGTATTCGTCGATGTTCTGATCACTTCTGTCCGAATCATCGCTTTATTACACCTAAACTTACCAAATATTTCGTTGCTTCTGTGCAATAGCGTCACAAATCAAAAACAGATAGTTTGATTTTAAATCTTAAGTAAATAGCGTTCCGAATTTAAATGCAACGAAGACTCATTTTGATTTGTGACGCTATTGCACAGAAGCAGCGATTTATCTCAAACTTCCGATACATCCGGAAACTGATGACTTAGCCCAAAAATTACTCTTACTCTTAAAGACCGTGATTCATTCATTCACAACGCTGAATGATCGAGCTGTTTCGCAACCCGTTCACCTTGCGCGTACGTTGACGGTGCGCCTGCGTCGCTTGACCGTAAAACAACTAGGTTTAAAAAGAAATTAATCTCTAATTTTCTTAAAACTATTTTCAACTTAGACCCCTTGACTGAGGTTTGGTTTTCAAACTGCCGTAACACGGCTTTTAAATTTCGAATGACGAACGGTTTTTGTTTTTGTTTCACAGACATCATCAAATTCGACTCTATTGTAGTGGTAATAAGATCGATGCGCACGCTCCGATATGGTATTGAATTGTCGGAAGCCTTACGAAGACCGTTTACAATGATGGGTTTTCACTTGTTCGGGTATTTCCAGTGGGTTCTGTTTTGAAATTACGTACATTAGATCACTGTGAATTTAGCATGGCTGATTGATTTAACTTGGGGGAAAGCCTACTTGGCATATAGTAGTTGAGCGTGAAATGAAATACATAATTTCGATGATTTTGGGCTTTAAAACCAGAGAGTAATACAGGATGAGTCTTTATAAAGTGCACATATTAAAATGAGGGACATTATATTAAATTTTATCGACAAAAAAAAAAAATTAGATTTATTTTTTGCAAACAAAAAAAAATTTTTTTTTTCGTCGATAAAATTTAATTTTATGTCCCTCATTTTAATATGTGCACTTTATAAAGACTCATCCTGTATTTATTTTTACACACAAAGTAAAGCGATATTACACGTACGCGTAGGTATCTACTTAACTTACATATTCCGGTTTATAACAACTAAAGGAAACTAAGTGAAAAATTATTATGTGAATAAACAAAAGGTCAATTTGTCAAATATTATTATTGCATCTCTTTCATTTGTTACATCAAATATCAAATGTGGGTGTAACACCATGCAGTATTTGACAAATACTATATGCCGACATTAGTTTGACTAGATCATTAATATACCTACTTGGAAGTAACTTGCTATTAAAACTACATTGCAGCACAAAATACCTATTCAAACCACTATCATAGCGAGTTGATTCACCCTATTAACCCCGGAGTCAACATCAATGAGCCTCCATTCATGTTCATTGGGCTTCTGTCTTACTCTAACAGTAGCCACGTCGCCAACGTGCGAAAGAGATGCAAAGGGCAAGCTGGTCAATGAAGCAATTAAGATTCTTAACCACTCCCACGCAGACTGAATTTATTTTAATTCCGATACTACCCTTATTTGATGAATTGTTCTAGTTCTAATATCTTTCATTAGGATTGTTTACTCTGACACAAAACTATAGGTTTTGTGTCTCTCTGTTTGTCTGTCCGTCTGACAGTCATTGCCTAGGGCATGAACGGGTAAACAGATTTTAATGGGATTTGTTTTATTTGAAAATTTGTACTACGAAGGTGATTTTTACATAGTCAAGTATTTTGGACTGGTTCTTAATTCCACTTGTTTTTATATTATTTTAAATCTTTGTAAAGGATTTTCAAAAGTACCTATTAAATGTTCTTCTTATTCTTCTTCTATTAGTTAAGAAACCGACAACCTTTTAGTACGATAACACCTATCCTCAAGAGCTAGCCACTGCGTTCAGATAAAGTTTGGTACCGCAATAATATAATATACCACTATTATCCAACAATGGGCTCAAAAATTTCATTTTTAACATTTCGAGCCAATAACCTATTATAAAGTAAAAGCAAGAAGCTTATATAAGACACTGGAGATTGCACCTAGAACTTTTTTATGAAGACGAGTTTAATTACCCCTAGTCATGTTTTCTATCCCTCTCACATCTGAAATTGCCACGATGAATAAAAATAAAACAGGTGGTGAAAGATAAGCCCAAGAAGCTTCTTCCTGCTCAAATTGTACTCTGGTTTTAGGTTTTACTGATTGAAGATGAGTTTTGACAAATTATATACCTACCTACTTCTTTGAAGTCAATATAAAAAACCAAACAAAAGATCAGCTCTATATTTTTGGCAGCCGCCATTTTAATATTATAGCAACACTGATCGAACAATCAACTTGACACTATGGTTGATGAAGAAAGGGACAAAAAAAATAAGCGACGTCATTCAAGGCCACTTTTTTTCGCTTCAAGGCATTGCGATCTCCAGTGTCATAAGCTAGAGTCGTCCCACAATAACTCTGCAATGAGGTGACAACAGTAGAAATCTTAAGTTTGTTTATGGCAATACTGGTTTTTGGTCACACCACACAACACGTTTTGATACTTACAAGTATAGCTCTAATTATTATGTACTACGCGCGGCGATATATATTTCCCGACCATCCAAACTCTATTTATGGATTCTTACTTCTACATATTATAACGAGGAAAGATTTGTATTTTTGAATGTTTGTAAAAAATAAACTCAAAAACTACTGGACCGATTTCAAAAATTATTTCACCATTAGAATTCTACATTATTCCTGGGTATCATAGGCTGTTTTATTTTTCTGCGCGGCCGGAGTCGCGGCAACAGCTAGCATATTATAAATGCGAAAGTATGGTTATCGCTTTCATAAACTGCTGTACTTTGGCTAGGGATAGTTTGAGTCCAAGAAGACAGGCTACTTTTTATCCTACATAATTTAGCAGTTCCCGATGAAACGCGATGAACCAATTCTACACAGATAAAGTCGAAGGCAAAAATTGATGTCGCATAAGTATGTAAGTGGGTAATTTTATAAGTTGAGGTCTTTCATATGCATAAGGTACAGTCAAAGATTTTGGTCCCAGGCCACTTGGGACTGTGTCATGCATGACGTAATCAATCAAAACGTAAGAGACTTCATATGATTTTATTTACAGTGACACTTTGACATAGTCCAAAGCGCGAAGCGGTCCAGGAATCAAATTCTTTGTTTTTATATCACGGACCCGTACGTGTGAACAGGCGTGACAGCAAAATAATTCAATCTTCAAGAGCAAACATTCCAGTTTTAATTACAAATGATAGGCTAACAATGATTTTACAAGAATTCCCGTTGGTGGAAATAATAGCTCACTTTGTAAACACGATCCGTGCACGATAGCCGTTGATGCGTGTTCACAGTTAATTCTTTGTTGTCTGAGGTGTTATAGTGAATGAAAAAATCGCATGGATACGGTGAAATGTTGTTTAATCTGAGGTGGTGTTATACCAACATCTGAATGCGCGGAGTTCAGTAGAGCTAGACGAGTTTCATTCTGAATTTTGCGACATACGCTGCTGCTGAAAGCATACACTGTGTTGGGGTTGGCATGACGTTGGCTATGGGGGGTAGTAGTATGTAGTTTACACGTGCAAGTTTCTTTCAAGTTACTGTCAGACAGCACTGTCAGGATATTTCTCGCAGCAATTTCTTGCAGGTGGAAACGCGGTCTTAGAGAGATAAAATTAATGTCACCCGGGCCCTTTAGGCCCAGTCCAACCCTGGCTGAGTTCTTTAGTTTTGCTAGATCCAGTGCGGTGTTGGAAGGTTCCGACGAACAAGATATTATCAAGTGTTGATCTCAAGATCTTTATGAATCTCAAACAGCGTTTACAAAGATTGATATCACATCATTGGAACGAAAATTTTAATTTTAAAACACGGCTGGCTCCTTTCCTCGCGTGTGTTACGTGTTATGACACATTTGTTTGTTTGTGTTATTGTGTTCGGTGAGTGCTCTCTACATATTGTTGGGGTGCGTGGATGGATGACAGACAAATGGTTCAGTTGAAATGGACTTTACAGGTACCGAATTGAACACTTTGTAACACAATTTCATACCGCGTTTTCAAGAATTAGGGTCCAATTCAGTATGTGATAACAGTCAAAATTCTTTAAAATTGTTCATACAAATATGTACTTCGTACAGAACAAAGCTGTATTTTTTTCTATCTTCTGTGGATGGCTACTATAGTGTTTTCAATCCAAAATCCGACTACGCTTCTTCATTCTACGTAGATTGACGCAACCGTGGAGTCATTTGAGTAGCGGGGCTTGCCATCGTGGATTAAAATTTAAAAACCATATAATAATTACTCTTTTTTATTAGAGTAAAATATACGATTCCGTTTATTATTGCCTGAAATGTTGTTGTCCATAAGCAACTTCAAGCTTTCTGTACTTAACACTGTCCTACATCATCAGGCAATAGGGAATATGCATAATTTTTTTTATCGCATTTCTTAACAAAATATGAAAATACCGTAAAAGAGATGGAAAAAATTGAATTTAAAATTAAAATCGGCCAAAAAATACGGATAATATAAAGCATTTAAAACTAATAATTAGACAGAGAGATCCGACATCTACTGGACGTCAGCGGGCACTACGGTCATATAAACTCTATATTAAATTCTGTTTTGCTAGAAAGAGATAGAAACAAATCTGTTGGTTATTTTTATAGTTATTCGAAAAATAATTATTCGCTACTGTTTGTTACGTGAATGACTTTTTAATAAAGCAAAAATAAAATCATGTATATTCCCTATTAGTTCTCGCAGTGACAAACGAGGTAATCGCACGTCAAATTCCTTTGAAGTCATTAAAAAATCCCGAGCCAACCTAACCTATGCAGACGTCACCACATTCCGTGGTGAATCAGATAGCTTGATCAGATAGCTACTGGTTCATTGAAGCATTGTTATCTATCTAATACTGACGTATGTGGCGCCCATGGCGAAACGCTTGTCGTCTTTGATAGCGTGATTGTAGGTTAACGTTCAATATGAAAAAACGTCTCCACAAAGAACATTCGCCAATGAACATTCCCTAACGAACCTTCATGCGGAGTGTATAGCATGGCACAATATAATTTGATGTGGTGACAGGAGAAACTACAAGTTCTCACGTTGCAACCCCCCATTCAGCAGCAGCGCCCTTATTTTTACCAAAGTATTTTTTTACCAAGTCATAGTAGTCAAAAGTCATAGTAAAATATTTGCAACTTAATGCTGGGCGGGCTAGCGAGCATTCGTTGCTCGTCTGCGACAACTCGTTTACGAAACGCACGCAGAGGAAAATCAAGACTCAACAGCCTACCTTATTGGTACTTATTCTCATTTATTTATTTATTATTATATTTATTTATACGACTGACCACGGGTGGGCTTAAATCCAGCCAAGCTGTGCTCACGCCTTTCTCATTACAAGTGCCTAACTACTACTACTACTAATTAAGATAAATGCTTAAATGTTCGTGTGAAAAAATAAATTATATTGATTTGATTTGAAATCATACAACAGGGTCCAAAATATTGTTAGTAAAATAACTTACCTACATTAACTATAATTAGTAAGTCTTAAACTAGACAAACATAAGAGAGGCTACATTTAATTATATTATAGTTTCACATGTCAATTAATTAATTCGTCTCGAGCCTAAGACAATTTATGTAAGAATCAGGATCATTATTCACGTACAATAATATCAAAGCAAGTACATAAAAACACAACAAACAAGCATCTACAAAACAAAAACAAATGATACAAACAAAGGCGATAGGGTTACGTTTTAGTTCTAATTACATCATTTAGCACATAACGGCTGATTGCGGTTGTTAGACCATTAGTTGCTAACTAAACGCAGGTACCTAAAGATTGCGTTTACCACAGAGTAGCAAATCCAGTCAGTACAGGATTGGAATACAAATAAAATATGATTAAAGAACAAGCTTAAAAAAACAGCTGAATGTTTTGATATTGTCATCTATGTAGGTATGTTGAATACCCGTATTATATACTTTTAAATCCGCGATTTCGGGATATTTTAAATTAAATGTCGAAACCGGGCTCCGTTCAGTCTTTCAGAGGTAACAAAGAGCCATTCATACAAAAACATACATACATACATACATACATACATACAGGTCAAACATTATCTTCTTCGGAAATCGGGTAAAAACTACACAACATCACACACAATATGAGTATTCATTAGTTTAGCCTCTACAGGTAATTATTTGACAAAAGAAATATGCATGAAATTTTTTATCGCATTTCTTATCAAAATATGAAAATACCGTAAAAGATATGGCAAAAAGTGAAATTAAAATTAAAATCGGCTAAAAAATACGGATAATATAAGCATTTAAAAACTAATATTAATTAGAAAGAGAGATCCGATATGAACTGTGACGTCAGCGTCTACGCCGTAGACTGTACGGCCATATAAACTCTATGTTCAATTTTGTTTTGCTAGAAAGAGATAGATACAAACCTTTAAAAGCTTATATCTTGGTTATTTTTATAGTTATTCGAAAATAATTTTGCTCTACTGTTTGTTACATGAATTACTTTTTATTAAAGCAACAAAAAAATTTCATGCATATTCTCTATTATGTTGCCTGTTGACTCACTATGTAACACTTCTCTTTCTTGTTATATTTCTTGTTCTTGCTGTATGTGGTGTTCAATAAAGAGTTATTATATTGTATTGTATTGTATTGTATTGCATTATTGACCAAAAATACTACACTCGTATGAAGTATAGGTACTGGATGATATTTTCGTTTCTCGTCAGGGAACAATTATAATAATAAATAACAATACAAGCCTAGAGCTTAGTTTGGGACTAGGTCAATTTGTGTGAGATTGTCCCCTGATATTTATTTATTTATTTATTTATAAATAATAATAATCCAGCCTATATACGCGTCCCACTGCTGGGCACAGGCCTCCACTCACAATGAGAGGGTTTGGGCTATAGTTCCCACGCGGGCCCAGTGCGGATTGGGAACTTCGCACACACCGTCAAATTGCTTTGCAGGTGTGTGCAGGTTTCCTCACGATGTTTTCCTTCACCGAAAAGCTCATGGTAAATTTACAAATTATATTTCGCACATAAATTCCGAAAAACTTAGAGGTGCGAGCCCGGGTTCGAACCCACGACCCTCTGCTTAAGAGTCGGCAGGTCAAACCATTAGGCTACCACGGCTTTTTTTAGGGAACAATTATTTTCACGGAAAACACACGCACAGTAGATAATTCTTCAGAATCGTTTTCCGGAAGCCATTACCGCTCATTAGCACGGAAGGTCAGTTATGCTCACAAGTTTGTGGGCCAATGCCCTTAGTTAAAGTACACACTATAAACACTGACTCATAGCGAGTGCATTTGAGAACTACTTGCATAAGAAATATTGGTAGATTTTTCATCAGAATTGACAAAAATAAAACACTGAAGAAATGGCCAGTCATGGTTGAGTGTGGTGTGTGGGAAGTGATTGTATGTTAGTTGTGTTGTCCTTGGTCATACCTACCAATTTAATTGTGGGTGAAATTTAATTCAGTGTCCAAATTCTCGGGATTTAATCAGTAAGTCATACTGACCAACTTTCACTATGGGATCACCCCGAAATCGCGAAAAAAAATGTAGATTTCGGGGTTGGTCCCATAGTGAAAGTTGGTGAGTTACTGATTTAACCAGATGACTTACTGAGTTAACCACCAAAATTTGGACACTGAATTTAATTTCACTCTGCATATTATATAGGTAGCTATACACATATACATATAAACGAAAGTACGTATGTGTTGCTTAAGTACGGCATCATAAAGCAATCATGCAACGCTGTCAGTCGTCACGCTGTTCACGTCGGCGAGTCTCGATTATGTTAGTTTAATTATATATTTTCCTCGTATTAATCACCAATGGGGCCTAGCCAGACACATTACCAGTGTTCGGAACAGGTAGAGCTAATTTACTTAAACTTGATGCATGTTCATTCAATAATGTGTTCCCATCTCACTCACGCATTAATGAACAAGCGTCCAGTTTAGGTAAATTAGCTCTACCTATTCCGACCGCTGCACATTACGCTAACTTAAAGATTTTCGCAAACTGATAAAATGTAAGTACCTAGGTGTTTTTATTTATTATTCAGTTATCTTCTCAAACTTATCCAATACTTTTTCCAGCACTTAACTACACTAAATTACACGCAGTTTGGTTCTGTAGTTGTAGAGAAAGCGAGACAAATCCACGCACGCGATTACGACTGCAAAGCGTTAGATGGATAAAGATAAAATATGAAGAAGGCTAGTGCGTAGATACTTGTTATGCTACTGGTAGTTGCTAACTGGTATAATAAAATAATACAACACAAGTACTTACAGTCCGTGAGCACTTATGCCGGGGCCACACTAACGGGAAACGCCGTTAAAAATCAACGTCCATCGCCTTATGCGTAGTAGGTATGCATAAGGCGATAGACGTTGATTTTTATCAGCGTTTCCCGTTAGTGTGGCCCCGGCATTAGAATATGATTCGGGTTTGTACTTCCCTCTCCCTCGCTCTCATGCGCTCTTGTGCGATTCTAGCCGACTTTATCCGATCCCGAATGCTATTCTATTTAAGTGCTCACGGACTGTAGAGTTACTCCCGCACTCAGAGACGTCAATAGATTTTTAAGTTTGATTAAAGTTGCTGCGTCTTATTCTACTGCTGTAGAAAAGAAAGTGACAGCAGCTACTTTAATGAAACTTAAAACTTAATTGACGTTTCTGAGTGCGGCTGATAGTGTGGTCACCGCTCGATGAACAGTCAACTACTTAAACTTAACATTTTCAGCTACTATGTAACCCTGTTGCAAGAAGCCAATGATTATAATTATTTATTGTGACATTATGACGGAATTCTGTAGTGGCTTTACAATCAGAGTTGTTTACTGTAGGTTATTTAATTATGCTTAATTATAACTGTACTAGCGACCCGCCCTGGCCTCGCTCGGGTTTGATATTCATAAATCTTACTTATTAAACGAGAAATATTTGTATATATATTTGTATGTACTCACGTTCTTTAAAACGGCTCTAACGATTTCGATGAAAATTGCGACACGGGGGTTTATGGGGGCGAAAATTCGATCTAGCTAGGTCTCATATCTGGGAAAACCCGCAATATGGTTCGTAATTTCTGAGCCGTCTAACGATTAAACTACTACTGACTAATGAATGATTAAAGCTATGGACAGGTTTTTTTTTTTTTTGTTTTTTTTTGGGTAAATCTTTTGTTATTGTGTTTTTTTTGTATAGCAATCGATGACAATTCGGTTTTGACCCGAGCGACGCTCGGTCTCCCAGATATTTTTACTTATAAATAGCCTGTAACCTTCCTAGATAATACCACTTTCTAGTGATGAAAACCGTATGAAAATCCGCATCTACAGTCAAACTCAGCGCGGTAATGAGGACTTTAATTTATAATACGTAGTGATTATAATTAACTATACAGGGTGAAATAATTATTGGTTCGCCAATCGCCGTGAATATTTTGCGCTCTATGTTGGCTCTATGTAAACCATATAAAAGTGAAAACGTTCTTCGATTTTCCCAAGACAAAGCCGGAGGTCATCGGACGGACTACGATTGACAGACGCACAAACAGAACAATAGACAGGGAATGTTCTTTCCCATCGCTAATAGGCTAGTAAATACCCCATTTGAAAATCGAGTTCAGTAATTATGGCCTTATGTATTTAATAATTTTTAATCTTACTATCCAACTACGTATATAACGAGTAGAAGGTACAGTCGCCACACGGGATTGTTGAGCCACTAAAGAACCCTCTCACAGACTTGTGACGTTCTCAATATAAAGGGACCTTATGGAGGCAGGCGGTTACGCCGTTTTTAAATCTGTTACCATAGTATTCGTGTAGTTATAAGAATAAGAAGAGCGTAACTGCCTTCCTCCATAAGGTCCCTTTATACTGAGAAAATCACATTTAGCAGTGTGTTTGTTTTTCCATAACTAACCAAACCTAACCGAGTTAAAAACTCATAAATAACTCTTAAATAACTTAACGGATTTTTATCAAACCAAGGTAAGAACACTCTCGATTAAGGCACCTTTCTAACAAAAAAACTAAATCAAAATCGGTCCATCGATGCCTTAGACAGATACATAACACACAGATATACAGATACGGTGTGTCGGTGGTTAAAAACAAAGACTCTGAGGCCCATGGACCAAGAATTCAAGATCCAAGAGGACTGAGGTAATGCTGTTTGCTGGCAAATTCATCAGCTGTCTTATCTTAAACCCATCGAGGAGTTCCTAAGACCACCTTCTGTCTCCATCAGCATACCAGCTCAATAGTACCATGTTATTGTGATGTCATCGGAATAGGTTATACTTATATGTATTTATGTGTACAAAATTTCAAGTTAGTCCGATTAGAACTAGGTTTTATTTTAAAATCCATCAGAAATATTGTTAGTTGTCTATACTAATATTATAAAGAGGTAAAGTTTGTAAATTTGTTTTTGTTTGGGTGTAAGGGGTAATTTCAGGAATAAATATATAAATACATAAATTTCTATACATCCGATTGCAAAAATTTTTCAACCGACATTTAGAATAGACTTTAGACATTTAGAATAGCCGTATAGTTGAGTATGAATACTCGACTATACGGCTAGTTCGTTAATTTAACGAGGTTCCCTTAAAAAGGCTATTAATAGTTTTATTTCTCTACAGCAATAAAAAATTAAATGTTTACTTGCCACGGATTACGGCTATGATATTTTTAAACGCTCTGATTTGCCTGGAAGTGTTTTACTTATGCGTACGTGTGTGGTACATTTTATATGTTGTATTACGGTCTCAATATGATTTACAAAGAACACTTTACATATAATTTACATTAAATAAAAAAAAACATTGGTTTGAATAACTTACAAAAATATATATATTTATTTATTTACGTTAAGTAGTGCCTAAGTACTGCGTCATGAAGTTTCGGGCCGATTATTGCAATAATTGGTAAGTAGGTAGATAATATATAAGTATACACATCTAGGAAAATCTGCAAATTTTTTTTTACTTATTTAAATTTAAGTACTAGTACGTGAATCATACATCATGGAACTTAATTATTGTATCATTTCTTATTTTGATCGCTTACGTACCTCACTTCACTACCAGTCCTAGTTTTACGACCGGACGGACACCCAAATAATTCAGTTACTTAGACTCCATTTAGGAATACTTTATAGCACCACTAATCATATAACTCATTTACATAACACTTATACGACTTAGTATTCAAAGGAGACCTAATTGTCAGCTTTAAAAGTAACAACGGCATATAACAATACACTGCAACTTTAGTCTTACAGCCGTGTGGTTAGAATCTAGTGTGTTGCATTTGTGTTGATTCTCATTTGTTTTCGTGGCGCGTCGTCCGCATACGCGCAGCCTTATAAAGGTGGTGTAGAGGCTGTTTTTATGCCTAACAGCTACTTAGTTAGGGCGTCCGTCTGTCTGTCTGAGCGCCTACGTGCCCGCTGGCAGACTTAGCAACGAGGAAATAATATAACGAATTATGGCCCGATACATTTATCCGGGTTTTTCATACGACGGCGACAAGAATTATCATTATTCTAAACCAGAAGAAGTTAATTGGATATTCGTGTATGGTTTATTAATAGTTATAGCTGTTATGGGTAAATTTCGCAACATGGAGCTTTATTTAACAACTAATAATAATAAGCCAGCCTATGTACCTACGTGCCACTGCTGGGCACAGGCCTCCACTCACAACAATGAGAGGGTTTGGGCTATAGTTCCCACGCGGGCCCAGTGTGGATTGGGAACTTCGCACACATCTTCAAATTGCTTTGCAGGTGTGTGCAGGTTTCCTCACGATGTTTTCCTTCACCGAAAAGTTCATGGTAAATTTACAAATTATATTTCACACATAAATTCCGAAAAACTTAGAGGTGCGAGCCCGGGTTCGAACCCACGACCCTCTGCTTAAGAGTCGGCAGGTCAAACCATTAGGCTACCACGGCTTTTTTTTTTTACAACTTAGTATCCTATAATAGCTTAGTATCCAGAGACATATATTTATTAGCTATATCCTTTTTAAGTAGTAATACATTCAGTCAACAAAGTATCGGGAATGGATGATTTGTTTATGGTTCCAAATTCAAATTTTTGTTTTTTTTGTTGTTGTTAGATTGGCACAACTGTTTTCTATTTTGGCGCGGAGTTTGAGTTGCATCTGTTATTTATATTAAATACAGTGCTGTTTTTAGTTATATCATATCTAGTGTGTATTGCGAATTTCATAATGGACAAAAACATTGAACAAAGAGTTTGTCTTAAATTTTGCATCGCCAATGGAATTTCGTATTCGGAGTCACTGAAAATGTTACAGAAGGCTTACGGTGATTCGACTTTATCAAAAACACGTGTTTATGAGTGGTACAAAGCGTTCAAAAGCGGTCGAGATGTGATGGAAGATTTGCCTCGCTCTGGTAGGCCATCAACGTCTGCAACTGAAGTTAACATCGCAAAAGTGAAGGAAATAGTGACTGAAAATCCTCATTCAACTTTGAGAGAGATAGCCGCCGAACTTTCTGTATCTCACGAGTCGATCCGTACTATTTTAACTAATCATTTGGGTATGAAACATGTTACCGCTCGGCTAGTCCCAAAAGACCTGAATTTTCTCCAAAAACTCAATCGCATGAGAGTTGCTGAGGACATGCTAGAACGAGTCAATTCCGACCCAACATTCATGAAACGCATTGTTACTGGTGACGAGACGTGGGTTTACGAGTTTGACATGCAAACTAGTCAACAAGCTTCGGAGTGGCGCCTTCCAACTGAACCGAAACCGAAGAAACCACGCCAAAGTCGATCAAAAGTCAAAGTCATGTTGACTGTTTTCTTTGACTATCGCGGTGTTGTGCACTCGGAATTCTTGCCGGAAGGTCAAACGGTAAATAAAGAATATTATTTGAGCGTTATGCGGCATTTAAGAGAGCAAATTCGACGAAAAAGGCCAGATTTGTGGAATGAAAATTCTTGGATTTTGCACCACGATAATGCGCCTTCGCACAAGGCCATCATTGTGAAAGAATTTTTGACCAAACACTCAACAAATACCATCGAGCAACCACCATATTCACCAGATATGGCTCCTGCCGACTTCTTTCTTTTTCCTAAACTCAAATTACCACTTCGTGGCACCCGTTTTCAATCGGTAGAAGACATAAAGGAGAATTCGCGCCGAGAACTGAATTCAATTCCGGAAACAGCGTTTAAATATGTTTTGATGATTGGATTATTCGTTGGCGTAAGTGTATCGTTTCTGAAGGAGCATACTTTGAAGGTGATAAAATAAATTTGGATGATTAACAAACAGTTTGTGTATTATTGATCTTTTCCCGGTACTTTCTTGACAGAGTAGTATATATGATTAAATGCGGTTAGCCAAGAAACACACCATAATCTACTGAATGTATCCTGTACTTTCTAAAGAAGACAAGCAGTTTAGAAAACAATAATTATATTCATATTGAGTTCATTATCTGTCAGCCATTGTGAATGAAAACATGTTGCACAAACAAACTGATAAACTGATCCTATTCCCATTGTTTACCTATTTAACTACGCAGTTATCAGAGAAATAAATGATTTTGAGTAATTCACAATAAAACTATGTATATTTTTGTATAGTAAAATATATCTAAAGTACCTAATTAATCTGTGATGTGTTGTTGAAACAAAATCAACGGGTCGATTGTGAAAAATGAAAAATCGATTACTTCTAGTTTATGGAGTCTTCCGAGTACCCAGGATGCCAGCCAAGATGCTTAAGCTAAGTTAACGTAATAAGTGGCTGACGCGACCGATGATTGTTGGCTTCCGTAAATCCTTTACATTTTGACAGTTTTTGAAAAGCGCTAAAGTTAGCGATATGCGTCTTGGCTAGGTTACCTGTTCGTTTTGTTCTGATCTTCAGATTAACCGACGGAGCTTCGCACTTAGGTAGTATCAAAATATACTAAGAGCAGAAATATTACGAAATAGTTCGTTCTAGTACAACTAATAACCACACAACACGTGAGCGCACACACCCATACCTACACACAAACACACACACACGTACACCCACACAAACATATTAGTATGAATAAGCTAAGCTATTAATAGCAATTTTTTCAAAATGTTTAATCTTTTTCCATTTAACAATTTTTATACAAATGATGTACTAAATTTGGAAGAGCGAGGTCTCCTGACACAGGTTAATACTTAATACTCGTAAGAGGTCTCCACAACCTTTTAATTAGCACTTAAGTTGTTAAATGAAACTTTATTTTAATATTTTTTTATTTATTTACTACAGTGACGGGAACTAATTCTTTACACTTCTTAGTACGTGTAGGTACTACACAATCCTACTCTCCGCACTCATGGAAAAACTATTTGTATACTTAAGATGTGTTTCTTTAAACAAAATGTCAAACGGTATAATATCAACCATTCTTCCTTACTATTAGTCACGGCCGGACAAACAAACTCGTTCCCCGAAGGGAAGCGACAGCCAATGCAAATAAAAAGGAAGCAGTTCTCGAAACACAATCAGCGCCTGCATCTTCGCTGTGAATATCATGCGATGTCTTAGCGGACCTATTTGTACATTATGTATATACATATTTTAATTTAGAAAAGACGGGTTACCTCTGTTGAATAGATAGGTTAAGTTAGGTTAGGTTAGGTTAATTTTAACAGAAAAACTGGGCAAGAGCATGTCGGATCATGCTCAGTAGGGTTCCGTCGCTATTCTTACAAACACAAACAACAATCTTCAAAAAAAAAACATAAATATTAGCATTTTCTAGTTAAATCTTAGCTGATTTTCGGTAGGTTAAACATTTTAATCGTCTTTAACTCAAGAACAAATAAAGTCTAGTAAGTCGTGATAGTTTTACTTTTCAATTATTATTACATTGTTATATGTGCTTTAATTTAAGATATTTTTCAGATTTCAATTACATGTAGTTTTGGATGTAGGGGGATGCGCAACTCAGCGAAAATGATGTTACCACACTCGATGTTATAATGTAGAAAAAAATATTTTACCTATGCTTTACATGTATGGGAGGTACCCGATAAAAAATTTAAGATTTTATTTTACAACTTTGTCGGTGTAATTTAAATGTATAACTATTACATATTTTTAGTACCAAGAGTCCCCGTTAAACCACGGACAGACAGGCGGACGGACAGACGAACTTGGGAATCTATAAGGGTTCCTTGTTGTCTACGGAACCCTAAAAAAGACGAATACCTACGAATAAATAGATTATTACAAATTCGGCAACGAGTTGTCCTTGAGGAATAAAGGGCAAACCATAAATATCGTTTTTTTTACAATGTCGCCTTGTCATAATTTACCGTATTTTTAGTCAACATCGAATATAGACCCTAGCCCCGCTAATTGTAGACAAAATGAATCAATTCTCGGATAGAGAAGACTATATACTAAAGGAATAATAACATCATGTCAGAAAGAGGCTTGTACCCTGTAGGACACATATTTTACAGGCTGAATTTATTTGTTTAGCAGAATATTAAAAAAAAAAGTTAATATGTTAAACTAAAGTTCAAAGAAAACGTAACTAATACCACCTAATACTACTATTTACGCTGCATTATGAATAGATAATGTCCGACCGAGTCATCTTTAAGAACATCATAACTAAACAGCTTAAAACACATAGGCCACAGCTAAAAGAAACGCAATGAGAACTTAAAAACCAAATTGATATTGCAGAAAAATCTACTCGTATGATGATGACACTTCAAAAACACACAGTTGAGACAACTCAAATCATCTTGGCAATTTTTCTTAAACGTGAAATACTTTTTTTAATTAGAAGCTGTCTGTTTTTACCCGCCTTCCCCAGACCGAGGCTATTTTTTCGTGTGTATACCTACATATTTATACTACAATATACTACAATAAATAAATAAATAAATTTCCCTAGCACCTGTAAAATGTTGTCTCGTGCTTGTTGCTAAGGGGCATGGTCTAACAAAAAAAAAGCACAACCGAATTGAGGACCTCCTCCTTTTTTTGAAGTCGTTTAAAAGAACAAGCATTAATAACAATGATTGATAAGAAGTAATCGCGCTGGTGTAATCTGCGGCAGTTAGCAGCTGTGCCACATGCCTCGGCGTAATGGCATAATCTTTATGTGCATATCTGTCTGTCCATTGGAACACGTGTTCTTTATTTATTAAACTGACATCTGCGAGGAATTTGCGCGGAAATATATAACAATATCCAAAGAAGCAAATTATTTAATTAGGTTACATCCGATTTATAAATTATAAAACATGAAAATACTAAAACGATTTGAATATATAGGATTCCTAAATATCTTTTCATCATTAAATTTTTAGGGCAATTCTTCGAGTGTTTCAACCGCCGTCATTCCCGTGACCGCATTGATGTCGATATTCTTGTAGTTTGGAAGCATTTTCAGTAAAATTTTGTAGAATCAGGGCACTCTATAAGATACCCGAAAATAACATCCAAAGCTGCAGGAATTTTGACGTTAATGCGGGCACGAGAATGACGGCGGTTGAAACGCTCGAAGAATTACCCTTTATAAAACGCTTTTGGGTAAGGCCGTGGAGCGTTCAAACCGCCCGCTTTTATGTCACGAAAAAAATTACGTGTATTATAACAAACAGCGTTTACTTTCAATGAAAATAGGTAGTCGTGACATCGTTCTAACATAACACCTCGAAAGTAAAAGCCGTTTGTAATGTTACACGTCATTTTTTTCGTTACATAAAAGCGGGGCGGTTCGAACGCTCCACGGCCTTAACCTTTTATACTTCTGTACGAGTTTCTGTGTTTCCCAGTATTGTACAGTCGAAGTCATAACATAAATATGTTTACACTTTAGTACCTTGTCACTTTAATCGCTGTGACAATTTCATATGACAGTTCAAACACGACGTTGAATAGACAAGGTACTAAAGTGTAAACATATTTATGACTTCGACTGCACCTGCTAAAATAGCACAAGCTGTATAATTCATTCAAATACTCTATCCAGAATGAAAGAACTCTTTAGGCCCCGGAAGACTTCAAATGGACCAAATCGGGTCATGAGGATAATCGAATAGCCATTACTACCAATATAGCACTACTAGCACTAGAGCGTTGACACCACTTATCGCAACTAGGCCATCTGGGGCTGTAACAGCTGTATTATGGCCACTATGGCACCAGACGCAGCATCTCCTCCAAACTATCTGCCGCCAAACAACAATAGTGATAACGTTTATTAAATGTGTTATAAAATTTAAATGATTGATAATATATCTTAAAATATAGTTATATAAACAACTAGCTTTTGCTCGCGACTCTGTCCGCGTAGTCGTTTATCGCTGCTGAAAAAAGTAGCCTATGTTCTTCCCCGGAACTCAGGCTATCTTCATACCGAATTTTATCGAAATCGGTTCAGCGGTTTAGCCGTGAAAGCGTTACAGACAGACAGAGTTACTTTCACATTTATAGTATCCGAAATTCTCCTTGGAAAAAGACATACTATCCGAAATTCTCCTTGGTTTGTCAGCAACAGCGATATTATTAGCCATTTTGTATGCCACACTCCTGCAGGCTGGGCAAAGGCCTGCGCTCTTTAATTCCAATTCGTCCTGTCCAATTCCTAACAATTCCTCTCGAACGAGCCTAGATCCTCCCGTCTCCCTTAGGCCTAACTGTAAACAGAGTTCTGTATGGCAATGGGTACCCAAGACTAATTTGGTCCATTCTTTACTGTGCAATCAGCGGACGTGTTCCTTATTAAAGTGCTTCTTTATTAAACTGATTTTATAGACATTTATTTATCCTACATACTGCTAGGTGTCATATCTGGAAAAATTCGTTTTCCCCGTTTTTTCACGCAAATAGATTTCCCGTGTAATATGGTTCGTAATTTCGCGGCTACCGCCGCCGTCTGGGTAGACTAATGGTTAAGCGTTGGCCTACTACGCCAAGACTGTGGGTTCGAACTTCGAACCCCAGTTATGTATAGGTCTATTTTTGTATTCTTTTCGTTCTTTTTTTAGATAAA
This sequence comes from Tortrix viridana, assembly GCA_963241965.1. Lineage (NCBI taxonomy): Eukaryota > Metazoa > Arthropoda > Insecta > Lepidoptera > Tortricidae > Tortrix > Tortrix viridana. The sequence continues at coordinate 5,125,893 of OY725191.1, read as the reverse complement.
CCTTTTGTTGTTTTTTTTTTGTTTTTGTATAGAAATCGATGAAAATTCGGTTTCGACCCGAACGACGCTCGGTCTCCCACATTTAAAAGAGAACACGGTTTGAATTGGACTCATTAAAATCACCAACACTGGACAAATCCAAAGATTACCCTCTTCATGATCGGATACGCAACCGAAGTTATGATGTAATGCAGAGATATCGCGGAATCAACAAAAACCTAATTCTAACGCAGCGCGTGCGCACCACACGGTCAACATGAAACGCGGTTTTTGTTTAACAGTTCAGCCAGTGAGGCGTCACGATGTAAATACAGTTTTCTTTTAATTACAATTTTAAATCAGTTCAAAATGGCACGGTAATGAGTACGGTGATTAGGGCTGCCGGGATATCGACGCGATAATTACGTTTTTTTGCCTCACAATTTCACATTATAGTATAGCCTAATAAAAGAGGAAAAATCTTATAGTTAATAAAGTTTTAAAGAAACATTGAAGCGACATTTAAATGACGCTAATTAAGTGCAGCAGTCTGTATGTACACCAAACGTTCTTACGAAATAAGTTTGCACGCCTTATTACTTAGGTTATAAAGTTGACAGGTTATAAAGTAATTAGTTACATATTTTTGCAACTTTGTGCAGATATTTATTTTTACCCTAGGCACACACACCGTCTATAATACCTACTTTTTCTTTCATTCACTTTATTTAAATCACGTTCATTTCAAGAAACAAAACCACAACATAACTATCTGAGATATGCCAATATTTTCGACGCCTCACGTATTATGTCAATTTGGTCTCTGACACACTTCATAAGAACGCGTTCACACACCGCGGTGCATGAGAACCATCAGTACACAAGTAGGTACTACATAGTTGATATACGTAATTTTTATTCATCTAGCCGATAGTAGCCAAAATCGTACTTAAATTAAATTAAAATTAAAATTAAATATCAGCGGACACTCTCACACAAATTGACCTAGACCCAAACTAAGCTCTAGGCTTGTACTATGGGTACCAGACAACGATAAACATACTTATATAGAGAAATACATACTTAAATACATAGAAAACATCCATGACTCAGGAACAAATACTCGCGCTCATCACACAAATATATGCCCATACCGGGATTCGAACCCGGGACCGCTAGCTTCGTAGGCAGGGTCACTACCAACTAGGCTATACGCGTCGTCGTACTTATACGAGGTTATGTTATATGTTATACATAATGAATGGTTTTATTGTTATAGTTAGGGAATTTCAAAAAAATAGCACACGTTTCACTTTTTCTTCAGATTTGGCCAAAAAAATGCACGTTGGTTGAGACCACCATTCTGAACAAGAAAAACAGAATTCCTTATATGTCCCCTAAAAGATGTATGGAATTGTCCGTTTTGTTACCTAAATTCAATACATTTCTTGGTAACAAAATGGACAATTCCATTCATCTTTTTGGGGGCATATCAGGAATTTCTATTTTTCTTGTTCAGAACAGTGGTCCCAACCAACGTGCAATTTTTGTCCCAAATCTGAAGAAAAAGTGAAAGGTGTGCTATTTTTTTTAAACTCCCCAGTTGTAAGTTTAAATACTCGTAAGTTTCGTATTAAAGCTTCTAAAAATAAGATTAAGTATAATTTTTTGCCGATTGTACTTTTATTGCACAGTCATCAAATTTAAAAACGATCAGCTCTTTGATACCTACTATTATATTGCATTCTAATCGGGTTTACACATGTATTCCGAATCAGCCCACTAAAGATAACGACAAGTGTTTCAAAATTGACGTGCAAAATTTGACCCACACAAAGCACACACGGGCGTTTTTCAAAAAAAGTGTACATCGTTAAGGAAAAATTAAGAAATTTTAACTTTTTCCAGTGCGTCACGAAAATTAGTCATACATTTAGTATCGTTAATATTCGTGACGAACCGGAAAAAGAAACATTTCTTAAGTTTTACTTAACCATGTACACTTTTTTTGAAAAACGCCCACGTACATACAAAAACATATGACATATGAAGATAATAAGTTGCTGACTCTGTCCTGACTTTTATTATTTTTACCAGACTGCCCGAAGGAGGGTTATGTTTTTCGAGCGTATGTATGTATGTATGTCTATTTCTTTGTGTCGGTCTGCATCCTAAACGACTTGACGGATTTTAACATATGAGGTATCATTGGATTCGTCTTAACTGTCGGAGTGACATAGGGTATATACTCGTAATATTTCAATATGGCGTCCGCCCATCACAAATATACTGTGTGTTTTTTTATTCGTCTTAAACATTTTGGGGGTTAAATCAGTAAGTCATACTGACCAACTTTCACTATGGGACCAACCCCGAAATCGCGAAAAAAAAATTGACCATCCCATACATTTTGGCTAGTCAGCTGACGATGTTTTGTATGGGAGGGTCAATTTTTTTTTCGCGAATGTTGGTCAGTATGACTTACTGATTTAACCCCCAAAATGTTTAAGACGAATAAAAAAACAGCCCTGTATATACATTATATTATAACACTTTGATGTAGCATCAAGTAGCATTTTAATAAAAACTAAAAAAGTATAAAATAATTTAATTTAAAAAATCTAAAAACCCGACTGGTTCCCCGCCTGCAATACCTTCTCCAACATTTAAGCTATATTCTTTAGATTATTGCTTGTTATTAGCTTTTCATTCATATATTTTTTAAAGCAATCGGATTTTTTGATTTTTATTACAAAGCGACTATTGCAATTTTCACATTTTTATAGCGTTTTTATCAAGGCGGGACACTTTGAAACCTTAAGCGTTCTAACACCTGTCAAATTTTATCTCGTGCTTGCATGCTAGGGGGCCAGGATGATAATGATTTGTGAACCGATGACGCTGATAGGCGATAGCTTAGCGGTCCCGCCTGTTACCGATGATAACACAACGATAGCGATGATTTGTGAGGTTCCCGGTCGTTTGTCAAGTAAGATGGGTAATCGTCTAATCGTTTATGTTATGACATGACAGTAAGTTAAGATACTGCATTGTAATTAGTTCTATTTAGAGCGGAGTTTATTTACATTATATTCAGAAATGAATACTGGCGCTTAGCTAATACACAAATACGTATTTGCTCTAACCAGGAATCAAACGCGGGTCCGCTAGCTTCGTAGACAGGACTACCAAGCAGGCTAGCCGCGTTGTTATATTATATTGGAAATTTGATAGTTTTTACGGTTTACAGTTTACATAAACAGTTTCTATGCGGACAAAGTTTAAAAGGAAAGAAAAAAATGTGAAAGTAAATCTGTTGTTGTGTTAGTTTATTACCTTCCCACAACAAAATGGCTGAACAGAATTTAATGAAATTTGGCAAGGACATCGATTTTACCCCGGGAAGGACATAGGATAATTTATTACCCGAAAAATTGGACAATTTCCGAGGGAGTGGCAACAAACTTCTACGTGGATTTCACGTCATGGACAAAAGCTAGTTTGATATTAATTAGTAGGTTAGTGAGTATTTTACCTAGACAGTTGCATCAGCATTGCACACACCGGTCAACTTATGTTGCAGGTCATTTCCACACATTCTTTGTAACTGATGTTTAAAGCAGGGTAACGACTTCGCGTGCAACATTTTCTGAACATTAGACACGTTACGTTTGAAAGGTATGTTTGGTATTTGGGTTATTCGGGCAGTTCAACCGCGTTTTTTTTTAAATATCTTTACCATTCATTCATCTAATAAACAGGATTTATACGAGTTTTGGGCCGTATTTATAAACTCATCTCAACTGTGAAGTCCGTTTCAAGACATGTCAAAGTAAACGTCAATCCATAGAAAACTGACATTTTTGACGCATCTTGTGACGGACATCTCAGCCAAGATCAGTTTATTAATACAATACAAGACAATGTTCACAAGTTTCTTGCAGTGGTCCCTTAGGAAGCGCTCTGGTAGATTTAACTAGATTTTGACGTATAAAATTGTCAGTGTGGCCTATTTAATATAAATAAACATCTTTATCTTTATTTATTTATTTATTTATATTAACAACTGAAATAACTTTACCTCCGTCTCTTTTTGGCATCCGAGTAATTAAAGCAGTAAAATTTAGCGTTACGGAAAGTGGAGACGCAGACACCCAAAAGACATTTTGTTGCTGTTTTTTTCCGGTAAGAGTCTAAAGTGAGTTCAATTTTCGGAGAGTAGGTTCAGTATTCCTCTCATTTTCTTTAATATAGTATTTATATTTTTTGCTACGTACTTGGTTATGTGTGTGTTTTTTGTTACTTATTTAATCACATAAATACACACGTTGATAAAGTGTTGTTGACAGTTTTGAAAAAAGTATCAAGCGGATGTGAGCTACTGAATACGAAACGTGGCACTTTATAAGAAACCCAGTATAAAGGATCACCACTGACCAGAGAGTATAGCTGTAAATCTAGAATATCCAATACAAAAATATATCCTGAGACGTCAGTAAAATTAGGTACATAATATTAATTACAAAAAGAGAATAATTACTTAGATCTCTAATTTCTAAATTTAAAAGACATAGTAATACCTAAATTACTAATTAAAAAAAACCGCAAGGCCTTATTTTGTTTTTTATTAAACAAACACGCGGGTTAGGCTAACCTTGCGAAAACCCACAACCATACAATAGTAACATATTATTTATAATAGGAATTTAGCAAAAACCTTTCCCCAAAAACTACATTAAATCTGCTTATCCTTACTCTCGGAATATTCAGCATTTATCTACCCGGTTCAACAATTGATAAGACACATGAGTTTATTTAAGAATAATTCATGTACTGCGTAAAATATCGGGAGTTCAACATTCAATCTAAAGGAAATCGATTAATGAAAGCGATCAATATCCAGTTGAAAATATGTCTAATGTCAATATTAAACTTGATTGCTTACAATAGTGTAGAGATACTTATCATTTCAGTACAATTATCCTCGTCTATGGATAAATTCGATATTATTTTAAAACATCCCTATAGATTTATATTAACTGTTTTGTGAGAATTATATTATGTGAACATTTCAAACATTGGTTACGACGTAAGTAGGTATATATTCTTATTTCTAAGTTTTAAAATAATGGTAATGAGATTAAAAATAGAAACAAATTAACGACACGGTAATGAGTAACGATCTTATGAATAATAATTTTAAATCAATTAAGTACTTAGCGATTACTGCGACTGCGGCTGTCGTTGTAACTAGGTAGTTATATGAATTTTGATAAGCTGTTTGGTAATAAGTAATAATAATGCTTTATAAACGCGTAAATTCTGACAAAAAAACATGTAATCTATACTGTTTGTCTTTATTTCGGTCTGCCAAAGTTACGAGTATTACGTATAAGATAAGCTTTATGCTAATTTAGATGTATTTATTTAATTACTTGCCAAATATTTGAGTTGGCTGTATGAGTATTGTTACCTTCGCCACGCGCCCATTAAAAACGGACATGGGTGAAAAATCATAAACAAAAACACGGAAAAATATGGATTTTCCTGTAGTGGATAAAATATAAATGCAGGAATGTAGTCAATGTGAAGTGTAAAACATTGACGATATCCAAAACAGAATTAAATAATAAATATATAAGTAAATAGACAATATATTTTAAAATAAATTTAATATTTCATGGCAATAAGTAGTAAGTACATTACCTAATCGAAAAGTTTTTTTGTGTTTGTACAACCTCAAAAACTACCTATTGAATTTTATTTGGAAGATGCATAGTAGGTACCTAGGTACTTTAATTGAAGTCTGGAAACATAATTTTTTTTAAACTCTATACGTAATAACAATAAATGAATACATTGTCTTAGGACATTTAGATTGTTTTAGCAGCATACATTTTTTTCTTGTTATTATTCCACTAGGTACTACTTCCGCACAGTAATATTTACAAACAGACAGTAAGACATCTAATCCAATTTAAAAGCAATTTCAATTCAGTCACTTGAAGCGAATGGGAGATATGAATGAAGTTAAAATTAGAACGAAATATGAATGGAACCGAAATGGTGCCGTAAAAGAGTTTTCGGTTTCAAAGATCGAATGACGTGTGAATCGAATGATGGAGGATGTGATTATCGTTTTTGTTATGATTCAGATCCCATCACTAGTATCCGGTGTCTATGGTTTGAAAAACTCGGTGTTTTCGCGCCAAACATAAAAATTGTTTTTATACATATTCTCTTTTAGTTTCGGTACTCAATTTGTGAGAATTATAAAATATGATGGTTTGTGTTGGTTTATGATAAGTTACCGAGACCTTTTGCGTTACGAGTTACGACCTCAATTAGTCACTGTTTCCGTTTAATTAAGTCTAAATTGCTCATCACTCTTAACACTAACCGGGACCAAGTTAAATAATACAAAGTGACACATCGTCAATGTTATTGTATTCCCAACAGGAAACGTACACAACTATATGCAGACGTAAGACGCCTTATACACATTAATTAATTCAGCACGCATAGCAATGATCTAACAAACTTACCTCATCTTCTTCGTCTTCGTTGTAGAATGGATCCAAGAGCAAATTCTTCCAATAAATCACGTCAGCGGTGACCGCATACGCATCATGATCCCTTAAATTTGCGTACAAAGGGCTGTCTCTCCCGACGCCTTCGGAACTAGCACTGATTGAACAACTTTCGACTTCGACACTGTTACCACAAGAGCACCCTTCGTCCGTGAAACTGTAGCCGTACTCTATCTCTTCGTAGATGTTTTCGTCTGTTGTCAGCGCGTCGCGCACGGGCTCGTAGCCGTCGTCGGGCTTGTCCGGCGTCATGGTCGCGACTGGCTCGCACCTGTCTCCCACCTCGTGCAGCGCGTACACCGAGTATTGCGTCGGCGTGAAGTCACTGGCCGTATCGAAAGACAATCGCGATATCGTCGCGTGATTCTGTGACAGAACGCGTCGAAGAATCTCGTCGGAATTGTGGAAGCCCGTTGAATGGGACCAAACCATCGCGTACCTGTCTTTAGAGTCTTCCGTGTCGCTACATTCTTTGTAACTCCAACACGTGCTTTCAGAATCACTGTCTTCTAACCGCTTTGATACTTCATTAATAGTAGTATTCGTTTTAAGCTCCATGTTGTCGTAACAAGATGAACTGGACGAAGGCGTCTTTAACCTAGACCGGCGAGGCGGCACGGGAGTACCTTCCCCTTGGTAAAATATTGTGTTTATATTCACTTTCTCACACTTAGCAGGCGTGCTAGTGACGAAAGAGACATCGGATATAGTCGATTCGCAATCACTAAATTCTTCACCGTTCAAACCATTTTCTTTTACTATCACACTATTTTTATCGCCTTTCACATCAATCACAACACTATTTTCTTTACTGTTTACTTTTTCCTGTTCACAATCAGTCACTTTTAATTCCTTTACCTCAAAACACTCTTCACTACCGTTGTCAAATCGTTCTAGACACTCGTCAAATATATTTAATAGGCTTAGTGACACCTCTTCTTCACCGGGTCCAAGATTCTTCTGGTATTCCTCTAATTTGTAAATTTCCTTCCCTAATTGTGATAGGATCTCGTCGAACGCACTGTCAGGCGTTGTGGTGGAGGAGTCAGAGTCTTCTGGATCGGACTGGCCTTCTTTGACAGTGACAAGAGGGTCGTATTCTTCTGTCGCGTCGCGTAAAGTAGTTAACCACGCGATTACCGGCTGCGCGCTGCTGTCCGCGCGCAGTATGGTCGCCACAGCGTTCGGAATCCAACTTGCCGCTTGACACGCCATCCTGCATTGATAACCGGTACGTGATTCACTGTTGTTATTTACTTATTTCCAGTATCCGTGTGTTCCGCGCGCAGCTCCTCCGTTTCTGCGCTCAGAGACATCTGCACCCGTTATCGTAACGTACGAAAACATCCGAGATCTCTGACCTTACTGATAAGCTATTTTTGCATCACTTTTCTTATCGAGCTTTGTAGTAGTTGTACTTGAATTACTTAAAAATCAACCGGTATTTAACAAATAAAAATGATCCAAGTTTTACGTTAAAGATTAACTACGTTTAGTTTTAAAAGGAAACCATAAACTATTTCAAAACTTAACCGTGTTTCCCGCCATTACGTTCGCGCGCTTTTCGATTTAAACATCGAACGGAAGCGTCCGCTCGCGCGGCGGGCAGTGCGATAGTGCTGCGCCGAGCAATTAATTCAACGCCCGTGATGTGAGTCTGTGGTGACCGATATTCCACGTTATTTCCGACGCGTACGCGCCCCGTAATCTGAAAAGACGTCTGTGCGTCCAATACTCGTGCACATACGTCTTTTAGACCTCCGCATCATCGTGGCGTAACCGCACTAAAAACTAAAAGCAAATGCAGTAGATAAATGAAGCAGATCGGCGCCACCACGTATACATACGCACAGATAGCCAACCATGCGCAATCCAGACTAGAGACCACCACGGAACATCGGTTTTTAATTTGTTTAAATAATTGTTTATTTATTAGATCATTAGTTAAAAATAAATGGATGAAAGTAATAAACAATACCTAACGGCCTAACGGCCTTAAAAGAACGCAATTATTTCTTACACTGAATTCTGACAGTCATCATTATGAATAATTTGAATAGAGCAAAGAGTCTAACGCACAAGGAAAATCCCGTTTTAATAAATGTTTTTATACCCAAACCTGCAGTGCCGAGTTAAAACATGTTTAAACCTTTCATGTGGTAGGTATGCGGGCTATGCAACAGTTTTAGCTGCGATAATGAATGAGCAAACTCAGAAGCGCATCACACAACGCATTCATTCACTCAAACCTACTTCTAAAAGAAATCAAAATTAGACGTTAAATTTCGAACCACAGATATCAGTATAGTTCGTTTTGCGCGCGTTTTGTTACTCTTTGGTTTTGCAACGATTGTCAATGGCCAGTGTTCTTCGGGTTATGTATTTGTGAATCTGTGGTGAAGTCAGAAATACGACAAGGAAACCGTTCAACGTTCGTACAAACGAGTTCGTAATTAGCAAATTATTTTAGCTTTGAATCTTTAATTAGGGATATTAAGGAAAATGCCAAGCTACCTCGTTCTCGTTAAGTACCTAATCTGTAAAGAAAAACAAACAATTTCAGATATACAGGTAGAGTCACTAATAAAATAAGCTTTTTATTTAATAAATCATTATTTACGGTACAAATTATAGTGAAATAAACTTTAACTAACTTACTAATTGACAGAACAAACAGAACAGTTGGTTCCACGTAGAACATTTTCCAAAATTACAGCATCTCTCATACCTCTCTCATCCGAAAAACTTTCAACTAAATCTGTTCAGAATTTGAGTTTGACATTGTTTTTAAACCTAAACTTAAACTCTTGATCATTGAATCATGAGTTTAAGAGTCAGTCTGTTTTGTAACATACACATTCTGTCGTCGGACTGCCATGTGTTAAAAAAGCACTAATTGAGCTACATTGGACAAATTAGTGATTATTACGACTAAATTGTCTGAATTGGCCGTGACGGCACAGCTGTCTTGCCGTTTGGGGCTTTATCCTGTACCGACCAAAAGAGGGATATGAAATTAATAAAAAATAAACTATAAAGGCTTTTATTCTACAATTTTGGTTACGTAATAAAATAATTAAAGATGCGTGCATTGTTCATGCAATTATTCATTTAAAAATGGTTCTGAAATTATAAAAAATAAAAGAATCTTTATTTACCAACAACAAGCAAACACACATAAACAAAGTAAAAACATAATTGTACAATAATAAACAATATTGCTGGTGAAAAGGTGCAGAACTCGGCTATTGCGCTGTTTTCCAGTCCTCACCTGGACACGAGTGTAGGTAGACAGCTGTCACAACAAACTAGTTATATTCCTTAAAACTAACAAACAAACTAAAAACACAAAACAAAACAAAACGGTGGCAGAGTGAAGGGAAAAGATAAAGGGCAGCAAGCAACTATTTTGACGACGCAGTTAGCTTAGTTGGTAGTGACCCTGCCTACGAAGCTAGCGGTCCCGGGTTCGAATCCCGGTATGGGCAAATATTTGTGTGATGAGTGCGAGTATTTGTTCTTGAGTCATGGATGTTTTCTATATATTTAAGTATGTATTTTTCTATATAAGTATGTATATCGTTGCCTGGTACCCATAGTACAAGCCTAGAGCTTAGTTTGGGACTAGGTCAATTTGTGTGAGATTGTCTCCTGATATTTTTTATTATTTTTATTCATTTATTTTAATTGAGTACATCAAGTATTTCGACCATTGTTTGTTGACGCTAGATTAGTCCAATAACAAGATGTTTTTTGCGTGGTGTTATGCCATTTATATTATTATATTATGAAGTTTTAAATAATACATAGGTAAGTATTTTTAAGCGTGATTGATAAACGATCGACGAGACATTATGATGGTACTACAAGCCTTTAAAGGATGAACAAAATCGAGAGGGTGGAAGTGGACATCCCAGCAAGCAGTCCCGGCTCCTTCACTCATTCGGTGATAATGGAAATATTACATTGTAAAGTCGACTGTCGAGCAGTCGCATTCGTGCTGTATCCATCTATTAACTGGCATACAAAATAAACTAACCGAGTTAAAAACCCCCGAGATCAGTGCCTAAATAAAAAACCTCTGAGCAATGAGCAAAAACTTCAACGAGTTCAGAGTACGTACATTTTCACTGGCGGGACTTTTTCACTAGAAGATTTCAAGTATTAAAAAAATACCGATAAAATCGTGATCAGAGCTCATAACTTTTAAACGGTTGAACAGATTTTCATCAAAGCAAGTCAAGAACACTCTCGATTAAGTCACATCTATATTTATAAAAATGAATTGCTGTTCGTTAGTCTCGCTAAAACTCAAAAACGGCTTGACCGATTTGAATAATTCTTTTTTAGTTTTGTTCGCTTTAATACAGGGGTGGTTTACATTTACAATTGGACCCGGTAGGTGGCTCTGCGATCGGGCAGGACTACGTCTAGTTTCTAATAAAAAAAACTAAATCAAAATCGGTCCATCCAATTAGGAGCTACGATGCCACAGACAGATACACAGATACCTACACACGTCAAATTTATAACACCCCTCTTTTTTGCGCCGGGGGTTAAAAAAAGAAGACCACAAAGCTTCTTTGTTGACTTTTACCTTTCACTACGGGAACTACCTAGTTTAGACGTTATCTCGCAAGATTAGATCACAACACACTAACAAATAGTAACAAAAAGCTCAATAAGGTTTTAAAGGGTATTTTGTAATACCTACGTCAAGGTTCAAGTAGATTAATATTATAACATAGTTAGTGCGCGTTGTCATCACTAATCAGGTTGGCATTATTTCCGGTTAAAAACAATTGGGTTAAAAATTTAATTATGTTGGCAATATACCCTGAACAGCGGAACACACTCATTTTTTCCAACTCTTTTTTGCACAGCTATATAAATAAATATGTGTGCATTAGACGTAGGCTGCGCCGCGAGTTAAATTAAATGGTCAGCGCATGTTAATTGAACTCATCATTTCTATTACCTACCCACATTTTTACGATCGATCTCAACTCTCATAATTATGTCTGTATCTATCACTCGCCTACTGTCACATTGATATGAGGTCGTTGACCTTATTTCGGTTAGCAAAATATTTTATCTATAATAATTATAAAACGCGTTAGGTCTTACGAGACCAAGACAACAAGGCCAATCAGCCATTCGGTCATTTCCTGGCACATTCCGAATGCATGCCATTTAAATGACCTTAACGTACTTTTTTGAAAGGCTCGTTTCTGTCTCATTCTGCAACATAATTATTACTTGGTTAAATTAGTTAAGTACTCAATTAATTTGCAAATTTTAATTAGGAGTAAGTATTTAAAAAATCCTGTAGTCAGATTTAGCATAGGGGAGATAACTTCTCCAAAATTATGATAATTTTAGTACTTAATTTCTTTTATACCTAACGAATGGTTATTTAATCATTATTCACATTTATAAATAAAAACTTGCCCAAATTTTTATTTTTGGATAGAGACACTTAAAAAAAAGGCTGGAAATTAATACTGGCCCCGTGTTTTGGAGCCAATACAGGATGTTTTTTTATTCGTCTTAAACATTTTGGGGGTTAAATCAGTAAGTCATACTGATCAACTTTCACTATGGGACCAACCCCGAAATCGCGAAAAAAAAATTGACCCTCCCATACATTTTGGCTAGTCAGCTGACGATGTTTTGTAAGTTATGGGAGGGTCAAAATTTTTTTCGCGATTTCGGGGTGGGTCCCATAGTGAAAGTTGGTCAGTATGACTTACTGATTTAACCCCCAAAATGTTTAAGACGAATAAAAAACACCCAGTATTACTAGTAAATAGCATTATCTTAACTTAATTATTAAAATATCACAGACCGTGTACGTTGACCATTAACTACTCAAATAATTGGATTGGATAAGCAAACACAATAAAATAAAATGCATTCTTTGATTAAAACTAAAAATTCTTTTATAATTAGTAAAGCTTGTACTTTTATTTATAAACTTTCATGCTGCACTTGTAATAGTGTAAGTACACACGATTTGGGTAGATATTACGCAAACGATAACATAGAGCCCAAGCGATACAATTAGTAATATAAATCCTATTTATTATCAATTGTCATCATCCTTTATCATGTCAATCAAAATTTAAAGTACCTAAATAACATAGACAAATCGAAAATTAAAAAGTATACATAAATAAAGGCGGCGGCGCGGGCGGCGGCGCATGCGCACAGAGCGCGACGGTACCGCCCGCATATTCCAATCGAATGATTAAGATAGCATAATCGAGTGCGCCCCTCCCTAGCGACGGTTTAGCATAGTGAAAATAAACTGTATACCTCTATAAGTTTATCTAGTTTTTCTTACCTTTTCTTGATATTGCAAGAGTAGAAACATCGACGTAGAATACGTATACAATCGGAAACCTGGAGTTTTTTAATAACAAGATTATTTCAATCTCTTTTCAATTTCTAATATCTACTTACACTCGTATAAAATCGGCTCCTGAAATCCTATTTATCATAGAGCGGATTGTACTAGGCACAACGCCTTGACTTTTTTATTAGTCCCATTAACGCATCAATTCGATACATCGTTAACTTTTTATTGACATTACTTCATGGTGTCGACCTGTAAACAAGCCATTCATGGGAATCGATAGGGGTGAGGGAGCGCTTCCACTTTGGAATAGAGCAAAAGCAGCCATCAGATTGCAGATCACCACACTCTCAGTGTCGCACACGCATGTTGGCTTGAGTGGAAACACACCTTAAGGGTGGCTTTCTACAAAATGGCTGTACAGTGGAGCTTAATTAAAGTGGGCGACATTAGAATTGGCCATAGATATAAACAAAGCCAAACGAACGTACTTTTGAAGATCGAGGAGGTATTTTTATTAATCAGTACCCATTTTAATATTAAGTAGGGCACATATGTGATGTTCTCAATATAAAGGGACCTTATGAAGGCATGCGTTTACGCCGTTTTTAGAACTGTTACTATAGTATTCGTATAGTTACAAAAACAAGAAGAGCGTAACTGCCTTCCTCCATAAGGTCCCTTTACATTGAGAACGTCACATATTGTAGTAGTCTCTGCATACCATTTGGAGACAGGCGTGAAAGTATGTATGTATTATATATTGTACGTACACCGGCATTCATTATTTTAACATATTTCGCAAAAAAATCGGTTTTTCGGTGAGACCAACACTTACAAGTAAAACCTCTTTATAAAAAAATACTAAACAATTCTTAGCCAAAAATACTAAACAATTCTTAGCCAAAAATAATGTTCTTATGATTGTATGTACTGCAACAAGCACAAATCCAACCATACACAAACAAATGCATCTAATTATAGTAGCGGATACGCGGGTTCGATTCCCGGCTCGATAAATATTGATGTGCAACGGTCCACGTGCCGCGATCTAGTCAACATTATGTATGAGTGTTTGTATGGAAATATGGATTCTTACTTCCTGTGTACTTTTATAATATACGAGTATTAATATGAAATTAGCTTTAAGCAAAGTACCTCGTTTACATCTCCGAAGATTGTGTTGACTTACCTGGAAAAGATAATAAAATTATGAATGCGCTTATAAACACATACAATAAGTCATAGTACCGAGTAAATAACTGACTTAAAAGGACTGTGAACCAACAGCGAAATCTATCCTTTTCATACAAACGGCAATAACGTTTTCCACCCCCCTAAACGTTAACCGAATTCGACCAATTTTTGATATGTGGCCAGTCGGAACAAAAACTGGCTGTACGTTTCGTTTTATTTAATATTTATTAATTATAAAGAAATAACGATCGAAATTACTTTTGTATGAAAACAATAAAACGGGAATAAATTAAAATTTATTTATAATATTGGAAGAAACGAAACATACGTACATAGTTTTTGTTACGACTGACCAGATATCAAAAATTGGTCGAAATCGGTTAACATTTAGGGAATTGAAAACGTTATCGCCGTTTGTATGGAAAACCGTCAACTCGCAATCCCTTAACTATTGATCAAGAAGAAAGAACTTTGTTGGTCCTGTTACATTGTACAAATACAACAGTTTTTTTTATCAAATCGAATCAGATGTTTAAATGTTTTCTCCCGCAATGTTGGTACGGCTGACCACCCACCTGAATTCACCCAGAACGGTTAATCTCTCCACATCCTATTATCGGCGGGTTGCGTCATAAAATAAATCAATGGACGTCGGTCTAATAATATCCTGATTTGTATATTTGTGTAAATATTTAAGACAAGATTGATGCCACATTGATGCTTATGGACTTAAAGGTGCGGATCCTCGGTTTTGTGGATCCATGAGAAAGTGAGTTAGTATGTTTGTAACTCCTTCACTAGTGTCATAATAAGTAGGTACATGGCACAGCTAATGATCACCTTGGACATACATGTATTTGTCTCTTTCACTCGTTTAACATTTTTGAATGGCAGATCCATTGATTTAGTATATATAGATACACAATCAGCAGGAAAAAATGGCAAGTCAAAACTACTGCCTAATCGACTTGGGCAGTAGTTCGGCTATTAGTCTTGTTCCAACCACAGACAGTGGCAGTTGTCAATCATGACGAAATGTGCAGTGAAAAACTGCAAAAATAATAACAAAAAAACAAATAAAAAATATGGAATGTCTTATTTTACATAAGTTTTATTTATTTATAAACAGATTCTAGTTAAAATTATAATGCTTTCATGATTTTTAGGAATTTATTTTGTACATACTAATTATGACTTATCACGGAGCAAAAATATATGGAGTAGCTATTAGGTACTTTTATTAATTTTAATAAATCGCGTTGGTTTATTTTGACTTATAACAAAAAAATGTTTATAATAATATTTCTTATATTGCGTATCGCGCGCGAGGATACCGAAAGAGAAATCAATGAACAATCACGCAGAATCAGCAATAGAAACAAATATTCAAGCAAACTGTGACATTTTGTCTTCAGATCTTGATGAGTCTGGAAACTGTTGTGATTACATCAAACAAGTCAAAGGATATATTCCTGGATACGTAGTTCGGAAATTAATAAAATCTATTCGGTGCAACATATACACAAATTCTCTTTTAGCTAAAGAAAGGCACGATTTTCATAAATTAATTGACATCAAAAATTTAGGTGAGATTTTTTACGCATCTCAAGATGTATTTGATGTGTGCAAGAAAACAGAAGCTTCCATTAGAAATAACATACGAACGGGAGAAACACAGAACCATACTAAATTAATATCAAATGTTCTAAAAACTTTTATGCAAGTAGATATTTTTAATGCGACTACGGAAGAAGACCACAATAATACTCATAGAATTCTGTTAATTAAATCTATTACCGATCGATATTTAACCGTCCGATTACATTACATTGCAAAAAAAGAAAGTATATTAAGTAAATGTAGGTCTAAAAGACAATTATATAATAAATTAAAGTTATTTCAAGGAAATTAGGTTTTACTGTACGTTTAGCTAGTTAGGATAAGATCTTGTTTTGTTTGGAGTAAAGGAGTAAATGTTTTCAGGGTTCATGTGTGTAGTTTTTTTTATAATTTATCATTTCGTTAAAATTAATACAACATAAAAATGAGAAATGCGACTCCATTCGTCCGATGTTCACTTTTGTCGTAAATGGCGACAACGACAATGACAATGGCGATTTCACTAAAAAGTTTTAAATATTTTGAAACGTCCGTTTGCAAATTAGACACTTGACAGCTAGTATATTGAGTTTTTTTTTGCATGAATGTTTAAGGTAAAAATAGCGATGTTAGCATGTATCTAAATACAGTTGACAATGTCATTTGGGACAGTTTATAACAACATTTTTGTGCGGGATTGTGTATCTAGTATATACTAAATCAATGGGCAGATACAATCTGGGTTATGGTACGTACGGTATAATAAGGAAAGTACAGTGCTACGTGCAAAATACGTTAGCAAACATCAATATTATACAAAAATTAATCCCTCATATCAAGCAAGAATATTACCGATGAGAAAATTATGTAGTTTATTTATAACACGTAACGCCATCTAGTAGACTGTTGACGAAGTAAATCGTTTCGTTTTGTGTGTGAATGTGGTTTGAGCGGCACGTCAGTATGCCAGCAATGCAGAGTAAACGTTACTCAAAGATGCCGCTAGGTGTCGTTGTGCGTAAGAAATGTAAAACTCATCACAAATTGAATTGCATTGCATGAATTGCATAAACATGAATGACGATTGTTTCGATAAGTTTTTATTGTTTTTAAGGAATTGGTATTACAGTTATGTAAGTTATGTAGTAATAGATCGTCTAGGTATTGGACGCAGCGATGCAGCTGGACAGGAAAAAACTTTTTATATCGTTAAATTGTTTGACGTCACACCCCAGTTAACTCTCAGTTAATCTAATTCACGAACAACAGAATTTGATTAAGATTTCAGTCTGCCAAATTGCACGGTGCACGGTGGAATCTGACACAAACCTATCAGCTAAGCCTATCATTAAGGAGGATGGAGCGCACTTAGGCCTAGTTAGTTAACTATTTAGGTTACCATTATGTGAGTCGAGAATCAATATGAATAAGTAATAACGTAAGTGAGCTTGGTACAGTCCGCATTAAAATCAAATCGAACGGCTTTTCTAAGTAAAACCATTATAAAAACGTATTCGAAACACCTTGAATGGGATAGCGGGCCGGTCCTTGCTCTTTACGCCCTGCTTGAACAGCCTTTAGTAGGTATTTTGTCAAAAAGGTTCGACTATTACCTATTAATTAAAGTGTACTTTTGACGCTGACTGTACTTATAATTAATATTAGTGTTTATCATGATATTAGATTGTGGTCGCGTCGATTGTACGTGCATTCTCAGCCATGGTATTACGTCTATTAACTTCCTACTTCCAGAAATAATACATTAATTACAAGCATTTTTAATTTCACATGTTTGTGTTATTTGTTTTGAATCAATTTTAAGCTAACATTTTACTAGACATTTTGACTTCGAATTTAGACATTCGGAAAAGTGTAAAACTGATCGAACTCCGAAAAGGTTTTGTCTGACACAGTATTGTTTAAACGTATCATCTCCCGGATTCTGCGGACTGTTTCAGATTTCATATTAATCGTATTGTTTAATTGTGATCACGGGATGTTTGTTACTACGTATCCGTCAAGTAACTCTTATTTAATCTGTGTGGTAGCCAAATTACCTCGCAATTAAATAGATAAAACCCCCCAAATTATTGCGACCCTAACTTTTAGAACTGATAACTCTTAAAAGGCCCGACGATTGTTATCAAACCTAGCGAAGAACCACAGTTTCTCTGGCTTTCTATTAACAAAACCGCATCCAAATCAGTCCATCCGTTTGGAAGTTACGAATGTTACGATGTCAACGTCACAGACAGATAGTACCTATCTACACGTTAAACGGGGCGGAGGTGAACTATAAATATTATAATTTATTATGGTCGTGATCGTTATGAAATTAGTACCTATGTACCTTCTTAATAAACTTACCGAAATATTTGATCTTGATTCAGACGCGCAGTCCATCTCCAGACATCCCACAAGTATAGCCTGGCAAAAAAGTCGAGCAAAAAAATGAGGGCGCCGCCGTTCGGAATGAAATTGGCAACATGAACTTGAAAATATTGTAGTTCCAGCTGTCACCACACGCTCGACTTTTTTGCCAGGCTACAAGCTACCTTAAGACCACTGGAAAACACGGACTTAATGAAACATCAACAATCATTAATAAAATGGCAAGCGATTAAGATAACTCGTCCTAAATGCCAATAGGGCAGTAATCGGCAGCTTTCTTCGGCCCGGATAGACACAATCGGATCCTTTCTAAATAAATAAATCACCGACCTTGCTCGGTCAAACACTTGGCTTAGCAATAGAACGCTCGGCGACCTTATTCTGTTAAACGTGTTAGTCGCTAACTTTATGATATTGAAATGTTACCAAATCAAAGTTTGTTTTTTTATATGACAAGTTCTTTAAAAAAACCTAATTTTTTGTAAAGTACAAGGCTGCAAATAAACAAAATCTGCTTAAATGTTTTAAATAAATGTGGGCTTTCACATCTATTGTGGCAAGATGTATTCCGCCAATAACAACGTGACATTAGTTAGACACGCTAGGAAAATGTTCGGTTCGGTGTTTACTTGTCTTAATTAGTAAAGTTTTAAAATATCGGCAAAATCTTCAGTCATCAAATGATGGTAGTGATCTAATATCAACGAACTTTTCACGTTACACAGCTATAGCTACTTTTATTAAATATTTTTTTCTGTCATGAAAAAGAAAAGGAGAGAACTAAACTGTAACCGTCAGATACATCTGTCTATCTATGACATCGACTAAGGATTGCTGTTAAGCAAAAAGCCTGTATTTTTTTATGACAAGTTACTGAATTAATCATCTCGTGTACTTAAATAAAAATATGTTTTATTTTTTTATCCTTGAGCCTATTTTCAGCAATGCTTCGGCAGGTACGATGTTGGTGTAGTTAAATTCGCAATCCCAGAATAGCGGCACAGACACCCAATGCGTTCCGCTCCACGCACTCGTTAGCGCGGCATTGCGCAACGTGCTCGTTGCTGGCGAGAACTGCATGTGTCGGAACGTGAAAAATACCGGACAAATCCGGATTATTTTTAGAGGCAGGGTTTCGCACGGGGTGTTTGGAATTTTGGTATCCTAGGTATGTAAGGTATATAATTTTTTAGGTTTTCTTTTAGACAACGTAGAGCAGGACTGCCAGCGGTTATGTTGTGATCCAATCATCGACAGCTTGCTAAAATTATACAAAATACACTAGCATTACACAAAAAAATGTCTTTCCCGCTCAAATAATGTCTAAGCAAAACGTGACGATCGCTCAAGACCGCAAGGGTTTAATGTATTTGTATTAAATTATACAATGTGATCAATTATACAAAGAGGATACGTAGGCTACCAAATGTTTGTATTCAATTATAGAATCTCACAGCCCTGCGTAGACGTCTCCAAGGGCCGTAATAAACTCATCTCGACCGAGATGCCCGTCTCAACACACGTCAAAGTAGACGTCTATCCACAGCCCTTTCAAACCTAGCTTAGTATCAAGTGATAGATAGATAATATTGAAGTTTATTGATTGGTCAACTGTAATTTTTGTCGAGATGAGTTTACACGACCCTAAGAATAGTTTCCGTTACCTATGCATGATACATTTTGTACGGAAACGGTGTGACTGGTGGCGAGGAAGTTAACTTGCCAGATCACTTTACCTATTGGCCTATTGGTATCATTTTATCCAACTGAAATGAACACCAAAAAGGTTAACTGGCATTCTAATAATTAGCATAAGTATACATATATGGTTTTGATATAGTAGTTGGATCGTCTAACTCAGGCCTGGTTTTTAAGCGGTAGATAAATGTAAGTGATAATATTTACCTGGTGACCTATTATCGCTGTGAATAAACGTACAACATCCGTCACTTTTGGACAAGTAGAGTGCGAGAGTGGCAGATATTATGCTTTGTTATGCACCGCGATAAACACTACCGTATCACGTGGATAAACAAGAATAAAATGTGACGTTCTCAATATAAAGGGATCTTATGGAGGCAGGCGGTTACGCCGTTTTTATAACTGTCACCATAGTTTTCGTATAGTTACAAGAACAAGAAGCGCGTAACTGCCTTCCTCCATAAGGTCCCTTTACATTGAGAACGTAACAAATATTTGTCACGTTTGACCAGTTTCTAAGTGCGAGAGTGACGGAGCTTTATCCACCCTTATCCCCCGTGATAAAGGCGACCATGATACTGGTGCTACGAGCCTAACGTGCATCCAGACTAAAGTGATAGGATAGCCCGAATAAAAAGTTGCTAGAGTAATTTAAATATCATGCTTAGCTTAGCACAGGGCACACTAGCGTTTTTAGCCCTTAGACCCCTGGTCAAAAACGCAAGTGTGCACAGGCTCTTAATATATTTGAATGATTCATTTCATTCATTCAGCAATTCTCCAGGATCCCATCATCAGATCCTGACTTGATGGCAGTAGGACTAATTTGAAAGTATATCCTTTGAAATAAATAAAAAATCCAAATCTGTTTATAAATGACGGAGTACTGAGGTAACAAACATAAAACAAACGTAATGAGAACCTTCTCCTTTTTTTGAAGTCGGTTAAAATTTGTGATAAAAGCGTATCGGAATCGGGTACGCGGTCAAATGAGTAATGATGCGAACAACAAACAATGCGAGTCGACCATTAGCCGCTGACGTTTGCCCGTCATCGAACAGCTGATTTACCTAAGGGCCTCCGCAAACCGGCGGAGCGCAGCGCAGATCACTTTAAATTTATCAATGTATATTCTTTTCTATTTTAATTACAATAAGGTATAAATTTAGAGCCGCAGCCGCAGAGTAGAAATCCCCCGTGACGCTACGAGGTCGGTCTCAGAGCATTCAAATTTATACCTTATTGTAATTAAAATAGGAAAGAATATACATTGATAAATTTAAAGTGATCTGCGCTGCGCTCCGCCGGTTTGCGCAGGCCCTTACAGCGCGATGTGGCGTGACAACGGTGAAAATAACTTACAGGACTTTGCTATTGGACACAACATAACGCTGCTGATACTAAAATAGAGGTAGTTCTTAAATTCTCAACTAGGTTTATAACACCTGATGTTCACGAAAACATTCTAACATAGAACGTTTTAAAAAATGCAGCCAACCGCAGGTCGGATTCGCACACGAAGGGTTCCGTACCATCGTATACGACAAGAGCTACAACGATTGTTAAGATCGAGCAAAAAGGAACCCTGAAAACTAACGTTTTATAATTAGTAATTCAAATCTCACACCTAAAATGTATTAAAATCCTAATGGGTTAAGCTCGTAATCAATAAAAAACGCAACTTTATAAAGCATTGCAGCAAGAACGCAAACCGAAATAAGAAATAATTGGACTAACGGCAAATGATCCGTGGCGTGAACTTTCGGCGCGGCTGCATAACGGTGCTCGCGCGCCACCATTGAATCGCGCCTGCGCTTTTGACATCGAATAAGGTGTGGAGAAATCGCTTTGCAATTTCTGTTTTAGGGAATTCACCGATTATTGTACACGATAAAGGCGCCACCGCGTTGGTTTGTACTTTGAAAATTGGTTTTCTTTCAATAACACTTCGGGTTCCAAGTGATGTATAAGTCAGCTTCGATTTAACGCGATTATTCGATATTATTTCGTATTTTGGGGTTTCCTGAGGACGAACTTGGATTTATCGTATGATGTTGAGCCGTAGTGTGGCGCACTGTCAATTAGGATTCAATTCACCACGTGTTATCTAATGGCCCCTAGAGTTCTATTAAGGGCAGGAAAGGACGCCTTCAAACCACGAGCCTTCTAATGACCCATGGACATTGGAACCAGAGTGCAAATGCATTTAGAGCACAGAATAGTAAGATCGAATGTCTGTTGCGTTCCTGCGAACACTTCGTGCCAGGGTAAAAGAGTGAAATGGTGGCCGCGATCCAGACGGACCATGCACAAGTAAGGTCCTTACTCCTTCCACCCGCACCACAGAACATCTAACTACATAATAGTATTACAGCACAACTCGCCCCCGGTGCATATATGTAAAGATTTAAGGCATAGCTCGCCTTTACACTCTACGATGGCTAAAGCTAGAGTAGTACGACCGTAAGTATGCCTATTTTTAGGGCCGGCGGGGCGTTACAAGCATCAATAAACCGCCGGAGCGGACGGAAGTGACGTTCAGATTTAGCCGTCGTTCGCGCTATTTCGGCCGCCATTGTTTGTAAGCATTAGCTAATCTATGGGTTGAGAGCGATCGAGACACCCATGCTAATACATATAAGTATGAATTGCTATAATAATTTGGTTGGTACGACGTGGATCGATTACTAATCCAATAAGTGGCTACACTTATTGGATTAGCCAGTAAACCCCCTCGGTGGTGTCTGCAAGGCAGCTTTACAATCAGTGGACATCTAAAGTAAAAAGAAACTATCCGGATCACACTATTTTTTTGTTTTCCATTTTCTGTAGCCTGAAAAGTCTGAGTTCAAAACTTACCTAGTTATACCCGAAGAATTTGTCAATAATAGGAAAATGATGATAATGATCCTTGGAAAAAGTTCACGCTTTCGTTCTAAGGTATTTCTATTCCCGTGCACTTAACACCGTCTGACTGAAGGTACACCCCCATTCTTGAATCATCCCCGCAGCTCGGAAGCCATTGTACCTACTTTATTAAATGGATTCAGAGCATAATTGAATTTAATCGGATGACTAGAGTAAATTAATTCGACGCTTTTAAATGTCATCAAAGGCATCCAGTCTTAAAAGGTTAATTAAAACATATTTTTTCATACGGTCTCTTTTATAACCTGTTTTGTTTACTTTATTTTCAGAGTCCCGTACAAACCTGTTTTCGGTAGTTTAACTTAACTTCTTAAGTTTATATTTAGACGTCGGAATTTTTGGGGCAAAATCAAATGACAGATATCGATAAACCATATATCGACACTTGTCCCCTGTAGTAGTGATCGCTCCCAGCTTTGTTTGTAAAAATATAATTTTATTGAGAGTATATTTTGGAATTGCAGTTACATATACCTACTTTATCATATCGTTACCAAAATACATTTATACAAACCAGTTTAGGCGAAAATCATCGATAAGTGAGTTTATCGATGTACAAACTCCCAATCTGTCATTTAATTTTGCCCTAAAAATTCCGATGTCTAGATATATCATAGGGAAAAGAAGTGCTGTTAGTAACCCAAGTCAGTAATTTTTGGACCTAGTTTAACTTAACCTATCATCACATCCTATATTCTACCTACTCCACATAGGATATTTTTATCCCGGAAAATTTTATAGTCTCGAGAGAAAAACGATAAACGGCATCTACGCGGACAGAGTCACGGGCAAAAGCTAATAAAACATAATGCGCAGTTCTGCAGGATACTCATAAAATAATCCTATACTATACCAAAATTGTATACCTACTGCCGCATTTAGGCGATACAGAATAAGTTTTTACAAACTAAGTATTCTCAATATCCTATTAATAAATTATTCGCTATTTCTAGCCCGACAGGTTATTTATTTTTAAATTTCGCCAACATTTTTTGCCGGCGAGTATAGAATTTCGAAACTCCTTCCCAGTTTTCGCTTGGTGCGGCGCCAAACCGTCTGCCCTACATACTAGTTTATTTGTGTCGCTTCTATTTCCTACACATTCGGAATTATAGCTTATTTATATGTTATTGGGATTGTGTTATTAGGATTGTTTTTCAATTTCCGCTGACTGGTTTATCTCGTACATAATTTTGTGGATTATGTTGTTCAATGATCTCTATAAAAAAATACCATTTCATTCTTGATTAGATTACCGATAGCGCAATTGTTATGGTATAACTTTTCACAATCGTTCATTTTAAAGGAATCGTGTTATAGTAGTTTATGTGACTGCTGCATAATGCCTAATTATTTACAGTTACATACAATATTTTATCTACATACATATTATAAGCTCTCTATGATGTGTTCAGGAACCGCATGTTACGACCGGCATAGCCGGCATTGATCAATTATTAGAACGAGAAAAATGGCGGCAACCGTAGTTTTTTTTTTTTAAATTCAGAGACAATCTAGAGTCGGCCTCTACTATCATATCGTTCGATATCAAATTATCAAATCAAGTAACATACGAGATTTGTCAAAATTGTATGCAATTGACATTTCATTTCGAATTAAATGTCATCTCGAGTGATATTAGAATTGAGGTCAAATAAAATTGTTTTGTTTTTCAAAGATGCTCGAAATTTGAAACTCATAACTTTATCAAATCTTATATCGTTATAAGAACATTATGGTACTGCTACAGATAAGAAAATTATCATAGTAAAATTGATTGTTGTAATGCTGGTCATTGCCAACGGATTCTGAACGCATTATAGAGGACTTATGATATGTGTGTAGATAAAAAATCATAATTAAACTTTTCCCCAACGGGATATTGATTGACTTTGAGTTTTTTGTCGATATTTCTCTACAACTTAGCATTATGGTCAAAAAACCTTTCGACAAAGTTAAGAGTATGATATATTAAAAAAAGTGTAGTTTTTTGTCATTAAAAGTACTAAAAGAGCTGATGGACCACCTGATGACAAACAGTCTAGGTAGCTCATAAACGTAATGAGTCAGAGATCATAACGAATAGGATGAAACGGGCGGTCAACGTGCTAGTGATCGAGTTCGAAGTCGTAAAAAGCTAACCGATTAAAAATGCATGCTCTAAAACGTTGTTTATACGCTCTGACGGGACAACTAAAAATCACCGGTTGATAATTCGTTTGTCGAATTGCGAGAATAGCATAGCTGCAAGGCTGCCTTTCCATAGAAGCGGAGACGAGCGGAGCGGAGATGAGCTGTGTAAGAATCGACCAATCACATTGTAATCCACATCTCGTCTCCGCTCCGCTTCAATGGAAACAGTCAAGCGGAGACGACTGTATCAAATTTGTATAGTACGCCGCTCATCCCTGCTTGTCTCCGCCTCAGAGGAATCACATACCTATTTTCACAGCTCCGCTCCTCTCCGCTCCGCTTCTAGTAGTATTCATATCAGGAGATAATCTCACATAAATTAACCTAGTCCCAAACTAAGCTCTAGGCTTGTGCCAAGGTTACTAGACAACGATAAACATATAGAAAGTTATACTTAAATCGAAAACATCCAAGACTCAGAAACAAATGTTCGCGCTCGTCACACAAATGTGACGTTATCAATATAAAGGGACCTTATGGAGGCAGGTGGTTACGCCGTTTTTAGAACTGTTACCAAAGTATTCGTATAGTTACAAGAATAAGAAGAACGTAACTGCCTTCCTCCATAAGGTCCCTTTATATTGAGAACGTCACAAATGTGTTGTTATTTAGCGGGTGAAGTAGGATTCCGCAGTAATTCCGCATTTCTGGTAAGGGGAGAGACCGCTAAATTCGTAGGCAGGGTTCACTACCAACTCCGCTAACAGCGTCGTCCATTTGTAAAGTTGCTGCCTTACTTATAAGTTAACTTCATGATATTAGCAAATTATAACCAAATTACTTTCAAATTACAAACTAATAGATAATATGAATAACTAATCCCCATGAGAACACTCTGACATTCTGTGTCCCCGTTCCCAGCGTCAGTCTGCCTGTCTGTCCCGCTCCCGCGCGACCCCCGTGGGTGGCGTAGGCGGCGATAGAATACCTAATGCGATTTCAATGTCGATTTATTTAATCAGTATTGTTGTAACAATTGAGGTACGATCGCTAATAGCAAATTAACTGATTGCGAGTCAATCGAAGCATGAATTAAATTACTAAAGATTTGAGGTGTCACACTCTATCTGTGTTTTTAAATACGAAGGTACAGTCGGCCAAGTATGTGGTCTGCCACCCTAAGGTTACATTCCGTACACATTAAAAATAATAAGGTCTATATTTAAAGACGCTTATGTATGAAGGGTCGACTTTAGTAACATTTTAATGTGTCAAAATAGGGAAGAAAACGAAATACTATTTAGTCCGTCAGTTAGATTATCCAAAAATATTGGACACGTACTTTTTCTTTTGTCAATCAAACAAAAAATGACAAAGATAAAGCGCGTCAAAGTTCGGGAGTGGGGGCTGGTGACGTTACTTCTGTGTAAAAATTGTATTGAGACGTGACGTCATGCGACATTTCAACTCAATATATCTCCGTAATTTTTTGATTATGTAAAAAAAGAAAAAATACGTGTCCAATACTTTTTGATAATGTACCTGATTGACAAAAAAAATGTCCTCATCCCTATTGAAATACCATTTTGGCCGACCATTCGTTTAGTTTGACATGATTATTACATCATGAACATTATTGAAATACACTGTATACACGGCTTTCAGACTTTTTGAGTATGTTCCTTGTCTTCGCAACTTGGCAAATTAATAAAAAATGCATGCCAATTAAATACACGCATAGTTTTACACGTATTATGAAGAAATAGGCCGACCTACATTCAATGGCTTTATTTTTCGACAAGTTCATATATCGTACTTTTCAAAGAAAATACATCAACGCGTTAGAACCGAACCATGCGAAATTGTTGTTATGAAAAAAAGCATAACAAAGACAAAGTAAGTTAAAATTATCTAATTATATTTTAAATATATTTTTAATCTGTTCATCAGAAATATACGAATAGAGAGAGAAATAATAGAAAGGACACATACATCGGTGGCATCTAAATTCGCTGACGTCGTAATGTGAGGAGGGTTTTCGTCGTATATGCGTGTATATCGGCTCCCAACTTGTTTTCGTCACGTAAAAGCATCTCGGAGCAGCAGAATTATTGTCATCAATCTTTCCCTGACAAGTCATCACAGCACAGATTTGTCATGACGTACTCGTGGGAGTTCCTACAAACCGCGGAAATCGATTTAAAAAAGGGGATGAGTTTACGATACGACGAACAAGTCTATGGGGGAAACACAGAAACCCGCTTATTCATAAACGCACAACAAACCTATTTTAGTAAAAGTATGCTTTGTCACTTTCTGTCAGATTCAAATGTCACAATGAAAGATAAGGATAAACCATATTTCAAGCATACTTTAGTTATTGTGCGATTTTGAATAAGAGGGTAAGGCCTATTGTCCTCGTAGACGCACGTCATACGCACGCTATCGTCATTTGTACGCTTGCGTGCCGATTGCTGCATCTTGCGTAGAAAACTAGTAACAGACGCTCGAACTTGGTCCGGTCCGGACAAAGGATTTGGTTCGGAGCGAACTAAATCCGTTGTCCGGACCGGATCAAGTTCGAGCGTCTGTTGCTAGTTGAAACGATCGAAGCTGTGTCCACGATATGCGGCAACGTCGCATTTGCCGCTTCGTGGACACAGCTTCGTTCGTTTTTCGACAGGGCCTAACAGTGCGCCGGCCGTTTTAGGCCGGCCTTACACAGTATGAATTTTAAGAATCTGAATTCATAATCTGAATCCAGAGTGTGTGTGCTCGTCCATAGATAATGTATGGAAAGAGGTGCGTTCTGTCAGATCAATCTGAGAAATTCATAATCTGAAAAAATCAGATTGTGTGTGGATGATAGTTAAATTGTATGCAATTCCGTGCTTTCTGAATTAATAATATGAATTCAGATTCTTAAAATTCATACTGTGTAAGGCCGGCCTTATTGTCCTGTCAGTTGATTGTATCAGAACACAGACTATGTTTTTCTTATGATTTCTTACATTTTCTTCACAGATTTCGGCCAACTTGGGACTTTGGCACATAACTATAAATCAAGCTTTCAACCCGAAGGCATGTTTTGATATTGTCTATAAATGTGAATATGTTAGCGTGTATTTTTTTAAATCCGCCATTTTGATTTTATTTTAATTATTGTACCCTCGTTAAGCTAAGAAGGATCTAACGACACATGGCTTTTCAAAGACGGGCTGTCCGTTCAACCCCCACGAGGCAACAAAAGAACCACACATACATTCCTAGGGATCCTATTTAGCGCCAGTATTTAAAGCTTTCGGCACACCAAACGCGTGTTAGGCGCGGCGCGTCGCGTCACGTGGCGTGAGCGACGCAGCACCCGGCACAGGGCAGGCAGCCGCAGGCAGCAGGCAGCAGGCAGCGTTTCGAACGCGTGCCAGCGCTGCGCACGCCTCGCGGCCGCGTTCGGTATGACTTGCTGCGCGGCACGCGCGTACCCCCACGACGCATTTGTAAAAAAATACAACGACTAGTACCCGCGCCGACGACGCCGCGCTGCTGATGCGACGCGTGCCAGCGCGCGCGACGCGCCTGCTTCGCGCACGCCACGAGACGCGCTGCCCGAGTTGTCTGCGGCGAGCCCGCGTTCAAAGCGCGACGCGCCTGACACGCGTTTGGTTTGCCGAAAGCTTTAGTGGTTATCTGTTTTTAGTTTTCCTGTAGGTACAATTTTTTTTTGTGCATTAAATAAACTATACTATTCTATTCTATACCGGCTTTTTTATGAACGCTAACTAGGTACGCGAGCGAAGCCGCAGGTCAAAGAATATATCTTCATAAAATGTTTATTTATCTGGAAAGCGTTATGCCTGGGCTACACGGTTTCAAACAACGGTTTAAAACCAAGTGACCTTGGTAGAAGCGAGCTGCTACACGGTTTCAAACAAGCCCATTTGTTTGATATCTGCCAAGGGCGTTTAAGGTCATACCACTGTCTACACGGTTTTAAACCGCCTGTCTTAAGCCGTTGTTTGAAACCGTGTAGCCCACGCATCCGATATCGTAAGTTTTTTTTATGGTAACGAATTAACCTAACAATGTCCAAGATGCCCTAAATACAAATTTACTTCGTCGATATTTAAGTGCTCACCTTCTGATTTTACTAACCGCTTTAAGCCCCAAAAGTTTTGGTACACTTACCTGTAAAAGAAAAAAGAAAATATTAGTTTGCATAGACCATTAACTAACCTAACGGAGTAATTCAACTGAGGCGAAGCTGAGCAAAGTAGAGAGGAACTACCTCAACTACCTATTGGTATGTTATAAACTTATTACATTGTAGAGATACATTGGAAATATAGCGATCAAACAATTTGATTGGACGTTCCCGCTCGTCTACAAAACTCCTGCGCAGAAAGTAGTAAGTGGTCACACGCATCTCGACGCG
This sequence comes from Tortrix viridana, assembly GCA_963241965.1. NCBI lineage: Eukaryota > Metazoa > Arthropoda > Insecta > Lepidoptera > Tortricidae > Tortrix > Tortrix viridana. The sequence goes on along the minus strand of OY725191.1, from coordinate 5,096,585 downwards.
CTACCGCCGCGCATTGGCTTCCGTCCCGTTTCGTTTCAATGTGGCATAGTGAAAATGGAAATTGTACGATTATAAAGGATATTAGGTACTCAGACCTTAGTTACTCGAACCTCGGAAGAATTACTTATACATACTCTTTTTAATAGGGCCACAATACACAAGGGTCAGTGAACAGAAAATATGCATTAGAGTGAGACCAGTCCTATTGCATAACTCTTGAACGGTCTCACCGATTAAACTTTATTGCATTATTTTCGATCATTCATTAGACATTCTGTATCGCTTTTTAAGCAAAATTCTAGATTTAAGTAAGCCCTGTCGTCGCAGCGCCACCTATCGCTTTCAACGCGTAACTAGAATGCAATATTAACGGGACCGGCACAGGCGCACGAACCTGTTCTGTAACGGAGACAATTAACATCGCCTTTTGATCTAATGGTCTTCATCACAATCTTAATGGCGGCGGGTTTTTATCGAGTCTGTGCCTGGACTCTTAGTAGCGTGGATATAATGGGTGAGTGCCTAGGTAGAGCTAAAGTTGCCGTGCACCCAAAATTTTCCGGATAAATCTGGAAATTTATAGGCTTGTTCAGAATGCGGATGGGCATTTTACCTTCGGCGTTCGGAATTTAGAACAACGAAAGAAGAGTAACGATAAAACAAATGTAATAAACTAGTTTCTGCCCGCGACATCGTCCGCGTTGATAATCCAAGAGGAACATTTATTTTTTCCGGGATAAAAGGTAGCCTTTGTTCTTTCTTCTAAATTTCATCCAAATCCGTTCAGCCATTTCAGCATGAATAAGTTGTCAAAAATTACAAAAGGATAAAACATTAAACAAAGAAATATACAGAAACCGAACGTTAGACATCGCTCACCGTGAATATAGCTTTTGTATCGTATATTTGAGTAAATCGATAACCATTACTGAAAAAGTAAATCATTTTTCATTGTCAGCCTCCTATGCCGGCAGCATAATTTTTTTTTTTAAATCTCATTTTCTGTACACGTCTCGCTGTATAGGCCCCTCATTCAACTTAGGGTTAGCTCCATTGTTAGCTCTGACATAATTAATTAAATATTTTAGCCTTTTTTGAACGATTTCAAGTTACACCCAAAATGTATTTGGGTGGTTATGACGTCATACTTAATTAGTCAAGCAAAATGGTTGTCCTCCGAAACTCTTTGAGTACTTTGCTTTTTTTACTCGACTAGTTAAGGGAAGCTAAATGAAGGGTTCTATGAACAATCTATGTATGTACCTATGTGACCAAAATCGGATGTTCCACTCTAGCTCCTAAATTATTGACCGATTTTAATAAACGGGGTGTCATATAATTCGTCCCCGACGCGATTGGTGTACACTGAACAGGATTCGCACCGGCCATGGTAGATGCGCTCATTATAAACACCTATGTGGCTGGACCGAATCCCCCCGCTGCGACTGCGGTGCGGAGTCCCAGACCATCGAGCACATCATGAGGGAATGCCCCCTGCGGGCTTATCCTGGTCACCCCGATGACTTCATCCTTTTTACCCCCGACGCCGCCAAATGGCTAAGAAACTTGGATATTTGCCTATGACATCTATTTTTCAACAATGTGTACATAATAATTGCCATACGAATAAATAAATAAATATAATTCGTCAAAAACGTGCGAGTGTCGTAGGCTATATAAGCATTATAAGGGTGCGTCACACTACTCGCCAGCCAGCCAGGGTTTTAGTTTTTGAGGTTAGAATACGTTATAATTCTAAACCTCCTTCAGAATCGTTAAGAAGTATTATTTATGTAGTCGCAGCTAACTCACATTCTGGGTAATTTACAAAAATATTGTACATAGTTAAGCGACGTTACGAGCTCAATTAAGGAAACAAACGAATTTAATTTTTGTGTATCGAAAATTAAACATAAGAATGTATGACTAGTTTTCGTTACACAAAAATGTTTGTTCCTTACTTGAGCTCGCTTAACTATGTACAATATTTTTGCAAATCACCCTTCAGTATATAAAACAAAATCGGGTTAGTTACACCAGTTATAGGTAGTTTAATATTACCACAGAATACACAGGTAGATTAACACAGAATACTTTTCATCCCGGAATATTAAATAGTTCCCGTAATAATAACGTTAAACAAGTTGCAGGCAAACGCTTATAATTTATAAACTAGCCTTACGATACTCTTATTAAGTTAATATATACTTTGTAAGCACTTGGCAGCCCTATCCGCCCCCTCGAGGGGGAGGCTGAAGCCCGAGGTCGAGTGACCTTGACTCCCCGCTGGCGCCCGCCCAAATAGGTATAGCATTGACTACCCATATATGTAGTCTAACCGTGACCTAGGCGAAGTTATATTATACTACAACTAAATGCTCAGAACTGCTGATGCTGATGCTGTTTCAGAAATAGCTCACCAAATAGCGAACCTTAAGTGGCAGTGGGCGGGGCACATTGCTCGTAGAACCGATGGCCGTTGGAGCGGAAAGGTTCTAGAGTGGCGACCGCGAACCGGGAGACGAAGTGTCGGCAGGCCTTCCACAAGGTGGACCGACGATCTGATAAAGGTCGCGGGAAACCGCTGGATGACAGCAGCAGAGGACCGGTCGTTGTGGAAAACCTTGGGGAAGGCCTTTGTCCAGCAGTGGACGTCTTGCGGCTGATCATGATGATGATGATGATGGTAACTAAATGTATTCGAGTACCAGCGTAGAACTCTGTCGAAAAAATTACAAATTCGCGGACGAAGTCGCGGGCAGAAGCTCGTTCATGATATAAGTAATTTCATATTTTTCCTTACATAGTATAAAATAAAGTTGCTTTCCGCGTCTATCTGTATTTCTTCTTACTTCTCCTAAACTACGCAACGGATTTTGATGTTGTTTTCACCATCAGTTAGATAAATTTTCATGGAAGGTGTATGTATATAAAAGTACCCGGAGCAAAGCGAGGGTAGGTCGGTAGGTTATAATATTACATTACATTCACACATGCAAAAAGCATCCCGAAACTTTAGTTATAAAGATGTATGTATAACTTAGAAGTTGATTTTCCCGCACACATTCCCTTGTAAAGGTTGAAGTTCGCGAAAAACTCGACGGCGCGAAAGTAATTGGGCAATACCAGGCGAAGCTCTGGATCAGGGAAAGCTTAATAAAGGGAGTTTGAAGTTGGACAAGGGAACAAACTGAATTTCCCTGAATATAAGTTTCTGAAACTGATAATATGTAACACGATAATGTGATATTACTGTTACAAAGAGACAATAACAACAATTTTTAGATTTGCCCAAAGGTTATATGGTAGAGAATGCCACTAGGTATTAAGTTCACCTTTTGTACTCACATTTGTATTTTTGTGCAATAAAGATTTAAAAAAAGAGTAATTTTTCTACACAGTATAAAACGAAGTCGCTTTCCGCTTCTGTCTGTATATATCCACTAACTCCTCCTAAACCACGCAATGTATTTTGATGCGGTTTTCACCATCAGTTACATAATTTTTCACGGAAGGTTTATGTATATAATAGTAGGTACCAGGAGCGAAGCGAGGGCGAGTCGCTAGTTAAAACTAAAAATAAAACTAAAACTAAGGTAAATTTAAAAAGCTAAATTTAAAAATTGCCCCTGCGGCATTATGCCGAAGAAGCTGGCAGCATTTTCTTCACTGAATTATTAATTTAATACATTGAGCGAGGTAACTGCCAGCTCTACAAAAATAAAACAAATACTTGCATTAGAAATATTATGGCCGCTTAAAATGTAAATTAGACAGCGGGCTTAACATGCATGCATGAGATAAAATTTAACCGATGCTAGGGAAATGAATACATCTATTCCATATCTAACTTAAGACTTAACGCTTAAGGTTTAAAATAAAAGTGTCTCGTCCTGACTTTTATTACGTTTTATTACTAAGCGACTATTGCTATTTTCACATTTTTATAGCGATTCTATCAAGACGGGACACTTTTATTTTAAACCTTAAGCGTTAAGTCTTACGTTAGAATATGGAATAGATGTATTAATTTCCCTAGTACCTGTCAAACTTTATCTCGTGCTTGCATGCTGGGGGTCAGGCGCTCTATACCCACTATTTTTACCCGACTACGGCAAAGCCAAATGGAAGGGTTATAATTTTAGCAGTCTATGTATGTGTGTATGTTTGCATGTTTATATTTACTGCCTAGCCTGCGGGTCACCTGATAGATAGCGATTACCGCACTTATTACATTACACCACCGATATGCCTTTAAGTTAACCTTATGTACCTAATTCCAAATTAGACACATTAAAACCCTCACAAACATGTTAAACAACCTTCATGGATGCAGTACTATTAAATCATACATAATATAATTAGAACTGAATGGACCGGACGCATTTAATGATAGTGTTCAACGGTTGTCAAGGTCGTAGCGTGATTTAGAAAATGATCGGTTGATCAAGTTAACATGATTTATCTGACAGATACTTCTTATGATAGACGTGACATGCGATTGATAGAGAAGAATGGAGACTAATTTATTTTGGAAATATTGCACGTCGTCGATTATTAAATATCGAATGGCCAAACTGGCAGTTTGCTAAGTGGGATCTGACAATGACATTTAGTTAAGACTGTTAAATGTCTTTGGGTCTAACGGCCGCACTCAGAGACGTCAATTAAGTTTTAAGTTTCATTAAACTAGCTGCTGTCACTTTCTTTGCTATAGCAATAGAATAAGACGCAGCAACTTTAATGAAACTTAAAAACTAATTGACGTCTCTGAGTGCGGCAGTAAGGGCCGTATTAATAAACTCATTTCAACTCTGATCCCCATCTCAAGATACGTCAAAGTAAACGTCAATCCATAGAAAACTGTCATTTTTGAGGCATCTTGCGACGGGGATCACAGTTGAGATGAGTTTATTAATACGGCCCTTAGATATTCGTAGGTACCTACTAAGGGCAGCATTAACAAACTAATCTTGGCTGTGTCCGTTTCAAGATACGTCAAAGTAAATGTCAAGTCATAGAATACTGTCATTTGTGACGTATCTCAAGACGAGCTTTTAAGTAAAGATCAGTTTAATAATACGGTCCTTAGATTACAATCTCAAGATTCCAATCCTAAGATAGCAAATACGTTGCCAACCCTAGGATGCCACTAGTATATTTTCAGTTTGAAATCTATAATTTAAAATGTACTACTTATTATTTTCACATTATTTATTAGACCTTAGCATAGGACCAAGCAGATTGGAGTAACCAAGAAGTGGCCACGACACTGAGCGGCGGCGGCGGCGGCGAGCGAATTCTCTCTTCATTGCTCGGTCGAAACGCTCGCGGTTAGTTGACGGTCAGCGGTTAGTTGACGTTACACGCAGTGTATTAGTAAATTCGCTCGCCACGCGAAGTCGTGGCCAGGCCCTGACAATGAAAACGCATTTATCCTGCGGCTAAAACGATAATGATGAATTATTTATTTCAATAGGTTCTGTTTTTTTATGGCCTTTTTATTTAACTGATACTTTTTACAAGCTTTTTATTAACTTGCAATGTTTGTAAGTAAGTTATTATAGTTTGTTACTTTGTTTAGGTCAAATCTTGCAAACAAGATTAGAACAACTTCTCGGTATCCGATTGAGCTAAAATTTGGTAAAAGGTCATCCCAAAAATTTAATTACCTACCTACCTATTTAACAAATAAGTATCTGTGAAAACACACAGTCATCTGCTTATCGAGACCAAACTTCCAAACTCGTTCGCTGTAAGTACGTTGCGTACGCTCCATCATCAGGATCAGCTCTTGAAAACCGTAATTATTCGGTTAAGGATCAAAAAGTTGGACCCAATTAGCAAATAGTTAAGCGTAGTAAACCAAACAAACAACGAAGGCGATAAAAGTATCCTTACAATTGTATGGGAATTTTCGTCGCACAACGGAAAGTTTCATCGAAATTTTAATTGCGTGAGCATGCCCAACTTGTTCTACCTTACCCATTCAGTTGTTGTCGGTTTTACATAAGTACGTATTCTAAATTTCAGCCTGTTCCAATTAACTACGAAACTCATTTAGGTGCTTACAATATTTGAACCAAACATGACATGTAAAATTAAATAAAAGCTTGTAATAATCTTAATCACGAAGTTACTAACAGAGTAAAAAATCAATTAACACTTTACGATCAAAATCGAAAACAACATCTCAGTGCCACCGCCAAGTTCTTTCGATTTCTCTAATAAATAATGCGAAGTGGGCCAGGTCAACGGCCCTGGTCAGCGGGTTATCGCCGCCGAATCATCCGACTGTTCTAATTATGCACTTGCAAGTATAATTCTAAGTTGGCTGATTATTGGCATCGAAATAAAAATTGAGCCATTTGACGCTGTTGTTGACATCGTAGTTTTTTAACTAATACAATTTATTTTTAAAATTATAATTCATGTGAAGATGTTGCTTTGTTTGCTCTCTTTTTTGTCTAGTACGGCAGGAATAACAACGCTGACCTTTAGTCCGCCGCCTCTAACTAAACCACTAGGCCAATGCGTAGCTTCGACTCGTCTACAAAGCCTAACCCAAATGCATAGATTTCGCATTCAACTTTGTGTCCACGTCTTAATGTTTACATTTTTTATGGCGTGAAGAAGGTTGTGTACAGGATGTACCATAAGTCGTACGTCACAGTGACACCCGAGCTGGCGCGGAGGTAGACCAGCCTAAGACGGACCGGCCCAGCCATTTTTTTATGGTTCCGTACTAAAATGGTAAAAAAGGAACCCTTATGGTGAGACTTCGTTCTCTGTCTGTCCGTCCGTCCGTCTGTATGTCACAGCAGTTTTTCTCAGCAACTACAGATGCTATCAACTTGAAATTTGGCATTTGTATAATTTGCTTGCCCGCATCTGTTTTTAGTATAAAAAATATTGATTTTGTAAACAATTGAAAATGGGTCTAGAACGGGGGGTTTAAAAATGGAAGTGGTTTGATTATAGCAAATGAATCATATGAAAGGGTTTAATCTGCACATTTCAAAACAATTTCTTTTTATAGTTTTCCGTGACGTGCTTTTTGATTTATAGCCAAAAATGTACGAAACATTACCGTACCCGTCCCGCCCCTTATCTTATCTCCGAAGTTAGTGAACCAAACAATCTGAAAAATTCCTGACGTAGCTAATTATTTATATTTACCCGAAAAATAAGGTAGTCTTCAAAATTTGAAAATTTGTGTAAAATCTAGGCAACTCAAAATAAAACTTATTGCATACGAATTAAGAAAACGCAAATATTTACCAACCATATTATCTTACGGAACCCTCGGTGTGCGAGTCTGACTCGCACTTGACCGGTTTTTGTTCACGGGTGGATTATTCGTTACGCGTCATCCCCGCACTGATCCAGCCTAACATGACCTCAGTAAAAGTCGCATTGTTTACAAGATACTTATTTCCAGTTTAAAGTTTAAATTTGAAAATAAAAACTTAAACTTTAAACTGGCAAATCTTCAAAACCTTGCGACTTTTACTGAGGTCATGTTAAGCTGGTTCGGTGTGCCTTAAGCTGGTCTACCTCCGGTTGTCTTGTCACCGTGACGAGCGACATATGGGGCACCCTGTATACACATCACAGGGCACCCGAGTGGTAACTGGGCAAGGGGGTGAATTTCAGGGCGTACCTACCATCAACTCCTGATGTAAACAGAAGCAGAACCGGGGATGTAGTTTCTATCAGCATCAGAAGTTGCTGTAGTGTCACTGATTTCGTCAATATATTTGGTGACACTAATGACGGCGGTTGAAACGCCCTGAAATTCACCCAAGGCTGCAGAGCGTTCGAACCGCCCCGCTTTTAAGTAACGAAAAAAATTACGTATAACATTACAAACAGCTTTTACTTTCGATGTACCTATTATGTTATGTTAGAACCAAATTATGTTTGACAGGTGCCAGATAAATTAATACATTTATTCCATATTCTAACCTAAGACTGAACACTTAAGGTTTAAAATAAAAGTGACTCATCCTGACTTTTATTACCTTTTATTACTAAGCGATTTTATCCGGTATTGCTAGAATAATTAAATAAGTCGTTCAAATCTATTAAGAGCCTGTGCACACTAGCGTTTTTGACCAGGGCTTAAAACGCTAGTGTGTAAAGGCTCTAAGTTAAGCATGATATTTAACTACTGTAGGGACTTTTTATTCATGCTGTCACTTTATTCTTGTGATGCATGTTTGGCTCGCTGCTGACAAGGCTAGTGGGTAAGATGTTGGTGTTTAATCCAGATTGAATCCTGTTCAAAGTCGTTCTACCAGCAAAAATGACAATACTAGTAGCATACTGTCCGCCTAAAATATTAGAGTACCTAACCCAATTAGAGGAATAAGTGTCATATATTATCACATTTACTTTTCGATTTGATTAAATTTTACAAAAAACATCGATTGATTGCTCGAGTTCAAAGTGTAATAAGAAAAAAACAAATACGCTTTCACATTTGTATATCACTGAAGACTCTTCGAAACATTTTATTGTTACAAAGATAATTAAATATAGTTAATAAATATTTCAACCCGGTTCTCTCCTGTCACCCTTAATAAACTACGAGACAGACTGTATCTATTCTAAAAACTTAGGGGATTTTGGGGTGACAAAAAACGTTCCCACGTGAAATCTGAGACTCGAGCGAAGCCGTGGGGCGGATGTGAGTACTGGATATTTATAACTACTCTATCTTATACAAACATGAACCAATATAAAAAACCACTTGAATAATATTCGGTCGCAAAAACTGTAAAAGATTATCATCATTATCTGAGAAATGAGGGCATAGCCATTACAAGACGACGCCTCTCGAAAAAAAGGTAAAAGGTCATAAATATTAGTAAAATGTCGTTTTTAAAGCAAAGAGCTATTTAAAAACATTCTTAAGTGGTATTAAGTTTCATTAAACACCAAGAAAAAAAGGAAATTCGTCGTTCGTTACTTTCCCATTTTTTGGATAACTACTGATTTTTACTAGATTACTTAATGGGTTTTCAGTTAGCCTAGGCTAGCTAGCAGCTAGCATATTGAGCAAACTACATATTCTTAAACACATACATATGTACCTACGTAAAAGAAATGACGCGTCACAAATAGTATAGTAACATGAGTAGACCGATACATTCAATGCCGAAATTATCACAGGTGTAATTATGTTTACTTGTGCGGTAATTGTTACGTGTTTTTATTTTTGTAAAGCCTTCCAGTACAAGTAATAAGGAACGCAATAAAAACAATTTTAATGTTAACTGCTACATGTTACTGAAACATTATTATTGGAGACTTTTGGCAAAAATAAGTTCCTTTCTTGTCTTGTTAAAAGTATGTGTACATTTTAAAACAATATTTCGTTTTTAACGGTCCTAAAATGTATCTTATTGAACGAAGAATAAAAAACATCTGGGCCGTCATTCATTAATAAACTATAAAAAAACAAGTCGTATTATAAATCATGTCACAATAATTAATTAATTAACCTCACTATGCAATACTTTAAGTACGTTGATCTCCTTTAGTCAGTTTAGATTACAAGTAACTACTTTTCCGAGTCATAACAAGGCAAATGACCCTACAAATAACAACAAAATTAGCGAAATATATCTCTTTTCAAAGAATAATACAACGCAAGTTTCTAATAAAAGACAATAGAGCCAAACAAAATGTGAAGTACCAGTAAATGAACAATAGGATCCGAGAAAGTTAGGTTCTACGTCAAAAATATATTTCGCAATCATTAAACAAAGTTCTTTTAACAATAGAAGAGTAAATATTACTCAATATTTTATACAGAGTTTCAATTTTCAAAATAAAATTAGCTTGATAGTTCGGTTGACTTTGTCGGGACTTGACTAACTTTGTTTGAAAGTGGAAATAAGTTAAATTTGAAAAGGATTTTAAACAGGACAGTCGCAGAACTTGGCTTGCATTTTATAATTAGCGGTACATCGTTTCTTTCTTTACTGCAAAAAACTAGTACAAGTTCAGTAGTGCGATAATGCTAGAAACTTAATAATATTGAGGCTACGTTTTGGTTACAATCAACGCAAGTAGGTATGTACCCAGCTGTTGTAGATTGTTTCGATATATATTTGGGATTACTGACAAAAACTACTGAAAACATAGCAACCAACATTTGCAACCAAATCTTGACCATAATTATACTTTTGCTATAGTGGATAATGAACTGGTGAACCTGGCCAAGACCCTCACATCACTCTCATGAGGACAGTGTTTTAGGATATATGTATAATTATATAGCGTATATCGTTGTATTCTACAAACATAAAGAAGGATAGACATTACGGACCTAGCACAAATAAAAACTTACATACAATCTTTTCATGGAATACTAACACAGTGGTAATATACAAGTGCATATAAATAATATAGTGGTCATAATCAACTCTCGGCCTTTATCATAAATATCATAATATAAATACTGAAGTTATGATATACCTACTGCATGTGGTGAAATCGCGATCACAAAGAGCAGGTGAACGGGTGGCCTCGGCGGCGTCTGCGCTGCTCGAAGAAAGGCATTGTTAGGATCTAGATAGTTTCATCTGCTGTCAAGTGGTTATTTAAAAATAACCTATATATTCACCTAAAATGTTCAGCAGTGGACGTCTTTCGGGTGTTATGTTATGATGATGATTATGATGTGGCAATACTGGCATAATATAATTTAAGTGACAATTGAACTATTGCAACTCTACATCTTTAATATTGTCTGGAGCTATTGGGTTGACAGTGAATTAATTTAATAACTTCGCCTACGACTTAAGGTGGACATTCACGGTCAGTTGAACTGACGTACATCCAAAAACTGACCGTGAATGTGAAATCTTAAGTTGAAATTATACGAACTCAAGGTCAGCTTCTGGATGTACATCAGTTAACTGATCAGTTTAACTGACCGTTAATGTCCACCTTTAGAAAGATTTCTGCAGATATAATATGCAATGTAATTTTAATTTATAAAACTGGTAATTTTTTTTGCCCTTAACCTCCGAAAACTACCGGTACGACGATTGAACCGGTAATACTGGTACTTTTGCACCTCGCGGCTAGCTGACTTGGACACAAAGCTATAAATACGTATTTTTAGGGTTCCGTACCTCAAAAGAAAAAAACGGAACCCTTATAGGAACACTTTGTTGTCCGTCTGTCTGTGTGTCTGTCAAGACCCTTTTTCTCAGGAACGCGTAGAGGTATCAAGTTGAAATTAATATCAAATACTTAAGTCTGCAATCCCTTGGATCACTGAAAAAATCAAACATCTAAGTCAACGCAATCAAAAGATACGGCCGTTTATGTCACATATTGAAGGGAATCTCAAGGGAATCAAAACCTATGGGGTACTTCCCGTTGACTTAGAATCATGAAATTTGGCAAGAAGTGATGTCTAGCACAAGTAAAGGAAAAAATCCGAAAACCGTTAATTTGTACTTACATCACATAAAAAAGAGCCCAGTATAAACTGACACTCACTAAGTACGAAAGTGCATACTAATTGCGTACAAGTTTGTGCGGAACCCTCGGTGCGCGAGTCCGACTCGCACTTGACCGGCTTTTTTTATAGAACTCCGCTTTTCTGGTAAATACCCGAGGAAATTTCGAGTTTTCGATCTCTATATTTTCTCAGAATCACGTTTCTCTTTCTACCATGAAGAGAATGCAGACAGCGCAGCTGTTCAAAATGTCCAAATAATGAGTATATACGAGCCGAGGTAATAAACGACGAGAAAGTAAACATATTGTTTTTATTATATACTGTGGTTTCTTATGTATGTGGCTTGTGACGTCAGGGAATATATTAAGTAAAGACACTAATTACTTTTTAATTTATGCGACGGACGTCATATTTCCGACATTTTCGTACGTAGGTAATACCTTAAAACTTACACCTTATCGCTTTAAGACTGTATGAGCGTGCTAAGGAATGTAGCAAGTTAATACGACAAAGTATTCTATGTTCTTGTTAGAGCACAAAAGAAAATGACAAAGTGGTAACAAGGAAACAAAAGGCTGAAACGTCTGAAGTGTTCACAAAGACTTGGTGAACTGGAGAACTGGTTTGGTTTACGTCAGCTCGCATAATAAAGACCGTCGGGTTTTAGTTTTTAATAACACTAAAAAACTATCTACTCAGGGTGGCTAGCACAAGTTGCCCGCGACTCGTTTGTCGCTAGGTAATCCCTCTCTACATAGTCTGTAACGAAAGAGACGCACTGAGCGACAAGCGAGAAAAACAACTTGTGCTACCCGTGCTGATTTTAATTTTCCCGATATATATACCCATATAGCTAAATACATATGTTGTCAGTTTACACAAAGTAATAAAATGCACCTTTATTGCAACACGCTAAATGCACAAAAAGTCGACTTTGATATTCAGGTCTTTTCAACAGCAATAACATATTTTCTGAACTTTATTTTGTATCATAATGCGCGTTTGAAACCACGGTTTTTAACCAAGTGACCTTGGTAGAAGCGAGCGGCTACACGGTCTCAAACAAGCCCATTTGTTTGATATCTGCCAAGGACGATTAAGGTCAAGCAAAATTTGGTTTAAAACCAAACCACTGTCTACACGGTTTTAAACAAACCGTTGTATGTAACCGTGTAGCCCACGCATCGTTGTTGCAATAGAGGGGTGAAAACACTTTAATTGCTGACAGTATTTGCACACAAACCAATTTAGAAATATTTACGGCAGTAGAAATTGTTGTACTTATAACGTATAATGAACAAGGGATCTTTTTCAATTAACCTTGACCTTGAAAATGACAAATGTACGAGGATACGCCAAGAGACAAGATTTCTTCTAATGATTAAGCACAGAGATCGAGCATCGCTGGACTCGAAAGTCGGAACCAAATTTTCCCGAAGACATCCAGAAGACATTGACGGAACGATTTTTAGATCCAAAATCTATTCCGCGGCTTTCATCAAAACTAGAACTATTTCTGAGAACGCGATTACAAATAATACAAATATTACTCGTATAATAGTGTAGGATGACGCCGTTTTCCATGCTAGTAACGTAGCTAGCGGCCGATCGTGGTAGATATGTTTGGGGAAGGCCTATGTCCAGAAACGGACGAATTTCGACTGACACGATGAATATTCAATACCTAATACACATTATTAATAACGTATGTGTCATCTACAGACAGTGACTACGGTACAATAAATACTCGGCTTATTCTCTGCACTCTACAACATACCTATGTCAAAATGTGTATTTCTCTCCGATAGGAGATTAAGGGCTGATTTATCCATCCCCAGATAACAGCAGTCTGGCAGATAATTTGTAGCTCTATTCTTTGGAGAAAAGGAGAGTCATAATTTCGACAGATATTTTCAGGAATGGATAAATTGGAACTAAATCTACGTTCATACAGGACTTCTAAATGTTATATTTAGTAGTTTAGTCAGTCCTCGTTTCCAGTATTCTGAACGCGAATATATTTGTTTACTTCTGGTTAAAAGACTTTTCGACATATTTTTATAAGTGGCAAATGTTAACACACACACGAGATTATAAACATTCCCAACAATTAGGAAATGTCAGGGAAGTACTGAGAACATTCTCGAAATTATTAGAAATAAAATTTCTCATGGAAAATCTTTAGAGAGAAAGTTTCTTGCCTGTACAAAGCTAATTCCAATTGTGACCATTGTCATGTTCGTTTTATCTCGAACCATTTTCAAAGTTTTCCCCGAACGTTTGTCCAACGAGTAGACCCGGTTGATTGAAGACAAGTGGATAATGGTGGGAGCCCCCCAATCATTCATTTTGAGCTGTCTAACTGGCGGACGATCAATTTTAGGGAACGTAGTTGATTAAGAGAGGAAAACCTAAAAGGATATAAAATTAAGGATAGAATTTTGTTGCATTTACAAGAATAAATCGTAAACCGCTTAATGAATGTATCGGTATTGTTTTTGTAAACAAAAATAAACAGATTAAGTACCTACTCTAAATTGAATAGGTACTCAAAAATTCTAGATGAAGTACTAAAGGTGGACATTCACGGTCAGTTAAACTGATCAGTGAATTGACGTACATCCAGAAGCTGACCTTGAGTTCGTATAATTTTAACTTAAGATTTCACATTCACGGTCAGTTTTTGGATGTACAGTCACCACACGGGATTGTTGAGCCACCATAGAACCCTGTCATAATGACAACGTCAAGTCACTCAAAAGAAATTACGTCAAAATGTTCCGTCGACTTTCTGTGAGAGGGTTCTATAGTGGCTCAACAATCCCGTGTGGTGACTGTACGTCAGTTCAACTGATCAGTTTAACTGACCGTGAATGTCCACCTTTACTCTAAAAACTGTTTGAACTTGCCCCAATCAATGTCAATAAACAAAACTTAGTGCTTTTTAGGGTTCCGTACCTCAAAAGAAAAAAAACGTAACCCTTATAGGATCACTTTGTTGTCTGTCTGTCTGTCTGTCTGTCTGTATGTCTGTCAAGACCCTTTTTTTCAGGAATGCGTGAAGGTATCAAGTTGAAATTCATATCAGATACTTAGGTCTGCAATCCATTGGATCAGTGAAAAAATCAGACATCTAAGTCAACGAAATCAAAAGATACGGCCGTTTATGCCGCATATTGAAGGGAATCTCAAGGGAATCAAAACCTACAGGGTACTTCCCGTTGACTTAGAATCATGAAATTTGGCAAGAAGCAATGTCTTATAGCACAAGTAAAGGGAAAAATCCGAAAACCGTTAATTTGTACTTACATCACATAAAAAATGAGTCCAGTATAAACTGACACTCACTAAGTACGAAAGTGCATACTTATTGCGTGTCAGTTTATACTGGAATTTGTTTCTATTGTAATCCCGTGATTTACGAACTATTTACCATGCCTACAAGTTTGTGCGGAACCCTCGGTGCGCGAGTCCGACTCCCACTTGACCGGCTTTTTTTATAATACGAAGGTTTTCATTTCGTTGTGTATAAATAAGCGTATTGCATTTAGAGCTTACAATCCCGGGATTGGTCTGTATGCAATACCTTATTAATACCGGTATCAATACCGATTTTGTATACAAACTAATCATCCCAGAATGGATGGTAGTTTGGTACAACACAATGGTAGTTAGTTTTAAATCCAATAAGCTATTTAAATTTAACTCAATTAAACGTTAATTCTTGAAACTAATGAAGCTAATAATAACGAGCAATCTAATAATGGAGTGGAATGAGAATCGACGCCGTATTCGGTATTCGCGTGGCTCAACTGTTTTTCAACCCATTGTGTTGTTTTCCCACGCGAGCTTGAATCGCGGATAACAACAACCAGGTTTCTTTGAAGCGATCGGGTGATTAATGGATCGAATGCCATGACTTCGCCTTTATCGATGGATAAAGCATCCGTCCCTCTCGCACTTGGATACTGGTCAGAGAGTGACAGATGTTTTATCCCCGTTTATCCACATCGATAAACCCAACCAACATAGGCCTGCAGTAGGCGGGGACATGCAGGGTGCGGGAACATCCTTCAATGATGTTAGATTCTTTACTCTAAATAGGATTTCGTGAAACGATAGAATTAAGTGCCTAGTGGTAGTACTTTGAGAGCCTGTCCGGATTGCTACCACCACCTTACCCTTAAACATGCAGCAGTGTCTCAGTCCTCAGGATTGGCAACGCTTTTCTCTCTCTCTTCAACCTGTAGCCACCCATGCTGAGTGTAGGTCTTTTCTAATGCACGCCATCTCTTACGATCTTGGGCTTTCCTCATCAAATCTCTTTCCCCTATCTTAACGAGATCGTCGGCCCATCTCATTGGTTGCCTCCCAACGTTTCTTCGGCCGGTAACACTATTGCTATTTGATAAAATGTCTTTGGCCTCAGAGCTCGTTTGCTTGGACCATGCCATACAAGTAAGACACAACATATTATACACACACATACACAGTATAAGTTACAATAACCACGTAGTTAGAATAACAAACTTCACTTTAACATAGTTTTCAACTTTTCATTTATTTTGTGTAAATTAATTAATCCATATTTTTCCAACAGTTAAAATAATACTTTCTCATTTTAAACTGCACACGGAAATCGATCACGGTTGGCGGGATGAATGACAGCTATGCAGACATGCGCACTGTCTTCGAGAGAGCAGGATTCCGTCACGTCTCTAATCGTTAATTGCCGGCGCCAATCGGAATCGATAACGGTCCTTATCGGTTGTCCGCGATTTATCGGTTAACCTTGAGATGAGTGCACCGAATCGGAAAGGGCTTCACGGTATGCTTGATATGTTTATGAGGTCATGCTTATGCTACATTATTTTTACTAATCAAGTACTTTTTCTTGTGTCTATTCAGGGACCGTTTTCGTTACGGTATAAACGGTATGGTACCAGTACTGGATATCGATACCGCTTGATTATAAACTTAGAACTATATACCGGTTGAAATATAAAGGTACGCTACCGGTATGAAATACCTGTATATATTTAGGCATACACTTGATAACTAGCGCTGATTGGCTGTACCTTTATGAAAATGGTTCAGGTATCGAAAAAAATTTTGGTACCATTATATTTCGGTACCAAAAAATTCATGTTGCGGTATCGAAACCTAACCGAAACGAAACGGCATGACGTCATACCGTTTTAAAACGGTAGGCACCTTTTTCCCGGTTATACAGTCCCTGGTCTAAAGGATTATTTACTTACAAACACATTTTCCCAAACTGAAACAATTTAAATCGATGTACAATGTACCAACATACTCTTGAAGGCAATGCATTTTACGCGTTATCAATATAAGCACATGGTCACACAAATGAGGGCAACATACATATGAGTCATTACTGCACAAATATAACTCAATATTAATTGATAATGGATTCGATAATGCAATTATTATTTTTAGTCTAATAAAAACTAAGGCTCAGAGCAGACGGTGAAACGCAACTGCAACGAAACTGCAACGAAACTGCAACTTTCAGTTACTTTTGAGTATCATTTGAGTTTATGCCATATACTCGGTATTTCATCACTTCATTGAAACACCTTTCATCGAACGTATCATTTCATCGAATTTCATTTCATCGAAAGCTAATTTCTGCTGAAACCTTATTGTTTTCAGGTTATCTTAAGCATAAAAAATAACTAAAAAGAAAAACCAAAAAATTATAACTCCTGCACGTGGAAATTAGTTTCCGATGAAATGAAATTCGATGAAAGGAGTTTCGATAAAGTGATAGCTACCCCATATACTCACACCACACACACCACCACACACGTCGCAACTAGTTTGAAACGTGCAAAACGCGTTTCAAACTAGTTGCGACGTGTGTGGTTTCATATAAGACAATAGGCGTGAAACTCAAAAGTAACTCGAGTTGCAGTTTCGTCACAAAAGAGTTGCGCCGTCTGCTTGGGCCTTACTGTCGCTTTTCTCGATCGTTTCCCAGCACGCAACAAAAGCCAAATGGTTGCATTGAAATTCCCGTGTTCCAACCAACCGTATTAGTAATTAATAAGCCAGAAATTGATAAATATCGCTACAAATAACAATCTTCACCTGTTTTAGCGTGCTAAATCTACTAAACAATCAATCCCTTTCTTACATTATTTTCTAGCTAATGAAAATTCGAAATACAAGACGTAAACGTCACAAGTGCGATGCACCAGGACCCAGGAGCCCTAAGTAATTAGATAAGGAGGTACTTGAATTTGAACGTACAGTCGAGGACAGAAAGATATATACACTTTTGGATCTTATTACAATGGAACAAGGTGAAAAAGTGTGTACATCGTTCTGTCCTCGACTGTACAGTGACTCGTTTATTTTACTCTCAAGTGTAGGTATATATCTTCGAGTTTATAATATTCAATTATATTTCGTGGAGATTGAGGAGACGCTATCAATGTCACGGCTGCTATTCCGCTATTATTGATTGATTGGTCACTTTCTGACCAGTATGTAAGTAAGAGAGTGACGGATGCTTTATCCAGACTTATCCACCGCGATACGGCCTTATCACACTTACGATTTGAGAGCGAGTTGAAAGCGAGGCGAGCGCGCAGCGATTTCACCGCGAGCGCGCAGCGAGTTCGCCGCGAGTGTGAGTTCGCCGCGTCTAGAGTTGGATTTTGCCGTAAGTACGCAGCGAATTCGTTGCGCGCTCGCGGCGAAATCGTGACGCGCTCGCGGCGAAATCGTTACGCGCTCGCCTCGCTTTCAACTCGCCCGCAAGTCGCAGGTGTGATAAAGGCCCTATCGACCATAATACAGGGCGGCTAGCACAAATTACCCACGACTTCTTTGTCGCTCGGTAATCTCTCTCTACCTAGTCTGTAGAGAAAGAGATGCACTGAGCGACAAGCGAGAAAATACAATTTGTGCTAGCCGTATAGGTGCAGTTTTTGTTCTCGATATACCCTACGTAAGAAACGAATGTTGGCTCATTCTTCGAGCGTTTCAACCGCCGTCATTCCCGTGGCTGCATTAATGTCGAAATTCCTGTAGCTTTGGAAGCATTTTCAGTTAAATTTTGTAGAAGACAGGGCACTCTACAAAGATAACCAAAAATAGCATCCAAAGCTACATGAATTTCGACATTATGGGCCCCTTCCCACTTAGCGTCTTTAGAGCGTCGGCGTCCCCGCGACGCCTGCGGTGCGGTGGCGGGTAGCTGGGCCACGGGAATGACGGCGGTTGAAACGCTCCAAGAATGAGCCTTTTCTTACCGGTATAGGGTGAATCATTCATCAATAATCTTCATCATGTAACGAATGTTGTGACAATACGTCCGGTTTCCCATCCATTAATGAAACGGGCAGAGGCATAAAAAGTAAACAAAACTTAAACACACTTAAGTGTACGCATCGCACCTTTCAAACTTCTTTCAGTATACCTACTGATTCTATCTTTAAAAATCAATCTCAGCTTCTACCGGGAATTGCATTTGTAAACAATTTTACGTACATATTTACAAAAAATAATACATTTCGATGCTAGTGCGGAAAGTATGTCATTACTTCACGAGTACTGAGATATCTTGCCACGAGCCGCAGGCGAGTGGCAAGACTCGGGACGAGTGAAGAATGACATTTCCGCACGTGTATCGAACGACGTTTTTTGGGTGAATATTCGGGCGTTTCAACCGCCTCATTACCATTCTCAATATATTGACGAAATCAATGACACCTACCAGCAACTTCTGACACTAATAGAAACTACCCCCGGTTCTGCTTCTGTTTACATCAGAAGTTGCTGGTAGGAGTCATTGATTTCGTCAATATATTGAGAATGGTAATGAGGCGGTTGAAACGCCCGAATATTCACCCTTTTAACACAGTTGCGAAAAAATAAATAAATTTCAAACTCTTTTTATAAGCAACTTTTTGAAAACTTAAGATTGGTAAACAAATTCGTTGTAAGTTCGATCTTTCGCAGTGAACATTTTGACATTATGAAGAGGTGTTTTTTTTCAGCTTTTATTCCACTAGAATGGATTTTGTTATTATTATTGAACCCACTTCAATGAAAGTTTTTTTTTCAAATGCATGTTCTATAAGACATAAACAATTGTAAATATAAAACATTGTACTATTATTACCTAAGTATTGTTATTTACTATTATTTGTGTATCGTATATTTATAAAAACAATATCGAATGTTGCCTTTGGAAACTTAAAAAATGCTTGCAGTAAGAAAAAACGCATGGCTTAAAGGACTTAGCATCCAGGCCATAATCATTAAAAAAAAAAGCCTCTTCATAATGTCGAAAATTTTGACAGGCGTTTCGGCAGTTTCCATTCCATTCAGACAACTTATTAAGAACAGTTTTTTAATATTCAATATTAAAAAATAAACGTGTTATAATGATGAAAAGGGTAAGTACCTAATAAAATATGAAATATGTATATTTTCCGTATTCTTACATTAACAATAGGTTTTTATGTTGATTACGATATTTAAAGAAAACTAATATTAACACTCATCAATAAGTAGTCATGAATTGGAACAAGTATAAATTTAAAAAAATTGGAAAAGTAAAAAGCACTAGTTCGCGAAAACCAACTTTCCGCACGATATACAGCTACGAAAAGTACCACTTTTTGAGCAACTGTGTTAAAAAAAGCATTTTTGATAAGTTATTTAATATCACTATGTTTTCCGTATACTGATAAATTTTATGCCGGCACTTCACTTGGCCATATTTGCCAAATATTGATCTTATATCTCTTACATTTGGCATCGAATGCAAGAGATGCAGTACAATATTTGACAAATATCAGCCAAGTGAAGCGCCGGCGCGGCATAAGACAACAACAATGGTTCATAACAAATTTGACACGCACACGTCACAGTTACGATTGTCATCTCTTTCTTATTCTCATTCTCAAGTACGCAAACCGAAGCGTTAATTTACCATAGATCACAGTACCAATCGTGAAATCACAATTAAAATCTGTTTCTATAAAAGTCACTCAACTTCTACGAATAACCCATGGGTAACCATTTTTTCTGTAAGTTACAAAAGAAAACAAATCGAACTTAAATCATGGTAAATGTCAAAATGGCGTCTTTACGTGTTAGAAAGTGATGGACAGTCAGTTGGTTTCAAATAGAAATCATGGCAATGATGATTTATGGTGCACGCTATCAATTCACAATACTAGAACACTATAGTTCTTATTAAGAATACACAAGGTTCACTTGGTGTAATAGTGTGTAAGAAATTAGTGGTAACAATAGGTTAATAGAGTCATTGTGTCGGAGATCTCACACAGCGGACATGCAGGTTGTATGACACGACTGGAGATGTACATTACATACTTAGATAAAGTTTGAATTAGAACAAATGGATGTTTACGCCAATATTAGCTTAGTTTAAACGTAGTTACAGTTAGATTTTAATAGGTGTAGCAGACTACAGCCAAATATCATGTAACAGATTAAACCCAGAGATTTTATTAAATGTTTCCATATTTTCGCGAAAAAACAGTTTACGCGTTCATCCGCCGTCATAAAGATACTTAGCAGTCTATATTTTATAGATGGCTAAACACTGGCTTTTTAGTGTACGTGTGGCCTTAGTATGTGGCCCAAATATGTGGTCTGCTACCCTGTGGTTGATCCATTTGCACTTCATATAACAATAACATTGATTAGCGTCTGTATTTTTTTAATTATTCCTTTTATTAAAGCACACTTTGCTTTTTAAACCCGTTATTCTGCCTGCCGACCGTACCAACAGATTTTTGTAGATCCCTTGCTTAGTTAACCATGGCAATTAGAAAAATAAGAATAATTATAGTCATTATAAACTTACCATTTCTACAATACAAACGTGCATTTTCGACACAAACTCATAAGGAAATGTAATATCAAAGAAACCTTTTCATCGCACGCAATTGACCGTGTACAGTTAGTTACGTAAAAACTGATTTACTTAGTTATATGCAGATTCATAAGAACCAAGTTAATATGCGTCATGGTGCGTTACGCTGGCCTTATGGCGATGTGAGTTATGTTATGATTACCAATTACGTAGTAAATTGCTTTTTTAGCCGTTTACAAACAATTTTTTGCCTTTAAATTAACATTGTATCTAGTTATAAGATTTTTCTTTAGCTCATTACCTGTAAAAACTTCAAGCTTATCCTCATGTTTTGGATCAATAGCTTCAGGTATGTTATTCTTGTTACCGCTTAGTTTATCGACGAGGTCTGCAATTACCAGCCTAATTGTAAATTCGATACATGAGCTTGACGTAAACGATGTTTTCAAAGTCCTCATCTTGATTTCAAGAATTAAGGAAAGCAAGGAAAAAAGCCGGTCAAGTGCGAGTCGGTCTCGCGCACCGAGGGTTCCGCACTAACTTGTAGGTATGCCAATAGTTCGTATATCACGGGAATCGAGTCTTGAAGATTTTTCCGTCTTTTTTCGAGTTTTCCCTTGGAGCTGTGAAAAAATTAAAACTTCTAATCTAACGCAATCAAAAGATATTATACGGCCGTTAATGCCGCATATTCAAAGAAATCTCAAGGGAATCAAAACCTATAGGGTACTTTCCGTTGACTTAGAATCATGAAATTTGGCAAGAAGCAATGTCTTACAGCACAAGTAAAGGAAAAATAATAATACGAATCTTCGTCCTCCAAGGGCAGGAGTTGGTCAAGAGCAAACCCATTATCAATAATAAAAAAAAAAAACGAAATCCGTTAATTTGCAGTTACATCACATAAAAAAATCAAGCCCAGTATAAGCTGCACTAAGTATGAAAGTGCTGTATCTTTTGATTGCGTTGACTTAGATGTTTGATTTTTTCATTGATTCAAGGGATTGCAGACTTAAGTATTTGATATTAATTTCAACTTGATACCTCCACGCGTTCCTGAGAAAAAGGGTGTCAAGACCCAACTGACCCAAGACACACAGACGGACAACAAACTGATCCTATAAGGGTTCCGTTTTTTTTCATTTGAGGTACGGAACCCTAAAAATAAAGCAGAAAACAATATTGTTTAAGCTACATCGAATATCTAACGCATTCACCACAACTGCGGTCTTGCATAGCGGTACAGAAAAATAAACTCCCATCAAACTCCGAACTCCCCATCGCCCCCATCGGCACATAAACCTTATCTGGGTTTCACATGAATGGGCTTGAAATAAGACTTTTTGTGTATTTTCTTTATAAAATAAAAAACAAAAAACATAAATGTATAAAGCTTGCCACGACCACGGGACGCCGTGCTCGGCGATGAAGCATTTGTACCTCTGCTCTCAGTGCGGCCTTCAAAGGGCTGGTGTACAGGCCCCGTCTGGAAACGCCCTTCAGTTGACCGCGTAAGCCTGAGGCTAAGCGTTTATCCTTCGGTAAAATAAACAGATTAAGTACTTTAGCTAGTCCAGCCACGTTCATACCCATTTGAAGGGTTGGTCTATCGAAATCCTAAAACTTTACTAAATCCATTTATTTTTTTAGGATGTAACCATTTTTTATGTTTAAAAGAGTGCCTATTCTACTGAATACGCTTAATCACCATTTTAGAATACTTTCTAAAATGGTGATTGAGCGTTTGTGAAAAAAAACATTTTACGATGGAATTATTTTTGAAAACTTTAAGCCATTTAATTTTGCGTTTAATTTATTGCTGACTTAGCAAATTTAAGATTTTACTCGATATACTTACTCGTAGAGATTGATAAATGGTTAATCTTAATTGTAATTAATTAAATTAATGTAATCTAACTCTTTTCATCTAAATTATAATAAATTAGTGCCCGCCACCAACGGACGCGTATGATTTATTAATGTTAAATAGAACAGAGGGAATTTTTTTTTCAAATTACGCTTAAAAGCTTGTAACTTTACCTACTACGAAATACCGCGTGAATACCTCATAGTAATTAATAAGTCAACATATAATAGATAGTAAAATAAAACATTCACGATGAGAGTCTGATCCCATATGGTTGGACCATATGGTGCTGCTTTTTGACTCTAGGGCCAAAACACAATTACAAAGACGTCGTGTCGCATCATAAGTCATAAAGTAGCTACATCATGATATGTAATAGCTTTATTTTGAAAAAAAAAAAACAAACTCGTACGAACTCGAACAACAACAACTGCGTTGTTATGTTACAGACACTTTACAAAAAGGCGTCAAATAGTGAAGCGACACAATAACTGGTATCACCATCAGTAAACAAACAAGTGCACATAGACAACCGCAAAGCTGCGGTCAACCAGCAGTCGACGACCGAGGTAATCAATACCACAGTATAAACATAGCTAAAGCAGTAAAGAAACTACGAACAAACGTTCGAAACGTCGCACTCACACAGACGCACGTCTTAACCATTCGTCTCCACGCGACACCGCTACTGACAGCACTGCCATGTCCGCTTATGCGTGGGCTACACGGTTTCAAACAACGGTTTAAAACAAGCCAACCAAATTTCGCCCTTGGCAGATATCAAACAAATGGGCTTGTTTCAAACCGTGTAGCAGCTCGCTTCTACCAAGGTCACTTGGTTTAAAACCGTGGTTTAAAACCATGTAGCACGCGCATTAGGGGTCATTGCGGCGTGTGTCTGTGTGAGTTCGACGTTTCGAACGTTTGTTCGTAATTTCTTTACTGCTTTAGCTATATTTATATTGTGTCGATCTATGTTACTTCAGCACAAGTGATAAACTTATACTGGCTAAACAATAGGCAAGAGGACAAATAAGTACTTAATACAGATAAATTATTTTTACATTTACCACTAAGTGCAGCCCTCACAGTCTCACAGATACGTGGATATATAAAATGAAATTTAAATTATTGAAAATTGTCAAGTAAATAATAGCAATACAGCCCGATTCTTGTCACCAATCTCGATATATTTCATGGGGTCTATATTGAAACGCATAATATATTTTTATTTACGTTCGATGAAAGGTGTTTCGATAAAGTGATGTAATAACGCGCATAACTGGCAAAATAGTTCCTTGAAAAGAAACTATCATTCAGTCATTTATTATTCAACGCGGTTTTCTGAAATACAACGAATTTTGTTGCAATCATCAATGCTCAATGTCATCGCACAAAAGCGAAGGCCGTGGCTGTCATCATTTTACTGATTTCATGGTACGAGTTTTACGGTGGTTTATATTATCATTAAATGTCTCTTAAACTGCTGCTGTGTTATACCTGTAACGTAATATAAATAAGGCATAGTATGTTGTTAAGCAAAATAAATACATTCAAATCTTTCAGACAGGTACCTACACCATTTTGATCATGATTGATCATGATTTCAATGTATGATTATCATTCAAAAACCATTTCGAAGAATATAAGCCTTCGTAATGATTGAAGAATATTCATTCAACCAGAATCAGATGTATGGAATAGTTTTGCTTTTATGCTTTCTTACCTACTAGCGACCCGCCCTCGCTTTGCTCCGGGTTCTATTAAGATATAAGATATTTATTCAGTAAGTAGGCCGCACGGGCACTTTCACACGTCAAAATCTACCAGCGCTTCCCAAGAGGAGACCACTGCTGAGAAGAAGCGCCGCAAGAAACTCAACAGTTAGTCATTTTTTAAATGAAAATATAACAATGTCACTACTTATTCTAACATTATATAAAACTGTAAAAATAATATTAAATATCTGCGTAGTTTTGCAGGAAAACATGTCAGAATGACTACGAAAAAATTTATATATATATCACACAAAACAGTTTTGACATGTCTTCCTACATAAACCGTGTCCCCTAGACAAGATACAGCGTTTACATGATTTTTATGAGGTATGTACGAGTAGTAGGTAAGCTATTGAACATTAAACATTAGTTAATTTTCTGGTTTAGGCCAAGCATTTTTGTCCGTTAGATAGTCCTCGACCCTATAGTACGCCTTTGACATCAACGACTTTTTCAAGTAATTTTTAAGTGCTGGAAGGGGTAACTCTAAAACTACGTCGGGTAATTTATTATAAAAATGAATGCATTGACCTACAAATGATTTATATACTTTACGGACACGAAACTTTTTTATGGCAATTTTATTTTTATTCCTAGTATTTATATTATGTATATCAGAATTTTTAACGAAAGAGTCTAGGTTCTTAATAACATACATAATATTTTCATAAATATATTGGGATGCTATTGTTAAAATATTAATTTGTTTAAAAAGTTCTCTTAATGAATCACGGGAATTTAAGTTATATATAGAGCGAATGGCCCTTTTTTGTAACACAAATATAGTTTGTATGTCAGCTGCTTTTCCCCAAACCAGAATACCGTATGACATAACACTATGAAAATAACTATGATAAACTAAGCGAGCTGTCTCAACATTGGTAAGTTGTCTAATTTTCCTAACGGCGTAAGCGGCCTTACTTAATTTGCCTGCTAGAACTGCTATATGGGGACTCCATTGCAAATTATTGTCTATAGTTATGCCTAAGAAAAGTGCCTTATCTACCATTTCTAAACACTCGCCATTAAGAAAAATACTAGAATTTACCGGTTTAACATTAGGCAAAACGAACCTAACACATTTAGTTTTCTTAGCATACACCTAACACATTATATACATAAACCTTCCGTGTAAAATTATCTATTTGATGGTGAAAACAGCATTAAAATTTGTCGCGTAGTTTGAAAGATGTAAGCGTACATACATACAAAGGGACAAACGGCGACAAGCGACTTTGTTTTATACCACGTAGTGATAGCATTCTTGAACAAAAGTCATCAACGCGTGCGAACCTGGCGAAATATTTACTATAATAATAGGAAAGATAATAGTGACGAAAATTAAAAAAAATGCTTGTTTCTTAAAATGGTCAATTATTTGGGTTCCGTAGCCTAAATGGCAAAAAGGGAACCCTTATATTTTCGTCATGTCCGTCCGTCCGTGCGTCCTACCGTATGTCGCAGGCATTTTACTCAAACTACAAGATGTATATTGATGAAATTTGGAGTAAAGGTGTCTTGTATAAACCGCTACTTAGTTTGGTAGTTAAATAACAAAAATAAATATTTCTAGGAGAGGCACTCCATACATGCTGGTGCACTTTATTTGTATTTGTAGTCATGGCGACGGAACCCTCCATTGAGCTCTTTTTATTTAGCCCGGTTTTTATTTTAACGATGTCCACTAAAACTGGAGTTAACTTTACTAGTTATATTTAAGTAGTTATGTGAGAAAAACATACATTTACTTCCGTATTTATTCTACTAACCAATAACACGTTCAATTCCATATTTAATTCCAGAGCTTATATCTATCCAAAATGTGCTCAAGTTAATGTTCTCTAATCCCGATATCGAAGTTCAAGGTCACATCAGACTTGCCCGTCTATCTGTCTCGAGTAGGTGTCCCGTAATAACCTGTTAATTGAAAGACCTTTACCTTTTTTAATTCTGCGTGTCTTTCATGTACTTAGTAAGAAAAATTGTTTCTTTCTTTCTTTTTTTTCTTTCAAGTTACTCATTTATTGACACTAAACTTGATAGTTTAGTGACAAAATGAAAACGCACTATCAATCAAAATCCATCCGATACACTGACAAAAACGTGAAGTTAAATATACGACGAGGGGACTTCGTTCTATACGCACATAGAGGATTATCTCGACAAGGGCAAAACCAAGTACATTGATACAATTGACATCATCCTGTATCTGTCCCCTGCTTCCTGCCATTCATCGGTACCAAACAACAAAAAGAACCTCACGGCGGAAAAAACAAGGTTCATTTTACTTTAACATAATGTGTGTTGGTAGGTAATAAATCTTCTAAAGGATGTGATTAACTTTTGCGATTTAAATATAGTTTTTATCGTAATATTAGTATATTTTGGTGCTGCCCCATTTTACTGTTTAGGTTTAGATGTTAAGACAGCATCAGAACAAATGTGACGTTTCACTGGTAAAGGTACCTTATGGCCATGACCACAAGGTACCTCTACCTGCGAAACGTCACAAATTACTATTTTCATACCGAATATGTATGTATGTATTGCTTTTATTTTAACTAGGACATTCCCACATATTAACTATCTTTAAATATACCTACGTTACGATACGCTCGACAATTTTAACATATTTTCACTTGGCTACGTCCGGTTATATCACAATAACAATATCCGATGCTAAAGCAAATTAATTAATTTTAAATCTTTAGCCAGTTACATGTTTATTATTGCATCACAGTTTAGCCGACAACACAAGCCAAGTTGATAATTAAATAAATCTCAATTACGGCAGAAAGATGTTTACACTTTTTCACCTTATTCCATTGTAATAAGGTCCAAAAGTGTAAACATCTTTCTGTCCTCGACTGTACCTAATGTCTGGAAACGGTTCGATTCGCTGACTTGTGTTTCACGAATGTATTTGCTAGTTATCCTACGTCAAAACGGATATCCTGATTGTTCTGTGCACAGATATACCTAGTTGAATTTTAGGAGAGTAACATAGCATATGTTTGCCCCGAAAATGAGATTATTCTTTGGAGTAAAACAAGATCTTTTGTAATAAATAATAACTTGTAGGTAACAAATTTTACTGTGGACTGACTGAGACAGATTTTAAAATGACCCAGACTTTCACCACATCAGGGTTAGCTGGAAGAGATCCCATTTAGGGATAAGTTCGCCTTTGTACTTTAAATTTACGATGTCAATGTATTATTTACTTATACTTTTTGTGCAATAAAGAGTTTACATACATACATACTTTGAATGTACTCACTAATAACATGGTTTAGTAGGTTTATACATTATAAGCACAAGCGTTATTAAGCAATTAATAAACAATATTGTTATACAGTTTCCCAATCTCGCCATGCCTTATTTTACATATTTACTTATAGAGTAAATGAAATTGTATTCTATAAATAAATACGTCGAATTCATGTTTATTTAAACCCCACATTATACCACGGAGATAAAAACTGGTACATAACCGATCCCTGGGCTCGGATGGCCGCGCGGAGCGGACGCGGTCCACCGGTCGCGGGTTCACTTACCGACCGTCGCCGCTGTGGGCTGATGGTGCCGCCAATATAACATTAAACCGAACAAAATACTAACTAGTATTGATGTTCTTATAAATCCACTTTAAAAAAACGAGCAACGAAAACGAACTACCCTAAAAAGGGAAATTCGGTGCTCGACCCATGTGTACGTTCAGTATACCAATGAAAATAAATACATTTTATATAATTTTACAAATTATATACAATTTTATTTTTCATAGACCGCTAAAATCATAACCCTTCCTTTTAGCTTTGCCGTAGTCGGGTAAGAAATGTTGAGCGCTTTCGTGCCTTTGATGAACTTTGAACTAAACATAAGATGTAAAGTAATTCAGTAATAGCAAAGTTCAAACAATGTTTTTAATTCCACATTTTTACGATTATATAGGATCCCATTATCCCGTAGTCATAGAAAGAACGTTTTCACCTCACCAGCTCTTAAAAGCCTTCTTTGGCGCACAAAATCTGCGTGCAAAAGTCCACTTTAACCACTAGCGTGGAAAGTAACGGTGGTGAGCGCAGAGGGGGCCGCTGCGCGAGCACCGCCACAACAGATGTGACGCTCGTGCAATTGTTTTTCCAACACCAAGTGTTTTTCTCGCTACAATGAGGTGAAAAATTGTGTTTTTCACGGCAGCGAAGTTATTTGGGTGTCGAGACCTTGAATCTCGCGTTACGCTCAGGATTCTATTTTTTAACCACTCGCTAGGCTCGTGGTTCAATTTTAGAATCCTGAGCGTAACGAGGGAATCAATACTGGCTCTCGCGTCAAATAACAACTTTGCAGCCTTGCATAAATAATAACTATTATAGTTTCGCCATGTTTAGTCTGTCCATCCATCTGTATAGCATGCACAGTCGTTATAGTCACGTATAGACTTGATCATATCAAGAAAATGGACGTGTGAATGCTATGTCGCAAAGTAAACTATGTCACCTAGTAAAATTTTAACAATTACTAGCATACAAGCAAACTTAACCGACCGAACCGCATCCAAAATAGTAACTATTCGAAATTGATGATGGTGATGATTTCAATTAATACTGATGACGGTCAAATTCTCTTCTATATCCACCTTTGAAGTCCAATCTAAATATTGGTGAAAGAATTTTTGAAATCGGATTAATAGTTTCGGAGATTACCTCCTACATCCAAACTTACAAATTTTACCTCCATACTACTTAATGTAGAAGTAGATTTTTGGAATCAGACATTTCGCAAAAGAGACGTGTTGCGAAAAAGACATACCTACATATTGTGAAGGATTGTTATGCGTATTGCGCCCCAACTTGAATTATTAGGGTGCGTTTTTAGTGTGTTCCGGTGAGGAGCGAAAACGACACAAGTTGTTCAACACACATGCACGCAGATTGATCGAACTTATTACTTATACTTATACGGTACTAGCGACCCGCCCTCGCTTCGCTCCGGGTACTATTATATATATAAATCTTTCGTAAAAATTATGTAACTGACAGTGAAAACCGCATTAAAATCCGTTTCTTAGTTTGAAAGATCTAAGCGTAAATACAAAGGGACAGACGGCGGGAAGTGACTTTGTTTTATACCAGTAGTGATGTTGAATTAGATGGCATTTTAGGATGGCAAGTTGTAAATTGTAGCGTTATTGCCCCAGTGGTTAAACTAGCCACTACCGCGCTTTATCACGCCAAACTGTCGTGTAGCAATTATATAACTGTTTTAGCATGTGCAGCGACAAATGAGGTTCTTAATTAGCAGTTAGCAGTAGCACATGGCGCGGAAGCGAAGGTGTCAATTTCATTTCCATTTTAAATTTATTGCGCAATATGTTAATTACAGTGGTTCTTTTTTGTTAGCGGGTTCTCTAATACCTACGTTTTAAATTAAATTTGACGCTTAGTTACTTTGGCCAAATAAGTCAAAAGGTCAATATCGTTTTGTATCAGCGAGCCTAACATGCATCACAGCACTAAAGTGACAGCACGAATAAAAAGTTGCTAGAGTAATTAAATATCATGCTTAGACCTCCAGTCAAAAATGCTAGGTGTGCACAGGCTCTTAATAGATTTGAAAGATTTATTTAATACCGGATAAAATCGCCTAGTATTAAAAGGTAATAAAAGTCTGCGGACGAGACACTTTTGTTTTAAACCATAAACCCAACAATTGGCGTAGAACAGAAAAGTGGCAATTACTCCACCGACAAGAGCCTAGCTCTTGAGTACAATGATGATGCTGATGGATGATAAAAATTGCGAGCATAGAAATAAGCATTGCACATATTTCTTTTTGTTATAACAGAAATAATAACAGCAAGCATTGCGGAATGCGTGTCATCTCCCCACACGCCTGTGGTTTGGCTCAAATCCGCCACGTTTTGCCTTATTATTTCGTTGAATAATTCGGTATCAGGAAGTCACACGCTGCCATTAAATTAGAATTAACGTAATTCAATTAGTTACATAAGCGGATATAATTCAATTAAAATTTTGTAAAGGTCACTGCAGCGTTCAACTAGCACTTCCAAAGAAAAGTTAGTATTCAAGGTAATGGCACTTGAAATTTCATCGGAGAGGCAACCGGATGGCGAATGGTAAGTGGGTCTTGAAATAATACTGAACGAAAATTTGACACATGTCATTTGATAAATGTCAAATTTTAAGTCAAGTATCCTCTATCCGCGGTTTGAAATTGACATAAGTGAACTGGCATTTTATGATGGCTATGATGTATGGTCAATACATAATTAGCCTATGCTTGTGTAATTGTAAGATCTTTTAAACAGGACAGTTTTATTTAATTGTGCACATTTTCTGCTCATTTACTTGGTACAAATGTAATCTTTCTACTTGTTAACTTAAAGTTGTCTGAACTGATTAAACGATCGATATTAATTTACTTGTTTGTATGTAACCGTAACCGCATTAGGTACGACTGGCTCCAACGATGTCGATAAAACATCTAGTTAGTTAGTAGGTAGGTATTAAAGGGTTCTTCGGGGGTGAAAAATCGATAAAGCTAGAGCCTTGCTAGAGCTCTCATCTTCAGAAAGCGCGTTTTAAATCCGAGCGAACGTTCGGTCAATTTATTTACTCGTAAATCTTATTTTCACACGCAGTGTGACCAAAAAGAGTAGAAAATAATGCGGCCAACACTGTCTTCGTCAAAATCGCTTTCGTATGGCAGCTCTCAAGCAGTTTTATAGAGAAAAATTAAGGGTTGCCGGTAAAAAAAAATTAGTCCCGATTCTACACATTCTGCGGACCATTATCCTGTGTTTATCGATGTGATACGTGGAATAAACTTTTATCACTTTCTGACTAGCTAAGTGTGAAAGTGACAGATGCTTTATCCACGTTTATCCACCGTGATAAAGACGACCATAATACGAATTCTGGTCTGTACAGGAATACTCATTTCGAACGTTCGGATGCAACATCCCTTTCACTCGTCATTTGTGATTAAATCGTTGGAAAGGGAAGGAGCTAACGTACTTTCGAACTTCGATTTTAGAAGTAGCCCCCCAGCATGTTACCTTGGAACTTCTTTCATATCCAACCTTACGGTAAGAAAAGCTCAAGGTCAAAAACTTTCTCGGTCATCATAAAAAATCTTTTTATACGACGTGACGCCTGTCACCTGGGTTTGACTGGTTTTTGAGTTTAGACAATCTAAATTTCTGGTTTATTAAAAAAAATACCGAAGTAAAAATGAGGCATTCGATTCTCTTGCGGAATATCCAGGTTGGTATAGTAACAAAATATGTTTAGTGTAGATATTTTCGCAGTGACGGAAGGATTTTGTAGAATCGAAAGATCGAAACAACTGCGCAAGGGCCGAGCTGATCGTTTGTAACGATAAACGCTTCCTGCGCCGATTAAACTCGTTATTAATTTCTTCACCGTTTAGTGCGCATTGTTCCCTTGCGTCCGGAAAACGTAAACATGTATTGAAACGCGGGCATATCTGATAAACTGCGAAATAAGATCTTACGAAGTTCACCTTATGACCCTTATATACACACGCTATAGATACGTATATTTTGAAATGTTAGAAGGAACCTTCACGTGGATATTGGGTTCGAATTCGGCAAAGGCAAGTTTGTTTATGATGAGCATAAACATTTTGTAGGTACATATGAGTTATGGATGTTTCATATCTATAAGTATACATTAAATAAATCAGAAGACAACCTTACACTAATTTTTTTAGTCCCAAATTTACGCTTGGACTATGGGTGCTATAAACCGATAAACATGCTTAAACAGAGAAATTATCCAAGTGCAACATCTAAGACTCAAAAGTCTCAAAACGTATACCTAGTTTAATTTTGGTAGATCTGTAGCTTGTAAGTATGTACCTAAATAAATAAGTGGTAAGTAAGGAGGTTGACTTATTACATTTTTATTATGACTTCTTTGAACAATGTTTGTCAATTGTTGTTTTCACTGATCTGCGTTGTAAATGACTGTTTGTGTTCTATTAAATAAATAAATAAATCACTCAAATGTCCTTACCGGGATTCGCACCCAGAACCGTTAGCTTCGTAGGCGCTAACAAGTAGGCCAACCGCAAGGCTTTATATGTTTTAATCCTAGTTTGGGGCATGATCATTTGTCTATATTGTGATTGTGTATTGCGTGTAAGATAGTGTCAAAATATGATTGTTTATATCAAAGCGTCGAGGGTACCAATAATACACACGTATATCCCTATAAGTTAATGTTACCCTGCTTATAAGAGATGCTAACATGTCCCTCATTCCCCAGTTACCTGCGAGGGGTGTCGATCTTCTTCAGGACTCAGAAGGTCACCGACAGAGGAGGCCTTGGACTGGTACGCGAGATGCCTCCGGGTGTTTAAGACATACGATAGCTCATCAAGGTATCGCAGGGTCAGATTCGCCATTTTGCACAGCACAAACACTCAACACTTCACGTAAACAATTCGAGGCGGCGATGGGCGCAGGGGCGTGCGGTCGCATCCATAGTTGGAGCGAGACTGTGTGTCGTGTCACTGCGGTATGAGCGGGCGGCATAGAGTATTTTGAAAGAGATAGGACGCTTAATTTGATGCAGATTTTGCCTAAATCGTATTGATTACGCGTACGTATGGTCTTTTTATGCGTCGTAATTGGGTTAAATATGTGGTCTGCCATCGTAAGGTTGAATTCGGTTTGTACAAAAAAACAATAAGGTTGATTGTATGCGTCTGTCAATTTGAAGAGTCGACTTCAACGATTTATTTATTTATTATATAGGAAATTGTGTCAGAATTGAAAGACCACTCATTTGGGCGACTGTATAGTTCTAAGTTAGCTTTTTGGTGTCAAAATGTATGGCCACCATCGAAGTTTCAGAATTTACCGGGACATATTGAGACACTACAAACTCTAGTTCTGATGTAAGGTTCGGATTAAAAACATAATGGTATTGCAGTATCTATAGGCTATTTAAGGTAATAAATAACTTATCTTCTGGCTGGACGTAGTTACTTTGCCACCAAATTGTATAAAAAATCTAGTGTATAACTCAACAGTACCATGTACACCTTTAAGACGCACTACTATAACATTCAAAGTTACTATATCTCGGCATTGATGCACCAACGATCAATTTTAGCCCTAACATAATTTAATAATTTGATTTGTGACTTTCCAAATCGCTATATAGCCAACGGATCCAAAACCGCCAGTAACAAACAGCACCGGCCACCTCTCCGAGGCTTACCCGTTATCTGCCTACTTCCATATCTGCGAATTAGTTCCTCTGTGCATTGCATCTGCACTGTACGAGGCTTGCAACCGGTCCGCTTCCTAGCTGTTACGTAAACAAAATGCCGAGACACTGTTGCGAGTGTTGCGAGTTGAGACGTTAGCAATTGTAATGTATAATCTAGATCGCCAAACTAACAATCGGATTTGATGTATGTATGTAAACTCTTTATTGCACAAAAAAAATTAGCAAATCTGTACATAGGATTAACATTAACATTTTGATCGTTTTAACCCCAAAAAAACCGGTCAAGTGCGAGTCGGACTCGCGCACTGAGGGTTTCGTATTTAAGTCCGTACTTCAAAAATATACCTTTTTACGTACTTGAATTGTATGCAATAAGTTCCATTTCGATTTGCCTAAATTTTAGTACAGATCTTTAAAATTTTTGTCGATTTCTCGAAAACTATAAATTTTGATCACTTCGTTTTATTTTTTCCGTAAAATATAAGTAATTTTTTATTAAAATAAAAAATTCAGATTTTTCGGTTTAAAAATTAAATTATGATTACAAATCAAAAGGTACGTCACGGAAAATTATAAAAAAAAATGTTTGGAAATGTGCGGATTGAGCCCTTTCATATGTATGGCACCCTACTTGCTATAATCAAATCACTTTCATTTTTCAACCCCCTATTCTACACCCCTTTTCAATTATTTATAAAATTAATTTCATATTTTTTTACTAAAAACAGATGCAATGCAGGCAAGCAAGTTATAAAAATATGCCAAATTTCAAGCTTGTGTAGTTGCTGAGAAAAACTACTGTGACATACAGACAGACAGACGAAGTCTCACAAGGGTTCCTTTTTTACCATTTTGGTACAGAACCCTAAAAATGAGGGGTTGACTCTATTGCCTGTCTGTCTATGGCATTACGGCGCCTACACAAGGTGTTTTTTTTTTGTTTAATCTTGGTGGTTCTAAGATTAAAATTGATTAGGCCATTTATAAGAGGTTTTAAAATTTTGAAGTTAAGTTTTTTATTATTATGTCTACCTACCCAATCAAATTTAATGGGGTAATGAAAGCGATTATCATGTATAATTGCAAGATTACCTATTGTATAACTTTATTAGTTGACAAGAGTTTTACCTACTCGGTGCATGATTAGTTTATGAGTTTGAGCTCTTCACTTTCCAACAAACTAACAAACTGGGTAACAGTTTGGCAAGCATTCGATTAAATTATAACCTTAAAAATTATGTACCTTTGTATGTATAATTATGTACTTTTAAAAATATATACATGTATAAAATATTCATGACTCAGGGGCAAGCGTTTGTGCTCATCACAAAAAGAATGCTTGACGGGATTAGAACACACGACCCTCTGCAGAATACCGGCTGAACTAGGGTGATGGCACCAATGATGGACACATGATTCTTATTTTGAAGAAGATAAGGGTTATTTTTTTGCAGGAATCAATTTATTACCGTATGATCTTTGAATTAAATCTTAAGTGTCCATTATTGGTGCCTGTCAGCTTAAAGTGTCCAACACTGGTGCCAGCATCCTACTACAGAACAAACGAGTATAATTCATCGATTCCCATAATAAATGAACCCAATATTAATTGCTTGGTACTGCAATGAACAAAGGCAGATTACTATCTTAATAAAGAACACCCCATACTGCTCGCATTGTTTCCATACACTTTCACCGCGCGCGCGCATTAATTAAAATCTATCGTTATGATTGCGTCACTTGCGTAACTTTAGAACACCATGTACGCGGGACGTTGGACACACTGTACGTGGAACATTTGTGAACACCATGTATAGACTCAAAGTATAGAAAGTGTTCGAACACTTATTGAATGTAGGTAGTTAGTATATACAGTGATTAGGACATTAGGACAACGTACGTCACCTAATATAATCTACTACAGTTATCTATATTTATATAAAATATCTATACTTATCTAAAACCTATACTTATATAAATTTTCTCGTAGTCATTCTGACATGTTTTCCTGCAAAACTACGCAGATATTTAATATTATGTTTACAGTTTTATATAATGCTAGAATAAGTAGTGACATTGTTGTATTTTTATTTAAAAAATGACTAACTGTTGAGTTTCTTGCGGCGCTTCTTCTCAGCAGTGGTCTCCTCTTGGGAAGCGCTGGTAGATTTTGACGTGTAAAAGTGCCCGTGCGACCTACTTACTGAATAAATATCTTTTATCTTTTTTTTTTTACCATAAAACAATTTTTACTCAGTCTCTCTACACCTTTACTACTATTACAGCTACTATAAAATTGTAAGTTATTTACCGAAAATCTAGTAAAATTCTTTTCAAAATAATTCCAGACATTTAAGTGATTCGTAATTTTATGTTTGAAAACTCGTGAATTGTGCGTTTTTGATCTAACTACGGCTAGCAGGTGTGAGTGTGTATTATCAAGATAAGCGATACGTTACGACATCGTCAATCATCTCGTTCGTTATCGTCCGGTCGGTATCAACAATCGATTATAGTAATAGTGATAGTGATCGTGTCCAAGTTACGTAAAGCATGGTTTCTGTAACGGACCCATTGGGTTCAATGACAACACAGCTCGTAACAGCGTGCAATACTTTACTAAGTATGCTTTGTAATGAGATGATCGTTTTGTTATGTAAAATGATCAATGATTTAGCGTAGATTTATTCGTTACATTTATTGAGTATCAAATTGAATTAACGTAACTAATATAAACATCCCGTATATACATGTATCGAGATGTGCCGTTCTCGGAAACTTTCCTCATTTTGTATGGGATATATTCCCGGTCGAGAATGTTCTCCATACAAAATGAGGGAAGTTTCCGAAAGTGTCCGAGAACGTCACATCTAATCTAATCCTACCGCAAAGCACAGGATATTGTTTTTGGCATTGACGTTAAAATTTGTTTGACCTAAAACCAAAAGACATCAACGGGCGCAATTTTGCAAAATATTTACTATGAAGGGTAAAATAATTAAAGTCGGATGAGAGTCAGTCAGAATACGTAGGTACCTAATTAATTTCTTAAAATGGTCTATTATTAGGTAAATACTTTATAATAAAAACATGAGTTTAAATCACGACTAGGATTCGCTCTTTCCCATATTTAACTCCAAATAAATAGATTTTCGTTTTATCCTTATTTAAAACATGTTCATATAAATATTTAACTGTAATCTTACACAATACATTAAATTGAATATCCATTATTAACTATACTAAGAAACTAGGTCGCGTATCTTTGTATCAATCACAGCAATCGTAAAACTAAAAATTGAGCAACTTCTTCTAAGTAATGGAGACGTTACTTTACCGTAATTACATTAACCATATTTGTGTCTGTATGTCCGTTCAAATAACAGAAATACTCTTGTTGCCTTGTTGCTATATTATCCATAAAATATAGAATGGGGTTATTGATAAAGCACAGGAAAATACATTTTTTCCGATCATATTTTTGTGGTTGCTCGATGCGGATGGACATTCAATTTACTTTAGGTAAGTATACATATTTCTGCCTTGTTTGTTCATTATCCCGTTTTATGTCTGCGATCCTATTATGGCCATGTTTATCATGTGGATAAAACCTGTCACTTTTTGACCAGTATGTAAGTGCGAGAGTGACGGATGCTTTATCCACCCTTATCCACCACGATAAAGGCGACCGTATTGGACAAATACCTACCTTTTGAATATATATATTGGATATATATACTGTATACTATATATACTGTATACTGTATATATATATATATATATATATATATATATATATATATATATATATATATATATATATATATATATATATATATATATATATATATACAGTAAACACGGGGTACTTTAGCCCTGGAGGGTAACATTGTCCGCCCCTATATTTCAAGCTTTTATTTGAATATTTTAAAATTGTAAGTAACAATTACTTTCTTTAGAATATGCAGTGAAAGTCTGTATAATCTATTTTGTTAGAAATAAAAAAAGTAATGTGTTTTTTTTGGGTGGGCAATGTTACCCCCAGAGCTAAAGTAACCCGTGTTTACGGTATTCAAAAAGTGGGGCATGCTCACGCAATTAAATTTTCTATTAAACTTTCCGTTGTGCGACGATAATTAGCCATACGATTGTAAGGGTACTTATCGTCGCACAACGGAACTTTTTTCGCCTTCGTTGCTTGTAACTACACTTAACTATTTGCTGAATTTTGCTGATTGGGTCCAACTTTTTGAACCTTACCCTTATACCTATTATTACTAGAAATTAATGACACAAGGCCAATACAAACAATTATCTATCACAATTAAAATGTACGAGTAAATTCACGCACCCAAACTAGTGTTTGAAACATTAATAAAGAGTTTGCATTCTGTAATTGAGATGTTGCCTTATTCTTTTCATTCTGTTCTTATGCGTATTATACTGTCGGCCTTTACGAAATATGTGCAATTAATTAATTTTACTAATCCAATAAATAGTTGTTGAGTAAGAGACGAGGGTTTTAAGTATATTTGAATATATTTATTAGTTCGCTGGTTTCAGCAGCTATTGGGTAAGGTTTTAATTACATTTTATTATTTGAAAATCCACGTTGATTACCTAAAATGTTAGGCAAGATTTTTTTAACTTATGTATCGTAGTTCATCATGATTATTGACTCATGGTAAGTATTTATATTAAACCTGTAGTTCCTGGGTAAATTTCCGGGCGTTTCAACCGCCTTCATTAGTGTCTTCAATCTCTCTCTTTATTTAAGAGCCAAGCTCTTGTCGGTGGAGTAATCGCCAAATGTTCCGGTCTTCTGTCAACTGCTTGACTTTCTGGTACGACACGACTTTAGCCTTCTCTTTTATTTGCTCAAAGTAATTTCTCCTTGGTCTTCCCCTGCCTCTTCTTCCTTCTATCTTTCCTCCTATGATGTTTTTAAGGAAAAGGTCGTGTCGTAGCACGGGTCCTATAATGATTCGTCTTCTATTTTCTATTGTTGACAGCAAATTCCTCTTTTTTTTTATTCTCTTCAGCACTTGTTCATTCGATATCCTTTCTGTCCAACTTATCCCCTCCATTCTTCTCCAGCACCATATTTCAAAAGCCTCTAATCTCTCTCTATCTCTTTGTATCAGTGTCCACGTTCCACTAGCGTATAAGGCTATGCTCCAGATGTACGATTTAATTAAATGTTTTTTAATGCCAAAATGTGTTTTTTATTGTTAAAAGCTTGTTTGGCTATTGCAATTCTTGTGATGATATCTGGGCTGCATCTAGAGTTACTGTTAATTATACTTCCGAGATATTTAAAATTTTGGGCTTGGTCTAATACAATGTTATTTATTTTGATGGGTCTACTATTATTTGTGTT
Source organism: Tortrix viridana (assembly GCA_963241965.1). Classification (NCBI taxonomy): domain Eukaryota; kingdom Metazoa; phylum Arthropoda; class Insecta; order Lepidoptera; family Tortricidae; genus Tortrix; species Tortrix viridana. The sequence goes on along the minus strand of OY725191.1, from coordinate 5,056,902 downwards.
CGATTTTGAAGCAGGTAGGATTTTAGTTTTACTGACATAATTTTTTAGATCTGAGTCCTTAAGTATTGTGTCATCAATATATTGACGAAATCAATAACACTACAGCAACTTCTGATGTAAAAAGAAGCAGAACCGGGGGTACACCATCAGTTTCTATCAGCATCAGAAGTTGCTGTAGTGTCATGGAGTCCTTCAATATATTGAAGACGGGTAATTCCTGGACCTCAGGGTTGACAATGCGCTTTTAAATCATCGGTGATTGTGCAATACCGCGTACAAAATGTATCTAACTGACTTATCTATTGCTGCGTACTGACTTATCTATTGCTGCGAGCTTAGCATGCATATGCACGAGATAAAATTTGACAGGTGCTAGGGAAATGATCTATTCCATATTCAAAGTTAAGACTTAAAAAGTCGTTTATGATTCTTCGTCACACAGATAGTTCTTATCCTGGATTAACACACCTACTTGTTAACCTGGAAAATTTTAATGGTTGTTCTCGAGGGAAAAGCGATGATCTAGTTAATAATACAACTCATAGTAAATAATACAAGTTCAATAAGAATTCGATACTTCCGCCATCGTTCTTTATCAGCATTTCGGCTACAATTAATTTACCGGTATTCGGAATTTGGTCTTACGCCTTCCTAATTGGGTTGATATTGATTCGGTGCGTTACGTAATGCGGGCTCGGTAAATACTAAACAGCGGATGTGACCGTTGAGGTAGTTATCAAGTTACTTATACGTAGGTTAGTTTAATATAAAGGATCTGTATATCAAAAGCGAGAACGAAGCCCAATTTTGGTTATATAAAAGAGAAAAATATTTGTACAAAAGTAGGCATAAAAATAAGAACCATTATGGACACACGTTAACATAAAATTACAGGTGGCAGATAAAATTAAGCAGTAGGTAAAATAAAAACAAAATAACAGTACAGTCAGCATCAAATACGAGCAGTGAAAGTAGCCAAATATATCGCAACACATCTTTATTACTATAGGAATAAGGATGCGTTGCGAAAAATAGTCTATACTCAGCTTGTGTCACAAGATTGGAAAACCATGTGACGCTGATCAGTACAGCCATCAGAAGTACCTAGTCATTATAAATATTTAATTTTTATCTTTTGTCCGCGGTCTCGTCCGCGTAGAAGTATCAAATCAAGTTTCCGATGAAGAAGCGAAAAATGATTTCTCCGCGGGCGAACTCGCGGGCAAGAGCTAGTTTTTAATATATCACACGTCAAAATTAAGTTTATTCGCCAGTTGGTTTTATGGGTATAAATAGATAGCTGATAATAGTGATAATATTGCAAAAAATGAACAGTCAGCTAAAGAGCTTGTCTCAATATATCGAGCATGTTCACGAATTTTTTTATCGCATTTCTTAACAAGATATATGAAAATACGAAAACGTTTCATTCGTGTACTCTATGACGTAGATTATGCCGAAAAAATAACAACTTTTCTCATCGACTGTACCGAACCTGCCAGGTTGCGCATTGGCAGACCAAAGTTTTGTGGGTCTAATAGGTCACTCCTCTCGCTACAAAGTGGCATATTTCGTGTACTCCATGACGTAGGATAACTTACGGTCCCCTCAAAGTCTAAAGCGGCTACCACACGCGCAAGCTTCACCACAGTTTTGCCTGCGCAAGCCAAAACTGAACACTTCGTGTCTATAGAGTTTTACCAACCACACGCTCCGTGTTCCGTGTACAAACCGGCCTGCGCAGGCAAAACTGTGGTGAAGCTTGCGCGTGTGGTAGCCGCTTAATAGGACTCTGGTGTAGTTTTGGCCTGTATCGAAATTATATGAGTTAAAAACTCCCACGTCGTTAACTTTTAAGAACAGAAGGGACATTGTTGAACCTAAATCTGTGTATGACCCAAACAAATCTTTAATGGCGCTTATATCTTGGTTATTTTTATAGTTATTCGAAAAATAACAGTTCTCTACTGTTGGTTACCTGAATGAAATTTTAATAAAGCAAAAAAGTAATTCATGCATATTCCCGATTATTTTAAATAGATACGTATTTACATCAAACCATACACGCCCACACACCATAGACAACACGCTGTGTTGATGTTACAAACACAAAGAAAGAAAGCCCGAAATACTGGGTCATCTCCCCATACTTGACGACTTAACGCGGTTGTCCAAAGTAACGGTTAAATGACCGAAAATGCAGCGACCTGTCGATGCCCATAAAGTACCTTTGCCATTGTTGATTTATCAATTTCTAGAAATCGTTATTCTTATGCTGACAGATATATTCAGAAAAGGCAAGATAACCGTCTGCAGAAACAGATTAAGATGGAATAACTATGCTTTAAATATTTTTAAATAAAATCTAGTGTTAATTTTTCTAGGTGTATATTCATTATATTTTATTGAAAGTGTTGGTATTAACGTAAATATAAACAGGTAACAATTAAATAAGTATCGTATTTTGCGAGCCCTAGCCAAGACGACGCTCGCTTGACCTATACGGTTTTAAACCACAGTTTAAAACAGGCGGTTTAAAACCGTTTAGACAGTAGCTTTAAACCAAAATTCGTGTAACCTTTAACCGCCCTTGGCAGACAGGCGTGCGCTTCAAACAAATGAGCTTTTTTGAAACCGTGTAGCCGCTTGCTTCTACCAAGGTCACCTTGATTTAAAACCGTGTAGACAGCGGTATTAAACCAAACTTCGTATGACCTTTAAAGGCCCTTGCTAGACAGGCGTGCCCTTCAAACAAACGGGTTTGTTCAAAACCGTGTAGCAGCTCGCTTCTACGTCAGCTTTTACGTCAATCCTATACATTTTCTTTGATTTCGAAATCGTTAAGTTATCGTAACGCATCTTGGCCGGCTAGGGCTCCTGTAAACCAGAGCCCATTCAAGTGCGCAAAATTAAATACCTAAGGCTTCTCACTTACGGAAACAGCTGATTACGTGTTCACTGATTAGGTGATTAGTCCGGGTGATTTATTTGTAAAATAGATAAAACATATTTTAAAGCAAAGTCCCACTTCTAAATACTGACCTCTTGTTATTATGAGGTTCTGGGTCTTCAAGTACCTTCTCAACGCGTACACGTGTCGATTTGAGTCATCACACTCATCACATGACATATATATAGGTATATTTTATACTTAATGAATGATGTCTCAAATCTCAAGTGATGGTACTATACGCGAATTGAAATTTAAAGTATCGATATAACATTTTAATTTTTGCTCTGAGGCACTTTATTTTACACACACATTAAGAAGATTGTGAGGTGACGGCTTTCCATACAAACGGTGATAACGTTTTCCACCCCCCAAATGCTAACCGATTTCGGCCAATTTTTGATACGGAGTCAGTCCGAACAAAAGCTATGACCGTACGTTTCGTTTTTTTTTTTCAATATTATTAATAAATTTCGATTTATTTCCATTTTATTGTTTTCATACAAAAGTAATTTCGGTCAAAATCTCTCTATAACTAATCAATATATTAAAAAACGAAACGTACGGACATAGTTTTTGTTCCGACTGACCACATATCCATAATTGGTCGAGTTCGGTTAACGTTTAGGGGGTGGAAAACGTTATCGCGGTTTGTATGAAAAGGCTAGATTTTGCGGTTGGTTCACAGTCCTCTTGAGTATTTATTATACTTGTAACAAGGCTCATGGTCATGGCCCCTGATGACGCCCGTGGATCCGCGCTTAGACAGAGACAGCTATATTGTGAAAAAAAAAATTACCGACATTCAATCTTACGGCGACCGAAACGTGTACGTCAAAATTGATCTAAATATTTATTGTTGGTAGTACTCGTATAGTAAACGAGTCGTCTGTCATCGTATTGGGCGTGGTTAGTTTCGTTAGCGCTTGTCTAAAGCACAGTATAAATATAGCTAAAGCAGTAAAGAAACTCGAACAAACGTTCTAAACGTCGCACTCACACAGACGCACGTCTCATCGAGACCCCTAATCGGACATGGCGGCATCACTGGCGGGTGTCGCGTCGAGACGAATGATTGAGACGTGCGTGTGCGTGTGACGTTTCGAACGTTTGTTCGTAGTTTCTTTACTACTTCAGCTATATTTATACTGTGTCTAAAGACACGTGCACACAATGCACCGGACACACGTGGCAGGATAATAAACGAACATGCGGCGTACGCGTCTATGTCTGCGAGACGTAACGTCGCACCTTGGAATAATACTTCCTGAGTTATTAGCTTTATAGATCAACTAGCTTTTGCTCGCGGCTCCGTCTGCGTGGAAGCAATTTTTCGCTATTTTCTCGGGAAGTATCCTATGTCCGTTTTCGGGCTAGTAAATCTCTGTACAACACTTCACGTCCATCTTACTTTTATTTCTGTTAACGAATTGGGAGACCATAATTTCACCATGTCTAGGTATATTTATTTTAGTCATGAAAAAACCGAGGAATAGACTTACTGGTTCAACCCACGTTCAACTGTCACATTTTTTTAATGTAATTTTTTTGACGTTTCTTAAAATTCTTTAGGGTTTGTAATAGTAACCAAAATACATCAACGGGCACATAATGTGAAAAAATTAAATGATTGTAACGAAATGTTCCATTCTTAATTATTTTTTAATATAAGTGCTGGTATTTTGTATTTTGGGACATCCCGCCTTGCGTTTGCATACATCATATAAAAATATGACAATCTCAACTGATACTGAATTTTGACAATATTTTTTCAACGTATGCGCAGTAGTAGTTCTTTATAAATCATTATTGTTAGCTTTACCACTATACCTACATTCCTTTAAGTGATTTACTTATACCACGGTTCAATCAGCTCAAATATGAAATAATGCAAATACCGGCGTGAAAGTAAGAGCGCCGTCGTGGCCGCCGCCGGCGCCGGTCACGAATGCCACTCACGCGCAGGGCGAGCCCATCGGCGTAGATCATGAACGCAGGGCGTAGTACGTCGTACAGAGCAATATATGTTCAAAAAACGTCCGAGTGCATACTTTTCTTGTAAGTTTAAAGTGTGTGCCTATCTGTGTATCTGTGTGTCTGTAGCACCGTAAGTCTTTAAATACCGACGTTGTCAACCTGAGGTCGTATTATAAGCTTCAGGCAGTGAAAGGGACTATTATAACTCCTATAGCTATATCCCTTTCTGTGACTGGAACTTTGCAAGTTATAAGAGCTCATAATTCGACCTCTGAGGACTGTGATGGATTAGTCAAGAAGTCAGGGTAAGATGGCGGTAGCAATCCGGATGAAACCGGCATAAGGTCATATACCAACACTCAGCTTGTACCTATTTCATACTAGCGCTCCGCCCTCGCTCGCTTAAAAATAAGTTGAAACATAAACTTTGAAATATATTAAAGCCTACACTTCTGGATAATGTAGCTTTCTAATGGTGAAATAAATATTAAAACCGATTTAGTAGTGAATTTACCGATTACAAACAAAACAATTCTTCCCTTTATCTTAATATTAGTATAGATAGTAGGTAGGTACCTGTACACAAAATTAACCTGGTCGGTATAGATTTTTGGATCTTCGTTAATATTTGATTAATGATCGAGGCGTATGGCAATAAAAGTTTACGTATTATCGAATTGTAACTGTTAAATCGCTTTTAACATCGTCCAAACTCGATAGATGTCAGCACCGTGTCGCAACCTATTGTCTATTCGCGTCTCAACGGGGACGCGGGTCACGCGGGCCCAGCACTGAACTAATACATTGTCTATCTTTGAATGGGTTATACAAACTGGTATGTTTTATTTGGATGCAAATATCCATGATTGCCTTAGCTCAATCGACTTCAAAATATTTTACTCGACAGAGGGCGCTGAATCTTTTCTCTTTCTTCCATTTTAGGTACACCTCTTGTGACTTTTTTAATATTTATTTCAAAGACCAATTTTCTTACAAAATGTTACCCACGCCAAACTATTTAACAGTTGAACTCTTTTTACTTATTTACTCTCTTAGGATAATGAAACTACGTACGTAGTAATTTTTAATTTGATTTAAAAATCTATCCTTTCATAGCCTATTAACCTAAAGTCTATCTACGATTCTTCCCAAAGTGAGATGATACTTTACTGTCAGAATTTATCGCTCTGTATTAAGGTCGTTTGTTCTGGTATTTAAACTTCGCAAGGCCGCACGAAAGTTCCGAATGTTTCTTACGCCATTTTAATTTTATCCGCCATTACTGTATCAAACTTTCACCTTCATGCCCAGAGTGTTTACAATACTAGAAGATGTAATTCAAAAATCTGCTGTGGGCGCTATCCCATCGGTTCAAGACTTAAATTTGGTTTTAAAAATTGAATTTACAAATCTCGTCATCGCCAACTGTCACACTGCAGAGGTGTATATTTTGTCAAAAGGCGAAGGTGCGCCGTCATTGTGCCTAAAATTGAGCGTAGCATTTACCAATTGTTTTTATCGTGTTACGCTATTAAAGTAATTTATGAACATTTTCGTGAATCGTGCTATTTGAACAATATTAGCGTGCGTTTCTACGCTTATGTTTTGCAAATTTTGGCTTCTAGATGGTAAATATCAACGCACATATCGTCACTTCCAAGGCAAAAAGACTAAAGCGCCATTTTGGGCCAAATTGAGTTATATATATCATTAGAATCAGCGAATTTTTCTGCGTCGATCTGTCTAGGTTTCAAAGCGATCTGAGCACTTTTTTGGCGCTTTAGCCTTTCAAAAATCACTGAAATTTGTGAGCCAAATGACTAAAATGACGCTTACTTTTAATTTTTACACTTAAGTTATTTTGCTTTTTCACCGTTCTATGATTCGATGTTGTTTAGTTATTTGCGTTTTTTGTACTTTCATGAATGATGTCGCTTTAGTATTTTGTGCCATTTAAGAAATTTTATCCTTTGTCGCTTAAGTAAAATATGCCCACTCCATTTGAATTTCTGTACACGTTTAGTCTTTTGTTTGTACTGATAAGAAAACATGAAAATGCCCTTAGTAATATGTCAAAAAAAAACAAAGCATATTCCTGGCACATTAGCCAAAAAAACTTCATTATTCATGATTGTTTTGGTCATTTATGCCAATATGCTGACACTTATTTATATAAAAAAGAAGCATTTAGTTCTTTGCACGTTGTGAGATATCGTGAAAGTTGGATGTTTAGTAACTTGACATAGCCTAATTTCTTAAGTGTGTAGAAAAAGGCATCACTCTCTTCTACACCAAGTTAGAGAAATGAATCAAGAGACAAACGCACAATCACAAACACAACCAGAACCTGAAACAAAAGTGACAACTGCACACCTCTGTGCGTGACAAGTGTAGAAGTCAAGTCGAGGGATGGTGGTAAACATATACTTCGTGCATTAATCGATCAGGGTTCCGAGGCCTCATTCGTATCGGAGAGGGTGGTTCAACTGCCGGGCTTAAAAGCCAATATCAACGGTGTTGTGTCCGGAGTTGGAGAAAGCACACAAATAAATATCAAACATGTAGTTCACCTGACCATTGCAACGAGATTTGAAAACAAGAAGACGATCAGAGTAAACGCCTATGTTTTAAAGTCAATCTCCACACGTTTACCCTCTAAGCACATAGCGATGGATAGTCAAGAACTTCGGACTCTAGAATTGGCTGATGCTACCTATTGTACACCTGGCAAAATAGACATTTTGCTAGGAGCCGAAGTCTTCTGTCAGATCATTGAACAGGGACTGACAAAAATGGATGACGAGGTGGTCGCTGAAAAAACAAGTTTGAGTTGGATTCTTCCGGGTCAAAAACATAAAGATGACAGCAACCAACACAAAGTAATCATAATCACACTTCATATAACGAGGATGGTTGCGGAAGATAATGATATGTTAAGGAAGTTCTGGGGGATTGAGACAGATTAGTACACAATGAAAAAAAATACTGACAAAAGAAGAAGAAAAGTGTGAGAACATAATAACAGTGCAATTACCATTGACACAAGAAATAACAGAGACAGTCGACTTATGTGGAGATACTAAACAACAGGCAATAAATATATTCAAACGGCTGGAGAAGAAATTCTGAAGACTTGAGATTAGAGTACACAAAAGTGATTAATGAATACAAAGATATGGGTCATTTACTAAAAACAAACAATCAAGACAATAAGAAATCCATATATCTACCTCATCTAGCGGTCATCCGAGAGGACAAGGACAAGAGTAAAGTCCGAATTGTTTATGACGCCTCGGCAAAAGATACACACGGGCACTCACTTAACGACACCATGATGGTTGGTCCTGTTTTACAGCCAGATCTTCGAAGTCTACTTAATAATAACTTGGAGAAAACATAAAATTTGCGTCGTGGGAGACATCGTGAAGATGTACAGGATGATTAACATGTCCGAAGAACACACACAATTACAATTAATCGTCTGGCGAGACAATCCAGATGATGAACTTGAGAGCTACGATTTGACAACCGTAACTTTTGGTACCGCAGCTGCGCCTTTCCTAGCAGTGCGCACATTAACCCTGCTAGCCGACGACGAAGCTCACAAATTCCCAGATACTGCACATGTAAAAAAAAAACATTTCATATAGATGATTTGTTAATAGGAAATGATGATGTAGAAAAAACAAAGAGAAGAAAGAAACGACTGTGGTTTAATCGACCCTGCAAAGAAGCTACACTCCTTAAGCAAGCTGCGTACAAGGCTTGGACCACGGCCCGTGCTAACAAGGATCCGAACGTATCTGATATGAAACGCAAATTAAATGCTGCCTCAAGATCCAGTAAAAGAATAATTTCCAGAGCTAAATTCGATTTCGTCGGTAGAGTTGGTGAGCGGCTTGTTAGCTACCCCTCTGGGAGTCGTGCCTTATGGTCGCTCTCCAAAGCTGCCGAGGGAAACTTCTGCCAGTCGGCCTTACCACCACTGCGAAATGCCGATGGTAACTTGGCCTATAGCGCTAAAGAGAAAGCCGACATTTTGGGTACTCTATTTGCCTCGAATTCGACTTTGAACGATGATGGAAGCACCATACCACCTACTATGCCGTGGTGCGGGCTCTACATGCCGGAAATCAAAATTTCCCAAAGGGAAGTCCGACGGAAGCTGCTTGGTCTGGATATTCATAAGTCGAGTGGGCCAGACGGTATACTAGCAGTGGTGCTCAAACAGTGCGCTCTTGAGTTGTGTCCTGTGTTAACGCGTCTTTTCGCACTTTCTTACCACAGTAGGCAAGTTCCGTCTTCGTGGAAGACTGCCCACGTACACCCAATGCCCAAAAAGGGCGACAGATCAGATCCATCGAATTACAGGCCTATCGCTATTACCTCCCTTCTCTCTAAGGTGATAAAGCGTGTGATTAACACACAGCTCCTGAGATACCCAGAAGAACACGATCTGATCAGCGACAGTCAATACGGCTTTCATCACAGTCGCTCGACTGGTGATCTTCTAGTGTATCTCACGCACCGATGGGCTTCAGCCATTTAGAGTCAAGAGGAGGCATCGGCAGTCAGCCTAGACATAGCGAAGGCGTTCGATCGGGTCTGGCACCGGGGTCTTCTGTCGAAGTTGCCATCTTACTTACGGACTACCCGAGGGTATGTGTAAATGGATTGCCAGCTTTCTGTCCGGCAGATGCATTAAATTAAAACTGTAGTAAACTCCGAAACTATGTTCCAAAAGCATGGACATAAACGCTGGCGTCCCGCAAGGCTCCGTACTATCTCCGACACTGTTCTTGCTGCATATCAATGACATGCTGTTTATCGACGGCATTCATTGCTATGCGGGCGACTGTACTAGAGACGCATTTTACACGGGCCGGGCAAACATCCCTCGTTCCGTTGTGGTAGAAAGTCGCGAATAACTTGTGTCCGAAATCAAGAGTACTCTATCCAGAGTCTCCGATTGGGGTCGGGATAATTTAGTCCCATTCGACCATGATTCAACCCCTCCAAGACACAAGTTTGTGCGTTCACCGCTAAGAAAACTCCATTTACTGTCGCCCCACAATTCCAGGATACACCCCTTACCATCTCGAAGAGTATTGGGATCCTCGGTGTCGACATCTCCAGCGACGTTCAGTTCCAAAGTCACCTAGAAGACAAGATTAAGCTGGCGTCTAAAAAGCTCGGTGTGCTGAATAGAGCGAAGTGGTACTTCACGTCGGGGCAAATACTGCTGCTGTATAAGTCGCAAGTCCGGCCCCATATGGAGTACTGCTGTCATCTCTGGGCAGGAGCACCTGGATACCAGCTTGGGCCTTTTGACTCGGTTCAAAGACCTGCTGTGAGAATTGTTGACGATCCCAAACTCACAAGCGGTGTTGAAACTCTAAGTATAAGGAGAGACTTTGGCTCCTTATGTGTTTTCTACCGCTTGTATAATGGGTTGTGTTCTTAGGAGTTGTTCGACATGATGCCAACGGCCACCTTCTACCATCGTACCGCTCGCCATCGGCGGGGGGTTCATCCTCAAACGTTGGAACCCAAATGGTCGCGCACAGTACGATTCCAAAGGAACTTCCTCCCGCGAAGACTCCGATTGTGAAATGAGCGCTCTGCCGAAGTTCTCCCTGGGGACTACAGTATGGAGTTCTTCAAGAGGGGAGTAAATAGGTTTTTTAAAGGGTCGGCAACGCGCATGTGATACTTCTGGTGTTGCAGGCATCCATAGGCTACAGTAACCGCTTACCATCAGGCGGGCTGTACGCGTTTGCCACCATCGTAGTATAAAAAAAAACTAAGGAGATGTGGCAAGACATAAAATAAATTTAACGAAGAGGTGGATTTAAAATGCAAAAATGGTCAAGTAATTCAGATGAACTTTTGGAATTTTTAATGGAAGATAACAATACAAAAGACAAAATAAATATTAAACTAGATAAAATTATTAAGATTCTAGGTTTGACATGGAATAGAAAAGATGACGCATTTGAAATAACAGTACATTTACCTGAAATAAGGAGTCCTGTAACAAAAAGATCCATCCTTTTCGATGTGGCGCGACTCTTCGATCCTTTCGGATATCTAGCGCCAGTAATAGTCACAGCTAAAAGCTTAATACAGAAGTTATGGTTAGGTCATACACAGTCACAGAAACAAAAGTTGTCTCTCCTGTTCCAGAAAGTTAAGACCTTTGAAACAATTTTTTTCGGGTTAGGATATTTCCACGTAATGGGAGTCTAGTGTAGTTTTGACCTGCATCGAGATTATGTGAGTTAAAAACTCCCACGTCGTTAACTTTTAGGAACAAAGGGACAATGTTGAACCTAACTCTGTGTATGACCCGGTTAAGCAATCTGGGATGGGATGATGAATTGCCGTCTGATCTATCAAATGAGTGGATGGTCTATAGAGAAGAGTTGACACACTTGCAAAACATAAGAATACCAAGATGGTTAAAAATTACACATAATGACAAAAATTTAAAATTACACGGTTTTGCAGATGCATCGACTCAAGCTTATGCTGCAGTTACTTACCTGAGAGTCGTTGGCGAAAATTGTATTGCGAATGTCTCGATAATTGCCTCTCGAACAAAAGTTGCTCCTTTAAAGCAGCTTTCGGTTCCGAAATTGGAACTGTGTGCTGCAGCATTATTAGCCGAACTCATCAATGATGTTGCAGAACTTCTAGAGATTCCTAAAAATAATATATACGTTTAGACCGACTCGATGGTCGTACTTTCATGCCTTCAATCTCAACCTAGCCGCTGGAAAACTTTCGTGGCGAACCGCACAGCAGAAATTACACGTTTGATAGACAACGAATGCTGGAGACATATACAATCGGCCGAAAATCCTGCAGATATAGTGACGAGAGGAATCAAAGCGCAGGATTTAGCTTCACAAAGTATTTGGTGGAGTGTCCCAGAGTCGCTTAGAGAAGAAAGATTCGAATACGGTAAGACAGAAATCACGCAAACAAGTTTAGAATCAAAGGGCTCTCACCACGCCGCAATAGACAAAACGCCGATTCGGGAAAGATTTTCCAGTATGTCGAAGATGAAAAGAGTTTTAAGCTACGTATTTTGTAGGCGAATGTTAAAGAAAGAAAAAAGAGAAACAGAAGAGAATAATTATTTAATACCGCAAGAAATTGAAAAAATAGAGGAAGAATGTATAAAATATTACCAGAATGTAGTGTATACAAAAGATGTAGAAGATTTAAAGAAAGATGGAAGAGTAAAAAAAGGAGTTCTTTGATCACGCTTGCCCCTTTTTTAGACGAGAAAGGATTGTTAAGAGTGGGAGGACGACTTCAGAATGCTTCAATATCAGAAGAAATCAAGCATCCAATTATAATTCCTTCTAGACAGCACATAACCTAGACTGATTATAAAAGAGGCTCATACCAGAACACTCCATGGATGTATCCAATTAATGATGACCTATGTAAGGAACAAGTACTGGGTTATCAGATTGAAGTCATCTGTAAGAAAATACATCCACAATTGCAGAACTTGCATAGTAAATAAAGCAAAGGTCAAACATCAATTTATGGGACAATTGCCAACAGTGAGGGTTAACCCAAATCGTCCCTTTATCAATAGCGGCGTTGACTAGGCTGGGCCGGTTTTAATAAGGACATCTAAAGGCCGCGGACACCATGCAACAAAGAGCAACATTTGCCTGGTCGTGTGTATGGCTACTCGCGCTATCCACCTTGAAGCGGTCATAATCTAACTGCACAAGCGTCCCTCGCTACCTTTAAAAGATTTGTTGCGCGCAGAGGCTATTGTAGACACCTATGGAGTGATAACGGTACTAATTTTGTTGGCGCTGCCAAAGAGCTGAAGCACATGTTCGAAAGTGGGAAAAATAACATGGCAAGTGAAGTGGCATAGCTACTGGCTATAGAAGGAACGACATGGCACTGCATACCTCCAAGAATGCCATCCTATGGAGGTCTATGGGAAGCCGGAGTGCAGTCTGCAAATCGACACTTAGCTAGGGTGAATAAAGATACCAAGCTTACTTATGAGGAGCTGGCTACTTTACTGGCTCAGATAGAGGCATGTCTCAATTCCCGCCCGCTTTGCAAAATAGACAACTCCACAGAGCATTCATTAACACCAGGCCATTTTCTAGTTGGTGAGCCTTTAGTAGGTATTCCTGATATAAACTGTGAACATAAGAACGTAAACATACGTACCAGGTGGCAGCCCGTACAGAGAATGACGCAAGATTTCTGTCGTCAATGGCAGACCGAATATCTTAATACTTTGCAACAGCGACATAAATGGCAGGTACCATTACCATACCTTTAATTAAAGATGAACTTATGCCACCGACTAAATGCCTACTAGGGAGAGTCAAGTAAGTCTTCATCCTGGGACAGACAACCTTGTAAGAGTAGTCACGTTGCAGTGCAAAGGAGATCACGAACTTAAGAGACCTCTGTCTAAATTGATATTACTGCCTAAAAATTCCGAGTGAACAAGTGAAGTAATAGGTAGATTATTATGTTAATATTTAACATAATTCACATCATTCTACTACAATACTCTTTTATATAATCTGTAACTAGGTAGGCCCTAGCAACCGAAAGAGACGCAGCAATATGATAAAGTGAAAAGAAAATAGGTACAACTAATTCACTTATAAGTATAGCAATATCGATGAAAATTTATGAAATTGGAATATCTACTTTAAGACGTGTACCTAAAGTAGATATTCGGATGTCGTAAAATTTCATATACGAGATTGAGTCAGAGACCTGTCGATATGCTTCTCGGTTGAACCGATGACAGCATTCAGTGGCCACTACTTTATATACGAACAAAGTCTTAATTATTCATATTCAAGAACAATTTTTTTTTGTGAGTTTAGTAGATAGGCATTCAACTCAGATGGATCATTAGTGATTTTTTATCAACAAATCTGAACAGATGTTTACAATTAGTATAAATGAATTTCAAATTATTTCACTCATAAGTCCAGTTAGTACAAATAACATTTTATGATTATTAAATAATATATCCTTAAGCATTTTGTGAGAAATATTTTGATAGAGACTTGGTTATTCAGTACTTAAGACAGTCTGATAAGAAATAAATATGTCCATTTAGTAAATAGTTCAGATGTTTATTTTAAAAATATACTCACATTAGTCAATTGAGAATATGGTGTGTGATGTAAGTTCTTACGTTAAGTCTTTTTGCCTTATTGCTTTTGCTCATCGAGTTGAGGACAAATGGCTAAAGCGCCACTTATCTCCTAAACCAGTAAGTTTGGATTAAAACTATTAACTTCCGATCATAGAAGGCAAAATTATGTTTTAAACAGTCTTAGAAATTCTTGAATACGTTCACTAGAAAAAAAGTTATGAATTTTTTTCGTCAAAAAAAAACTTTAAAACGTTCCCCTGTAAAGTTGGTGGAATGTCGCTTTAGCCATTTTGCCTTGGAAGTGACGATATAGACCCTTAGCCTTATATGTAAACATCTACTTGACGTCAATATGCCGACGAAAAATGTACGGAGAAAACAACTATCTCAAACTCGGGAGTAAATCCGTTGACTTGACTTGGCGACTGTGGCGTTTAAAAGGTTAATAAGATCAGAGCGCCGCTGGGCCGTGCTCTCTTTATTAAGCACTTTTCCATGTACAGATTGCCTACCACGTAGGTATTTGAAGGAGGTAGAAAGATACACGTACGAGAGGAATGAGCGACAGCTTGCACCAATCCTTGAGTTCTGGAGCTGTCCCACATGCCCACTGATACCTACTCGAGATAGGCCACCCGATGGATCGATTATTGACGAGTCACATCACATCAGCTACCTTTAACGAAGTATTAAAACCCTAGAGTTATTTTTGAAATACCAAGCCGTGTCTGAAAAATTGACACGTTTTATTTTAACTTTGTTGTAGTAGTAATAATAGTTCACATGATTACCTACCGGATAGTTGTACTGTTGTACAATTGTGTTGTGTTGTATTGTAATTATATTTTATTCTGTCTGACCGCGAAATGCAACCCCCCAAATACGAAAATATTAAGGCAGAAGTTTTCGTGTTTTTTAAGATTTTTTAAACATCGGAAACCTTTGTATGATTCCTATATGACGTACCCACGTATGACGTCATATATAAGTACAGTCGAGGACAGAAAGGTACCTACTAATAAGGTCCAAAACTGTATACATCTTTCTGTCCTCGACTGTACTTCATGATAACGACAAATCTCTATACAAGCTATCGTTTTGACACTTCATAAAAAGTAGCTGATTTGACCGTCAGTCCGGTACCATATTGATAGTTTTACGGTTGGAACTCTTCGCTCTTTGAATTTCCCTGCATCGTAACCCTCATGGTTATCAACTTTCTAGTCTAGATGCGCAAGCGCGATTATCGAGCTAATGTGACTGATTAGCAGGTAGCTGTCATGGCGTCGGTGGTGGATGGCTTAATTGACGCATTTCTACTAATTGCGTTGCGTTGTGTTGGGTCAGGTAACTGGGATTTCCTGACCCGTTCCACGTACCACTTGTGAACGTCTCTTTATGTCTAATTTTCTTTAGAAAGCATTTCCTTTTTAGTTGTTCAAGCAATAATAATTAAATGTTTAAAAAACAATGAAACGACTGCAAATTATTAAAGCGTTCCGTTGATTTTCCATGGATTCCATGAACAGATCTTGACTAAATGCTAATGGAACCATTATTGAGATAATTATACCGATAAAACATTTTTTTTTAATCGGTCCATAATTGACGAAGATATTGGTAACATAAACACAAAGAAAATACAGTCAAATTAAGCTATTAATACTTTACTATAGTAAGTTGTAACAACTTTTATGGCGGGAGGGTTTGGTCGACTCACATACTAAACAGTCGTCCCAGGTCTGTTATAGATATTATTGTCAACAATCCTAAGTCAATAAAAAATACTTTAAAAACAATATTTTACAATTAATATATCTTAAACTATTAAAGATTAGCTGGGTTGGAATGTAACCTTATTTTTTCCTTTTACTGAAATAAACAGATAACATTTTTTTAAGAACTTCCTCCTTTTTTGAAATCAGTTTAAAAGTGCTCTTTTACTACAGTAAAAGAGCACTTTTGTAGGTACACCTAGTACCTACATGTTAAATCCTCTGAAGTGGTCCTATGTTCGTAAGAATACATGCAGATTAGTGCAGCGGGTTACATAGTTTTCACCAGCAACTTGCACAAGATGCTTTGCTTCTACATCTGGAACACTATGTAATTATCTTCCTTCCTGACGACGCAGTTAGCCTAGTAGGTAGTGACCCTGCCTACGAAGCTAGCGGTCCTGGGTTCGAATCCCGGTATGGACAAATATTTGTGTGATGAGCGCCAGTATTTGTTCCTGAGTCATGGATGTTTTCTATATATTTAAGTATGTATTTCTCTATATAAGTATGTTTATCGTTGTCTAGTACCCATAGTACCCTAGAGCTTAGTTTGGGACTAGGTCAATTTGTGTGAGATTGTCCCCTGATATTTATTTATTTATTTATTTTATTTTTTTCCCACGCACTATAAACCTGGGTTAATTCACGTCAGGAAAATGATCGAGACTCGTCGCACTCGTCACTTGTGTTATTGTTTTAAGATGAATGTCTTCTGGAGAGTGTGATTTCATTACATCTCAAATTAATCCCTCAGCAAAGCACATATAGCGAATCGTTTCGACACATCGCTATATATCGTATATAGCGTGCTCGATGTTAATATAGTATTTAGGAGAATAATAGTAAAAGCGAAACCGCGCTGCATTCAGGGCGGAACGCGGGCCTTTCACTGCGCAGTGTCATATGGAGAAGTATATCCTATTGTATCGAGAGCAATTATTTTTAGGTATGTATGTGTCCCATTATAATTCCCAGCGGGCTTAGCATAAAATTTGACAGGTGCTAGGGAAATCTCTTTCTTTTATTACCTTTTATTACTAAGCGATTTTATCCGGTAAGCTAGAGTAACGAAATAAATCGTTCAAATCTATTAAGAGCCCGTGCACACCTAGCGTTTTTGACCGGGGGTCTAAGGGCTAAAAACGCTAGTTTGCACAGGCTCTAAGCTAAGCATGATATTTAATTACTCTAGCAACTTTTTATTCGTGCTGTCACTTTACTCCTGTGATGCATGTTAGGCTCGCTGTTTGCATCCCTAGCTTTCTTAGCTTATTTCAAGCATTCTTACTGCCGCACTTAGACACGTCAATTAAGTTTTAAGTTTCATTAAAGTTGCTGCGTCTTATTCTATAGCTATAGCAAACAAAGTGACAGCAGCTACTATAATGAAACTTAAAACTTAATTGACGTCTCTGAGTGCGGCAGTAAGGCAATGTTTTAATATAGGAAGCCATTTTTATCAACAGTAAATTATTTTTGTTCTTTTGACAAATCTCTCGAACACGTTAACCAATCCTTTACTGAATTATTAATTAGGGTCTTTAATTTGCGTAGTTATATTGGCAGATAACGATTGGTTTACCCAATGGAAAGGTTACTTTAAGTATTCTTAGGTGTGGTCAGCTAGAAACGTACTGGAGGGTGTGGAATAAAATGCCAAACGCGCCAGATCAGACGACCTCACTACTTATTGATCCGAAGAAAACCATGTTTGTGTATTTTATACACTTTAGCTCAAAATTCTTCGACGATGGTTCCGAAAAGCACATATTACGTTCTGCTGCGTCAAAGGAAGAATTAACCGTGAAGATTGGTAAACGTCATTGGTAAATAGAAGTCGCACCCGGAGGAACGTATGTGTTTAGGTATAGTATTGGTAGTCATCCTTTGCCACTTTTGGACTTTTATACGCTAGAAATAGAGCCGAAAAGTACAAGGTAAGTAAGTAAAAGAAGTTTCTTGCTTCGTCGAATATACATTCAGTCAACAAAGTATCGGGAATGGATGATTTGTTTATGGTTCCAAATTCAAATTTTTGTTTTTTTTGTTGTTGTTAGATTGGCACAACTGTTTTCTATTTTGGCGCGGAGTTTGAGTTGCATCTGTTATTTATATTAAATACAGTGCTGTTTTTAGTTATATCATATCTAGTGTGTATTGCGAATTTCATAATGGACAAAAACATTGAACAAAGAGTTTGTCTTAAATTTTGCATCGCCAATGGAATTTCGTGTTCGGAGTCACTGAAAATGTTACAGAAGGCTTACGGTGATTCGACTTTATCAAAAACACGTGTTTATGAGTGGTACAAAGCGTTCAAAAGCGGTCGAGATGTGATGGAAGATTTGCCTCGCTCTGGTAGGCCATCAACGTCTGCAACTGAAGTTAACATCGCAAAAGTGAAGGAAATAGTGACTGAAAATCCTCATTCAACTTTGAGAGAGATAGCCGCCGAACTTTCTGTATCTCACGAGTCGATCCGTACTATTTTAACTAATCATTTGGGTATGAAACATGTTACCGCTCGGCTAGTCCCAAAAGACCTGAATTTTCTCCAAAAACTCAATCGCATGAGAGTCGCTGAGGACATGCTAGAACGAGTCAATTCCGACCCAACATTCATGAAACGCATTGTTACTGGTGACGAGACGTGGGTTTACGAGTTTGACATGCAAACTAGTCAACAAGCTTCGGAGTGGCGCTTCGTGGCACCCGTTTTCAATCGGTAGAAGACATAAAGGAGAATTCGCGCCGAGAACTGAATTCAATTCCGGAAACAGCGTTTAAAAAATGTTTTGATGATTGGATTATTCGTTGGCGTAAGTGTATCGTTTCTGAAGGAGCATACTTTGAAGGTGATAAAATAAATTTGGATGATTAACAAACAGTTTGTGTATTATTGATCTTTTCCCGGTACTTTCTTGACAGAGTAGTACATCAACATTGCGTGCTTACATGATGCATCCATTTTGAAGGGAATTAAGCTAAGCGTGCGAACGTAAAAGAATACTAGTGCATTTGATATAACTAGAAGGAAGAGACTGTTTTAGAATTGACATCGCGTTCTTTTTGCAAGTTTTTTTACTATCTTTATGAGTCCGGACTACCTGTGATGAGATTAACTTAGTTTGGTATGCGTATTAAACTATGAAATTAAAGCATCCGTAGAAAAGGCTTGTTCCAATAGCTATTAAATACGAATGTATTTCAACGTTAGGTATTATTTTCACTGGGTACTACTTCCCTGAACTAAATATTGATGAGATCCGTAATCTCTCCGACTTTCTCGGTGTTTATCTGACATATACACAGATTGTCATATCACCTTTAGATTTGGTAGGTGATTGTATAATTTCAGGAAAACTGAATCTAAATAATCTGGTTTACTAAAGTTTTCATTTTTCAGTTTTTTTTTTACTGTTTACTGTACAGTTTAGGACTTAAGTTTGTTTAGAAAAATGTAGACACATACACAGACGTGTATACTTAAAGACAATTATAAGAATTATAAACAAAGTTTCAAATTCTGCAGGGCTATATAATTTTCTTTTATTTGTAAGAACGATAACCAATTTATCCACCGTGATTAAACGTAACACAAACCAAATTTAAAGGCACATGTAGGTATAAGTCCTTTTATTAATTATAAGATGACGTCAAAAGAGGAGCAGCTTGCCGTGGTTAGTCAGCATTGATTGCTCGTGCATTTAGAGGGCCGTTGTCAGCTTATCACTGAGCTGATAAGACGTGATAAAACGCGTATCTGGCACTAGCCAAATACAAAGATAATAACCTAAATATTTCTAGACTGCTCCTTCAGTAGAATTAAAGGAGATTGGCATTCGTAATTGTAACGCTACTTAAAATAATACGGAGTGACAGGTGTAGTGAAAAACATAACTATAGTACCTCGGTTGTAATAATAATAGCATTGTGACAATAGTAATTGTGTCCGCAGTAATAAAGTGGCAATAAACATAACTAAGTATCTAAATATAAGAAGCACTTACATATTTTGTAGAACTGATTCTCCTCACCCTGTTGACAGGTTTCCTCTGGGCTCTCCGATACTTGTCGGCGTGGTGCTTATTGGGACTGGTGTTATATGCCGTATCCTCCAGCACAAACCAATCCGTCACCGAGCCCCGCCTGGCCGTCGGCGACCGCCCCGCACCTCTACGTTTATCTACCAAAGCTTTTGACAACTCTTTCTTGAACTCCTCACTTAACTCATTCACTTTTGACACTGGGACTATTTTTGGACTTTGAAGATCTAAATGCACCGTGTCATACGAAGAACTTCTACGTTTCTCTTGAACTGTCAGTTCTTTTTTCGGCTTAGTGTACGGTTCACAATCACTCAAGTAGTTCTCGCTGAACATGTCCACGGCTTTATCGAATTCATCTAAAAGATCTTGCACAGATTCTCTTTTAAATATGTTCACCACTAAACCACTAGATTCTGATGTTGCTGCTGATATGCTTGAATTGTTAGGTGAAGATAGTTCTGAAGGAAACTCTTTAATGCTTTTAAGAAATACCGTGTCGTCGTTGTCGTAGTAAACGTTCGATATGTACTCCAGACTTTCATTAGAGGTCCACGCGTCTCCCATAGTATCAGTGCTCCCGAATACATAGGATTGGTTCTTGGTCAACGCTTTTGTATTCTGGAAATCTTCATCTTCTTCCTCTAACGCTTTAGGTAAGAATTCGAAACTTTTACTTCTTTTGTAAATAGGTGAATGCTGCTTTCTACTCTCCATTAACTCTTTATTCCTAAAGAACCAAAACCGCTTACTAGATTTGTTATCATGCTCTGTCTTTGATTTTTCCATTGGCTCATTTTGAAGGTCATCTGGTTTATTTTCATCTTCTGCTATGGTTTGGCATTTATTTTTGTCTTGCCTTTCTTTATTTCCAAAAAAGCTGATTCTCGAAAATTTGTCTCGAAAACTCAATGATTTCTTGAGTGGGGATACTTCATCATCTGCCAGGGTCGGCGTGAGTGGTGGTGATATTGGCGACTCTGTGACGACGGGGAGACATGAAGACAAAAAACCTGAGGATTTAGGTACTAATTGCAAGTTGTTCGGGCGTCCTCGGACAGGTTCGGGTGGCTTCGGCTTTAATCTGTCTGGTAGATCGCCAAGCAAACCTCTTTCGATAGCTAGGAGGCTTTCTGCGTTGAATTTCTTCAAGACTTCAGGCCTCCTGATGATTTTTGGCTTATCCTTATCCATGGTCGCGTCATCACCGTCCCGCGGTACGTTTTCGACTGCGTTATCGTGCGATATCTTGAAACTGATAAACGTTATGATAACAGCTCTTGTGCTACCTCGTACACTCTCGTCGAAGTTAGGCAAGGCAGGCTTGCCATCTTTCTCAAACATAAAGTAAGTTAGAAAAGGACGGCAAGCCTGCCAAGCCTAACTTCGACGAGAATGTTGATAGCATTAAACGACCCGAGTTTATGAATGTGAACAATTGCGTTTCAGTTATTACTTGTGGTTTGATTGAGGAAGTGATAATTATATGAGGAGGTAATTTAAATGTCTTTGTCTGTTGCGTGTCTAAAGGAAAATGGAAATCTAGAATAGATACATATATACATACTTACATAATATGCTAACAATTTAAAAGCATCTACATATTTTCATTCATGTCGTTCAGCTTAGACATATTTTACATGTAGGTAAGTATAGGTAGGTAACTAGGTAGTTGTATTGCCGAAAGATAAATTATTTATTTATAAGGACTAAAGCGTCGTATAAACACGTGGTGAGTAATAAGTTTAATAGTGCAATTCCGGCATATAACATGCACGCAAATATTTATCCAAGAAAGTAACACTTAATTTGATTGTGTTGCGTGCGCACGCTAAACGAAAATTGTAACTTTTTGTGAACGTAAGTACCTACTTATAGCTTGGCATAAAAAGTTAGGAAATGAGGGCGCTTTTCGGAGTAAAATTAAATAAATGTCAGGGGACAACCTCACACAAATTGGCAACATGGTCCAATTTTTACCCAAACACTGTTGCTTTGTATGGTGGTTGCCACTTGAGAGTATTGTAGTTAAGCCCTTCACGATGGATGATTCTTAGGTCGTATACTCCTTAAGAGCTGGACTCGTACAATATGGAAAGCCTTTCGGGGCAATGGGTTATTTATTATAAACCCTGGCGTATATATAAAACGAAATAACCGACGAAACGTTGATAATAAATGGTAAATTCTCAAGGCATAGGAGTTCGCATATTAAATTATTTTCTTAAATACTTTAAATATAACCCCCAGGCCTCCAAGTTCTCTACGTGGCGTAGTGAGTTGATATTGAACCAAACCAATGTCGTAACCTTGGTACGAGTGTTGGATCAATAGTTGCACCGAACCACGACTCGAGAACGGATTTTAAAACAACAGTGCAGTTTGACGTATAACAAACAGTGCAAAATAGTAAATTTAAATGCGGTGTGTCGTGACTCGTTAATAAAAACGTAGAAACCGAACATTGTAATACAAAGAAGTCCATAGAACTTAAATCTTTTTAAAATGCTATGCTTTTGAATAAAGTCTTTTTTTTTCCCGAATTCGCTTCGAATATAAAACAGAAGTCATATAACGTTTATTTATTCTTGCTTGTTTTTTGTGGTTAGCAAATATATAACCTTAAAGATAGAGAAGTCAGAATAAAACTACTTAAGGCCTCAAATACTCGGGCTACTGCATTTGATTTTGAAGTGGAAATAACCGTTTTTATTATAACTAGAACTACTGAGTTTATGTTGTTTACACAGACCACGTGGTTGTTTATTTATAAACCTTATCACATGAGACTCATTATAAGAACACACAAAGTTTGAACGTTTGATAAATTTGGTGACGCGCGTTTTGGACATTTTCTGTAAAAAAAAATAGATAATTAGAATGTGTAACTAGCTACCCGGCCGCTCGTAACCGCAGCGTAACGCCTAATTAACAGTTTCCCACGTGATATATAATGGTATTTTGTTATAAAACAATAACCGAGTCGCCGCGGCGGAAGCTGTGGGGAATGCCTTGTGAGTAACGTTATTTGATTTATGTGTAAGATACGATATCTGCTTTTAATAACTTTAAAATAAAAACCTCCATTATCTTTCGAACTGAAACATTTGAGAATTTCACTCGTCGTTTCATTAATCAAGAAAAACGTGAAAAATGCGACGTTGTCAGCTTGCCTTTATAAGAGGCCTCTTAATAGGTACCCTGTCCCGTGAATCACATATGATTCATGAATTGTCCCTTGTTTTTTTTTTTTCAATTTGGGTATAACTTTGCATATTGGGAAGATACTCGGACATTGAAAATGCACTCTTGAGCAGGAGGACAGGGAACCCGTTAATATAAAAACTACACAAAAAACACACATTTTATAATACCTACTAAGTTCCTGTTTGTACTTGTTCAATGATAGTTTATATCAGTAATTTAAGCATTAGGTAATATAATTGCGTATCGCAATGTGCTATAAACGGAGTAACTAAATGCAATTTTACTGCTTTTGGCCGCGTTACATACACATCGTCATAAAGTGCCACTTAGGTAACCGATCTCATGAGCCTTCCGGTGTAATATATCAAAAGATATCACAGCAATATACTTAACATTGTTTCTATGCGATAAAAAAAACTGCCAAAAGCAGGTTAGAGCTTGTAATTTAGTGTTAATTAGGTACTACAAGTGAAGTTTTTGTGTCACAATAATTTGTTGAAATTTGTTCTAGTATTTAGAGCAGACAAGTTCAACTAAGTAGCCTTACATTTGAATTTACTATTTTCCAACCCATATAAAACTCCTGAAAAAATTATTTTCGCTAAGCCCAAATGTAGCCACGCCACGCGAAGTTTGCAAATTGTGCAAACAAAAGGTTCATGTGAATTTGCCGTTTCCAAAGGTTCGAGTCCCGAACAAGAAATGGCCTCCCTGGATTATGAATCAAACCTGGATTGGATCCCCGAGCGAGAGTGGCGGCTTTTAAAGGTGCTGGCTAGGAAGAGAGAGGAAAAGGCGGAGAGAGAGAATCTAGCGGAGCACTTCCGGAAGATGTGGCTGCAGGAAAAAGAGAGCAGGCAATTAGTGAGTGAC
Organism: Tortrix viridana; assembly: GCA_963241965.1. NCBI lineage: Eukaryota > Metazoa > Arthropoda > Insecta > Lepidoptera > Tortricidae > Tortrix > Tortrix viridana. The sequence goes on along the minus strand of OY725191.1, from coordinate 5,032,899 downwards.
TATATTTTTTTACCAGACTACGTGAAGCCAAAAGAGTTGAACTGTATATGTATGTATGTATGTCTGTACGAGTATGTAAATAAATAAATATCAGGGACAATCTCACACAAATTGACCTAGTCCCAAACTAAGCTCTAGACTTGTACTATGGGTACAAGTCAACGATAAACATACTTATAAAGAGAAATACATACTTAAATATATAGAAAACATCCATCACTCAGGAACAAATACTCGCGCTCATCACACAAATATTTATCAAATATTTGTCCATACTGGGATTCGAACCCGCTAGCTTCGATGGCAGGGTCACTACCAACTAAGCTAACCGCGTCGTCATGTGATCATAAATACACCGCCGTAGCTCCTGTTTTAATAAATGGGACTGTCACTATTCGTCAAGAACTTGTGTAAGCACGTTATATTCTTTATAAAAATTTAAAGGTGCATCATGCTACTCGGCAGTCAGGGTTGGCGGGTGGAGCCCAAATGGATGATAAGGTGTCATCGCTGCCTATGGAGATTTGCAATAAGTGGACCTGAGCCGATGCCCTACATGTGTTTAGCCTAGTTGGTAGTGACTGCCTATGAAGCTAGCGGTCCCGGGTTCGAATCCCGGTGTGGGCAAATACAGGGTGAAATTAAATTCAGTGTCCAAATGGGGGTTAAATCAGTAAGTTGTACTTTCACTATGGGACCAACCCCGAAATCGCTGATACTGATTTAACCTCCAAAATTTGGACACTGAATTTAATTTCACCCTGTATTTGTGTGATGAGCGCGAGTATTTTGTTCCTGATGTTTTCTATGTATTTAAGTATGTATTTCTCTATATAAGTATGTTTATCGTTATCTAGTAGGTACCCATAGTACAAGCCTAGAGCTTAGTTTGGGACTAGGTCAATTTATGTGAGATTGTCCCCTGATATTTATTTATTTTACATATTTTGGACACATCCAACAGATGGAAGCCCAATCCAACCTCCAGTACAAGCGCTTCATCAGGCGCAAACGCGACGACGATCACGAGTGGCTGGAGCACCGGCGGACTCTGCAGACCCTGGACCAGCAGCTACGGAAGGAGCGGCTGCTGGGCGCCATCAGGCGCAAGGAGCAGAAGACCGATGAACGGCTCGCGTGGAGGGAAGACCAAAAGGTATTTCTTCCTAAGTAAAAACATGTATGTGAGAAAGCGAAAAAGCCTGTCTAATACATAACGTGTCGACACCTGTATCGAACGGAGTCTAGAGTTGTTTAATTCCCAAATATCATCTAAAAGCGTTCACAGCTAGACATAGGTTTCCCTAAGAGCTACGATCATCGGTAACGGCCAGAACCGATCCATCCATCGAATTCTCGCTACATTCACAAGATCGATCCACAGCTGTAGGTATAGGTAGTTTATTGTGAATATAGAATGAAAGTGTACTTCAATAGGTATTAGAATCCTTAAATCCAAAAGTCACCTTATTCCATTGGCTTTTGACCATCAATGAACTAAATATACAGGATGTCCCAAAATCGGTAGGCCACATTGACACCGGAGGTAGGTCAGCTTAAAAGGTACCGAACCAGCCTAACATGACCTCAGTAAAAGTAGCATGGTTTTCGATATATGCCAGTTTAAATTTTGTACTGGAAAAGAACTGGCAAATCTTGAAAACTATTCGATTTTTACTAAGGTCATGTTAGGCGGTTCGGTGTGGGGACAATGCGTATTTCCACTCCGTTAAAAAAAAACAAAAAACAAAAAAAGGGTGGTTCGGCCCGTCTACCTCCAGTGACAATGTGGCGTACCGATATTGGGACACCCTGTAAAAGTAATTTTGATTCTTTGACACAAATAAAGAGCCCGCATTACAGTCAACAGAACTGGTGAACAGGGTCGTAGAAGACGAATCGAGGGCCTTGATGGCAGCAGAGCGACGGTACCAACAGCAGTTAAAAGACCAGTGGAGAAAGAAGCAGGAATTGGAAAATTCGAAGAAAAAAACTGACGACGCGAACAAGAGAAAAAACTGTATGCTCCGGGACTCTTCCAGGGTAAGTTTAACTCTGAGAGTCTGATGAGATGAGAGAAAGCGTACCTAACACGGAAAACACAGCTCCTAGACTTACCTACTTAAGTAGGATAGTCTAGTCTATTTATATTATTGTTACCTACACAAAGAGAACTAGGGGGGTGATGTAATCGTAGTTGTTTTACTAATGAGTATACCTACTAGGTTATAAAGACTTCCTTGTGGACTTTAGTATTAAGTTGCCAAACGTCGTGAATACGTTAAAAGGCGTTTTGCCCATTATGAGTGCCTTTTGCACCGCAACCTGTTCGGATCCGAGTAAATATCATATCTCCTCTCTCTCGAAATCTCGGTTCTAGTGCGCAATATTCATACACTTAACATAAACTTTGACTTACAGCGTCTGGCAGCCTCTAGCGCTCTAAACTATTGGGAGACAGTCATGCTGCGAGAACAGCTGGCCGCGTCAGACGCGTTGCGCCGGGCGCACTACTCCGCCCTGGCGATGATGGCGGAGGAAAGGGGGGAGAGGGTGACGCGAGCCCTAGACGCCAGGCGGCGCCGCGCGAGGGTGACAGCGGCGCAGTGCGAGCGACTCCGCGACGTGGTGCGACACGGGCGCTACTAGTGCGTGGACGAGCCAGGTGTTGCTTAGCGCAACTGAATTCGTCGTACTTAGCAACCTTAGTACCTTAAGAATGGCACTCTTCTTTTTTGTATTTATTTTTACTTCGTTACACAATACGGTTTGTAGGCGTATACATAAACACTGCTGGATTTATTGTTATACAACTTTAGGAACTACGAATGATAAATCCTCGAAAGTTCTGGTTGTAAAAATCTACATTCTCGAAAGCAAGTAGTTACGTCATTTTAACACTTGAAATTTAGGAGTAAAAAAATCGTAATATAAGTTTGTGTTGCTATTGGTAAGAAATACTACTGACAAACAGATGTTGGTTTCTGTCTCGTGTATGTTGTACGGGACCCTCAGTGAGAGACCCGAGTTTTAGTGTATTTTACATTAATTGATACGTCCATAGTCGATATACCAAACATACATATTGAAAAATTGTTAAACCCATTATCGAGTGTAGACAAATTGTACAATTATGATCGTTTGTTAAGTTGTTGTTAGTGACCAGTGACATTAATTTAAGACCACATACCAAATAAATAATGTATTTATTTGAAAATCACTTGAATTGTTTATTTTTTTGGGTAAATTGCTGTAGTTTAATCAGGCGGATAATCTTACATCAATTGACCTAGTCCCGAACTAAGCGTAAGATAATTGTGAAGCAAAAAAATTCATCCAAAAGGCGTGCAAACTTCACCACGTTTCACGATTTTTTTTATGTTGAAGTTGTAATGGAAAAATAGGTTTGGACGTTTCTTGGAAAGGAACAATTAAAAAAAACCGAAACGTAAAGACAAAATCGTAAAAGTCAAACATGATTTAGGGGATGAGATACATTACTGCCCGGAGCAAAATTTGTATGGAATTTTTTTGACAGCTTCTACGCGATTTTAGCGACGCTTTACAATCGTCCTAAGGCTTGTAGTAGTATACAGGTGGTCCTTTTTAGTTGGATCAGTACGGCGAATTCGGAAACTATGACATAGAAAAATATGTTCTAAGAAACCACGTCATCAATTTCAGTGCCAAAAAAACTGCATTCATAGGTTAAAAAAAAACCATACACAGTTTTTTTTTTTTTAATTGATAATGGGTTTGCTCTTGACCAACTCCCGCCCTTGGAGGACGAAGATTCAGTCTACGGTGTAGCGAGCTCACCCAGAAGATGCCTATTCACCCTAGCTTTAAATAGGTTCAGATTGTATGCACTCGGAAATACAGACACCGGAAGCGCATTCCACTCCTTTGCAGTACGCATTATGAAAGATGATGCAAAGCGCTTCGTTCGAAAAGGCGGAATTTGAACCAAGTACGGATGGCATCCCGCGGTGCGCCTGGAAGTCCGATGGTAGAAAGGAGACGGCGGTATTAGCTCGTGGAGCTCCTGTGCACACTCCCCGAAGTACAGTCTGTAGAACACCGACAAGCAGGCAACTTTCCGTCGGTGAGCTAGGCTGTGAAGCCTATTCGGGAATTTTAAACCGTTATTACAGAGATCTCTTGCACTGTCACTTCGACAATCTATTTTGGAACTCCCTGTTTCTGAGAAAACAAGTGAGGATGAAGAAAGAAAATTACATTAAGTCAGGCTTTTCTTATATTATCAACATCCTTATTATTGAATTACTCATTTTTTGCACAAATCTTTACTGTGTAATGTGCGCTTTAACCACTTGACAGCCCATAGTATCCAAAGCAATGCGGTTGGTATAATGACAAGAGTCTTTTATTTTATCCATAAGGTTCAAATTTAATAATTAATCATATAATTAATAATAATTTCTAAGTCCACTCCTATGCACTCCTTTCACCTGTCAAGTGGTTAGGCTGCTTCCTTGGTCTTGTAATCATATTTTCTGCGTTTATCTGCGACGTTCTGGACGGCTAGCACAAGTAGTCCACGACTTATTTGTCGCTCGGATCTCCCTTTCTAACTCGTCTGTAACGATAAAAATGCACGAGCGACAAGCGACAAAATACAAGATGTACTAGCCATATCCGTTTTTATAATGTCGAACACCAACTGACCAAAGTTGAAGTAACTTCTTCCTCTTTGAGTCTCCAGAAAACTTCACAAATGTGATCTAATCACCATCAGGCCTGTCTATGTCTTTGGTTGCCTCAGCCAGCCGGGCCCTGGCCTTCCTGTATTGTCTCAAAGCCGCCTCGGCGCCCCTTAAGACAGCTGTGGCGTGGCTCGCTTGGCTCGACGTCGAGGTCCTGAACCCTGACAGAGGAACCTGGGTGATGGTAGACCAGCGAACGGAGAGGACGCCCGTAGTGGTGAACTTGTAATTTGCGTCCTGGAAAAATTTAATGACAACTGAGGGGAACCCGTTGAAACGCATAAAATTCCGTCAAGAAACTGTAAGTTAATGTCAAGCGCATTACGACCGGGGCGGGGCTCTAGTAGGTACTTATATAAAAAAGGGATATTACTTTTGCGTACCTGTAACTGTGGCTTAGCAAGAACTTCTAAATCCTTAATCAAATGGCAGCCCCCCACAAAAAACCGTCTGCTCTCCGCCGCCACCAGATCTAATTCCTCGGGGCGCGAGCAGGATAGCTGCCTGCAGTAACGTCCAGGTTCTAGTGTAAGAGGGAGATAGCTGTAGCCTTCGGTTCGGTGGCGGCCCCACCAGTCTGTAGATATGACTTCGAAGAAAAGTCGTATGGGCGAGGGTTCTGTAAGAAATTATTTTTAAATTATTAGGTTAAGAGCGGTTTCGCACTACGTCCGATCCGTATCCGAGAATGTCGGTCCGAAATCGGTCGGGTCGAATTTGTATGAGAAATCGGATGACGGAATTCGTATCTAGTGCGCAATCTCTCGTACAAATAGTACTACTGCTACTTCGGACAGAACATTTCTCGGATACGGATCGGAGGCAGTGCGAAACCGCTCTAAGTCTTCTGGGTAAACCCGATGCATTGCAATAATATGTTGTCAAAGACCTGATCTGATGAAAAAGTTGAAAGGTGTCAACAAAATTTTCGTTGTATTTAACGTCGAGAGTTTAGACTCGTTACTTTGGTCTTAATAAATAAAATTAGACGATGACTGTGCAAAAAAAGTACATTCAGCAAAAAAAGTTTGTCGTAATATTTTTTTTAATCGATACTTATTATCACTTACTTTACTTAATATTAAACTTTTTACGCCTACCTATTTGTATAGGTGCTTCTAAATGTAGTTCGACCAAGTGTCCGAAACTCCATTGTTTCTTCTCGTCATTGGTAAGACTTGATTTGTGCGTGAAAGACTTGCTGATGTGCGTGCGCCCGTGTAGGGCGTCAGAGCAATGCAGTTCGCCCGGCACCTAGGAAAGATATTGCTATTAAAAAAAAAACAGGCGTTTGGAAATTCGTAGCCGTTGAAATTAAACCAAACACTGCGAATTTTGACTTACAATCCTACAAAATGTTGTTTAACCGGTTCAAGCTATTATAACTGGATTTGTTATTTATTTAAAAAGAACTGATTAAACAACTGATCAATAGGTACCTAGTAATATCGACGTAATTAGCTTACCTTGATGTGAAAATCAATGTACAAATGATCTAAATCGAATTTTTCAGCAGACAGAAGTTCCAGAGTGACAAAGTAATGCTTCTTGCCAATAGGAGGCATCACAAACTTCACCAACTGCTTTTGTTTCTTTTGCCATTTCTTGGACAGTTTCTGCAACTGGATAATAAGCAGGAAATACATATATTAAACTATAAATTATGGCAGTCAAGCAATACTAAAACTTATACCATTGAAATAAGATCTTTACTTATACTCGTATTATAAATGCGAAAGTTGAACCGATTTCGATTTTTGGTATGGAATTAGAAGTCCCAGAGAAGAACATATGATACTTTTTACTTCGAAAAATTGGTCAGTTCCCGAGGGAGCAGCGATAAACGACTTCTACGCGGATGGAGTCGGGGGCAAACGCTAGTACCTACTTCATAAAATCGTCCAGCAGTGTATCACATTGCCGTGTTCCAGTGTTGGAGCAAGACAACAGGACAACAGATAGATGCATTTAATCTTATAGTGTTTTGAATCTACGAAGTCCCGCTCCACGTTTTATAAATAAATCAATATCAGGGGACAATCTCACACAAATGGACCTAGTCCCAAACTAAGCTGTAGGTTTGTAATATGAGTACTAGGCAACGGTATACACTTATATAGAGAAATATATACATAAATATGTAGAAAACATCCATGACTTAGGAACAAATACTCGCGCTCATCACACAAATATTTGCCCATACCGGGATTCGAACCCGGGACTGCTAGCTTCGCAGATAGGGTCACTACCAGCTAGGCTAACCGCGTCGTTGTCGTTTTAGGCAGATTGAAGCACCCGTGTAGTGTCAACTTGGCTGATGAGGCCTTCGTGGTTTGAAAACACTATAGCCCTCAGAGTCAGCAACGCATTTGCAGTCTTGAGCATTAGACATTAATATACTAGTGGCTCTGTTAACTGTAGACCTCGCGACAAACTTAACTTTACGGTTGGAAAACTGTTATCCCCATACATCGACATAAGTCGCGGTTAGTTTACCAACACCGTAAATGTTTGTAATCGCAAAAAAAAAAACCCATATCTGCGCAATTCTAAAAATTTCGAAAAAGAGAATCGAAAAAAATATTACAAAATGCTAAAAAGATAGTTCGGCACTTATAAATCTCCATATAATACGCGAATATTACAGACTGTAAAAAATTATAAACTTACCAAAACCATAAGCTCCTCACTATTATCATTCACAAATGTGACATCAACAGAATACTCATGACCGGAGTCCAGCTGGTATGGGTTCAATTCCAAATGGTTGTTGTCAGGAGACACAATGAGGTAGTTTTGTAAAGAGTTGTAATACAGGGAGAGGAGTGTAACATCTTGCTTCAGTAGTAGTTGGGAGTCTCTGTAATTTATAGTTTAATTCTATAATAATGGGTAAATAGTTAAACTTTTGATTAATCTGGAATTTTAATGTGAAGAGTGTAATATTCAAATGCTTTACACAAATATTGTTATGATATCCCTATTGGAGCAGTGGAATACAGAGATCAGATAGCAATCTGCCAACTATAATAACCAGACCAGCCAAAGATGGGGCGGAGAGATGGACATGGTGGATATTACGGATAAGGATTCCTTGTAAGTATAGTTTTATGAAAAAAGGGGCATTAATGTTTCTGAAAATGGCACTTCTTGAAGTCCCCAATAAGCTTCACCTAGTCCTTCTAGAATAGGTTCAATTGATCAGACCCAATATATGGAAACTTAGTTCAACCAAATCCAATTGTTGTGTGATTACTAATTATTAGTGGCTCTCTGTGGACAAGAAAAGAAAAGAAGAACAGCAGAAGTCTTTGGAGAAGGACTATGCTCAGACTTTTTGAAATAACCATACATAATAATTTATATAAATAATTTAAAGATAGTTAAAAAGGGCAATTAAACTCTATCTTAGTCCTCTGAGTTGGCAACAAATTTGTAATCTTGAGATAGTTAAAATGTTCACAGGCCACAGAGCTCAGAGCTCACATGCCATCACTCTGTGCTTGTTGGCCTTCTTCAACCTTTTAGTTTGATTGATACTTACTCATTATATTCAGAGTTATCATACACAACATGCATCGCTTGCCATGGTCCCTCCATGGCAACATTTTCCTCACTCCTAAACAAATGACCCGTTGAACTTGTGTCCTCATTAAGACACATCTTTACAAAACAGCAAGTCAAATCCTTGACACCCAAATTTATAGACTTATTCAATTTACACAAAGGAATTGGTAGATGGCAGTCGTTGTGTACGCAAGTATATATTTTGCTAGGTTGGTGCTCTCCATCTTGTATCATATCATGATATAACAAATCAGTTTCTGATATACAGTTATGTACATCACTGTAGCGCTGCTTTTCAAACATGCTGAATACTTTTTCCTGCCATTTAAATCCATATTCCTCTACCGTGTTACTTTCTAATTGATGCATGGTATTATTTGAATCATTTTTGTAACTCTCGAATTTGGGTAACATTCTTATACCTTCATGAGGTTTGAGCCATACTCTGAAATAATATTTTAAATACAAATTACTTAAAACTAGCTTAGATAACAAAAATACAAGTTTACAGATAGACTAAGCTACTCAAACAGTTTCTAAAGTGTTATTCATGAGTAGGAATATTCGTTCAGTAACAAATTAGGAGAAAAACCAAGTATCGACATCTATCCTGAGTTTCGTTCATGTTTTGCCTTACTTGATTTCAACATTTTCAATCGGTGTTTTTAGCCAGTATACTCCCGTCACTTTATTACAACGGTCAAAGTCGTTCATTATTTAAATATAATTAAATAAATGCCGAATAAGTAATTTAAAGTAAGTCGTCTACTTCTATCCAGTCGACAGTTTTGACATATGTTTAGACATTTTGTTTAACTGATAACACCATTGCCATGGCAACTTTGGGTTCGGATACAACCACCACAATCTATTTACAAGTTTTAAAGTCACATCAAATTAAATCTATAAAAATGTGCTTACGGTGTTATTTTTTATGGAATCAATCCAGAACCTCAAAACGAAAAAGTATCTGATCAACCAAGTAATATCAATCGTTTATCGTTCACTTGACCATTCACTTGTACTTTTGTGCTGACAGGTCAGGTCAGGCTGTCAGTTACATCACTACGACAGCGCTTATCTACGCTGGCTGCCGCGGGCTTGGCTAGCACAGTCTGTGGTCAGTCGCTAACCTAACGGGTTGTTGTGTTGTTGGTTCGTGGTGTCCATCGTCGTCGCTCGTAATAATACGGATACAATAAAAGCTTATCACAAATATCGAACTTTTCACAAAACATTATCTTATCACGTACTCTCAAAGATTAATCGAACATGAGTAATATTTGCTGCGCTCAGAAACCGGCTGTGTTATGATGTGCTACTTTGCGAATATTATTGTATAAGTTGTTAGTCACGCGTTGTTTTAAGTGAAAAGAAAATGCCTGGGCCGGGAGAAACTACCGTTTCGGTACCGCTGACGCCAACAAGGTCTGATTTGTACTGGCGTAGAATTTTTAACAAGGTATGTTTTCTTAGGTACATAATTAATATTCTCTTCAACTTTAACTCAGATCTGCTGATCGAACGTGGAAGGTGTCTGACGTTTGCACTTAAATACCAGTTTTTGTTTGGATAATGTTTTGAATTATATGAGGTATACCTGAGAACAAGTTTTGAGGTCACCAGAATTAAACTCTAGACTAAAAGACAGTTATTTATTTTTTATCGGGTAGGAGACAATGTATTTTATAGAAGTCTGTGTGCACACTATTTTAGGATATATGATGGATAAATATACAATTTTCTTGAAACAACTTCAGCAATCTAACGGAGACAACCAAAGTTTTCACTAGTTTTACCTACTATAATGTTAAAATGTATCTTTTGCTGACAATGTTTAAAAAAACTGCTCACAAAATGATATTTTGCCCTTTCCCATGTTTTCATCTCCATATTAATGGTTTGGTTTCATTGCCAAAATGCCTCTCTGATTTTTTTGATCAATAAGACCACAGTACATTTGATTGTCTGCCAGAGAGTCAATTAGCAATGAAACAGCTGTTACAGATCTTCATCTCAAAGTATTCCAACACTAAGCTTAAGTACATCAATTTTATAAGGAATAAAACTTTAGAGGAATTTTTATTACTCAATCACACAAAAGGCCTATCTGGAAGACAGGCAAAATTAGCATTAAATATTTTTATCTGTTTTTGGGTAAAAATTGGATCATGTTGCCAATTTCACTCTGAACAGAGTAAACAGTAAACAGTTCCCTTACCTACCTTTTCTAAACCCATTTTTGCCAAGCTATGCTATGAGTCTGAAGAAGGCAATATACCTAGTTATACATACCTAGCTGATCTCTGAAATCAGGTCTCAAATCCAATTTGTTTGAGCTCATCTTGCTTTTTTATTGTAATCATATTGTTAAATTTCTCTTACTGTCCAAATAAATAAGAGCCAAAATAAACCATACCATCTACAATCTGATCAAATATAGAACCAGGATGATAATGATGATAATAATAAATTGAAATAGAAGCTTTGGTCTATGCTAATTTATACCTACTCGAAATTTAGAATTAAAACAGGCACAGTTATAATATTGTATGTCTCTACATGACATTCTAACAGGAAAGAGCATAGGTATTAGTCCTAACTAAACCTGCTCTGGTTTAAGTTTCCCCGAGTCTGGATTTAATCTAACCAGCTGCACCTTTGACTATACAATCTCATTTACTTTGGAAACTGCAACTAGCTATAAATGGCATAGATATTGTGGTATCCATAAAACACATTTATGACAAAGATAATATCAAAATACCTGGTTATCAATGCTGCACTTATGAGTATTAAAATTATCAAGATACTTATCTAGATCAAAAGTTAGATTAATATTATTTTCGATACACCAATTAATTAGGATTCATTCTATGTCATAATTATTTGACCTTATCTTGTTATACAATACTTTGCAATCAAATTAATCTAAAGTAATCTAGTTAAATCTAAAAACACACGCACACACACACAGGCGCACACTCTCACACACACAACTTGAACTAGATCTTGCTCGCTTATAACAACTTTTTAAATAACTCTATAAATTATAATTTTTTTTTTTTTTTACTCTTTGCATGGACATAGTCCTTCCTACCTGTTAATCGTTAAAATTGTTAGCCACGATACAGGCCAAGCCTAGTGTGGCTATCGTTGTATGCATGGATATGTTTATATTGGACTTGAATAATAAAATTTCTTATTTCTTATATACCTACATAACTTTTTTTTCTATATTTTCATATAACCCTACTTAATATTATAAATGTGAAAGTTTGTATGGATGTTTGGGTTTGAATCACGGCTAAACGGCTGAATAGATTTGGGTGAATTTTGGCATAGAGATAATCCTTCCCCTTGATCGGCACAAAGGATACTTTTTAATCGGTACAATTTGATGGTTCCAGAGTGAAAAGTGATAAATGACTTTTATGCGGACGGAGTCACGGGCAAACAAAGCTAGTGTAAACATTATGTCTAAAATCATAACCATTATTGATTATTACTCTTCATAGTGTCCATATTATTCATTTATGACCCAAGGAATCTTGTTTTTAATGTAAGGTATTTTTCGAAATATTTCACAGATAATATTTTTTTTTTAGAAAAACTATTTGTTTGCTAACGTCGTCGTAACGTTTATAAAATCAGACAAATAGGCTAACATTAAAAAAAAATTTCTAAAATAGTACAATTTTAAATAATATTGCACCGACTACAACAATTTTCTGCTTGCCCAAAGGTCAACTGGTAGAGAATGCCATTAGGCATTAAGTTCACCTTTTGTTCTCAAATTTGTATTTTTGTGCAATAAAGATTAAATAAATAAATAATAATAGGTTTTGTATGAAAAATGAGCATTTTCCCCTGAGTTACCAGGGTTTTTCGAAAATTAAGAAATATTTGAGGTGTCTAACATGAAGGATCTGTAAATTTGATGGTATTGATTTGAATATTAATACATTATTATTAATCATAAATCACCAGTAAAGTTTTAGTGCCGCAAAAGAAAAGGAGTACCTTAAAAGTTGATTCACCATAATATGGCTCGCGTTTTCACGCAAAATAGGCGCTAAGTCGTCGAATTGCGGAAAACTAGCCCGCTATATCATCCCTATAGATCAATGTGGTTAGGTGGACATTTAAACATTGAGTACCTGGGAGACCGAGCGTTGCGGGTCGAAACCGAATTTTCAGCGATTTTATATACAAAAAAAAAACCCGTTCCATAGCTGAGGTATGATCCCGCGGGTCTCGGCGTAGAAGTCCAACGCTAACCATTGCGCTAGGCAGACGGCGACGGCCATAGCGAAATTACGAACCATATACCTAGCGCGAGAAATCTTTTTGCGTGAAAATACGGGGAAAACGAATTTTCTCAGATATGAGACCTAGCTAGATCGAATTTTCGCCCCCGTGAACCCCCGTGTCGCAATTTTCATCGAAATCGTTAGAGCCGTTTTCGAGAACGTGAGTACAAATATATATATATATATACAAATGTTTCTCGTTTAATAAGTAGGAGATTTATAAATAAGTACCTATTTATTTTCAGTCTTGATATTACATACATTAAGTATTTATTTTAGTCCCTCAATACGGTTGGCGTGGGGCCAAAAATCTGCACTGCTTTTAGATAGGTTTACTTGTGGGTACGGTGTAGTACTCCCTTATAGATTGGGTACTAAAATCTAATTGTGGCAATGCCTTGCCACAAACTAAAATAATACTGGGTGTTTTTTTTATTCGTCTACAAAATTTTGGGGGTTAAATCAGTAAGTCATACTGATCAACTTTCACTATGGGACCAACCCCGAAATCGCGAAAAAAAAATTGACCATCCCATACATTTTGGCTAGTCAGCTGACGATGTTTTGTATGGGAGGGTCAATTTTTTTTTCGCGATTTCGGTGTTGGTCCCATAGTGAAAGTTGGTCAGTATGACTTACTGATTTAAGCCCCAAAATTTTGTAGACGAATAAAAAAACACCCAGTAGATGAAACGCCCGACAAAAAGGGACCCATACTTTTAGAGCTCATAACTCTTAAATGGCTTAACGGATTTTCGTCAAACCTAGCTAAGAACACTCTCGATTAAGGCACCTTTCTAACAAGAATAACTAAATCAAAATCAGTCCATCCGTTTGGGAGCTACGATGCCACAGACAGATACCTACACACGTTAAACTTATAACACCGCTCTTTTGAGTAGGGGTTAAAAAAAAACCCACTGAAAAGGGTTAAATAAATATTATCACGGATGCCATGGTCAGAATTGGACCAAATAGAAGTGGGACCACACGGGAAGCACCAGCTTTCAAATAAAAAAAGAATCATCAAAATCGGTTCACCCAGTCGAAAGTTCTGATGTAACAAACAAAAAAAATACAGTCAAATTGAGAAGCTCCTCCTTTTTTGAAGTCGGTTAAAAAGTACTCCAGCTAATTTCTGGATATGTATATTATTAATACCTTCGTATTAATTAATTATTAATTTCCGATACTTTCACTAGGTAGTTAATACTTACCTGGTGCCTATCAGTGCATCCCTAAATTGTTCACCTGTTCGCCAACCAAAAACAGATATACCTACCTACTTACTTTACTATAACTTCCATTGGTCGTTTTTCGACTTGCCGGCACGGCACCGGCACGGCGACGGCGCCGGCACCAGCCCGGCTGCCGGGGAATTGAAAAATCTATGAAATTATATGGCATGTTTAACCATTTTTATTTTAAACCTTAAGCGTTAGTCTTACGTTAGATAATAGAATAGATATATTCATTTCCCTAGCACCTGTCAAATTTTATCTCGTGGATGCATGCTAAGCCCGCAGGGGCCTACAAGCGAAAATGCTGTATGTAGGTAGGTACTCAAGACTAAATATTGCCTTCATTCGCTTTGCCAATGTAGTAATTAAGTAAATAATATTGATTAAGATAAAATGCACGAATAGGCATGAACAAAGCACCCGTTTCCATTGTCTTAATTTAAGGCCTAAATATACTGTATTTTCCTCAAAACCTGATTCACTACTTTGTATTTAAGGAAATACGTTTTCCTTAAATTTTCGCCTAGCATATTACTTAAATCCCATTTACAACAAAACAGGAAATGTGCATTGCCTATGCGATTATTTAACAAAGGAACATTTCAAATTTAAATTTACTGTTATAGGTAAATGTAACGGAAAAAAACAAAACGAGGTTGTAGATCATAGACCATATAAAGAAGAAAGTTGTGTCCTACAAAGTATTTCTAAGTAACGAGGGTAAGAAGAATAAAGTCCGCACTTTTCGTCTTATATGATTATTTTCAATTAAATGCGGGGCGGGGCTAAAACGCCCAAAAATGTCTATTAATTCAGTGCTCCATTAAATCACGTACAGACATTGTAAAACATGTACCAAATCATATCGGTGACACTACGCCAATTTAGGCGGTGACTAATTCATTTTATCCTGTTCATCTATCTGTTGCGTCATTCCATCCAGCAAACGATCCAGCCTTGATTTTCAGCCATTCGCCCTTCCTAGATATCCAATGATAGGTCATGAATGTATCATCAATCCTTTTTTTAACAGTTCTTGGACTTTGCTATCAACATCCATTCAGCCGTTTGTCATCTTGCTTCCTGGTGTAATTTAACACGAGAGGTTTACAACGAAGTAAGGTGTGATTCGAGGATTTTGTGAAGTAACTTTGATTTCAAAGGAAGTAAATCGTACAGCCAATTTCATTTCATTCAATTTAAGAGCTTTAAACGTGCTTGTCAACTTTAAGTGCCACTGATTCCAAGAGGTAGATGCTTCCGAGAAGAGTTGGCACAACTGATTGCAGGCAATAACGCCGGTAGCACACCTCCGCCGCGGAACTGTAGTTGCGAAACACTGGAAACGAAATACAGTTCAATTTCGTATTAAATATCACAATTCCGCCACAGTTTCGCGGTTTCGCGGCGGAGGTGTGCTACCGGCATATATGTATTGTTTAATTTGATACGCGCGTACATCGAGAATGATTCATTATTATTTATAAATCATATCATTATTATTTAAAAAAACACATCTAGGTATCGCTGAATATAAACCTCGCTCTTGAAGTACTCCAAAGACTACAACGTGCTTGCATCCAAATTCTCGCAACGTGTAAAATGTTTTACTATCTGAAGCGAGGTCTTCTCTCGATTAAAAAGCTTTCTATCCGTGTTGGTTCTTCAGGCTTTGTTTATAGTTTACCGATCCTATAGACGGCGGGTTAGTTTTATGTGTTTCGTATTTGCCTGAGGTATTCTCCCGCAAAGTTTGGTTTTGTTCCCAGGTTTCCTTTACTAGTTGAATTTAGAATAGAATAGATCGTTTAATCCTTTCCTTCTTCCTCGATTGGTCTGTTCACTTAACTTCATGAAATCAAGGAGCCTACCTATAATCATAAATCATTAATTGGTTTCGATTTGAATCAGCTAACGCCGGTCTTAGTAACGTTTCTGGAATTCATTACAGCACGCCGATTCAGTATTTAGCACGATAACAAACCTTGAAGAACTACGTTACTCTGAAGTGCGTGTAGCGTAAACATAATTATTCTTCACGATTTAAGACCGTTGTTAATAAACTGCTTTTCTGAATTCACGAAATATTAAAAGAATGAGCCAAGACCATCTAAATCAGATTTGTTAGCGCGATATGTTAAGCGAAGTTTTCAATATGATATACCATCACACCAATGTAATATTGGGTTTGGGTCATTATCTTTACTTTACAATTAGCATTGCGGAAGATCGGGTAACTCGTATTTTTGCGAAAATCCCGTTTGATAACCTATTATTGTTGATAACTATACTTATACGTAAATAACCTTTTGTTTCAGTTTTCATTATCGTAGACTAAACATAGAAATCATTATCCGTTTCATATATCGATAAAGTCTGAGTCAAGTATAGTCGTTCGTCGTGACGTATACGCATCTGCGTGTGAAGTTCGAATATAGGTATAAGAGTTTTGATGGATGAAGCACGCGATCTGACGTCGTTTAACGTTATTCCGTTACAAACCAAACGTCATACGATTACGGTTTGCGTGAATGAACGTCTGGGGAGACCACAAAGACTGTTTGTTAAGGAAAATTCAATTAAACTAACGGATTTGCATTCATACGGAATTAAACGGTATCTTTACAGTCTTATTTTGTGCTCAATCGAGAATAGGGATGTTAGGTGTTCTCTTGATAAAAACAGTTACCTCACCGACGTGGTATTATTATTTATATTTAATTGGCCACCTCATTAAACTGCAGTCATTTGAGAAAATGTTTTCCCAAAAATATATTGAATGTCATACTAATAAATAAAATGATAATTATCATACTTAGGTACTTCTACCTATATTCTACAAATATTTACGTTCGCTTATTTAATTCTTGTTTGATATAGTATGACCTAATGCAGGTGTGTATATCTCACAGATAACAATGCTTCACAATCTACCTATGTATGCACACGTAATGGTAAAAATATGTATATATTACATGATTTTTCGCGCGACTACGTTCGCTATTACTGGTTTTCTTTTGTTTTTCTCGGGATTATTCTGAAATTTACTCTGAAAGTAAGTTACGCATTTACGTCAGGGTTTTTAATCCGTTTAAAGTTATTATAACTTCTTTTTGTTGGATTTGTTTATTTGAGTTGTGTTTGTTGGCCTGTCTTATATGAGTCTTAAAAATATATAGCTATTGTTTCCGTGGCTTTGTTTGTTGTCAAGCCCGCGGCAGCAGTATGCTGTCAATGGCAATGATTGATCGTTATAAATTCATAACAAATAACAATAATCTCGGACATCAAACATGTATGAAACACTCACGAGCAAAAATAACCAAATATCAGGTTATACATATTGGTCTTACGGTAAACCTACATACTTTATTATTGTAAACCATGGTTCCTATTTCCAGGAATGGATATATTTCAGATCTAACGCAGGGTCCGTGCGGATCATAATGATCTAATGATTAGTATCATTACCACCATACTACCAGCTAACTTCCTGCTAAGCAGCAATGTTTACTGTTGCTTCTGTGTGTGGGTAACGGCTAGTGAAATTACTCGCCTCTATGTGTCATTTCACTGACGGTCTTACCCACTAAGATGAAACGCAGACAGAGTTGTCAACGTATTTTGCAATGTATGTTTAGGAACCTTAGACTCTAAGGTTCCTAAAGGTTCCTGCGTCCTCGTTTGTCTTATCTTTTCGGATACAGTTTGACCCTGTAGGATCTTTTGTGCAAATACCCCTTACCTCTTATACCCAATGTAGGTACATTGGTTAGAAAACTAATTGGTAAGGACATGGCAACCGCTCTGTATCCTACGATCACGAGTCGAGAGTGTCGTTGCCCAGTCATTACGCCGCCGGCGCTCTTTCTCCATACCATAAAAAACGGTCAAATGCGAGTCGGACTCGCGCACCGAGGGCTCCGTATTTAAGTCCGTACTTCAAAAATATACCGTTTTAAGTACTTTAATCCGTATGCAATAAGGTCTATTTTGAGTTGAGTAAATTTTACATAAATTTTCAAAGTTCTTTAGTTATTTCTCAAAAACTGTAAATTTTGAACACTTCATTTTATTTTTCCCGTAAAATATAAATAATTAGCTATACGGCGGGAATTTTTCAGATTTTTTGGTTTATAAACTTGGGTGATAAGGAGGGGAGAATGGTCATTTTTTGTAGGTACATTTTTGGCTATTAATCAAAAAGTACATCATGGAACATTATAAAAAAAATTGTTTTGAAATGTGCAGATTAAGCTCTTTCATATGACATCCCATTGACACCAGATCACGTTCCTTTTTCAACCCTTTTCAATTTTTCATTAAATTAATTAAGGGCAAGTAAGTTAATACAACTATGCCAAATTCAAGTTGATAGCATCTGTAGTTGCTGAGAAAAATTGCTGTGACATACAGACGGACGGACGGACAGACAGACACCATAAGGGTTCCTTTTTTATCATTTTGGTACGGAACCCTAAAATATATAAATAAGTACTTGTTCTAAACTTGAAATTCTCTTTTCAGTACGACAAAGACAACGATGGTAAGATATCCTACATCGAGCTTAAAGAGATCATCGAGTCCCGTGAATACGAGCACGATCTGCCCGACAATGTCGTCGACAAGATCATGGCGCTCGCCGACCGCGACAACAACGGCCACCTCGACTTCCCCGAGTTTGTGGAGATGATGAACAACCCGGACTTCAAAGCGGTCTTCGGACACTTTGTGGCCAGATACGTCCACTCTATAGTGCCTCATCGTAGCCCTGTTGATACTACCGGTAAGTTCGATAATGTATCTAGTACAACAACTACTTCTATGCGGTCTTTGGATAGTAGTGAAGACATCACAATTATAATTACAAAATTGACGCACACACGTTACGATATTGGTTTTATACTCCCTGTACAGGATCACTACAACCTGCTTGTGGTAAGCTTGTGCAAATGGTCCCTATATCTTCACGTCTCTGGGCTAGTGTGCTGGGCAATAGTTGTAGCCTAAATGAGGGCGCTGCAGTTCGGAGCGAAATTGGCAACATGGTCCAATTTTTACCCAAAACCTGCTACTATTCTATATGTGGTTGTTGCCACCTGAAAATATTGTAGTTCCACCTGTCACCGCGCCTGACACTTTCCATTCTATATAATGGATATTGGCGCAGTTGTCTCTACATGTAAACGGACCAGTAGGTACATTGACTGACTGTCATCAATTTCTACATGTTTACTATAGTAACGTTAAAGTGATCTAACCATAGTCATAAAATCCTGAAACTTATAGGTTTATTATATAGCTGAGTCGCTTCAGAGATGCATTTGCACGTGTGTGCAAACATATACGAATAGGTGACAATTGCAACTGACATCCATCTTATACAAGTACCGAGACATGTGTGCGTTGAATTTGTTCTGAATTACACCACTATATATATACCCAAAAATGCATCCCCACAGAGTTTTATACATATATAAATAAATTATCTTTGAATATGAACATTGTAGTTAAGTTGGTTTTCTATACGGCCCTGCTACCCGGTGACCCATGATGGGCTAGCGTAAGGGATGTATTTAGACGTTAGACCGAGAAACAATGTTCTTGGTCTCACTCTAACGCCTTACTTCGTCCCTTACCCTGGCCCATCATGTGCCATAAGGCAGGCAGGCCATAAGATACCTTTATTTTGTAGGTACATTACTTATATTTAAATTGTTGCATGGTTTTGTATATAGATCTGCTAGTTTCATTGAAAATATTGCATGTGTACCTGAACTATTTAAGTCGTTTACTCGTGATGTTAAATCCTATTAGTATTTTGATTTTACTTAATGCGTGATATTGATCTAGTCTACACTGGTTGCATTTTTTTTTAAATTAAGCAACGAAATATTCAAATTAAGGCAACTGAGAATGTATAAAGTGAATTTATACAGATTACCAAGAGTATTTATCCTGCTTAACCAATGAGCAGGTATATGCATTAAATTTTCGTTATAATCTTACAACGCCAATGCGTGTTAATATTAACTCAAGGAAGTAATTTAACACAATATTTAAATAGGATTTATATTCAGTACAAACAGAAAATTATAGAATTATTACGTTTACCATTGATGTTAGGTTTTCACGTTGTTTGTGAGGAAAACCCTTAAGTCATTAAATGTATTACTTAACACCATTTGCCTACACTTAACCAATGACAAATATTTGTGAAATAAGGACCAATTGTACCTACATCAAACATGCTAATTAACTTAGTACGTACATCACCTAAATAGACTAAAAATGGCCTCTATTCTTGTAATAATTTACTTAATACGTTGCACGTGCGAAAATATTTTAACTTGATTAGGTTCAAGACGGCTAGAAACTATAATAAAACCTAATAGCTTGTTGGTATTATGTTTTATGTTATGACAAACAAAGTTGTGAGAAACAGTTAAATCGTATATGTTGCGAGAGACATTAAAGTTAACAAAATACCTACATACCTACTCTGATGGTGGCACTTCACTTGGTCAACCATTTTCGTTGCATCTCTTGCATTCGGTATGTCAAATAAGAGAGATGTAAGACACACATGATCGTATTTGTGCAAAAGGAAGAACAGATCGCCAAACATAATAAAAAGTCTCCAAAGAAATTGAAAAGAAGTAACATTTTGTTAATATTATTGTTATATGTATGTAATGTAAGTTAATTCACGTATCCGAGGTACATTACATAAGTATGCAGCATGTGATCATTAAATCTTCAATGAGTAACGTTACGATTAGCAAATAATTTTCTGTCTGTACACTTGTTCACACTGTATATGCACTGTATATGGCTTGTCTGAGTGTGATTTTGCATGTAATTAACAATGCATTATGTACTCTTAGAGTGTTTAACGTAAGAACTAATTCTGTTTGCTAGGACGGTGGCCTGGGCCTGGATTCCGGTCGGTGTCGACTCACGACAGCGGTAGTTACCTTTATTTTTATTTTCATCGGATTTTTTCGTACCACCTGTATGTTGATCGTTGTTGACTTCCTGTTAACGTGTCCTGTGCCTGTGTCAGTCGGTGTTGAAACTCAAATGTATTATTGTTTGTAAACATCGTCCAGCGTAAAAATTCTTCATTCGAAAATAGGTCATTATCATCGTAATTTAGGGCCTTCGCCATTAATTTTACAATAAGATAACGTAAATCTAAAATTATATTCATTAAAGTATAATGAAAATCCCAGTTAAGTAAGATATCATATTCAGTAATATATCCCAATTCATATCTAAGACAAAACTTGCCCTTTTTAATTGCAAAACAGTACAGTTATGTTCCTACCTGTATCAAAAATCGCAGTACTTATATACCTATAAAAAGCGCTTATTAACTGTTTTTACTTCTTAAACTATCTACAGGCATCAGTGATTCAGTGCTTATAAAATGAAATGACATAATTAATTAACGTTTGTTAATATTACCACAGTAATATTACATATATACATCGGCAGAGTTCAATGATTGGGGAAACCCGCCGAGACGGCTGCTCGTACTGTTTTGCAGCAAATCAGGTCGTTTATTGATGTCGCCTATTAGCAAGTTCAAATTGAGTGAAAGGGTTTTCTCTATTTAACTTCAATCTACCAATTTGTAAAATGGTGACTTATAGTTGTAATAGTTTATACGAACAAAAATTTTATAACGTGGTCAAGTTTGTTTGGAATCATCCAGCAACATTTTGCTAAACAAAAAAACTGATTACATAATAAGTGTTTGTGATAATATAAAGGTTGTTTGGTATGTTTCATATCCTATCATACAGATTTCATCATTATGTTCTAACCTAACTTCTCAACTCCTTTACTCTGTGTTGCTCAATTTTATCTTTTTCATTGTTGCCCATAAAGCTTTAAAAACAATATTTTCCTTAGGAATGGGGCCTGGATTCCTGTTCGTGCCGACGTCCCGTCGTGGTCCGTCTCTCGTATTGTTCTTCATTCGTCATTTTCGCTTTGAATGTTCATGTTATTCCCCGTTTGTCATACGTGTTTTCTTGTTCTAATTCTCATTTACATTTGAATAACATGTTTCATTTCTACTAAATTCATCATTTTCATCTTGATATTAAGGCATGTACCTATAGTTAGGTAGCAGAGAGGGGATACATACACAGTCTTACAATAACGTCAGTTTTGGATTAGAATAGAATAGAATCATTTAATAATGTACAAACCGCACCTGTGTCTTATTGAGCAAATAGGTGACTAATAGGAGACAGTGAATAGAGTAAATAGGATTCGTTTAAAATGTTCGTAGTAAAAACTGTACCTAATACATGAAAGTAAAACACTTCACCTCACCAGTTCGGAAAGGCTTTCTTTGTCGGTCAAAATTGTAGCGGTTGGTTCTGCGCGCACTAACACGGGCGAGCTGGCGCTCGTGGAATTGTTTTTCTAACACCTAGTGTTTTCCTCGCTATGGTGAGGTGAAAACTGTGTTTCGCACGGCAGCAAAGTTATTTGGGTCTCGAGGCCTTGAATCCCTCATTACGCTCAGGATTCTAATTTTTGAGTCCTTCGCTGTCTCGGGACCAATAATGGCTGTCGCACCAAATAACAAATTTGCAGCCTTGCATGATAAACAACTATTTCTATAGTGATTGCATAACTGTAACTGTATTATAACTGTACTACATCTTTACATCCCCGTCCGATATGCGAGTAACTGCCGCACTCAGAGACGTCAATTAATTTTTAAGTGTCATTAAAGTTGCTGCTGTCACTTTCTTTGCTATATCAATAGAATAAGACGCAGGAACTTTAGTGAAACTTAAAAATTAATTGACGTATCTGAGTGCGGCAGTTAGACAGTTAATACCCATTCGCAATGCCAAACCACAGCTTCTTCACAAATGAGCAATTTTGAACTTTACCAAAAATATGCAAATTGCAGGTTTAAATTCCGGGGAATCCCCGTATGTTAGTCGATACTATACTATAAACGAGTTAAGTCGAGAACTCGATTGAAATATAAATGGAAATATGGAAATACCTATGCAAATAGCGTGAGTAAACTGAGTGGGATTATGTATTTATGTCCTAATAGTCGAGTATATTTACCGCCTGTTTCACAATCGTCAAGTAAAACATATCTGTCAAATAAATTAAGCCCTTTCCCTTTCTTACACTTGAAAATAGACAAGGAGAGGGCTACCTTTATTTGACAGATGAATTTACTTGCCGATTGTGAAACAGGCCCTTAGTGTTTACGCATATTTTATACGCTTATCGCCAGGCTATTTAAAAATTACCAATTTAATACAGTCAAGGTCAAAAATATGGTATCGAAAACAAAAGGTCTTCTCTTGACAATTGAGATGTGAGGATTTTTTTTTAGACTGGCCGCTGGTATATCTCGTGATGTCCACTGAATCATCAGTGGACATCACGAGAACGCGGACGAGAAAGTCGGGAAAGTGGACGAGTGAACGCGAATCATTAATTTCATTATTACTAATTGTACCTGATCAGGTGGTCTCAGTGGACATCATCCTGTATATTTGTCCTAGGGTCTTATTCGTTTTACATTATAGGTATTAAAGTAACATAACGTTCGGACGGACGGACTTGTTCTTTTGATTTTTCTTATAAACTGCATTGATACAAACCTTGACGTGCAGTAATTTAAATGATTAATCACCTGTTTTTATATGCTGCGAATATAGTATTTATTTACTGAGAATTTCACATATCTAATGGTATAAGGTTGTTACATTTGAAAATGACTCGCAGGACCCCAATTATGAACTGCAACCCAAAAAGTAATTGCGTAAAAATGACTACCTAATGGCTCTTTAACCTCTGGTCTCCTCACATTCGGCAACGTAAATTATACAAAACAGGTCTTTATTGTTATGTTTTTATCTTCGTACGTGACTTCGTAGCGAGACGGTGTAAGTAATTGGTAATTTTTGTGGCCTGTCGTGATAAAACGTCTAAAGACACAAACACAAACCAAACTCTACGAGTCTGGTATCATTTGTTGCACACAAATAGCGTACCGTCATAAATTAGAATTATAAGCAATATGGGTTTTTATATGGAGTGTTCTAATTTAGACTGTAGTTGATGAATGATTTACATTTTTAAAAACTTGACATATCTGTGTGCATAGTCATTATTCGTACCAGAACTGGTTTGATTTGGGACCCATTATTCTCACTGTCCCATTGCCTTTCTGAAACCGCTCTGTACCGGATCTACGATTTTTCCGAACCGGGTCAGAAAATAAACTTTATAGTGGCGCCCCCTCGCCCCCAGCTCCAGCGTTTGAGTTAAAGTTAATAATTTGGGGTTTTTCCTTCAAACATATGAAATTGGTGCCCCCTGAAATTTTGCCTGGTTTGAAACACATCCAAAATCAAGAAGAACATATTACAAGTTAAACAAAATAATCGATTTAACAAACTCACACCTTTATGGTATAAGTATCGTCCACCTAGTATTAAATGTGTATAATGTAACCTTGACGAATTTCCTGTTGATATCTTATCTATATCAAGGTCTTATCCATTGCAAATGCCGCGTTTTATGCCGCTTACCAATCCCTTTACCGACGTAATCTATCCAGAATCGTTATTTTATATGATACTTTGAAGGCATATAAGCTCATTATCATCATCATGACAGCCGAAACCGTCCACTGTTAGACATGGGCCATCCTAAAAATATCTCCACCATGATCGGTCCTGTGCTACTCGCATCCAGTTAAAACGCCACTAATTTCAATATTGCAAATGCGTTACTATGTTGCCTCGAGAATGGGAAGAAATACTTGAACATAATAGATTGAACACTGCTGCTTGGAGGTGGGATATGGGGCCGGTAATCATTGAGAAGTTCTCTCGGTACTTCAGCATCAGTTGCACTTCACCACATGGATTATGATGAGTTTAAAAGTAGCTTCATAATCTTAACAAAGAAATCTCATCACTGTCCTAGAAAAACTTATGATGAAGGAGTTCCGGTGGTCATCTCTGGTCTTCAGTTCGACTTCACCAATAGGTGCTTTTACGATGAAAATACTTAAGTTCTTACAGAAAATACCAAAATAGCTGTATGTGAGCCTATAACTTTTGAGGAGTTCCCTCGACTCCTCATGGATCCCAAGATCACATGACGTCAACTTTACTATGGGACCACCCCTGAAGTATGACTTTCTCAACTAAAAATAAATTATCAAAATCGGTTCAGTAGGTAAAAAGTTACGCCTACACATACATGAAAAAATATAGTATAGTATATAGTAAGTCGTTTAAAAAAGAGTAATTTATCGAATAAAATCCTACAAACTTGTTACGCGTTCGTCTGGTAATTTCGTTATCGTCAATTTAAACTCAATGAGTCAGGATTTTAGAATCGGTAAGCGTTAGTCACCGGGGCAGCACCGGCCGTTTTTGTCAACCCGTTACAACAACGCCACCAGACGCATACGTTACCAAACTAAACAAGAGACGTACATAACAACATGTAACGCCACGACTCAGCTCCTCAGAGCATACAAAACTGAAGTTCCTAAAAAGCCACCATATTGGCAAAAAAGTTTGACGTTGGACAGGTGAAATTAAAATATTGTCAACGGGCAACCTCTACCTACATTAGGCATTACATTATTGACATTACATTATATATATTAGGTACTTACCTGGGAACCCGACCGTCGTCTCTCCGAATTTTCATCGATTTCTATATAAAAACAAAAAAGCAATAACATACGATTTCCCCAAAAAAAAAAACGAAAACAAAAAGAACCTGTCCATAGCTGGGGCTCGAACCCGCAGTCTTGGCGTAGTAGGACAACGCTTTAACCATTAGGCTATTCAGGCGGCGGCAGCGGCAGTAAAATTACGAACCAAATTGCGGGGGCAAATCTTTTTGCGTGAAAATACGGGGAAAACGAATTTTCCCAGATATGAGAAGACCTAGATTGATTTTTCGCCCCCCTAAATCCCTATATTGCAAATTTCATCGAAATCGTTAGAGCCGTTTTTGAGTTCCAACGGAACTATGGGGTAGGAGAGAAACGTGAGGTCTACAATTCTACATACTTGTTTAAATAAGTTTTATTATTTTATAGCGATCACGTCGTATCAAGTATCGTTCCACGTGTACAGTGAAAACGACTTGCCAAGAGCGCGGACGACGCCGCCCCGAAGTAGACGTGGGTAATACGACAAATGACTGTCAGTAGACTGTAGTATATTGTAGTCGTATGTAGACTAGTTTATTTGTTGATTTTAAAGCGTCAGGAAGGGTGAGAATTTCATAGCTAGATAAAAAATTGTTTTAGTATCGCAATATGCTATATTAGCTGGACAGTTGAAAGTTTCCAACATTTACGCCCTTAAATTACTTAAGCGAAGTAGTCCTGGGGTCTATTACAATATTTTTTTATATTATTTTGAAGTTCATACTGTCAAGTGTATGTATGTCAAAGTGGATGAACCCGGTTTTTCAATTAAATGCCCGATTTATTCTATCTTCAGATAAAAATATATGTCAGTTAAAGTTCTCCTCTCTCTTTTTCTCTCCTCTCTCCTTTTCTCTGTCATATTAAAGAAAAGGATAGAGCTACAAATTATCTGTCGGATAATGTTATCTGAGGATGAATTACTTATAGTCCACTAGTGACCGCGACTTCGTCCGCGTAGAAGTCGTTTATCGCTGCTCCCTCGGGAACTGTCCATTTTTGGGATAAAAAGTAGCCTATCTATGTGCTATTCCAGACTATAATCTATCTCTGTGCCAAATTTCATCCAGATGCGTTCAGCCATTCTTGCCTGATTGAGTAATAAACATTCATCCATCCATCCATCCAATAGTAGTAAGATAATCTGTCAAAACGCACTCTAGGAATTCAGATAGTAGAGTCGAAACTTTAGTGCTTAAAATTTTGCATTACATTGTGTAGGTACCACATGCGTTTACTACTCTAGATGTAGAAAATACTTTGTCACTAATATTATTAATTACTTCTAAAATCCTTAACACTGATTATCTGCACTGTACTGTATCACTCGATTAAATGTAAGTGGCGACACCGGTTCTCGATTGAATTTGCGCTTATGGCGTATCTCCTTCTTTCTATGATCTGTGGGCGACAGGTCTCGGGGGTCACATGCGAATGCAAATGCTCCTTAAGCTCAAGGACAAAATCTATAGGACCATTGTAAGACCGGTCGTCATGTATGGATCTGAGTGTAGGCCGACTAAGGAGAAGGAAGAAAGCATGTGGCGGAGATGCGGATGTTACTTACGATGGATGTGGGGTGTAACTAGAACGGATAAGATTAGGAATTAATTGTCAGAGGAAGCTTGAAACTAGCACTGATTACAGAAAAGTTGAGGAGTAATAGGTTGGCGGGGTATGGATATGTAATGAGGAGGGAGGAAGAACACATTACAAAAAGAGTAATGCGCATGAATGTAGATGGTTATAAGGGTAGAGGAAGACCGAAAAAGGTATGGATAGATTATGTGAAGGAAGAATGATATGTGTATAAAAGGTGTCAGTACTGAATTAGGTAACAGCTAATAGAGAGAATCAAAATAACATGTTGTACCGACCCTACCTAGTGTAGGACAAGGGCAGGAGGAAACGTGGCCTATAGATTCCAATTCCAGTAATAAAAAACTTACTTTATCTAGGGTAAAAATTTAAGTGTGTTTTACTACGTATTTAAGTTAATTTTCAAATATTCGTAAAACACGTGCTCAGTAAAGAAGAGAGATAGCAATTTGAATAAATCACGTGTATGATATGATAAGGATGGATACATAGATTAAAAGATCGTAGGTATCGATTATATCCGGGCGAATTATAGTACTAACTGCGTGCGTAGTATTTAGTTAAGTGTCCTGTAATTGTATCGACTGAGAATTGATAGTACCCATAATATATATACATATTATGTGAATTGTGAACTCGGAGCGCGTGTGTAAGGACGAAGTTCGTCCCATAGTAAAAGTTGTTCGTAACATATCTACACTTCTGTAATGTCATTGCCAGGGAATGGAAAGATCGGCGTCTAGTATTGGCCTTAGCAATATAAAGAGTAACTTAAACTCCAGACAAAAAACGCTACACTAGCACATACAAAAAGGCACCACACCTCTAGTCTTTATCTCAATATCTTAGTTTCTCATAAGACATGTAACAAGTAGAAGCAAGATCAAGATGTTATATTGCACGCATCACTAGGAGTAATTGTTCGCTAATGGTACTTTAATAAATCATTAGGGTTAAATAATCTATTTAAAACTCGCTACCGCAGCGCGGTTCTAGCGACAGAACCCTCAAACTGATCGGATCGATGGTAGAGCGCAATTGGGTGCTGTTATACTTAGTTCACGTGAAGTCTCATAGATGGCACTGTTGTAAACTTTGTAATTTTTATCTATACACAAAATGAAATTTTGAAAATATATGTTTAGAGATAGCTTTATGCAACAAAACAATGTTAGTTTGTAACAGTAATTTATGAGTAAATAACCAGTACAAAAATCGCTAGAGGTCGCTTGTAGAGTTCTATAACTCTTAACTACCCAAACCAAATCTTAACAAAGGTCAGTCTCGTAATATCCTTCAAATTTCCACTGGGAATGACTAATAAAAGATGGTATGTCAAAGAGCATAGGTGCAATTTGCCATTCATTAAATTGTTAACCGTCCAATTTGTGGCCGGCGCCATGCAAGATGCGAGCTAAAAAGATTACGGCAGGGGACAAGGATAAACTTCTCATTTATCTAAGAGGAAAATAGGTAGGTACAATGTAATGTAATACACTGACAGATAATAATGCAGACATTATCTAAGTTGACATCATGTTTTCTAGAATAACTCTATTAAAATACTTAATCGAGCCTAATAATTTTCGATAACCCACAGATATTTTATGTAAATTTGATTTCAATGTTTAAATCAATTAACTAAATAGGTATGGATTGATGGCTAAAGTATATGTAACGTTCTCAATATAAAGGGACCTTATGGAGGAAGGCAGTTACACTCTTCTTATTCTTGTAACTATACGAATACTATGGTAACAGTTCTAAAAACGGCGTAACCGCCTGCCTCCATAAGGTCCCTTTATGTTGAGAACGTCACATATTATCATCGGCAATGCTTTCCTCTCTATTAGTCTAAACGAAAATCAAACACCGAGAAACGACTATATGTATTATTGTAACGAATCCTTCCTACGATTGGAGATGTGTCTATTTAAAATATTTAATAAAGTTTACCCAATTTGTTTGCCGTCGATTGTAGTTGTAATCCAGTAAAATGTAAAGTGTAACCCCGAGTCAAGGTTTATTGTCAGCATTGTCACAACTAAAGATCCACTTAACACATTAAGGGCCGCCGACCCATCTGGCGTGTGTGAATTGTATACCTCGTTAGTTAGTGGCACTGAATCCGAGAGCGACCCTGGCGAACACGCTCACTCTGGCATAACACTTTCAGGCGCTCCGTGTTTCTTAGCAACCATCAGTTAGCCATCGCAATCATCGGTCTAAACACCTGATGGAGCTGCTGCATATTTAAAACTACGAAACGAGTAGAAAACTAGAAAACCACTTTGCCAAATGTAATGAGTTCACGTAATTAAGGAAGCAGAGTTGTAATTGAATTTTTATGGATTGTAGAGGCAGTTCCGAGTGCTATGTATACAGATAAATGTGGGTTAAGTGTAAAAATAGTGATGATGGGAGCACAGAAGCTTTGTGCGAAGAAAAAGTTACATGTAAAGGAAAGTGGTCGTGTAAAGTGTTCGAGATTATCCGACAGGTGAAAGAACATTTTGGTATGTGTTTTGTTTTGTGTTATGTATGAAATGTTACTTTTATTTTATTTATTTAGCGTTACATGTCATATACATACATTATATTGATCCGCAATAGTAAGAAAATAAAAGATGTTTATGTTTTCAGAAATCAAAAAACATTTATATGGTATC
The DNA here is from genome assembly GCA_963241965.1 of Tortrix viridana. NCBI lineage: Eukaryota > Metazoa > Arthropoda > Insecta > Lepidoptera > Tortricidae > Tortrix > Tortrix viridana. Next base: position 5,003,046 of record OY725191.1, on the reverse strand, counting down.
TATTCAAAAATAATTACATACTTATTGTTTAGGCATGATAATCACTTGTAAGCTAGTAACCTTACCATATTGCACTTGCAATTGTAAAAAAACATCATCAATCATGAACGTGTTAGTAATTGATTCGATGCGGTATCGAATAAAATTATTTTAAACAGACCGCGACTTTACCCGCGATGAACTCGTTTAATCGACATAGAATCGATAAAAGTAATTTATGTCGCTCTCTGGTCTTCCGAGTACCTTACATCAAAAATCAAATCGATCCATTGCTCCCATAGATAGATTCAGTTGCTCCGTTGCGTTAACGAAGCACAAACCAAGAAACTATCTTTCGTATTCAGGTACTGTGGCCCTAGTTTTTATTCTGTACATATATCGAGGATAAATCTTAATAAATTAAGACCAAACATCGACTCGTACATCATTCGTTTACGCTCTCATCTGTACCATCACATCATCCATGAACATGTTTCATTTAATTCAAAGCTTCAATTCAGATTGTATCTACTCATAAATGTCATCTCATGATATCTGTTCCATCATTGCATGTTCAATGTTTACGGGTCATGATTGGGGTCCTTATTAAGTATTTTAGCTTTTAAATCAAGAAACTTGCTAGAAATGTATGTAGTATTATCAAAACTGATAACAAGTAATTAATTATCATTTTAAAAGAACTCGTAAATATTAAGTATCAATAGTCAGTTGTTTTGTTATGCTTCGTAATTAAAGATACATAACCATGTATTTACTTCATTATTAGTTAGATTTCAAAATATGAATTATATTATAGAAGTAGAGTTTCCTTACCGAAACAAAATCCATACAATAATTTTATTGTTTTCAAATTGAACATTGCGGTTAATCCACGATGACGTACAATGGATTTACTGGCCTGTATAATGGAGGAGGCCCGGCCTTCGTTTGACTGACTGGCCTGACTGCCTCTGAATGAGGGAAAAACCCGGCGATTCACACAGAATAATAACAGAGTGCATAATAGCATGACAAATTCACAATTTCTGGCCGTCCTTTGTATTGTTAATTCTTATACCCGTAACAGACGCTCGAACTGGGTCCGGGCCGGACAACGGATTTGGTTCGCTCCGAACCAGATCCGGCCGTCTGTAGTGCAGTCTTCGGACCAAATCGGCCGATATGGTCCGAAGACTGCACTACAGGCGTAGCGAACCAAATCCGTTCCAAGCCCGGACCAAGTTCGAGCGTCTGTTACGGGTATTAGCTTGCACATTTTTTTGCTTGGTTTGTTTCACGTAGATAACATTTGCATATTAGTTGTAAATATACTTTAAATAAGCGCAATTTTAGTAACAAAACGGTTTAGTACTAATATAACTCTGCATGCATCTACTAACGATGTTTTTTCTCGTTTCTTTTTTCCTTCCCATTCCCACCTGTTTCAACTTTGGAAATTGTTCTGAAACTTTTTAACTCCGTAACTTCGACGGGTTATTGTGGAATACTAACCCGGACGGGGTTTGTACAATTTGCCGGCAAATGGCGCTTACGACACCGACCGCTCGAGTTAATTGACAATTGCCGTGTCACTCCGCCGGCGCGTGATCTATTTCTATTGTTGTCCACTATTTTTAAACGCTGTTAACACGTGTCGAGGTTATCATAATCCTTATTAAACAAATTCTTTTAACATATTCAACTACTTTGAATGACACGTGTAATATTAAAAATAACCAACATTTCGCCAAAAATCTTTCAAAAACATTTGAAAATTCCCTTATTTTTTTCTCGTTATTCCTACTAACACCCCAAATCCTCTTAACCTATCCTGCCCTCTGTTGTGTTGTCAAAAATCAGCTCCTAGCAGATCCTACTTCACGTACGCAGATGGGACCTACGAGGAGGAATACAGCTGCTGGCCCCCGGCGGTCTGCATGATCATCATCTCGTTGGTGGAAATCGTGCTGTTCTGCTATGACGCGGCGAACGGGAAGATGGACGCCCGCGGCCCGATGGCGGAGATCTTCATATACAATCCACACAAGAGATACGAGGCTTGGCGATTCCTGACATACATGTTTGTGCATGTTGGGTTAGTATTGTTATACCATCACTGTAAAATACGTTTCAGGCTGACTAAGGCTGCGTATCCACAAGAGATGTGCGAGGCAGCTAGGCGTTGTGCGAGGAAAATCCACCAATAGGATTACGTTATTTTACTAGCCTCACACAGCGCAGCTATCCTATTGGTTACAATTACATCACAGTATAAATATGTATAGCTGAAGCAGTAAAGAAACTACGAACAAAGGTTCGAAACGTCGCACTCACACAGACGCACGTCTCAACCATTCGTCTCCATGCGACACCCGCCACTGACAGTACTGCCATGTCCGCTTAGTTGAGACGTTGAGACGTGCGTCTGTGTGAGTGCGACGTTTCGAACCTTTGTTCGTAGTTTCTTTACTGCTTTAACTATATTTATACTGTGATTACATGATACATTACCTACATGATGCGACGTCGTGTCGTAGATATCTACGACATACATTGTAAAAGACCACTATGATGATTAAATAATTATTACCCCTTTTATATTACGACTAGCGACCTGCCCCGGCTTCGCACAGCCATTCCGACCATGGAAGAATCGTTTGTAGCAATTACGAAACAAATCTGGCTTTTTTGAAAATCGTTTTTAAATATTGATAAGAATAAATATTTTTTTTTTATATAATAATAGCTGGTACGGTCGACCTTATAAGAAGCTGCACATTTTAGTACCTTATCACAACTATTGATATACTAAATTCAAACCATTCTCACTTTAATACGTTACTATGACAAGGTACATGTACAGCTTCTTATAAGGTCGACTGTACCCGGCGCGTTGCTACCTATTGCAAAAAAAAAACTGTTGATCCCGTCGCTACCAAACTTCACAAGATCACCCGCTGGGCTAATCTGAAGATTTCCTGAAAATTCCATGAAATTTGGTCCAGCCTTAAGTATAGATTAGGTGTTGATTGTGACGATCCTCACGACACGACGTCGTATCCTGTAATTGTGTTTTGGCCCTTAGTGCGTCTTCCTCTTACTAGCATAGTATTCTATTTATACTATGTTACTAGTCCAAAATGAAAACGAGCAAGGACAACCAATGCTATCCGAGCAGGACCGCTAGCACAACTTGCCCGCGACATGTTTGTCGCTCGGATATCCCTTTCTAACTAATCTGTAACGACAGAGACGCACGAACGACAAGCGAGAAAATACAAGACGTGCTAACCGCTCTGAAAGCCGTGCTCTTCAGCTTTAAGTTCCAACGACCTTTTTTATTACATTTTTTTTAATGCCAAGAAACTTGAAACTTCTGATCGTTGCACTTGAGGAACATCTTTCTGGGCTATAATCCAAATGAGCAAAGAGCAATTAGGTGTCCTTGCAGAAATGTCCAGTGATCAATGCTACGACCATAAGATAAGGTTTTAATGGCCACTGTATAAGTGTATATAAAGGTTTTTATGTAATAAAACAGTTTAAAATATTGAATCGCCCCCACCACTGCCACTATAACATAATCATACTTGTTACCCCAAAACCGTTTAATTCCAGCGTGGTCCATCTACTGGTAAACTTGCTAGTCCAGCTGTTCCTCGGCGTGCCACTGGAAATGGTGCACAGCTGGTGGCGCGTGACCCTGGTTTACGTGGCGGGGGTCGTTGCTGGCTCCCTGGCGACCAGTTTAACAGACCCAAATGTGTACCTGGCCGGTGCCTCGGGCGGGGTCTACGCGCTCATTGCGGCTCACGTCGCTACTATCATAATGGTAAGAGACTAGTGTGGAGATGGTGGACACGAGGCGGGGGTCTTTGCTAGCTCATGGTAAGCTGCTAGGCTACATAGCGGACTCCTGGGTATGATAATGGATGAGGTATTAATCGTACAGTACAGTACAATTCATTCCCGTAACTCGGGGACAGATCAGAGTTCAGAGGGTTCGAGGAAATGAAACAGCAACATGGTAAAAATAATAATAACAATAAATGCGACGAAAAAAATTATAAGTTTATTTCATGAAGCTTTATTGTGTACTTTGGCTGTTGGTATCCTTGCCTTGGTCTTAGAATACTAACGAAACGAAATAAAATAAAGAGTTTATTCTATGAAGTTAAAGTTATTCGTGTGGCTGTTGGACCGATTGCCTAGGTCTTCGACGAAGATTTTACTTTATGCACTAGAGCATAACAAGCTACTTTATGTCGCCTACGCACGACATAAAGACGAACTTTTAGAGCATGAGAAGTGAAAAAGTTGTAATATACCCGCATAGATAATTTGACCTACGTACGATGTCCCAACACGAGGTGTGATTTTGTTCCAGAACTGGTCGGAGATGGAGTTCGCGATCATCCAGCTGCTGGTGTTCGTGCTGCTGGCGGCGGTGGACGTGGGCACGGCGGTCTACGAGCGCTACGCCGGCGGCGGCCTGCAGAACATCGGCTACGTGGCGCACCTGGCTGGCGCTATCGCGGGTAGACATACACTTAATGCTTTTGTGAGGTTGTCCCTCAAACATGCTGATGAAATTTGGACCACAAGTACTGGATTAACACAGGATAAATTATTGCGGGAAATTTTAAAGTTCCTGATAGAAATACCATAATAGAAGCGGGCAAAGTCGTGGACGGAATAGACCCTCATAAAATTGCTGCGGGTTTTACGTCGTTAAGCGTGTTTTGGTCCTTGTGTAAGAAAGAAAAAAAGACATTTGTGACGTTCCCAATATAAAGGGACCTTATGGAGGAAGGCAGTTACGCTCTTCTTGTTCTTGTAACTATACGAACACTATGGTAACAGTTCTAAAAATGGCGTAACCATACGGTCCCTTTACATTGAGAACGTCACATTTATTCACTACACAGTAGACTAAACAAAATCACAACAAAAAAACATGTAATGTGTGTATCCTTATGGTAGTGAAACGGACACTTGTTCACCATTATGCACACCTATAGCGCTGATTTTCAGCCAGTACTGTCAGTAACTCTGTACAACATACCACATACTCGTGAATTATTACATATATAAATAAATCAAATAAAAATAAAAATCGTTTCATTAGAATAAATTTAAAAAGTGCATACATGTCTGTAGTCGATTGTACTATTTATTTCCAATGTAATTTTTTAGGTCTACTCGTCGGCATTGGCGTTCTTCGCAACCTAGAGAAGCGTAAATGGGAGAAGCGTTTGTGGTGGGCGGCGGTGCTTATTTACTTCTCCCTCATGATCGCGGGCGTCCTCGCCAACATCTTCTGGACGGACCACTTCGCCACGTAACCCATTAAAAGACCGATTGGACTGTAAGCAAGAAGTATTAAAATGACGATGGACTACGCTATGGGGTCACTTTACGATCAGAATATACATAGTGGTTATTTTGGAAGCGTTGTGTGGTTTGTTCCTTGCGTATACCTACGAATGGGGACACCTCGGATTAGACGAGATAGGAGCAAAAGTAAAAAGATATGGCGGCTTATGGGTATCGCTAGATTAGTTAAGTTTAGTGAGCTAGGATTTTTTAATTACGAAGCCATATCGTTAGTAACATCTGCTTCGATATTTGCTCCAGGCAAACCTGATGTATGAGTTTGACAGCTAGTTCTCAAGTAAAAGCGTACACAGTGACCCTGTAGCCTTCTGTCATCCTATAATGGAATGTTTCTAGAACTTGACAATAATGTTCGCTATTCCTATCGCGGTGTTGCGCGCATTCACTAGAATGCTATATCGTTTCAAAGAGCTTTATGTGTTCAAATTGCCTTCTAGAATGTCCCATTGCCTTTAAAAGGGACATATACTTCTGGATAATATTATTTTTAAGAATAATTAAGAGTATAAGTAGGTACAGGCATAGTAACGGTTATCACAATCAAAATAATTGATATATTATTTTATTAATATACAATTTGTTTCCAGTAATTGGTTGTGTTTCGGTTCTAATTGACATAAAATGTTTATCTTTATATTAGGTAGCTATACAAAGTCTAGCAAAATTGGTTTGTATAGCATTCGAGCTTTAAATATAAGTGGAATGCCTACTCCTAGAAGTTAGTGCCTCGGCGTTTAGTAGTTTATTTATTCTCGTTTCTAATGCATTTATGTAAGTTTGTACATTTTGTTATCGTTCCTTATATGCTCAATGTTTTATTTATAGTATCATGTGAATAATTTCAATGGCATAAGATATAGCCCGTTTTGTTCATACAAAGATGTATAAAGACTGGGTCATAGTTTTCGCTGCTGAGTATATTAAGTTCACACATGTCGACGTAGTGATATAATTCCATAACTTGGAATCTACACTTAAATTAAACACTGCCACGCGTTATTCATTTGTTAATGTCAGGAAATGCGACGTAACACTACCTTAAAGAAACTCCTAAAGAGTCCGAAACATGTAGAGCCCCTTCTTGACATTAATACTTGAGTAAATCGTAACAGTGTCGCGTCGTTCGAATAATGACTCGCGCTAGTTTAAATTACCTAACACACTGTTGCCAAAGTCCATACTAATGCAGTAATTGTTAAAATAACCTTTACAAGTGTTAGGCTGCCTTTCCATAGAAGCGGAGACGAGCGGTGCGGAGAGCTGTGTAGGAATCCACCAATCACATTGGTTGTAATCCACATCTCGTCTCCGCTCCGCTTCAATGGAAACAGTCAAGCGGAGACGAGATGTGAATTGCAACCAATGTGATTGGTCGATTCCTACACAGCTCCTCTCCGCACCGCTCGTCTCCGCTTCTATGTAAAGGCAGCCTTAGAGTATACAGTACCTTTTCTACAAAGCATCACTTTTCTACCAACCAAAAAGATATTCAGAAAATTATTTTTTCATCCTTATTACTAACTGTTAAGGTTGAATTTGATGAATTACAGTTACAGCCTTTTTGTCTAGCGAGCACAGACTGAACTGTCCCCTTTTCTATTGTGTTATTTATCCACCTAATTTGCACCCGGGAGGGTTTAAAATTATTTGGATACTAAAGTGCTGATGCTCCCTTTGCACTTAGGGGTCCAGACATCCGGCCAACCCCGTGTATTTCTGGGCCACTATAAAACTATGTCAAATGATGCAACAAAACCTGAGGACGAGGCCTGGTTTTTCAATCGTCAAATAAAATATTCTGTCAGTTAAAGTTGACCATCCTCATCGTTTCCTATGTAAAAGAAAAGGAAAGTGGTGATATTCTGGGGATTAAAATCAGTTTTTAGAATAGTTCTTATTTTTGTACCGGTATTGCACTACCACCGACGATATCCTCGTCGTTCATGAGACGAAAAATAAAAGATGTCATTATGCCTTCAGCGGGCTTAACATGCATGCACGAGGTAAACTTTGACAGGTGCTCGGGAAATGAATACATTAAATTCCATACGTAAGACTTAACGCTTGAGGTTTAAAATAAATAGAGTCTTGTGGCTTTTATTACCTTTTATTACTAAGCGACTAGCGATTTTATCAAGATGGGACACTTACCTTAAGCGTTAAGTCTTACGAAGATGTAATTCGTTTCCCTAGCACGTATAATATTTTAGAGTGAATCAACTTTTTCTTGTTGTTATTCTGTCCCCTTGTCTCCTGGACAACTGTGATAGAGTTTCTTAGAAAAATGGTTTTAATATACACTTCTAATATGCTTATGAGAAAACCTATAAAATAACGGGCTTGTAATGGCCACAAAATATGTTTGGTGGAATTATGTATTTAAAAACCATAGTTTTAAACAGTTGTCCAAGAGACGTCTTCATGGCAACGAGGGACAAAATAGTTGATTGACCCTTTGTCTCGTGCATGCATGTTAAGCCCCCAGCAGGTCTAAATAAGAGATAGATTGATTGGAACGCACTGTAAAAGTATTGCTACTTGTACCGTCCTTTAATTATTAAGTTTAGCTTGCCCTGCTCTATTCTTACTGTGATAGAGCTCATTTTGTTACTAGACTGTCAAAAAAAGACGAGTTAAGCCATGCAAGTGTAAAGGCACTAGAATTTCATATTCAGCCACTATTTTACATTGTAAACAGACTTTAACTTATTTCTACTACCTGTTGATCATTATTTTCGAATTTAGAACGCAAGCATTTTAAACTGGCTCATTTTTTTTTTTACTATATCAGTCACACAATGTTAGCCGTTAGGGACGTGCCACGACAGGGGGCGACAGGCCCTTTAGCAGTTGCTACCGTTGCCAGTTAGCCCGTCTACGGCGCCTCCACCAGGGCCCCCAAAAGTTCCAAGTTCTACTAGCCCTGTCCCTTGCGAAATAAGTATACAGTGAAAGAAGTTGGCAATGTATTGTATGTACTATACCGTCTTTCTTCTGCCTAGCCTGTTAAAGCTGATGTTAGTGATTTTATACTTAATTTCTGGTCTTATAAGGCCAATAGTGTCAAACACCAAAAGAGATGAAATGTAAACAAATCTTTAAAAAGCAAGGTCAAAAAAGAATGTCTTGATGAATTGGATTTTTTTTAATGTGTACACTGGTGAGTCGATTACGCGTCAGTTGGCTGATTTGTGGCGATATAACCAGCATACCCGCAGTCTCAGCTGTTTGCATGTATTAAAGTTAAATATATTGCTATTTAATGGCGTTCATCATATATTGGGATAAACTGTGCCTTAACGTGTCATATTACATACATAAGAGCTTTTGTACTTTACCTAAACTGTATTAGGAAATGATCATTTTATAGTATTAAAATAAATTAAACGGTATTATATGAATGAAATCGGTATTATCGGTAAATATTAGCACAAATTTTTACCTCCTACTTGATAGCTTAGTTTAAACATATACTAACGATTTTTACAAATTTGTATAGAAGCGTCTCCAGAAAGAATAATCGCATGTATTGAGCGATCATTCGTCATCGAATTTTTAGCAGGGTGATTGCTGAACTGAACATTACACGGCTCGCCTACGAGCTCGGACGTATATCAGAGTGGACGGCACAATTGGACGTAGCTTAGGGAAAAGGATCCAATTCAACCATTTCACACTTATAGAATTTGACGTAATATTGACAGCAATAGAGTTCAAATTTAAATACATTTAGTTTGTGGGTTGGATCCTTCTTCCTAAGCTACGTCCAATTTGCCACGAAGTGCCAAATCCATGCAATTGTTCGGACATGACTACATGGCTCACTAATCATTCAATAATCGTCAGCGTTACACGTTTACGAACGCTTGTTTCGAAAGTTATTAGTGGGGACGTACCTTTACGCAATTTTCATGAAACAGACTGTCAAAAACATTTTTAAATCTGTCAATACGTCTTTTGAGAATTTTTATGTTAAAGGGTACGATACATTTCTTGTCATAGCACCAGGAAGACCGTATAAACCGTGTTCAAATGCGTAACCGCGTGGGTTTCATTTACGTTAACGTCTGTAGATGTATTCACGCACGTCCGCGCGGCTCCCGCTTGTTTTAGGAAACTTATAAAATCTGTACATATAAAGCTGTTGATATTTTTAAGTGGTGTGAATCCATGAAACACGCACAATTGTAAGTTGTGATAAGAATGAGTTAAAATAAATGCCATTTATTTTTATTTCTTGGTTTTTATTCTGCAACCGTACCTTTTGAGATCAATGTCCCTTTGACAGACGTCAGTAAATAAAGTTATGGGTCATACACAGAGTTAGGTTCAAAATTGTCCCTTCTGTTGCTAAAAGTTAACCCTTTAGTCGCATGTCGTCCCGTTTGCAATTTGTCCCGTTCGCAGTTCGTCCCGTTCGCAATTTGTCCCGTTTACAATTCGTCCCTTTAGCAAATCGTCCCATAAACGCACCTCGCCCTATCCGGAATTTGCCCTTATTGCAATTTGTCAGTTGCAGTCATTCAGTCAGTCAATCCAGGACTTCTCTCTTTATGTAATTATATATGTATACACAGAAAACTTATAATTCAAATTTATTTCACTAAATTAAAATCGGAACACTTCGGCAAAATAATAATATTAATAATAATATTATTAATAAAATTAATTGTGGGACGATTTGCGAACGGGACGAATTGCGAACGGGACGAGGTGCGTTTACGGGACGATTTGCTAACTGGACGAAGTGCGAACGGGACGAGGTGCGTTAACGGGAAGATTTGCAAACGGGACGAATTGCGAACGAGAGAAATTGCGAAGGGGACGACATGCGCCTAAAGGAAGTTAACGACGTGGGAGTTTTTAACTCATATAATTTCGATACAGGCCAAAACTACACCAGACTCTCATTACGCGGATATATCCTAACCCGAAAAATTTGGTTTCAAAGTCCTTAACTTTCTGGAACAGGAGAGAAAACTTTTGTTTCTGTGACTGTGTATGACCCTTATATAGATTGTAACGCTATAGTCCCTTAATAGTCAATGCAATAGGTTAAATAAAAGTATTTTTTTACTTCTAGCAAATAATATAATAATATCGTAAATTTATTTAGAATATAATCTTTACATCAATCACAAACTTTTAGAAAACACTTGTAAAGAGCACCATTAAAAAAAACACAAAATAGAATAAAAACTTGTTTTTACAAATTGGCTACTTTACCCAATCATCTCAGAATAACGACATTATGAAAATTTATTACACTTTACACCGTCTTCGAGATTCAGATTGATAAAATTATGCAAATAATTATCTTTTACGCGATCTTAGAGATTCTTCAAATAAATTCGTGACAATATTCAAGATAAATTTAATTAATATTGCTTTCAATATTCTATAGTAATTGTTATTATAAACCGAATATATCCGGAACATATATAATTATAATAATAAAACGTATAAATTTATCATTAATTAATTTACCAATTAAGAGTGAATTTAAAAAATATGAAGTAGGAGCTTAACTCCTAGGCAAGGAGAGGTTAAAAAAACTGGTTATTTTTCGCTTTGTTTAACGAAAGTTAACCGTATGATTGGCTATTGTATGAATTTTTTATACACAATGGAAAAAAACACGGTTATTTTAATCAAATCTTTAACTATGTAGGTAATTTTTTATTCACCCTTAGAACATAATTATTTGTATTGCTTGGAAAACCTAAGGCACAAATCAAAATATGTAGTAGTTCATAGAGTTCACAATTTTGACATTATTAATAATTATTAATTATTTATAAATACATATTATAATTATTTAACACCTACAACAACCTTTTACAATAATAATATAATATATTAATAAATAGTAATTTTAATCTATTGTCGTTGATAAATTCGCCCGTAAGTAAATACTAAAATATCACATAATTAAATAGACCATACACTTTTGGAAGAGAGTAAAAAAAAGGCACTTAAGACGTTTTAATATTACTACTATGTGACATATCACTTTAATCTCGGCACAAAATTTAATATTTAGACGTGTAAGTGCATATTAAAATTATATATCAATAGAAAATGCAATAATCAACAAATCGGTCTAGATACCGGAAAAAACATAGAAAATAAAATCTAATACTGTTATGTAAATCGCATAAAAAATGAAGAGATCTACACCTTAAAATTACGTATTGCGAAACAATATGGAATGACAATTGTCATAAAGTTTCACATGCGAAGGAATTTTTTAAGTTAATTTATGTTGTTAGACTACAATAAATGCTTTATGTGGACGTGGTAATATTTAGATTAGAATTATCAGTATATCACCGATGATATAAATAGGCAGACCTAATTCGCAATATCTAGCGACAAAAATGACATTAGATGGAAAAATAATAATAATAAATATCAGGGGACAATCTGGCATAAATTTGACATAGTCTAACTAACACAAACTAAGCTCTAAGCTTGTGTTATAGATACCAGACAAAACATACTTATACAGGATGAGTCTTTATAAAGTGACCCAAATTTTGGGGGTTAATTCAGCAAGTCATACTGATCAACTTTCACTATAGGACCAACCCCGAAATCGCGAAAAAAAATCAACCCTCCGTTACAAAAATTGTGAGCTGACTAGCCAAAATGTATGGGAGCGTCAATTTTTTTTTCGCAATTTCGGGGTTGGTCCTATAGTGAAAGTTGATCAGTATGACGTACTGAATTAACCCCCAAAATATGTGCACTTTATAAAGACTCATCCTGTATAATAAGAATACCAATAGTTACTTACAATACAAAGGTTAACGCGTTACCTAAGATAGGAACTACCTTCTTGTTCCAAGTTTAGACAAATTCGCTCTACCTATTCCAATCAATGCGTATCTTTTAATTCATAAGTTAACACTGTTTTCCCGGGCCAGTTTCAGGAACTATATATTTCACTAGCCCAATTTGTTCCAGTATTTTGAAGCTACATCGAGCCACTAGTCTTCAAAATTGTAAATTATTAAAGGGTACACAATCATAATATTGCGGAAGGACTCACAGTTATTATAAAGCTTATTAAAAAAATTAATATATTAAAAGTCAATAACAAATTCTTAATAAACCACGTCTTAAAAAAACTCTGTTTGCTCTGAGCTTGTGGCCTAAAACTGATTTCAGTAAGGTTCGATTTACGTTACATAGGTTAACCACTAGCTATAATCATCGCTATAAGACCACACTAAAGCAATAAGGTACTAAAATCAACAGTCGACGAGGTTTTGCTCGACGGGCGCCCACTCGCGGTCTTTTCTAAGAAGGACGATTTCTTCTTCAGAGTCTGTCTCCGACGGTGGAACGTCTTCCTCGTCAAAATATGGCTTGCTTACGATTTCTAAATACAAAATAAAACTATTAGTTACAAAACATTGCGACTGATATAACATACGACTAGTAACGGTGAGGTGGAGTCATTGTTAATGGGGTCACTGAAATATAGTTTCTTTACTTGGTAAGATCAGTGAAATATATTTACTATTATTGGTGGGATCAGTGGAATATAGGGTACGTTCCACTAAACGCCCGCAACGCCATCGACCATGACCGCTAAAATTGCCGTTGCACTAACGTAAGGTAACGTTGTAGGCGAATGTTATAGGTGGAACGCACATGTTGAGCGCTGTGAGCCCACTCTGACCCACCAATATTTTGTGGGCGATGTGGTCGCGAACAGTGACGTCATCTATGACGTCGAGCGATGGCTCGCGATGACCAAGGGCCCTAGGTGGAACGATACAGAGGGTGTTACGATCGTTGCGGGCGTTTAGTGGAACGTAACCATAGATACCGTATTAGGTAGGGTTAGTAAAATACAATAGGGTCCATACACAGTCACAGAAACAAAAGTTGTCTCTCCTGTTCAAGAAAGTTAAGGACTTTGAAACCAAATTTTTCGGGTTAGGATATATATATCCGCGTAATGGGAGTCTGGTGTAGTTTTGGCCTGTATCGAAATTATATGAGTTAACAACCCACGTCGTTAACTTTTAGGAACAGAAGGGACAATTTGGAACCTAACTCTGTGTATGACCCAATAACCATAGGTGGTAGTTGTTGGCGGGGTCGGTGATGTAGTTACCGTAGTTAGTGGGGTCGGTGAGCGGGCGCTTGTCGTCGGCGGCGAGCGGCGAGAACAGGTAGTCGCGGCGCGGGTCGCGCGCGCGCCGCCGCGTCGAGCACCACGCCGCCGCCGTCACCAGCGCCACGCCCACCACGCCTGTCACCAACAAACATACTGTAGCGAGCGGCGCAAATATTCATGTCTATCATTTCACAACAATTTACATTATTTTCGTTATATTTTCAGAATAATTTTTGGTTTCCGTTTATAATTTCTCAAGCGAGTATTTGTTCCTGTATCATGGATATTTTCTACGTATTTAAGTACATATTTCTCTATATAAGCAAGTTTATCGTTGCCTAGTACCCATAATACAAGCCTAGAGCTTGGGACTAGATCAATTTTGTGTTATATTATATTTTTCATCACACTTGCTCGTAAATAGTGTCCTAACATGCTAGATAAATCGACCGTAAATCCATAATAATACCCGCGGGCCTTTTTTTACCATTACGCCCTATCGTGCGTAATAGCTTTTTTTTTCAATATAATACGTGGACTCAAACTATCATAATACGTCAGGACCCCAATTCTTGTGCCATTCGATATGAAGTTTCATTCGAGATGAAATGTCAGTTGCATACAATTTTCTAAAAATCTCGCATATAAACTATTGATCTCGACTGTCACTAGAATCGGACTTCTGAACACGTTTGACATTATCTGTGGTAAGTCGTTGACAATGATGTAGTCTGCCGCTACTTTATAAATACTGCTTATAAACTGTGTGATTCCAAAATAATAATTAAAAGGGTGACTTTGTGCACATATTAAAATTTATATATCAATAAAAAACATGTCGGCATCAGAAGAAATGGATAATGCGACTCCGCCGGACATCGCCGCCAACGCAGCTAAAATTATTATTATTGAGAATCTATTGCCGGCGAAGTCGAGAGAGAGGTATGTATATGGCTGCCTACGACCAACTAGTTCAGTGGAAGATTGATAAACGAGTGGGTTCAAAAATATGATTTTTTGTCTGATTTTATTTCATTTCCTCGCAATTGTGATGAAAAACATGGTATGTTACACGGGCGGTACAGGAAATACAAAGCTCGAGTCATTAAAGCCTTCTAACAGACTCTCGTTTGTAATTCTGTCTTTACCACCCTTAATACACAATGTACTATATTGAGTCGGAAACATACCCGCGAGCATGACGAAGACGAGGCGCGGCATGCCGAGCACCTTGGCGTCGGGCTCCAGCTTGAACAGCACCTGCGGCGTCAGGTTCTCCATCTTGGTCACCTGAAACAACACTTATATTAGTAACGACCTTGTATAGAGATCGGATGTAGACGTCTTAGTTATTATTTTGAAAAAGAACTTTTAAACAGGCAAATCTTGAAAACCATGCGATGATTTTACTGAGGGGGACATCCTGTTGTTGATTGAGTGGCAATCTGACCAGGGACCGGCAGCTCTCGTTGCCCTAGTTACTCGCCACAGCCTTCTTGAAGCTTCGCGGGGTCTACCCGGATACTGGCTGGCTAGTGGTCTAACATCTCACATTGCTTGTAGAACTGATGGTCATTGGGTCAGGAAAGTTCTAGAGTAGTGACAGCTAATATGGTGATGAGAGGTCTAACGATCATAAAAGATCAGCTGACGGGAGCAATTTATCTCACTTTCACGTCAAACGTAGTGGCTAAGCAAGATATGTTAGGTATGGTTTAAATTAAAGCATAAGTAAACATGATAAAATTAAGACTAAAACTCGACTACGAAAACAATTAACGCTATCACGGTGCCTCTTATGCTATTTTCTCATTTGATACGAAACTAGGTACATATTTTACATTTTGCCTTGAATAAAAAATGCGTACAAAGTCATAAATATGTTTACATTTTAGTACCTTGTCTATTTAATGTCATGTTTAAACTGCCATATACGAATGTCACATCGATTAAAGTGACAAGGTAGTAAACGTGTACACATATTTATGACCTCGACTGTACATTTAAAATTCATAAAACGAACAACATTTGATCAGAATCATATCCACAATATTGTTTAGTCGGAAAACTGGTAGGTGTCGCCGAGCATGAATCATAAGGTACTCACCACGACGTGTCTCTGCCGCGCGATATACCCGTCCTTCCCCGCGGCCATGAGCACCTCCCGGCCCACGTAGGCGAGCGGCAGGCGCAGCACGAACCGGCCGCTGGCGTCGCTGACGTTGCTGGCCGCCAGCTGCTGGGAGCCCAGCGGGAACACTCGCAGCGTGGCGTGGCCGAGGGGCTGGCTGTTGTGGTCTAACGCTAGACCTGGAAGTTCAAAATTATATAGGATATTATAAAATTTTAAAGTAATTATTGGGGGCCGTAAAGAAAATACGCCCTATACCTGAAATATAGACCGAGTTGGGGTCGTTATAAGCTTGTGCGTCCTCAAACGTGCCGCCGGGAATCTCGCCGTTGACGCGTTGCAATATGATGTCTTTTTGCTTGACCTCGTCCTCAACTATACGCCACGTTACTGTCTGAAAAAAAAAAGCAATTGCAGTCTTACAATCAAATTCGATGCGTTGGCGGAAACGATGCATCTAGGTGTAAGAGGTGTCGGGCTGTGTCGCCGTACACGGAAAATTCTCGACAATTTTTAGCTGGAAATGTATGGGCGTCTCGTTCTATAGTTCCTGAAATTTGAGTAAGGGCAGCACTTGTTGTCGGGCAATTATTACTCAAAAAATTGCCCGTGTATGTGCACCCTAACGTCTGTCACTCCGCAAGCCCGTGCACTAACTTATGGAGCTATCACAATAATATTATAATATAATTATAAATGCAAAGTTTGTTTTGTATGTTTGTCACTCGTTCACGCTGAAACAACTGAACGGATCTGGATAAATTTAAAATGGAGATAGCTTATTTTCTGACTTAACTCATTGACTACTTTTTTTCCGAAAAATGTTTGTGTGGGATGATCAACGCGGACGGAACCGCGAGCAGCAGCAGTTACGAGTGTGTGAATGTCTAGGAGGCGGTAACAAAAAACACGCCATTTTGACACGGTAACGACTTCTTTTATTGTATTTTTAAGTTTTTCTGGATTAGTATCAAAATATAAATTTTAATATTTATGTTGAATTTTGAATAGGTGCTGACCTTTTTGTTATATTTTTATCGTATCTATACCGCATCTCTATCTACTCTGTGGCATCTATACGAGTGTATACCTTAGTTACAGCTTACTTTTTTTTTTGATAATGGGTTTGCTCTTGACTAACTCCCGCCCTTGCAGGACGAATATTAAAAAGATAAAATATTCAATATTAGATATTAAATTACAGCAAAATAAAGTTGTTTTTTTTTTAACCATGATTGTTTGCGGGCATTATGAACAATGAAGGAGCCGAGCGGTCACCTGGTCGACGTAGTTGGCGCAGGACACGACGGCCTGGTACTCGCCGGGCGGCAGCGCGGCGCGGTAGTGCGCGGCGTTGGCCGTGACGCGCAGCGGCCGCGCCAGCCCCGCCACGCGCACCGCCGCCGCGCGCAGCGGCGCGCCCGACGAGTTCTTTATGTAGCCCTTGATACCTGCGGACATCCGGCGAGACTATACTTAGGGTCGTGAACGGCTACTTTTATCACTAAATAAACAATCAATTATGATGTACTTATCCACATCTAGTGATCCTCGTTAAAAGGCTATTTCAATCAATAAGGAATGTGCATGTTATTTTTTTGCTTTTTTTTTATTTTTTAGCCTGTTTTAATGTCCCCTGTTTTAACCAAGATATAAGGCATCAAAGATTTGTTTCTATCTTTTTCTTGTAAAACAGAATTTAACATGGAATTTATATGGCCGTAGTGGACGCCGACATCACATTCCATGTCGGATCTCTGTCTAATTAGTAATTTAAAATGCTTATATCACCCGTATTTTTTGGACGCTTTTAATTTTAATTTTCCGTCACGGTATTTTCATGTTTTGTTAAGAAATGCGAAAAAAAAATCATGCATATTCCCAATTGCCCGAGATTTTATATGGTATGGAGGTGCCTCCAGCAAACCGGCCTAACGTCTAAGATAGAATATCTCTATAAGTCATTTGACCGGTTGCTTTACATCTGCTGGACCACAACAACTGGCAAATCTAGAAAACTATGCGACTTTAACTGAGGTCATTTTAGGCTGGTTCGATGCCTCTTACACTGGTCTACCTCCGGTGTTAACGTGACGTACGACTTATGTGACACCCTGTATACTGTTTATGAGCACCACGTAGTTATTTACAGAAACAATTCAGCCTGCACAATATGCGGAAGGAATTTTTGCGAGACTACCAGCGGGCAGCGCAGAAACATGCCGATAAACAGCTAAGCATACCGCAAGAGTTTCATATTTCAGAAACACGCAAGCTTTTGTTTCTGAAACGGTGTTTTTTTTTAAATCAGAAATGGGTTTGCGTTTGACCTCAGTCTCACCTGATGTTAGGTGACGACGAGGTCGAAAATGATACACAGGAAATGCCTATTATATACACAAATGACTCTTAGTGAATACGTGGTTTCGTTCGACTAACAAAAACAACTCAATTCTTACCAGTATTAGCGAGTTCAACAAACTTCATGATGCCCCTCAAATTATTCCTCCACACGTACGCTATATCCTCCTCAGCCGGCATCTTGCAACAGCTGAGCCCGAGCGACACGACGGGCGTGTCGAACCTCTCACAGATGACGTCCAATAAGTTCCCGTGTATTGTGTTGTTGGTTGTGTGCGTGCAGTCGAATTTATCTGTGGGCGTCCTGTTGTCCTGGTACTTCTCGGCGAACTGTTTTAAGAGATTGCGGGATAGGTCGGGGATCGCGACGTCTTCCGTGCCTGAGAAAATGTTGCCAAAAATAACAGTATTAAAAGCTATAAGCTATATGAGCTATAGAACATTTGGGAAGTAGTGATCAACGGTAAAAAATGCTTCAGATTTAATGAACTCATTAAAGTATATATAATTAGTTTTTTCTGTATAATGCCGAGCAGTGGCGAAGCGTGGTCCCTCGCCACTAGGCAACTCGGAGCAAAAAAAACGGTCAAGTGCGAGTCGGACTCGCGCACTTGTATGTTTTACCGTTTTTACGATGACAACAAAAATGAAAATACGTTAAAAAAAATGTATGGAGGATTATTATTTAACTACATGTCTTTATTTTTTTTGTTTGTTAGGAAATTCGCCGTAATAACACATATTCTGAAAAAAAAATCAACCCGCTATGTATTACGGTTCAAAAGATACAGCTCTTTAAAGTTAGGACAGACGCACGCACGGACGGACGGATAGCGTAGTAATAGGGTCCCGTTCGAGTGTCACCTTTGGGTACGGAACCCTAAAAATCCGTACGGCGTAGGGTAACTTCGCCGGTTTACCGTCCACCTCCTGTTTTGTCCAGTAGGCCGAGTTGTTTTAACAAGCATAGAATAGTAAAACGAAGACCGCTTACCGCCGCGCATGTTTAGAGTCTTTTTCATATTTGACAAGTTCACTCTAATAAAAAATACGCTAGTTGGTTGGTAGTTTTTTCTCGTGCCGCGAAAGTGTCGTCGCGGGTCTTTGACAAAAAGATTTAATGCTCAGGTTTTTACTGTTTGCATACCTAGTTGTATTGGTTTTTTATGCCTGAGGCTTAGCATAAAGAATTTAATAGATATAATGTAGTAGGTAACCAATCATATATTATTTACAGAAGACTTATAAAATGTTAGTGGACTGACACTCAATTGTAACATTTGGAGTAACGTGAGAAATTATTAAATATAATGGATGAACGGCTAAAACCCACGATTATAAGCTGGAACGACCCAAATGTTTCGGACTCGTTAAGAAATCAAAACCCAGTAATATTTAGCA
Source organism: Tortrix viridana (assembly GCA_963241965.1). Lineage (NCBI taxonomy): Eukaryota > Metazoa > Arthropoda > Insecta > Lepidoptera > Tortricidae > Tortrix > Tortrix viridana. The sequence continues at coordinate 4,983,643 of OY725191.1, read as the reverse complement.
AAACATATAAACGAAAACTCTGCCCTTTGTTAAGAACAAAACCAAAATAAACCAAATTAATACATCCACTGCACACAGAAACCAATAAAAACAAAGCCAAAATTTGCTCGTGTCTTACGAATCAAAAATAGTAGGTACCTACAAGTACCTACCTAACAAAATCAATGAAATGAAGAAAACTTTACAACCGATACTTTAATCAGCCAGTTTATGTTTATAATTTAATAACAATGCGCTGTGGACAGTGGAAGTGATTGAAAAATCCATCTCTCCCTACGCCTTAATCAATTTATATTTACGAGCGTGCACGTTCCAACCCCAAACATGACATGTTTCTTATTTTTAAAGGATAACTTTGAAAAACATTTTAGTTCATTAAGAAGGTAAGTAATATGTAAGACAACACTCTATTTGAACTAATGCGGCCATTTGTACTTTAAGTACCTACAGACAAAAATATAAAACGAAACACGTCAATAACCTCAATAAATACACGCAAACCAAATAAGAAGTTTAAGGTTAGGTAGGTACGAAAACACAAAACAAACCGTTGCCCGCCGATAAATATGCCCAAATATTAAGAATATCACAATCACAATAATAATCACATATACACTAGCAAGCGTAGCAAGCTAAATTTCACCAGTAAAGTATCATAAAACACAAATTAACACCAACTAACAATATTTAAAAAAAAACACCGTGTGTTTTGGCGGACGCGAAAGTAAAGTAGGTAATGTAATGAATGAAAAAATGACGCAATGCAAATTATTTGGCGGGCAACGGCGGCGCGCAAAGAGTCGGTAGGTAGATTATGTTTTGTCTCCATAAACTTTTGCAAAAATAGATAAGGACAACCGTAGAACCGTATAATCGGCCGAATGAGACGGGAAAGTACGATCAGAGACATTTTGTTGGGTGTATTTAGTGAAAATAAAGCTTACGACATGCACTTAAAGTTTAAAATTGAATGAAATGAGCCGGACACTTTTGGCGGAATTAGGAATGCGAGTTGAGAGACAAGATACGATGTTGTAGTATCACGTTATGAAGTCCAAGGCCGTTTTGTTTTAGTGCGTAAGTTTAAATGTTTGAATGTGTTAGTGTTGAGTCATGCGCTGAGACCTCGGCTTGTATGGAGTTTTGAGGGAGATAGCCCAGAAAAATGTAACTCCGAGTGTTTATGTGTAAATGAATATTGTTGTATGCGTTTCTTTCTAGTAATACAGTGAATGTGTGCGTGCGGTCGGTCATGCGGTAGATATCGGCTTTATTAAGGAGTTTTTGATTTCGCGCTTAGTGGTAAATTTAAATTGCGACGTTGCGTTTTGTTCATTCATCTTATTATGAAAAATGTATGTATATTACGCGTGTTATGTTAACGGGCGGGTAAGGCTATAGTATATCGGGTTACTTATTGTTGTGCGTTTTGTTTGAGTAGGTACATTATGCATAGGAATTTCCAAGGGAACCCGGCGGGAATCGGGTTATATGGGCCCTGCGCCACTGATGCCGAGTTTGGTTATTGTTTAATTTGTGACAGTCTGATATGTTATTAAAACAACATTTTAAGCTCGTGGTGCAAACGACTTAAGTCACGACGAAAGTCAAAACAAAATCGTCTTGGATCTTTGAATTGCCAAAATAAACAAGAGAATTGATTAAATTTTTACCTATAATAAATATTGCATTTTAGTCTGATTTAAAATATATTATTATTTAGGGCATACTTGTTCCTAAAAATATTGAATAACGCTGAATTGAAAATGGTTGGCAGCCGTGAAAAACGTCAAACAATCATCAAATAAAGACACCGTACCCGACGTCAACTCCAGAACCATATCATATTTCTCCGATCGCAGCACGTTGACGAATGCTTTCTCCCTCGTGTAGTTAGAAATCGGGTTCACCTCCTTCTTCGTTATGTAGTTGTACAGGCTATCGCCAAACTCCTCTTCCAACGGTAACATCTGCAATTAAACGTATCTTGTCACCATTACCAACCGTCCGGGAAACAATTTGTAGTATTTTACAGTCAATTGAAAATGTAGAACTAAAAATATCTAAACACGCTGTTCTGCCTCTTTAATATTAAGCGGCTAATATGAAAGCGTCCTTCGCGACTAAACAGCGCAACAATCGTAAAGGCGTCTGTAGCATAAAGTGAAAGCACTTTTACGCTCTTTAGAATAGAGTCTGGTATAGATAATGACTACCATATCCGCACCGCTACTTCTGCTGATGACTATTCTAACAACGCTACTTAAGTGACATTTGAATCATCTAGAAATGATACTGTGACTGTACAGGTTACTAAGCACATAATATATTTAACATTAGGCCATTGGGATTCAACACCATCAAAGAGTAAAGAGAGAGAGAAAATTCTGTTTTCAGATTTTGCAATCAGAAGACCATTTGCAAATCTATGCTTCTTATTTCACTGGTTTTCTTTTCCCCACACAGTTGGGTTGTGTTGCACAGGGAAGATATTAACATTACTTCGCGATTATAAGAATATGAAAATACTTGACACGTAACTATGGAGTTATAAACAAATTACTGTCTTGTATTCCAACAATAAATTACCTCGCACTGTTCCCCGCTGAAATGCCTCAGTATCTTATCGTAGAGCGGGTCTATGTTCGGTATGAAGTGCAGCACGGCGTTCTGGAGTAGCCTCTTGTGGCGCGGCTCCCCGATGGTGTAGGCCGTGGCGACGTGGCGCGCGAAGTTGAGCAGCATCTCCTGGCCGAGACCTTGGGACGCGTACAGGTTGCTTATTATAGCCATGTGCAGCTTGGTTTCTTCGGGCGAGCCGACCTGTGGAATAATAGTTTATTAATAACTGGCTTATCCCCGCGACTTCGTTCGCATTGAACTCGTTTAAGTTGGAATCCTTTTACCTATAGTACAGTCTTGAGATTGGGACTTGGTTAGTTTGCGTAAGACCGCTTCTGGTATATTTTTTTATTGCCAGAGACAGGCAAACAGGGAAAATTTCCAGTAACCCTAATCCCTTGACAATAGCGGACTTTACACAGGCGTTCTATCGCCCGTTCTCAGGAGCGTACAGGACTGCCTGTACGCACAATCGTGCGCGATCATGTTTGTTAAGTTGTTAAAGCTAAGTTCTTTCGCGCGCGATTAATCGTATCAGTTTTTGTTAAAACGGAAAGAGCGAACATGAAAAGGCTAATTCGTGAGTGCGTTGGAGTGTGTGCAGTTCACACAGTTTTACTAAAGTAACGCAGTTTTCCTAGTACCGTAGTGTAGTAGTGTAGTGTAGTACCGTAGTGTAGCGGTGAAAAATAGATAGAAGAAATATCATGCCGCAAGTTATCATGTTCATTGATGTTAGTTTAGTCAAAAAGAAGAAGAAAGCTGTCTACAACTTTCTTGAGTTCTTTCCGAAAGGACCATCTTAAACTTTGAATTTTTTTCACTACAAAATCTCGATTGGCATTGGGAAATCCTTTTTCTTTAACATAGTCAACAGCTTCCTCTTGAAGGTTTTTGTTTTTATAGTCACCGGACTTAATTTTCCAGAGGCACGGAAAAGACTTGTACATTGCTAGTAACTCTACTATTCATTCTTTATTCCACGTGCGTATATCCGCCATCTTGTAGCGTGCGCGAAAGAATTATACGTGTAAAGGCAACGTCGACTCACGCGATTGGACGCACTACTGCTGAGCTCATCGCGCGGTCAAACCCTTCCCCTTCCGACATTTTTACACGCGCATTCTTTCGCACACGATTACCTGTTTCACGCGCGATAGAACGCCTATGTAAAGTCCGCTAATACACTGTAGATCTTACTTTTTCTCGTGTCTAAATTGAACCAATCATTGCCTTTCCCTTCAATTCCCCGAGCACTTACGTCGTCCGTCATCTTGAGCTGGTGCAGCGCGGCGGTGGTCAGGCTGTCCCCGGAGCGGAACTCCGCGATGCTGGGGTAGCTGTTCTCTAGCTCCGCCAACATGGCGTATATCTCCAGCGAGGAGTGGTACTTCGTGTGCATGATGTTGTCGAGCACCCTGTGATGTTGGTAATATTGACGAAGACTCGTACATTCCAAAGAAAAGAATGGTACAGACACGAAACGGGGAATGTCACATTTTTGCAAAAAACAAGGGAAACCCTATAAATTAATTGTATCTAAGTTTCTTACAGGCATTTAAATTTTAAATTGCTCATGGAATCTGGGACTATCCTCTTTTGCCTGTACCCTTCAGTGTTGAGCACTTTAGTGCCTACTCAAAGCAAACTTCAAATTCGATATAGAATACTCACGTTTTGGATAAAAACATATATATTGATCGGGTTCTAAATATGCTGTATGTACATATAATCGAACAACTTTGCGACCGTCCGGGAGAGCGACGTTTGGCAGGGAGGAGGGTACTAGGTGTGGCGGGGAATAGAAGCGATACATACTGACGGTGGCTTCACATTGTTTTTACCAACGTCCGTCAACTCGCGCGACGGCCGGGCACAAACTTGTCGGACATAAGAGCGATATTACAATAACGACATCAATATGACACGCGTGCAGGTTGACTGATTACCGTACTAAACTCACGCTTCCGCTCACGCTAAATTGCGTGTGTGACATGATTTTAAGGTTTTAGGTGAATCACACAATAAAATGTCTCAAAAGTAATATTTTACACTAAAGTGATAATTAAGGTTTTAGAAACTACCGATTCTATGACTTAAAGTATCGATGTGCATTTGCGACGAGGTGCGAAGAGCTAAACGTACTAAGCAGTATCTACGAGTCCTGCCCCAAATCAATTAGCGGTCTAGATACGTTTACGATGCATGGATTGAACGGAGGCACTAAATTAGTCCTTACATATGAGTACACCAAGTTAGAGAATACTTTTGACTGAGAATGTGTTACTAATATACTCTGTTATGATACCGGATTTCTACAAGTAATAAATGTTTTACTTTACTTTATAAGATATAAGTTTACCATCTTTAGAAATCCGTAAGCTCCTCGAAAAATGCGTACCTTGGCAATAATGTTAATATTCAGTCATTTTATCTCATGTTTCATTATTTGCGTCGATCAACTTTTTGTTGTTGTTATTGTTCCGTAAGCCAGGAGACAACAGTGATAGTGTTTCATAGAAAGATGTTTATATATACTACTACTAACACGCTTAGAAGAAAGCCCACATAAGAATGGGCTTATAATTGCCATAAAAATCATGTAATGTAGATTTATATCCTTTATTTATAGTTAGAGTGACCCAAGAGACGTAACCATGGCAACGAGGTAAATCAAAAAGTTGATTGACCCATTTACTTAATGGGTTCAATATTAACATCGAATCAGACGGTTAGCGCAAATAATACATAAATATGTGCAAATATATTTATTAATGAACACAAAATGGAAGCATAATACAAGCTATAGAAGATACATATAATAAAGCGCACACAAGATTCAGTAATTACTAAGTAAAATATAATAAAAGTAATTTATATCTATACTTCCTCGTGATTAAGTGTTATTTTTAGATATGAGGAAAATAAAAATTAATTTAAAATTAATCTATATTTTTAATACTACCAAACTAGTCCTTGTTTCTAAAAATATATTCGTCATTTACAAACACTGCTAGAATGGTGTTCATAGATAAGACCGATATTTATTTGTCAAGTGGGCCGTGAGTGGGCCCCGCCAAAATGGAAAACACCCGAGAGCGTATCAAAAACCATAACTGCCATTTTTACGTGCCTTTTGACTTAACGGCGATTCTATAGCACAAGAAAATTCCCACCACACCGGAACCTTTTTTATTATTGAATATTTATAACTAGTGTGAGCGCTTTGTATTAAATATACGAGTACCTACTAAGATATCATAGACATGGCAATAGACTTACAATGATACAATTAAGTAGTGAAATGGGGAAAAACGTTGAAACTAAAAGAGTGCCATTTCTGTGGGTACATAATATTGAGTGCACTCTGTGAGCTCTTAGAAAGCCCTTCGGGTTCGGGTAAAGTCGGATAGACTCGCATAAGAGCGTACGAGAGCGAGTGAGATATATAAAACAAACCCAAAGGCGGTTTTAAGAGCTATCGCACTGTAGTAAAGCACTTAATGAATAGGAACAATTATGAATGGTCTAAGTTAGCTTTCAAAGCCAAACCTACAAATCCGGCGCTCAAGGCATATATTCCACTTAATTTCAGCCCATTTTGCTCCTATATCTATAACATATTGTTGACATTACGGTGATAGCTCTTATTCACTTGACTATAAGTTACTATAAAATTATTGTTGCGGTTATAGTTAAGATATGGAAGCAAGATGGATTAAAACAAATTGGATTAGAACCTCACACGGGAGCTAGCACAACTTGCCCGCGACTTGTTTGTCCCTTAGGATATCCCTTTCTAACTAGTCTGTTACGAGAGAGATGCACTGAGCGATAAGCGACAAAATATAAGTTGTAGCCGTACAGATCAGTTAGGCCTGAATCACGTCTATCCGCATCGGTTCGCATTTTGTATATAGAAAATTGCTGTTTTGTATGAAGATGCGTATGCATGAATTCTGCTTAAACATGAGTACGCATACAAAAAAGAGTTGATAAACAAAACGCGTACTAAATCTGTGAAGTAGTGACTAAAACATGCGAAGTAAATACATTCAAATGCAACAAGCAATACATTTCGCACCCCCAGTACAACACTTTATTATGTCGAAAAATTTCAAAATCGACTTTTTATATTGCAATCACTTTGATATAACATGAGATAACGGTTTTTCGTCGATTCTGAAAACATGAAATATTTTGACTTAGTGCAGTGTTGTACTGGGGGTGCGATTTATTTATGTGAAGTATGGTGACAAATATTTGCTAACATTCGTTGCAAATTGGAGTTCAATACGCGTACTTACATACAATGCAAAGCTAAATACGCAATAATATAATATAATAAAAGCATAGACATAATAACATGCGACATGTCGAAGCGAAATCTAAGCCCGCTCGCTTACAGGTCGGTAAATTTGCAGCAAAAAACGCGTTCAGTACGAATGCTGCGTGTTGATTGTTAGCGACCCTTGCCGATTCAATGTTTTGCTGTATGCATACCGACGCGTGGGCGAGAGGTTTTATATTTTTCACAAACAAAGTCGTCAGTTGAAACAAACCTTCAGGCTTCAAGATCAGCATTTAAAATCGAAAATATATTTATTACTTCAATTTGTATTATTAAAAAAGGTCCACATTGGTTTGTTCGGCCGAACCATGCGTAAAAGACAGATTTTTCAATTCATTTTAAAAGCATTATTAAATCTGAGGTTTTAAAGCCCAATAAACCGTGTGAACATCCTTCAGTTTAGAATAGACTATGGGAAAAATAATTCAATATGCATATCATGCATAGACTTTATTAAAGTTAATATAAGAACTGTTATTTATTAAAAAAAGTGAAAATTTTCTTTAAGTGTATGGCTATAGTCACTATATCTGAACGCAGCTATAGAATCAAATTCAGATATTTACTAGCACTTTATATGTTCCGATACATTTAAGGTGACTGTACAATAATTTTTTACTAAACGCTCAGTAAAATAACTTTTTTAACACAGTTGCTCAAAAAGTGGTACTTTTTGTAGCTGTATATCGTGCGGAAAGATGGTTTTCGCGAACTAGTGCTTTTTACTTTTCCAATTTTTTTAAATTTATACTTGTTCCAATTCATGACTACTTATTGATGAGTGTTAATATTAGTTTCCTTTAAACATAGTAATCAACATAAAAACCTACTGTTAATGTAAGAATACGAAAAATATACATATTTCATTACTTACTTCTTCATCATTATAACACGTTAATTTTTTAATATTGAATATTGAAAAACCGTTCTTAATAAGTTGTCTGAATGGAATGGAATAGCTGCCGAAACGCCTGTCAAAATTTTTGACATTATGAAGAGGCGTTTCTTTTTTTTAATGATTATGCGTTTTTTCTTACTGCAAGCATTTTTAAGTTTCCAAAGGCAACATTCGATATTGTTTTTATAAATATACGATACACAAATAATCGTAAATGACAATACTTAGGTAATAATAGTACAATGTTTTATATTTACAATTGTCTTATAGAACATGAATTTGGAAAAAAACTTTCATTGAAGTGGGTTCAATAATAATAACAAAATCCATTCTAGTCGAATAAAAACTAAAAAAAACACCTCTTCATAATGTCAAAAATGTTCACTGCGAAAGATCGAACTTACAACGAAATTGTTTACCAATCTTAAGTTTTCAAAAAGTTGCTTATAAAATGAGTGAATCAGAGTTTGAAATTGATTTATTTTTTCGCAACTGTGTTAAAAAACGTCGTTCGATACACGTGCGGAAATGTCATTCTTCACTCGTTCCGAGTCTTGCCACTCGCCTAACTCGTGAAGTAATGACATACTTTCCGCACTAGCATCGAAATGTACTATACCAACATCATTTTAATAGTCAATCTATAAATGCCAATCGAATAGAAACCTCTCGTTAGTCTTGGTCGACTACTTACCGGTAATCATAAGCAGAGGACCAGTGTTGAGGGTCATCCGGCATCAGGGTGAAGTTGAGACTGATCGAGCCATTCACTGGGACCGATATCTCTTCAGTCACGCTCTCGTAGCTGGAGGTAGAGAAAAATTTGATTGGAGTTGAGAATAACGGACTGCGGGTCGCGTTTATCGCTGTGGATAAAACATCGGCAGCGGCGGCCTTAACCATTGTGAGGCACCGGACGGCAGATCTTTACGAGATCTTTTGTGCTTAGTAAGGTTCAAAAATTAATGAATTCTGAAAAAAAAACATCTGCTCAGGTTGTGTTGTTGCGCGAGGCCACTGCAAGAGCGAAGCCCCGGGGGACTGCCCTGCTCGCCACCCCCTAATGCCACTCCTGAACATCGGTCACTTTCTAACAATTATGTAGGTAGTGACGGAGGCTTTATGTATATCTATTTATCCACAGACTGGCGAGTCGTGGCGTGCTTCATAAATCTATATGCATTTGTTTGGATCCCCTCGCCGCTCTTCGCCGCCGTCACGGAAAGTCATGACCAGACCATAAAGTTGACATTGCCATCAGACGAATAGTAAAAAAAAATGGACTGGAATTCGAAATTGAACATTAACCCCTAATTTGGCAAAGTTTTAAAGTCTAACTTTAGACTGTTTTTATTTATGCCAAATCAAGGGTTAAGGAAGAGCCGTAATGTGGTCATTTTACTGTATAAATTAGTGTTTGAGATTGAGACAATTTGCCCAAAATCATTATTTTTCTTCGTAGCCGATTTTCCATTGTAATTCCTTTCATTAATTTTCCATCGCATTTTTTTATTCCATTATTTAACAGCGTTGACGGGGATCCACTTTCGCGGAAACCTATTTCTGAATATTTTGGAACATCGCTGCTAAGATTTATGATAGTACGGCGCGACCTCGCGACTCACCCGGGTTTGCTCGCGGTCACGTTGTACCGGCCCGCGGGCAGCAGGCGCCAGTAGTCGCCGTCCCGCGCGGTGCGCACGCCGTGCCGGATGCCGGATACGGACACGGTCGCGTTGGACAGTGCCCCGCCAATATGGCTGCGCACGAAGCCGTGCACGCCTTTATGGACCTGTAGACCATATTAAAACTCAGAACGAGTCCATACTAATATATCGCAGGGTGTTCACAATTAAAATTTTATCGTCAACTGTGTCGAAGTTTAATTCTCATGTATCGTTTTGTGGAATAAAATTATAAAATATTGTGTCTTATAATATAAGTTACTAGCTTTCGCCCGCGACTTCGTCCGCGTAGAATTCGTTTATCCCTGCTCCCTCTGGAACTGTCCATTTTTTCAGGATAAAAAGTAGCCTACGTTCTACTCAAGACTATAATCTATCTCTGTGCCAAATTTCATCCAGATCCGTTCAGCCGTTCTGGCGCGATTGAGTAACAAACATCCATCCAAACTTTCACATTTATAAAATTAGTAGGATAACCAAATTCAACAAGTTGCAAGAATAATAACTTTTCGATATGTGTAGATAGTTCCAGTCCGCCTCCTAACACGCGCCTTTATTAGAATACCCTTGTATGTTTGGACACTCACTTCGCCTCGTGATCCTACCTTAGCCAATCATCGTAAGAGGCTTCATTATGTGACGGTAGCATAAATAACTATTACATGGTTCCCAGTTGCGCGACTAAAACGTGTTCTTGGTTGCTCTGCAAGACAGGTAACACAAGTTGCATTTTTTCGTTTGTCGCTCAGTGCGTCTCTTTCCTTAAGAACTACGTAGAGAGGGACTACCGAGCGACAAACAAGTCGCAACTTGTGCTAGCCACCCAGAAGCAGTCGCTATACTTGCCTCCTCGATGTAAGCTACCAGCGCCTCTCTGTTGTCATCCCAGTATGTCGGCAGGTCTTCGGCGAGCGGGAACTTGAAGCAGCCCAGCTCCAGGGTCAGCTCCATGTCGCTCGTGTGCAGATAGTTCCAGTCCTGCATGCCGCCGGCCAACACGTACCTTTGAAGGAAATAAACAAATTACCACAACCCTAAACAATATTAAAGGTTGTTGACTCGTAACTCGAACAGGTGAACGTTAGGAATACGTGTATAACACTAATAGTGCGATTCAGGTTGATTAAAATTGAAACCTGATAAAAAATATGTTTTCAAAGTACAACGACTTGTGGATAGTTGCATAACATTCACGTAATAGATAGTGTCGTGCCACCTCTTGTAAAACTATATCATGTATAAACGTGAAAGTGTAAACCTTGTGTCCTTTATAAAATCAAAATAAAGTAATTCGCTGACGCAATTTTTTGTGTAGGAACGACTGCAAGTACTTTGTACCCGGAAAAAAATTGTCCATAATAAAAATATATATCTCAATATATTACCACTTGGCCCCATTGGTGATACCGCCGGGGAAGCGCTCGGGAAAGCCTTTGCAGGGTAGCTCCAGATGCATCTTGCGGTGGGCCTGAAACATATTTACAGAATGACTCTTTAGTTTCACTCAGGATACAATTTTCCCCCTAAACAACTTTTCTGCGACAAAAGATTGACGTGGCGAAAGTATTTAGTATGACAACGGACGCTTAAAAATGGAAGAAAACGCCCTCACGTTAGAATAGATATGAGCGAGATGCTCGAACTCCTTGTTGTCCGGGGTGAGGTAGGCCTCCCCGCTGGTCATCTCCGGATTGGCGTCGTACGGATAGTTGGCGACGAGAGAGCCACCGTGCAGGTTGGCGGAGAGCACGAACGGCACCGACAGCGACCAGTCCATCACGGCTCGCGTCTCGGGCTCCGCCACACGGTTATCCTACAATAATCAAAAAGGGTGAACAATAGGCAGTATCGGTACGGTAACCCTATTGTAGGCACCGCTCGTTCAATCTTTACAGGCCATAGCGGTGGTGTAGGTATGCTTTATAGATTTTTCATAGTTCAACCGTTTCCGCTGACTGTTACGAAAGAATAAACTATAAAAAAGTGTGTTCTTAAGTTAAACTCGAATCATCATCTACTTTAGGTATATACTGGGTGTTTTTTTATTCGTCTTAAACATTTTGGAGGTTAAATCAGTATGTCATACTGACCAACTTTCACTATGGGACAAACCCCGAAATCGCGAAAAAAAATTTGACCCTCCCATACAAAACATCGTCAGCTGACTAGCCAAAATGTATGGGATGGTCAATTTTTTTTTCGCGATTTCGGGGTTGGTCCCATAGTGAAAGTTGATTAGTATGACTTACTGATTTAAGCCCCAAAATTTTGTAACCGAATAAAAAAACACCCAGTATTTTAAGAATAAAAATTACTCGTTTACCCTGGAGAGGTTATTTTTAACATTATAATCTTATCTCGTGGCAAGACAAGTAATCATTACATAAGTATGTATAAGTAATAATTTAACAACATTAAAACTAAGTAGAATACGTTTGTTACGTTAACACTATGGATTGACAGTCCGAAATAAAGTTATTGAATTTGAATTGAATAATGCACCTGCTTATCCTAGACAGAAGCAAGTCATAATTCCTTTGGTTTATTACTTTCCAACATGCCTTTTAACCCTTACCGCAGTTGGTCCAAACTGATCCGGGAAGTTCCTATTGAGGTCAACTCCGTGAGCATTTTCGCGGCCGTGCGTACTTTTATAATCACCTGCAAAGTCATAGGTATGTCAAGATTATCATTATATTATCCGCCTCTATACTGTATAAATATAATTAGATAACTTGGGAAATCCCAAAGGAGGCAGAGGACAGGTTAGAGCTTCGCACACAACATTTGTTTTTAAAAGCGTATAATATACATATTACCTAAATTCCACGCATAACTTTCGTAAAATCAATAGGTGCAAGCCGATTTAAAACTTACGTTTCTCTGCCCAAAAGGACTGAATACAAATTAGTTTGCCTCAAGAAGTGACACCCGATGCATTTTTAAATACATAATCATTAACAAAAAGTTCAGAATAATTTTACATTTTGTCCTATGCAAAGGACGCGGGAACTCAGGTAGTTTAGTTTAATGAACTTACTTCAACCTAATAAAATCCAACACTTACCAACTTCGCTCTTTTCATAACCGTCAGGGTTCATACTGGGCATGAGATGTATCCTAGTTGTGTTCAGCAGACGTTGTATCCTTTCGTTGCCAGTAGTGTACTCGTGGCACAAATATTTGGCCAACAGCAGCAACATCTCGCGGCCGACCACTTCGTTGCCGTGCATGTTGGCGATGTATTTGAACTCAGGTTTGCCTGTTGGACAAATGTTTGTTCTAATATGCGGTCGAAAGAGGATTTTTTTTACAAATAACGAGAAGAGAAATAACTTATCTCCTTGAAATAGAAAAAAAATAATCAATACTCGAACGTATAAAATCACGACGGGTAACCATATCGCCAAGCATTCTTTTCCAACTGTTGTGTTTCAATGTGGAATAGGCAACAGCTGTAATGACTAACGAACCTATAGGCATTACATCTTAAAATATTTTTCCATATCTCGGTTAACTATATACTTTTACACCCCTAAATTTTTTTTTTGTTTATAAACCTGTCAATTTTCCGCCACATCGTCAGCAATATCCCAACGTAAACTGGCTGTGACGTACGGACAACCAGACAGACACACGGACATGACGAAATAATGGGATTATGGCATTTGGCTACAAACCCTACAAACCATATCACAAACCCAATCATTTTGCTTACCAGGCACATGCCGTCCAGGATCCGTGGTGACCTCCAGCACGTACAGCTCCCGTCCCTCCACGCTCTTCCCGATGCTGCTCAGCTTGGTGATCCCCGGGTAAACGGCGGTCAGGTCCTGCAGAAACGCCTCCATCTTCCTGTAGTCGTGGTGGGCGAACTCCGCTGTGGAGAGGGGGACGTCACGACGGCGAACTTGCTCTGGAGATTTGCCCGGATAAATATTGACGCGATTGAACGGACATTGTGTTTTTTTTATAACTGCGACAGTGTAGAAATCTGAGTCTACGAGTATAATGAGATGTAGGGAGATTATCTCAGGAACCATTGGTCTTTTTTACCCGATTGGGCGAAGTTAAAAGAAGGGTAGATAATAATTTTAAGTCTATGGATGTATGTATGTGTGTATGTGACCAAAAATCTTATGTCCCACTCTGGCTCCTAAACTACTGGACCGATTTTATTTTTCTATTAATATTTTAATTCTATTATTCATGTGCTTCTCGGTGAAGGAAAACATCGTGAGGAAACCTGCACACACCTGCAAAGCAATTTGACGGTGTGTGCGAAGTTCCCAATCCGCACTGGGTCCGCGTGGGAACTATAGCCCAAACCCTCTCATTGTGAGTGGAGGCCTGTGCCCAGCAGTGGGACGTATATAGGCTGGATTGGATTATTATTATTATTAATATTTTAATTCTCTTTGGTTAAGCGCGAGTTGTCTATCAAAATAAGTAATGCTAAGCATTCTTCATTGTGTCGACCGAGTCAGTTTCGTGTACCTAAGGACCATTTCGGACAGGGTGATGACCTGATCTTTGACATGACCTTTTTACTGGAAATCAGTTCTATAAAACGCCCCTAAAAGGAATGTACCATTTTACTAATCATCCAACTAATCCTACAATAATATTATAAATGTGAATGTGTGTATGGATGTTTGGATGTTTGCACATCAATCACGCCTAAACGGATGAACAGATTTAGAAGAAACTCAGCACACAGATAGTCTTTATCCAGGATTAACATATACTTCTAATCCTTTATGATGACGTCAGATTTACCTTCCATTGTTAATAAATGAGTTTATTAAGGGTTTGTATGTATTTCTATGTATTTGAATGTGTGTTAGTGTGTCGTTGTCTATTTATTTGTTTAGGTACCTACCTATATAAATGTACTGAACCACGTGACTCATTTAAACGGCCAATCTGAACCCTTCTTTCGATCTTTGACGTATCAGTGTTCGACTTTTATTGGTCGGTGAACTAGTTATATCACGTGGTGTTGTTTGTGTATGTATAAATTTCGTTAAATACCTATAGTACATTTCGAGCTTAGTTTAGTGAACATTATTTAGAGTAGGTAAAAGAGATATAGTAGAGAGAAGAGAAAGAGAGAGAAGATTAAGATATTGATCAATTTATTTACCACTGGACTCTTCTTCCTTGTTAAAAATGACGTCTAATTCTGGTTTGAGTATTGTCTCTTTCTCATTTTCTGTAAAAAAGCGAGTGGCGTCAATTAATAATTCGAAACGGCGACCACCAAATTGAGATGTGTCAAAAATTAAAAACTTCGCTCTTCTTGTTAGGCTACAATCTAGTTAGAAGTTTTTTTATCTGTCACGTGAATTTCTAGGACACTTTAGAACCATGTCACAGTTACGTTATCAATAAAAATTTAAGAGACCTCTTGCAAAGTATATTTTTTCGTTCTTTCTTGTTATTGAAATCAAATTGAGTGATATTCTCAAATACACCTGTTAACACTGTGCATTAGGTGTATTTAATTGTGGCTTGTCATTGTACAGTCGCCATCATATATTGCAGCAAACAAGGTGGTCACAAATATCTGAACACGACTCTATTGTCAAGGCGTTAGAGTGCATGTTCAGATATTTTGGACCACTCTGATATGTACAGATATATTTGATGGCGAACTGTATATTCACGCAATAATATATAAATATAAAAAACAATGAATTATTCTAAAAGAACTCCAATCACGACAAAATATTGCATTACCAAAGAGTAAGGCCGACGTTGGAGCGAGCATAAGCAGAAGGCACCCGTTAATCCAATTTCTGAGCGACTAGTACATCTTGTATTTTGTCGCTCCTTGCATCTCTATCGTTACAGACTAGTTAGAAAGGGATATCCGAGCAACGTACAAGTCGCGGACAACTTGAGCTAGCCGTCCAGAAAGTGGGAGAGAGACTTAGGGCCTGCGCAAACCAGCGGAGCGCAGCGCAGATCACTTTAAATTTATCAATGTATATTCTTTTCTATTTTAATTACAATAAGGTATAAATTTAGAGCCGCAGCCGCAGAGTAGAAATCCCCCGTGATGCTCCGAGGTCGGTCTCAGAACATTCAAATTTATACCTTATTGTAATTAAAATAGGAAAGAATATTGTACGGTCTCAACACCGTGCATTTAATTATTTTATGCTTACTTGTGACCTGCTTTAGGCATCACGGCACTTATACATTACGTAGAAATTAGATATAAACGTGAGTGCGTCAATAGCTTTGGTTCGATTAACATAAAGAGAAAGGAATCACCAAACATTATAATACTGTGTAATCAAGTAACTTAAATAAACTACCTACTTCAACTTAACTCAAGATTCTTCTCTCTCTCTGCACTCCTGGAACTACATACCAGCATCAACTAACATCAAGACAGTGTACATATCTAACTGGATTGTACAAATATACATTGATAAATTTAAAGTGATCTGCGCTGCGCTCCGCCGGTTTGCGCAGGCCCTTTAACGTTTTGACTTATTGCGTCACTTTGGCGTAGTTCCATAGTAGCCTATTTGACAACTGGACATTAAAATTAAGCGGCCACGTTTCGAATTAGACTTAATGTAAGACAAATTTTTTAATTGTATGTACATGTTAAGTATTAGTTGTCTAACTACTTTACCGTGTCCCATCATAAAGAAGTAATATTAATAGTATTCCTTTGAAGCGTGGTAGGTAGGTATATAGTGTAAGTAAGTTTTGAGAGTTGTGAAGAATATGAGATTTGTTGAGCTTTGAAGTGTTTTAGAAGATTTTCAGAGAGATTTTTTAATAGTTTCTAACACCTTGGTCCCAAGATTAATTAAGTTCAAGTTAAGACTTACCTTATTATTTGAAATGTGTGTTTATAAAAAAACCTTCCTCTAACGCCAGATATAAAGTCACAGAAGTAACAGAAAAGGGAGATAATATAAAGAAAAAAAGGAGTCCGGGCAAATCAACAGAACATGCAAATAACAAAATAGGATAAAGATAAATTGTTAATTGAAACAGCTTGTTAGTAACATTACTGAAAGATTTTTATTGCGTTTATTACATTGTTTAGTTTAAATCAGGGCATCTCTAGTTTAGGAACAATGTTCAAGTTTCGATAGCGTTTTAAAATTAAGATAATTCAACTTTCGATAGCCTTTTAAAATTATGATAATTAATTTAATTTAAGAATACAAATTGTTTTTATTTATATAATACTTACCGTTCTTAAAACAGAAAAGCCCATGCCATTAATAAAGATGACCATGAATATAATTATGAAGATACAGAAACTCATAGAACGTTTCTGTCTTTGCTGCTCTCGACTTCACTTCTTGACTCGCAGACAATGACACAAAGGCGTTCTATGAGAGTAGGGATACAGATCAATTCACAAAAGCTTCCAAAATTTAAATGAATGAATGAAACTGTATATGCGTGTAAAATAATAACGGGTTTCGGATTTTAAATTCGAACTATGTTAAAAGGACGGCACACACGCAATCCAATAATTGCGTGTGTGCCTAAACAAGTTGCATTCTACGATAGCTATCGACTTTCGAAAACTGCCACTGTGTTGAATTGACTTAAGCGCTAGGTGCGGTCGTGCGGTCGTCAATTCTAGACGTTTTCGATAACAATCAACGTTCGCAGAACATCTTGCCACAATCAATCCATGCCCACAGGTGGGATTATTTTATTTCGTTCCATTCGTGACAGCTCTTGTCAATCGACCTATAGTCGTGGTCAACTTTGATTACTACTAAATCTATTATCTATTATTAATTATTGTGACTGACAAAGTTGTATAACTTTGGCTGCGGCATTACTCTGCTAAATTTCTAATTTTACTATATCAAGGACAAAAATATGTTAGCGATCGTAGACTCAAGTATATGTCCACACGACTATGCTACCATGTTTTTGCGTTCTTTGTTAATATTCTACGTTCCGTCATAGCACTTGAAATCTGCTTTTTGAGATCACAATAACCCACACTTATAACTATTTATCTAAACTAAAATTGACTAATTTTCGCACAATTATAAAATATTCGAACACATATCATATTGCTTTGGCAATGTGAATAACATCATTTGGAATGAATTTGGAATATCCTTTTGGCTCTCAATGTACTTAGCCTAGTAAACTGTATCCTATTTTGACACATATATTACATTTTGTTCTTAAAGTTATCTCATACTCTACCTTTTATTATTTAAGAAGAAAGTAAAATAAATCAGCCTTTAATCTTACCTAGATGTGTCAAATCAATATTTCGGTACTTTAGCACTACTTGCTACATATTATATGTGACGTTCTCAATATAAAGGGACCTTATAGAGGCAGGTGGTTACGCCGTTTTTGAAACTGTTACCCTAGTGTTCGTATAGTTACAAGAACAAGAAGAGCGAAACTGCCTTCCTCCATAGGTCCCTTTATACTGAGAACGTCACATATAATCGTCTTTATATTGAAAAAACTCTATTTCTTTAGTAAATTTGTAGAAATATTAATAAAATCATCACGAAACGGCGCTTTCCGAAATAGTTCGTGGTATTCTTTTGTTTGTCAGCAGTTACTGCTGAGGACAACAGCTAAGAATAGTTGAAGCGACTCGCACGTTACAAGTTGATCATCAACTTTGTGTCGTTCTTATGATGGGATTGTCATTAGATTTGTCAACCAATTTACGTTGGCCGACTAAAACCGTCTCGAGAGAACACCGCTTAACCTCTCATATGCCTAGTGACGGATCCAGAAAAAATTCTTGGATTTTTTGTAATACTTTTCATTCCTTTTTTCAGTTTAAAACTGAATCTGAAGTGACTAGATTTTCTTTTTCCCGGTCTAAGCCTTAACAATACAGATGAGTAGTATATTAACTACAAGAACCCAGCAGTGGGCGAGGGAAGAAGCCGAGTTGTCGTACCGACGTGACTTACCGACGGCGCGGCGGAGGACGGTCAGGTTCAACGGTACCGCCGCCGTCTGGGAGTCGGGGACGGTCACGGTAACCGATGGTGGTGATTCGAAGCTGGAAATTAAAATATTTATACTTCATTTGTTTAGGTACCTACTCAAGTAAATATAAACAAACAAAAGCACGTGGCCGTGTTAAACCGCCAATCAAAACTGTTTTACCGAGCTTTGACGTATCAGTGCTCTGCTTCTATTGGCTGACGAATCACGTGGTTCATTTGTTTACATTCAGTTAATCACCTAAACACTTGGAGTACAATGAATAAATAACGTGTAGCCTATGGTTAAATATCGTAATGGCAGTTTGCTTGTTGTCATGTGCATGATTTATCCCGTAAAGGGAAAAGCTAAGGCAGTGAGTGTTGCCAATGATGTTACGCCTAACATTATTAATACGAAGTTACATACAATTTTGTTTATAATTTAATTACTGTTAGATCAGCTAGTACTTATCCTGGATTGCGTGTCACCTTGTTTTCTTGTTTCACCGAATTTCATTCCATCGAAAGCTAATTTCTGCCGACACCTTATTGTTTTTAGGTTATCTTAAGCATGGGTTACGTAGATTAGGTTAGACCTGTAACTACCAAAGAATTACAACTTCTGCACGTGGAAATGCCTGTCGATGAAATGAAAATTCGGCGAAGTTAAACATTCTATGAACTGTGTGTCGGTGATTCAAGGCCTTTGGGCGGAGGTTGCCAAATTCGGATTAGGTTAATTACTAACTTTTCCAGTTTCTTATTAAGTCAGCTTCTGAAATCGCCGTATTCACATGAGGTCGTACTCGTTATAAGTTCAATACTGAGTAGGTTAAATCCTCTAAAGATCTAATTCTGAGGAAGTCAGATCCTAAACAAGTCAAATTATGACAAAAACAAATTATAACTGGGTCAAATTCAATAATAACCTTTTTCTGATGAGGTCAGATTCTACACACGCCTTATTCATTAATAGCCTATTTCAAATTTCGTTCGATTTTGATTAAGTTAGACTCTCAGTAAGTGGCATTCCAATTTAAGCCGATTTCATAGCACGTTTAGCATAAACACAGTCAACCACAATAATTTGTATGGCCTGTTTTACAACAAACGAAATAATTTGGTCTCTATTATTAATTCTGCAAAAAGTAATGCTTGATTTCATAAAAATACGTCATAAAACCAAATAATTTATTTGTATCAGTTCAAACACAATCATAAACCAAACAAAAATACAACCATATCTATCAACTTTCGCATAAATAAGACTAGGTATAAACATATCAGTTGTTCCATTAGATTGATAGTGTCGTTCTGCATATTAATTTCTGACCACTAGTGCTGCTTGAATCGGAACATTCGGATTCTGAACCCGAAATAGAATCGGAATCGGTCACAATAATTATCATCAAGATCTCTCTTAACATTTCTTTCAAAGCTCATATATGAAGTTTTCTTTAGAAAATCGTACAAACCAATACTTTTTGATTTTACGTCGGCAATTATTTTTTTTATATGACGATCGAATTTTAGGTCGACTTTTCTAGTTTATTTTCTTTCCTTGTGAGCTTGTGCTTGTTTTATTGCAATTTCATTATGTTTCGCCTCTTTTTTTAAAGTCATTAAAAAATGATGAATGTTTGGTTTTTTCGATAGTTTTTTATTGAGTCTATAATGCCACCCTTCCAAGTGGTTGGTGGTGCGATATGTCTCTTTGGAGCATCCGAAAATATTTGGAGTTATCACACCCATCCAATACCTTTCGAAGTATTTTTTCCATTTTTCAATGTTATTTATATGCGATAATTTTTCTAATAAGCATAACCATTGGCAGAGGCAGATAATATTGTTTTATTATTGATTTGTTCACAAGTGGCCAGAACGATTAAGTCATTAATAAATAGTATTGATAAGTGCTATCTTACTTTCTGACCAACTGTACTTGTCCTTTGAAGAAAATACCTAATGTAGAAAATAACTAATTAAGACGCTTACCTATAAATCATTCTCCCTAATTAGACTCATTCATATTAATGAAACCTACGTGGTTAGAATTTGGTTTATAAAGAAAAGTTTCTCGTTTGAATCTGTCCTCGTACAAATCTGACCTACTACGAATAAACTCCCTAACCTACTGAAAATCTGACCTCCCCAGAAAAAGACCAAGTAAGAATTTGGTGCATAAAGTATTAGGCATATCCAGAGACTGACCAACTCCGAATCTAACCCAATAAAAACCTGATTTGCCCAGAAGCTGACTAAATAAGAAGCTGGAAAAGTTAGTAATAAACCTAATCCGAATTTGGCAACCTCCGCCCAAAGGATTCAAGGGTATTGACACACCCCTGTATTGGACACATTATGATATTTTTTATCCCGGAAAAATGTATAGTTCCCGAGGGAAAGGCTGCAAACAATTTCTACGCAGACGGAGTCGTGGGCAAAAGCCAGTAAGTTATAAAAGAAATATCGAAAGAGCACAAGCAAATATGCAAGTGATGGTTACCCAGCAGCCATCGCGGAGACGTTGTACCGTCCGGGCAGCAGCATGCGCCAGAACTCGCCGCGCTCCGTCGTCTTCACGAAGTGGTGCAAGCCCCCCACCTTGATCAACGCGTTCTGAAAGAAACATTTACTATTGGGAGTCTGGAAATGTCCATACAAAATGCGGCAACGTTTCTCCACCTTAAACCTAATACGATTTTTACGATTTTTAAATATGTTGTAGATATTATTATTTATTTTTTTAAAGAAAGGGAAACGTACAAAGCTAGTTTTCATAATAACTACAACATATTCAAAAATCGTGGAAATCGGACTTGATTCCTAAATCAAGTCCCCTAGGGTGAGAAACGTTCCCACCCAGAGCAAAACTTGTATGGAAAATGACAGCTACGCGGTTATTTACAAATGTAAATACTCAAATGTTTTCACGATACCTGGCTTTATTAATAAGGGAGTGAACTAGGATTAGCCACAGAGTGAATGCCGACTGTATAAATTTAAATTTACGCCCGCCGCAGTAAACTGGCTGAAACACCTGGACATTGTCGTTTGATCCAAGCAGGATGATTGCCATACGCAGTGATGATGATGACCCCCTCGGTGGTCTGCCTCGGCGCATTTAGAGTAGGTAGCTCCGGGACCTTTTACAATATACACCAGTGCTGCGCTCGAGCTTTGCCACGGTGATGCTGGTGGACCTGGTGGGACTGACGCCCACTCGCATCTCGTGCTGCAGCGTCGTCGTGGGACCACATTACGACGCAGCCTTCCATTGGTCGTATAATCAGATCAGTAAGGGCTAACCTAACCCTCACCTTTATTGGCTCTCCGTCCTCATCCACCACGAACCCCTGGACTCCCGTATGGGTCTGCTCCACAAAAGCCAGCAGCGCGTCCTTGTTGACCCTCCAGAAGCGAGGCAGCTCTGAAGCCGCTGGATACTTGCAGCATGACAACTCAAACGTCACCTCGAAGCAGTTCGAGTGGAGGTAGTTGAAGTCCTGCATACCACCTGGACGAACAAATACAAATATCATCTTCCTATCTTATACAGATAGACCCTCTCGGATAAACTTAAAAACAAAATAAAATAAACTTCAACCCTGTTAAATCATTTATAAATATGCATGATTTTTTTTAGTTTTATTATAAAGTCATTCATGTAACAAACAGTGGATATAAGATATTTTTCGAATAACTATAAAAATAACCAAGGTGATAATGATTTGTTTCTATCTCTTTCTAGCAAAACAGAATTTAATATGGAGTTTATATGGCCGTCGTGCCCCCTGACGTCACAATATTTGTCGGATCTCTCTGTCTAATTAGTAATTTTAAATGTTTATATTATCCGTATTTTTGGCCGATTTTAATTTTACTTTTTGCTATCTCTTTTACGGCATTTCCTATTTTGTTAAAAAATTCGATAAAAAAATTCATGCATATTCCCAATTACGCAATAATACAACGGCGTTTGGGTAGGTCGAACATGCCGACTCTGCGTTTTCTTTTATAACGCACAAACAATTTAAGCCCGTTGAAATGACCCTCCAGGAGGGGCCCGCCTATGTACAGCCAGCCAAATTCGTGGTCTGCCACCCTAAGGTTGAATTCTGTGAGAATGAGACTGATATGATCCTTTTCAGGAATTTGTTACAAAATTGAAATACCGCTTAATACTCTTTTGGCTGAATCTACCGGTATCCTCGTGCCTAATTTGCGGAGTGCGCCACAATTGACAGTACAAGGGTGCTGCAGGGTGGAGCTTTCATCGAACTAACCTTTGACAGAATACCAATCGGCGCCATTAGTGATCCCATTCTTGAACTTCTCCGGAGGGCAGGTGTCCCCGCGATGCATAACCTAAGAAATAAAGAGTAAGGGAACTTATAATGAAGTGTCAAAACATGCAAATTTAACCAGGCAGTGAAAAGGGCAACACTATAGCAGTTAATTAGGTATTTCCGCCCTTTTTTTAACTTTCTCTTCCTTAATCTTGGATATTTAATCTTAATATAAAAAATAATGAAACATAAGTACAAATAATCGATATGCATGTAACACTGTGGTTCATACTGTAAAATGGGCGGTCCATTAGCGGAACAGCGAGCTAATAATCCTACACCTTGATTCTTCATTCTCAGGATGTATGCACAACCGCGATATTTATATTTTAAGGAGCACTGAGAGCATTCGCGTGTAATGAGCATTCGGCGTCGAATATTCGAGTAGTGTGGACGTTGAGCCGAGCGTACAAAGCTTACAAATTATTGAAATTATTGCTCGTTTACAAATACTCGGGTAAGAATGCTCTCAGTGAGGACGCTCCTATAGGTCAGTATTTTTATGATCTCCGTTGGGTATTTATCACATTGGCTCGGCACGCTAGCGTCCTGCCGGTCTTAATTAAATAATAAAAGTACCTAAGCGCTGCTTTTCAACAAATACTTTATTTCTTTTTACCTCATTCCGTGACGCGTATACCGAAGCCAGATGCTTGAACAGAGCGTCATCGGGAGATTGGCTTTCTTCACAGCAGTCTTTGCCGGACCTGAGAATTATACTTATATGAAAAAGTAAATAAACACGAGTAGAAGAGAACAGAGACGAGACAATCAAGAAGTCGTTTGGTGTTAATTAACTGACGTCGCTATTTTGAGTAATCTAAGTTCGATGTTAATTGAGTATTCGATTTAATCAAATTTTAATGTTTACATTCACATCCAAGTAAAAGTACCGATTTTATATACAAGGTGGGCCAAAAGAAGTCATCCGATGTTGTTTGACTCTCTTTTTTTGAATTGTTACGCAAAAAAATAGACACGATTATTCCGCGTTCTTGGGGAGTGTATCGCTCCATGGCTTGTTCACTTGTATTTTGCATCTGTCAAGTCCACAAATGTCAAAACAGATTTGACATTGGCGACTTTGCAAAAATGAGAGCATCTTCCAATAGGGTGATTTCTTTTGGCCCACCTTGTATATTTCCGGATTTTTTATAGAAGAATAGGGCAGACAAACGACAACCAGAGATATCGCAAGTAGACTTGTTTTATGGAGACTCGTAAGTCGTATAGTTTCAGCTACATGCTAGCTATTTTTGAGATAACTCTATCCAGGGTCAGGGTATAAAGTAATGGCTGGCAAGAGCTCGAAAAGAATAGCCGCGGATCGAGACGGCGGCGTACAATGGAAAGGTCCAGTTATGCACTACTATAGGCTCATGATGTTAGAAAATATTAACTAATAGATATAAGAAAATCTGAAAAGAATACTGCATCTAACCTTAAGTCGTCATACGGATAACTGGCCACAACGGTCCCTCCATGGAGGTTCCCAGACAGCACGAACTGCTTCCCCGTGACCCATCGCATGAGAGCCACCGTCTCCGGCTGCCGGCCCCCGAAGAGGTACGCTTCATCATCAGACCGGTGCCGGTCGAACTGGTCTGGGAAGTCGCGGTTGAGGTCCACTCCGTTGGCGTTGTTGCGGCCTACAGCCTCCGGGAGGGACTCGCAGTTACCTTCCTGAAATAGTCAAGGGGAATTAAGTTAGTTTGATTCTTTATAAACAAGCAAATTTACTCCCATTTTTACTTTACACAGGCTCGCCGGGCGGCAATTTCAGGGGGCGCCAAATTCATGTTTTAGGAAAAAAACAAATGTTTTAACAAATTATAAAATTTATCTCAAACGCTGGAACTGGAGAGGGGGCGCCACTTTCAGTCCTGCCCCGATTCGGAAAAATCATAGATCCGGTACTGATTTCACATTCCGGCGAAACTTTTCTTTTGCTCTCTGTTCCTATATCTGTTCTATCCTTTTAATTTGAAGGTACCTATACTATATCTGATGTGTGGTAGTACTTACTTGTAGTGTTTATTTGTCAAATAAAGTGAGTTTGAGAAGCAAGATGGGCAAGAACATATTTAAAAAAGGCTTACGTTAAGTGTCCTCTGTGTAAGTACTCACATGGCCAGTATTGGGGTAGTAGGACGTATGTACTTATGTGCAATACACACAATAATGATATAATTTTAAGGTGAAAGAAGGGTAAGTGCGGCCTTGGCCAAAAGTATTGAGCACCCCACTTTTTCCTCTGTAACTTACAAATAAAGTATTATTTTACAGTTTCAAAAATACACAAAGACGTAAAATATAATAAGTGTTTTAACATGTGCAAATCATAAGTAGATATCATTTCGAAGTAGCTATTTGCGTGTGAAAACTGAAGCTAGAAAAAGTCGGGTGTTACAATAAAATTATTAATTGTACTTTTTTCCACGGAATATCCCATAACGTCAATAAATATTACTATTTTTTCCGATAGATATACAAATTTCTATAATAAAATATATAAATGGCCCTTTTAAAGTTCGACTTTTGGCCAAGGCTGTAGGTATAGAAAAATTTGCATAGAATGCTCCGAGGTCTAATAGTTCAACTAAACCGTTTTCTTTATATTATACGTGACCTACTTAAATATTACACTGACTCTAGAATTTAATTCAGGGATTATATCTACCTACATTGCAAACCGACCGTAATCAGTTTTGATGTTTAACTATTTTTCTGTTATGGGAAGACCTCGATGCCACCCCTACGCCTTCCCCTTGGAACTGCCACTGCCTGCCTACGGCTACAGCGTAAATACGTGCCATCAAAAACTGTCTGAACTTTTAATGAACAAGAATTGTATTCAAATCTCACTTTACCGATGAAAACACCAATTATAATTTTATTTCAATGGCCAGTTTTAATCAGGGAAACTTAATGCGTTTTCATTTTACTACAATTTGTTACACTCACAACAACAGTTGATACTGAAGAAATACAACACAATGTCAATTTCCAATACACAAAAAGGCTGACAATTTAAATGACGACCCTCACTATTAAATATTCGCTATTTTTACATTATCTTTGTTTAAATTGCCAGTCTACTCAACCTAGCGTATTTTACGTTAGGGTTCCAGGGACATTAATTGGTGAACCTTAAAACCCTTTTATAACGATGTACCTAGTACCAAATCACAAAAAAATAACATTGGATCTTTGCCGTTCTGTGAAAGTTCAATGGTAGGTTAAAATTAATAATAAGTCATCGACTGCTCTTGGACTGTGATAATAGAATTCATAATCTGTTGTCAATCGTACTGTAAACGTAATAAATGTCGCTCATTTCCTATTTATGATTGGCTTTTCCTTTAACATTGACAACGACATTGACGGAAATATCCGTCATGGTTGACAACGCAAAATAAACCCCAGTATATATGAATTAAGGTTGACATTAGCTCTAGTTTTTATTTGACAGCGCGTTGAAAAGGTTAAGCTAGTAAATGTTAGTCACAAGTAACACACTCGATTACCTTATACCATTCCAGAATAACAGGCCGAGTCTATCTTTGACCTGAAGATGCACTGTTGTACTTTGCACAGCAAGATAAGTAACACTTTTGCGATACTATTGATTGGTTTATGTATAATACTTGCACTTAATTAAACCTTCATTAGGAAGACATAATGAATATTAATAAAATTGACAATTCAGTTGGTCTTTCCTTGGTTATGTAGGTAGGGTCAACGTCAAAAGTAGATACTCACTTTTGTACTTTATCGCATTAACTACTTGACGATATTGTTTGACATTGATAACGTGACTGTATAACGACAAGGTACAAAAGTGTGCATCTACTTTTGATGTTGACTGTACTAATGGAACCCTGACCCACCATAGAACTGAGTCACAATTAAAATTACAAAACAATTTATTACAGGTATAGACACTTCGAACCCGGAAACCTAACCTAAAACCTTGGTGTTTTCAAGGCAAGAGTGAATAGGCATTGTCTGGGTAAGCGTGTACCATCTTCGACCTCGTCATCACTTAACATCAGGTGAGACTGAGATCAAACGCAAACCCTATTCAGATAAAAAAAATAACGTCACTGTGACATCGTTCTATGGTGGGTCGGAGTTCCATTCTTCCCGTATTAGCCACATAAAAACTTTGCATGTTATAAAGTTCAAATTACCTACGTTCAAACATCGTGTATGCGAGATACAGACTTTCTCGACATACGGATGGGCAGACTGGCTGACATGACGAATTTAAGAGGGTTTTGTTTTGTGATTTGGCTAGGGAACGCTTAAAAGGGTTCCAAATTAAATTAGTTATTTCGAAAATCTCAAGAGGGTTGTTGGATCCTTGCCAAATGAGGGTAAATTTTCCTCCATTATTTTGATGGCTTGCGTATGGGCGTTCCCTTCTCGCGTGTGCCTGGTGTGGTCTCCTGAATAAACCCTCGTGTCGGCCTTCGCTTTATCCGCTTTATTAGCTTTAGCCGTGCTATACTGTTTTGAGGAGCTCGTAGCTCTGAAACCCCCTGGTGTAAATCCCCTGAAGCTTACACCGTGCCATCAATTTAATGAACTGTTGCTGGAGCCAGAAGGTTAGTAAATAATTTTCATACGCTTGAATTAGGCAAGGGTGTGTGCTGCTTCTCATTAGAGATAATAATAGTCCTTTTTTTATGTATATTTTTAAGTCGCAACGGCAACAAAATACTACGTATCTATCGAATAGACGGACAGACATAAGCGGGAACCGTTGGTCAAATATAATTTTTTTAAACCGCCGACGTTTATTTACCAGGTATTTGTTTATGAAATAAAGAAGATAAACAAAAACATGCGACTCGGTATATTAGCCAATCAAGACACCACAGGTAACGTTTTTCTCGATTGGCTAACACACGTCAGTGTCAACACAATTAATACAAGTTACCTACTGAGTGCAGTGTAAATTTACATTTAGGGCGCAAACGCGCTGATGCTGGGGCCACACTAACGGGAAACGCCGTGAAAAATCAACGTCCATCGCCTTATTTATGCGTAGTATGCATAAGGCGATAGACGTTGATTTTTATCGGCGTTTCCCGTTACTGTGGCTCCAGCATGAAAGCGGAGGCGGCGCGGTGCTCGCTTTTTAGGCTGCCTTTCCATTGAGGCGGAGACGAGCGGAGCGGTGCGAAAAGGACCAATCACCTTGTACAGTATCCATACTAACGCATAGCACACAGAAACTAAAGGAATCTGATTGGTCCTTTTCGCACCACTCCGCTCGTCTCCGCTTCAATAGAAAGGCAGCCTTAGTATGGGAACGCGCCGCACCGCGCCGCCTGCGCTCAGTCGCACGCACTAATGAATGAACTATGTAAACAAATAAATATAGGTACCTACTCGTTTTATTTACAAATTATCTACATGTCGGAGCTTAGTTATTCTTACTCTTATGCTTTTAACCCCCGACGCAAAAAGAGGGGTGTTATAAGCTTAACGTGTGTATCTGTGTATCTGTCTGCGGCATCGTAGCTCCCAAACGGATACCTACACCGATTTCGATTTAGTTTTTTTTGTTAAAAAGGTGACATAATCGAAGGCGTTCTTAGCTAGGTTAGATGAAAATCCGTTGGGCCATTTAAGTTATGAGCTCTGAAAGATGATTCCCCAATGTTGTCGGGGGTTTGTATCTATTTGTGACGTTCTCAATATAAAGGGACCTTATGGAGGAAGGCAGTTACGCTCTTCTTATTCTTGTAACTATACGAATACTATGGTAACAATTCTAAAAACGGCGTAACCGCCTGCCTCCATTAGGTCCCTTTACATTGAGAACGTCACATTTAATTCATTAGGTAGGTTAGGGATGCACCATTTGTTACTTTTTGTTTGTTCTTACGCGACTACCGAAAGAGTATAAGATTTTAACTTATAATTTTAAGAGATACACCATACCTACCTTAAGCTACATATCATATCTCATCTCAACCGTCATTTTCCAAGGAAAAGCTATTGATAAGATTGTAAGCGGCGGCTCTGAATTCTACAGAACAGCCGCAAATGACATTCGAATCTACAGGGAAGCCCGGAGCCGTTATTAATGCGACCACGGTTGTGACGGCGGCTGAGACGCTCGTGAAAATGACCCTTATTGTTTTCAGAGAATAACAACGTAAGTAACTGCTCTACAAGTAAAATTATCTGCGCGCGTCGTTTTCATTCATCGTTTTAATACAATGCTATTAAAAATGCACTGTAGGTCCATTCACAAACATTGGAAGTCGAGTGTTACGTCAGACTGTGTTGGTTTTAAATGAGTTAGGCAATCGCGCGAAACAACAACACAGGCTCAAAATGTTGTTACAGACGAACGAATTCAGCCATGCATACGTGAATGTTAACACGTGCACATAGATCGCAATCACAACTAGGTAGGTAAACCTAATTCGGTTATCGCACGACACAGGATTCGGTCAATGTCACAGACATCTTACTACCTACATACTACATAAGTTATAATAAAAAAGTTAATTATTCATTCAAATTACTGAACGTCACACGGGTTTGTATCAATAAAGTGCCTATATTAAAAATGTTGATCATACTAAGAACCTTGTCATTGTGCAATCGATTGATATTCAGTTTGAAGCTTATTATGACAGAGTTACCATCTACACCCAACCTTAACCTTCAAGTTAACCAAAAACCTAATAATCACAATAAATAACGATGATCATTAAGAGGACTGTGAAGTGTGAACCAACTGCAAAATCTAGCCTTTTCATACAAACGGCGATAAACGTTAACCGAATTCGACCAATTTTTGATATGTGGTCAGTCGGAACAAAAACTATGTCCGTACGTTTCGTTTTTTAAAATATTGATTAGTTATAAAGAGATTATGGCCGAAATTACTGTTGTATGAAAACAATAAAACGGGAATAAATCGAAATTTATTAATAATATTGAAAAAAACGAAACGTACGGACATAGTTTTTGTTCCGACTGACACCGTATCAAAAATTGGTCGAAATCTGTTAACATTTAGGGGGTGGAAAACGTTATCGCCGTTTGTATGGAAAGCCGTCACCTCACAATCCTCTTAAATCAAATGATAAATAAACATTCACACAAAACTACACCCGTATTATGGTCGCTTTTATCGCGGTGGATAAAAATGGATAAAGCATCCGTCCCTCTCGCACTTACATACTGGTCAGAGAGTGACTGATGTTTCATCCACGTTTACCCACACGACGAACACGACCACAACGCAGAGGTTCCTAATTTCCATACAAGTTAACGCCAACAATTCAAGCGGTTAGAAAGTCGGAATTATATCACTTCCGCTGTCAAAATTTATTATGTTCCGTTATCGCTTTAACTCTCGTAACAGTATTAAACTGATTGTAATAAGTTGCATTACAACTTTCACAATCGCTGTACCACCATCGCTACTTTAACCTTGATAAGACATTATGTGAATAATCAGAAGTAAAAAAACTTAAACCTGAATGGCGACACTTAATTACATTTTTATATAGCCTACGGCATTCATACTTTCTTGACGCATCATACCTATAAGATCGGCTAGATTGATACATACAATTTTTGGGTCACACTACTCACCTACATTACATCTACTCACCTACATCACCTACATTACTCAGCCCGTCATGCGTGGGCTACACGGTTTCAAA
This sequence comes from Tortrix viridana, assembly GCA_963241965.1. Taxonomy (NCBI): domain Eukaryota; kingdom Metazoa; phylum Arthropoda; class Insecta; order Lepidoptera; family Tortricidae; genus Tortrix; species Tortrix viridana. The sequence goes on along the minus strand of OY725191.1, from coordinate 4,953,072 downwards.
CAACGGTTTAAATCAGGCGGTAGGAAACCGTGTAGACAGTTTTAAACCTCTCGCATGACCTTAAACGCCCTTGGCAGATATCAAACAAATGGGCTTGTTCGAAACCGTGTAGCAGCTCGCTTCTACCAAGGTCATTTGGTTTAAAACCATGGTTTCTAACCGTGTAGAACATAACATTTCAAATCGTTAGGTAACCTCCAGACGCTTTTTACCAGAATAAAAAACCGGGCAAGAGCATGTCGGGCCATGCTCAGTGTAGGGTTCCGTTGCCATAACTACAAATACTAAAACAATCTGGAAAAACCATAAATACCTATTAGCTTATATTCTGTTCCAACTTATCTTAGCCGATCTTAGCCGAAAAAAAAAGCCGTGGTAGCCTAATGGTTTGACCTGCCGACTCTTAAGCAGAGGGTCGTGGGTTCGAATCCGGGCTCGCACCTCTAAGTTTTTCGGAATTTATGTGCGAAATATAATTTGTAAATTTACCATAAGCTTTTCGGTGAAGGAAAACATCGTGAGGAAACCTGCACCTGCCCGCGTGGGAACTATAGCCCAAACCCTCTCATTGTGAGTGGAGGCCTGTGCCCAGCAGTGGGACATATACAGGGTGTTAGGTAATGAGTGGATAAACCGTGATCTGCTGATAGGGGGCACTTAGGTCGTTCTAATAATGATAAATAAGGTTTAGTAAAAGTGCCACGGTTTTCGAGATATTTGGACTTTTTTAATTTTTTAGGAAATTGACACCCTTACTCGATTTTTTGGTCGTGGTTAGTGTACTAAAATGTTTTTTTTTTATTTTTTTTTTAGCTTATTATTGTTTAATAGTTGTGTTATCCGATAAACATTACCATTTTGGCGTAACTACCGTGGTTTAATTTAAAAAAAATCGCAAACTTTAATTTTGCATCTTCGATCGAACATTTACCAAATTTTGAGCTCTTGCGGTGAAAAAAAAATTACTATCACATGGTAGCCAATGAGCTAAAAAACATGCCCATTTAATAGAGATTTTAAAACAGTAAACATCTTTTTATTTAAATATTAGAATAAAAAACAACATCAGTTTTCCGCAATCGATTCGATTATTTCCTGTGATTATTTCATATTAAATTTGTGCTCCACAATTCCAAAGCGTACCTAATTATGACAAACTTTTCCTTGCGAAAATAAAAATACTGGCCACTAATTTTGTGAAACCTTTTATTGAAAAAAAGTAACGATTTGTGATCCGAGCGAAGCATTACACCCTTTTGTTGCAATAATAACAATACTGGGCAGTACTTTTTTTAATGCCATTTATTCGAAATTTAGCCATCCAGACTACCGGATTTTTAATCGAGTACATAATGCGTTCACTGAAGGCAGAATTCTTGGTCAGGGTGTGGGTGGAACAAGTGGAGGAAGACCCACCCGAGGAGATGACGAGAATGTTTTGGACCTAGTTGAAGCAGATCCTTCTCTATCCGTGCGTGATATGGCAAATTACCTGGGTTTATCTGTATGAAAAGTGCATACTACATTAAAAGTACACCAATTACACCCATTTCACGTCCAACGTGTGCAAGTTTTATTGCCTAGAGATTATCCCTTAAGAGTAACTTTTTGTCGAGTGATGCTGCGTCGGATGCGTGAAGACCCAGATTTTTTTAACAAGATACTGTGGTCGGACGAATCATCTTGCCGTCAAGATGGCTACATGAATCTACACAATCTGCACAGTTGGCAGTTAGATAATCCTCACTTAATGAGATAGGATAGATCTCAGTACCAATTTAAGGTAAGTCTTCTCATGATCACGGTATTCACGGTTGTTGTAATACGATAAAAACGTCAAGGTTTAATTAATTATGCTTTTTACCGCGATGAATCCCCTATCTATTACAAATATTAATTTTAGGTAAATTTGTGGACCGGTATCTTGAATGGCGAAGTGATCGGCCCCTTCGAGCTGCCATCTACTCTAAATGGAGATAATTACTTGGAGTTTCTTCAAAATGATCTACCTATCCTTCTGGAAGATGTGCCGCTTGCACTAAGGCAAGTAATGTGGTTACAACAAGACGGTTGTCCCGCACATTACGCAGCACGAGTGCGACAGTACTTAACTGCCGCATTCCCAGAACGATGGATTGGCCGGTTAGGCCCAATACTATGGCCTCCGCGTTCACCGGATTTGAACCCCTTAGATTTTTTTTATTGGGGTTGTCTCAAAGAGAAAGTGTACAGCCGTCCAATTACGAGTCTTTCTGGGTTACGAGAGCGAATAAGAATTGCTGCTCAAGAAATAGGGAACTCTGGATACACCAGATTCGTCAGGCGTTCCTTTATCCGACGATGTAGAGCTTGCATTAGGGCTGGTGGACGTCAATTTGAGCACATTATTTAACTTAACTTTATTAAAACATTTCCTTTTTATGTTTTTTTATTTCACAGATAGCATTAGTTAAATCATTCATTAGAAAAACCGGCTTCCTTGCTACTCCAATACCTACTTTTTTAAGTTTTATTTATCAAAACCAATAAATGTTTACTGTTATAAAATCTCTATTAAGTAGGCATGTTATTAAGCTTATTAAAAGAATAAAAAGCTGTCGGGATATTTTTTAAATTTCGAATAAATGGCATTAAAAAAGTAGTTAGTGCCCGGTATCGTTATTATTACAACAAAAAGGTTGTAAAGCTTCGCTCGGATCACAAATCTTTACTTTTTTCAATAAAAAGTTTCACAAAATTAGTGGCCAGTATTTTTATTTTCGCAATGAAAAGTTTGTCATAATTAGGTACGCTTTGGAATTAAGGAGCACAAATTTAATATGAAATAATCACAGGAAATAATCGAATCGATTGCGGAAAACTGATGTTGTTTTTTATTCTAATATTTAAATAAAAAGATGTTTACTGTTTTAAAATCTCTATTAAATGGGCATGTTTTTTAGCTCATTGGCTACCATGTGATAGTAATTTTTTTTTCACCGCAAGAGCTCAAAATTTGGTAAATGTTCTATCGAAGATGCAAAATTCAAGTTTGCGATTTTTTTTTAATTAAACCGCGGTAGTTACGCCAAAATGGTAATGTTTATCGCATAACACAACTATTTAACAATAATAAGCTAAAAAGAAAATAAAAAAAAAACATCTTAGTACACTAACCACAACCAAAAAATTGAGTAAGGGTGTCAATTTCCTAAAAAATTAAAAAAGTCCAAATATCTCGAAAACCGTGGCACTTTTACTAAACCTCATTTATCATTATTAGAACGACCTAAGTGCCCCCTATCAGCAGTTCACGGTTTATCCACTCATTACCTAACACCCTGTATAGGCTGGATTATATATTCAATGATACCTCATATTTTTACCTTTGCTTTACATGTATGGGAGGTACCCTAAAATATTTTTTTTCTTGCAAATATTATTATTGATCTTTTTGCGCGGTAAAAATTGCTATAAGTGTACAAAATTTAAACTTTGTGACACTTATAGTTTTTGAGAAAAAAATAAGTGTGACATACAGACAGACGGACGGACATGGCGAAACTATATGGGTTTTTAGTTTGATTACGGAACCCTAAAAAGGGGCCTAGGCTAGGTACCTAGTACCTACCAACTGTAGTATTTTTTATTCCAAGACTGGGCGCCGAGTCACTTAAAGGATCAGCCACACAGTTGGTTAAAATAAGTTGACCAGTGACGTTACGCACCGTAAACGCAGTGACATGAAATGACATTATGCATCCGGTGTGGATGGTATATGCGTTAAAATCGTGACGTATCCGTAATATTTTACTTCACGGTTGCGTCAATGTAGGTACGTAAAATTAAGTTCCTAGTGGGGCACACCGTCTCGTGGATTAAAAATACTACATACATATAGCTACTACTAGCTTTTGCCCGTGACTGTCAAATCGTTTATCGCTATGCTATGTGTAAATCAAGGATAAGGATATTTGTGTGCGAATTTTCATCTTCATCCGTTTAGGCGTGATTGAAACAAACACATTAACATTTATAATATTATTAAGAGTAAGATAGTAGGATTTGAAATTAGATTTTATGGAGCGATAATCACTCATAATGATTATTGTTTACAGTAGAGTTCAGAGATATCCCATTGAAAAAGGTGCAAAAGTGTGTACATATTTTTGTACATATTTTTGAACTCGACTGTGCAAATAGTTAAGCACTATTATTATTCAATGTTCCAGTGTTCTGCAATTCATAAAAATAGTAAACAAGACTCATAATGTTCAGCTACTATGAAGTGAGTGGTTGTGACCTTGAACAACAACAAAGGAAAAGGAGGACAAATTGTTAAACTGCGCTTTACATGGTTCCATTTTATTTGCTACACCAAACGCGAGATAATCGCGGGCAAACATACATACATACAAACATACGGGTCAAACTGAGAACCTCCTCCTCCTCATCTAATAAATAAGATAATGCTATTTGCCAGTCCTCCATTTCTAGATAAGTATTTATATTAATTCATTACATATTTACATTGCAAGATTAATATAATGCACTTGTTGGTGATGTTAGGATATGTTAATAACTTAGTTCTTAAACATTCAGTGGTAGGAAATTTGTGTTAAAAAAGCTGTTTACAAATACACAGTAAACAATAAGGTTCAACAAATGAGTTAGACTGAGAACTAGGACCGTGCTTTTTGCACCAGCAGTAACCACTGAGTTTGCCCCTTTTGCCACAGCAATAAAGGCTTCGTCATACAGCCAGCGCGTCACGCCTGCAGCGGCGTGCGGCGCGTTCTTAGCGTGGCAATTAACAAGGAGTTGTATGCAGGCCGACACACAGAACCACGTCGCGCCGCGCGCCGCTGCAGGCGCGCCACGCCAGTACAACTCGGTCGCGCTGTGCAGCGCGGCACGGCGTGATTTTACTGCCGGGCGCGGCGCGATCGCGTCATGCAGCGCTGCACGGCGTGTTCTTAGCGCGACGCGTTCCAAAGAGTAAAGTAACTATAGAGGGAAAGAGTGGCGACTCTATGGTCAAGTTTGCTTGTATGACAAGTGCTGTATCTAGAAAGTGCAGGTTGAACTAAAGCTATTTTCAAATTGCAACCAACACGGGTTATAGTAAACCTTGGATCATGTTGCCAATTTTAGTTCGAACAGTGCTCTCATTTTTAGGGTTCCGTAGTCAAACTAGGAACCCTTTTAGTTTTGCCATGTCCGTCCGTCTGTCCGTTTTTAGGGTTCCGTACATAAAATTAAAAAAACGGAACCCTTATAGGATCACTTTGTTGTCCGTCTGTCTGTCTGTCTGTGTGTCTGTCAAGACCCTTTTTCTCAGGGACGCGTGAAGGTATCAAGTTGAAATTCATATCAAATACTAAGGTTTGCAATCCCTTGGATCAGTGAAAAAATCAAACATCTAAGTCAACGCAATCAAAAGATACGGCTGTTTATGTATGCCGCATATTTAAGGGAATCAAAATCTATAGGGTACTTCCCGTTGACTTAGAATCATGAAATTTGGCAAGAAGCAATTTCTTATAGCACAAGTAAAGGAAAAATCTGAAAACCGTTAATTTGTAGTTACATCACATAAAAAAAGTCCAATATAAACTTAACCAATCTTAAATGAGAGCGCATATAATGAATTTAAAAGGAAAACTATCACGACTAAGTAGACTTTATTGGTTCTTGAGTTACAGGCGATTAAAATGTTTATACCTACCGAAAATCAGCTAAGATAAGTTTGAATAGAAAATTAGCTAACATTTATATTTATAGAGTCGCCACTTTATAGAGTCTTTGGAACACGCCGTGCCGCGCTGCATGGCGTTTTCTGCTGCCTGCAGTGTGACTGCAACGCCGCGCTGGCGTCACGCTAAGAACGCGCCGGGCGCCGCTGCAGGCGTGACGCGCTGGCTGTATGACGAAGCCTTAAATGCTTTACTGACCACCTTTAAAGATGTTTTCATGTAGTCAGTAACAGGTGTCAGTGCCAACGCCGAGAACTGTTGTGATTATTGAAGTCAGCACTGACAGGACAGTAACGTGTTGACTTGAAATCAGTTAAAGCAATGGCAGTACCGGGTCAACACTGACTTGGTAGGGGACTGATGCCTATTACTGACTCAAACGCATCTTTAAGACAATCATTTGTTCTTGTTTCTTCTTAACAAGAAGTTTTTGAGTTCAGTTGTGAAAATATGTTAGTTTGTCATACTATCATGGTTTGGATCTGCAATCTATGGATATAGCCAATTTAATTCATCAGGGAATTAAAAGAAATTGTAATTTTACGAAATGACCAATAGATCAAAAAATAATAATTGTCATATGCACATATAAATAATATGTAGTTTAACATAATTTAAGAACTCTTATTGATTGTACATGAGCTCAAGTAGCTTTTTAAGACTTATTGCACAGGATGCAGGTAGGACTAAAGACAGATTTATTACAAGAGGTGTAATGCCCATTGTCATTATCTACTAGTTGATTTGTTGTTAACCTTTTCAACACAATGTCAAATAAAAAAGTCATCACTCACACCCCAATGACAACTGAAAACCAGAGCTAAATTTGACCATATGTCATAGATACTCAGGTCTATTTCTCGCTGTCAACGGTCAACTGATATATCCATAGTTGGCATTGAACCAGTGGTACAGATATATCCGTCAATGGCATTGAAATGGTTAATAGAGCTTTGGCTACCAGGACCATCAGCTTAAACAAAGCAGAATTAATCATGGCTGGTCAACTTTGCTTGGTCAATAATTGTATTATAACCCGATTTTTCTAACTGCGTGCTTGGAGCTGCCAAAATCATTTGTTTTAAGTATTCAATTCATCCGCCGGTTTACCTACCTCCCCAGGGCCATATTTTAACGTTGACAGGCTATCAGTTAGAAAAATCCTGTCATACACGATACAAAATTTTTCTAACCCCAATTTTTAATTAGAGGGTATACTTACAATGCTGCTCTCAAATCCATCAGGGTTGAGCGACGGCATCAAGTGTATCTCCGTGCTGTTCACCAGCCGGGCTACGCGGTCATTCTTCTCGTAATTCAAAAGCAAATATTTCGCCAAGTACACCATCAATTGTCGCCCTACGGATTCGTCACCATGCATGTTGGCCACATATTTAAATGCTGGCCGGCCAGCGTGCGGGTTCCTGACATTTTCAGAGATCTGGATCACCAAAAGCTGTCTGCCCTGTACCGACTTTCCTATAGAATACACTTTCGCCAAATTCGGGTAAGTCTTTTCTAGCTCAGCAAAAAGTTTCACTAAATCATCGTACTTCGTGTATTTCGGCGCATCCAAAAATGATTCATCGCTTTCTTCTATTGAGCGCGGCACGCATTCACTAATTAATATAGAAAACACAACCAACACGAGACTATTGGAGTAGGTGACCATGTTTGAACCAGTGTTTACGTATTTGTGGGATTTTCCCGACGCCGAATGTTCACTAATTGAGGATAACACAGAAACTACTGATAGCCGTAATCATAGCGAGAACGGAGAGAGAGCAATTACTAAAAACAAGAGATAAGTAACAAAAGGACGAGAAAAAACTTTGTAGTTTCGCCCAGCCGACGACAGCTGAAGCTGACTGAACTGACGTCACGTCACCACCACTGCAGGAGGGCTACTTTGAAAATCAAAGTTTGAAGTTACGTTAGCTCCTTCCCTTTCTCACGATATAATCATAATTGATGAGTGAAAGGGATGGTGCATCCGAACGTTCGAAATGAGTGTTTCGTGGTAACCAATGATTCAGCCAGACACTGCCTGCAGTTAACTTGACGTTGACGGATACAACAATGTTGCTATGCCATTGCCTAAGTACCTATGATATGCATAATAAAAATACCTTGTTGTGCCATGTTATGTTAGCGTGCGGTAAAAATCAAAACGCATCAAATTCGAAGAAAGATGGCGTAACATTATACATAATTATTATTTTTAACCATGAATCATTTCAAGCGTTTTTGTGTATTATTTCTTCCACACCAATATATCGATCCCAATGCGTGTGCTACACGGTTTTATGGGCCTACCACACGCACAAGCTTCACCACAGTTTTGCCTGCGCAGGCCGGCTTGTACACGGAACACGGAGCGTGTGGTTGGTAAAACTGTATCACGCGCCAACCCCACAGCGCGGCTTGCGCACTTTTCGACTTGCTTGAAATTTTGCCTGCGCAAGCCCGGCCTGCGCGTACTTGTCTGTGTGTGTGGTTGGGCGTTCAGTGTTCAGTGTACAGTCAAAGCTCACTCGTCGTTCGATGGGGTCGTTCGCCACTCAAAAATGGCAGATTTGCGTAGGACGTACAATCGCGAATTCACGTCTGAATTAATTAGTTTATATATAAATCTCTACCAGCAATCTGGAAAATTAAATCTAAAGATTATTCCGACCGAAATAAAAAAAACGATGCCCTTTATATGAGTATGAATTTTTCTATTCAACAGCCATTTTTTTAATCCACTGCATTGTCTTTTTTTTTAATAGCAAACACTTGAAAAATAATAGCATAAAAATATTTCTTCATTGGGAAACATTGTTTCCACGCCAAGGATTTTGAAAAGAATGTGGCTTGCGCGTACTTAACTGTGCCGTGTGGTAAGACACGAAGTGTTCAGTTTTTTCGAGCGAGAAGCTTGCGCAGGCAAAACTGTGGTGAAGCTTGCGCGTGTGGTAGCCGCTTTAAACCAAGTGACCTTGGTAGAAGCGAGCTGCTACACGGTTTCAAACAAGCCCATTTGTTTGACATCTGTCAAGGGCGTTTAATGAGCATTTCTTTTTTTTTTGGCCACAGCACATTACGCAGTGTCCCACCAGTTTGAATTTCGAAAAAAAATATTTAGTCTGTTAAAAGCGATTAGATAGAATTTTTAAAATAAACTTCATTTTATTGGCTAATAGAGGAAATTAAAACAACTCAATAAAATCTCATACTTAATTTAAAATAAAATTGAAACCAAAACATTAAGATTTCAAATGTATGAAAACCTATGTGTCCCATTCGAGTATCCGCTGATTGAAACTTAATTATTTTCATCACGGTCAAAGAACTGATATGAAGCTTTTGATTTTAATCTTTGCCTCGTCGTATGAAGTTTCGTTTTACAATGTATTTATTTCATTTGCGGCAAGCATATAGTAGAAAAAAAATTTAAATCTTGTCCCAGAAAAAGTTCCAAAACAAATTTCTTTTTTTGTTACCCATTTTAAGCAACTAAATGATTCTAAATCTACCAAAATTAATTGATTTCGCATGCTATACTTTAGCATGTGTTTAAACGGCTCCATTTTGTTTGGCGCCAGTCGTGTCGAAATTCATAGGCCGTAAAACACGTTGATAAGACATACCCTTATAATCTGTGCGTTGATACCTGCTGTGCGAAAGGCTAGTTCCGTTTTTGATACCATTGTTTCGAGATAAGTACATAAAAAATCATAATTTTCTTTAATTTATGGCATAGTATTTACTATTAATTAGAAATTGGTGTAAAATAAACGGATATTTAGTTAAATTCCAGCCGTCCACAATTTTTCAAAGCAGTTGAAGTAGTATTTTGTTACTTCTTGTTTTGTTACTTTGGCGTGGTTTCGTATGGGAAGAAAAGTAGGTAACAAAGAAGAAAATATAAAGGCGTGTTTTTATTGTCGTACAGGGCAAGACATACTTAAAAAAAGCCACAAGTGTTCTGTAAGTTAGATGACTTATGTTTGATTTCTTCACCCAAATAATAATAATAAATCATTTATATAGTTATCTACTTCAGTGTCTTCTTTTAACCTAACGGCTTTTCAAGAAAATTGACAAGTTTATCGTGCTGATTTTGTGTTTAGTGATATGAACTTAGCCTTACAGTTTTTATTTTGTTACCAGTGTCTTTTTTGTTACTGTCCCAAGATTTAAACCGTCTTATTTTTGTTTTTTTGTTTGTTTTAATAGATTTTAATTAATAAAATGGCTATCAAAAATAAATTTAATACCTAATTTTAATATACTATATCAGAAATCATGAATTTCTGGTTTTCTACTCATTTAATTTAAACTTTAAACATTTTTTTTGGGAACAGTAACAAAAAAATACAATGATGAAAATAAACTAGAATGTTTTCTTCTTTTTGTATGGTTTTTAAATTTATTGAATAATTTTTATCATATAGTTGAATAAAAAACCATAACTGAACCGTTAAACCCACTATTTATTATGTTATGTTTTAAATAAAAAGTAACAAAATTGGAACCAAAATTTTACCTTCCCCTAGTTGTTCTTACTTTTCTCATTCTAAAACCTACAAAAAAGTAATGACCTGTACATATTTTCAATATTTATGATATATTTTACCAAACTACATCAAAAATAATCATATACAAGCATATTTTCATTTTCAACTGATTTTAGAAGTTGTGGCCAAAAAAAAAAGAAATGCTCTAATAGGCCTACCACACGCACAAGCTTCACCACAGTTTTGCCTGCGCAGGCCGGTTTGTACACGGAACACGGAGCGTGTGGTTGGTAAAACTCTATAGACACGAAGTGTTCAGTTTTGGCTTGCGCAGGTAAAACTGTGGTGAAGCTTGCGCGTGTGGTAGGCCCATAAGATCATGCGAAATTTGGTTTCAAACCACTGGCAACACGGTTTCAAACCACCTGTTTTAAACCGTTGTTTGAAACCGTGTAGCGCGTGCTTAACCGATTTATAACGCACCTTCAGAATTAAAGTGACCTAATACAAAATGTTAAGTTTTCTACTTCGCGTCATAAAATTATTGTTATTCAAAGAAAATTCATAAAATTATATTAATTCAAAACATTTTGGATTAAGTCACTTTCATTCTGAAGGTGCGAGAAACGGCTTGCGTAAAATCGCTCGGTAACTCGTATATAATCTGTGGACGAAGTCCTTCAAAAAAAGGAAAGAAAGCCTTTGTGCACATAGGTATCTCTTTTTAACTCACTGCGCCGCGCCAAGCCGGCTGTTTGACGAACGAAGCATTTAGGCCGGCCTTACACAGTCTGAATTAAGAATCTGAATTCATAATTTGAATTCATAATCTGAATCCAGAGTATGTGTGTGAGTATGTGTCCATAGATCATGTATGGAAAGAGGTGCGTTCCGTCAGATCAATCTGAGAAATTCATAATCTGAAAAAATCTGATTGTGTGTGGATAATAGTTACATTGTATGCAATTCTGTGCTTTCTGAATTAATAATATGAATTCAAATTATGAATTCAGATTCTTAATTCAGACTGTGTAAGGCCGGCCTTATACTCCTTTCACGCGATACAATTTTAAGACCAATGTGACTATAATCGGATTTTTAATCTCACGGAAAAAATGTAAACAAAGATACGTCATTGTCAAAGTGACATGTCAGGGGATCTCACAGTATGGGCGGGTCAATTTCCGGGCGTTTCAACCGCCGTCATTATTGTTTTCAATGTATTGACGAAATCAATGACACCTACCAGCAATTTATGATGTAAACAGTTGCAGAACCGTGGGTGTAGTCTTTAATAGCATCAGAAGTTGGCCAATTATTATAAACGTGCTTAAATGTGTTTAACAACATATTTTACTCCATCTCCGTTAAAGAGCAAAGACGTGGTCGTTTCTTCACAGGAGATAACATATAGTCTTCCTTTGACCGAGAATTACTCGGACCAGGGTCCATCCTTCCACACAACAATGAACGAAAAACAACGGAAAACGTAACAATGAGCAACCTAACAACAATAGAAAACGTAACAACAATAAAAATGTAACAGAACAGTCACTGGAAAACGACTACGGGATCACGGGAGCATTAAATCTAGAATGTTCAGTGAAGCGAGTGACGTCTCACGTAAAGCGGCCCGCAACTTCATGAACAAGGTGTATCGAGACAGTGATACCAGTGCAATAAATAAATTATGCATACGAAAACGGTATTCTCTCTTTAAATGAATGTAACAAAGAGTTTATGTCAAAATAAAGTTCGGCATCAACAAATTAAATTATTTTATCTTGATTATAATATGCATTTTATTTATACAAAGTCGATTTCTTAAAAATGTGTTGAGTATAAATATCCCGAATGTTTCAATTTTTTTTCGTTAGCGGCAACACCTTTGTTTACATTTTTTCCGTGAGATTAAAAATCCGATTATAGATTGGCAATCGAATTGTCTCGTGTGGAAGGAGTAATAGGCCGGCGCCACACCTACCGTTTCTGTTTTGTTTGACCTAGATAAGAACAGAAAAGAATTGAAATCGGAAGGCTAGAATGCAATACAAAATGTACTACTCGTCCAATACCTACCAACCCGATTCGGCCAGAATCTGGATCGGTAGACGTATGTGACGAGTGGCCGGCCTTAAGCCCGTTTCAGACGATGTGCAGTAGCTTGCGCGAATACTAATCACAAGTACTTGCGCCAGCGTTCTAACGTGTGCACTTTTACTAAGCAAAATATGTTTACACGACGAAATTATATGCTCAGTAGTAGTACTTGCGCAAGCTACTGCGCATCGTCTGCAACGAGCTTTAGCCTTTTAACGTCTACAAACTACTTTACATCAAACTGATAGGTTGGCTGGGCAAAACACCAATATTTCACACACAGACACAATTGTGACATCTCGATAGGTACCTATCTCGTGTTTTATTATTTCGTGGATTAAATTTGATAATAAAACACTGTAATAAAACAATAATTAATATTCATCTTTGAAGCTCATTGATAATGATTATTTTTAAACTGACTTGAACAATAGTTAAATTACTTGGTGACAGCGGGTTTGTGAAGAGATACAGGATTTAGTGATGGAAACTGTTAGCAGTGGCGTCGGCGAAATGAGCCGGAAGACCGGAGAACTTTTCAGACGGATCAACCGTTTTACAGATGGTCCTATGACTAGGAAAAAGATAATTATTATCTTCCTATTTGTAATTTTCCTTCTTCTGTATGTCGGCCCGATAGTAACGCGCTGGTTGTTCAATACTGAAACTGCCGAGGCTGGGCGGCAGGCTGTTTGTCAACGGAACTTTATGAGTCCTTTTCACGACGCTATCAACGATTACGATGCGTATTTAAGAAAGGAGGACGCCGCTACACTCTCCAGTTTACGACATAACTACGTGCCTTATGTAGGTAATGGGTTATTGGGCCTAGCTTTAGAACATGATAGCCATTTAAATATAAAATATGGGCGAACACTTTCTATACCTGTACGATATCACCCCCTATATATTGTGGGTCATTCATCAGACATGAAGGAATTCACTGTTGCTGAATATAAAAAAGGAATTGTAAACAGATATCAGTGTAGCAACAATGGTTTGCAGATATCTTATCAGTATTATGCTCATAGGTCTATACCTTCACTGTTTGTACAAGAAATTTTAATTAATAACCCTACCAGTGTTCCAAAATCGGTTTTCTTATCTACTCCCCGAGTGTCAGACTGGCCGACTGCTGTTCAACAAACTATAACAACCCATCAAGGAGCTAATAAATTGGAGCTTGAAGTTGTCACAGGGCTTGTAGAGCTACCAGAAAGTGACAAAGTCATGGCTGTTGCCATTGTATGTAGAAAACTTTATAGAGATTTGGAAATTTTGGCTCATGATAGTGTAGAGTTCATGGTTTTGACCACAGTTCAATATAGCAAGCCTATAAAAAAAGAGGAATATTCAAGCCAAAAAGACATCGTGGAAAAAAATGCTATAGCAGAGATGGAGAAGGTGATCTCATTGACTAAGGATAGAGTTGCAGCTAAAAAACTCAAGGAGAGCCATGCTAGAGTCTGGCAGGGGTTGTGGGACACTGGATTTTACATATCTGATTCTAAAGCAGAAGGTATTATCAATGGAGACCGCATTAATGCTACAATCTATGCCATTCTCTCCCAAGTGCAAAGCTATGAACATGAAGAACACATCAAACCAAGTGTAAAATCATCTATTTTACGGACATTGACTTATTCTGAAGGTTGCTATGGTGGCTATTCTACACTAGATGCATTTAATTTGTGGCGACCTTTAAATAATTTAGCCAACTTAAATGAAGTTGCCAGTGTTTGGCTCTTGACTTTGGAGAAACAAGGATGTCACAAATTACTTAAGGCAGGAGCTAGCGGTGTGAATCAAGCTATGATACTAAGCTTTGGGAGCTTGCGCTTTAGCAACCAACACCTTGAATATAACATCCATCCTTCTAAACTACACAGGGACTTTTTATTCCGTCGATTAAACTATGGCAACATGACACATGTTAATATAAGTGTTATTGTTCAAGAAGACAATAAAGCTGCCATATTTGTGGCTTTAGACCGCTCAGACAAGACATATTATGGTTGCGATGCAGGTTGCCTGGACCCACCGGTGCAACTTGGACCATACAGGAAATATTTTCCGGTGAAACTTACTGAACCTCTGACTGCTATATTGTACATTACTGCTGATAAACAACATATGGAGGATTTAAGACATGCTATTCATCTTCAAAATGTGGTTGAAGCTCCTGCTCATGAAAACCATGTTATAGCGCTGCATAAACATGGCAATAGCCTGGGGGCGTTGAACCCAATGTTCTGGATATGTATCATAGGCTTGATAGTCGTGTTCCACTTATTTCTCTGTAGGATAGTTATGAATGAATTTTGTGGCAGTGGAGTAGCGTACAAACGGCTCTATAACAAGCCTTAAATTTGCCTTATGTGCTTGGTTTGACTGATAAGTTTAGCTGTAGGATTATATTGCGCTAGCATGCTAGTGCTTATCAAGAAAAGGAAGGAATATTCATCCCTTTTGAGCCACCAAAAGGAGAGGTATGAATAGTCTCTTGTGTACTTTAAAACTAGCATGTCAACCTCACAAAAATCTTCTTTTGGGAATTTAGTATGAAACTGATGAAATACTAATAATACTTATGCTCTGACGGTTTAACATAGCGCACTAGTTTTACGGCGCACATTGACATCTTCTCCATTCACATACTTCTTGTGAAGCGACAAATGCAATTGGTATGTTATAAAAATTAATGGGTGTTGATAATGATTGAAGTTTTTCGTAATATATGAGCTGTTAACTTTTTTATTATGTAAAAACCTTGTAATGGTAAAATGAAGTTTTCACCTCAAGAGCTTGGAAAGGCTTTCTTGTTCGGTCAAAATCTGCATGCAATAGTCCATTTTATTTGCTAGCGTGGCAAAGTAATGTTGTACCTGTCGCGCACATGACAGCTGATGTGGCGCTCGTAGAATTATTTTTGTAGCACCTAGAGTTTTCCTCACTATGAGGTGATAAATTGTGTTTCGGACGGCAGCAAAGGTATAGTTATAAGGTATTAGGGTCTTGATGTCTTGAATCCCACGTTACGCTCAGGTTCTATATTTGAACCACTCGCTCGTGGTGGTTTAATTTTAGGATCCTTCGCTAACTCTGAATTCAATACTGGCTCTCGCGCCAAATTACAACTTTGCAGCTTTGCATAACAAATATCTATTATTTAAAGCAATTATGTTAGTCAATCTTACTACTATCACAGCGTAAAAAGTTACACTGGGTCAAAGCCTTTGAAGTTTCGTGAAATGCCGCCTTTCGTTATTGCCGCAGGGTTGTCACATTTATTTGTTTATTTTGACTTAGTCTGTTCCACATCCATATTTGTTTATTGGTTGGTAGTATTTGTATGTAGGGTACCAGGAATAACATACAATCTATCACAGCACAAGTAATACGAGCCATTATAACTCTAATGAAACACTTAATAAAGATGCGTCACTAAAATGCGCCACTCCTGAACGACGTGTCCCAAGCGAGTGCGTGGCAGCTTGGGCTCGCTCCGCTCCTCTCTCGCCCCGCGAACCCCGCACGATTGCTCTGTCTAGACGTGTCCGTTGGACGACTGTATGGAAGGGTTTATATAGACTGTGCTACTATTATAAATGCGAATGTTTGGATGGAGGGATGGATGAATGTTTGTTACTCAATCACGCCAGAACGGCTGAACAGATCTGGATGAAATTTGACACAGAGATAAATTATAGTCTGGAGTAGCACTTAAGCTACATTTTATCCCGGAAAAATGGATAGTTCCCGAGGAAGCAGCGATAAATGACTTCTACGCGGACGAAGTCGCGGGCAAAAACTATTATACACCTTCAGCTCACTAGCGTTTCTTGTGGACTTTTATGGTCCCCATGTAGTTCTTTGCAAAGAAAGGTCGTGAAATGGCAAGGCAATCACATTTACGCTGCGCTGTTGCGTCAATGTACGGAAAATTACGAAGTGTATTGAAAACACTAATGCCGTCTTATAGAGGTAGTCGAACAAGTTCGTGCGCGACCGTCCTGCGGGGGGGCAGGTTTTGAGAAATCGAGCGCTGGAAAGTTTCATTCGAAAATTTAAGTGAAATGGCAAATCGTTATTATTAAAGATAGGAGCTATGCAAAAAAGTATTGAAATATTTTCACGTCGCCTGTCGTATCGTGCGTTCGATTTTTCAAAAATCTACCTATATGTTCATTAGCTGTTCCACTTTGGGTCCTTGCGCACTAGACGACGACCACGACCACTCCCAAACAGGACACAAACTGTATAAGAGGTTATTCAGCCCTTAAAATGCTGAACCTAGAGTTATAATGGCTGTATAAGCTATTATACAGCTTGTGCTACTTGGGCTGGCAAGCGACCTTAACTAAACAAACCATGTTAGAGGCCAAGTGCGCGACGTTCATATGGTTTCTTTAGTTAACCTGTTCGCTTGCGGCCAGTGGTCGTAGTCGTGGTTGTCTAGTTCGCGAGGACCCTTTAGCAGACTGGCTGAATAGCAGGGTGGGGAAGCGCACTCGGTTCACAAACTGACGCCTCGCCTCCCTTCACGTCTGTGAATAGTCTTGCATGAGCTTGTTCGACTTAATTCCAGTTTAGGATGAACACTTTTCCCAAAGTGTCATCACACCAGCGATTTGCATGCTTGTTTGTTAGCAGACTACCGGGCATTCCAAGCACCGTAGGCGCCGCCTGCCCCCATAACCTAGGAGGTCTCTCCGGTAAGCTTGTCTCCATACAAGCTCAGTTTCGTTTTTACATTGAAATATCTGATCAATTGAGTTGGAAAGCGACTATCAAATAGATATCTAGGCAGGCAATTCTAATCTCTAAAACATGAAAGTACAACTGGTTAGTAGTTCTCGATTAAAATTGTAAACCCATTTTTTTTTCTGTTTTTCTTATCAATACCAGTACTATATCGACTACGGCCTAAGTATTCACCACCCATGCAATTTTCTGCCTTGCCCAAATGTCAAAATAATAAAGATATTGTCACACCATTCACTGTCCATTTCATCATGACTTGTTAAGTATTTCTTCAGTGTCAGTCTGTTTATTAGGTAGGTAGGTATTGTAAGATACTCGTTTTTAGAAGTGCCTTCAACATCGGCAAAACGGGAGTTAGCCATTCAAAAATGTAAACCAACCTGCGATTGTAATGAGAGTGCGAGTTTACTGGCGACTCCTTACATTTTATTTTTTACAATCTTTAAACGAAATTAAACTGTCTAGTTACACAGTAATTAGTCTATATTACCAAGCGCGCTTGACAGCGTGACGCGGAATCTGCCCGCTACTTTGTAATAAAGACTTTAATTACTGTGTAGACAGTTTAATTTTGTGTAAAGATTGTAAAATCCGTTGCCGTGCCGTCCGGTCGATGGAAATCGTCCTTTAACCTTTTCAATGCCATTCACCGGACTCGCCACAGGTTCACCGCCAACGACAGCGCAAAATACGCCTTCGTGTTCACTCGTAAGGTTGACATTCATGCTAATTTTTACAGCTATCGATTGTCGACTTTCCTATTAAGCGCCTATTAGACCACTGCGTGGGCTACACGGTTGCAAACAACGGTTTAAAAAGGTGTAGACAGTGGTTTTAAACCTTTCGCATGACCTTAAACGCCCTTGGAAGATATCAAACAAATGGGCTTGTTTGAAACCGTGTAGCAGCTCGCTTCTACCTAGGTCACTTGGTTTCAAACCGTGTTGCACATGCATACGCGATATTCAGACAGCCTAAATGGAAAGGGGAGTTAATAATGCCTTTCGCTTCGAAGCGAAAGGCATTAACTCCCCTCTCCGTTTAGACTGTCTGAACATCGCGTAGTCTAATAGGCTCTTGAGACGTGGCGTTCTAAAGTATACCTATTGTATCTAAACATAGGGTAATTGTTACGTTATTTGTATTTTGAGTAATTATTGAATATTATTATGTAAGTAAATGTAAATAATTTATTGCGGAATGTTTATTATGTTTGAATGTATTATTTAGCTCGATCTCTTGCAATGCAATGTATAACTTAACTGGTTCTGTAGAACAGAGGTGTAAACAATATTTTGAATAAACAAAATGTTTTGTTTTAAATGATCTAGCGTTTTATTGTAGGCGTCTCGGTTTTTGTGCGGCCGCTCTGTACGGCTAGCACATCCTTCATTTTATCGCTTGTCGCTCAGTGCGTCTCTTTTGTAACAGACTAGCTAGAAAAGGATATCCGAGCGACAAACATGTCGCAACCTGTCCAAGTTGTGGTAGCCGTTAGAGCGACAAGGGCCGCGGGGAAGGCAAGGGCACCGCATACTGACAGCTTCCTCGCCTCCCCCGCCGCCTGCCATCGCGAACGACGGTCGCACATGAACTAGATTAGATGTTCAATAAAAAACAAAAACAAATTTATCTATAAATATATTTACAAAATATGGCATTAAAATATAATAAGGCACGTATACAATGTAAATATTATAAATATCAATTACTGATCACAATGCATCGAGTCTCGAAACTATATACAATTTTTTATAACGGCGGTGTTATGCAGAAGAGAGACAGCACAATAAATCTCTATTGACCTTCCATGATAAAATGTGATCATCCAAATCGAAAGTGCCCCCGTGATAAGGTCCCTTTCGATTTAGACGACCACAAATATTTTATACTTAAGCTAGTTCAAATTACGACCATTAAAAATAAAGTCTTTCAAAAAATATATAGACCTCTACCTAAGGTCAGCACTATAAAATAAGTGACATTGGTGTAGTTCATTTCATTCTTGTCAATATTCGTATAACCTGGCAAAAAGTCGAGCCAAAAAATGAGGGCGCTATTCAGAATGAAATTGGCAACATGATCCAGGGTTTACTTTAAACTGGAGTTGTTGCCATTTGAAAATATTGTAGTTCCAGCTGTCACCACTGGACTTTTTTTCCAGGCTATACTTAGCATAACACGCCTCGAGTTTCTCGTTTCGGGAATATCAAGGCGATAGACAAAAAGTAGGGCTATTCCCATCTGTAACCAACCCTCAAACTTGTTGGCACATTGAACTTAATTCATTAGTAATAAAGAGTGTTCGAGTGGTAAAAGATGAAGCCCTTTTAGTCTATAATCACTACTTCGACATTGCCAAAACGAGAAACTCCAGGCATGAATGTAAGCTGGCTGCCTTTTGCATAATACCATAAAAAGTGGCTAAATTTCTAAAATAAACACTCCGAAAAGACTCGATTCAGACCGCAATTTTGTACGTTGTACTTAAATATTAACTTATCGTCAACTGAGACTATTCGTGATTGTATTTGACAAACGCAAATGTACCTACTCAATTACTGAAAATAATTAAATTCTGTCGTTACAGGCACGACTTGATTTTTTGTACAACTTATGCTTATCACAGTGTAAACTAATGACTGATTACCGTTCTTTTGACAATTGACAGCACATAGACCAGCGTACACTCAAATAATGTGTTCACGCAACACCGTAGAAACTGTCGTAGTAGAATAACAGGTGAACACGAAGCTACTGGCAAGTCTTAATTAGACATAGTTTAGGGAAAAGGATCCAACCCACAAAGCAAAATGTATTTAAATTTGAACTTTATTGCTGTCAATATTATGTAAAATTCTACAAGTGTGAAATGGTTGAACTGGATCCTTTTCCCTAAACTATGTCCAATTGAGCCAAATTAGACTACTGAATTACCAAAAAAACTAAATTAAAAATTGACGTAGAATATTCTATAACACCCTATAACATAACACGACCAAAATAAAATTAAGTTCTCCCCGAAACGATCATTTGCGATTGTCATTGTTTATGACGTATTGTTACGTGATTGGTTTCAAATGCCCATCATTGGAAACCTCCAATCACGTAACAATACGTCGTAAACATTGACAATCGCAAATGATCGTTTCGGGGAGCCCTAAGGGAGCAAACTCAAGGCTCAATATTCAGTTGTTCGACATGATAATTTAGTACATCTTTAATTCATCTCAAAAGTCACAACACATGATTTAGTTCATATTATGTGTTTGATAACACCCGTATCTCGTTCGTGTTTTAACTGGCCTACACTTTGTAAAGCATATTACAAGATTTATGATCGGTTACTACTTCCTACACAAAAATGAGTAAGGAACATATACTTGATTCTACTTTCAAACAACTTTGGGGCGTCTGGAATAATTTAATTCTTAGTCAATAGAGTACATTTTTGTTTATCAAAATGCTAAGATCAGTTGATTATTATGGGGTTAATAACAATAATAAAATAACTGAAACTTCATAAGGAACATGATTGTCCAGTATTTAACCTCAGGCCCAGCAGCGTCCTAAATGTAAGCCAAATGTCAAAGTAGAAACGTAAGGTTTTACATTGAACCAACACTTACGTGCGTCAGGAGATACTGATTATGAAGGATTTTGTAATAATCTACGGCGCGTCACAGACTACTAGTTACTAGTAGAGTCCACAACTAGTACGGGAAACATATGAAAATATATCGTAAGATGCCTTGCTATAATATATATTAATATTATACCAAAATAAACAGGGTGTCCCGCGATAAAGTGCACAAACGAATAAGGGCGTAACTACATGTGATTTTATCCCAAAAAAAAAATTGTATGGGGTTTACAATAATAATTATTGTAAACATTATGCAAAATTAAAAAAAAAATGTTTAATATTTATTTTTATTTTTTTCCGTGATAAAATCACATGTAGTTTCAGCCTCAGTTAGTCGTTTGTGCACTTTATCGCGGGACACCCTGTATATTATAGCTCCGTGTGTGGCGCGCTTAATTCTATAAAAGGACATTCATCATCGCATTACCTTAGGAACCTTCTTCTAACTACGCGTAGACGCCCGAACCGCACAAAATCGGCATGGTAAACTGAAGAGTACATTTGAAATTTGTTTTGGGTGCACAACAATAATAACTAGGAAGTTGTATGAAAAGTTACAAAAAAAAAAAACATTTTTTATCGCGTACATAAAGCATTTGTCACACCATGATGAGTGTGCTGGTATAAAAAGGAATAACAATAGTTGCGCAATAAAAATTCGTATGCTATTCGTGAGCTATCTTTACGCTCTCCTGTCACTATCATGAAATTTGACATTTTCACGCGCCCTAGAAATTATCTACTAACATTATAATGTACTCTTCATTTTCTTTCAGAATAACATCTATGGTACAAATTCAGACACTAGCATAGTCAAACTCCGTACTTGACATTGACAACGAAAAATATTTAATTTCTTATTTGATGACTATCAAATTTACTAATCTAGACTGTTGGGTCCTACGAGGTAAAATTAATATTCCCTAATAAAGCGACCTTTATACCACATAAAGTTTTCGATTTTTGATTAGTTAGAGCTCTAAGTCGACTTAAATTATAAAAAAAGGTACATAACAGAATGGTCTGGTAATATTTGAACTACTGCGTGGCGAGGTTAGAGTAGCGTTCAACTATAACAATATAAAACCTACCGTGTTATGGTACAGTTAAGGACAAAAAATACAAAATGGGTCAATGTTTTTGAAAATATACACATACGCGCGGTACTCTTAGGGCGTACGCTAAAACACGCGCGGGCGCAGGCTCCAGACAATCCGTCGCACGTGCGCAGGTCAGAGTGCACCGCTCATAGTATTTCTCAATACAGACCCGCCAAGCGTGCGCTGGCGCGTGTTTTAGCGTACTACGGCCTTAATAAAGTTGCTCGTATAGTCGTCGAGATTTTTGAGATTTTGGCCGCTACCATATTTTTTACCTTCACTGTACTGACACTTCGGACATAAGGACATAATCAATCAATTATTTTCAAAACTCTTTTGAAAATGGAGTATCTATAATGACTTACGCATATTGAAATTATTTAAAACAGTTCTTGCTTGTACATTGAATTCATCGACATCCTTTCTTTATCATTAACGTCCAATATTTTTGTAATGTATTTCGCTCCTCAATTCTCTTCGCCTTGTAATTTAATAAAATACTTAGACTATGTATAAAAATGGAAAAATAACTATCCAGATCTGATCGTATCTTACTACTATGTAAAATTGATTAATATAAAAAGCGTATGAACTTTATTAATTATTTTTCAACAGTACCGTCAGCAGGACGTTTGAAAAATACTTTGTGCGCATATACTCGTATAACCGTGTAGGAGCGTTATTTTTAAATTTCATTTTAACAATATTTGTATAACTATCGGAAATATATTTGAATATATCATTATCTACACTTGAATAATATATTATCGCCAAAATAATGGCGAAGCGCGGAATATGCTAGCGGCAAATCTTGCAGAAGTTAATTAGCTAGAGCAAGTCATTGTCTTGCTCTAGCAAAGAAGAAAAACATAACTCATCTTTAGTTTTATCCTTCTCCGTTTTTCAACTATCATCTATTAGAACGAGAATAAATCATCCCGTATTTCAATCGGGAGAGGAGGGAAGGGCAATGCCTTCCTAGCACGTGTTTTTGAGCTAGAATGAGACGGAGCAACATCAAAACATGCGATTAGGCTTTGATAAGTGAAAGTTTCCAGGGTAGACCCCTGCAAGTTTTATTGCTAGTTGTATCCTTAGCGGGCCCTATCCGATATACCGTAGGTCATCTTGCATCTATATTTATCTCCGCTTTACATAAAACGAAACATCGTGTCGCTTCAACATTCACAAACTTGTGTTCCCTGAAGAGATTACTTTGAATTTATTGTATCTTCGTCACCTATTTAATTTAGCCAATAAAACGACACATGATTTTAATGGAGATCAACATTTATCAATAAATAACTTAGCGTCATGATAAGCTTTGTGTTCGTGGATAGGCAATTTTTTTTACATTACATATGGACACTAAATCTGCTTAGTAAGCTAAGGCATTTGGTAACAGTTTAACCTAAGGGGGCATATCCTTCGAGCCCATATCTTCATTAAACCAGCCCTAAATTAGGTTTTCTGTTGAATATTTTTTTAGGCGGGGGTTTTCAAATTGCAGTCAAAAGTTGCTCGTTATAGCCTTAGCCTAAAACAGATTTACCTATAATTATAACATTTAGCACCTAAAGTTGAAGTCAATTTCCAAGGTCAAAAACGTAAACAAAGATCTACCGTTTTCGATTTTTTATTTAATAAAATGGCTCGAGCACGACCATTTTGTGGTTGGCGACGCGCGGTGAACTGACGTATAAAATGAAATGTCTATTCCATATATAATTTTGACAAATCTCTAATGTGACGTATGTCGAATTTCACCAACAACAAAAGACGATTAGAGTGTTAACAGCTGTCAAAATGTATGAATGTATGAACGTTTGGTGAAATTGGTACTTAGTTTTGTTTCGAGAATTGGATGTTAGGGGCTCTGCGTTAAAATATTTTCACACATTTTTTCTTTGTACGTTTTCATTATTGTACGCCTATTAGCACATTTAGACACACCAACTGTTATTTTCTAGTAGCAACTCCTGTCACATCTTCGACCTTTTTTTAAACAGTACCTATAGCTCTTCATAGAACTGCAAGCGCGTGCTAGCCGAGCCCTGGCGTAGCCTGCGTAGCGTCGAATACTTGTTGTCACCCGCCTTCGCCTGCGCCTCGTGTAGCCGGTCCAGCGTAGCGGTGCTACGCTCCACGCGTAGCACTGAGAACTCGCTACGGAGTGATTCTAGTTGTTGCTGCAGATGCTTTGATTTGGCTAGGTATTCCACTCTGTAATGTGATAGTTGACATTTCAAATTAGCAATAGTTACAAATAAAAAGATCTGCCTCCCTAAGGGTGAATTTCATTTGCACATCATAAAACAATAAGGTCGACTAACCATATTATTATGCGTGCGCGGTACTTGTGTGCAATTAAATGTCAGTTGCAAATGTAATTTTCACATCTTTACAGATCGCCGAGGAGAGAATCCGGTGGCGGAACCGCGTCAAGGAAGGCTAGAAGCTCCGAGAGAGTGAGTCGACTACATTATATCTGCACAAGATGTTGAAAAGGTTGCCGGTCTCGTGTTGGTTTGTATGGCCACCATAAGAAGCGTCATAAAAATCGCACAAAAATCCAAGCAAGCGCGACAGCAAAGAACATTTTATGAAGTGGATGATGATGGGTATGGACGTCTTGCCGGAGCAGGCGGGCGATCGTTGCTTCGGTCATCCTAGTTCTAGTCAGTGAAAGGGATAAAGCTATAAGAGTTATATATCTCTGTTCCCTTCTTTCTATCATAATACGATCTCTTATAATAATAAATAATAAATATCAGGGACAATCTCACACAAATTGACCTAGTCCCAAACTAAGCTCTAAGCTTGTACTATGGGTACCAGGCAACGATATACATATTTATATAGAGAAATACATACTTAAATATATAGAAAACATCCATGATTCAGTAACAAATACTCGCGCTCATCACACAAATATTTGACCATACCGGGATTCGAACCCGGGACCGCTAGCTTCGTAGGTAGGGTCACTACCAACTAGGCTTTATGAAGTTAGACTGCTACAACAAAAAGGTAAAAAAATCACGTTGTCCACTGACCGTTCTTTCTCGATCTCGAGCGACAGGCGGTGTATGTGCGGGTCGCCCTCGTCCGGCACGAGCTGGTACGAGTTGAGCTCCCGGTCCGGAGTGGTCCCGTTGGCCGGCAGATCGCCGTTCAGCTCGGCCGGCAGCGAGCAGGTGGACGGGAACAGGCTCGATGGCACGGCGCTCGACTGCAACAATGCTAACGGTTAACACTTACGATTATAAACAACAGTCCGTCACGTTTCGGACTCATCAGAAGTCTTTCATGATGCCGGTAGCACACCTCCGCCGCGAAACCGCGAAACTGTGGCAGAATCGTGATATTTAATACGAAATTGAACTTTATTTCGCTGCCAGAGTTTCGCTACTACAATTTCGCGGCGGAGGTGTGCTATCGGCGTCAAGGGATGAATGCGTTGACGGCAGCGGTGCACCCCGAACAACTCGCGACATTTTTGTTTAACTATTCATGTTTATACAGTTTATCTATTTTTGAAATTGTCGATTAAAGCCCTTTTGATACCTCGCACAACACAGTTTAACATATTTCAGACACTTCAGGTTTTGGTCCGCCATCTCAGAGAAGAAAGAACCCTTCATACGTACATATAATTACGGGTCGAAAGATATTACCTTTCTTGGGCTGTCAAGTAAATAAATATTCACCGTCGACTGAGCTGGTCTGCGTCAGCAAAGCGCTTCTCCGACTCTTTCACCAGTGTCGCTGTCGGGAACTGCCTTGAATCCTATCATCAATTGTCTACCAACAACGGGAGCCCTTTAAAATCTGCAGAATCTCTTGCAATCACTTACTGTTGGTTGGCCGGTGCTGGTGCGACTGAGGAAGTTGAGTAGCTTGTCCTTGGCCTGCTTCTCCGCGACCCTCGCCGACACCAGCTCGACCTTGAGACGGTCCGCCTCAGCGAGGCGTTTCTCTGACTCTTCTACTAGCCTCTGCGTCAGGAACTCTGCCTCGCGAGTCTTCCGTTCTAGGTGCACCTGGGTATAAGATATTATTAGAAGTATTTAATTACTGCTCCACGCTCTGAATATACATCAGATTTTTCATAGCGTTAACACGTCTCGTGATAAAGAAATCGTAAACCAAAAAAAGTAACGCCTCCTCCTCGGCCCTCGTGTTTAGTCAGCAAGTAGAACGCAGTGAGTCCCGCTGCGCGGGCGCCTACCTTCTCCTCCTCGGTGCGGATGGCGGAGAGGCGCAGGCGCGCGTTGTCGCGCTCGGCGTCGGCCGCCTTCTGCGCCAGCAGCGACGCCTCCTCCTCGGCCACGCGCCCCTTCTCCGCCAGCAGCTCCGCCGTCTCCTCCGAGCGCCGCTGCACACACACACACTGTTACACCCTCCGGCCACTCCCACCACTACAACGCGCTCGTTGCTCATGCCAGGCGGGATCAAAATACATGCAAAATATGTCTCATTTTCATGTTAACTTTAAAGGTCATAGTACGCGACTCCCTGTGGGTCGTCCGATACTATTTACCCGACTGCCCGAAGGAAGGTTTTGTTTTTCGAGCGTATGTATGTATGTATGTGGGTCGATCAACTTTTTGTTGTTGTTATTCCGTCCCGTAACATAGGAGACAACAGTGATAGTGTTTCTTAGAAAGATGTTTATAATATAGTATATATTATGCTTAGAAGAAAGCCTACAAAAGAATGGGCTTATAATTGCCATAAAAATCATGTAATGTAGATTTATACCCTTTAAATTTATAGTTTTAATGAGTACCTTAAGTGACGTAACCATGGCAACGAGGTACATCAAAAAGTTGATTGACCCATGTATGTATGTATGTATGTCTATTTCTTTGTAACGCTCTGCAGCCTAAACGGCTTGACGGATTTTAACATATGAGGTGTCATTCGATTTGTCTTAATTGTCTAAGTGACATAGGGTATATGATATTTCAATATGGCGTCCGCGAAAAGAAATAATAGAGGGGGAATAAAAAAAAATGATTGTAACAATATGGGTATCAAATGAAAGCTAATAAATAGCCCATTCTAAATTATTTTAATAAAAACTAAAAAAGTATGAAAAAAAAACATTAATAAATTAAAAAACGCGACTGCTTTATAATATACTCGTATCAACTGAAAAGCTAAAAACAAGTCATAATCTAAAGAATATAACTTAAATGTTGGAAAAGGTATTGCAACATTCACACTGCGCGTATTGGCGTCGAAATGTCAATGAAGTTAGTTCTTCAGTTGCGCTGCACCGATTCGAGCGACTCAGCAAGGCCGGCAGACTACGAGCTCGATGTCAACAAGCCCTTATCGATTACAAAACATCGTGTTTTTATAAATCAAGTGTATTTCATCTTTAAACAAATCATAGTTAATAGAGCCATGTAAAATCCATTCGAATATATTTTCTGCATAGCGTGAGATTTGTGTAAATGTATTCAAGGTGTCTTAAAAGTAATGTATGACTTTTACAAGAGTGGTGAACGAGACCTGCCTAAATAATTATATCTACCTATCTATACTAGCAATATAGAAATTTGTAATCGCATTCACAGAAACAGCTCTAACGATTTTGATTTAAATCGCGGATTAGAGGTTTTTTGGGTCAAGTAATCGATCTGTCAAGGTGTCATCTTCGTGAAAATCTGGTTTCGATCCGTGGGACTCTCCCTCCCTTCTCCCCGGTACTGTTTAAAATGTGACCATCGTTACCAGCGCCTCGTTGGCGAGCCGTATCTCCTCCTGGTACTGCAGCAGCCGCTGCTCCATGGCGGCGCGCTCCCTCTCAGCCGCCTCCCTCAGCTGCTTCTCGCGCGCCAGCTTGTTGCGCTCGATTTGACGCCGCTGTAAACGACACAGCGAGTCATGACACTTTTCAGTGGTGGAACAACTAACCAACTGTGTTTAGGTTGAAGTCCTGCTAGATCAATGTTGAGTGATTTGAAGCACAAAGACTAAGAAAAGAAAATATATAGGATTGGGTCGGGCTCTATTGGGCAAAGTCAGCTGGCGAAGCTGAAAACCGAGGACGGCAGGGTCGTTTCATCCAAACCGGAGATATTGAGAGGTCGAGAAGTTCTATGGACAGTTATACACGTCGACCCGGCAACCCGTTACCGATCTAGCTGATGACCCGAGAGCTAGATTGACCCGGCACTATACCGAAGACATCCCGGACGTCAGCCTGTGCGAGATTAGTATGGCTCTCAAACAGCTCAAGAACAGCAAAGCCCCAGGTGATGACGGAATTACGGCTGAACTTCTGAAGGCGGGTGGTAAATCGGTCCTTAGGGCCCTTCAGACCCTGTTTAATTCCGTCATTCACGAAGGGAAAACGCTGCAGGCATGGAAGAGAAGTGTGGTGGTGCTCTTTTCCAAGAAGGGTGACAATATCCTGCTTAAGAATTATAGGCCTATCTCACTTCTGATTCATGTCTACAAGCTGTTCTCGAGAGTCATTACGAACCGTCTATCGCGCAAGTTTGATGACTTCCAGCCTCCCGAACAAGCCGGCTTCCGTAAACGCTTTAGTACCGTAGACCACATACATGTGCTGCGGTAGGTTATAGAAAGAGGTCAATCGTCGAATCAGACTTGGTTCAGGTTGAATCAGACGTGGACAGAATGTCTCAAGTCGAAAGTCTTCGACCAATGTGTGTTGCTAGACTTAAGTGGCAGTCGGCGGGGCACATCACTCGCAGAACAGATGGCTGTTGGCACCGAAGAGTTCTCGAGTGGCGTCCGCGTACCGGAAGACGCAGCGTGGGCAGACGTAATAAGGTGGACCCACGACGTGGTCAGGATTGCGGGAAATGTGGTTGGATGCAAGCGGCGCAGGACCGGTCCTTCTGGCAAACCTTGGGGGAGGCCTATGTCCAGCAGTGGACTCGTTTCGGCTGAAATGATGATGATGATGGTGATATAGGATTCCCGTAAGCTACCGTTCGGTCGCCTACGAGTATTTCTACAGTCGAAAGCGTTAACAAAATGATACCTATCTAAGCCAACTGTATATTTCTCTCCACACTAAATATTACAATCTGCAAATTTTATTACAAACAGTAGACAACAAGTAATAAATCAACTCACTTTGTCATGTATAAGCATTTGTAGGTATAGGAATATCTGACCTGTTTCTCCTCCTTGGCCTGCGCCTTCATCTGCTGCACCTCCATGGTGTCCGGCTTGCGCCGGCGCATGTACAGGTCGTGGTTGCCGATGCACAGGTCTAGTATCTGCGACAGTGCACGCACTCAGTCCTTGGATTCATGCCGCTGGCCGGATCTTACACCGACACCTCTGATTTACCTACTTACTGCACAGCCAAGAATTAAAACGACAGTGACGGGTGGCAAAAATGCATAATGGCTTCGAAACTTGTTTTAATTATGTAACAATGAATTTAAAGGATTTTTTAATTAAAAGATAACTGAATAAACAACGTCAGAGTAAGTATCAATAATAGTATAATGAGAATTATCAATGACAGACTTTATGTACAGTTGGTCGAATAAGATATCTTTGAATTTTCACACAATCACTATCAAATGAAAATGTCACTAAAGCCGCCAATAAATTGGCTGACACATCTTATGGACCCAATTGTTTTATGTCGTCCAAACTCAAACTTAGAGCATATTTGGCCAAATGAAATTACGAACCAAGCGCGAAAAACAGTTTTGCGTGAAAATACGGGGAATGTCGCAATTTTCATCGAAATCGTTAGGGCCGTTTTCGATAACGTACCGATTTCGATGATAATTGCGACAGAATGATTTCCTGTGTTATTTGTCGGCGCTGTAAATGATGATTAATAACAAACACTCACCAATTTGTTCATGCCCTTCGGCGAGAAGAATATAAAGTTATTGACCGCCTTGTCGACGAATTTGATGACGAACTTCTTGTCGTCGAACGATATGTGCTTGATCTCCGACCACGGGAACGTCGTCTTTGGCATCAACTTGTTGTCCTTCTCGTAAATGTTCAGCCCCAGGGCTGTCACGCCAAGGTAGAGATCTGTGTCTTTTTTGTTCTGAAAAAAAAAATAGTTTCTTAAGCGCCACATTTACTGTCAGTCCAAACTACTAGAAATGGATCTGGTCCAATTGTAGTCAATGAAATTTTTTTTCCATTTTACTGACACGAATTGGACCAGGTTTTAATCTTGCCCGCTACATATGTATTGCTAGTTAATCCCCTCTGCTCAGTCTAAAAGGAAAGAGACGCACGGTGCAACAAGCGAGATAATACAAGTTGTGCTAGCCGTAGGTACAGCGGCCTTAGACAAGATACATAACGCTAACACAGTTTGTGTAGTTTGTGTTCTGTACTTTTGTTAGATGTACATACATCTAACAAAATAAACGTTCTTTCTTCCTAAGATAACGCGCCGATGTTTGAAAACAGTCAAAATGTATAAGATTGCCGTGAGCTGCCAAACTTTCGCGTCGGCCGCTAATGTCAATTACATAAATTTGTTTAAACGTAACGTAAACGGTAATGTTCACCGAATGCAACTTGTCTAGAGCCGCACGATTATAATGACTGTCAGTTAATGTGGAGTTGTGGACCATTCGTCTAACCAGTCCACATTAAACCACTGCAGGGTCTATGCTTTCTCTATCGCACTGAGCTATCCAGGACGGCTAGCACAAGTGGTCCGCGACTTGTTCGTCGCTCGGATCTCCCTTTCTAACTCGTCTGTAACGATAGAGACGTACCGAGCGACAAGTGAGAAAATACAAGATGTGCTGGCCGCTTTGTTCTGCGATTCCCTCCTCTAACTCTTTCCCGATAACTTAACCATCTGACTCTGGGCAGGTCTGCCAACGATCGGACTAAAGAATAATGGCCGTAATTTGTGCTATACTAACGTTCAAGTCTGTCCTAAGTCCTAGACACCATTCAGAAGTATAGCTACCAATCATAATGTATGAAAAACTGGCAATACCGTCGGGTCTAATCACTCAACCATGTGATCTTTACAAGAGCGGCATTAGCTGTATGAGGAGGGCCGAGAATCGCACTCAGCGTGCATATGGATACAACTACGAGTAGTGGTACTTACGTTAATAGAAAAATAGTTGACGCCATACATGTCCAAGTCTTGTGCTATTTTTAGGTATTCCATTTCCGCTTCGTCTCTCGACATGCCTTTGTGATCCGCGTACCTTTACAAATAGAAAACATTGCTGTTAATAAAATTCGCAAAGTTAAGGACAATTTATTAGGTTATCCCTTGGGAACCACCAAATTTTCCGGGATAAAAAGTATCCTATATGTTAATCCAGGGTATAAGCTATCTACATTCCAAATTTAATCCGAATCGTTCCAGCCGTTGCAGCGTGAAAGAGTAACAAACTAATAATCAAATGATCTTTCAAAGTTCCAAACGTTAGCCTTCTACCATTTTGGTTCAGGCCTTCATACGGCGCCAGGTCTTTAAATCTAAAGTATTTAATTCAATTTGTAGCCAATCGAATGAAACCGTCTATTTTCCAACTCCCACAAATGTAGTATAAATAACAGGAAACTGTGGATTTCACTTAAGAGTATTTTTGATAAGTGAAAATATATTTATATAAATATATAAATTACTCACTATAGTATTAAATACATCAGACTTACATATTCATACTAACACCAATGTGTGGCAATGAGTTTGCAATTAACGCACTACGCGCATTCCAATCCTTATTGCGGGGAATAAATTTGTATAATAACTACCATTACATTGCCTCAACTTTGATTGAAGCACGCTTGAATTCATTTAATAGGGCTCTTTGACTCGACGTTTACATTTAGGTAGATATTTACAAGGGTCATCTTACTCAATACCAGTTTATTAATCGGCCTTACCCTTTCTGCACGCTACCAATTTTCTATCGGCCGATTATACGGTTCTCCAAAACATAATCGGCCAAGTTATTTAGCAGCCTAAGAGGGGCAATAGTGTTCGCTTACCATATCTTAATGCGGTCTTCCCACATGGCCGGCGTCATCTGGTACTGGTCGATGACGCGCTGCGGCAGCAGGTCTTCGCTAGCCAACATGCCCGGCTTGTAGGCGGTCTCATCATAGTCACCGTACTGGGGAAGAGAGTCCTAGTCAGTACAGAAACTGTACTCCAAGAGTCCAAACTAGCAGACTGAACCAACTTAATCTTACCTACTAGCACAGTATAAGCAGTAAAGAAACTACGAACGTTCGAAACGTCGCACTCACACAGACGCAAAATCCTCAAAATTTACAATATTGCAGTATGATTTCAGTAAAATTTTACATTTTTATTTTTCTTCATAGTTGTTCAATAACTTTTTTTATTTTCTATTTTGTTATATTATTTTGTTTTCAGTGGAAAATACAAGTAAGCAAATGCAAATGCGGCATTTTTTTTTTATACAAGGATAAGTAACTTTTTTTTACTGCAATTTGAATATATAGGCCATGCAATAAAGTTCCCTTTCTGTTTTAAAAAAATGACATTCTTAATTGCTTTAAATTTTTAAACTAAGGAAAAGGAACTTAAATCAAACTGAAAAAAGATTAAATGATATTGCCTGGATTATGTAAATTTTATTGTACACTAAAAAGACTAATTGATACGAATGAAAATGTTAGTATATTATATTACTTTCTATACATGTTTTTAGCACCATTATATTATGGCCTACGAGAAATTTACTTTCTAATACTTATAATAATAAATTTTAGGGAGTCTAGATTTTTTACATTACATTATAAACCAGGATCTCCAGTGAATTAATTGAGTTAAGTTTAAATAATAAAAACAGCACAATACACTAAACAAACATAAATATAACCTCTCCATATTACTAACCCAAAACGTATCTACCTTTGCCTGGACAGCGTAACTTGCCAGCAATACTGAGGCTTCAGGCGGGCAGTATATATCCATGCTCAGTATTGCCTGCTTCACTTGCAAGAACAGAAGATGCTGTGTCACCTCCTGGATCAACTCTTCGGCCACATCTTCTGGGTAAAGTTTGCACAGGAGCATGAACGGTGTACCAGGCATTTGGGAGACACATTGGTCTTGCACTGTAAAATAGAGGACTGGTTATAACTAGTGATATTCAATATGGAGATCAAGCTCAACTTGAGTGTAATTTCTGTTGTCGCAATATAACTTTATCTAAATAATTGACAGTGAAAGACAATCACACTGAGTGATAATTTTTTTATACACTAAGCAACAAGCAATATCCTTGTTGAGATAGTACTTTATTTTATCCCACATTTTGAACAAATTCAAATTCAAATATTTATTCAGTAAATTGGCCACATATGGGCTCTTTTACACGTCAGTAATATAGAGTGAATCTACCAGCGCTTCGGACAAGACCATCATTGCGGAGAAGAAGCGCCGCAAGAAACTCCAGCAGAAGGTCATTTTTTCCAATATAAAATACAATAATACTTAAAAGTAAGTTACATTACAAGGTAATAAAGTAACAAATATTAATTATTAGAACTAGCACAAATGAAAACATTACAAATGTAAGGTCAAATACGTTACACTAAATGTAATGACTAGGAGAACAACACGACGAGGTCTCTTCGTCAAAAGCCATAACTAGAATAATTAACATTATGGTACAGTAATTAAAAGTACCCAATTAGAGAATAACCCTATTCTGTTGTCCTTTGCATAAAGAGCACTATTGTAGAAAGCAGGGTTTATACTGCTGCTATCACATTGCAGACAACTCTTTTTTAAATTTAGGAGGGCAATTATTCTGAATTCAGATAGAAGTGTACAAAGGTTACTCAAAAAGACATACCTCTTTTATCCAATTTCAGCCAGCTTATAAAATGTTTGGTGTCCTCAAACTGCAGCCCAAAGAACCATGTTTCCCTCAAGCCTATGGTCCTACACACTAGATCAAATAGGTCACGTCCTGTTGCCCTCCACTGTAAAAAATATACTTTTTAAAGAACTAGAAGAGTTTGAACAGCAGGTCGGAAGCTCAGAGCTACAGATGAATAAATAATAAAATTAGTCAGGACATATAAATAAGAAGCTATAGCTAAAACAATACATGAACTAAAAGGTTGAACTCCAGTTGTATCATACTGTTCATTCTATCCAGGGCTGATTTTTCTATCTCCAGATAACAGTATGTATCAGAGAAATTTTATTTCTGTCCTATTCTTTTATTTGGCAATGAAGAGGACAGTAATAACTATAACAGTCAGATATTTTTACTTGGGGATTGGAAAAAATGGCCACTAAAATTTGTATACATCCTTAACAACATACAAAAACATGATGATACATAGTATACCATAATACCTTAAAACCAGTGTTATAATGTTCATGACTCTACTGTTATCTTCAAAGACGTGGGTGTTTACAAACGAATTATCACTCTCTGCTCTAATTTACATGAGCCAGTGACACTAGGTGACTCATAACACAACTACCTATTGTTTTAACTTGACCATTACTAAATGGTCAAACAAAAACAAAAATAGCCATAAAAGTTGACATCTCACCTCAAGGTTGAACTCCAATTCAGCATCTAACGTACACACTTTCACTGGAAATGATTTAGACGCTTTCTTCCTTCTAAAAGGCGGCATTTTCACTTCACATAGTTCAGTAACTTCTTAACAAAACATCAACCGATAGGTTAGAAGTTCTAACGCGAATTAACTAATTACACGGCAATGGTTACCGTTTACGTAACGAGCACTCGGCTAAGGAATGCGTGTAATTTCACATTACGTCCTATTTCCAGCGGTTATTATTTACAAACAAGAAAAACGCAATGAAACAGGAGTACCTACGACGTACGAGAGAAAAATTGGGTACTTTACGTTCCGTTTCGGGTCACTTCAATTAACATTTCCTGTCATTACAATGGTAACGCCTCTTGCGTGGTAAGGAGTTTTTAAAGATTACTTGTGTTAAAAAATTTAGGTATAACAGAACAGAATCGGTAGGTGTGGAGCCGGCCTTAAACACAACTAAACGAGTAAAAAGCTATGTCCACACCTTTTCGCTTTCCAGTTCAACTTGTGCTTTCAACTTTCAATTCGTATTCGTCAAGCGCATGTAATACGCGGGTGACACTGAATCTTCAATAAAATCCAATGTTTTGACTTTATCTTCCGCCATTTTATTTGCAAAATGTTGACGTCAACCCAACAGTGACGGATCAGCGTGCGCTACGGGTATGCGCTGATATCAAACCAGTTTGAGCGCATGCGTTATTGCATACGCTGTGGTTGCGGAGACATGCGTCAGAGGAAAGCGCAAGTTTACCATGAAAGCGCACTGGTGTAAACATAGCTAAAGGGATTCGAGGAAACGATTGAAATGATTCCGGTAGCACACCTCCACCACGAAACCGTGGCGGAATCGTGATATTTAATACGAAATTGAACTTTATTTCCTTGCCAGAGTTTCGCTACTACAGTTCTGCGGCGGAGGTGTGCTACCGGCGTTATGGTATTCTTGGACCACTGTCTTTTGACAGCGCGATGACAGCTGCTGTGCTGACTGTGACAGCCATTCGATTCGGTGTAAAACTTCATTACCACGTGCGGTACTTTATTTTTCTCAGGAATAGTTATTCAAAGCAAGAAAAATGGGAAAGTTTAGGTCGAAGCTGAAGGGCAAGACAAAGGGGAAAAGATGGATCAAAGGCCAATCATCGATCTCCAACCCAAAAACACAAAAATACAGAGATATGGCTAAATCGAGGTTCTTTCAAGAAAATTTAGGTGAGTTTTATTAACTTTTGGTAACTAAACCTATGTAAACAATAACCGTCTACTAACTGCAGTAAACCGTCCTATCTGACTGTATAAATAGGTCATAAATATCTTTTAAATCGTGGAAACCGCAAGCTTAAAAATAAACTTGATATTTCCAGGAAACACTGGTCTTACTCAGCAAGCAGTGTCCAAACACGATGCGATGATAGCCTACGGCCATTCTAAAGGCAAGCAAAAGTCTGATGCAGAGATGGAGCTGACAATAGCAAAGGATTTTGAGGGCATGTCCGTGAAGGCTGGGGAAGAGGATTTAGATAGCCAGCACTCTGGGTCTACAAAGTCTGGAACCTATAAAACGTTTCAAACGTTTGCTTCGGATTGGAGCCAGTGCTCAAATATTAGCTTCAGCAAGTAAGTATAGCAATAAATTTGGAAATAACAGGTTTTTGTTTGTGTATGTAAAGCTTAAACTTATTTCAATGTGAATCTATTTTAAAACCTTCAGTTTCTAAGTACATACATTTGTTAAAATTAATTAAATTTTGTCAGTAATACTTTAAAACTAAAGAAATGAAAAAATAACATAACAATGTGAACAAAGGCAAACAAACAAACAAACAAACAAACAAACTTATGAAAACTGTTTTTAAATAAGTTTTAACTTTTTTTATATAATCATTCAAGTTGAATTGGGAAAAGTTCCTAAAGATAAAAAATAAATAAGAGACTGATATTTGTAGTTGTATTTAGAAGAACTTAATGCAGGAAAAATACATAAATATATTAGCTTGTGAAAATTAGAAATCTACATTTTAGCCAAAATTTTTGAAGAAGACAACAAACTTATAATCCATATTTACTCATTTTATTACATGTTTATTGATTTTACACATCCAAAGACGCATTAGGCAAAATGATAATAGATTTTGTTACTGAAGTTATACATTTTTTCATGTATGCTATTTTAAAATTTTTTTTCCTAACCTTATTCAACAAATTAGCGGAGAAGAAGAAATGCCAAAATGCCCAGGACTATTGCTATCCTCTGGTTAACAAAATGTCTATATTTGTTGTTATAATTGTATACCAGGTTGCTGACTCGGTTTGACTCCAACAATGCTATCCACAAAGAAATGCTGGCAGTGTTGGCCGCTGTCACTGAGGTCATCAAGGATCAGGGTGGTGCCGAGACCTCTACTGAGTATTTTGCTGCTCTTGTAAGTCAAAAATGTTAATTGTAGCATTGATTTCAACATCAAGTGAAACACGTAGATGATGTCAAATGGAAATCCCAAAATATGTCACTTAATACAAAATGGTTTAAAAAAATTGTCTGTCCATTCATAGTATGTATATTTATGTTTACAATTTATTGTACAAAAACAGAAAATAAAATAATATGTTTAAGATATAAAAGGATGTACAAAGGCGTACTTATCCCTTTATGGGATCTGTTCCAGCTAACCCTTAAGAGCTTGAGAAAAAAGAGAAGTAGACAAGTGTACGCAGTTTTACTAATAGTTTGTTGGTCTCTCATATTATAGGGTTCCGTACCCGAAGGGTGCCTAATGGGACCCCATTACTATCTATTTGTTCTATCGTAAAAACGGTAGTATGTACAAGTCGCAAATTTGGTATGATTATACAGGGTGTTTTTTTATTCGTCTTAAACATTTTGGGGGTTAAATCAGTAAGTCATACTGATGAACTTTCACTATGGGACCAACCACGAAATCGCGAAAAAAAAATTGACCATCCCATACATTTTGGCTAGTCAGCTGATGTTTTGTATGGGAGGGTAAAATTTTTTTTCGCGATTTCGGGGTTGGTCCCATAGTGAAAGTTGGTCAGTATGACTTACTGATTTAACCCCCAAAATGTTTAAGAGGAATAAAAAAACACCCTGTAGAACAAACCCTATAGAAAAACAACAAATACTAAATACCGGCCAAATGTGTACGGAACCCTCAGTGCGCGAGACCGACTCGCACTTGACCGGTTTTTTTTTCTTTTTATTGCTCCATCCTATTCTCACTCAATGTTATAGCATGTTGCATTTGTCATGCATCACAACTACTTTTATCTATGCAGATGGAAACTCTGAAAGTGGCTGAAGATGACAACCTGGTTGCTACCCTATCCCTTCTCTCAATGGGCATCAAGACTGTCCCTCAAGCCGTCCTACGCAAGCAGTTCTCTGACTCTGCTACAACCTTCACTGAAATCTTGGAGAAGAACGCTCAGTCGGAGAATGGGACGTTGCTACGAAGTGCTATTGGGGGCTTGTCTGTGCTTCTTAGAGCTCAGGAATACACTGCTTGGAGTAACTCTTCGACTCTAAGAGTGTTTGATAATGTGCTGGCGTTTGTACTCCATTCAAAACCTAAGGTAAGTTAAAATCTAATCTAATATGTTTCTAGAAGCAAATTAAATTCTTTATACTTATACAAAATTTCAGGCAACCAAGTAATTGTAGAACACCAATTTTATATTGTTGCTTAAATTGTTGTTTAAATCATCTTTGACTGTGTTTATGGCCCATCATTTAACTATATTAGAGTGTTTATTATACCCAATTGTGATTCTCTTTTGCCAGTATTTAATGCAAGGTTCAATTTTACGGAACATACATTAAACAGGTTACCTCTTGCATATTGTAGAATGGGATTTAATAGTTATTTGATGTACATGTGGTTTATGATGACAAAAAATGTATATGGGTACATATTGAGCAAAGTATGGAATATATTCAGGTGCGCAAAGCAGCTCAACACGCCGTGACAGCGATATTGAGGGGGAGCTGCTTCATGGTGCCGACAGAGGATGACAAAGTTAAGGTAAATTAGTTTAGGTACTTAAATCACTTGAGGGAAGCGGTTTTTTTGTGTAGTGTTAAAGCCAACAACAATAACGATTCAGAAAAAACGAAGCATGGATGTATAAAAATTGCTGTATTTTGATATAAAATCATTATCTATTGTATATAAAATTTTGACAACAAAAAATCCACAGTTTTTAAATATATTAAAAAAACCGGTCAAGTTCGAGTCGGACTCGCGCACCGAGGGTTCCGTATTTAAAATAATATGATTTGTAAATGGTTGTTTTGAGTTGCCTAAATTTAACACAAATTTTGCTATACATCAGGAATTTTTCAGATTTTGGTCATTTTTTGTACATTTTTGACTATAAATCAAAAAGTACGTCACGGATTTTTTTTTTTTAATTTGCAGATTAAGCCCTTTCATATGACACCCCATTTGATATAATCAAATCACTTTCATTTTTCAACCCCCCATTTTAGACCCCTTTTCGATTAATTATAAAATTATTTTTTTTTAAACTAAAAATATGCGGGGAAGCATGTTATTCAAATATGCCAAATTTCAAGTTGATAGCTTGTGTAGTTGCTGAGAAAAACTGCTGAAAAACAGACAGACAACGAAGTCTCACCATAAGGGTTCCTTTTTTACCATTTTTGTATGGAACCCTAAAAACCAAGTTGGTTTTGGTAGAATTAAAAAATTAATGGTGTAGAAATTAAAGAGGTCTGTTTTTAAAACTACATCAATAAATAATACGCTCAACTGTACAATAATCGGCCAAAAAAGTGGTCCTCTAACACAACTTCCTAACAAATGAAAATTTTGTTTAAGTCGACACTTCCAATTTAAATACTCATATTATTATTGTTTTATGACATCCAATGAATTAATTTACATTTAACCTTAGGTTGGCGGATCACGTATTTGGCCGCCTGCGCATGCACACACAATTGATTTAGGGTGTACGCTAAAACGCGCGGGTGCACGCATTGTAAAATACTTTGAGCAGCGCTAACCGGCCCGCGCGTGTGACGGGTTTTTGTATGTGTTCACTTGGAGCTACGTGCACCCGCGGGTGTTGGCGTCCGCTCGCATTGTGCTCATTAGAACAGCATTTAGAGGCAGTTCTTAGCCCAGCAGTGGACAACAGAGAAATTACAACTCATGATCATTCTTCCCCAGGTTCCAAAGGTCCACCCGGCGGCCGGCCGCGCCGCGCAGTTCTGCCTCGACCAGATCGCCGCCGAAGCGCTGCTGTCCGGCCACAGGGCGGTGCTGCACACGCTCACCATGCTGCGCGACGTGCTGCCCGTGTTCAGCAAGGAACACATCAAGGTTACAACTAGTCTATACGCCTTCCTTACAGTCGTCTGACGAACACCTTCGCGGGGAGAGAAAGGGGTGGTAGCGAGCCCAAGCTGCATAGCACTCGGTTGGGCGTTATACCACTGTATAACTTTTTA
The DNA here is from genome assembly GCA_963241965.1 of Tortrix viridana. Lineage (NCBI taxonomy): Eukaryota > Metazoa > Arthropoda > Insecta > Lepidoptera > Tortricidae > Tortrix > Tortrix viridana. The sequence continues at coordinate 4,913,155 of OY725191.1, read as the reverse complement.
CACTGGTTACAACCCTAATGTGACAGTATAGGGTGTACATAGTTTATACTTTGAAGAATCGAGAGCGAAGAGAAGAATTATGTAGTATTAGTAGGCTGCTTTTCCATCAGAGTGATAAAGGTAAAAGGATTTTAATAAATGAGATGTTTATAATGTGCGACTGTCTTAGGGCCGTATTAATAAACTCGTCTCAACTGTGATCCCCGTCTCAAGATACGACAAAGTAAACGTCAATCCATAGAAAACTGTCATTTTTGACGCATCTTGTGACGGGCGTCTCACACAAGATCAGTTTATTAATACGGCCCTTAAACTTTATAAAAATTATAAGGGTTCGTCTTACTAGTCGCTTTTTAGTTTTTAACTGCTTCCTTTTCTTACGTTTTTTTAAATTCAAATCTTTATTTCCAGTCTGTCTGCGAAGCGATCCTGTCCCTAATGACCCACAACAACGTGTACATTAAGACATGTTGCCTACAAACGCTGCACGCTCTGTTCGCCGCGCCGCTGGCGACGTCCAACATCCCAGCGAGCCTCGCCGCTCAGCTGACGCGGGCTCTCATGGCGGCCAGGCCTCCCGCTAACGACACGGGCCAAGTCTTGGCTTGGGCGGCTGTGATGCAGCAAGGCTACGGCTGCTTAGCTGGGTGAGTAGCTGTAGCAGTATAGCTTACTACGTTTAATATTCTGGATTGCCTCGCCGCTCAACTGATGCGGTTCATGGCGGCCAGGCTTCTCGCTACCGACATTGGCCAAGTCTTGGCTTGGGCGGCTGTAACGCAACAAGACTACGGTCGCGTAGCCAAGTGAGTAGCACTACAGTGCAGCAACAAATGCGACAGTCGTTAAATGACTATATCACACACAGATACACAGACGGATGTGGGTAATATTGAACAGATATACCTACCTACTTATTATTGATTATTGTCCTCAGTCTGGATTTGAACCTGTGCGTGCCTAATCTGCCGGCGTTTGTGTCCGTGTGCGTCACGGAGCTGTGGCAGTCCGACGTCGGCGAAATAAACGCGGCCGCTACTAACGCGCTCAAGGTACAGTCTTATCTGTTGCTGAGCTATGTTTTTAATTTATAATTTTAAAGCCATTCATATAATATATGAATGGCTTTAAGGTTATGTTAATCTGTAGATAAACGATAGGGTCCTGTCATTAGCGCGACAAGTTAATCCGTAAACTTTTTTAAGTAATTAAATTAGTGTTTTTCAAAAAGTATTTTGGTGAAGCATTCAAGAGTAACAATAAACTATAAAAAATATATACTGTAGCAAAAAATATTCTGTCTGTATGTCGCTAAAATAATGTATGTATTATGCAGTCGGTAATAGAGTTATGTAAATTGTCTTACGGAACGTTAAGTGCTAGCCAGATTTTTGTACGTAAGTTTTTATTCCTAGGTAATCCTTCAAGACTGCGTGAAACCGGCAGCGGAGTCCGACTTGTACGTGAAGTACAAGCCGCACGTCGAGAGCGTCGTCAAGGCGATCGGAACAGGGCTGGACAACCCTTTCAACCAGGCGATCAAGCACGTGATACTCACCATCGCCGTGTGCTTTGAGGTGTGATGAATATCCTTACGAAAGCGTAGCTGCCCAAGCAGCACACAAGCTTTATAAGAGCTTATACAACACTTATGTTGCTGAAACTAGTGTTATAATGAAGCTCTTATACAGCTTTTGTGCTCGTTCGGTGGCACCGTCGCATTTATTAAGTTTTTACAGGGTCGCGTCGTAGCGAAGGCAAAGGAAATTATTTTAACAGTGTATGTATGTACGTGACTTAAAATCGGATGTTCCATAGCTCCTAAAATATTGGACCGATTTTAATGAATGGGGTGTCATATGATTCGACAAATACGCATGAGTGTCATAGGCTGTCATATGGCAACAACCAGTCGGGTTTTAGTTCACAACTTATTCTTGAACGAAATTCTTTAATTTAGTCCACGAACCCTCCATCCACCATCTTGATGTTGTTTTCTCAGGCTGTTTTCTGGTGGATTTTTAATGTAAAATGTTCAGAAGTCACTGAAAATAAATAAATAATTTATAATATTTAATCTTGAATTATGCTTTCTTTCTGTCATCCACAGATCGGTAACGACAACATCGCCTACATACTAGGCCCTCTGCTCAAGAAACTCAACGAGCGCCGCGAGAGCCACAACTTCCACAACGACCGAGAGGTCGAGCACGCGACAGGGTGCGCCATCAAAGCCCTAGGACCTGACTTCGTCCTCACACACATACCACTCAGAGACGGCCCCGAAACCATCAACCTAGAACGCAGTTGGCTACTCCCCGTATTGAAAGAAAAAATAACACATTCAAACCTTAAATTCTTCGCCACAGACATACTAGAAATGGCCACATTCTGCAGAAAACGCGCAAGAGAATGCACCCAAGAAAAAAACATAGCATTATCACACACTTACGACTTATTATGCAATCAGTTATGGTCATTACTACCTAGTTTTTGCAACAGTCCTAAAGATATAAAAGATAATTTTAAAGTTATGGCCAGGGTTTTAGGTAACGTATTGAAGGATAACCCCGAGTTCAGGTTGTCCGTGATGCAGGGTTTGAGGAAGCTGATTGTGGGTTCTGTGGAGAGCGAGGAAGATCAGAAAGAGTTGGGGAGGTACGCGAAGAATTATTTGCCGATTCTGTTGAATATATACATGTCGCCGGCTAAGGGGAGTATGGCGGAGGGACAGAGGTTAGCGGCTTTGGAAACTATACAGGTGAGAATATTTATTGTTTTATTCAATTAATGAATTTGCTACTTACGCAATAATAACATAATCGTTTTCCTTCAGCATCTGTAGCTGTAATTATTGTCTACAAAATGCAACTACATTTGGTTATCCTTTGCGTAGAATGAAGAAACTTTAATGTAAATAAATATCCACAGGTATATCTCACAATATCCGAGCAAACACTCCGAGAGGAACTATTCACAAACGCCTTACAACAATTAGAAACATCAAAAGAAAATCATTTCCAACGAGAATCAATCTTAGACATCATCCGCCTACTCGTCCTGTACCAGACCAGCGCAAACATAGCAAACCTCTTCGAGAAATGGGTATATCCTCTCTGCGAAACGGTCATAGAAAACCCTAAAAAACATAAGAGAGCTAAAAAAGACAAAACTGAAGAAATGGACCAAGATACGGAACAGAAAACTACTCTTAAATATAAAGAGAGAGTTAAATTAATAGAGATGGAGCATAAGAAAGCGTATAGGATTTTGGAAGAGATATTTAAGAGTGAAAATGAGAGCTGTAAAGAGTTTTTGAAGACGAACCATAAGAAGATTAGGAAACTGTTGATGAATTCTTTGAGTAAAGTTGCTGATAGCAGTAAGGCGGCAAGACTGAGGTAGGGTTTTGTTTATAAACAAGTCGTTATTTTCTAACAACTAATCTCTGGCTTTTATTTGTTTGTAGGGGAATGAAAAGCGAGTTCTCTGTTTTTAGACAAATACAGTAAATATCCATTAAATATTTTGTTTGTCCTTTGATCGATTTGGCGTCCCTTTGCCCAGGTATTTCCTTAGGTGCCGCATCTTTTATTGCATTCAAACGCGTTGAAGGCACTGGGTGAAGGTGAGCAAAATGCATCAACTGAATCGGCAACTGTTAAAATAAATTTGATACTATTATTTGACGAAATGACGTAGTACTGTGCGTATGTACCTGTCATTATGCTGCATACTACTATTCAGTCAGATTATATACAGTTTTACGGGATAAAGCGTTCTAGACTCCACATCCCAAGTAGCACAAAAGCTGTATAAGAGCTTATACAGCCATTCTGCCGTCCTCTAACTAAAAGGCGGCTAAACAACAAGCCGGCGAGTGTGGATTAGCCGCCTTTTAGTTAAAGGACGGTAGCATTATAACTCTAGTTTCAGCATTTTAGGGGCTGTATAAGCTCTTATACAGCTTGTGTGCTACTTGGGATTTGTCCAATTGCAAAAAGCCGTATTTTCACAGATGCATAGAACACCTAATCAATTCGACTCCTGGGCTCACGGCGGAGAGCAAGCTCCTGAAGAGTGCCATCGCTGAGTCCGTGATTTGCACCAGGGACATTAACTCCAAATGTCGGCAGTGTGCATTCAACCTAATCAATTGTGTTGGAGATGTACTGAAGACGCAGGAAGGAGGTTTGTTCATCAATGTTAATTATAATTTAATTATAAATGGATCTCTCTAGAGAGATAAGAAGTCTAGGGTTTTTAATACACGAAGGCACTGGTATAATAACCATTAATATCATCTCCATTTAAGTGATGTCTGAAAATTTATTAACTCTTCATGGACACCAAGATTTGACGACTTAATCCTATATTTGCCGATGGCTGAACTTAAAATAATCGTACCTACAAGTCCCCAAGACATTATTATTGACCTTTCTCCTAGGTATGCGGGCCTTCCTAGACATGCTACTATCAGGTCTAACGGCACCTCTGCCCCGTATCGTGAGCGCCACACTGCGAGCCCTGGCCTCAGTGCTGTTCTACCTATCAGAGCACATGTCTCTGGAGACTGTTCAGGACCTGCTGGAGACAGTCGCCACGCAGATCCTGTCCGGGAACAGGGAGGTCACCGCTGCTGCTATGAGCTTCTTGAAGGTTAGTATTTTTTTGTCCTCTTAATATTCTGCAATTGGTTCATTGAGCTATAATCAGATTATCTTTCTTCGTAAGGTGTTCTAGAGGTATTCCAGCAAATATTCTCCCCTGCGTCATCTGTAGAGTTCACCATCTAGTGTCCCTGATGTAGCTGCAGTATTTGCCGTCTTTTCAGCCTTGAGGGGTCATTGTTACTTTAGGTCCCAACCCTCTCGGTTGGTGTGGTGTTGAAGCCTTTCCTTGTAGTGAATACAATATTTCTTCATCTCTTACCTAACTGTTGACATATTTATATTCATGTAGAGGTTAGTTGTAAGTGATTGCTCCTTGGCCTGTAGCGCTGGACTAATCTTATGCCAGTGGTTTTGAAGGTTACCTAATGATTCGCCGACAATTTTTACGCAGATTATTGATTGGCAGACAACGTTTCGCCGAGTAACGGTCCGCCGATGGATTTGTTTGTAGATGTATTGTTTCGCAGACTAACGTTTCGTAACTCAACCTTTAGTTGAGTTGAGTTGAATTTATTTAGTTGGCTTATGAGTCAGTAAGCTGTACCTACAAGTATTGACAGAAATTCGTTTAGGCTATCAATCACTACACATTCTGAATGTTTGCTCTTTGAAACGGTTGAACTATTATTCAGTGTTCATATCAACTTTTCGCCACCTTTTCGTTTTGCACTGGGAAAGGCATCAAATAGAAGTCAAAACAAACCAAGTCGCGACGCTAGCAATTCGGTTCTGGCACTCGCCGGCCGCTGCGGTGGCACGCTCGCTCCGCTCGCTCGGCTCGTGCGTTGTTGGTCGCAATTCTACCTAACACTCTTCCTCGCTCACGCTCGTCGTCGTACCTAACTACATTTTGATAACAGTATAGTCATCAAAATGAGTTAATTTTTGTTGGCAATGTTATACCTATTAAATGTATAAAAATGCAACAGTTGTACGGAAACAATTCCGAAACAAAAATCGACTGAACCTTAAATCTAATTAAAAATAATGATGCCATGTGATAACTCTGCTTATCATGTTTCGACGAACAGGTGTTCGGTAAACTGAAACAATTACGAAACAAACAATCGACTAAACGTAACTCTGCGTATCGCTTTTCTTCCTACCGACTACTCGGCGAAACAAATAATAAGCGTAACGAAATTATACCAAACGTTACTCGACCAAAAGAAAGGTCTGCCAATAGTTGTTTGAGAAACAAAAATCTGCGTAATTAAACTCGGCGAAACGACAGGTCACCGGTTTTGAACTTTACCTATTGTCACACGCGCTCCCCTTCCGCACTTCACTGAACCGAAGGACGGTCGAGGACGAACTTTTTCGACGATGGTTTTTTTATGTACCTACAGTAAAACTAGAGTATCATGGTACTCGGCTGTCTATTACTGTCACACTATCTGGCATAACAAATATACCGACAGAAGTGACAGATCCCAGAGATGGACAACCGCGTACTATTATTATCTGGTTTTACTGTATTGTTAGCATTCGTTTCAATATATTCCTCTATATGAAGGTATATATAATCCACAGGTATACACTAAGGTTCTCCCAACAGACGTCCTAGCGGGCTCTCTCCCTATCATCCTCAAGACCCTCTCCTCAATGCCGGAGGACTGCAAGCGCCACTCCCGTCTGGAGATAGGATACTTCCTCACGAGGATGATTAGGAAATACGGATCAGATACGGTTGAGAAGCTGATCCCTCAGGAGGATGAGGTCATGTTTAGGAGGCTGAGGAACTTGAGAAAGATGGATAATAGGAAGAAGAGGATGAAGGATAGTCAAAAGTAAGTAATTAATACAAAGATTTTAAACTGTATGGATTGATAAGTTCACAAATCTATGGTAATAACAAAAATAGCGTAGCGGCCAAATGTGCAAAAGTCAATCCTCATGTTTGTCAAGGGTCCGCTGCCATGTTCTGTCTTTGATCGTACACCCAGTTTGCAATCTATGAATCAGTCGTTTTAAAACATGGACTACAACACAAGTCGCCTCGTATCCTAACTTCGCCACTCGTATCACAAGAGCCTTGACAATGTGACAGCTGCATAAAATAACAATTAAAGGAACAATTAGTAAACTAACAATAAATCTTGTTCTATTTACCAGCAATCAACGAGACTCAGACGACGACCAAGACCAAATACGCGGCACCTCCAAAACGCTGGAAGACATCCTCAAAGACTCTGACTCCGAAATGGAACACATGGAAGAAGACGAGCGGCCGAAGACCAAGTCTAAGGGCAAGAAGAGCCAAGCCTGGATCCAGGACGATCCTGACAACATTGTGGATCTAGCTGATGTGTCTGCTTCAAGGAAGATTACAGGTTTGTTTTTTTCTTTTTATCCACTTGACAGTCCAGACCCCGGAACATGGTCGCCTTTATCGCGGTGCGGTGGATAAAAGTTAATAAATCCGTCCCTCTCGCACTTATATATTGGTCAGAAAGTGACACATATTTTATTCACTTTATCCGAATCTATAAACTTGGCCATAATAAGCTCGCTGGGACACTAAAGCAAAGAAGTTGGTAAAGTAACAATTGATAACACCTATAATATTTAAAGTTAAATTTCTGATTATATTTCTGCACTCCTTTGCGAACTGAACTGTCGTATGGAGGCAAACGAGCGGTTACCTGAACGGCTAGCACAAGCTGTCCGCGACTTCTTTGTCGCTCGGATCTCTCGTTCCAACTAATCCGTAACGATAGAGACGCACTGAGCGACAAGCGAGAAAATACAAGACAGCCCATGTGCACCGGCAACTCAAGCAGGGCATTCCAACTGCTGCCGCTCTTTTAGGGAGATTAGAGTTCTTTTTTTGAAGGCCTATAAGTAACAAGGGAATAATGTTGACTGTATGCACTGAACACAGAGCTAGAACGTAAAGATAAATGTCAGATCCAAACACGTCACTAAATTAATAAATAAACTTAACCTTAACATCTCATTATCGCGCTGTTTGTCTTGGAGCCGAGCGTGATTGTAGGTATTTGGATGGTATTTGGTCTCGAAATAAATTACCATTATTATGTTATGATTTTTTGCTTACATCATGACCTTGACGTTTTGTTATGAATTTACTGTTTACAAGGTAATCACAATTCTACGTTTTCGTTGTTATCAAATTTTATCACAGTTGATAGCAGTGGCAATGCCAATATCATTTGAAATTCCATGTGTCATTATTGGCTTACAGAGATTTTCGTGATTTTAAAGACCTTTCAAGATAATTATATCACATCAAGGAGGCCCTACAATATAAAGTTTGCCAAGTTTTATTGTTCATTGAAGCACACGAAAATAATTTAAAATTTATAGGATCTAATAGTTTTCTAGTAAAAGTAACTGACATTCAGACAGAGAGTCAGACATGGCGAAGCTATAAGTATTCGTAGTGAGACTGGAACCTTAACAAAACGTTGTACAACTGTTTCTCAGAATAAATTATGCACGTTATTAGCAAGAAATCATTAACAAGTAATTTCCATGAAAATTGGGTCAATCGATTTCTTGAAAATTGTCAAGCTTAACGGTGTAATGCATGCATAATTTATGTGTGGTGTCAAGGACTAACACATGATAGCCGAAAAGTCTCACAAATATATCCAATTGTCGAAGGATTAGGAATATTTTTGGGGACTATATTTATCATGTTTAGACACATGTGCAAACATAAAACATAAACATGTATTTTGATTTCGATTTTTTTTTAATAATCTTGAAATCGCGAGAATGAGCTGTCCTTAATTTTTTTTTGGAAACACGACAGTTCAATGAACATTTTGTTTCAAGTGTAACATTTTTTTAGCAACGGACCCATCTCAAAAGAAGAAGTCAATAGAGGTGAAACAGAAGAAGAAAGATGGCGGTTTCAAGATGGCGCCCGACGGGCGGTTGATCATCACCGATGACGCTTTCGATGGTGATGAAGATGATGAAGGACCCAAGCCGAGCGGTGATGTTGACAGCGACTCTGACGATACTGGTGAGTGAGACATTACAGCATGTGTTCATCGTTAGTTATGACCGGTGGCCTGAAGGTGAAGGTAGTTATTTTATAGCACGGAGAAGGGAAACTACCACACAGCCCACCTGACGGGAAATTCTGAACGCGTTGCTGACCCCGAGGACTAACTTGGATTGCCTTTATGATAGTCATTTCACTGTCTTACACCTACGCATGAACACAATAATGCGGATCAGGCCAATTATAGGATGCAGCGAGATTCAGTCAACATTACCATCTTGTTTTTTTTTTCATTTGTTTTATATGTGTTTGCTCTTGACCCTAGTCGGGACAAAGAGTCAGGAGAAGGTCGATAAAGCGAGCTTAAAGGCTTATTACACCACCCTAACCCTAACGAAAGAGACGCCGCAATACGTAAGATACGTATGGAGATATCTCCATCTCATTCTAAAGTATTGCGGCGTCCCTCTCGTTAGGGACCACACAGGGGTGGGCGTCCCTCTCATTAGGGTAGTGTAATAAGCCTTTACGCAACAGGCACCTATTAATCCTAATGTTTTTAAGGACACTGGGTCCTAAGCTTTCGGAAATACGCACGCCGGCAGGGTGTTCCATATCTTGGCTGTGAGTATTACCCCTGTTTGCCTTATATACACCAGTTGTTCTTTAACACGGAGGCGCCCCCTAGGACTTCGCGTCTGGAGCAGCGGCTTCGTTCATTTTATGGCAGGACCAGCCCTGACTAAAACTACTTGACCTGACGATTTCAGTACCTTACTTGCCATTTAACAGTTCAACATTGGGGGCATTGTCTTGCAGATGACGAAAAAGACAGCAAGTCGAAGCTGCTTAAGCCGGGCACCAAACGGCGTTACGATGACATCCTGAGCATCAAGAGTGGTCGCTCCAACAGGAGCAAGGCTTCCACGGTGGCTGTTGGTTCCAAGTATAAGGCTGGAGGGAAAGGAATCCACAGGTGATGACTCCTTTTATTGGTAATTCTGTATTACACTTGAAGGACGCCGATTTTACACATACCTACTATACTTGTGTGCTAAGGCGGTTAAGGCGTTTCTGCATCTTCCCTGTTAGGCTGTTCAAGACCGAGACAGGAAATGTTAGTATGAGCAGATATTATTCTTGAACCTTTGTTCCAGACCCTTGGATTCAGCAGCATCGGTAGCGTCAGTCGGTACGGACTACAGATCCAAAAAGGCTAAAGGGGACGTCAAGAAGAAAGGAAAACATGACCCCTACGCGTACATACCGCTTTCGAGAAAGAATCTTAATAAGAGGCAAGTTGTTCCTTTATAACATATTGCAACACAGTTATAACCTTATTATAAGATTCTACATTTTATTCAGTAATCGTAATCCGAAATAAGTTTACGGCGGCTTAGCTAGTAAGTTACAAACGTTGGTTCGAATCCAATGGCTTTTTTTTCGGTTCAACATTTAGATCAAAATTATTTTTCTTACAAATCTGTGTCCCCTAACCACCGTCATCATCATCATCATCACCATAATAATAATAATAATAATCATCATCATCATATCAGCCGGAAGACGTCCACTGCTGGACATAGACCTTCCCCAAGGATCTCCACGACGGCCGGTTTTGTGCTACTCGCATCCATCGGCTTCCCGCGATCTTCACCAGATCGTCGGTCCACCTTGTGGAAGGCCTGCCAACACTTCGCTTTCCGTCACACCGTCATCAGCCCTCTTTAAAATACACTGCACCCTTCTTCGGCGACATTAGTCCTATAATACTCAGGTCGTGACATCCAATAGTACCTATATAGTTTGTACTTAACAGTTTTAGTCATGTCTTTTTTTATTTACAGAACAAAAGCTATCACATCAAAACAATTCAAGGGGATCGTGAAGGCCAAGAATAAAGGTGTCAAAGGAAAGGGCAAGAAGAAGTGATAATTAAAAAAATATCTTTAAAACTTCTTGTTATATCAGTACTGAAAATTCGATTTCGAATTACACCTAATTCAGTTAAATGGGTTAATCAACGTTTTGATGTACCTCGTTGCCATGGTTACGTCTCTTATGTTACTCTTTAAAACTATTAATTTAAAGGTTATAAATCTACATTACATGATTTTTTGTGGCAATTATAAGCCCATTCTTTTGTGGGCTTTCTTCTAAGCATGTTGTAGTATATATTATAAACATCTTTCTAAGAAACACTATCACTGTTGTCTCCTATGTTACGGGACAGAATAACGACAACAAAAAGTTGATCGACCCAAATACAGAGCTGATATTAATATTACAATAAACAATATTATTAGCTCAATATTGCTCATCATTGAAAACGGTCCCGTTTCTCGCGTGTACCTCGACGTTTTAACCGTGTTGTGTGTGGTCGTGTGTACACGCAATTAAGTCCGTTTTCCATGATTAACAGTACGTGTGAATGTCTATATTTCATTTGAAATAGATTTTAACGCTTAATTTGGCTCTATACTGGGTTTTAATGTGTTGAAAGTTGTATAAAGTATGAAGAACTGTATTTTTTTGACTGTCCGTGACAACGAAGTTCGAATCTTTGAAAATATACAATTGAAACTTTCTTGTGAAAAGTAATAACTATTATAACAAGCTTGTGACTAGGTAACACTAACATGTGTGATATCTCGAAAAACTTAATGTATATATTCAGTTATATATTCGAATAAAATGGCATAAGTTTAAGATATTTGAGTTTTTCTATTTGTGTTTATCTGTTAAGAAAATCAAAGATAGTAAAATGTTGACAGCGCGTCACACGCGGAGCTATACTATATATTTTGGTATATATTAATAATATTATAGCAAGGCATCTTACGATATATTTTCATATAATTTCCGTACTAGTTGACAACTAGTTCGGAAAATATGTCGTAATATTCCGTGCTATAATGTATATTATAGTTTGGTCTGTGACGCGCTTTACTCGGTGAACCGATGGCCGCTGGGGCCGTAAGGTGCTGGAGCGGGAACTACGTACAGCGTAATATCGGCACTACTCCCAACGAATAGAACAATACCGATCGTGGGGGATCTTTGGGGAAAACCTATGTCCAGCAGTGAACGTATTTCTTTAACAAGTAGTTTGTCATTTGGATACGGAACCCTAAATCATAACCTTCGGTAGGACAAGGGCAAAATCCTACTGTTTGTTATTTTACAGAAGACATTATAGGATTTTTTTGCGTAAAACACTATTCAACAAATAGTGTTCAATGAACAATTGTGCTCTTGTGCTACTGAAGGTGCGAAAGAGGTGGCACCAATTCATTACGCAGTTTGGCTTAGAGCAGTTATACTTGGACGACGCGGTGGGCCAAGTTGGTAGTGACCCTGCCTATGAAGCTAGCGGTCCTGGGTTTGAAACCCGGTAGTACAAGCCTAGAGCTTAGTTTGGGACTAGGTCAATTTGTGGGAGATTGTCCCCTGATTTTTTAGGGTTCCGTACCAAAATGGTAAAAAAGGAACCCTTATGGTGAGATTTCGTTGTCTGTCTGGCTGGCTAGCTGTCTCTCTGTCTGTCTGTCTGGCTGGCTAGCTGTCTCTCTGTCTGTCTGTATGTCGTAGTAGTTTTTCTCAGCAACTACACAAGCTATCAACTTGTTTTATAACTTGCTTGCCCGCATCTGTTTTTAGTAAAAAAATATATGAAATTAATTTCTAAAAAAATTAAAAAAGGGGTCTAGAATGGGGGGGTTGAGAAAGTGATTTGATTATAGCAAATGGAGTGTCATATGAAAGGGCTCAATCTGCACATTTAAAAACCATTTTTTTTATAATTTTCCGTGACTTACATTTTGTACATGAAAAACCAAACCAAAGCAAAAATGTTCAAAAAATGACCGCATGGGCAGGGTCCGATAGCTACGCCACAGACCCGACTGTAGTGTATTTAATACGAGAACGTACAGTCAAGGTCATAAATATGTATACACTTTAGTACCTTGTCTATTTAATGTCATGTTTAAACTGCCATATATGCATGTCACAGCGATTAAAGTGACAAGGTATTAAAGTGTATACATATTTATGACCTTGACTGTACAATACCGACGATAAAGTGTAATGATCTATCTAATAAAGAATTCTTTGTTAGATAGATCACTACACTTCATCGTCGATACGACATGTAAGTCTATAAACAAAAGACATCAACGCGCCATTGAGCTACTTTAAAAAATGCCTGTTTAACAATCGTCAAGTAAAGCATCTGAAGAATAAATTTAGCCCTTACCCTTTCTTACACTTGAAAATAGACAAGGAGAGGGCTATCTTTATTTGACAGATGAATTTACTTGTCGATTGTGAAACAGGCCCTTAGTTAATTATCATACAGTTGAACTTATCAATCACTTACATATTCTTTATCATATGATGATAGAAAATTACGAAGTGAAAATTAATTTCACAAAAAAATCGGCCCTAAAAGATGTCTAAAATTATGTTTCTTAAAATTTACTGCTGCACTCAGAGACGTCAATTAATTTTTAAGTGTCATTAAAAGTTGCTGCTGTCAATTTATTTGCTATAGCAATAGAATAAGACGCAGCAACTTTAATGAAACTTCAAATTAATTGACGTCTCAGAGTGCGGCAGATAGTCTATTTAAAAATAAACATTAAAAACTTTGTTTTTTAGTTGTAAGTATCCCAATCGTTAACGCCGAAATACAGTGTCAACAGTTACAAGAACCATACCCAACGCGCGCGTGATTCATTTCATTCGATATCTTAATCTAAACTTTCACACGTCGACCCACTTGTAAAGGGAAACGGCCATAAAGTAATGGTCGAAATATTAAGCGTTCCGATTTCATGTCGAGTTGGAATTACAAGTACAACATAACGATTGCCAAGTAGCACAAAAGCTGTATAAGAGCTTATACAGCCCTTACAATGCTGAAACTAGAGTTATATTGGCAGTATAAGCTCTTATAGGTACAGCTTGTGTGCTCCTTTAGATATACTAACCAAAGGAATCTAGCTTTTCGCATTCGTTCTTTACCTACCTACTTAATTTTTGGCCCTTTATTATAAACGTATGCGGCTCTGACGCGGATCGTCTTGATCCACCGTCGGACCCAGTCGCAAAAACACAGACTAGCAGTCCGCCGGCCCATCTCGGCCTGTCAGCTCATCGTATTAGGACCCAAACCCAAACCATCAGTTTCTCGTACAGTACCTGGGAAAACGAGCGTCATCGCTCGGCTCGAAACCGAATTTCCATCGATTTCTATAGAAAAAAAAAAAAAAAAAAAGATCCATATCTGGGGCTCAAACCCGCAGTCTTTGCGTAGTAGGCCAACGCTCTACCCATCAGTCTATTCAGACGGCCGCAGCCGCCCCGAAGTTACGAACCATATTGCGCGGGAAATCTTTTTGCGTGAATATACGAATTTTCCCAGATATGGGACCCAGCTAGACCGATTAATCGCCCCCGTAAACCACTAATCTGCAAATTTCATCGAAATTGTTAGAGCCGTTTCGTTCGAGAACGTAAGTACAAATATATATAAAAAAAGTTTCTCGTTTATGCGGTAGCACACCACCGCCGCGGAACTGTAGTAGCGAAACTCTGGCAACGAAATAAAGTTTCAATTTCGTATTAAATATCATGATTCCGCCACAGTTTCGCGGTAACGCGGCGGAGGTGTGCTACCGGCATTAGTATAAGATTTTTGGTTTTGGCCGTCAGGCTGCCGGTCAGCCTTGGGACTGCCGGTTACCGTTAGTCTGTTGCCCTCTACACGTTGCACTGAAGGCTGCTGGCGAGTTGAGAAATACTGCGACGGAGTTCTAATGCAACCGGGCCGTTTCACACTTCGTTCGATCACATCGTATCGTAGACGAATGCAGGTTTTCTCACGATTTCTCTAAGAAACTTACTTAAAAATCAAGATAGTTTATTTAAAGCAGTCTTGAACACACGTGACACAAAGGCTGCCTTTCCATTGCGGCGGAGACGAGCGGAGCGGTGCGAAATTGACCAATCACCTTGTACAGTACCCACACTAACGCACAGCACACAGAAGCTAGAGGAATCTGATTGGTCCTTTTCGCACCGCTCCGCTCGTCTCCGCCTCAATGGAATGGCAGCCTGGCTAGCTTTAAACTTTTTACCTGCAGTCATAGTAACTTCTCTTTGAGTCAAAGGCATGGGGCCAAGCATTCGTCTGGATAAATAAAGGTATAAATGGTGTTTTACTTTACAAGAACGTCCTCGTATTTTTTACCACAAACATGAATAAAATAAACATAAATCGGAATTAATGATGCAACAAATGGCAAGTAATACGTCGGTCTTTCTATGATGACTAATAACTATAGTAAACTATAGTTTGTATGTTTGTTACTTCTTCACGCTAAAACGGTTGGACGGATTTGGATGAAATTCGGAATAGATATAGAAATCCTGAATTACCACATAGGCTACCTTTCATACCGAAAAAATCACGGTTCCCGTGGGATAATCAACGCGGACGATGTCGCGAGCAGAGGGTAGTATTTATAGTAGCCTAAATAATTTTATTTTATTGCTACTAATAAAGGTTAACGTTACGCAAGTTCTGAGTGGGTTGTAATTGCAATTGTAAGATTCAACAGGTATTCTAAATATCCACGGTGATATCTTCCCACGATCGAACAGATTACAGTGTAAATTAATGGTTATAGAACGTAACTTTGAAACTAGAAGCAAAAACTCTTGAGTACATTAAACCTTATTTCATACTTTAGATTAGAATGGGTACGCTCTGCTATTGCGCCAATCTCTTTTTTCATTTCTCAAGTTTCCTTGCAGCAGTTCCCTCACGGAAGCCATTAACCGCATAAATTTGCTCAAGGTGCCAACGAATTAATTAAAACAAGATGAGACAGTCACTGAGGTATTTGCCTTTATTTCAAAATGAGGCGATTTACTATTACGGATAGACTTATTCGATAGTATTTATATTTTTACATGGAAATTTTCATCACAATAACGATTACTAAACCTAGGCCATCAGTATTAAAATCAGTATTAACAATGAGTAATAATGTCATTTCGAAGAAATACAACCTGTCTGCATAATCTATTTTAATTCTTCATTGACACAGCGCCGGCGATCGCCGCGAACGATTAAAAACAATCTTATAAATAATATACAAAATAATACAAATATTAGTTCGCTTCTCCACGAAAAAATGAGATTTAACATTATCGTAACATTATTCCGTTCGGGTAAAATTCGTGATTATTATTTTACACCTTTTTGAGTCCGATTCGACCGTACAGAAAAATAAATATACAATTATGTGACTACACAACCGGTGATTGCTTATGCGTGTGCTCAGCACTTCTCGTCGAGCAGCGGGTCGAGGCCAAAGGGCCCGGCGGGCAGCTTGGACTTGAGCGCGCGCCGCGCCGGCGCGTGCGCCGCGTGCCCGTTCACGCCGAACAGCTCACCCAGCGCCGCCGCGCGCGCGCCCGCGCCCCCGCCCGCGCTGCACGTCACTATCAGCTTCCGCACCTCGGGCTTGTTAGTTTTACTAGCATTGTTCATATGTACAGTTTTAGACAACGACAGAGCGTTCTGATTGTAATAGTAATTGTTCGTGGCACTAGTCTTGCACTGAGACCTAGAGAGCGACGATTTGATGTTGCTCCGGACCGTTGCGAATTTTTTGCCTAACGTGATGGCGCCGCCGGCGTGGGACGCGTTGAAGGTGCAGAGAGCTAGCGGCCGCGGGCAGGCCGCGTACCAGCACACGTCACTCGGCACCAACGTGGGCGGGCAGTCGTCCGAGCGCTCCGGCCGCGCCGGGCCGGGCGCCGGCGCGGGCGCGGGCGCCGGCGCCTCGGGTACCTCGGCGTCGTCGGGCAGCAGGAACGCCTCCGTCGGCAGCGGCAGCGGTGGACTCAGCAGCGACGTGATGCTGGAGGTGTCCGGCAGCGCGTGTGCGTCTCCCAGGCCCACGAGGCTCTCGTAGATGTCGTTGACTTGCTGCTCTTCCGTCAGACCGTTGAACGCGCTCAGGTCAAGCAGCGGAGGGAGGAGCGGCGTATTCGTCGGCGGGACGACCTGGAGCGGCGCCGGGGCCGGCGCCGCCGCGGCTGCTTCCGCCGCTGCTGCCGCCACTGCCGCCGCCGCCGCCGCCGCCGCCGGGCCCCCACTGTCCCGCGCCGCCCGGTGCTCGGCTAGCAGGGTGTCGAAGGGCTTCGCACGGCCCTCTACGGTGCGTCGCAGAGACAACGCGTGCGCTTTACACGTAAGCGACCGCGTGCACGGCTTAGGGTTGTCCACGGTGACCACGCCGCAGTGCTTGTTGGGGTCGTACTCCCTAAGATTGAACTTGGATTTAGTTTTAGCCCGTTGTGTCTTGCTCGTGGGTGTACTAGGGGTGACAGGCTTTAAAGTTTGAGTGTTTAACACATTTGTGTCTAAAACTGATGCCAGCATGGGCGAAGTGTTCTGTGCAAATTGTAAACTAGATAAGTCCGGGTCAGTCATGGTGTAAGCCGTGAGTGTTGTATCTACTGTTGAGAACAGGTCCTGTGTTTGCACCATATCATTGGTCTGGGGAAAATTAAGATCTTGCATCTTCCCTATATCTCTTATTATATTTTTCCAATCTGCTGCATTTGTGATGTCATCAGCACTCTGGATGCCTTCAGAATTCATTATATCTACTATGTCATCTGTGATGTTCTCACCGAGGGGCAGGTCCTCAGTATCCTGTATGCTGACCACCGGCAGTTCCCCTGTCTCTACACATACCTGTACCTCCGCATTAACTGCAGAGGATGTGCCAGGCTCCTCTAAATATTGCAATTCAGGCTGCGGTATCACTATCCTAGAAAGGGGTGGTGTACTGGTATAAAGAGGAGATGTGTCCATGGGGAGTGGCATGATATCTATTGGAGGAGGGGGTGGAGGGAGTTCTTTTTTATGGCGACTCCGACTATGACTTTTGAGCTTAACTGTGGGTGCAGGAGGTGGAGGTGGGAGAATTGGTTCAGAACCCGTGTGGGACTCTAATAAGTGTCTGTAGGCAGCACTGCACTTCACTACCACTCCGCACATATGGCAAATGGCTGCATTAAGATTGTCCATTTGAGGGAAGAGTCCATGGAGGCTCATGCTATCGTAGCGCAAACGGTGCAGGCCAGCTCGACGGTAGCGCGGCGCGGTGCCGGCGAGCGCGCCCGGCTTGTAGGGGTGGTCGCGCCGCGGCACCGGCTTTCCGTCCGCGGCCGCGGGCGCCAGGAATACCGCCGCACCATCATCGTCCCTCCGTGGCGACGAGTGCCCGATCTCGCTGACCCATAGGTCCCAGGGCTTCTCATTACACTTCGCCGGGCTAACCACCTTCGCCACAAACGAGAAGTCGCCGGCCATGGTGACGCGGGGCTCCAGCCGTCTTGCGGGCGCGTCGCCTCACGGCACACCAGCCATTCCTCGGCCGTCGTCTTTAGGTTATTATCCCATTTCTGCTCTCAGGTCGCAGCGCATTCAGCACGCAGCCCAGGTTACATCGTAACGCGGCCGCTTACCTCATTATTTACACTTGCTGAACTAAAACGTGTTATGATTGTTTTAGCTTTTATATTTACAGGGACAGATGATCTATCTCACTGACAGCTGATTATGCAGATTGTAAGTTTTTCTCGACGACGAAACGTTTCCATCTGCAGACGATTATTTATTTCAAGCTTTCCAAGTCCCCATTGATAAAAACTTGCGCTCGTTTCTCTCCATTTATGTGATATAAACTCACTACACGCAAATAAAATGTCCAAAATTTCTGTTTGGTTGTAATTTACTATAGAAAGCATCAACACTTTTTTAAAAGTATTTATGAAGACTGAAACTCTATGGTCGTTCATTCATTGTAGTGACGTGACACTGCAATGCAAAACCGGTTTCTAATCCACGTAGTCAAAAAGTTCAAGCCGCAAACAGAATCAAACTTAAAGACTTGAAAAACGCCCATGGTAAACCGTTTTAAGCGCGTTACACACGGGGCTATAATATATATTTATGGGGGATATTGCATTATCAATATTATCACAATAATACTAATCCCATAATAAAATACTGCGATATCGCCTGTTACATTATCAATATCATCGTAATACAGTATACCTAACTCGAGTAATATCCCCCAATATACCAAAAAATATTTTATAGTGGCGTGTGTGAACTCTGTCAACTAGAATATCGAAAATATATCGTAAAATGCATTGCTATAATATATATTTTGGCATATTACAGGCTTATATAGAGGTACTGCGGGGTCATGTAGCTACAGTCACAGAACTATAACTAAAGCATCGAAGAAGCTATAGAGTACAAAGTAACAAATAGATAACTGTCTTCTCATTTTCATTTCATTTCAAATAGATAACTGTCTTCAAATTTCATTTCAAATAGATAACTGTCTTCTTTACAGTAATAGGAAATTTAATATCCTAAAAAGAGACCACAATATGTCTGAAATAGTAAGCTATAGACGAAAATTGTCACATTTGTCGAAAGGTCCCATTACGTAAACATGGAAATTGACGATAATATAGATATCGATACTTTATTCGATTGCGACGGGGTTTATATTAACCTATGTGTAAATAAGTGTGTAATTAAAAACATTTATTTTTACGTAATAGCCAACGCTTTCAAACCTATTAGGTTTTCTTTATTGCTTTATTTTGAGGCTCGAACATTCCCGTTGTTTGACGTCTTAACATGACAAGTTGTGTAACTTCAAAAACCGCAAAGGGCCCGAAAATATCGCAACTCGTAAGCAAAATATAAATGTCAGTGTCGGTGTCACAAATTAATTTTAAATATTTATGTCCAAAAAATTACTAAATAAATGAATGAATGAAAATTTAATGTAGTCTGACTATGTCGGGCTCGATTTGCTGCCACAGTGTATCGCATAGCCACACTAATGTTACTAAAGATAATGTTTAAATCGGTATTCTTTGGTATACCCGTTGGTCTAACCTTGTTGGACACCGTGGGTTATGTGGCCAGAGTCGAGGGTATCTCCATGCAACCTGTTCTTAATCCTAATGCCAAGGATACCGACTACGTGTTTTTGTCACGGTGGGCGGTCAGAGACTACGAAGTGAAGCGAGGTGAAGTGGTGTCGCTCGTGTCGCCGAAAGACCCTAATCAAAAGATTATCAAGCGGGTAGTAGCGCTTCAAGGGGATGTGGTGAGCACACTGGGATACAAGAGCCAGTATGTGAGGATTCCTGAAGGACATTGCTGGGTGGAGGGTGACCATACGGGTCACACGCTCGACAGCAACACGTTTGGCCCTGTGTCACTAGGACTAGTGAATGCTAGGGCTGTGGCTATTGTGTGGCCCCCAGAACGGTGGCAGCAACTTGAGGTTAAGTTGCCTGAGACTAGAAAACCTATCAGTTATACCCCATATAGTTCTTAGTGTTGTATTAGTACAAATAAAAATCTGTATAGAACATAGGTATAAATGATTTAGGGAGTTTACCATTGTTAACTATATTGTTTCTTTTTAAAATTGGGGGCAGTTGTCATACTTGCTATAGTGTTATAGTCCCAGTCTGGATTTCAAAGTTTTATTTATTACCATGCTAAATTAGTTTATCTCTTCACAAGTAGATCTCTTTGCTAGTCTAGTATTTCTAGTTGAGTACCTACGTCAGATACTGTGACTGGTCCGTTAAGTATTTAGAGTTGTGAATGAGAAGGACAGCTTGTTATTATGGGCAAGCAATCACTTATTTATTTATCTTGTGCCTATATTTTATATAGCCAACAGGCATCAGGCTGCCTGATACCCTATGCTACTATTGATTATTGAGGCTAAGAAAAAAAACAGTAATAAATTAAATGATCAAGGTTTATGAAAAAGAATGATTATGACTGTCATGAAATAACTGTTATGGAATAAAAGAAATGTATAATTTTGTTTATTTTATTAAAAAATAAATGAAGCTCCAGGTGCAATTTTCTCAAATGGCAAAATTGGCCTAAGTCCTCTACTTATTCACTGTCAATGTTACACATACCAATAATAAGCAATGCTGATTGGTTTGCAGTAAATATGATAAGTTCTACAAGTATGGGTATTGGCACCAGAGTTGAGGTCATGCACACAACATCATGTCATGTATTTTCAGAGGAATTTTGTTCACATTCACTTCTTCGTTCATTCGCTACCTTTGTTTCACGTAGCTATGTGTGTAATCATTCACCTCAACTCTCGTGCTGACACCTATATCAATCAATGAATAGTTGCAGAATGAAAAAGTTCATCACATCAATGAGTTGAACCTTTTTGGTCTGCGATTGCACCCTACCCTCAAAGAAAATTTTCAGCACTTCAGTGCAATATCATAACAAACATCATCTCAACATGCATATACTCAATAAAATGTAGCCAATGACATTTAAACTGCCGCGGCTAATTTATCTTATTTT
This sequence comes from Tortrix viridana, assembly GCA_963241965.1. NCBI lineage: Eukaryota > Metazoa > Arthropoda > Insecta > Lepidoptera > Tortricidae > Tortrix > Tortrix viridana. The sequence continues at coordinate 4,892,028 of OY725191.1, read as the reverse complement.
TTTATTTATATTGGGTTCTATGCATGCTCAACATTTTTATTGGCTGGCTGAACATTTTTAAAGGGATTTTATAATAGCCTCGCGGTCCGAGGGGCTTCGCATCTCAAAGGTTTATACATTACTGAAAAACCCCATTCATTTTAAAAAATCCGCCTTTTTGCCGTCTAGAGGGCCTTGCAGACAAAATTTACCTTGCCCACATCAAATTTAGGTCTTGCGCCGTCTCTGTATTTTAGCTACTAGTCAAACCATTATCTTCAAGGACTTTTACAATGTTCTCAAATGAAATCCCTCTTCTTATAATACTATAAGTTCCTTTAACTGAGAGATCCACAACAGTGGAACCAGTTCTGTTCTGGTCTAAACCCTGACTTAATACACCACCATCAAAAACTGCACCCAAATGGTAGTACAAATGTTTAAACTCCTTTATTGACAATGTTGACGGCTCATTACTGAAATTAGCACTTGTTAGTGCTATTGGCATGTCAAATATTTTAGTAACTTTGTTAATAAAACCATGGTCAGGTATTCTGATGCCGATTTTTGTTGTTGAAGGATTAAGATATGGATTATCCAAGAGTTCTGTTTTCTCTAAAACAACTGTCACAGGGCCAGGCAACAATCTGTTGAGTAAATTGTTACTAAGATGTCCCGCCTTTCCCCATTTACGGACATCATCTATGTATGTTACACAGATTGCTACTGGTTTGGCTGAGTCCCTGCCTTTTATGTTGTATAGCTTCTTTATAGCTTCAGGGCAGTTAGCACTACAAGCCAAGCCGTATATTGTGTCTGTGGGTACAGCTATCACCTGACCTTTAGACAAATATTCGGCAGCTCTTTCACAGGATGTTTCATGCACACAGTAGATTATGTCAGCCATTTTGTCTATCTTCATTTTTATAGAAGCACTTCTAGAGGTAAATAAATAACTATTCAATAAGTAAAGTCTTTTCAGTAAACTCATAACAGAAATTATGTTTTCTAATCACGCCAATTATGGGCACACTTGTGGTTGCAGCAGCGGTAGAATGTGGTCATCGGTTCATCAGCAGAGCGGGTCTGAAGTTGCATGAAGTAAGCCTTTCCGTGGCTACACTTAGGGCACACAGCATCAGTTGAATCTACATTCTCCCATGCAGCAGCACCACCCATAATATAATCCAACTCCTGAAATAAAAGAGATTTTGTCAGAGTCACATTTAAACCTTAAATAATTGCCCACTTAATTTTTTTAAACAGTTGTAAGCGTAATCATGTAGTAGTTGGGGAAGAAACTCCTTATATCTTTCAAGCCTCAATTCCTTACGAATAGAGTTGAAAAGTGATAAAAAGAGTTACTTGGTTACCTATACAGAAATCAATGTTATGATAGACAAGTTTTACTTAGGGCCAGAAACAATATTCCAGCCACAGATGTATGATAACTGTCAACTGATAATATAAAGGAATCAATCTCATAAGATTTTAAAGAAACACCCTTCAGTTAAGATTTAAAGAATTGTATACCATGTCAACATTTGTAGGAACAATATGAAACTTTAGACTTTAAATTTTACCCGTTTTAAATATTTAAAGTATTGCAACAGCACTTCACGAACCTTCAGTTTAGGGAATGTGCGAGATGACACCTTCTTCTTGATGCTGTAAACATACGGGCAGGTGTTGCAAGCGTACCTGAGGCCACACTCCGGAGCCTCTTCTACCATAAGAATGTTGGCACACGTAGGACAGAACAACATTATCAGTCTATCAAACTTACACCATACTTTCCAACCACAGCCGCAGCAGGTTTTAATGAACAAATTGAGTTTTTTGTTAGAGGTTAATCCATAATACGACTTTAACCACACAGGCAAAAACACACATGATTCTTCGGTTCGTTACTTGTCTATCACATGTCCACCTATAATAATTTAAAGCTACTTATTGGATTGGAGTTAGAGCACAGATTATAAGGTTATGTCTAGTTGGAGGTTAACAGTTTTGACAACTGTCATGTCACACATATGTCATATGAAAACACAGAATAAGTACTTGCATAGAAACCAGACTATAAGAAACAGCAAAAGGCGTATGTTTGACCTTTTTATATTTATGGCATTCATAACGAGTTAGAAAGAGATGTTCTTATAGGTTTGAATCGGATCTGTCAACGCCGGTGTTGTGGCTGAGTCGACAATCATATCGATATCGATTCAATTTCGTAGTAGTCATTTCTTCTAATGATTTAAGGGCTGATTATTCTAATGGCCAAATAAAAGCATCTGGCAATAAAAGTTATCACTTTCATTTTTTTACAAGCTTTCATTTAATTTGCAATGTTCATAATATAAGGAACGTAATGACTTCCCTGTGCTTGATTGAACTGAAATTTGGAATACGTATGTAAACCTGATGACAATGTAAAATTAAGATAAAAGATAATAATAATAATATTCCAGCCTATATACGTCCCACTGCTGGGCACAGGCCTCCACTCACAATGAGAGGGGTTGGGCTATAGTTCCCACGCGGGCCCAGTGCGGATTGGGAACTTCACACACACCGTCAAATAAAGATAAAGATAAAAAATGATTTATTGCTAAAAACAAGTCAGCATACATAAATACATAAGATTAAGCCAAATGATGACATTTTTGACAGAAGCTTTTTGTCATATGAAAGAAAAGGAAAGAGCTAAAATTTATCTGACAGAAAGTTTTATCTGGAGATTAAAAAAATCGGCCTTAAAACATTATAATTATGCTATACTAAACTTTAGCAGCTTAAAATTCAGGTCAAGGATATTTCAAATGTTCAATAATTTAACAATGTTTTATTTAGAATTTTGGGGATAGCAACCAACCAAAAAAGGGTTGCAGGATCACTCGCGTGACTGTCTGTTCCTTTGCCATAGTTTGCTGTATCTCTTCGGTATTCAATTTTCCCCGTCTACTCGCCGAATCCATTCTGCTATCAAGTTTTCATCTGTTGGAAATCTGAAAATATCGATATATTTTCACATCACTATCAAACTAATAAAGCTACTAAATGAAGAAGTCACCCTGACACAAAATTTTCTCATATCGACTTTTTTTGTAGTCCTGGAGGTTCGTGTAGGGGTCCATTGGCGGGCTCATCGTGGTCCATTCAAATTTGACGTCTTAAAACCTTTTGGCAATGCCAGTTAAAGAAGAAAAGACAGCCTACTTTTTGTTTCACTTCCTTTTATTGAGAATACGTAATCTAAAAAGTAGAGAAAGATAGCTGGTCCAAAATTCATCTTGTAGTGCGGTTTCTATGCAAGTACTTATTCTGTGCTGGCAACTATGCACATGCACATTTTGTCAGTGTCACATTTCTGTTATGTCGGCTGCCGGATGGACGTGTGCCGTATTTTTTCTCTAGGGTGTGTTTATGACGTGATTTAATTGTTATTGGCATATAACTGGACATTACTGTAACTGTGCATGGAGACGTTTAGTTGAGTGTTACAATGTTGCGATATTTAGTAAACAAATTTTGGGACGAAGATGTGTGGTTGCCGCCAAATACTACTTGGGAAGATTTAGCTCCGGGGCCCGACAAGGCTGTCGTTTACAACGATCACAGGCATCTTTTGTATCCTTTACCGCTGGCAGTGGTGCTAATAGTCCTGCGGCACATACTAGAAAAGTAAGTCACCTGGTTATGCATGGATTTAACATACCTATCTGTGAATAACGATTTTCCTTGATGAGCTAGAGTAATCTAGATTTCTAATTACACCTGTCCTGATATCGCCGGTCCGGTAATGATAACTTCGCTTATTCACAATCAAGAGCGTCATCAATTTCTAGGCAAGATAAATCAAATGGGTCAAGCCTTATTTGTTTATATATTATATTTAGTATTATTTGTGAACTTTTGCTTTACTAAATATTTTGAACTAAGCAATTTGATTCTTAATTATTAAATTAAGTGTTTTAAAGTTAATTTTACTATTTTAAAAAGCTGCATATTTTTTAAGAAATTAAGTTGAATATAATGTTGTAAGTATTTTTAAAGGTGCATTTTGTTATAGGTACTGGTTTGCGCCGTTTGGCAAATCATTAGGTATTAAGAACACAAGACCAAAGAAAGCCCCAAACAACCCAAAACTAGAAGCAGCATACCAAACATCACCAAAAATTAAACATAAACAGGTAAGCTTAGATTTATATACTATTAAATGTTGTCTAATGTGTTCACATGTTATGGGAGCAGTGCCGTCTCTGGGGTTTTTATTGGAGTTATGGACTTACATTTTTATGGTTTGCCTCACAGAGCCACCACTTTTTTGCAGGTTGCTTTATACCATAATACTTGCAATTAGGTGATAAGATTTACATCAAATTGCTTTTACATTTGTTCATGCAAGGCACTGGCTGCTATTATGGTTAACAACTGAAGTAAAGAGTTGTGACACAAAAAAAATAGGATCAGGAGTTGTTGTGAACTGTTAAGACCTGCCAAATTACAATCAGTGACAGGGATAGAGCTATGTGATTATATATATATCTGTTCCTTATTGCATGGAACTTGTCACAGTTCATAATACGGCCTCTGTTTATTAAAAGGTACAAGACTTGTATAACAAAGGCTTGTAAGATGTTTAACAAAATTTGTGCCTTCTAATAAGAATTTGTTACAATATTTTTAATTCACAAAGGTGCACCCCACTATCAATGTATCAAGTACTAAACACAACCTTTAAGAGTTAGAAAAGGTGCTTATCCTTTTTACTCCAAGGTATTTTTTTAAATATGTGTTCATAGAACCAACATGTTTGAGTGTAGCATTAACATAGTGCATAGAGGAATGTGAATAGTATAGATAGTGAATTAATAAAGTTTAGTTATTAGATATATCAACTAAAAGTGCATGTGTGTTTTGATGTGCTGGAAGTGTCCAATTCTAGACAATATAAATTTATCAAGAACACCTAAACAGGTTATACCTAGATGGAAACAGGCACATCACAGTTAACTGTTTGTGTGATAAATAAATAATATGTAAAATATTTATATAAACATTAAATGCACATAATTTTATAATTTTTAATGGGAATTCTGCAAAAAAGTAACATTTAAGTTTAAAGGTTAAACTGAATCTTAAATAAAAAATAAAGGGTATATTTTGTCAGTTATATTTAAAAGGGTGACTTACCCACCCGTTTTTATTAATAACAGTGAAATGAGGGTGGATAAGAAAAATATCAGACTGACGTTAGTGATTAAGCAAATTGTTCTCTCGCTGTTTCTTATAATAAATTTTTGGGTTAAAAAGTGTAGTTTTAACACATATGGTTAACTTTTATTACACGAAAATGAAATTCGATTGTTTCCTTAATTGAGCTCGTAACGTCGCTTAACTATGTACAATATTTTTGCAAATTACTAAAAAAGTATATAAATATAAGTAAGTATATATACCTACTCCATTCGTTTGCATAAAATATTCCAAGTCCCAATTAGAAACAACAACAATACAGCAATGCAGGTTTGTACAGTCATAAATATGTGTACACGTTTAGTACATATGTTTTATATTCTTGGATACAATACGTCTATAGAAAACACGAACTTTTTCACTGTGCTAGGGGTTTCCAAACTTTGTCACTCTAGGGTCTCTCACATTTCTTACAAAATTGCCACCCAAGACCCTATAGATACAAATAAATTGAGAATTTTATCTCGGTCGTTTTGGCCGGTCAGTCAGAGGCCTTACACGTCCATACTGGTTCCGCGGACCGTAGTTTGGGGCTTTTACACAAAACTGCGATGCGACGTCGCATCGTAAAAATCTACGAGCTTTCTGCGCAGTTTACTATGCAGTTTTCTGCGTTGCGAATTCGCGTCGCGCCGATTCGCAGTTTTGTGTATAGGGCCTGTACACAAAACTGCGATGCGACGTCGCATCGCAAAAATCTACCAGCTTTCTGCGCACTTTATTATACATTTCATTACATTTGCGTCGCAGGTTTTTGCGATGCGAAGTCGCATCGCAGTTTTGTGTACAGGCCCTTAGGACCCCTGATTTAAGATTCATATATATAGAAATCATATAGGTACACAATTTTAGTCTCAACGAAGACGTCTTTATTCTTTTATTTAACTACATTAAGCTACAGCATAGATATATCTAGCTAGTGTCCAGCGGCGTAGGTACCGGAGGGCTAGGCGGTGCCGTGCACCGGGGCCCTCAAGCTCAGGGGGCCCCTCGAAGTCCGAGGGCCCCCCGAAGGTCCGAGGCTCGAACCCTGGCCAGCAAACATCAACCTCATATTTTTTTTGCACCAGGGCGCTTGGTTACCTAGCTACGCCACTGCTGGTGCCTAGTTTGCTTGATGACTATGTAGATAATAAACTTATGTGAATTAAATCTACTCCACTGCATATGTTATGTTAACCTTTTTTTATACTATTCTAGAAGGTATCTAAGTACCTGTTTTTTCATCTAGATTTGTTTACCTACTGAATAATTTAGCATGCATGTGCAATTGTGTATTTATTGTGTTACCTATTTAGTTCTTAACCATTATTTACCTTTTGGATACACATTTAATAAGTATCAACTGAATTCAGTAAAAGCCAAAAGTACCTAGGTTTTCAGAAAATAAGGTCAATAAATTAAATTTGTTATTGTTAATTTTGTTTTTAATTTTTTATTGGGAGAGAATCGACAAGTCAAGAGAGCATACTTGAGTCGACCGATTGGATGGCGTCCAGTCGGCCGCCTCAAGAAGGAAGGATGCTGTTGAACAGACTTGTGCCAACTTCAAAATGGTGACCACTGGGGTGAAGTGGCGAAGGTTGAGAGTGAAGTGGCGTGCTCTTGTGCCGAAGGCCAAGAGTCAGCTGAGTAGTTAGTTATTGTTAATTGAGGAACGTATCAATTGTCACAAAATGTGTCAGTGACTAGAAATATTATGGGGAGAGTTCTCATTACTTGTAGAGATACAATCAGCACCGATGCATCTTATCGTATCGCAGACGAATCAGAGAAGATTATATGGGTAAGGTTCAAAAAGCTGGGCTAACTCAAGCAATTAAATTTTCGTTAAAACTTTCCGTTGTGCGACGAAAATTAGCCATACAATTGTAAGGATACTTGCGTTGCACAACGGAACTTTTTTCGCCTTCGTCGTTTGTATGGTTAACTACGCTTAATTATTTGCTAATTGGGTCCAACTTTTGAACCTATTTCGTTAACTATAGTCACCAATTAATAATCGATAAAGATTAGCTTGAGACTTAAAATTACTGATGCTATGTTTAGAACTTGACGCGACTCTTGTCAGTGACCAGTGGAACAGGTTTAGAAGTAGGTAGGTAGGAAGTAGGTAGAAGTAGGTAGAGGTAGGTAGGCCTATCTATTATATCACAGTTAAGTATTGTCCTTAACCTTTGCGATCAGGTTTAAGTGTCATATAGGACGTAATACGGACGTAATCAACAATAAACCTTAAGTTCTGCGGGCCTGTTATGGTAGTGTTTATCGATGTGGATAACCGTGGAAAGAAACGGTAACTTTTTCAATACGTTACGAAAATTAACTAGGTATACTGCTATAAGACAATTGGTGGAATCTCAGACAAAACTCCTGTAGCAAGTGCAACCATATTAATAATCTGCTTCGATTATTGAATTTGAGATTGGGCGTATGAGGGCAGTATAATAAATGTATAACTAATTTTCGTAACGTACCTAATGGAAAAGTTAGAGTTTCTTAATTTTAGTCCCTAACACTTATTTTCAAAGAATGCCCAACTATATACGTCAACGCTGCGCGGGCCACAGGAAAACGTCCCGACTGGAAAAATGGCGAGCAGTTCCACTCCGACTCTTTGGGAGTTATTGTTACCTACGCCGCACTAGCACGGAGGCCGTAGGGTTGTCCAAACTTGTTATTTTGGCTACAAGCCGAACGCGACACGGCGCAGCCCTCATTGGCTCAGTCTCCAACATTCCCCGGTCCTTGCTAGCGGCAGTTGTGGCGCACATACCGAGCTGGGCAATGTATCATTGTATGAAGATGATCTAATGGTGTTTGTACATATTCCCTTCTGCTATAGGTACACTACTACAAACTACAATCAATAAGTTGAATAGCTACTACGAAATAAACATGACCTCGCATCTCTTCCGTTAGTGTGCCGCTTAAGTCTAAGCGGTTGCAACAATCAGGGCGATACTTATACTTTACTATTCCTTAGAAGTTTAGAACGTAATGTGACTGCCATTACTAGCTATTGTGCGCCTAACGAGCATGCCAGAAAGCCTTGCGTATGTTGCGTATGCTAAACGAATGGAGTATAGTCGATGTTAGTATAACTGATAACTGTGTGCTTTCTTTTCAGTTCTTTTTGAGCAAGGATGAGGTAAACGTTACACAGTTTTAAAGCACATTACTTTTTTCGTAGCAGCACGAGTGTTGTAGTCTATGTTGAGACCTGTTTACCTACGTATAGCATTATGTCGCATGCTGCATTGGCGTAAAGTAACTCATTATCGATAAACTCATGCTAAAGTGCAAACCAAGCAAAAATACATGTTGTACTGTAAGTTTACGGCCTAATTTTTTCCCTGGAATTATACCTACATAGAGTTCTAACTGCAGCATCCGACCATGTGACACGGCTTACTACTTCGTAAACAGCATCTTACTTGTGACTAACTTTTCAGTTGTATCTCACTTTGTATCCGTAGGGCACGTCTTCCTTACAGATGTTTATCGCACGTTTGATACGTATTACTAGTTGAATGGCATTTTTGCAAATCGTATATGCTATGCATATACATAGTTTTCTGCATCATCGCTTGGCGATCCATGTTTACGATCTTAGCACAGACTCAACAACGTCGGATGAACCAAGTGTTAGCACAGATCGCCGTGTGATTCAAGAGCGTGCATGGGTTAAGTTAGACTGGTTCGGTCGAGCAAGTTCTCCTTCCTGACGATTAGAGATGGGCATTGGTTATATTTACCGAATGATTCGTGGGTAATTCTTCGGTCATTTACCCAAGTAGCTGCCCAACTCCAGTTGCGATCACGGAACGGTCTCGACACTTCCCTTTTTTTACATACTCGTACAAGCTGGTCATTTCTAAACACTGACTGATAACGCTGATCCTATGTATACTCCGGTCGTAAAAGTCACGCAGTAAAGGTTACTCCCAACAAAATATATATTCATAAAACTAAGGACGACGACCTTTAACATTTCTTTATTGTCTTTCCAATAACCCCTAACGGAGAAATCAATGACACTCCTTTAAATAAAACGTTACGACTACAAAAACAAAGACATCAACCTTTATTTGAACGCAGACATTTTGATACAGGAATTAAAGTGTTAGTTGACCTAATTTGGTACGGAGCGGGGCACACTATAGTTAACGAAATATTGGAAGCGTTAAAGGTCAATGATATACTTTAGGATACTATTGTTTGACATTAAGACGGAAATATTTCTCTTTGAGGCTTACGAACTGTATTAAGATGACTACATTTATAAAGATCTTATAAATCTTTAACACATTTGGCGCCCAAATGTGGTCAAAACTACATACATTTGAAGGCTAGGCGGCGGCGAATGTGTGCTTTTGGATTTGATTCTTATTTCCAGGGACATTCTGTAGCTACCTATTTGAGCCAATATTGTCAGCATTATAACAGCTGTATTAAAGAAATAAACTTCATTGATTGAAAAACTGGACTTTGTTCTCGGCTCGCTTACTAATAGGAATGTGGAAAACGTAATTTTGAACTAAGTATTTTGACCCTATACGAGTAAATGCTGATGCTAATATGGAATCGGAAAAACAAAAGAAAATTTGCCCAGTCTTTGAACTGGGAGTCGGTTTTTGAATCTCACAGACACAATAGGCCGTATAGCCCTGACTTAAGCCCTAACGATTTTTCGAATCGGCCCTTTTGGCAACCCTCACTTCAGAGTGGAATAAGTGTTTTCAAAACTGGTTCGAGAGAATGGTAAAGTGTATCAAATATCGTGGTGAATTCTTCTAAAAACAATAAATGACAATTCACTTCCAAATTGTTTATACAAGGTGGGCCAAAAGAAGTCATGAAGAAGATGTTGTTTGACTCTCTTTTTTTGAATTGTTACGCAAAAAAATAGACACGATTATTCCGCGTTCTTGGGGAGTGTATCGCTCCATGGCTTGTTCACTTGTATTTTGCATCTGTCAAGTCCACAAATGTCAAAACAGATTTGACATTGGCGACTTTGCAAAAATGAGAGCATCTTCCAATAGGGTGATTTCTTTTGGCCCACCTTGTAGTTATATCACACAACTTAAAAGGCAACCCTCGTAATAATCAAAATGCAAGGCTAAACTAAACTTCATTTATTTGAGCTGGTTATTTCCAGAAATGCGCCTATTAAATATTAAATATTCATGGACCTATTAAATATTCATCTGCCGCCGTTGTTGGGATTTCTAAATTTCCACGACGCTCTTTTCCGATGGCGAAGGTCGCGTGGCCTCGAGAGTCGAATCTATCCTGACCTTTAGAGACTAGATTGCGCAAACAAACCAATTAACTTTAATTATTCCTCTTTCAAGTTATCAGTACATGTGACCTGTATTCCTTTTTTAGAGAAATCTGGAGGTGTTTTTTCTTATTTTGAATCAAGTTAATTTAGAAGGGTTCTCTTTAGTCGTTTAAACAAGTCCACAGAGACTTTTCTATGAAGTCGTGAATGTTGTTGCATTGCATGGATTATTTTCAGACTCGTTTCTTACAAAGACCTTTTGTAGTTACTGAATGAGTGACATCCATCCTCACAGTAAGACCATAGTGACTCCTGTAACCCTCTGATGCAAAGAACTAAATGTGTAGTTTTTCTCCAAGGTCGTAATATTTGTTCTTTGATTTTGAAAATTAATGTTTTTTTTTATTCTCATGCTCATCATGTACCATTGCTAACTGACTTACTTCATTATTTTGTTATTTGTGTGGTAAAAAAGCACACAAATAACATCTGTCAATCAAAATCTCTAGATATTTACGAACAAAAGGAGTACTTATTCCGCGGAATAAGTATTTTTGTATGGCATGGAGAAGACACAGCCCACAGGCCATTTGATGGTACCTAAGTGGCATCCAGAAGCGATCTCAAAACTTCAATCTCAAACCTAATTTGGCTATCACGATGACATTTATAGTCGGTCTTAAGCATGCCCATAAATACAAGAGCATTATCTCAAGGCGCTCTAATCTGCAGTCTTTAAAGATAACTCGAAAGCCTACTGCCAAACCTAGGAACTTCGACCGTGACCTGTTTGTTGAGCAAACAATTCGACGGAGCAAATCATGGTGTTTGCTTAAAGAAAACTAATGTTTGGTCTTTCGCTGGTTAAAGAATTGTAACGTTGGCTGAGGTCAGATTTCAGTCTACAGAACGTGTATCGGGTATGGGGATCTTCTAACATGTTTTTTACCTTCGTCACAAAAACTAAGGTGTCTATTGTGCCTTTGTCTTCCTTGTCTGTTAGCGCCTAGGGTTTGGGTGAGCAGATCATTGTGTTCTTTATTTGGAAGGTTGTTTTCCCAAGGTCCTATCCTAGCTAAATTTCATGAAAATCCGATTCGATTGGGCCAATCAATCCAGTCGAGTTATCGGCTCTGCATCGAACTCGTGTGGGATTCTCTATATTCCGTCAACAAGTTTTCAAAATTTTAATATTAATATAGTTTTAATAGTTATTATCTTTAAATTAATAATTATCTTTTACAATATTCTTAGTCACATTTTCTCAGGCTTTTGTATGAACTAAAAATCCTTCACAGAGATATACTTATCTTAAACGGCGTTCTGTAGTTGGAAACGCAAATCTGTTCTATTTGAAGACAATAAGCGTTCATTGAGTGGCAATTATCACTTGCACTGAAAACTGGACCTCGGTTGTGACCTAGTTTGGGTGTTACACCGCTTTTGTAACGTTTTTACGGGTGTGGTGTTATTAGATCAGTGCAATGCCATGGTGCCATGATTGTGTTGGTATTGTTCAAATGGCTGACTGGCACTAAACCATCCGTTTATTTGCTATAGTGATAGTGATAGTGAACATTTTAATGTTTTATGGTTCGATTTCGAATCTAATAATATAATAAATGCGGAAGTGTCTCAGTATGTTTGTTTTCTCGTTTCATCCGTCTTTACCGTGTCAATCGATCGATGTGAAATTTAGTACATATTTGGTTTATAGCCCAGAGACGACATCGAACGTGCGAAAATCAATTACTTTCGAAGGGAATAGCGAAAAATAATTTCTGTGTGGACGAAGTCACGGCCAAAACTACAATATAGATTTACAAAATTTCACACCGATTAAAGTAAAGAACTAAGAATATTTGGAAGCCTTAATTGGCACTATTGAGTTCTTTGAATGAACCTTTACAGATATTACATCTGAGTGTCAAATTTGTCCAGCTCAATGAATCGTTTTTTTTTAAGACAACCCGATTCTAGTGGCTGAATGTAAAACCACAGAAATTTATAAATTTGTTTTCCGTTGACCGAGTTTTGCGAACGGGGTGCTGTCACGCGCTGTCATTAAACCTCGGAGCTCTAAATCCAATATTTGTTTAGGGTTCCTTTACGGACGAGGTCATTGTCCGCTTAAAAAACAGACTTATCCTTTTGCGAAGAGTATATTGAGGATTTTTTTACTATACTAGGTATACGACATCGGAACCGACACGACGACGGCACCAGTCCGGCAGCCTGGCAAATCGGCGGCTCCCGATACATATATCTATCAAAACCCTAACTAATTATCTATATCTCAATGTTGAGGTTTCCGTAAGTACTAAATAACACAAATTCAATGTTTATTTTTGGAAGCAGAAATTATATTATAAAACTCCATATGAGAGGCCCATCCTTTCTGTATAAACGCGCTTTGTATTCTGTAAAACAATCCCAGGCGAGAATGTTTCTCAATAATTAAAATCAGGATCTGACGAACACACAACACAACGAATGCTTTATCAATGGCAATCAAAAGGTCTCTGATGAAAATAGTTTGCATCATCAAACCACTGAAGAGTATTAAAGCGCTATGACAAGAAAAACCGCATTGCAGTCGGAGAGAGCTGAAATTTTTGTACAAGGCCTCAACGAAGAACTAAAGTCGATAAAGTTTACATTACACAACGGCTTGCCCGTTAATATCGTACTATGATGATATGAGAATACATAATTAATCTCTGAAAGACAGCTAGCGTACACTTTTAATTGCCTAGTAATTTTCCCGTAGATGACGCCTTGAAAGATCGACTTCTTGACCCAAAAAATCCTCCATTCTGCGATTTTCGTCAAAATCGTTAGAGCCGTTTTTGAAAACGCGATTACAAATAAACAAATATTGCTCGTATAATTGTGTAGGATAACTTACCTGGGTAGTTCAAAATACATTATCAGAGATATATTACGATCACGATGATACGTTCAGAGATGTCATTACTTATTATTTTATAGCACATTGAATATTCCTGGTTGTGTTTTTCCCGTGCTTATGTTTATATTTCTGCGGGAATTCTGGACGTGTCAGTAGAGGAGTGAGACTTTAGTGTCGTGTCAATTATGTCACGAATCATTGATACGTGGATCAATAGCGCTCATTGAAATAGATTGATTGTAATCAGCAGACTGGCGGCACCGTTAGATCGACGAGAGCGTAGAACTGGGGAGTTGTAGTAATTAACTTACAATACGGTACGGTTAAATACGGAAGCGTTGCGTTTCGTTGTTTCGATCTTTCTACCTCTTCAATTAAAGTATAAACTTGGTTATCTTGGTTATCCGCGAAACGTCTTTAACAGTTCATTCGCCCGTATATTATAGTCCCCTGTGTACTCAAAACAATTTTGGTCGCTTGTTATAAAGAAGCGTTTTGATTCTATAAATAAATAATTCTGTTCTATTCCATACGAGCCTAACGAGACGTTAGATAGGTACACTTGAGCCTAGGGCGGCAGATTTTAGAGGCCTTTTAGAAGCCTATGGGAGAAATAAAAAATATTTCAGATGTCTTACAGAAACAAGTTTGTAAAAATAATCTAGGAACTGACAATTGTAGAGAGGTAAGGGCGGCAAAAATTTAACAGCCTTATAGGCACTTGGTAAATGTGTAAATCCGATTAGCATGTAACTTAAATCACACATGATCTTGTTGTTACCAGAGATTGTTACGTTGTTACTATCAGCTTTGGTAGATGTAAATAATGTCATAGCTATTTTAATCAATTTATATTGTGTGGAGGTCTATTGCCTAGACCCTTAACGTAAAAGGCAGTCTATGCCCATCTGTGGTGAATCTGCTCGTATATAGGCTAATATGATCGTAATGAATACGCAGCGGTTTCCATACAGCATGATATAGGTACCTTTATAAGTTTACAGTAATGTACTGATGAATATGAATGAGCTTCATAACAATGCGAAGCACCGCTATGGTTTTTAATGCATTAAAGTAAAATATGTTCATTATGTAGAACTTACTTATTATCTTTGAATTATATGACGTCACGGTTAGCCGAGTTGGCGTTGGTAGTGGCCTGCAAAGCTAGTCGTAGCGGTCCCCAATTCGATTGCCGGCATGAGCACATATATAATAATTATGTATTTCGTTGTCTAGTACCTTAGTACAGTCAACAACTAGGTACCTAATTGATGGGCCACTATAGAACCGCTAGAAATTGCTGTAATTTCGTTCTTTTGAAATCACAAATGCCGCTGTCATCTTGACGAAGTTCTATTCTATCGTGGCTCAGCAAATTTATTTGTTGACCGTACAACTTGAGTTTAGTTTGGAACTGTGTCCATAATATGTCGACACTCCAACCAAATAAAGACGTATTCGCAAAAACCCCAACCGAATAAAGACGTATGTGAAATTTGTACATACGGTTTTATTCGGTTGGGGTTTTTGCGAATACGTCTTTATTCGGTTGGGGTGTCGATGTGTATGGCATGGCCCCCCGCTTGGCTAGCACGCATTTTGTATTTTCTCGCTTGTCGCCAAGTGCGTCTATCGTTATCGAAAGGGGAAGATGAGATCCGAGCGACAAGCCGCGGACCGCTTGTGCTGGCCGTCCTTATATATATTAATTGTTAAGTTTCTGTGAGTCAGATGAAATAGCCGGCTAAAGAGGAACTAGTTTCAGTAAAACTACTAGTAATCGACATATGGGAACTCTTGTTTGACGTTCATACGTCGATAAGATTAACAGATAACAGTCCGCCTATCCGGGCAGTATGATAGCGGTTAATGCTGTTGACTCATACTGCATCCTATTACCGTTAAACAAGGCTTACAATTGTTAAATAATGATACGGATTAGGCATAGATAAAGAATGGCGAGGTTAAGTTGCGTATTGATACGCCGGATCTAGATTTTTTCCCTTTTTTCCGTTTAGGGTTAAAGGAAGACAAATATTAAATGACATGTATTCTTAATTTACATGAATACCTTTGATTTCAAGGATAAAAAGTAATAACCTTAGAATACGGTAAAAATCTATTTTAAGAGTTAAGTACCTACATATTTATAAAAAAAAAAAGAATAAGTGAAATTGACTTCATTAATAATTAAAACTTGTTGAAAGTGTCAGCTCATACTTGGACCTTTTTTAGAGATCTTTATCAACCAAGTAACGTCGATTTCCGGTTAAACCATTTCAGCAGGTTTTTTTCAAAAATATGGGTAAAAAGTTTAAGTAAGTTTTACATTTGTATAATGGGTAAATGAAAAATATGTAATGTTGTCATTATAATTTTTTTGTACATGGTTACTAAAGGCTTCGTCAAGCCGCCAGCGCGGCACGCTCCAGCGCGGCGCGGGAGTCACACTGCAGGAAAACGTCGCGTCCGCACGCGACGTGTTCTCTCGCAATCTCGATCCTAGTTAACACATTTTTGAAGTTTTTATGGCGATCGGGCCAAGCGCGGCGTGACTATGTGTGGCGGCCTGCATACAGCTCCTTGTTAATTTCCACGCTAAGAACGCGCCACGCTACTGTCGCGCCGCGCCTACGGAACCCTAAAAATCGTTTCATGTAAAAGTCTAGTCACAAAAATAATCGAAATAAACGTAAATTGTGTCTATAAACAGGGGTGATTGATTAGGTACTTCTAACAGGTGACCCGCTGGCTCGTTGGCCTCGTCTACCTTAAAAAAAACTTGGTACATGTTTTTTACCGACTTCAAAAAGAGGAGTTTATCAATTCGACAGAATTTTATTTTCTTTCGTACGATTTTGCTCTTGACTTGCATAGGTACACTTGTAGTGCAAAATGCAATAGCTTTATTTGTGCTTCTTGATGTTTTCGCACTTACACCGAGTATTTGCACAACGACTTACTTTCATTTGTATTTTTAGTACGAAACGTACCTAATAATTAAAATGATTACCAGAATAGTAATAAACTTTACCACGCTTTTAACATACATATAGATACATATAACTAAGTATACAAATAACAGTTTTTTTTATGGATGACGTTATCTTACAAGACATACCTAATAGATAAAGCAATTGACAGACCGACAGACGTATTGTTTAACTACCATATCATAAAATTCTTAACATATTGACAAGCTCATTTTTTGCGACATGTTTAGGCAGAATCTATTGTAAATATCCAATGCGAATCAATTCATTCAGACATTATCATACATTGTGTTAGTATGTAGGTAGTGTACAAAGAGAACTTTAGTAAATTTCAAATTAAAATTGTCAATAATGTCGAGCAGTTAAATTATTCTCTTTACTTTAATAGTTCTCCTATCAATTCGTTCATTAATTACTAACCCGCGAGCTCAAGTTGTCCCGTCAGAGCGTAATAACCTTTTTAACGCATACGACGGATATATTGGCACCACTGGTTCAACGCCAACTTTATATACTTTCCGGATACTTTCCGTCATGGTTCACAGCGCTAAATAGACCTGAGTGTCTATAAGTTAAGGTTCACATCACATTAGCTCTAGATTTTAGCTGTCATTGGCGTGTGTGTGAGTGTCTTTTGTATTTAACATAGCGTTGAAAAGGTTAAAATTAATAACATTTTAGTGCGAGCATTTTGACTTGATTGTGGTCAGAGGCATTTAGAGGGTTCGTCGAGGAAGCAGCACGCATCAGCACGGCCAAACGGCGCACAGTGCAATTTAAAAGCTCACCAGTTAAAGATTTAAAGATTCGAAGAATTAAGAGGCAAATTGTTTATCTGCTCTTTCCTAATACCCAGAACTTGGATAGATTGTTTCCTTTGGATTAAAATTTGAGATATGACAAATACAAAAGTGAATCTGTCCGAGATCTGAATATAGGAAACGAGCACGGAAAAATAACACGCTTCATTCTTATGTATATACATCTATTTATATGCGTGATTAACTTTAAGTATCGTTATCTAATACCCATGATACTGGGAATTCTAATCAAATGCATCCGCAAAGTAACTTCGCGTGTCCTAGCGACATGCGACATTCTGATGGCATATAAGTAGTACTTTTTTACCCAGCAAAGGCGACCAAGCCCTTTTAGCCCGACTTAATCTAGGCTAGCATTTATTAGAGATCTTGGCTTCGGCTGAGGTTACGCTCTCCTTTGCTGCGTAACAGAAAAAGGAGTTCCACAGATCGGACGCGACAACCGCGGCTGCCGAGCTTTGTGCGCTAAGTATTATATCGGACAGTAGAGGTACATATATCTAATGTTTGATGTCCAACGGGCGTTTATAAATGCAGATAGAGTACGGCAGCCGCGGTTGCCGCTCAGTGTGACGCTTGCAAGTCTTGCAACTCCCTAGGTCAGGAACTTCTCTTCAGTGTATAATAAATATCTTCCCAGATATGTGCGCTCGCGAAACAGCTAGATCTCACCGAGCGGCAGGTGGAGCGCTGGTGGCGCTTACGTCGCAGCCAGGACAAACCTTCCACCCTCGTCAAGTTCTGCGAGAACGCCTGGAGGTGTACCTTCTATCTCTACAACTTCTCCTTCGGCATGTTCATATTGTGGGACAAGGAGTGGCTGTGGGAGATTGACCATTGCTACATCGGGTATCCGCATCAGGTGAGTTTTTTTTTTACTTTTGACTGATGGTAAGCGATTTGAGGAGTCCAATTAAGGTGTGTTTTCAAAAAGAACGTCTGTCGCTTTTGTTATACCTGCCAAAGAGATCCGAAATTGGGAGTGGTAGGGAAATTAGTCATGGCAATATTGGCAATTGTCAGATATGATTTTCGATTGCCTTCTATCTATACAAGCTCACACATTATTTTTGTATTTGTACGCAAGACTGAACCAATTTCAGTCAATTTCAATACGAATATTGTACTCCAAGAAATAATTCTTTCAAAATGCCCAATCATCAGTGCAATTGTGTTTTGAATACGTTTTGAGTTGCTTATCGGTTTGTATATAGCTAGCAAAGTTGTTCGACAGAAATGTATCAATAGTAGATTATTACCAGAGATGGGCATTATTCGAATAAATATTTATTCGAATAATTATTCGAATAAAAAATAATTCGTAATATTTTTATTCGCGAATAATTTATTCGTCGAATAATTTATTTGCGAATGATTTATTCGCGAATAAATTATCCGCGAATGAATCATTCGACTACTTTTCGAATAACGAATAACTTATTTGTTATTATATTCGGATAAATTTACGAAAAATATTTGACGTTTTTTGGTTATTCCATTCAAATAACTAACACGAATTAGAAATATTTGTAGACCAAACAAATAATCCATCCATGCCATTGTTCGCCATTGTACATGTTAATCCTAAGTTCATGTACGTACATATTTGTTAATTGTTTTGTGCAATAAAGAGTACACACACATAACATAAATAATACATACATACATACATAAATAATAGAAGAATGTCTTATGTAAGGCGAAAATTTGCTTAGTCCGTTCTGTTAGAATGTACAAACAACATCTTTCAGTTTAGTTATCAATTTTCGAGAAAAATGGAGCAGGTATTCCAGTACATAATAATTATTCGTGGCAATTCATTCGACGAATAAATTATTCGCGAATAAAATTATTCGCAAATAAATAATTTGACGAATAATTTATTCGAATAAGAATAATCATTCGAGAATTTCATTCGTTATTCGCGAATAATTTGGTTATTCTTATTCGTTATTCGTCATTCGAATAAATTTTGCCCATCTCTGATTATTACCCCCTTACTAATAAACGTTGAGTAACGGCTGAGTAGTTATACAATGCTTTGTCCTTATCTGTCATTGTGACATTTGAATTCGACAGATAAGGACAAAGCATTGTATAACTACTCAGCCGTTACTCAACGTTTATTAGTAAGGGGGTTAGTAACAAGGGAAGTCCGGTGGTCGAAGATAATCTGTAAACCATTTACTCACCGCATGATACCTTCTGTTTTGTGTTGTCTTTGCTTTTGACCTTGTCTGTTGTTATTTAGGATGTTAAATATATCGTCGCCGTAAAAAATCTATTTATTCGGGTTTTTATTATGTGAAACTTTAGTTAAATTGTAATTATCCTCATTTGTGATTATTATAGGTATGTGTGTGTAGTCGCCACGTCGAGACGAGCATATGGGCACAAGGTGCTCAAAAGCATCTGATCTAGGTGTTCAGAAATATATTGTTCTAACGCCTTCAACAATGTAATCTAGTTCAGATATGTTTAGCACCTTATGGCTTATGTTTCCATCCATATATTTGAAGACGACTGTACGTGGCGAGAATTATTTTGGGCTCATTCGAAGAATTTGTTACCTGCCAAACAAAATGAAAGTTCTAACTGGATATATACTTTCAATTTCAGAAAGTATTATCGTCGGTTGAGTTTTTTTTTTCAAAATTAACTTTAATGTCTTATAGCATTAAATTCGTTATTCAAACGAATTATTTTGTTACATATTAGATTTATTTTGAAATGAAGGATTTGTTGTTAGGTTTAACGATAAAATATGTACAAAAGCTTTGTTCAATTCTAACGTATAATTAACATTCTTAATGACTCACCAAGATCAATGCCTACGATGTAAACATTTTATCTACAACGTGGGCGCCATGAAATACTATTCGAGTTTTTGAAAGGTATCCAAATACTTGTGATAAGATAAGATTGTATGAACGTCCGACAATTACATCAAGAAATTATAACTCTGTTGAATCACGCGAGGCTACTTTTATCTGGATTAACATATTGCCCAGTTGAAAACGATTTTGATTACGAATTGATTTATTTATTTAATTATTAGATAGGTACAATATCATAATGCAGGGAATAACACGTTATGGGTGATTCCACGAGCGTTTCAACCGCCGTCAGTCCCTTGATCGCATTAAAGTCGATATTTCTGTAGCTTTGGATGCCATTTTCGGTTATTATGTAGAAGTCAAGGCACTCTATAAAATAACCTAAAATGGTACCTATCCAAAGCTACAGAAATTTCGACTTTAATGCGATCAAGGGACTGACGGCGGTTGAAACGCTGGTGGAATGACCCTTATCACCATTCTCGAGATATAAGTGAAAAACCGAAAAATAGGTATTCTATGCCCCCCCTCTCCGACTCACCTTTTAGAAGTCAGGACTTAGTATGTTCATTCATAAGCATCCTGAACAAATTTCTGAAGGAATTGCTTTGGTCCGTGCTCGCGCACTTTATACGCCGATTTAGGCTGTTGACTGAATTAATAGTAACAAACAAATGACGCACTTGTTCATGTTTTGTCCAAAAGACCATAAAATCTATTAAAAAAGTCTCAAGTGTGGAAATTGAACCGTTGGATGACTTTGACTGTTACAATGACAACTTCTCTGGACTTCTTTGCATAAGATGTTACTTTTCATAATTTTCTATTTAAACCATTTACATTTTCACTTAAAATGTGATTATATAAATTTGAAAAATAATAAATTTTATTTCTGTCCCCCATATACAATATGATTTTCTTTTCTAACGTACCTTTAGCAGGGCTACACCACTCGTGCATCCCTGTCCCTATATTTGCCTAATGAACTTCTGACGAATGTATGGTCAGCTATCTAATAAACGCATAAACATTTACGCTACTGAGTGGCAATCAAACGTCAGCCGAGCAAACGCGACGCGTAAGGTGCTTGATCTACCGGAATCAGAGCGTGAAGATCGTACGGATTTATTTATTATTGATGCTTATGGACTTGCGTTCACTAAGTCTATCCATTCTGATTCCTATCAGACGTTTCAATGAGGTGTGCCGAGACCGTATAATTATATTCCTAGGCAACCCCTAAAAGTGGTAGGATAAGTGGGACATTTCAACATAGAAAACATCTAGAAATACTGGGATTCTGGAAGCACCTAAAGCATATTTGGCTATGGTTTGCCTTTGTACGTCCATATTTCAATTGATTATGTTAATCCGATCGGCTGTACCCATTCCAGGGTCTGACGCGCGACGTGTGGTGGTACTACATGGTGTCGTGCGCGTTCTACTGGTCGCTGACGATGTCGCAGTTCTGGGACGTGCGCCGCAAGGACTTCTGGCAGATGTTCGTGCACCACTTCGCCACCATCGCTCTGCTCTCCTTCAGCTGGGTATGCAACCTGCACCGGATCGGCACCCTCGTGCTCTTGTCACATGACTGCGCGGATATATTCCTAGAGGTAAGAGCTGCTAAAATTTTCTCCTTGATTGTAAATGCTGTCCAGTATCTAGCTGCGCCCTAGCCAGGGAAATTCGTTTCCTAATAAGAACCTATCCAATTTATTTCAGCCAATTAATAACGACCAGAAAGACTTGTGTGTTTTTAACACATGGTCTGCTCCAATACCTATTAACTCAATTACAACAAAAAATCCAATGCAATTATTCCAACATTCATTAACACAGCCTATACAC
Organism: Tortrix viridana; assembly: GCA_963241965.1. NCBI lineage: Eukaryota > Metazoa > Arthropoda > Insecta > Lepidoptera > Tortricidae > Tortrix > Tortrix viridana. The sequence continues at coordinate 4,870,087 of OY725191.1, read as the reverse complement.
AAAATAACAAATCAAAGTGATTCCTATCCAGAAAATGCAGGTCACCTGTCCTATTTTACGTGCCTGATAAAAGCTTCCACGACCCCGTCAGAAAAGATCCCTTGAGTATCATTACAATCTCCTAGCACTATAGCAAGTACCCACGCACGATGTCTGTTTGCAGCAAGCGACCATAGCGACGCGCCTGGCGCGCCGACGACACGTAGTGAGTGCCCCACCCGTGTGCTATGTCACTTACCCTCATACACAACTGATTTTGTGTAAACGGAACTGGTAAGGCTAAAACTTGAATAGGGGTCATTTGCAGTACTGGAATCTTTCAATAATCCCTTTTCTTCCCTAGATCCGATGACGAGATGCTGCATGGTAATGAAATTACTACGGGTTAATCTGCAATAGCCGATCTAGTCTTTAGTCTCCATTGAGTTCGTTGCCTATTGCCGTAAATGGAGCCACCAATAGATAAGATACAATACTGTATCGACCTGTCAGTAATTTACTGTGCAAAGATATTCAGTGAGCATTATCTCTTGAGATCTCGACCAATGCAAACGAATTAACATTAGTGAAAATGTTTTTGAAAAGGTGTATCACTCTAGCGGAGATGAGCGAAGTGGAACAGAAAACGACTGGAATCAGATTGTAGGGCTACAATAGAGATGCGGCCTGGGTAGAAAAAAGTAATTCTATTTAGTCCTTCAGTTAGATTATCAAAAAATATTGACCACGTATTTTTTGCTTTATCAATTCAATCAAAATTGACAAAGATAACGTGGTAAAAAGTGTGCCACGGCGTGACGTCGCGCGCAACTTCAACGCACTATATCTTCGTAATTTTTTGTTTAATTGACAAAAGCGAAAATACGTGTTCAATGTTTTTTGATAATGTAAATGACGGACTAAATAGAATTTTTCAGGACACTAGCCTATTAACGTCGCTCGTTCAACAATCTGATTGGTCATTTTCTGCTCGTCTCTCTTATACTACCTACATGTCTTCGGGAGACTGCAGACTGTAAAAAGTTTTTAATAATGTTGTAATAATAACAGATCAAAGCCCGTTTACACAAAATCAGCTGTGAGTTATCGTTCATCCACCCAATAATTTCTACACCTAACATTTGGTGGTTTCCTTTGAGAACTTTCACACGGGTTTGTTATGCAGTTTTGAGAAGGTTCTGCTAATGAGTGCTTCTTAACATTAATATGAGAGGGAAAACCGAAGATTTTTTTGCATGGCAAAACTTGGATGCAGCTGTGAAATAATCTGCGTTACATAAGAATGACTATTGAAATGAAATGTAGTTACTGGGAGCCCGTGTCTCTGTAATAATATTGAAACAGAGATATTGTTATCTCGCTCCAACGAAAAGCACCTTTTCTTGATTGTATTTCGGTGATGTCTCACCGAAAGTGAAGCCGTCATATTCTTAATCTATTCTATGTTCGAGAAAGATGAGCATACCAGGCCAGAGTGAACATCATTCATCAAACACAAAGTTGCTAGGTGTTATTGAAACACTAGTAGACTCCTTAAGGAAGTTAGACTGTTTACAATGACAGACACAATGATCACTGAACCACTATGGCTCTAGCTTTAGCATCGAAACTTGTATATCAGGTGTAATTTCTACCACTGAGTGACCAGAATAACTTAAATTTAGCTTTAAGAGTTTGAGAGCTTGCTACTAACGTTTTTATAAGATTTTACTTGGTGCAAGAGTGAACTTAGGGCAGGCTTTACGGCTATCAAAACTTGTGATTTCTTGCTTGTCGTTCAGTGCGTCTCTCGTTATGTACCTACTGGGCAGAAAGGGATTACCGAGCGCCAAACAAGTTGTGGACAAGATGTGCTAGCCGCCCTGCTTGGATCTAGGTGCGGACGAGTGTGCATGTGCTATACTCACATAATATTTATATATACAGGTGTCCCCTAAGTAGCAGGACAAACGAAAAATTTAAATAGACCCCCGGGCTACCAAAAACGCTCAGCGATTTTTACTAGTTTCGGAGATATTGATCATTTAAATCTGAATTTTTGTAATTTTCCGTCACGAAAAATCCTTGATTTTCATGTTTTATTTCAGAAGTTTATCAATGGTATCTTACATTATTAGAATCATTACGAATCGGCGAAGTTCTTAAAATCATTTGCCAGATTTTTTTAAATCGACTTTTTAAGTAATAACCTAAAGTTGTTTTTTCAATACTAACTGAAAAACAAACACTGGGAATACCTAGTGGGAATACCTGGTGTTTTTGGTAGCCCTGGGGTTGATCTATTTAAATTTTTCGTTTGTCGTGCTACTTACGGGACACCCTGTATATTGTGGCATAGGTTTATAAATGCCTTGAACATGGGCTTACGAGGATTTCGGTACCGGGCTTAAGTATGACATTAAGGTTCAGAGTTTATTTTAACCTTTTGGCGAGACCCAGCTATCGATTATAGACCAACACGTTCATGCGCGACCGACCTGCGGGGTGATGTTGGCGGGGACGAGGCTGATCCTGTTCGACGGATTTACATTGAGTCAGTCACTAGCGTCAGTGCTGATACTGTTTATATAGAGTCAGTGGGGGGAAAATGTTTTTCGAGGAAAACAACTTACATCTCGCATCTTTAGAATTAAAGTGACCTAATACAAAATTTCAAGTTTTCTACTTCGAGTCATAAAATCATTATTACAGAGAACTAATTCAAAATCTAACAATTTTGGAATAAGGTCACTTTCATTCTAAAGGTGCGATGTATTGATGCAAGGGTTGACGAACATTTTAGAGGAAGAGATAATGCGGCGTCACCTTGCCACTGAGCGTCAGTTCGCTGGCGCGGATGGCGGGAGAATCGGACTGGCGTAAAAATATCGCGCGAGAATATTCAATCCTATACATTTTCTTTGATTCCGAAAATCGTGAAGGTACCGTAATGCACCTTGGCTAAGCCGCCGGGTCAGCACTGACTTGTGCCAGTGACTGGCTCGGAGTAAATCCGCCTAGGGGAAGAGATGCCGAGCGTCACCAGTCGCCCCGCCTCCCTCAACCACCGCCTCGCCGGGTCACTCCTGATCTTGCTGGTCTATACATGCCGTACGTTACTGTAACGTGAGTGGACTTCTTTCAGGCGGCAAAGGCGACTAAATACGCGGGATATCAGAAGTTATGTGACTGTGTATTTGCGCTGTTCACTGTACTGTGGATAGTCACGCGTTTGGGTGTATATCCCTTCTACATTATTTGGAGGTAAGTTAGTAATTGTAATTTTAAAAAAAAACCTCACTAATAGGGAATATGCATGATTTTTGTTGCTTTAATAAAAAAAAATTCATGTACTTAACAAACAGTAGCGAAAATATATTTTTCGAATAATTATAATACTGTTTCTATCTCTTTCTAGCGAATCAGAATTTAACATGGAGTTTATATGGCCGTAGTGGACGCTGACGTCACATTCCATGTCGGATCTCTCTGTCTAATTAGTAGTTTAAAATGCTTGTATCATCCGTATTTTTTGGCCGATTTTAATTTCAATTTAAGTTTCTGTCATCTCTTTTACGGTATTTTCATATTTTGTTAAGAAATGCGATGAAAAAAATTAGTGTTTGAGGGGAGACAGTGTCAACAGATCACTGCAGCCCAACATTGACTGTTAATTGGTAAAATGTATGTTTCAGCACGTCGATTCGCGCGCCCATGCTGCTGCCCATGTTCCCGGCGTACTACATATTTAACTCGCTGCTGTGCCTGCTGCTGGCGCTGCACATGGTCTGGACGTGGCTCATCCTGCAGGTCGCGTACAAGTCCATTAACGCTGGTCAGGTGAGTCAAACTTCAACGGTAGGGAACCATCCATAGACGCAGAGTGAAATCAAATCGAAATTCAAAATTCACTTCGTTTTCGGAACTGGCATCCCCGAAAATCAAGAAAAAGAGTCCCACGATTACTTTTTTGATTGCATCCGCCATCTTGAAATCTAAAATCTGCCTCATTTTCGAAATCGGCATCCCTAACACGTAGGTAATGAGTGCCGTGACTGAGTAACTGACATGATAAAAATACAGAAATCGTGTCCGTTTGTGGCGCGATTTAGGAAGAAAAAAAAACAGTGCAGGAATTGGATTTTGTATGAAACTTTATGCTCTAGAGCAGAAAGGTACAGCTTTGTTCAATTATAATGAAGTTATAACGTAGTTGTAAGAACATGTTTTTATTGAGTTTCAGATGGAAGGCGACATCAGGAGCTCTAGCTCGGAGGTGAGCGACAGCTCGCACTACTCCAACCACAGCTCGCCCAATCGGGTCCATAACAAAAAGTAAGTGTTCCACATGTAATCCATCAGTCTGCCTCACGCACGACCAACATGACCACACAAATTGCATGGTAAAGATTACCATTGTGATACCATAGCAATATGTCAGCCGCCAGTTGAGCTAGCTCGGAGTAGTAGCCCAAAATAAATCGGGTGACCGCCTAATCGGGTGACTGACGTTATATTTTGTTATATAACATTTTGTAACATGATAATAAATAAAATAAAATAAAAACAAAATGTAATATGAGAAGGAAAATATACCGAACCATTAAGACATATTTTCCTTGTGTTTTTATTTTCTTTCATTATCATCTTACAAAATATTACATAACAAAATATAACGTCAGTGTGGAGGCACCATTAAAATCAAAGTGTTGATTTATCGCCATTGAAATATAATAAGTATGGAAGGGTAACCTCAAACAAAAACCGCTCCAAAACAAAAATCCGCTCCAAAATACCCACTTTTCGAAATGAAAAGATCTTATGTATCGAGTGGTTTCGATAATGAACCAAATATTAATTGAGTTAAGGTTTGAAGTAATTTATGTCAGATATTGATATAACGTTTGAGTAGACAGTAATTTCAGTAAGGTTGTATACCGTTTGAAAGACAAAAATCTGCATTGGTTACAAGCTCTCTGACACAAGAATTTTATTTGTCAATTTTTTTTTTCATACAGTTTACTTGAACGCGGCCAAGTATTTCAACATTTGACGTGGATGGTTTAATACAAAAATAACACAGTAATTGAATAATGAATTACATTAATACTTTTTAATAGTAGTGTTTTGACAAACTTACTGATTATTCCCCTTTAATCATTTAACATTCTTATCTTACACTATTATAAAGTTGGAAAAGAGTATATCTTTACAGTCAGCATTAAATCATAAATCATACGTATACGCGATTAAACGCGGTTGTTTTGTTGGAGCGGAAAGGTTCTAGAGTGGCGACCGCGAACCGGGAGACAAAGTGTTGGGAGGCCTTCCACAAGGTGAACCGACGATCTGATAAAGGTCGCGGGAAACCGCTGGATGACAGCAGCAGAGGAGCGATCGTTGTGGAAAACCTTGGGGAAGGCCTTTGTCCAGCAGTGGACGTCTTGCGGCTGATGATGATGATGATGATGATGATGATGAATTATGTTTTTGCGAGAATAAGATTATACCTAAGCATGCATATGCATATCGATCATAAGTTAAGCAGGCTCAGGTACAGGTACCGGTACAGGTTTATCACACATCTTAATAGATGTGTGATAAACCACTCGACGTCTGATATTTTAATATTATTGTAAATAAATGTTGACAATATAGTGTATGTACAATTTGGGATTGCTGTGAGTTTTAAAAAATGTCTTCCAGTTTTTGAGATGACATAATCCGATTCATCAAAATGGATGCTGCAAATCCTGCAATGTTTTCGCTACTCAATTCGCGACGAACTGCATCCACCCAAGCCAGACGGCGTTCTTATTTTTTTTGGAAAACTTAAAATGATCATATTACCTATTTGTTTTATTATGTAAACTAACGATAGTAAAGATGACATGAAATTTAATTTCCTATTCATTCGAAGTAGTTGCTTGTAATTCACATTTTTCAACGATATATTGCATAACATCGGCCATGACATTTAAAAAAAAAAAGTATGGGAATATTTAAATTTCAATAACTTACTAATGAAAATAAATATTGCTTTGTTTTGCATCTGTGTGGGTCATGCACGAATTCACAATGCAACTTGGCATTCTTGCAGCATTATTTAAATCCGGTAATTATTAAAACCGAATTATTTTTGTTGTAATTATAAACAACTACGTCAGAAAGTCGACTGATAGACGCTTGGGCACTAAGTATTAGCTCCACCCCGCCGGCACTAAGTCAGTGGGGCCGATTTTCAGCGTCAGTTAGACTTCCATACTTATTATATTTACCGATGTTTATCGCAGAGTCCCGTTTTTACAAGCTTTTATTTAACTTCACATTTGTATGTTTGTATGTGTGCATGTTTAATTCAAATATTGCCAGCAATTGAGCTGAAATTTGAAACCTACGTAATATCGGTGACAGTGATATATTATAGTGTCCAAGAGCTGAACTGATGATGGAGTCGGAGGGCAGCAACGGGATCTCCGCTGTACTTAGGGCGCCGGTCGGCCCTTAGTGGCGTCCCGGTGAAATATATGGCTTAAAGTAGACCCACCGAGTTCGGACTCATTAGCAATAAAACCTGGTCCCAAAAATAAAATGTTTGATAAAACTACTTCTATAAACAAAAAGATAAAAGATATTTATTCAGTAAGTAGGCTGCACGGGCACTTTTACACGTCAAAATCTACCAGCGCTTCCCAAGAGGAGACCACTGCTGAGAAGAAGCGCCGCAAGAAACTCAACAATTAGTTATTTTTCAAACTTAGATAACTTTTGACAATGATACTACTTATTCTAGTGTTATATAAAACTGTAAAAATAATATAAAATATCTGAGTAGTTCTGCAGGAAAACACGTCAGAATTATTACGAGAGAAAAAAAATATATAACAGAATTTTGAACTCATTCACGGTCCACTGAAAAAGTTGTTTTCAGCAAATGAGATGTCACTATGACAGGTCAAAATTTCCTACGAAAATCCCGGGTTGTGGTCCTTATTTACCGCCCTGATTTAAATATTAATTTTGTTTGTTACAGAGAAACGTAGGGCTCGTTACGGCGCTACATCGCGTCTTCGTGACTCTCGTCGGTTGTGCGCTCCGCGATCCGGTGCCGTGTGGTCACTGTCACTTACCAAATATTTACTGCCAGTACATAAATACCTGTCACAGAGTCCGTCTCGCTTGCACTCGCACACGATAGGGGTGTAAGAGTGAGGCGACTATATGGTGCGTAGCTCCCGTGTTAACTGCGATGTACTTATATTGCATTTTTTATTTAATTTTGACAATCAATTCCAGTGTATATATATTTCTAAATCGTTTTTTTAGATTCTTGATGATGATTTCTTTAGAATAAACTGCCACGTTCATAATTAGTTGTTGAGAAGCATAATATTGTTAAGTCATAATGTATTGTCTAGCCTTTGTAAGGTCCGTCGGCCATAATTTAAGACATACCTAAGTAATTTTTAACTTTAAATACAAGGAATTGAAATTGAAATTTCAACTGAATAAACTTAACCGGGGCCTTGCGAGGATAGAATTATGTAGTATCATAAAGTCTATTTGAGCGGTGGCTAAACATAATTTTTAAGGGAAAAGTCATTGAGAAAATATATTTTTTTATATTTTGTATTAGTTTCACGCAATTTTTAATAACAGTCATCGGTTTTTTCGAGACGAATGACAACATTAATATACTGTCATATGCGAGAGTGAATGAGCTAGCGATAGACAGACCGATGACATTTATTGAAATAGATATATTGTACTTTATTTTTAAGCACAGTTTATACAGTCCATCAGATTTTTTTAGAAATTTTACTAGTTTTTAGCGGTAACTTGTAACCACTGGTATTCGGCCGTATCTCTGTCTCTTACGAGGTAGATATCAATTAAAAGTCTATAACATTCTGCCAGGATATTTGCGTGATCGCCGATATCGATAGATCAAAAATAAAGTATTCATACAGCAAACAGTTACACTGCTTAACTTTCAGGTTGTACAAAAGTTAACAATACAAAAGACTAGAGTAGTAAGCTTAAATATTGCGTAACTTTGGTTTTCCATCGGTCATGAACAGGTGTAAAGCTCTTGTTAGTTGCAGAGGCACTACCAACTTGGCTAACGAGGTAATTCAGTTTGGCTTGATCAATTTGAAAATAGTTTTGATTAATTTGGTTGTTCTGCAATTAAAGCAATTCATGGGCTATCGGCATCGTCGGTCATATTACAGTAACTTAAATATGAACTTTAAAAATAACCATATACATAATTTACATAGGATTTTTCACTATTGCCTTACCTTATTAAAGGTGTTTCGCATAAATACTAAGTGTAAATGCTTCGGAGAATTAATCGTCTGCTTGAAATTCGTACAAAAATATAGAATTCAACGTATTTCCCTTTTGATAGCAAACCTACTGCTTTGGTGACAAACCTGCTTTCTGGACCAGTTCGAAATTGAAAAAGATAAGCTTATCTTAAGTCACGTTTCAGTTTTTCCAATTAGTTACAATCTGTCGTCACAAATGACTACTTAAGATAGTTAAAAGTATTTTTTAAACTACGTGTCAAGATCCTTTTTTGGACAGTCGCGTTAAAAAATAAATAATGGCCTACTCTTTGCTATGTATTACATTTGCGATCAAACTATTTAATAGGACCACGTAGTACATAAGCTTTTTTTTTTAATATACTTCGGCAAAAACGTTCAAGGACAAATAAAAGTTATAAGCATAAGAACTTTTACAGTTTAACGTGATGTAGCGACAACGTATTAAAGTACGATCCGATTTTGACTGCACTATGACTATATAGGGTTTTTTAAAGTCCTCAAAATATAGAAAAATAATGGAGGATCCTACAATAAAAGTGGAAATTAGTTCATACCAATCGCGCAGGTTCTTGTTACACTGGCTTTTCTTCTTTACTAAGAACAACGATGTCATAAATTGACTAAATCTAACACTATCTACTATACTATCTTTTTTTTAAGTTAACATGAACAAAATAATCAAATCACAACATTTATATGTAATTTTATGCCATGTGTATTCACTTTACAATCTCTAAGTTTTGTATTATTTAAGTTGTATTTTCTTTATATCTTTATATCGTTTGTATTAAAATGCCTTTTATAGTAACGGAATGTTTTAACACCATACGTTTGTATTGATACGTGAATCGAAAAGTAAAATGCAGCAAACCGGATCAGGAATATATTACCTACACACGATATCTTATTTAGCCCGATCGAGAATAACCTGATCTTGGTAGTTCCAATGTAGAATATAATGGGTTTGAATAACATTTAAAATAATGTAACTCTACAATACAATTTAACTCCTTGACCATTCTTTCTGATCCGTTCTACACCGCTTCTAATATTTCTTATGATAATTTATCACTTAATCATTATCTACTTACTTGAATAATTTATTTAAACCGATATCATAGCATAGCGATCAAAGTGCTTACTCACACTAATTTTAAGCGTAGTTAGTGAACATTGCAGATAGGGAGGTTTATTATCCTTGTTTAGTGCATTTTACACACGTACGCGACGCGTCAAATCATTCCTTTAGATTATGGTGATAGGTTAAAATTAGCGTTTTTATCGTTTGAGAATACAATGCAAATAAAGGCGGGTCACAGTGATCGTAAAGTACGCGCTGTGACCAGTTATCATTGCGTTTGAAGGTAAATTAAAATTAAGTGTGCGCAGGCCTTAGCCGTGTTAGCAGTTGCGTGTGCGAGGTCAATCTTTATGAAGCCACTGTTGCACCATTTGCACTATAAATTATTGCCAAGGAATTTAAGGAATACTTTGGGAAACGTAGTAACCAAGTCCGTGTTCGCTAGATGGCGCTAGCGACTTTACGCATTCGCTGACGTCCCTTAAAATTCGTACAAAAAGGTCTTTACGCAGGTACCGCATATTTTATTTTATATGAAGCTCGTATACTGTATAAAACGCACATACGCGTTCACGGGGGCCGTTCGAGTAATACGCAAGCAGAATTTCAGTAATTTTTAACCCCCTTGTCAGCGAAAGTAGCAACGTTCTCGCCCCCCTCTTGTGCTTACGTGAGAATTGGTATATTTTTTACAAAATCCGACCGTTTCTTTTTCTATCTTTATTGTTTATCCCCCAACCATGTCATCAAAAACCCGTTTTGATCACAATGCCTACGCCGCAAAACGACTTTGAAGAATTATGTCTAAAATGCTATATGACTATGAAGCAAAATAACTAACATTTAAAACGACTATAAAGCAAAATGCCTCAAATCAATACCTCTACAGCGGTTTACCAATGTCGCAATACGCCTACATTTCTTTTTGTATATGTAGCATAATGTCTCATAAAAGAAAATTACTTTGAAGGATTATACATAACACGCCATAGGACTAAGAAGCAAAATGACTCGCAATAAAAAACTACTATAAAGCAAATTGCCTCAAATTAATATTATACCTATTAGGCAGTTTACCAAAGTTGCAACCTACAATAGTCTAAAAATAAGAGCTATTTAAAATATAGTTTCATTTAAAGAACTGCAACTTAAATAAAAGTAGGTATGCCATAATCAATCATCATAATAATATTTAATGTCCTCTCAGTATGAAAGGAAGCCGTTAGTAACGATGTGTTGTTCACCTATGTATACTCCAACGGGCTAAAATATTCAGTAACATTTGAGTTTGACCATACATATAATATCTGCATATAATAGGTACGCAAACTCTCCTATCTGTAAGTAAAAGTGACATAGAAACTACACTACTCAGGAAGAATTTAGTAATGAAATAGCTGAGGAACCTAAACAGCTGGTTTTTATTAAAAATCAAAAAGGTGGGCGTGGGCAGTCTTTGTTATGGTCTAATATAGTGATGCTATGAAAAATTTCACGGCATATTTTGAAAGACAGTAGCTGAAATTAGTGCCAAAAGTTCTAAGTTGTGCTTCAGAAACGAACCGCACAAATAACGGGTTGGAAGGATGGCACCGAAGGATAAATGCTCGCATACCACCAAATGCAACATTTTTACCTTTTCTCGAAAAATTATTGGTCGAAGCAAAATGGCAAAACGTGAAAATTAAGGCGGCTTTGTTTGAAAAAAAATAGAGAAAAAAACCGACATTGAATTCAAAAAACACAAAAAGGAACTGAAATAAAACCGGCCAAGTGCGAGTCTGACTCGCACACGAAGGGTTCCGTACCATCGGTACAAGATTTCATACTATGTTCTTACAAGATTTAATACTATGTAGGTACTTTCGTAAAAGAAACAAGATAGGCGCTATAACAATAGATAGGTAATTGTCTAAATTCATTACATCCCAATCATCCCATCATTAATATTTAGGGACCCCTTTAATTTTTAATTTAATTTAATTTTTATCATTTGTTGTTATATTGGTAATGGTAATTGGTAACAGATGAATGACAGTCAAGTAACTATTATTTGCTCATTATCTTTAGCTTCCTGTTCTTTCACAGAGTAGAGGGAATTTTATGTGGCCGATAATAGTTACTTAGCAAATGTGTGACAATGACAAGCCATGAACTGTGCTTTTAACTACACTTTGATTTGATTTGTGGTATCTTGTATACTGAAGCACTTTGATGGTTTAAGTACCTAAACCTCAGAGTGGTTTTGCATTTGAGGTATTTTGCATCCCTAGGCATCTTCATATCCAGGCGTTTTACAATTGAGATGTTTTGCATTTTAGTCTAATTGAGTTCATAGTCATTCTAATGTTTAGAAATTTTACTACAAAGTTCTTTTACAGTAGAGGCACAGTAATGATAAGTCGTTTTAATTTGAGGCATTTTGCTTTATAGCCGTTTTAAACGTTAGTTATTTTGCTTCTTAGTCATATAGCGTTTTAGGCGTAATACTTCAAAGTCGTTTTGCGGCGTAGGCATTGTGATCAAAACGGTCAAAAACAAGCAAAGAACCCCCCTCCCCCTCCATTCGGTGCTTACGTATACTTGAATGGCCCCACGGCACTGGATGAAAGTAATGAAAACGCTTATATTCGTTGCCGGCGGTGAAGGCCGGAAGAATTTGATGCTAAAAGCTGACTCCCATTGCCACAGTAACTCGGTTGATCAAGTGTTCCTATGGTGAAGGAAAATCTTAGTTAAAATCCTTGCTCTGCGCCTTTTTTTCAATTTGTGTCTATCCATGAATGAAAAGTGACCAGCCATTGAATAATGTACGTAAGGGACGTGGTATTGGGCATTTGAGTGAGATAGAATATAAATAAATCTATACTGTAACATTAGACTAGTATATTGTGGTGGTGAGAGTACTTTGGATGGCAAATCATCGTAAGTCTTGACTCTGGAACAAAATTTCGCCATATGACAAAGTTGCATTTAACAACAGTTTTTTTACGGTGAATAAGATAAAGAAATTGACTTAAAAATTATGATTGTTTGAATCAATTCTCTAACCGTCGAGTCGACGACGATCCTTTTTGTTGATGTTTCATCGTACCTATGGATATTGGAGATCGAGGAATAGTTTAGCGAATCGCTAGACCAATATCCACCTATACCACGTGAAGGTTACGATGGAGAAAATCATCTTACGCTTGTTATTAAAAAAAAAAAAAAATTAAAAAAGCAGAAAAGGCTTCGTTGATGGGTCTTGTGGACAGGCGTTTACAAAGTCAAAGGAATTCAAAATTGGCTTTTAAATTGATATAAAAATTGTGCCTGTGGCTTAACTTAATAGTCGATAGAGTACTAGGTTGTATTAGGTTGGGGGTATATATTCATATTCATATTCATTTATTCATAATAGTTATCATTGTTGTTGCTATTGTTAATAGTTGTCATATTAGGTATCATTATTTAATGTCTCCAAGTCGGCCTAACTTCTTAAGACTCGCTATAATTAAACCTCTTAAATGCCACAATACTGTTATTACAGTGCCTTAACTAGAGAAAAAACGGTTCAAACAGTGTCTCACGGCCTCGCAATGCACGTGCTAGCTTAGATTTTAATTCGAAAATCACCCAAAGATGCTTATTGAATAGACATTGTTATAGTATTAGATTTTATATATAAAAGTACATTTACATTGTAAGCGTGTGTTCATGCCTTTTTTATCGTTAGCAAGTGGTTGTGTATAATAAAAAATACCTGCCTGGATTATTATATTATAATATAACACATTATATTAAATAAGTGGTATATATAAGGTTGTCTTCTATTTGAAAACCAAAGATTTTTCTTAGTAACTATTAATCGTTATGCGAGCTCTGCGCTTATGGCATGGACGCTTAAAAGCGTGTCTATTATGTTACTCATATTCCGTCTTTATCATATAAAAGGTGAGTGAGAGACCGGAACATTTTTCCACGTCTGCAAATATACTTAGAGCACGCATTTTGATTTTTACATACAGTGCGATCGCTTTTAAAGTCTTTCAGGTTGGGGTAATATCGGATAAACTCGCGAAAGGACGCATGAGAGCAAGTGAGAGGGAAGTACAAACCCGAAGGTTGTTCCGTTGTTGTAAGGGAACAAACACTACTGAGGCCCGCTTAATTTTGAACCTCTTTTTCTTAGCTCCGCTATTTGCCATAATTAATCTCAGATATTGCAAAATATTCACAACATTATTCTAATTAGAAATAAACCTGCGTAGCCCACCCACAAACAGTGAAATTTCACGCTACACTAACGCCTCTAGCGGCGAATTCACACGCGATTGGGTTATCCCCACCTGTTACCACCCAGCGCATTTTTGTTGCTAATTTGAACTTTATTTAGCAGAAATAAGGCAGCAAAAGTGAGCGGGTGGTAACAGATGGGAATAACCCCTACAATTTAATGTCTGCGTTGTCGTAGGTGCGTAACATAAATGTCGATAAAATGTTAAAAATAACTAATTTCGTACATCATTGTTTGTGATGTCGATACATCTTCAGCGACACTATTAACGCTGTATTTTCGATGATAAAAATAGTAACCGCCTGTTTCACAATGGCCAAGTAGAGCATATATGTCAAATAAATTTAGCCCTTTCCCTTCCTTACACTTGTTTTTTTTTTTACTAGAATAGACAAGAGAGGGCTATCTTTATTTGACAGATGAACTTACTTGTCGATTGTGAAACAGGTCCTAAACCTATTTGCGAGTTTATTTTGAGTACAACATCCAAATGTAAAGTCCTGAAGAGATCAATAACATTTTTGTTAGACAATACTACGATTTAATGCTGGCCATACAACAGGACGGATTATACAGTACATAAACATAGACATAAACATCAGTAATTAAAGCCTCTCTCGCTCCCATACGCTCTTAGGCTGCGTCTCCACCAGAGCTGTGCGAAGCGGCTAAGCGGTGTGAGAGGAAAAATCCACCAATCGGATTATTTTATTTATACAGCGCAGTTATCCTATTGGTGGACTTTTACTCGCACGCCGCTTAGCTGCCTGGCATATACGAGTCTAGCCGACTTTACCCGATCCCGAATCATATTCTACGTGCTCACAGGCTGTACAATGTTTTCTAACAAAAAGGTTGTTATGTTCTTAAACGTTGAACACCTGAACCCAGATCCGTTATAAAAGATTTGAACTGAGGCTGGGTGGCCATAGCAAAAAATATATTTCCCTTTAAAATCGGTAATCAAAGATGAAGTAATCTTAAATTACGGATCGGAGTTTAGGCTGTAAACATATAAGTATGTAAATTATATTTATTTATAACTAGTTTTGTCCAACAGTGTTGCCACTTTATATTTTTTAAGATGTTTTGAACTTTCTATTTTTGCCACATTTTACAACGTAGCTAAATTTAAAATTTTATTTTTGATTAATATATCATTTTTAACGATTTTCTTTTTACCTTGTTTTTGTTATTAAGAACGTTATGCACTTGGTTGTTGGTATATTTTTATAATTGTAATTTGATAATTTAAGTTTTCTAATATTCTTATTTAATTGGTAAGAAAAGTTTGAACATAGTCGGGTATTTAGTTGCGAGATCGTGTTTTTCAATAAAACTGAAATAGATACCTACACCTGTCACTTTCCCTAAGGTGAATCTCAAGACATCAATGCAATGAGAGCCCTGTGGCGCTCGTGTTAAAGCTAATTTATCAATACCCTTAAGAAATAAAACAGGACATTAAGAGGATTGTGACATTGTCACGCGACGCTGTCAAAAAACTTCCGTGGTGCTCCGGGCAAACCTCACCCCCTAAATCAAGTCCGATTCTCAATATTTTCGAATATGTTGTAGTTATTATGAAAAACTAGGTTTGTACAACTCTTTCTTAGTATTTCAATATCTACACCTGATTTAAGGGTAGAGAAACGTTACCCCATTTTGTATGGACATTTTCAGCCTCACAATCTTCTTAAATGACAGCAGCTACTCCGATAGACTTAATTTGTATTCTGTTGAAGCCCTGTCTCCTGTTCCTTTCATACTGCAATCACAGTATAAATATAGCTAAAGCAGTAAAGAAATTATACGGTCAAACGTTCGAAACGTCGCACTCACACAGACGCGCATCTTAACCATTTGTCACACCCGCCACTGATAGTACTGCCATGTCCGCTTAAGGGTCTCGGTCGGGTCGTGTCTGTGAGTGCGACGTTTCGAACGTTTGTTCGTAGTTTCTTTACTACTTTAGCTATATTTATACTGTGATGTAGTGTTAACACTCGAGCGCGAGGGAATACAATATAGGTAGTTTCAAATTACCTTTTGCAACGAAATGTGTAAAACTTTAAACCTATTTCACAAGATCCATTTGTAATAGTGTTTAAAATACAGATTATTTAACCACTTACCGTATAGTGTATATTTGATGCACCAGGGGCCTTAAGAAGTTAAAATCGTGATTATATGTTATTGTTAAGGTTCAGATACATAATCAAGTTTCGTAAAGTATTAAAGAGAGTTGATAGTTATTTATTACAGAGATAATGTATAATCATTTCGTGCCTTTTAATATATTTTGTTACTAGGAGAGTTGAAAATTAATTATAAAGTGATGTTAACTACGTGTTTAAAGTTCACCATCTACTTTTGCTTAAATGTGATGACTGCTTCTATGTTAACGGTATAGGTTAAGAGAGTTAATTCCGCACGAATTTGAATGGTTATCACGAAACACTAATTTCGAACGTTCGGATCACCATCCCTTTCACTCGTCAATTGTGATTATATCGTGAGAAAGGGAAGAAGCTAACGTAACTTCGAACTTCGATTCTCAGTGGCCCCTCTGTGCTGGCCTAGCATTGTCTGAAATGATTGTTAAATTACGCAATGAAAAAACACACTCAAACAATAATTGCAGCGTTCTTGGTGTAGCTAAAATTACAAAACGGCCACCAGGTGATCGCATTTTAAGTAAAAAAAATTCAAATGCTTTATGTTATATAAAGGTTAGAACGATTAAACGATTCGCATTTTAGCGACCTTATTGATAATGTTATTTAAATTCATTTAGTATTACATTGATAGGAAATAATATGAAAATTATTACTCTTTCAGACTTTGCCAACATGGATTTTTTTATGGAATGAACTCTTTTAATAAAAACAAAAAGAGCGGTTTATATTTTTTTATTGAAGGATTGAAACGGTGTTTGTTTATGTTATATTTATTCTATTTGTACCTATTACATTATTTAAAATACACAAAAAATTGGACACCTCAAATGTGTTTTTCTTTGGCCATTAATTTATCTACAATGTTGACCTCGTTTATGGGTCTATATCGAGTGGCATAATCATTGTTTGACCTAATGTATCGTTTGGTCGAAAGCTTTTTTTTTATTGATAATGGGTTTGCTGTAGCGAGCTCACCCAGAAGAAGCCTATTCACCCTAGCTTTAAATAGGTTCAGATTGTATGCACTCGGAAATACAGATGCTGGAAGCGCATTCCACTCTTTTGCAGTACCTAACCAATTTTTTTTTAAATTGAAAGGGTATTTTTTTCAGAATCATTATAAAACTAACATAACCTAACTAATCTACACGACAGATATTTATTCAATCTTGAAATTTCAGCCTAACAGGGTGTTAGGCAAAAAAACTTTCGACCGACGTTTTTAATAAAACGTATACGTTCTATTAAAAATTCCGTGTTAAATTGTAATTTCTTTTGCTTTCATAGTGATACTGGCTTATTCAACTGTTGGGAAAAAGGTAAGATAATGATCTACTTATTGCTTATTTATATATAAGAAGAAGAAGAAAAACATGTATTCGTGACAAATATCAGCAAAGGACAGAAAAATACACACAGAAAGAATTTAGTCACCAAATGGTCCCAAGTACCAACTCAGCGTAATGCCAGCATTAAAGTCGGTGCCGGTCTTAAAATAAAATAAATAAATATGATAGTGTTTCCCAAACATTGTGCTTAGGCTGATAAGGCCCTATGCTGTTAAGGGTATTAAGGTCCGGGCGAGCTGGACTTAATACCCGTATGAAGCAAAAAATATACTTATTTTAAGACGAATATACTGTAATAGACATTAAGCATGTGTTAAACGCTTTTTAACCGACTTCCAAAAAGGAGGAGGTTATAAGTACTTATAATATATATAATTACATTTTTCAGAAAACCCAAAGTGCAATAAGGCCCACAGAAATGAAGGTTTTTTTTCATGTGTTAGATTTTTTTTGTGGTGAAATTCGCAAAGCAAAGCGAATTGCTCGTGACGTGATCTCAAGGGCCTAGAGGGAAGTAAAGCCTCTCGCTTCAAAAAAAAAGGCTTTAACTCTCCTCTCCATTTAGACTGTCTGAATATCGCGTAATCTAAAAGGCCCTTCACGCACGACATTCCCGAGGCATTCCCGAGCTGTTAAAACATTAGCAAGACTTAAAAAGATTTATTTAAAAAAATATTAAAGACTTATATATAAGTACCAATTAAAAATTACTATAAACATTACCAGGGGAAGGGTAGGTAGTCAGGTAAAAATGAGAATAACATAAAAATAAAGCTAGTTTCAGAAGAACCAAACGGTAACTATCTATTAAATTAGGTACTTCGTCTTGTCTAATCGCCACATTTGCTCAATCCGGCCTCGTCGGCTGATTTGTAATGGCCAGGGTCCGGTTGCGGGCCCGAGCGGCTTTTCACGCCCCGAGTGAGTATAAATACGCGCCCTCTCCTCGATTGTCCCCTTCCAAAAGGACTATCTTTCAATCTCCACCCGTAGGTCCACCCGTCACATTCCGGAAAATAAAACCTATCCTCAGGACTCATATGGAATCTGCCTTTCAAGTAGACCTGCCTACCGAAGAATGGTATGTCCTTATACAGGATTGCTGTCTGCTTGGGGTCTACGGGACGCATTACAGGATCCGCTCGTACATCTTCGGTCTCGGAACGAGCTAGTCGCGGGTCGTCTTTGGGGTCGCCGAGGCCGACGTCGACGATTGAATGGCCTTTTCTCATGCTAGAGATGCCGAGGACGGATTTGATGTCGCTAGGGGGAGCCAACGTTCGGTTGACGGCGGCGCTGGTGTGGTCCCGGCTCGTGGCCGCCAGCCCCGCCACCATGGTCGCCGCGCGCACGTCCCGCTCCGTCCACCCCTTCTCCTCGCGTGACAGGGTGGCTGCTTGCTGCAGCGCTTCCCTGTGCTCTCGGTTCCATTTTAAACTCAATAAAGTGGTTTTTTCGTAGTTCTCGACGAGGAATTTAATAATGTCTGGGTTAGTGATATCTATCAACGGCATGATCGATAAGTGCTTAATGAGAAACTCAAAATATGTGACACTTTGAGAAAAAATTATTAAAACGTGACTTGTAATGTCGAAATAATTTTTTTTGCTTTTGTAACGGTATTGTTTGGGTATTGACTGTATGGAGGTTTTAAAACAAATAGGTACTAACTTAAGTATAAAGATGTAAATGTTTCCTAACGAATGTTGCTGTTTCAAGTATGTATATTGACGGGAGAGTTAGCATTGTATTTTTGATAAAATGGGGCCGGCAACTATTTCTTTGTTTTATATTAACAATTATTCGCAAGCAGTTCTTTTGTACTACAAACAAGTGTTGCGCATCCGTACTCTCACCCCACCCCACCAGCACGGCTAGCACCTCCCCCCGCGACCCGCGTAAGGCATGCCGTTCACTCAAAAAACGAAGGGAAAGGCACATTTTTATTACCGATTCAGTGTTGCCATAAAATAATATAGCATTAGTAGAATATATTCTTCATAGAAGGCAACACTTACGTCCCGCCCGCGAGATAGCTTTCTCGCTTGAAGGGAATTTCTCGCCGCGTCAAGTTGTGCTACCGAAATCGAGAAAACTGACAGCGGAGAGAAAGAATTGACAGCCGCGACAAGGGTTTCTCGCGCCGCGAGCTATGTCGCTTGGGCACATGTGCTAGCCGTGCAGTAAGTATGCAGTAGTACCCCTTACCTGAACCAAGCGTATGCGTACGCGAGGGCCTGCGCAAACCGGCGGAGCGCAGCGCAGATCACTTTAAATTTATCAATGTATATTCTTCCCTATATCAATTAAAATAAGGTATAAATTTGAATGCTCTGAGACCGACCTCGGAGCATCACGGGGGATTTCTACTCTGCGGCTGCGGCTCTAAATTTATACCTTTGGGTATTGGTTTTAAAGATGCTAACTGCCGCACTCAGAGACGTCAATTAAGTTTTAAGTTTCATTAAAGTAGCTGCTGTCACTTTCTTTGCTATAGCAATAGAAGACGCAGCAACTTTGATGAAACTTAAAACTTAATTGACGTCTCTGAGTGCGGCAGTAAGAGCATAGATGAACTGTGATAACTTTGACTTTACTTTAGCAATATGTTCTTTCCAGTTAGGGTATTTATCTACTGTTAGCCCAAGCAATGTATACTTATCAACCTCTCCCACATTTAATGAATTTGTTATATTGATTAGATTTAATGGTTGTCTTTGGTGTGGTGGTGTGTGGTGGAATTTAAAGGGTCTAGCAGGCTAGGGTAACAAGAGTGGCCCCCACGAGGTACTTGGTTATACTTTTAGGTGGAATGGTAGAAGGACCTAAGAACACTGTATGCCTAATATCAGCCTTCGATATTCTTTTGTTTCAGATTTATTCACGAAAATGTTAAAAAATCAAGGTAATTTTAAACTTATTTTAGCTAAACCAAGCAAGCGAGGGTAACCAAATAAAAATTTTTAACAAAAAAATAAAACGGTCTTCAAAAACACACTAAAAATCGTTAAATAAAAACCAGCCTCCTAGGAGTCCTAGGAATAGCTTATTTAGTGCCTAATAGGTACATAGAATATATCCAAGCCGGTGTCAAGTAGGTATATACACAGTAACAATGACACCATGATTCTTGCCACCGACTTCGATATATACTATGTACCTATTAGGCCTTAAATAGGCTATTCCTAGGACTCCTAGGAGGCTGGTTTTTATTTAACGCTTTTTAGTGTGTTTTTGAAGACGGTTTTATTTTTTTGTTAAAATTTTTTTTTTCGCTTTTTAGTGATGCACCTAATATGTGACGTTCTTAATATAAAGGGACCTTATGGAGGCAGGCGGTTAGGCCGTTTTTAGAACTGTTACCATAGTATTCGTATAGTTAGAAGAATAAGAAGAGCGTAACTGCCTTCCTCCATACCTTATATTCCCTTATATTCCCTTTATATTGAGAACGTCACATATTATTATGTGATAAACTAAAGCACATAAACATCACATTAAGAAACAATAGCCTAATACCAATCTCTCATCACCCTTAACAAAAAGTCGCTGCCCAAGATGCAGGGCCGTTAATCATTGAGGAGTTCTCCCGGTACTTCACCATCAGTTGCACTTCACCATATGTGTTATAATGAGTATAAAACTAGCTTCATATTCTTAATAAAGAAATGTCATTGCTGGCGTCAATCACTTACGACTAAGCAGTTCCGGTGGTCACCTCTGGTCTTCATCATCAGTTCCTCTTCGCCAAGAGGTGCTTTTGTAATGCAATTTCTTAAGGTCTTGCAGGTAATACCAAAATCGCTGTATGTGTGCCTATAACTTTAGAGGAGATCCCTCGATTTCTCATGGATCCCATCATCAGATTCTGACTTGGTGACAATGGGACCACCTCGAAAGTAGGTATACCCTTTCAAACAAAAAAAGAATTTTCAAAATTGGTCTACAATTGACGGAGTAATCGCGTAACAAACATACAAAAAAAAGCAACATACAGTCGAATTGAGAATATTTGAGAACGTCCTCCTTCTTTGAAGTCGGTTAAAAATCAGAATTGAGGAGAATAGAATGGGGTTAATAATGCATATTTTTACAGACATTCTTGTCCTTAAACTTAGATGAAAAAAAACTTCCTTTTTTTGCACTTCATTTTTTGCCACTTTTAGCGAAGACACACCTATCAAAATAATTACGTGACAAGCCACAATTGTTAACTACCTACGTATACATATAAAAACATTTTCAAATATCTTGGTGCGTTAAAAACCTCCATTCAGTCAATACCCAAACAATGCCGTTAAAAAAACAAAAAAAACTTCGGACATTACTGTCAAATTTTAATTTGTTTTTGCTCAAAGTTACACACACATCTTAATTTTCTCATTAAGCACTATTAGTTATCGATCATGCCGTTGATAGATATCACTAACCCAGACATTATTAAATTCCTCGTCGAGAACTACGAAAAAACCACTTTATTGAGTTTAAAATGGAACCGAGAGCACAAGGAAGCGCTGCAGCAAGCAGCCACCCTGTCGCGCGAGGAGAAAGGGTGGACGGAGCGGGACGTGCGCGCGGCGACCATGGTGGCGGGGCTGGCGGCCACGAGCCGGGACCACACCAGCGCCGCCGTCAACCGAACGTTGGCTCCCCCTAGCGACATCAAATCCGTCCTCGGCATCTCTAGCATGAGAAAAGGCCATTCAATCGTCGACGTCGGCCTCGGCGACCCCAAAGACGACCCGCGACTAGCTCGTTCCGAGACCGATGATCTACGATCGGATCCTGTAATGCGTCCCGTAGACCCCAAGCAGACAGCAATCCTGCATAAGGACATACCATTCTTTGGTAGGCAGGTCTACTTGAAAGGCAGATTCCATACAAGTCCTGAGGATAGGTTCTATTTTCCGGAATGTAGCGGGTGGACCTACGGGTGGAGATTGAAAGATAGTCCTTTTGGAAGGGGTCAGTCAAGGAGAGGGCGCGTGTTTAGGCTCACTCGGGGCGGGAAGAGCCGCTCGGGTCCGCAACCGGACCCTGGCCATTACAAATCAGCTGACGCGGCCGGATTGAACAAATGCGGCGATTAGACAAGACAAAGTACCTAGTATAATGGCCAGTTACCGTTTGGTTCTTCTGAAACTAACTTTATTTTTATGATATTCTCATTTTTACCATTCCGCCGGTAATATTTGTAGTTATTTTTAATTTGTACCTTTACCTATATAAGTTTATAATATTTTATTTTAATAAACCTTTTTAATCTTGCTAATGTTTTAATGGGCAGGATATACAATATGTCGACGAGTACATTTACTTGGGCCAGATAGTATCCTTCGACAACAGGCAGTTCAAGGAAATCGATCGAAGGATTGCTAACGCCTGGAAGAGCTTCTGGTCCATGAAGGCGCTAATGAAGGGCAACCTTCCACTATCACTGAAGCGCAAACTCGTCGACATTTGTATTCTTCCCATCCTAACCTACGGTGCCCAGACTGGGTCATTGACTGAAGCCCAAAAGCCCAGGCTCAAGATTTGCCAACGAGCAATGGAGCGCAGCATACTAGGTGTTCGTAGAACTGACAAGATCAGAAACACCGAACTGCGCTCCAAAACTGGTATAGCAGATGTGGGTGCCAAGACCGCTAAGCTCAAGTTATATCATGTTTTGAAATTGACCGGTGGGTAGAACCAAATCATATTGATACGTTAAGGTACCTGTACTGCAAATAATATAATTTAAAAACATTTGTAGGAACGTGACTTATTATCCCATTTATCTTTTAATTCTGATACGTAAAAGTTCATTTAGGATTGTTAATAACGTGGTGCCATTTAATTACAGGATTACAGGGACAGAGTTTTTGGAGTAATTTCAAACCTAATAAACATTTATATCATGTTATTGTGGTACATTTTATTAAAATACTAGGTACTACCTAATATTATAGATAGGTAATGCAGCTGCATAGTTGGTTTTAAAGGTTACATTAATCATCACTAATATTTTAAATACAAAAACGAGAATATTCAGACTAGTTCAGTCTTTAGGGCACAGAGATAGTTTGTAGCAGAAGTATGGACACTTTCATTTTATTTTCAAAAATAGGATAGTTCCCAAAGAAATAGTAATAAGAAATAGTATTTATGCGAATAATCGTTGGTGAAAATGACTAAATTATTGATTTTGCGAAAAATCAAGTATCAACACCTTTAAATCCTATACCCCTAACTGCCGCACTCTGAGACGTCAATTAAGTTTTAAGTTTCATTAAAGTTGCTGCGTCTTATTCTATTGCTATAGCAAAGAAAGTGACCGCAGCTACTTTAATGAAACTTAAAACTTAATTGACGTCTCTGAGTGCGGCAGTAAAAAACGTTTCAAATCTGTCATACGTAATGTCAAACGTCAATGTCATAACTGTCAATGAACAAGCCTTATTCCATCCATCGCGCGTCGCGTGTCGCTTCGCTTGTCCGTATATCATTACTGTAAATTATTAGTCACATTTATCCTCCGGAGTGAATATCAGTGGTAGAAAATATTTAGTTCGAAATGTTAAGGCCGCTGTTGGACGCGTTCTGGAGCGAAAATGTGTGGTTACCGCCCAACACGACGTGGGAGGACCTCGCACCCGGGCCCGATAAGACAGTTACATACAACGATTATCGGCATGTTTTCTACCCCATACCAATGGCCCTGGTGTTTATAACAATACGCTTCGTTCTTGAGAAGTAAGTGTCTATTTATTTATAACCCTGCTTAGAACATTCGTTTGTTATAAATCGCACGACAGACGAGAGGAACTTCACTCAAAATTATGTCTCGCATGAGTAATGTAAAGTTAAATAGAATTGGAAATTAGGTTGGTCATGTTTCCTGTCCCGAAATGGAATGGGTGTTGAAATTCGGTTCTGATCCACTCGTAGTATGCAGAATGGTTTTTAAGATTTGTAATATTTTGTTCTTTGAAATCTTAATGTTTCTTATGAACATTAACTAAGCAAACATTAGTATTTTGAGTTTAACAGTACTATATTAACTCTAATGTATTATACCTTTGGATGCAGTTTGAAACTTCTAGATGGCAGGTAATAAAAAACTAGTTTCACTTTAAATTAAGGCGGCCAACTGTCCCGGATTCTGTGGGACACTCCTGGATTTCATGCTTCAGTCCTGCATTTGAATGTTGATTAAAAATGTCCTGGAAATAAAAGAAATAAGTAAAAAAATATATATAGATCTTTAGATTAGTTTTAGTTTTTTATTTTTTTGCTAAGTTTTAACTTAGCATTCACAACATTTGAAATAAATTTAAAATATAAACATATTCCATTTCCATTGAATTCAAATCAGCAATGAAATGCGAGTGTGCGAGTGAGATGCAGTGAGACAATAGACAGCTTGCATCTGACTCTAAAGCACACATTTCATATCTTGAAAAGTTTTATAGTTATTGGAAATTTGGGTCTAAAAGGGGGGATTAATGTGAAAGTAAAGTGATTATAGCAAATCATATGAAAGGGCTTTATGTGCACATTTAAAAACTTTCTTTTTAAATTTTTAGTCTTTCAGTTTTGGATTTATGGCTAAAAATGTACAATAAATTACTGTTCCCCCTTATCTCTGAAGTTTAGTTATCTATAATTTATAGGGAAAATAAAACAAACTTGTGAAAATCAACAGTTTTTTTTTCGAGATACCTATTAACAAAATTCTTTAAAAATTACCAGATGTTGGAATTTTTGAAGAAAAATAAAGTGAAAAGTAGGTAGTTCCTATATCAATAAACTCCCTTATCAATATTTTTTGACTAAACTAGTGATTGTTCCCAGCTTTGTTTATAAAAGTGTATTTTTATTGTAAGTATTATTTGGTTAATGATGATAAAGTAGGTAAATGTAACTGCAATTCTGAAATATACAGTGAAAAAGAACACGATGAGAAGTCCAGTTAAAAGTATCCTTTTAAAACGTAGAAGTGATGTATGAAGTAAATGAAAAAGTTTTTTTTTTCATTTTCATAATCACAATAAAATTATATTTTTACAAACAAAACTAGGAGCGATCACTAGTATAGAGGACAATACGGTTTATCGATATACGAACTCCCTATCTGTCCTTTGGTTTTGCCCTGAAAATTCTGATAGCTGAAAATGACTGCAAAATTTTAGGCAAATTTACTTGGGTATAGTTTTGAAATACGGACTTAAATACGGAACCCTCGGTGCGCGAGTCCAACTCGCTTTTGACCGGTTTTACGTTTAGTGTCCCACATTGGCTTCACGTGAAGTTGGCCGCCACACGATTTGTAAAATGATCATTTAAATATTGATCTTTTCATTTATTGATCTATTCATATCAGCTGAAGGGTTAATTAACTTAATATCTTTTAGCATTGAATGTCTTTTGGCTGATATGATGATGATTTATAATCTATGGTGTAATTATATGCAACTTTTTGGTACATTTAAGTTTGTAACATAAACTGGTTTCTGTTTTAAATCATCAAATCAACAAATTATTTTGTGATTATTGTTAAAAATACATTTTAATAAAGAAAGTACTATATTTGTAAACATACAATTGATAGTTTTGCATTCCTCTAAATTTGGCAGGATGATCCATTATTAACAATGTTTGTTTCAGAAATGTGTTTGCTCCATTGGGTAAAAAATTGGGCATCAAAGAGAGCCGGATTAAGATGGCTCCCAATAACCCCAAACTCGAGGCCGCCTACAGGTCTGCCCCGTATTCTAAAAAGGTAATTACCAAATTTCACCATCACAAATGACAATAGAATAAGGGCCTGCGCAAACCGGCGGAGCGCAGCGCAGATCACTTTAAATTTATCAATGTATATTCTTCCCTATTTTAATTACAATAAGGTATAAATTTGAATGCTCTGAGACCGACCTCGGAGCATTACGGGGGATTTCCACTCTGCGGCTGCGGCTCTAAATTTATACCTTATTGTAATTAAAATAGAAAAGAATATACATTGATAAATTTAAAGTGATCTGCGCTGCGCTCCGCCGGTTTGCGCAGGCCCTAAGAGTAGAATTTTCATACAATTACTACTTAGGTGTGTTCCAGTGCTTTTTTTAATCAACTATAATGGGCCTTCTTTTAGCCAAAATTACAAAGCAATTGTTATACACAAATGAACTCATTATTCTCTGTGAACAATAAAAAACAATGTTAAAATAAAGAGTAGAATGTTTCAAGTGACTTATTTTCATTGATAAGTTTTGAAAGATAATGATAAATTAACAGCTTTATAGCAAGGCAACATTATTATTTATAGCTGTAATGTTATAGGGTCAATGTTTTTACCTATACTTACATAGTGGTATTTATAAGTGTTTTCCTTTATAAATGCATAGCATTCAAAATGCTAAATATTTTTTTAATGACATAAGTACTTGGTTACAAATGGTGCATGTGTGAGTGTACGTACATGCGTGCGGGCGTTATGGACGCAAAAGGTCCCGTTCAAAGAATATCCCTAAACCTTTCTGAACAACCCCTTTCGCAAACTTCCTTCCTGCAAAATATTCCGTGCGCAAAACGCCATTTCGCATAAATTACTTTACACCCCATTCTCAAGAAGAATCTCTTGCAAAACGTCCCGATCGTAAGACGGAGGTTACACGCTCAGTATTTCGTCAGTTCAGTCCATCAGTTTGACCAGAATGACCGGAGAATGATCGTCTTACCCACGGAATGACGGACTGATGGTCCGGACTGAAGAAAATTAAATATTTTAAATAATTCCCTTCAATCCAGTGAATGATGAAACACTGATGGGAAACTGATCGTGTAACCCATTCGTAACATTCTCGCGTCAGTCACCTAAATGGCGAATGGCGTACGTTTTATCAGTCTGATGTCAGCCTTGGGTTGATCGTGTGACCGTTCAAATCATCCATCATTCTGACATCAGTCGAAGCTTGAGCAGACTGACGGACTGAACTGATGAAATATTGAGCGTGTAACTTCCGTCTAAAAAGTCCCTTTCATTTAGTTATTAAATTAAAGAAATCATACAGGAACAAGGTAAATATTTTAAATACGTATGATAGCTTTACAATAAAGTCGTAAATAAGTGAATATTTTGAGCTTTATGTCGATGTTTCTGCTGTCCATGAGCACATCTTGCCGGCGAAATACTTATTTGTCGCTCGGTAATCCCCCTCTATAGAGGGGTTTCCGTTTGAGACTTATAAGTCTCAAACGGAAACGTCGCACTGCGCGACAAACTAGAAAATACAAGTTGTGCTAGCCGTACCTACTGCTTGTGTATTTTGCGAAAGGGATTGCAGAAGGACTATGGAATGTAATATTTGTAAAGGAACGTTTTGCGAACGGGACCTTATGCTATGCGTCCCAACTATAGTTCGTTCGTTCAAATAGTGTGCAGTACACCCACACACTGCTATGGAAACCTTATAATATTATCTGAATTACAATTAACCCATTTGTGTTTTTTTTTTTTAAAGTGACAAATAATCAAAAATGGGAAAATAAAAAAACACATACTTATAATGTCAACATTTTTATTCATATTATTCTTAAACACAACTACTTGCCGCGACTTACTAGCGCATACTGCGGGTGTACAAACCTTTGTAGTCGCCGACACCGCTTTGTGCGTGCGCCGGCGGCTTCTTTGTAGCGGCGCATCAAAGCATGCCAACTGTTTGAGCAAAGGGACTATAGGCGTGTTTGCGTGCGTGTTATAGTTAATATAGTTTTTAACCCTCTTAGTTACAAACGCACAATTACTATAGTAGGGAATACTTAAAATATGCTTTGGTCTTATCTTTCATGGTGACACTTGAAGTATTTTTAGTTTTTATTTCGCTTACGACGCTGCAATCTCCGTCTCACATTTTTCGCGCGGATGTTAACAGAGCCTATATTTTTGATTTTTGTCTATAGAGGTTTGTAAACGTGAGAGCTTATGTATGTGGTCTCTGAACTAACGTCAAAAATCATGCGGGATCCTACAGATAATGTTCTACTATAAATATAACCGGGAGACGAAGTGTCGGCAGGCCTTCCGCAAGGTGGACCGACGATCTGATAAAGGTCGCGGGAAACCGCTGGATGACAGCAGCAGAGGACCGATCCTAGTGGAAATCCTTGGGGAAGGCCTTTGTCCAGCAGTGGACGTCTTGCGGCTGATGATGATGATGATGAATTAATATAATCATAGTTTTAGCACCTACTATAACTTCACAAAGAAAGTTTCATCGCCAATCTCAGTTAATATTGGATAGATAAATGAAATAAGAAGGTTATCTTTGACATTCTTGACCCGTAGTGAAAACATGCAGTCGAGTTACAGATAAAGTCACTGGCATTTCATTTTTGTAATTCTATTACAATCAGCGCAGCAGGTTTGTATTATTATTTCATTTAAACTCGCAATTATTTCTAGTTGTAAGATCGTTAATAATTAGGAACCTGTATTCGACGTGGGTCCCAGTCTTATTTTCATGGTGGCACTTGACTTGGCCATGTTTGCCAAATATTGATCTTACATCTCTTACATTTGATATATAGAATGAAAGAGATGCAACGAAAATATTTGACATAACAGCCAACTGTGGTGTCCGTCACATCCATCTCAGCATAAACTACATGCAGCATTTCCCTTCATGTCCTATACATTCTATATAGGTACCATCCGCCAGCCATAGAACCCTGTCACAATGACAGCGATAAATCACAAGAAGGAAATAACGTCGAATTTCCTTCTTGTCACTTATCGCTGTCCGTATGACAGGGTTCTATGGCGGCTGAGCAATTAAAGTCCGTGATGGTACAGCCCAGCATTATGGATAAATAACTTCCACTGGAAAATCGATTAACCGCAACCGAAGACTTTCGCTACTAAGAAAAGAAACGTTATTTAGAGCAACCTTTTTTGTGGTCACAAAAAATGTTTCTCTAAGCGTAAATTACGCTGTTTATGTTTTTGTCGCGAATAGAAATCGCGAACAGCTTACATCATTCGGTCGTTAGCTCCCTTCTTATGATATATAGTTAATATTCGGTATGATTACCTTGAGAAAACTTAATTTGAAACTGATTTGTTGCTTATTAGGGTTCCGTACGAGGGTGCCAACGGAACTATTACTAAGCCTCCGCTGTCCGTTTGTCCGACCGTCGTATGTCAGCGGGCGGTATCTCATGAACCGTGTACCAATTGGTAGACAGTTAAAATTTTCACAGAGCGTGTATTTCTATTGACACTAACAACAAATAATAAAATTAAATTAAATTAAAAATAAACAAACCAGAAACGTGATTTTTTTCGGCGTTTTTAGCTCAAACTTAGCAATCGCTGTAGATAAGGTTCAAAAGTTGGACCCAATTAGCAAATAGTTAAGCGTAGTTAACCATACAAACGACGAAGGCGAAAAAAGTTCCATTGTGCGACGAAAAGTATCCATACAATTGTATGGCAAAATTTCGTCGCACAACGGAATGTTTCATGGAAAATTTAATTACCTACTTACGTGAGTTAGCATGCCTAACTTTTTGAACTCCACCCGTATCTCTTGTCATGTACGATGGTACGGAACCCTTCGTGTGCGAGTCCGACTCGCACTTGGCCGATTTTTTTAGTTTTAAGTAAGCTGTGTTAAAGTAAGCTGTGTATCGCACTTAACACACAATTTTTTTCTCTTATCGAGAATCAAACCCGGGACCGCTAGTTTCGTAGGCAAGATCACTAGGTAGTACCAACCAAGGCTAACCCCGCCTATTTATTCGTTATAATATTGTTTGAGTAAATATATTTAACTCTGTGGTTAAAACGTCGTATTACCGTCGTCCTTATCATTTCACTTAAGAGCTACGTTATCGCCGGTGACGTAATAGGGATGATGGCTGGGTAAGGAAAACAGAATTCTATTTAGTCCGTCAGTTAGATATCAAAAAATAATGGACACGTATTTTTACCTGTCATGCCGTATCAGGTATCCTATCATATTTTAAAAAATAATTTAAAATCAGTTTATTTCAAGTCACGTCAACGAATTTTCTGACGGGGAGTTGTTCTTGATGCTTTATGCGTCGGCACATGACGTACTGGGGTCCGTTCCACGACGGAAACAATTGGGAGTCTCTTATCAATGCATTCTGTTTGAACGAGACTTCTTCTTCTTCTGTCTTCATCTTACGAATTCAAACATCCAAGTTATAGTTAAAGATGTCGGCGATCGTCAGTCACTTGTTAACACCAGAAAAGGTGTGTCCGTGCTTTAGATAATGCTTGGTCTCTTGTCAGCTGTAAACCTCTGTTCAAAAGATTTAATAAACTTCCGCTCCCATGCCTATATATTAAAAACGTATGTCTCCTAGTCAAGGAAAACCCAGAATATTTCACTCTTCGTAGCGACACTAGCGCACGACACACGAGAGCTCAATACACTAATTTGTTATACCAGCCTCCTTGCCACACTTACACCTATAAAAAAACTCTCAAAATTAGTGTATACACCTATATAACAATTTACCAGATGAAATAAAACTAGAAAGTAAAAAATCATTTAAAATTACATTGACAACATGGCTTCAAGAAAAATGCTTTTATAGTATAAATGAATATATGACATACTTAATAAAAACTTAGTTATCCTTAGGCAATAGAAATAAAAATTTGACAATGTAATTAAATTAAACATGACATGTAAAAATTTGCACACCCGCATGCGGGTTGAATACGCACGAACTTTATCATATTACTTAACACCTTGTAACCATATTGTAGCAAATAAAAATATATTTTTATTTTTATTTTGATCGCCATTTGAACGCCATTGTCATTTTGTTACTTTATTACCTTGTAATGTAACTTACTTTTAAGTATTATTGTATTTTATATTGAAAAAAATGACCTGCTGGAGTTTCTTGCGGCGCTTCTTCTCCGCAATGATGGTCTTGTCTGAAGCGCTGGTAGATTCACTCTATATTACTGACGTGTAAAAGAGCCCGTATGTGGCCAATTTACTGAATAAATATTTTGACTTTTGATTGACGGCTATAGCCGTCATGGTTGACCGCGTAAAATAGACCTAAGTGTATTTGAGGAAGGTTGACATTAGCTATGGTGTGGTGTCTTAAATCAGACTACGGCAGTCAAAAGGTTAATATATTCTGACAAGGTGGCAAGTTCATTGAGACTGAAATTAAGGATAGATAGCACTTTCGTGTTTATTTTCGCCAAATAGGTAAATAATAAATATGTAGGTGGTCCATAACTGACGCGGCTCCAGAATTTTGCACGGGCGATTATTAAGCTATTTTCTAGAATTATCTTTTGACCATCTGACGCACAAAGGCTTGCAACTATTTAAGTTCAGCCGTTACGCCTGTCATATTGCAAAGATACAAAAGGTCTAAGGTCTCGCCACGTCTCTGGGCCTTATTTATGGTGTCCCCTTGTTTTGCAGACACTCATTTCATCGAATGTGTCGTTTTATTTACCTAATTACATTTAATCAAAAGCTAATTTCTGCTGAAACCTTATTGTTTTCAGGTTATCTTAAGCATGGGTTACGTTGGTTAGGTTAGGTTAGACCCACCAAAAAATGATAACTCCTGCCGCCAAACGTGGAAATGCCTGTCGATGAAATGAAAATTCGGCGAAGTAAAACATTCTATGAAATGAGTGTCGGTGATTGAAGGGTAAAATTTATAGCAGTCTAAATTTCCCCTACTGTAGTCACTGATGACTTCACAACCTCAATATAACATTAACTTAACTGCTTATTTAACTACTATAACTTGGTGAACGCTAGCGCGTCAAGGGCACCTGAGATAACTACATATTGTCCCGAGTCGCGAAACTACGTAGGATTTATAAACGCTAAGGCATTCGCAGTATTCGCGGATTCTCTATGTCTATTCAGGCTGCAATGGACACGCGAAGCGCAACTGAGTTCAATATATTGTGAAATGATATATATATTTGATGGTTTAAACACAAACATAATAATTTGAAACGGATATGGTTAACCAGATTAATCCTATGATTAAAGTTCAAGGTTGTTAAGAAATTACGAAATGCTTTTCTTATCCCCCTAGCCCCGTGCCAATATTTACTCAGGTTAAAATTTTACACATTTGTACGTGGCAAATATTAATTTATAACCTGAAGTAATTAAATCTATCCGCAGTTCAATTATGGGAAATGAATATTAGTAAACAATCTTAACTATTTCAGAGTATTGTAAACTTATAATATTATTATGTTTGACTTTACAGTGCCGGCAGGTGAGTCGAACCGTTGACCCTCGTTTCCCAGAAATACTCATAATGTTACTACTACGCAGAACCGATTATGAAAATTGCTATCGTAAAGTACATATATTAATTGATCTGCGATAACGATAACAGGCCCAGCCGTGCGATTTAGTGCCAAAGATTGGTCGAGTACTTGCTTGTATCTTCAGTACGGCTAGCTCAAGTTGTCAGCGACTTGTTTGTCGCTTCTTACTCGTCTTTATTTTCGATTCGATTACGATAGAGATACCATGAGTGAGTGAGAAAGCACAAGATGTGCTGGCCGCACAGGGAGCGTGCAGTGTCAGCTCTTAAAGTGTCTTGCGGGGTGATTCCCATCTTCCACCCTGTTCGTCCACCCTATATTATCAGAGTAAAATAGGGTAGACAGGGTGGAAGATGAGGATCGCCCATGGTGCGGGTAACGTCGGATAAACTAGCATAAGAGCGTATTAGACCGAGTGAAAGAGAAATACAAACCCGGAGGTTGCTTTAAGAGCTATTGTACTTTAATGTCATACACAAAAGTGTCCTTTTAGAGTAACCTCCGTATTACCATCACGCCTACCGTTGCAATATAAGAACAACATAAATGATCTACTTCTTTTAAGTTTTTAGGTGCCTATGAGATGAGAGGGATTTAAAACGCATGCCAAGGGTTAATAATATTATTAAATATAATTAAAGGATTTTACGGACAGTTTCCATTTTTAACCGACTTCACAATAAGGAGCACGGTCTCAATTAGGCGGAATCTTTTTTACCAAATTAATTTTTACTTTGTGACACTGACACTATTTTAGATAACGTGTCGATAGCATAACATATAAGAGTGTAAAATCGGGAATATGTTTACAAGGGACTTATCAGCAGAACCTGAACGGTCTGATGTTTATTTTTATGAAGTAGATAGGGTTATCGAAGGTCAAGCATATCGGTGACATAAAACATTGATAGTGATAACTTTAGAAAGGAGGAAAGAAACCAGTTTAAATTAGTTTCTTGCATAAGAGGTTACAAAGAAACCAAAACCTAGATGGGTCCTAAATACGCGACAATTTTTTAACTTAAATCTTCTGTAAGCTCTTCTTCTTGAAAACAAATGTATTTTTTGGACAGGCACCCATAAAACTAATAGATAATTCCGGATGCTTCCTTAGCACGTGGGCGCCTGAGCGAGAAAACGAGTTTTCCCCATGATGACTGACATATCGATTTCTGGACTAAATAAACCTCTATTCCATTATTTTTACCTCAGAACAGTTGACACATATATAAGAATTGCTCATCTAATAGATACACCCTTCGATTGGCATCCGCCATTTGCCGTCAAGTGGCGCGGCCATTTTGTGCATTTTGCGCGAGATTTCCCTATACAGTTAACTGCTTATTTTATGATTTATGATATGACTAAGTAGGTGCTATCTTATTCATGATATTCCTGATAAGTCACTTCCTAAATCAGAAGCTGAAGATGCACTGTATTGAAGAATCCTCTCTCCTCACAGCTAGCAGCCCTCGCGAAGCAAGTAGACATGACGGAGCGGCAGGTGGAGCGCTGGTGGCGGCTCCGCCGGGGCCAGGACAAGCCCACGACCCTCGTCAAGTTCAGCGAGAACGCCTGGAAGTGTACCTTCTACATCTGCAACTTCGTCTTCGGCGTGGCGATCCTTTGGGACAAGGTGTGGTTGTGGGACATCGACCACTCTTACATCGGATACCCGCATCAGGTAAGATAGATAAAACTCTTAGGTACATTCAAAAATAAAATAGGATGATTTTTTCAATGTTGTGATTGTTGTAAAATAAATAAGCATCGCGATTCCACATGGGCTTAACAAGACGTTAGGTGCATCAACTAAGTTACTGACGACGCGGTTAGCCTTGTTGGTTGTGACTCTGCCTCCGAAGCTAGCAGTCCTGGGTTAGATTCCCGGGAAGGGAAGAAAGTGTGTGATGAGCGCGAGTATTTATTCTTTAGTCGTGGATATTTTCTATGTAGTATTTATATACTCGTAAGTATGTTAATCGTTGTCTACCTACACTTCGTACTAGCCTAGAGGTTATTTTGGTACCTACTAAGTCAATTTAAGTTATATTGTTCCCGATATTTATTTATTATCTGATCTTGATTTTTACTTTTGATCCTGAAAAGTTTGAGAAAGATCAGACTTCATTATGTGACAAAGTCACGGCACAAACGAGCGTAATATTACGATGATGTAAACGTTATCACCATCGCTCATGACCTTAGAATTACCTATCTTGTTTGTAGAGTTTTATCGTATTAGGAACTTTAATCCTGCATTACACTTTCTTTTATTATTAGTAACAGTATTATATATACTCTGTGACTGCCTAACTAAACCACTAAAGATGACATGAAATTTGGAATATAATAAATAATCTTGTATTGATGTCGAGGTGCACTAAGAAAGGATTTTGCAAAAGTCGACCCCTAACATGAAAAAATGCGGGAGCACCAGGACGGGTAGTACAAGTGTTTCGCGATTTGTTCGTCTTGATCTTCCTTTCTAACTCGTCTGTTACGATAAAGACGCGTTGAGCGACAAGCGAGGATATACAATATGTGCTACCTAGTCGATCTTGGCTAGCCCTAGGAAACAAATTCTACGCGTATTAATAATTAAGTAATCAAACGATAGTGATAGGCAAATTTGAGAGAAAAAATATTGTTAGAAACCCCAACACGTCCGTGTGAATACAAAGAACTTGAAGGAGTCACCGCGGTTGAAAAGCTGTTCCGTTAAGTTTGTGAGAGCGGGGTTGTTGCAAGCGGAGCTGACAGCAAACATCCAGCGGTGGAGAACCTGAAGAAAACTATGCAACCATGCGCGATAAAACGTTTCATGACACTTTATATATAAAATTTGTGTCACGCGATTTTCAATCGTAAATCTTTGATATTTCCCCTCGAATGACACTGATAAGATTAGATAACGGATCAGAAACGACTAAATTATATTATTTGTTTTATGGCGCCGTTATGCGGAGGTATTGCGTGCGTACTATTAAATCCATTTTTATTGTAACTAGTTTTTCTTGCCAAAAATCATCCTAACATTATAAAAAAAAAACATTATAAGAACAACATTATAAACATTATAAGAAAAATGTGTTTGTTTCCTTGTTTCGTCTTCACATTTGAACGCCTCAAGCGATCGATATGGAATTTGGGATAGAAATTGGTTAAGTATAGCTATAGGTTATAAATACTTTTTATTCCGAAAAAAAATAAGTTTCAGAGGGAATAGCGATTAACAAATACTACGCGGACGGAGACGCGGGCAAAAGCTAGTTTTTAATAAGTGGAAGTGCGCCTGCTTCGATCCAGAGGGCCAGTGTAGGTGTAGTATGACACCTACGTATGACCCATGAGTATATTTGAAACGCTATCTAACTAATAGGTGTCAATGATAAATTGCTGTCTTTGGAATGTCAACTATAATATTTAATGTTTAATAATAGGTTACATTTTGATTAGTCACTTAAGAATCCGTAGCCGTGCCGTTCCGCTTGTGTGTCCTAACCTGTAATGCGTCTTTTCTAGTCTGTTTCTCTAGTCTGCTTTTTGTTTGTGTGTGGTTTATGGATTTGTGATGCGAGCTAGACGCAGACGCGTATATGAAAGAAAAACCTCCCTTAATCGATTACCTATTTGAAAACCGGACGTGAAGATTTAGGTATTACCAAGCTTAAATTACTGTATATTGAAAGTTTAAATCAAATCAAATCGAAATAATTTATTTTCGGGCTACTACTAGACCCATAGCCTAAATTTATACTTACTAAAGAAATGTACACTTATGAATAATATCTTAATTTAAACAATGTCGAATATGTCCATGTCATATTACTTTTTAACTAGTTGCATGCTGAGCAAATCAAATAGACAGAATAAAAATAGCCCAAATCTAAATTATAGTCAGTGACGTCATAGTTATAAGTGTAGTTTATTAATGGAAACCCTTATCAGATCGCACCATTGGAAGCAAACGCCGCATTTACGCAAAACAAAACAATCGCTACTATCAGAAGGAATCAAAAAGCTGTAAAGTAAATAATGTAATGTGTGCAAACTTTTTAGTGCGGCCTCGGCTCGATTTGTGATAAAGTGAGGCAATGCGTGGCAATGATACAAAAATACTTTACACTTGAATATTCGCTAGTTTCTATTGTAGCTCTATTTTGTGGGCGTATGATTCAAAACGCCGTTTCAAACGTCGATGTTACAAAACAGTTGTTTTTGTTTTTAGGGTTCCGTATCTCATGCCTCGGAAAAACAATAAATTTTTGTACATGGGGAATTTCAGATAAATTATACGTAGTTAAGGGCTTATCTGGGTGAATCAACTTTTAAGGTACTCCTTATCTTTTGCGGCATTAAAACTTTCCTGGTGACTTATGATTAATAATAATTTATGAATATTGAAATAAAACCTTCAAATTTACAGATCCTACATGTTAGACATCTCAAATATATAATATATCTTAATTTTCGAAAAACCCTGGTAACTCAGGGGAAAATGCACCTTTTTCATACAAAACCTGTGGACAACATCGTCCCCTGCGTTACAAACTATATTATTATTTAAAATTGTACTATTTTAGAACATTATTTTTAATGGTAAGTAGCCTACTTGTCTGATTTTATAGACGAGTAAGCCACGATGTTAGCAAATAGTTTTTCTAAAAAAATATAATTTGTGAAACATTTCGAAAAATGCGCAGTAGGTAGGTACCTTAAAAGTTGATTCACCCATCTACCTGTTGATTTTCCATAAATGTTTTGTTTTTCTTTGTGTAACGAAAATTAGTCATACTTTAATGTGGTTGACTTTTGTAACACGAAGGAAACAATTGACGGTTTTTTATCGAGTCCTAAGTTCTAACCTCTTGTTTTAACCTCTTGTCTCTGTTGCTTTTTTATTGTTATTTTATTGTTTATACAATTAAGCGCTTTACATACAAACACAAATAAAACAATACGGAACCTTTATTAGACGACTTTGTTGTCCACCTGTATGTCTTTTAAGACAAACTATTGAAGCTATTGAAATGTTGGATTAGTTTTAGCGTTCAGTAGCCCGCTCGCAGTTACAAGGAAGTATCAAAAAACTGGCAGCCTGGTATTCAGAGCTTTTTTTTATATACTTGTATTCAATCTAAATACGTAGCTGTTAATGTTGTTATTCTATTAATAAGACGCCCACCTGTTATTACGAGACTGATACTAGTTTTTAACTCCATTGACCTACTGAACGCGTAGAAAAACTTGTATTTGTTTACGATACGCGCTGGTTTCTGAACGCTCATTATTTAGTATAAGGAACATAGATAGCACTACACTAGTTTTCGTCCACGACTTCGCTCGCGTGGAATTCGTTTATCGTATCCCCCTAACCAAGTTCAAAGTGTTCTTGTGTCATTGAAAGACAATCAGCTACACCTCCATCATTTAGCAGTGGCGCTACGTATTAGACTGCTGCCGGTTCCGTTCCCGGTAAGCGCAAGCATTTGTGCGATGGGCTCGAATATTCATAAGTCTTGGATGTTTTCTATGTTCCAGTATCAATATATCTATACAGGGTGTCCGGGCATCGGTGTCGGAGCCTTTAATGTCATGAAAAGCGATCAATTTTATCGACGAATCACCCCTCTTATGTGATATTTTTTTGTCAACAAAGTACGGGCGCGAATAGTAATTTACTATATGCACCCGTACTTTGTTGACAAAAAAATATCACTTAAGACCATGACCCCGTGCCCCCCCCCCCCCCACTCCACTCCACTCCCCCTAGATCCGCGGTGGGCTCGTGTGGTGTGAGGTTGAAGCGATCTAGCTTTACAGTATATCATTCACATTTCGAGGTCGATCTATTGAGATGATTGCTATGGCGCGCCCAAGTCACGATTCGGAGTATTTTTTATTTATCATTAAATTTAAATATTATTGTGGTCACCAAAACAGAGTAAGCATAAACTGTGATTGAATGACACAATACTACGAACTTTTATTACGTTTGTTTCCTTATCTTATCAGTTGTCGCAAGTTTCATCTTAGGTATTATTACATAAGGGAGTGGTTTAATTGCAGCCAGCATCTCTCTCTCTCTCTCTCTCTCTCTACTAGGTCACGGCAAATGTTTATCTAGTTAAAAATAGATTTTTTTTCATAAATGAAGTACCTATGAATCATACATTAAGTTGGTTTCATAATAGCTGTGAGATTTCAAGTTACATGCCATTTTCGTTAGTTTTGTTAACGTGTGTTTGTTAATATGGAGATGAAGAAATGAAGATAAAGGCATTCCACCTAAGTTGTCAGGGTTGGCCACGCAATCTCAAGATTAGAAATGTCAGAGCCAACTTAACACCCGAATAGGTGTTGTCTTAAAATCACTCTTTCGTCTCGCCCGACAACCATAAAGGGCAAACGCAGGCTACAGTCCACCGCCCTATATCAGCCTGCGGGCTTAGCATGCATGCACGAGATAAAATTTGACATGTGCTATATGCTATATATAGGGAAATTAATACACTTTTATTTTAAACCCTAAGCGTTAAGTCTTACGTTAGAATATTGAATAGATGTATTCATTTCCCTAGCACCTGTCAAATTTTATCTCGTGTATGCATGCTAGGGAGCCTGTCAGTTGATCGTATTAGAACGCGGACTCGGTTTTGCGATTTCATACGTTTACTGCATAGATTTCTGACCGGCAGGCCGTGTGGCAGGCTCGGGACTGCAGGCGGACTCTTAGTCTGTGATGCCCTTAACTTAACCCGCTCGTACGCGCTTGTGCGTTTTGGGTACCGACTAAATCAGGTACGGTCAGTCAAATGTTAAGAATGTTCGAACATTGTCACTGTGTCATTGATGAAATCGTACTTGTCATTCTATTTACACAGTTTGAAGTTCATTATGACAAGGCATTATGTGCTTAACATTTTCCCTACTAGTACCCGGTAGATCCACAGATAAATTAGAGACCTGGCAATACTGCCGTTAAACTTACAACAATAATTGACGAATGACATGTAATTATTATTTTTTTATCAATAAATGATTGAATTGAATTGAACGTCAATACCTGGCCACGAGAAATAAGTTAGATTGATAGATAAAACGTTTATTTGATGCTTCAATCACACACATACCTACAATTGTCATATACATGCATAATAAAACCAACTTACAAATATGAACAATCACAATCGTAGTACGTCGCTGCAGTACAAAAAGGTCACGGCTTACGTCGAAAATAATGATTGACATTCTGCGACAGGTCAGGGACTACCAACCGTACTTGCTGTTAAATATTACATTATCCTCGATCGACCATTTAACCCCTGAACCTTAGCTTAACGCGGACATTCTTTCCAGGGTCTGACGCGCGACGTGTGGTGGTACTACATGGTGTCGTGCGCGTTCTACTGGTCGCTGACGCTGTCGCAGTTCTGGGACGTGCGCCGCAAGGACTTCTGGCAGATGTTCGTGCACCACCTCGCCACCATCGCTCTGATCTCCTTCAGCTGGGTCTGCAACCTGCACCGGATCGGCACCCTCGTGCTCTTGTCACACGACTGCGCGGATATCTTCGTTGAGGTATGGTCTCTAATCTAATACCAAAAGGATGTCCCTGATCAAATTTGTTGTGATGCCAAACCATAGTTTCCTAGTATTTGCGATCAACAGGCTTGTTTACCCTATATGTATTGAACTCATTATATACCTATAATTATATGTGTGTATTTCGTGTGATTTTGCAGGCGGTGAAGGCGACGAAATACGCGAACTACCAGCGGACTTGCGACGCGCTCTTCTTCGGGTTAATCGTCACGTGGATCACCACCAGAATCTTCATCTTCCCCTACTACATTATATGGAGGTGAGAGAACGGAATGGTGTTTCCTCAGAGCATTCGCTTGCAATGTAACAATTCAGATTCGAGCATTACAACAGTGAGTGAGGATACCCGAGCATTACAGTCATTAAACTTAGGGAGACAGGGTTGTAACGTAATGCTCATAATCGAATCTTGGATTACATTACAGGCAAATGCTCCCGGTGAGGTAAAACTAGGACTTCCAAGCTTGGTATACCGAGATCTCGCATGATTTTTTAGTCGCGCTCAATACGGGATTAGGTATGCGGGATCCCGCGGAATATACGAGATTGAACATTATTAAGATAAAAAAACACATGATTAAAAAATATACATGTTCATTAATATTACAAACTATTTGCATGCTATGTTTGTCTACTTACTTTTAACCAATTTTATAAAAAAATGCGGGATCCTGTTTTGCCGAAATATAAGATAACAAAAGGCAAACTCAGGACCGTATTTAATGTAGTGATCGTGGGTGAAATGCCCAGATGGGATTGTAATTTTAGAAATTACAGTTTTCTATGACTTGACATTCACATTGACGTATCTTGATCTCAGCCAAGATCAGTTTACTAATACGACCCTTTGATATGATCTCACACAAATTGAACTTGTTCCAAACTTAGCTCTAGGCTTGTACTATGGTACTAGATACCGATAAACATACTTATACTATACATACTATACTTTCTTGGATGTTTTCTAAGTACTTAACCCCTCGTATGTGGGACGTGAAAAAAAAACCAAGTTCTAGTCTCTTCAGATTAGGATGTAGTCCAAAAAAATAAGAAAGAAAAATACAAAAAGATATTCAAAATTTGGTCAGGATCCTAAACAAACTCAGACGAAAGGTTAAGTATACACCTTCCGTCTGAGTTTGTCCTGACAAAATTTTTAATATC
This sequence comes from Tortrix viridana, assembly GCA_963241965.1. Taxonomy (NCBI): domain Eukaryota; kingdom Metazoa; phylum Arthropoda; class Insecta; order Lepidoptera; family Tortricidae; genus Tortrix; species Tortrix viridana. Next base: position 4,828,765 of record OY725191.1, on the reverse strand, counting down.
TTTTTGTATTTTTTTTACTTATTTTTTTTCGACTACATCCCAATCTGAAGAGACTAGAACTTGGTATTTTTTTCACCTCCCACATACGAGGGGTTAAGTACTTAGATAACATCCAAGGAACAAATACACGAACGCAAATATGCCCTTATTGGTAATCGAGCCCGGCACCGCTAGCTTCGCAGGCAGGGTCACTACCAAGTGACAATGTTCCCCATGCTTCCATTCCAGCACGCTGATCCGCGCGCCCATGCTGCTGCCCATGTTCCCGGCGTACTACATCTTCAACTCGCTGCTGTGCCTGCTGCTGGCGCTGCACGTGGTGTGGACGTGGCTCATCCTGCAGATCGCGTACAAGGCCGTGTACGCCGGGCAGGTGAGATGCGCTAACATGGTCAACATGTCCGGACCCTGGACCTGGTCCAATCGTAGTCAATTAAATGGAACGGAATTTTATCCAGTAGACACGATTGGATCAGGTGAATGCGTTGCTTTAAGGTTCAGGTACCTATCAGTTATATGGGGTATCTGAGGTGTAAATAATAAATTAATAAATATCAGGGACAATCTCACGCAAATTGACCTAGTCCCAAACTAAGCTCTAGGCTTGTACTATGGGGACCAGACAACGATACCCATGCCGCCGGTGCGGTGCCGTTCGATTTACCTTTTTTGCCATAATTTAATTTCGAAAGGCATAGTAAACGTTTACAATAAAAACAAATTGTTTAATAATAAGATAATTGGATCAAATATAATGGTATTATTATCATTATTATACATACATCATTATTATGTTACAAGAAATTTTGCATTTCGTCGTTTTGCATTTTGATTGTTTTATTACAAGTATACAAATCGAAATTATACAATTAGTGTTTTGCAAATGAATTGTGATATTAGTACATTTGTTGTTATGTAAATCGTAACCTCAAATTAGGTACTTGAATTTATACCGTTACTATTAACTTTATTTATGATACTTATTCATAGTGTTGTAACAATTTTTTTTTAATATATACTACTCAACACTCGTACAGCCATCATTTACAAATTAAAACGAAATTATATATCAGAGGGTCAATATTGGCATAAAAATATTATTTTTTAAATTGTAATCAACTAAGTACAATAATTATTCTTTACTTTGTTTTATATAATTTGCGTATTGAACCTAGAACGTCCTCGAGCCAACCGCGTTCCTTGTTTTTTATTTATTTTACAAGTTGTTACAGTAACTCGTAGTAAAAAAAAAGCAAATGTGATTGACGTTGTAATTTTTAACTTGTTTAACTTCTTATCTTACCGTTGATATGGAAGTGAAGGTTAGAGTAAGGAAAACTGCTTGGTTTTAAAGTCGAGTCAACGAGACGAGATAAACGCTGTTCTTTACTATAACGCTACGACTAATATCTCTGTTCTGTTCTCTTTATTTCAATTGGTGTGAATGGAACGAGGCGGGTGTCTTTGACGTTCGCTTTAAATATGTGTCTGTTCAGATGACAAATGACAAATTCTTTATTTGACATCACATAATTGGTTCCATACAATAGCGTCTTAATATTTAAACAATTAAATAAATAGTAAACACATTATACGAGTAACAATAGAGTTGGTGATGCCAGAAATGGGCTGGACTCAGCATTTTGCTCCAGTGCGCTGGCACTGCAGCGCTAGTTTTCAGCCAGACCCTTACTAGGCGGCTATTAAATAAACAAAAGCTTGTCGGCACGGAATAGGTGACAAGAGAGTATATTAAATCGCTGTATAATTATAAATATAAAAATACAAACAGATGGATGGCGACATCCGCAGCAGCTCGGAGCTCAGCGACAGCTCCAACCCGTCCAACGGCGCGCCGCGCGCCGCCGGCAAGAAGTGAGTGACACACACACACGGGTGAAGTTCAAAAAAAGTGGACATAGTTAAGGACTGTTAAGGACGTAAGTGAAGAAACTGTAACTTTCTCAGTTTCGTAACAAAAATTGGACGTAGCTTAGGGAAAAGGATCCAATTGGGTAGGTAAAGTTTTTGGAAGAGGTGTAAATTATATTTTTTTTTCGATAGTCATCATCCTAAAGATCAAGGAACTGCGGCTCTTTTATTTTTATTTCCTCTACTATTTTAGAAAAATTTTTTTTAGTTATTAAGTTGACATTTATGCACTTTAACGGCCGACAAGCTGTGTTGCCTTCGTACTTAATGAAAAAGAAAAAAAAACGGTCACTTCCACAGATATCTATCATTGTCAAGTCAAATCAAAGTAAACAAACGATTCAATTCAACGGCTCTTTTCTGTTTGCTTGCGTTTCATGTGATCAGTGTTTTTAGAAATATTTTTAACGACCTCATAACGAACTCCGGACTTTCGATTTTGCCGATTTGCTCTACGACCTTTGCACGATATTTGGACTACGATTTATTTTCGACCCCTTTGGCACTGCTTCTTCGACACCGATTTCTTCCTTTCATGCTGGGGCCACACTAACAGGAAACGCTGTTAGTGTGGCCCCAGCATCACGACGACTCTTGCCCTGCTTTTCGATAGCCACGAGAGCACGTTTGAATCGTATACACGCAATGAATTCAAGCAATCCCACACGGACTTTGGAAATGGAGTATTACAAAGATGTTTGTTTACTTTGATTTGACTTGACAATGATAGATATCTGTGGAAGTGACAGTTTTTTTTTCTTTTTCATTAAGTACGAAGGCAACACAGCTTGTCGGCCGTTAAAGTGCACAAATGTCAACTTAATAACTAAAAAAAATATTTCTAAAATAGTAGAGGAAATAAAAATAAAAGAGCCGCAGTTCCTTGATCTTTCGGATGACGACTATCGAAAAAAAATATAATTTACACCTCTTCCAAAAACTTTACCTACCCAATTCAACCCTTTCACACTTGTAGAATTTGTCATAATATTGACAGCAATAGAATTCAAATTTAAATACAGTTACTTTGTGGGTTGGATCCTTTTCCCTAAGCTACGTCCAATTAGTCATACATTTGTATCGTTAATTTTCATTACGAAACTGAGAAAGTTACCGTTTCTTCATTTAAGTCCTTAACAGTACTTAACTATGTCCACTTTTTTTGAACTTCACCCACACACACACACTTCATAACGTATTAAAACATTAAGTGTCTAGTAAGATCGCGAAAATCGACCGTCTAAATGGCAATTCGGCTTGGCCGCAAGTAACTTAAGTCGCAAGCCCCAAAAGTAGAGGAAACCGACCCGTGTAAACCCCCCGTTAGCTGACTCCGTTGTCGACTTTTTTCGGACTCTTAGGTCTCGACTAGAGACTAGAGTCGTGAGCAAAAAAATTACACTATCATTGTAGATTGACAATTTATTATGTAACACCATCCAATTACAAGATTAAGATTTTTCATGTTCTTAAAAATCTAATAATAATAACTGTGGAACCCATGGAAGTATACGATTTTTTTTCTTTTTCAGGCATAAATAAAGGCGGCATTACGAGTAATCTACAGGATATGCCCGACTGAGTATTTGATACGTTATATACAATCACTTATTCAGCTTCAACTAAACTCGAAACGTGGAAGCTTCTATCGCGCCGGTGGGAAGGAAGCGGCGGACACTATTGTTAAGTAGCTAGGTCACTATGCCCGGATCACAATAAAAAAAAAACATTCATCTTTTACAAAATCCTCTAATAGATACCAAAATCTGGTTTGACGGCGACGACTTCGAAATTGTGTACTGACTACATTACAATACCAGTTAATGTTGTGTTTTCATAATGTACATAAAGTGGTTTTTTTTTCGATGTTCAAACCATGACCCGGGAATAGAGTTATTGTTGTTAAAATACCTATCGTAACTTCCGCTATCCAATGTTACACAAGGTAGCCTTCTTAAACAGATCTCTTCCACGACTTTCCATGTACCGTTAGGATTAAATGGTTTTCGAATCGCATTTTTAGACACCTAGTTGATATTTGAAGCTATAGTTTTGTATTGTTATGAAATTGCATTTTTGAGTATACTTTATCGATATGCTAGTCATATGAAAAAATACTATTTGCTTTTCGGTACAGCTGCTTCCTAACATTTATTTCAATGCCCCGAATGTATTTAAAAATGCAATTTTATCTACTAATTATACCAAATGTTGGATCTATTCGATGGTCATTGTGGTTTCCCATACTGCTGGAGTGTTTAATAAAACTGTGGGCTGTATCATTATAGGTGTAGTGTAATTCAGTTGTTACAGTCCGCTTTAACTCTAAATCATGTACGCGCGCACGCGGCGGTGGACAACGGCGAGACAGCGCGGCGGCGGGGGCGCGGGGGGCGCGGGCGCCGTCGGGCCGGGACCACTGGTGCGGTTTTAGTTTGTTTGTACCGGGTTGCGCGGGCCCCGCGCGGTGGTACGAGTCAGTTTGTTCCAGAACTTTTCAATAAATACGTAACTTTTAACTTACTCATAAGGCGAATAGATAGTTTATTTAACGTTTGATATCACGAGTGACCATTTATTTCATAGTGTTTAAAAAACGGCATGAAATATAAACTATATAAAAATGTGACGTTCTCAATATAAAGGGACCTTATGGAAGGCAGTTACGCTCTTCTTATTCTTGTAACTATACGAATACTATGGTAACAGTTCCAAAAATGGCGTAACCGCCCGCCTCCATAAGGTCCCTTTATATTGAGAACGTCACAAATACTTAAGTAAAACATCGAGTCGCCTTTTGTGAACTCCGCAGTATTGTAGAATGAGAAATATGAGATTAATTTATTATTAACTTTAAATACTATATCGACTATTGATATTAAATTTTGATTACCGTTTGATCCGATCATGACAATTTATATTTATATATTGTTAGGTAGGTGTTGGTAAACGGTTAGGATATTATGTGTACCCAGAACTGTTAATATAGTCTTTACTTAACTGCTAAGAATATAGTGTTGAAACTTTAGGAATGACTATTCATGTAACTGGTAACGTTTGAAATAACTGGTAAACAAGCAAGTTCTGTAATAATCTCTGCTTTAAGTCTATTATATTCAATGAAAATACATACTTAAAAAAATACTTATGCCTACGCTCAGCCCTAAACTCGGGACAATTTCAAAGAAAACCCAACAACACTAACGGGTCAAACGAAAATTTGTGTTTAAAGAAATTTAATAGTGATGAGAAAATGTCGATGTTTTAGTATCGACTTGACATACATGGTCTGTCAATACGATAACAATATCTATTACCTAAAGAACCTGTATTTTTTTTATATTGATACAGCATGACCGATACTGTGGCAACGTTTTTGCATTTTAATTCGTCTTATAACGGAGTATTGGCAGTACATTATTATTATAAAACGCCAATCACAGTCAAAGCTTTAAAAACCAAATTACTGAAGAATGCTAATGTATTTTATTTATGAATCATCCAATTCTTAGTATTTCAGACGTTTTCAGTTGGTAGGACTATTCATTCTTATTATTGTGCCAGCATCTTATTGGCCGAGACGAGACCGAAACTCTAATGCCACAAATGTTTGTTAGCTTTATTCCGTACTGAATTACACTACTTATTTTACCAAATCTGCATTTGGATTTATTAATGACGTTTTTTTGCGATAAAATTGCATTTGTCTTTTTTTCAGACATGTATTTTTTTTAAATTATCTTTAATTGTATATCGTGCTTATAAAATATACAAGTCCTAAATGTTATTAGCACTGTTGTTGATCCTCCTAAGGCCCATGTCAACATTTCGCTAGTTCGAAACAGAATCTTATGTCAGTCAATAAAAGTTAAAAGTCATTTTGACAATTGTCCTATCCTTATATTTTTGCGTATATATTATGCGGTGGGCCGCAGGAGGTTATAAGTATAATTTAATTATTCGTCTGTTTTTATTTTATAAAACAGTGCACCGATTTTTTTTTATAATTTGCTTGACGTGAATTAAGGAATTTGTTAATCATTAAGTATTTCTTATTGTATTGTAAGGTTGGTGATCGCTCTTACAATTGTTATTAGGATAAGCGAGACGCTACAGGATCTAGTTTGATTTAGTTACTTTCTATTTATTTGCTAACAATAGTTCCTAAGTCGTTCATCTGTCAGTAACGTAGAGTAAAATTTAGTTATAAGGGATTAAAATAAATACACCATGTTATGAAGAACACTTAAGTTCCAAAGCCGCGCGAGTTAGTTCATGTTGACGATCATACAACTTATCTCGTTCACTACCTACTGTAGTACCTTAACATATTTTATCTACACACATATCATAAGTCCTCTATAATGCGTTCAGAATCCGTTGGCAATGACCAGCATTACAACAATAAATTTTACTATGATAATGTTCTTATCTGTAGCAGTAACATAATGTTCTTATAACGATATAAGATTTGATAAAGTTATGAGTTTCAAATTTCGAACATCTTTGAAAAACAAAACAATTTTATTTGACCTCAATTCTAATATCACTCGAGATGACATTTAATTCGAAATGAAATGTCAATTGCATACAATTTTGATAAATCTCGTATGTTACTTGATAATTTGATATCGAACGATATGATAGTAGAGGCCGACTCTAGATTGTCTCTGAATTAAAAAAAAACTACGGTTGCCGCCATTTTTGTCGTTCTAATAATTGATCAATGCCGGCTATGCCGGTCGTAACATGCGGTTCCTGAACACATCATAGAGAGCTTATAATATGTATATAGATAAAATATTGTATGTAACTGTACATAATTAGGCATTAAAACACTCGTGTGATGCTATTATGAAACTCGCCTGTCGGCTCGTTTCATAAACACACACTCGTGTTTTAATGCCTCTCATTATGCAGCAGCATTAGGCGCAGCGTGGGCAGACCTCCATCAAGGTGGACCGACGACGTGGTTAAGATTGTGGGAAACCGATGGATGCAAGCGGCGCAGGACCGGTCCTTGTGGCAAACCTTGGGGGAGGCCTATGTCCAGCAGTGGACGACTTTCGGCTGAGATGATGATGATGATGATGATTATGCAGCAGTCACATAAACTACTATTTCAACACACTTGCTCGTAAAGTGGCCCTTATTCCAGCCTCTTGCAGCATATTAAAACACGCGTGCTTTTTACTTTACATTACACAACTTGTGTTTTCAGAGTCTTAAATTATAATAAACTTTTTGCGAATGAATTAACTGTCTTACTTAAAATATCTATAATAAACACAATCTTTTTTTTCATGGAATTATTTATTTTATCAACAAAGTAATATTACTGTTTGTTATAAATACATAAACATTAAGTTTATCATATTTTTAATAATTGGCTTGGTCAGTGCCTCTATTTCCACCAGCACGCGCATAATCTAAACACCAAAACTATGGCGCGCGAAAAAACAAAATACCCGCCGCCATGTTTCACGGATAAGTGCTTATATGAGATTTTATTACATTTTCCTCGCAATTGTGTTGAAAAACGTCGTATGAAACGCGTGAGCATTGGTCATTAGTTCATTACACTCTCGGCTCTATTACGCCCTCACTTATAGCTCGGGCTGCATTCCCGCCTCGATTTTAATGACCAACTTAGCACACTCGTATCATAATGTACTATTATGTAGTCGGTAAATACACACATGTCTACGTCCGGTAATTGGTGTCTTGCACATCTTGAGACTTTTATAATCGAGCAGAAATAAACATCTTATATATTTCAATGATTTTTATTGAAATTTGATCTCTGCAAGATAGGTAGTTCTTCAAAATAATTTCTAGCGATTTCATTGTAATCAGACTATATTTTTTTAGCTGTGCTGTTTTTTATTTGTATTTATTTATAATGATTGTTGACCCCGATCCTGAGGTTAGCTGGTGGAGTCACATTCCAGAGTACGGGTCTACAATACTGAAGCAATAAGTTATTATCAGCACTTAAAGCAATCACGATTATTTTTAAAATATTATCCTGATGTGCATGGGGTATAATCGGCTGTTACATATTTATTTTACATTCTGGCTGATTGTACTGCATCTAATTATTTTCCAATCTGTTGAGTTGTATTTTATGAAACTAACTACTTAATTATTAGGTTATACTGGATATACGAGTACATATTTCGGCTACTGTTACCACGTGTCTAAGGTAGTCTTATAAAATTGATATTTGCCTAATACTGTTTGTTTATTTGTTTCCCTCTTAGGGGTCAACGAAGGGTGGGAAGTGTCATAAGCTTCGTGACGTCACATGTCAAAATTGTAAATTTTGGAGCTTTAGATGTAAAATATGTGACGTCACACTAGTGGGGGGGACGTCACAATTGTGAACACCTGTGACAAGGACGGGGGGCATGAAGGACATTAAATTCATGGATGGCCCTAAGTGGTATTAGTTATCTCGTGATAAGTCACGAGAACGCTATCGGTCGGAAAAATACTTGTAAATTAACGTTATTTTTACTACTTATGAATTGTGCATGGTCGTTTTATTGTGAATGGTAAATGTTTGTGAACTTTTCAAGTACATCCTAGATTCAAATATAGGTAACATGTTATCGGTGTTCGTGTGGTTTGAGAAATAAAACTACGAATTTATACTGTGACATGTCATTATTTTATTTCAAAGTACCTTTCATACTTTTATACATTAAAAAACAGTGTTTACCAGCTAACAGTTCGTACCTGGAGTAGAATCTACGCAACCGTAATATGTCCAATAGTAATATCCACAATTAGTCTTATCGGTCACTCGAAAGAGTCTCACACACAGTTAACACTATATTTACAAGAGTTTGTATATGAGCTCGTCGCTCGAGTCGGAGCCCGAGCGGGCCCGCGGGCGGCGCTAGAGCAACGCCAGGTTGATGCGGCGGCCGTGGATGGCGGCGAGGTTGCGCGTGTTGAGCGCGCGCTGCGCGTCGAACGGCGTGCGGAACGCCACGCGCGCGTCGCCGGTCGGCTGCCCGCGCTCGTTGTAGCGTCTGATCACGTCGTCCTGCGTCAGCTCGAAGTCGCCGAAGAAACCCAAGATGTCCTCCACCGTGGCGCGGAACGGAACGTTCTCGAGGGACAGCACGCAGCCCGGCACGCCGAAGTCCTCGAGCGCGCTGTCTGGGTCCTCCTCTCGTACCGCGTCGCGAGCGTCGCGCCCGTTTTCGAACCCGCCCCGGCCGCGACCCCGGCCCCTGCCCCGCTCGAAGCCCCGGCCGCGGTCGAACCCGCCGCGTCCGCCGCGTTCGTTCCAGCCGCCGCGGCCCTGCTCGAAGCCGCCGCGACCCTGCTCGAAGCCGCCGCGGAAGCTGCCGCGAGGCTGGTCGAAGCCGCGGTCGTATCCACCGCGGTCGAAGCCGCCGCGGCCGCGGTAGCCGCCGCGCTTCCCGCGCGGCTCGAAGAAGGGCTGAGGCATGCCGTTGTGCGGGTTAGCGAGCAGCGCGTCTCGCGGGTCCCTGGAGGGGCGCGGCTCGGGCTGCTTGGGCCCCTCGAGCGCCTCCTCGACGACGCCGCGCGGCACCAGGTCCACGGTGACGCGGCAGCCCTCGAGATTGTGCCCGTGCTTGGCGGCGGCGCGCCGCGCCTCGCCCGACGACCGGAACTCGCAGAAGCAGTCGCCCGAGGGCACGCCGCTCGCGTCCAGCATCAGGTGTATGCGCGCCGGCACCGCGCCCGTGTCCGCCAGGAACGTGACTATAGTACGGTCGGTCGCATCGCACGGGAGGCCTTTCATCAGGACGCAATCGAGCTCCTCCTCCATGTCGGGCCCCGGCATGTCGAGCGCGGGGTTGGGCAGCTGGTCGGGGAAGCCGGGGCGCGCGGCCCAGTTGGCGGCGGCGGTGCGCGGGTCGACGGCGCCGTTGCCCGGGAAGCCGCCGAAGTGCTGCGCGGGGAAGCCGCCGGCGAAGGGCTGCTGCTGCGGCGCGAAGGGCGCGGAGAAGAACGGCACGCCGGGCGCGGGCGCGGGCGCGGGCGCCGGCGCCGGCGCGGCGTCGAACTGGCGGCGCTGGCGCGGGTCGCGCGGCCCGGTCGGCTCCGGCGCCGGCTGTTCCGGCGGTATCGGCGCCGCCGGCCGCGGGAAATCGATCTTCTCGTTCTGCGCGGACTTTTCCTTCTCGTATTCCTCTTCCGTGACGGGCGTGATCACGGGCTGCCGTTTGCCGAACGCATACCTCTCTCTCCTCTCGAAAGCCATCCTCGCGTCGTCGACCTTCACGAACTGGACGAAGGCGGTCTTGGTTCTCGTGAGCCGGCAGTCGTTGAGCATGATGGACAGGAGGGAGAAGTCGCTGAACATCTTGATGATGTCGTGCTCCTTGACGAAGTTGGGCAGCTCGGTGATGCGCAGGATGCTGAAGGCGGGCGCGGCGGGCGCGCGCGGCGGCGGCTCGGGCTCCTCGGCGTTCTCGTCGCGGAACGGCAGGAACGAGTCCACGGCGCTCTCGTAGCTCTCGTCGTCTAGCGGCTCGACCGAGACCAGCTCGCCCTTCAACTCGTTGTTTTTGCGCTGCAACGCGAGCTGCTTGGAGCGCGGGTCGCAGAACCGGACGAAGATGTTGCCGGTGCGGCGGCCCGTGCTGTCGTTGATCATCTTGATGCCGTGCTTGTCGATGAGGAAGGGGAAGAAGCGGCGCACGTCGCCGTAGCTGGTGTGGTTGGGCGCGTTGCGCACGGCGACGCAGCAGTCGTGCTGCGGCTCGGCGTCGAACCGCGAGCGCCCGTCGCGCCGGAACACGGCCCCGCCGCGCGCCACGGCCCCGCCGCGCACCGCGCCCCCGCGCCCGCCCTGGAACCTATTCGCCCCGCCGTTCTGATCGCCCTGGAACGCGTTCGGGTTCCGCTTCTTACCCAGCTCGCTCAGCTTGTTGTACGCGTCGTTAATGGCGGGGTCGGCGAATCGATTCTGCGGCTGATCGAGGTTCGGAGCTAATTGCATAGACGTGATAGCGTTGTTCATAACGTGTTGGAGTGTCGGCGCGTTCCCGGGGTTCATGTTATTACCGAACACAGGCGCGGGCGGTGCCGCCGGTACGTCTTCGGTCAGGTTGATGGTTTTCTCCGGAGACTTGCGCTCGTTGCGGCGGTCACGCGAGCGGCGCGGCGAGTTGCGCTCCGAGCGCTCCCTGGAGCGGCTGCGATCCTTGCGGTCCCGCTTGCGATCGCGGCGGTCGCGACTACGGCTTCTGTCGCGGCGCCTCCTCTCCCGCGAGCGGGAGCGATCGCGACGGTCCCTCTTGCGGTCCTTGCGGTCGCGATCTCGCGACCTCGACCGAGATCGTGTGCGGCGACGGTCCTTCTCTTTGCCGCGCTTGTAATCGCTTTTATCTTCGTCTTTCTCGTCGTTAATGGAATTGTCTGACGGGCTAACGAGAGGAGCGGGGGGTTCGATAACAGCGGGTTGCGGTATTTCATTGGGGTTGCCGATGCCAGGAATGCCGAAGCTAGATAGGGAGGCGGTTCCTAAGGCCGCGGAGAACGGGGTGATGGTGGGGGTAACGGTGACGGGCGCGGGAAGCGGGGCGGGGGCGGGCGCGGGCGCGGGGGCGGTGAGCGCGAGGATGGGCACGGTCTGCCGCGCCGTCTCGATGACTTTGTGCATCTCGGAGCGAGAGCTGAGGAGCAGCTTCACCTGGATCTCCTTAATCTTCCCGCAATCCAGCATCATCGCTTGCCGCGCGTCCTCGTCCGTACTATAACAACAAGACTATAATGAGTATCGGATTTCTTAAACGTACCTATTTCCTATTGATACATATCAATAATACTTAGATATGCGAATTGAATCAACCATAAAAAAATATCAGGCATCCACAATATCAGTTATGGCGCCTAGTGTTTGTAGAATTATGGCCCTTATTAACTTGAAATAAATAGGGTACGTAGGAAGGTACTCATACCTAACCGGACTTAAATACCCACATTCGGCGCCTGCGACACATTTGATTTGACGTGTCAACATTACATACAGTCAAGGTCATAAATATGTGTAGGTATGTACACGTTTAGTACCTACCTTGTCACTTAATCACTCTGTGACATTCAAATATTTAAACATGACATTAAATAGACAAGGTACAAAATGTACACATATTTATGATCTCGACTGTACATTTGGAGGTTAGGAGGCAGACTAATCTATATATAAGTATATATATAAATGAATTCCTATCTCCCTTGGTCACGGCGCATCACGCGTGAACGGCTGGACCGGCGTTCGCTAATTCTTTTTTTGTTATGTTTGTTATTGTCAGGAGAAGGTGCTTATAATTATGAAGAAAAAATTGGATATTTCAACTTTAAGGGGGGAAAACGGGAGGGAACTTTAACCGAAGCGAAGCGAGGGCGGGTCGCTACCTATTCGTAATATATGAATATGAATATATAGTTCATGACTCATTTTGACAAGGTGAATTTGAATTTACACACGTACCTACCTAGGTATTTTACTATAATATTTTTACGGTATCTGTGTTTATTATGAATAAAGGTATATAATAAAATAAAAAAATATTACCTACGTGTTTTTTCTACGAGAAAGGTTTGTCCAATCTAGGAATTCTAATTCTAATAGGTTTATTAAATAATGTAGATGACCGAGTAGGTGCATGCCTACTTTGCTTTTTAAGTATTTTACTTAAAATTTTACTGAAACAGTCATTTATTCATACATAAAATACTGTACCTACCTACTGCACTATCTTAGTAGGTACCTGCTAAATAGATTTATATGATTACGATTAGCATTTATTAACTTTTTACAAGTCGGCCATTGACGGATACCTATACCCCGCAACGGCGGATAAATCCGTCACGGACCACAGTTGAGAGCAAAATAGACCTGCGGGTGTAGCCGTAAGGATGAAATTCGCGATGCCTTTCAGATGTCATAAGCAGGTGAGGCGACTTTTGCAGCTTATATACTAAGGTTTATTTAAAGTTTTGACATTATATCAAAAATAAACACTTAAAATATTAAGTAGTGAGCAGATTTGGCTCCAAAGCCTCCAAATTAAATTAGTGATACCTACCTATAGGTGCTCCTTCACTGGGAGCCCTGCAATGTTAACAATCTAAGATTCGATTTTAAGCATACGTTACAATACTTGCCTCCCTGACCTTAATGATTACAGCTCGGTTCTACTCGCTCATTGATTCCCTCATAGGTTGCCAATCACTAGGACCCTAGGTAGAAACATACTGGAGCGACTTTCTGGTCCGATCCCGACATTCGCCAACGCTTCCACTTGCGCACCTCCTGGACAGCTGACTGGGAGTCCCAGGAGTGTTCTGCGGGCGGACTGGTGGGAGATCCGACTGCCCGACTGCCTGGCTTCAAGGCCAGCCGTAAAAACTGGACGACGGTAAACCGCATCCGCACGGGGGTCGCCCGTTGTAACTACTGTCTGCACAAGTGGGGGCTAAAAGATTTGCCGGTATGCGACTGTGGCGCTCCTCAGCAAACAGCGTACCACATCGTGGAAGAGTGCCCAAACCGACGTTTTGCTGGTGGTATTGTGGAGCTCAGCGAGTGTTCTGAGGCGGCTGTGGACTGGCTGCAAAATTTAGATTTAGCCTTATAATTAACGCAGGATAGTTTTCCCCGGCCGTACGATAATAATAATAATAATTGATGTAATCATCTAATATGAATTGTTACATTGCAAGCGAATGCTCCCGGCGAGGGAGCAACTTATTCTTAGCAGTAGGTAGGTAGGTATTACAAAATAATTGGCATAAAATTATGTACCTTGTTTTAGATAACCACCGTAAGTATACGATATCGTTTTGATAATGTCGAATGGGTTCAGAGCGTGACTGACATCTACTCCAACGATGGAAAGATGGAAGATGGAAGTGTGTGGAAAGTGGAAGTCAAGGTTATAAATAGGTATAGGCAGGTACGTTCAGAGTATCAAAAATATGTAACCACGACCTTATTACGTCTAGATACGTTAGATACGTCTATAACGTCGTTTATAACCTTGAATGTACATCACACTAACACATGGTATACGTGAAAGTCATAATTACGTGATTCACAAGCTCGTAATTACGAAGTGTTAAAATGCATAGTCGCGGTATGAAAAGGTTCGTCACTTTTGATCCTTAAAAGCATTGAATTAGAGTCGAAAAGTGACGAACCTTTTCATTCCGCGACTGTATATACATGAGAAAAACTGCTCAAAACAATCAGCTCACCGGCGGAACTCTACTATAGGAAAGTTTAACAATATTTAATACTTATACCTGTCCACGAGAAGATACATTCCGACGCAGTCTTTGACGCACAAAAATGAAAAAAATACCTAATAATAATCTACCATGAGAAGATCTACAACAAAAATCTTGACGAAATTGAAACCAATGTCCACGAAGTCTAAGAAGTCCTCCTCATCCGCCTATCTTGCTCCTATATACCTACTGCCGTCCTAAGCTAAAACGTGATATCACAAATTCAATAGCCAAAGCAGATTCAGTCCTCTCCTGTTAGTAACGAGGTAGCAATTGCTACAGCAGTTTTATCTGAGATGGCGCATTTTAGCTTAGCAGGGCAGTATAGAATCAATCATGTTGACGTTATGGTGGGCCTGTTATTGACGGTAAGACGTTATGTCTTAAACTTTCGCGATATTCACACAAGCTGGAAGTACGCGGTTTACGCGAGTAAGTCCCGTTCAACTTCTAGTAAGTCGTTATGTCCCTAATACTAGGGGTGTTCAATAAGTTTTAATAATCGGTATTAAAAATAGGAGATAATAGTAGCGGCCTTTACACGTCAGTTCGAACCGCGGAAAACGCCAGGCGCCATTCCCCTAGGGCCACACTAACGGGAAACGCTGTTAAAAATCAACGTCTATCGCGTTATGCATACTACGTATAAGGCGATAGAATGCGATCCGAACTTTACGTGTAAAGGCCGCTGATATGAATTTAAACCGTTATATTTTAATTGGGAATATGCATGAAATTTTTCATCGCATTCCTTAACAAAATATGAAAATACCGTAACAGAGACGGCAAAAAGTGAAATTGAAATTAAAATCAGCCAAAAAATACGTCTAATATAAGCATTTAAAAACTACTACTTAGACAGAAAGATCCGACAAGAACTGTGACGTCAGCGTGCACTACGGCCATAAAAATTAAATTCTGCTTTGTTAGAAAGTGATAGAAACAAATCTTCAATGGTTTATATCTTGGTTATTTTTATAGTTACCTATTTGAAAAATAAATTTTCTCTACTGTTTGTTTCATGTATGACTTTTTGGCAAGCAAAAAAAAATCATGCATACTCCCTATTGGAATATGCACACTTTCTATATTAGCAAACACTTGTCATTCAATTGTTTCATTTTACCCCTATAAAATAATTTTACTTTTGGAGGTCAAATTTTGTACCTTCACGTGCCTTCTCTAAGTCATCATCAGTACCTATATCCTTTCAGTTTACTCATCTCATCACACCCTTTTTGAAAGAACGTAGCAGTGTTTGCATGGAAAAGCCGCCCTATCTTCAAATGTTTACTTACTGTATTTTTTGTAATAAAGCCCTTATGACAAGTATTATTTCTTCTAAGTTTCAGCTTCCTATCTTTGTTATTTTTTGAGATATGATTTTTTTTCAATTTACTATAAACCAGTTTTTTTTTTCTGAAATTTATTTCTTTCTTTTTTTCGGAATACTAATATTATAAAGAGGTAAATTTTGTAAATTTGTTTTTGTTCGTATGTAAGGGGTAATCTCCGGAACATCTGAATTCAAAAATTCTTTCACCAACATTTAGAATGGACTTTCAGGGTGGAACATAGGCTATATTTTTACTTACGAAAGTACCGAGTCTCCGTAGACGGGGTCGCGGTCGGAAAGCTAGTTAAGAATATGAAGCTACTTTAACTTAGGCAGGCTTAGGCCTAAGGCCTATCCTTACGGAACTGGCGCTTTACGTCTAAGGTTGTAAAGCGACGTTACTCAAACGGTTTGACGCTTTTATAATTAGTCGTTCGCCAAGATTATTTTTTTTGCAGCAAGCTCCTCCCAACATGCAGGATAACGCAAGCGTTCAGGTTCCGTTTGAAGATACCCTTATGGCGCAGATGCTGAGCGCCGTGTCTCCGCTTACCTTCGGCCAACTCAGAGTAGAATACAGCTTTAGGTAAGCGGCGGTCATCCATGCGAAGGACAAGCCTGCGTCACCTGAGCTATGATATGCTACTGCATTAGGAGAGCTTCCATGCCGTACATCCCGGAGCGACACAGAACCCTCAGAGTTAGTGACGCGGTCCTGCCACTTGATCTTTAGAATAGATCTTAAGCATCTTAGATGGTAAATAAATAAATATCAGCGACAGTCTCACACAAATTGACCTAGTCCCAAACTAAGCTCTAGGCTTGTACTATGGGTACCAGGCAACGATATAAATTCGGGGTCAATAGAAATGGCCAATGATATCAACAAATTAGTACTGTTTGACACGTCAAAATTTCATCAAGCGTGTTTTTATTTAATGAAACGTATAATTAATAAATATTCAATCTAAAAATTAATATGAAAGTAATAATCAAGCGTAATAAATAACTGTAAAGACCTTTCTCGATCTTGAAAAGTAAGTACCATCATTTTTTTGAACATTTTTGGTTATAAATCAAAAAGTACGTCACGGAAAATTTAAACAGTTGTTTTCAAATGTGCAGATTGAGCCCTTTCATATGACACCCCACTTGCTATAATAAAATCACTTTCATTTTTTAACCCCCATTCTAATGCCATGCCAAATTTCAAGTTGATAGCTTGTGTAGTTGCTGAGAAAAACTGCTGTGACATACAGACAGACAACGAAGTCTCATCATAAGGGTTCCTTTTTTACCATTTTAGTACGGAACCCTAAAAATGGGAATAGCAAATTTTGCACAAACGAGTCTTTATTTGTCTGTCATAATCGGGAACAAATCATTCCGTATATACGGATCGAAAGAGTTATTGATAAGAGATCATTCGTAGGCTACGGTAGCGGAATGAATTAAAATGGCATTTACGGATGTAGCACACCTCCGCCGCGAAACTGTAGTAGCGAAACTCTGACAAAGAAATACAGTTCAAATCCGTATTAAATATCACGATTCCGCCACAGTTTCGCGGCGGAGGTGTGCTACCGGAGTTAGTAATCACAACTAAAGTGATAGATAATAAAATGGGTAGTCTTTATTTTTTGAAAACCTCGTGTAAAATTCTCCTCAAGTTACTTATTACTTCCAGTACCTATTAGTTAAATGGTTAAAGACAATGTACACTACCTTTACCTATATATACATATCAAGTAGGTAATCGTTAGTTTCTACGATCTTCATTAAGTTTAAAGTTATCCTCCATGTGGTGTTGCGTTTTTTCTCCCTATAAAATGATGTTCTGAATAATAATGTCGATAAAGTGCCTTCGTGAATTGAAAACTCATAATAGAGTAAAGTATTGAGGTTGCCTTTCCAATCAGACTGACCTGAGCAGAGAAGAGCGGAGACAAACAGAAAACGACGAATCTGGTCGTAGAGATATTTCAAACAAAATGTATGGTTGGACATAAGTCGCGATCATGAGTGTACATGCCACTAATTGCTAAGATTTTATATAACTAGTTTTAGTTATTTCAACAGGAGGAAAACAACCATGGGCGGATCCAAAAGAGGGAGTTTTCGAGGTCATATTACATTTTGGGAGCCTGTGACCCATTAACCGAATCCTGGATTCGCCCTGGAACGTAGCTTAGCGATATATTAATAAGTTTAGCGGCAAGGACTTCGCTGCTAGACACTTCGATTAGTAAAATAACGGTCTAGCAGGCTAACTGCCGCACTCAGAGACGTCAATTAATTTTTAACTTTCATTAAAGTTGCTGCGTCTTATTCTATTGCTATAGGAAAGAAAGTGACAGCAGCTGCTTTAATGAAACTTAAAAAACTTAATTGACGTCTCTGAGTGCGGCCGTAAGCTAACAAGATTGGCCCCCATGAGGGATTTGGTTATAAGTACTTTTAGGTGGAGTAGTGGCAGGACCACTGAACACTTAAGAACACTGTATGCCTAATATCAGCCTTCGATCTTCTTTTGTTTCAGATTTTATTCGCGAAAGTGTTAAAAAATCAAGGTAATTTTTAAACTGTTATTAGGTAACTGTTGTTGTTAGGTAATTTTAAACTTATTTTAGCTAAACCAAGCAAGCGAGATTAACCAAATAAAATTACTATTGGTGAGAATAGAATGGGGGAAGGAATTATAAAAACATTTTCAAATATCTTGGTGCGTCATGTCAAAAAAAAACATTGTCGAACTTAACATCAACAATGAATGTCAATTGTTTATTATGATGATAATAAAATATAATGTAAACTCCTTAGTCGTGTAGGTATTTATCGTGGAGGTTTACCTATTGTTCTACGTAGTCATGGGAACTATCTGGATAAACTCAGAATGCAAGACTCTTTTGATAATTGAATACTTTCGTTAGGTTTTTTTTTAAAACACGCACCAAGATGTTTGAAAATGTTTTTATATGTACCTATACGTAGTTGACAATAGTGGCTAGTGACGTATTTTTTTTGGTAGGTGTAAGTTTGAAGACAGGAATGTCTGTAAAAATATGCATTTTTAACCCCATTCTATTCTCATCAATAGTGATTTTATTTGGTTACCCTTGCTTGCTTGGTTTAGCTAAAATAAGTTTAAAATTACCTTGATTTTTTAACATGTTCGTGAATAAATCAGAAACAAAAGAAGATCGAAGGCTGATATTAGGCATACAGTGTTCTTAGGTCCTGCCACTACTCCACCTAAAAGTATAACCAAATCCCTCGTGGGGGCCAATCTTGTTACCTTAGCCTGCTAGACCCTTACAAAATTATTAAACACCGTGTCACTGGCCACTTACAACTCGGTTTCCACGGCAAATCACGGCATCCTATTTCCCTCTAAGCATATCGGTGTGGCCTTACTGCCGCACTCAGAGACGTCAATTAAGTTTTAAATTTCATTAAATTTGCTGCGTCTTATTCAATTGCTATAGCAAAGAAAGTGACAGCAGCTACTTTAATGAAACTTAATTGACGTCTCTGAGTGCGGCAATCAGTCAAGCGCAGTACGCCAATCTGGCTGCACACAGCAGCTAGGTATACTCCACCGCGAGGCTCATAGCATAGCCCTAAGTAGGTAACTCTAGGAGAAACGGCACGAGCAAGACCCCTTGCACTTTGGTTTGCCATAACTATGTAAACGGTGGTACCATTCGCAGGCGATTTTAGTAGAACACCGTCCCATAACAGCTCTCTCTCCTCTAGATGCCTCGTCGCGCGCGAACTTGGTCGACTATGAGTTGCGCATGCGGCCAACGCCCGTCTAGATGCAACTACAAGCGGCGTGCGCTGACCACTCTAGCAAGTTGTAGGTTAGACGCAGGGCAGAACGTCTAGATTTAACAACCTAGCAGCGGTTCAGCTAGAAGCAGACCTTGTAATAGAACATGCGAGTCACCCTAACTTGGCAGTTCCGCAATTCGGGGCGCTGGCGCTGCTGGCAGTCTCATGGTTAGCTTATACGGAGGGCTTGACAGTGCACTGTTCAGACTACACTACACTGCATATTTGCCCATAAGTTACCTACTTATTGTGTGTAGGTACCTACACAATAAACATGCGACTCACAGAAAAACTTATCAACAAGCGGTATGGCAACTATACAAAGGGTCCTAAAACAAATTGGTCACGTCTAGCGTCTGTCAATTCACCATTTAAAAGTCGTGTGATAAATTGATGCGACACTAAGCGACAGCGCGATAAAAATGCTAGTTGCCCTCATTGAGCTATACTACTACGTATAGAGAAGACAGCGCGAACATCACTTGTGCTCCATTCAATTGCGGTCGGCCGGCCGCAGTTCACTCGTCGCTTGCTCGCTCTTGAGCGAACTGCGGCCGCCCGGCCGCAATTGAATGGAGCACAAGTGATGTTCACGCTGTCTTCTCTATACGTAGTAATATAGCTCAATGGTTGCCCTATCCCGAGCTCGGCTTGTCGAAACACCCAGTCCCAATTTACAGGAATCCTAGTTTCTTGATGTCGTGCGTCAAAAGTGAATTTGTCTACTGTTTTTCATCAGAGTCCAGTGGCTATACTGTGCATAGTTACAATTACAAGACGGTAGGGGAGTTCGCACTTATGCTAGATTCGCTTGTGCCTAGTGGTAAAACTCGGAAGAAATGAAGTGTTTCTGTTCAGAGCCCCGCACATACGGCAAAAGTGACGATTTAGGTGGAGAGTAATCGATAATACCGATGTTCTTCAAAACGTAACGCAATAGTAACGCAGTAACATCATAACTCTTTTACGAGAGTACCCGAAACCGAACCGAAAAGGAATATTTATTTTTATTTATATGTACCAATATGTACAGTCGAGGACAGAAAGATGTTTACACTTTTTCACCTTGTTCCATTGTAATAAGGTCCAAAAGTGTAAACATATTTCTGTCCTCGACTGTACCTAGATTAGAAGTTGTAAATTTGTTTTCTTTTTTAATTTTTATTTAATAGTCTAGATACCAACTTTTATGAATATAATTTGAATGATCATACCCTTTTTCTTAAAAACAGGCCTAAGTAGGTAAGAGGAGCTAAAGTGGAATATCCGATTGGTAACCGTTTCAACGCCGCAGACGGATATATCCGCATCACTGGATCAGCACCAATGACGGTTAATATCTGTCAAGGTTGACAGCGCAAAATATACCCGAGTGACTATTAGGCAAGGTTGATATTAGCTCTGGTCTTTAGCTGCCATTAGCGTTATGTGACAACTTTTGTATTTGACGTGGCGTTGTAAAGGTTAATTAAATTATGTTTATTTTTTAACCGACTTCAAAAAAGGAGACGGTTCTCAATTCGTCTGTATGTTGCTTTTTTTTTATGCTTACGTTTAGTTAACCGAAATCCAAAGGTACTTCAAATGGTTTAACTCCAAAGATCTACGCGTTTTTTTTATTATTAGAAATTGTAAATACCTAGTAGGAAGATAACATTTTGACTACAATTAGAACTTCTAAATAAACCAAGTTGGTAAAAACTATTGACCATACCTACTCTCGATATGGCTGCACAATATGCCTTTAATCCAGTTGACAATGCTCGTAGCAGGCTAGGCAATACGTCTTACTGCCGCACTCAGAGACGTCAATTAATTTTTAAGTTTCATTAAAGTTGCTGCGTCTTACTGCCGCACTCAAAGACGTCAATTAATGTTTAAGTTTCATTAAAGATGCTGCTGTCACTTTCTTCGCTATAGCAATAGAATAAGACGCAGCCACTTTAATGGAACTTCTAAATTAATTGACGTCTCTGAGTGCGGCAGTTATTCTATTGCTGTAGCAAAGAAAGTGACAGCAGCTACTTTAATGAAACTTAAAACTTAATTGATGTCTCTGAGTGCGGACTTTAGTCCTCAGGGTTGTTGAGTCAACGCTTTGTAGTCTCGAGATTGCAAATGTCCACGGACAGAGCCCACGTATAATCCCCGGCATGCAAGTAAGTAAAAACCTGCGCATCCCACCCGCACCTCGGTTGACTTGACACCGAGAAGTAGACTTCTGCGCAGAGACGGCCATGTGGATTGTTACTTACGTGCCGGGGATTATACCGTCAGATAGCCGTGTGCGTCTGCTTTCTCCATACCAAATAACCGGTCAAGTGCGAGTCGAAGTCGCGCACCGAGGGTCCGTACTTCAAAAATATAAATAAATATCACGGGGACAATCTCACACAAATTGACCTCGTCCCAAACTAAGCTCTAGGCTTGTACTATGGGTACTAGACAACGATAAACATACTTATATAGAGAAATACATACTTAAATACATAGAAAACATCCATATATACCTTCTTATGTACTTTAATTCGAATGATTTAAGGTCTATTTTGAGTTCCGTAAATTTAACATAAATGTTCAGTTTGTTAGTAATTTTTTTTAAACTAAATTTTAAACAATTATTTTTATTTTTCCCGTAAAATATAAATAATAAGCTAAACGTCAGATTTTTTCAGATTTTTCGGAGATAAGAGGGGGGATGGAATTTTTTTGGCTATAAATCAAAAATTACGTCATGGAAAGTATAAAAAAATGATTTGAATTGTGCAGAATAAGCCTTTTCATATGACACCCCATTTGCTGTAATCAAATCACTTAAATTTTTCAACCCCCTATTCTAGACCACATTTCGTCGATGATAGGTACCTACTTTAATACCGCGTAACTAACAAATTCCAGAAAGCGCAAAATACACCTTACATAGTAAGTCAGTAAGGTGCATTTTACAACCTATTAAATTTGTTAGTTTACGCGGTATTGCAGTATCACCGAAGATTTCAATTATTTATTTATAAAATTACATTATTTTTTACTAAAAACAGATGCGGGCAAGCAAGTTATACAACTATGCTGTAGTTGCTGAGAAAAAAACTGCTGTGACATACAGGCGGATGGACAGAAAGACTACGAAGTCTAACCATAAGGGTTCGATTTGGTAGGGAACCCTAAAAACATGTCGTAGAATCGACAAGGTACAAGTGCATAGACACTTATGATGGCGACTGTACAGTTAACTACAAACTGATGCATCCACTTTTGGACCTTATTACAATGCAATAACACACTATCAGTGTGCTATAAGGTGAAAAACTGGTTACACCAGTTTGTAGTTGACTAACCACGTAAGAATGTACGCAAACCTTTTCTGCGGCATTGGAGATGAGACGGCTAAATCCGTGTCGTTGGCGGTAGACCTATCTACAAACACTATCAGATAAGAATAAACAAATAATGTTGACGACACGGTTAGCCTAGCTACAAGTGACCAGAGATATAAATACTAGAGATGTCAAGCCACCGGCAGCGTGCGAGCGTTGTAAACTCAGGGTCCTTATAGAACATTCACTGCCTTCAGTTCTCCATCCGTTGCGATCGTGTCTACACGCGCGCCGATCAGTGACATAACTAAACGCACACAAACCAGAATACACCCATACTTACCCGATACAAACGCCCGAATGTTTGAGGGCTATTCCCAGTTGTCCACACCTCTTTGTCCACACTGTGGACAACTGGGAAAAAAATTCCCAGTTGTCTACAGTGTGGACAACTGGGAATAATAATTCCCAGTTGTCCACACCCTTCATACTAGGTAATCCACGCCCTAATATGGACAACTGGGAATTTTTGTCCCAGTTGTCCACCGTGTGGACAAAGGGGTGTGGACAACTGGGAATAGCCCATGTTTGATCTCCTTATATCTGTGGTACTTATATCTTTCTAGAGCATGGACCATCGGAGCTTTTCTCTGATACCGGTATGTTTAGATATCGAAATGAATAGCCATTTGTTATGCAAGACTGCAAAGTCGTTATTTGGCGCGAGTGCCGTATTGATCCCGAGTTAACGCAGGATTCTAAAATTGTACCACGAGCGTAACGAGTGGTTCAAAAATAGAATTCTGAGCGTAACGCGGGATTTAAGGCTTCGAGACCCAAATAACTTTGATGCCGTGCGAAACACAATTTATTATTTTATAAGACTTCATCTGTAAATCTGTTATTTGTGCAATAAAGAGTTTACATACATACGTACCTACATACAATTTTTTACCTCTCCGTAGCGAGGAAAACACTTGGTGTTGGAAAAACAATTACACGAGCGTCACATCAGCTGCCGGCGTGTTCGCGCAGCGCCTCCTCCACGCACAGCACCATTACTTTCCACCTAGCGGTTAAAGTGGACTTTTACACGCAGATTTGTGTGCCAAAGAAGGCTATTTCGAGCTGGTGAGATGAAAATAGTTTTTATTATGGTGGTTGTATAGTTGGTTTGGATAAATATTAATTTGCTAAACATGTGCAGTTTTATTATTTTTTGAAATTTCTGCTTTTACGTATCTTAACTCTTTCGGCGCGAGCGCCTCCTAGCGCGCTGCAATACTCACACGCGCGGGCCTCACTGCGCGCTGCAACCCGCCCGCGCGCACATACATTTTGTTTCGTACTAAAAACCATGATGCACCCTGTGCATCATCGCGCGCCGTAGTACCGCACACTTTTTGCCGCCTCGAACAACAAAGGAATGGATGGCGTCATGCGCCATTTAGAATAACCAAACACAAAGTGTTTATTTTCGGGTAAAAGAAAAAAATAACTTTTATATTTATTATTAAATTGTTTTTTTTTTTGGTGAAATGAAAAATTATGACTGTTATTTATGAATATGTGTTGGATTAGGTCCTTTTGTCATTGTTGCAGGTGCAGATATATATGGGCACATGCATTGTTTTATTATAACCAAAATGTGGGAGCGAAAGCGGCGATGATAAAATAACCCTTTCTGCGACCTATATTTACTGATAACGATTTTCAACCGGAAATGGGATTTTACCTGCAATGAAACACCTGTGCGACTCACCTTGTTTAAGTTTACTCCGGTTTAAATCATTACGTACTAATTTAATTATTTTTTTGTTTTGATACCGGCATCGGCATGCAACCGTTTATTGACAGCAATTGGAACTTTTGAACTTATTTAAACTTAGCATTCTCCAAATTAATGTAAAAAAAATAATTCCGCTCACTAAATGGTTTAATATTTATTGATTGGGCTCTATGCAAATTCTACAATTTACTTCAAAAATTGGGCTCTGAGAAATTATATAATGCATGATTAAAAGTTTAATTTAATAGGAAAACCTGATTTTGAATTAATTATGCTATCGAAATGGTTTTGTTATTGTTTAAGCGGCCAAACAATTGTAAAAGTTCATTATCGTTATTCTCTTTTTTTAAATTAAAATATTATTAAATAAGTAAATCTATATTCTTCTTAAAAATATAATAATAAATTAACTGTCTATAACTAAACTTGATCGATGGTTTTGTCATCAGCATATCAATTATTAAGTATAAAAATAAATAAAATAACACTTCGATAGCCTTTTCCGTTGTGAGAGTAGATTGAAGTGTAAATACGATCTGTTCCTAACTTAGTTTTTGCTATGTTTACTATCTATACTGGGTGGACGCTGGAGCAGGTAATTCGAACAATAAACATTTTTTTACCTGAACGAACCCTTTTGGCTTCGGGAATTCGGCTTGTCTGGTAGAGTGGGTGAAGGTACACTCCACCACCACGTGCATAAAATAGCGCAAAATACGACCAGTTAAGAAAATTACACAAACAAATAAGTTTTAACGAGCTGATAATAATATATTAGTATCGTCGCCTCTCCAGTGCTTATTGTTAGAAGCATTTTTATCCTTAGATAAGGCCCGTAACTTTCACTGATCAGATATATTTTGTACTCATACAAATAATCCTACCTAAATAAACAGGATCTTCTCCATTGTTCTCAAGAACAAAGGAAACCGCAACATTGTGGTCAGGGACCGAAGATTTAATTTCACTTCATAAAATAAAAACTAATATAACGTTATAAACATTTCTTGGTTTCTCTGATTATTGTATAGTGTTATCCACGAAGACGAGAACCGCGCGTGTTAAAGAAAAATCAACCTTGAGGCAGTTGCAATAACGTCTAATATCGTACAACGCGGATACTATTTGTTACATTTTAGACTCGCTTTAAAATAAATGCAGTACGCTCCGGCGCAATGAAGCACCGTGGTTATCATGGGATTTTAAAATGAAAATATGAATATAAAGTTTATTTATTTATATGAAAAAGAACTTTGAGGCCTACGCTTTCGGTTTGTCAAATAAAAAAGACAACTTTTAACCAAATACAGATAAATAATGATAGTCAAATTTCAAAGTTATATTTTTCTGTTTATACCCGGGAATAAACAAAATATATTTATGACATTACATTATTTACTTACCTATTAATCTAAATCAACGAAAAACTACTTATTTTTTGAGCAAAATAGTACATTTTCATGAACGTTTGTGATGAAGCACATGTGCATCATGCGCGCTCAAGGACCCGCAATCCCATGAAGCACATGTGCATCATGCGCGCGCGAGGGGGTGCAATCCCATGAAGCACATGTGCATCATGCGCGCCGAAAGAGTTAACAGGTAAGGCTAGGCTAAAATTATTTTTTATAAGCAACTTGTGAAAATCTGTGAATTCATACAAAGTTCCTTGTAAAAAGTGCTATCTAATTTTAATTAACTATTCCTTTACTATTTTGCTATATTCTTGACTTTAGTTTTTATACTTATCTAGTTTATTCGATACGAAAGCTAGTAAAACAAAGTGATCTCCCTTTACTCTCATCTCACTTTAGCATTTTCTTCGCTATCGATATTTACTATCTACGTTTATTTTAGAAAATCAAGTTTAGATACCCAGTGCTAAGTTAATAGCAATTTAAAAAGTATATTATATCTGAAAATTCCTAATTTTCGGACAGTGTACCTAATTAACTTTTTTACTGCTGATTATTAAGATTAAGCTCTGCCTCGCCCCTATAGAAGAATGTATCGAATTAAGACTTTTTTTATATTGACTATACGGTTACTGTGCCGCCTACGAGGTTAGAAGAATGAGGAATATTGAGGAAAATTGGGTCTACACTTTTTTGTATGGTGCTTCGATCCTTTTTAGGGTTCCGTACCCAAAGGGTTTCAAACGGGACCCGTCGTAACTTTAAAGAGCTGTGTCTTTTGAACCGTAAAAGATAGCCCGTTGATATTTTTACAAAATATGTGATATAACGGTGGATTTCCTAACAAATAATAAAAAAAGTCGAAAAGTTAAATAATAAAGGCAGTACCCTGACAAGAAACGTTTTTATTTTCAACGTTTTTTTTTGTATTTGTTTTATACATACATACAAGCGTAAAATTTTGTATGATTATAGAACACACCCTATAGAAAAAACGACAAATACTAAAAACCAGCCAAATGCGTATGGTACCCTCAGTGCGTGAGCCCGACTCGCACTTGACCGCGTTTTTTAATGCGCAGTCAGCAGTCAGGGTGTGCAATACCCCGCCGGTGTCTATATTTCCGCGTGCCTACCTACGTCCTTCAATAGTATTATATATTATGTACCTTCTCACAAGCTCACTCCACCGTCGACTTTGTCCTGACTTGTTGGGTCTTCTACTAGGGTCGAAAGCAAATCCATCTAATAATTATAAAAAAACAAGGCCACGTCAAACACAAAAGTCGTCACTCACACACCAATGACAGCTGAAAAGCACAGGTAATTTTAATCTTACGGATATGTGATATACCTATGTAGCTACCCAAATCGCATTCATTAATCTAGCATCCTGAATTCAAAAGAAGTTCGTCGTCGTTACTAAATGATTTACATGGTGATAATATTTAATGTGAGAGATATAAGATCAATATTTAGTAAATGTATGTGCCACCATGACATAAAACGCATGTATATGCGTTGCCGGCATTAAATGCGCTAAGTTTAAAACGCCTAGTGAGCGCTCCGTTATTGGGATATTTTTATTTGGTCCTATCCTATCACTCCTGTAGGTATATTCTTATCTGTTAACGCGTTTTTTGGCATTTGGTACTACTTTAACTAGGTAATTATTTTTAAATAGTCTCATTCACTAGAGTGTAGGATTTTACCGTGGTGCCTACCTAACAAACGCCTTTCAAACGACCCAGTCGCCTACATATTCTTAGGTACTTATAACCTTTATCGAGGTAATGTAAAATCGTTATACCAGCAACATCGTCTTTTTAGTAAGTACCGAACTTATACCAAAACTAGTTAGGTTGTTAGGATCACGATTGGACTCCGGCAACAGCGTTTACTCCGGTTAGATGGGGTAAGATGGAACTACGAGGAACGGGAAACACTAGGTACCATAAAAGAAGTTAAATCCTTACTATTACGGTCAATTTAATCCTACTTGTAAAAGAGTTGATCAAGTGCGAGTCGGATTCGCGCACCGAGGGTTCCGCACAAACTTGTAGGTAAGTATGTAAATCACGCGAATAGTCTCGAAGATTTTCCCTTTGAGCTGTGAAAAAATCAAACTTCTAAGTCAATGCATTCAAAAGATACGGCCGTTAATGCCGCATATTCAAGGGAATCTCAAGGGAATCAAAACCTATAGGTTTTCCTAAGTTTCATGGTTCTAGGTCCTCTTTTAGCACAAGTAAAGGAAAAAATTAAAAAAACCATTCATTTTTAGTTACATCACATAAAAAATAAAGTCCAGTATAAGCTGACACTCACTAACTACAAAAGTGCATACTTAGGGTTTTGATTCCCTTGAATGTGACATAAACTGCCGTTATCTTTTGATTGCATTGACTTAGAAGTTTGATTTTTTTACAGCTCTAAGGGATTGCAGACCTGAGTATTCAATATTAATTTCAACTTGATACCTCCACGCGTTCCTGAGAAAAAGGGTATATTGGCAGGACAGACGGACAACAAAGTGATCCTATAAGGGTTCGTTTTTCCTTTTGAGGTACGGAACCCTATAACTGACAGTCATAGTGCTCGTCATGCGTGACCTCGTGACGCTATATCTAACTAATCCAACGATACCTTCTTATAATATTATCAAAATCGGTCCAGTAGTCTGACGGCTATAATGGAAAATCTATACCCACTTTAGGATACTTACAGTCGAGTTCAAAAATATGTACTTTTGCACCTTATTTCAATGGCGCAAAAGCGTTTACATATTTTTAAACTCGACTGTACATATAGACTTAAATCATAACCATTCCTTTTCGGCTTGCCGTAGTCAGGTAAAAATATATATGAAATTCGCCCTCGTGTTCCACTTCCCCATCTTACCTTTCGAAACTCTATGCCGCTACGCTATGCTGTGCGAGTAAAAATCGCAGAACTCTGCAAGAAAGTAGGTAGTGTAGGTAATTACGTGTTTAGAACGAAAAAAGTTGACGAGTAGGTAGCTCGTTGGGTGGCTCGGTGCGCGGCCAGTACGGTGGATCGACGGTACAACTAACCTAAATCTAACTTCACGGAAATTTATGCCAGCGCGACAGAAATATGTCTTAGAAATCCTGGTGACCTCTGAATATCAAGGACCCATCTGCAGCAACCAGCCCCATGTAACATTCTGTAGTAGGTATTTGACATAAGTTATAGGTATATAGTGTTAGGTAAGTACATACTTTATTTACATAAATACGTCGCGTCGGGATGACGTGGATTCGTACAGAGTTTCCACTCAACTCTACCAAAATCTTCCTTTAGCTTCGATATAATAATCCCATTCGACTCGACGTTCATACATTTCATAATGTTTTCACGTTTCTTCCCTCGACAGTAAAAGTAACTAACTGGTCTATTCATCGTATCTAAGTCTTGTAGGAGTTACAATGAAGTTTCGTGGCATACAATGCATCGCGGGCGTGTCTAGGGTGATGCACAAGGAAATTTTCGGAAGCCGAATGGGTTGATAATTATATCCTACGAACACTATCCACTAAGTAGGTTGAAACTGTTGAAAGTTTTTGTCACACTTAAATTACCCGTAGTAAATTGTAGCAATCTAATAAGCATGTAAAGCGAGCAAGATAATTTTGTAATTTTAAGCGAGAATCCAGGAATTGTTTCCTTAAATTCCTAACATTTATTTTGCGCCATCAACGCGTTCAATGATCACTGACAATTGAACCCCTAAGTCGGCCTTCAGGGCACTAGTTTGGTTGTCCCTTTATCCAGTCTTTTTTAACGGGTTTTAACGCATGTTTAGGTACGTTTCGATTGCGGAACTATGAATTCTGATGGTTCTCAAATGGTATATAATAGTAGGTATGTCTAGTAAGAAGTCCTTATACATAGATGATCACCTACTGCGACTCCATCCCCGCGTCTCGTAGTCTCGTCCATCGGTTAATTATTTGCAAGATCATAAATCTACTTAATAAGATCGTGCAGTGTAGGTATACCCAAATTCTTATTTTATAGCTAATGTAAGTACTTACATATTGAGTTTCTGCTAAGTAAGCACATATTCAGGTTTGCAAGGTATTTTTCATGTCTTATACTCTGAAAGTAGGCCATTGTTTATCTTAGAAACGGGTTGAAAGTGATGCATGTCAACCCCAGGGAAGAAAAGTAATTTGAAGAAAAAAAAGGGGCTATGTCTATGGACTCCTGTACAGCACCTATATAGAAACCTATACAGCCTCTCTGTAGTAAGATTAAAAAATACTAAGCCTGTACTGAGCTATGCCAAAATCTTAAATTCTTTTTTCAAAAAAATCCTTTTAAAATTTCAACTAGAATTCGAAATTTAAAAACTTTACGAAACAAAAGAGGCACCTGTGGGCGACGCGTTTCACACTCGAAATATTGGCGCTCCGCTTTGCTCGAGCGCCAAAACATATCTTGTGAAATAGGTGCCTTTCATCCCTTGATTAACAATCTACTATCTATCTAACAATCGAGTAGACCGGTCAAGTCCTTTCATTTGTCAGCTGCTAGCAATAACAAAACAACTACAATTGCATATTACAACTTTTCATAAGATTTAAATACGGGAAATATCTATGAAGATTATCGATCCGAAAGGTGCACCGAATTTCAAAACAGACTTGAAAATCAAGTAATTTTAAGAATGTAAGTCACTGTTTAGATTTAGTTTCACATTAGTAAAGCTTAAACAATAGAGATGATAAGTAGGTACACCAGTAAAGTTCCTTAACCTAAGAACGTTGATCTTAAAACTAAAAGTAAGAAAGTCTCTATTTTATTATTTATCTGGTTTTTCGTTTTGAATAAAATCTGGTACTTGCTTATTTCTGACACTATACTTAGGTAGGTTACGTCCCGTGATGCGTGATACTAGGTAGCAAACCCATAATTCTACTAGTGACAACATTCATGTCATACCTCTCTTTTTTACGCCTACACTTAAACGTAATCACCAACCAAAGACTGTTCCAGGGGGTGACATAATAACTCTTATTTTCAGAGTTGATACTTCTTGAACGGTTGAACGATTTTCATCAAACCTAATTAGGGATCATTCAGATTTAAACTAGTTTTCATTAACGGCATAGAATTCGGGCCATACTAAGCCGTAGACAGACCATAGGGGCAGACATAATACCCACGTTTTTGGTCGGCTGGGGTGAGGTCTAACAAAAAGCTAATTTTAAAAATCCGACTGCGTGTTGTGTCGTCTATGTATGTTACATAGCAATGTTATATAAATTTTAATCCGCCATTTTTTTTTTATTGAAGTACCTGTCACATTGTTTGTTGAAATCGGGCCAACCGTTCAGCCTCTAAGAGGTAACAAAGAACCATACATACAAACATACATACAGGTCAAAAACATAACCCACCCTCCTTCTGCAGTTGGGTAAAAATTTTTAACAAAAAAATAAAACCGTCTTCAAAAACCCACTAAAAAGGGTTAAATAAAGACCGGCCTCCTAGGAGTCCTAGGAATTGCCTATTTAATACCTATTAGGTACATGAAATATAGCCGGTGTCAAGTAGGTATACACAATAGCAATGACACTATGATTCTTGCCACCGACTTCGATATATTTCATGTACCTATTAGGTACTAAATAGGCAATTCCTAGGACTCCTAAGAGGCCGGTCTTTATTTAACCCTTTTTAGTGGGTTTTGAAAACTGTTTAACTTTTTTGTTAAACATTTTTTTTTCGCTTTTTAGTGATGCACCTACTATTATTATGTGATAAAGCACATAAACATCACGTTAAGAAACAATAGCCTTATACCAATTTCTCATCACCACACAAAATGTCGCTGTCCAAGATGCAGGGCCGTTAATCATTAAAGAGTTCTCCCGGTACTTCACTATCAGTTGCACTTCACCACATGCATTATAATGAATATAATAGTAGCTTCATGTTCTTAATAAAGAAATGTCATTGCTGGCGTCAATCACTTACGACTAAGAAGTTCCGGTGGTCATCTCTGGTCTTCATCATCAGTTCCTCTTCACCAAGAGGTGCTTTTGTAATGCAATTGTTTAAGGTCTTGCAGGTAATACCAAAATCGCTGTATGTTTGCCTATAAATTTTGAGAATTTCCCTAGATTCCTCATGGATCCCATCATCAGATTCTGATTTCGTGATAATGGGACCACCTCAGGAGTATACTCTTTCAAATAAAAAAATAATTTTGTAAATCGGTCCACAATTGTCAGAGAAATCGGTAAACATACATAAAAAAAATACGAACAGTGGAACATAGAACCTCCTCCTTTTTTGAAGTCGGTTAAAAAAAGGTTTGAAACGCATTTTCACAAAATCAATTCACGAGATCAAGATCTCGAGATTTAATTAGTAATAAATAAATAGGTCGTCAATATAAAGCTTAGGTTCCAAGTTAGGTGTACTTTGTTTATCTTACTATCAATGTACAAAATATAAACATTTATTATCACACTGTTTTCTCCACTAACGTTCCTCGGAGAGCTTGATCTTAAATATTCCAAAGGGAGCCCACTTACTACCAGATGGTTTGTGAGCTCGCTTGCGTCCTGCTCGCGTAAAGAACTTATGGCTGCAAATTCCAGAGCTGTGGAGTAGGTAATATTTCAACTTTATCAGCTACGGCGAAATAACGTCATGAAAGCAACCATTCATGGCTTCCATTCGTCAAGCTTTAACACACCTCCCCAGACTGGTTTGGATGAAAGGCCTAAAATTAGTATTTTGTATTCGATGTCGTATTTACTGGTGCGGTCAGTTATTATTCTTTTATCCCTAAAATAGAATCGACGTCCTGAAATCGAAGATCAAAATATCTCGTCGGATAATACAACCAACCGCCATACTTAAATCTAATATTTCGAAAAGTTTAGGCTACAATTCTACGCGCAACAACACAGTTTATCACAGAAGTTACCCGTTGAGGTCCGTAGTCGCGCTTAAGAACACCACAAGCTCCCCGATGTAAGCGAGTTCATCATGAAGACTTGTTTTTGCTGATAACGACTTGGCAACGAATTAATTAGCTATAATACTGAAGGATAATATTTTACTGACTCATTTAGACAATAACGATCCTGACACTTAGAAGAACGATGCTGCTGGATTAACGTATAAGTACGGATAAAGTTTAAAATGATAATTTTCTTTTAGTTTATACCTACTCAACGATTCTTCGTTCAAGTTGTGAGAAAGACACTACGCAAGGTTTTACTCGATGCGTTATGCGCGTGCTACACGGTTTCAAACCAGTTTCAAACCAAATGACCTTGGTAGAAGCGAGCGGCTACACGGTTTCAAACAAGCCCGTTTGTTTGACATCTGCCAAGGGCGTTTAAGGTCATGCGAAATTTTGTTTAAAACCACTGTTTCCACGGTTTCAAACCACCTGTTTTAAACCATTGTTTGAAACCGTGTAGCCTACGCATTACAGACAGGGAGGTATTGTATCATGGCCTAGGTTGAAGTCCTTAGGTATGGATGGTCGTCATACGAAAATCATGTATGTTTATCCTGAATCCAGTCGTTCTATGTATATAAG
The DNA here is from genome assembly GCA_963241965.1 of Tortrix viridana. NCBI lineage: Eukaryota > Metazoa > Arthropoda > Insecta > Lepidoptera > Tortricidae > Tortrix > Tortrix viridana. The sequence goes on along the minus strand of OY725191.1, from coordinate 4,795,269 downwards.
CTCTTGTCCTCCCGCTTTTCAGTCGACCAAGTGAACGAGATAATATTAAAATGAGGAATTAAGTGTTTCGAATTTTCTCTTAAATATAACACCAGTTACATAGTTTATTAATAGAGGTGTATATTAAATAATTAAAACTGACTGTCCAAGAGAGACGTGTGATATAAATGAGCAGTAAGATAGGAAAAAAATCCAATAATAACATTTTCTGCCCTTGTTCAATAATAATCTAGTATCTTGTAGATTTATTCATAACTGTCCGCATATCTTTAATCATAACCCTCGTGGGAAAGCAGAATATATTATGTAGAACATACAAGTGAAAAGTTGATAATTCTGGTTTAAAGTTCGCAATTCCTGAATAGGTTTACCTGAGTGCCGCACTGAAACAATGAAGTCATATTTTTTGTTTGCTTCCCCAATCTCAAATTCACATTATTTCTCGTTCACAAGCAGCTCCGGAAAATGATAGTAGGATTTATAGTAATTCCTGCATTCCCTTGGATGAAATACCTATATAGGATTAATTATAAAGCTATGTCGCCAAAAACGGACCGATAAAAGAGAATCTTGATATTCAAAATACTTCAACTAAAATTGCAGGGGTTGAGAAGACGTATTCACTGTTGATACAAGACACAGTGCCAGTTTTAGTCAGTTTACGCAAGTCGAGTAATCGACTTCAGCAAAAAAATTAAAACCTTTCGAGGAGATACAGTAGGTATCTGAAGAATAACTAATAACTAATGATATTATGAGCAGAAAATAAAGCACGTATAATAAATACTTACCAGTTTACATCTAGGCGACGATCTGGAAGGTACAACTAACAAAGATGAACCGGCTGAACCTTTTAGCAATGTTTTGTGCAAAATGGGCTCAGTTTATGATGCTAAAATTACTTTTTTACCACCACAAAATGGCAAAACTGATGAATTTAATTCCAGTGACGGTAAATATTGCCACTTTACACTTGTAGAATACTAAGCAACTTATAGTTTCATAAAACTGGCCCTTTGCAGACTACAGCGGTTTACAAACCTAATGGAAAATATAGTTCAGTAAGAGCAAAACCGCCATAATAATCCTGCATGCTCCTGTTGTGCTCACAACTTAAGAACCGTGATGTGTAAAAATGCCATTGGTTAGCATGATATTACAGGTGCCGCGAATATCCCAACGCATTTCGTTCGTATTGACTACGGAATTTACATTTGCTTTGAAGGCTTTTGAGTTTAGTGTCATATTAATATTCTAATCTATTGCGAGCGACTCTAGGTACTATCACAATTTGTATGCTACTAAGGCCTGGTTCAACATGTAGTGTAGGGTCTTTATATTGTATGTACTTTCCTGGTGTAAGAACTCAGGTTGGACACCTGTTTGGGTATACATTTGGCTTTTTATACTCACATTACCTGATGAGTGGAGAGAATATTCGTGTAAGGTGGGTTACAAAATGTCATACCATTTATTATTTTAAGGCTTCGGTACACCAAACGCGTGTCAGGCGCGACGCGCTTCGAAGGCGCGTGTTGCAATACAACAAAGCAAATTGAACCCGGCACACCAAAAAGTAACGTGTGCCCGCAAACAACTCGGGCAGCGCGGCGCGTGGCGTGCGCGAAGCAGGCGCTTCGCGCACGCTGGCACGTGAAGTTGTATTAAATATGGCCGCCATGTTTACCGGCACACCGGGGCGGGGCGAACGCGTCACGTTGGCGACGAGTCAGCGCAGCGTCGACGCGGCTTCTAGTCGTTGTATTTTTTTTCAAAGGCGTGGTGGATGTACGAGCGCGCCGTGCAACATGTCACACCGAACGCGCCAGCGAGACGTGATCAACGCGGGCACGCGTTCGAAACGCGTTGAAGCTGCCGCCCGCTTGTAGTGTGCCGGGTGTCGCGTCGCTCACGCTGCGAGATGTTCACGACACGCGTTTGGGGTGCCGAAGCCTTTATAGAGATCAGTGTCAGCATACCGTCAAAGTAGATGAAACATTGCAGAGGGTAAGAATATGCATAGCAGCTGTATCATTGTTTTTAAAGGGCATAGGTATTCCACCTTCATCTGTTTGTTATCTAGTTCTTAGATAAGGTTCATTTTTTTTGCGGAGTACGAAATACTAAAATGATCTCGTTATACTTAGATGCTTTAAGATTATTTACAGTTGCACATCAGCACACAAATCTCATTTTACTTTATACCTGGGTCAATGTAGGATGATCCCTGTGACAGCCATATTTCGTATTTTCAAATACTATACCTACTCGCAAACGAGGCAAGCAAAAAGAGGTGATTAATGATTTAAATAACCGATTGTTGTGGCAAGGTCTGTCTGTGTCTGTATCAATGTAGTGTTTATGAAAATTTAATGAAACCAGGGTAATACTTGTGTTTAAATGAGTTTATCTGGGATCGCCTCACATTTACTTAGTTATGCAACCCCTTGTTATTAATAATTAAACAGATTTAAGGTGTTGTGACCTATCTAAACATTTAGGTATAGGGTATAACTAAATAACTAAACGGTCGTTTGTGGTTAATTCAATTCGCAAAAAAATATTTTAGGAAATTTTGTTTAATTTATTAATAATTTATCAGTTTATAAATATTATAATCCTTAGAGCTATAATTTAATATAAATACCTAGATATCGAGATCGCTAAAGCAAGGAATACTTTCAATGAAACATTTCCATAGAAAGTATAACTGGGTAATAATTGGATAAGTTTGTCTGTGATGATTACATTATAGCTACCTGAACGCAATGAACGCATCTCCAAGCTCGCCTCCTACGATGTGTACACCCCCCTCGGGAATTGAGAGGCCCCGAAAGTAATTCCTAATGTCCAGGGCATTAGCGGACCATGGAAGGTTCTGTAGTCTTATGATGACGCTCATGGCTGCTCTCTTCTTTGAACCTATAAAAAAGTGAAACAACCCGTCCATTTTCCAGTTCATACATGTTCTGATTCATTCTAAAGGCAGAATGATGTCAATACATTTTTCTTTGCATTAATAATAAACTTACCTAAGTAGGTAAGGCTTACCTCAAGAACAATCTAGATTCTAGAAATTAAGGATTGTTTGAGCTAATGAGGGTAGCACCAATAAATTTTAGAAAAATAAGTTCAATGATTTAGCTGATAACCAGGAATTTCAATTACTAATTGGATGAATTTGATATTTTATTAATGACTGATGATAAAGCGTCATTAAGTTTTGGTTAACTGTAGATTTTACCTGGCTATATTACTCTCAAATAAAGATTTCATTTAATGGAATGAATAGTCATGTACTCCTTTATTTTATTATTTGTTCTTAGATAGTTTCCTAAAGATGAGTTTTCTATTTACTCCTATTATTTGTGTAAGATTGTTGCTTCATATTTTAGTTTTTTTTTTAATAAGATAAATGTTTAAGATAATGTGACAGGTCTATTTCATATTGGCCTACTTATAGCTTACACATAATACAGCAATTCATAATTTTAGTAATTCTAATCATTACAAATATCTCATAGCGATGATTAAAGGCTAATACAATAGCAATGTCCAAAATTACAATTTTGACTTATTGACGATATTGATTGCTAAGTGTTGATTAACTACTCCGTATTCAGGAACTAAATGTATATTACTTTTCAGAATCAAGAGTTCTATTTTCAGCCCTCATTGCTGCATCAAGAGTAGGTACTATAATGATTTGGTTGATTGTTTGAATAAAATTACTGTTCTGATTTTCAATATTGTTAACACTACCAAAGCATCCTTGCAGTTACGCCATCATTCAAGCATTGCTTTATAAAACGGTTGGAATAAAGCAAAGGAGGTCCCGTAAGTAGGTAGGTTAGGTTAGATTGTTGTAAAGGTTTATTCTGTTTCTGTTTTCTTATTAATTTATTTTGAAGTTTAATTAAAGAAAATAGAATTCATTTATTTGAATGAAACAAAAAACATATTGAATAAAATCACATAATGCTGATTTTTGATGTGACCACCTGGAAAATTTTGATATTCAGATAAATAGTAGGCCTATGTACCAATGCCCTTATGATCTGAAAAAATCTGGTGGTGTCACTACTTCACAACCATAAAAAATACAGATTTTTTTTTCTTTGTATGTTATAATAACCACTATAACCAGTATTATTCTTCTTGGTGGTGATGCAAATCGTTACTAATCAATTGTGAGACCGGCCCTAAGTAAAACTTAGATAATATTTTGGGTTATTTCAATAATAGGGTGAAGTTCAAAAAAGTGTTCATAGTTAAGAACTGAAGTTAAGAAATGGTAACTTTTTCAGGTTCATAACGAAAATTAGTCATACATTTAGTATTGTTACAGTTTCTTAACGTCAGTTAACAGCCCTTAACTGCAGTCGAAACCGGATATAACGACATTGAAGGGAGCATATAACTTCGGATGTTATATCCGATAGTTATATCCAATTGTCACACTAAATAAGTCGTGAAACATGTAAAGTCAAATGGCAAAGAGCACGCTAGAGGTTCGGATGGGGTCGGAGAAAGTGCATAGCTAATAATGATACTAAGTCAAAACATTCCTTCATAGATTAGAATAAGTTTGAATATTGTTTGTATTTTTTTGTTTTGCTAGAACAAGTAAAAAGTTTAGTCGTTATAGCTGAAGAATATCGATAAAGTTCCGTCATTTTAAACGATATTTAGCTGTATCCAATGTTGTTATAGGTATGTTTACTTACTTGTTTATAAATGGGATTCGGCCACTGCCTTGCCATTCGATCGTAATAACCAATCCGGCGTTATAAACGGTTTTGACAACTTTTTTTGAACTTCACCCAATAGCAATTTTAATTGTAAAAACATATATTATGATAACTTGTGTTAAATAACAAATGTATTGAAACATGGCAATTTAAACAAATTTTGTTTACATTTTCTAATTTAGTTTACCTCCGGTATAAAAAATATGAGTGTAGCTCTAAAGTTATGATGATGATTGATTATCCTTAGAAACTGATATTTTCTATTGATAAAATGATACCTACCCAACATGTCTGTTCCTAATGCACATGCTACACAGTTTCAAACCACGGTTTTAAACCAATGACCTTGGTAGAAGCCAGCTGCTACACGGTTTCAAACAAGCCCATTTGTTTGACATCTGCCAAGGGCGTTTAAGTTCATGCGGAATTTGATTTAAAACCACTGTCTACATGAGTTCAAACCACCTGTTCTAATCCTTTACCAACTTACGACGAACAAGTGTGTCTTAATAAGTTCTTTATAAAGATTTAGCAACCGTATTGAATGTCTTGTACAAAATGTACTTACAAAGTCGGATAAGTTCCTGTAAACCAAAAAAAAGAAATGTGGGATACAGTATTCCCATTGCCTGTTTGAGTAATGAACTGGCATATTCAATTTAGTGTAATTATATGATACTATCTACAACAAGGAATTGTTCAGGGCTTAACAGGGCAAGTATTTTTACAGGGAGGTTATTAAACTACATGGATTCGATAGTTATAGGTTGAACACAATAACAATTATATTACTTACCTGACACGACAAGACAATTAACCGGGCTATGGGCAGAATAGTTCCCATCAGGGACCGGACAACCCTTTTATTGGGAAAAGCCTTTCAAGGGGCTTCCCTTTGAAATAGCTAGCCCAGTGGAATTGCTCACCCATTCCAATTGGCAACCCATACAATTGACTTTCCCTTATCAAATGAAGAACCCAATGATAAGGGTAGCCGTCGGTAACGTGTAATACGTGTATACTAATAAGGGTTTTATAAGGGTATTGGGTTAGCGCTTAGTTGAATGGGCTGTCGTTTACTTGCTTCGAACGGGACGCAAGGTAACGTGTGTTTTATGAAGTCTACAAAAGGTCTAAAATTGCGTATATACTAGTAACCCTTTAAAAGCCCTTTAATGGGGGTAGCGCTTAATAGAATGGGCTATCGTTTGTAATTGTTTAGTTTGGACGTGAATAAGGCTAGCGGCCCTGACGGTATCCCAGCGAGAGTTCTTAGGCATTGTGCGCCCGAGTTGTCTCCTGTGCTGACACGCCTGTACCGCCTCTCCCTTAAAAAAGGAATTGTGCCAGAATCCTGGAAGCTTGCAAATGTACAACCGGTCCCTAAAAAGGGAAGTCGTGCGGACCCTGCAAATTATCGACCGATAGCCATTACCTCCATACTCTGCAAGGTTATGGAAAGGGTACTTAACAGCAAGCTGCTGGCATACCTTGAAGAAAATGATCTTCTCAGTGACCGTCAATATGGCTTTCGCCGGGGACGGTCGACTGGGGATCTTCTTGTGTATGTCACGCACTGCTGGGGCGAAGCTATCGAGAAACACGGCGAAGCACTTGCTGTATCGCTGGACATCTCGAAGGCTTTTGACAGGGTCTGGCACGCTTGTTTGTTAAGCAAGCTTCCGGCCTATGGCATCCCCACTGGCTTCTGTAGCTGGATATCAGATTTCTTGAGTGGACGGTCAATCAGAGTGGTCATTGACGGCTGCTCCTCTGACCTTATGGCTATTGACGCCGGAGTTCCTCAAGGGTCTGTTCTCTCTGTGACCCTTTTCCTGCTACACATTAACGATCTGCTTCAACCGGGTATCGTTGGGTATGCAGATGACAGTACAGTCACGGAGAGATACTTATCCAGTGCGAAAGCCAGTGCAGTAGAGGTACGTTCTTTGAGAGAGGCTTTGGTAGAGCGAACGGATCTGACTTTAAGTCTTGTCTCCCAGTGGGGTGACAAAAATTTAGTCAGTTTCAACGCCACCAAAACACAGGCGTGTCTATTCTCTGCCAAAAGGAGTCAGTTCAGTTTGACCCCTACTTTCCGAAGTACATCTGTGCCTATTACCGACCGTCTCGAGCTTCTCGGCATGGAGTTGACGTCTAATCTCAACTTTGGTGCCACCATTGAATACAAAGCGCAAACCGCGGCCAAAAAGCTGGGCATCCTAAATAGGGTAAAGCGGTTCTTCACGCCTGGACAGCTTTTATCTCTCTACAAAGCTCAGGTCCGATCAGGCATGGAGTACTGCAGTCACCTTTGGGATGGTTCAGCTAAATACCAACTAGCCATACTTGACTCGGTTGAACGCAGAGCTAAGAGACTCATCGGCCACGACTTTCTCGAAAAAGCTAAGCTTCACAGCCTAGCTCACCGACGGAAAGTTGCCTGCTTGTCGGTGTTCTACAGACTGTACTTCGGGGAGTGTGCACAGGAGCTCCACAAGCTAATACCGCCGTCTCCTTTCTACCATCGGACTTCCAGGCGCACCGCGGGATGCCATCCGTACTTGGTTCAAATTCCGCCTTTTCGAACGAAGCGCTTTGCATCATCTTTCATAATGCGTACTGCAAAGGAGTGGAATGCGCTTCCGGCGTCTGTATTTCCGAGTGCCTACAATCTGAACCTATTTAAAGCTAGGGTGAATAGGCATCTTCTGGGTGAGCTCGCTACATCGTAGACTGAATCTTCGTCCTCCAAGGGCGGGAGTTGGTCAAGAGCAAACCCATTATCAATAAAAAAAAAAAAAAAAAAAAAAAAAAAAAACAAAAAAAATAGCGCTTTAAAAGCACATTTAAAGGGTTTTGACGGGCAGAGCGTTTGGTAAGTTAATTCTTACAAAAAACCCATACAAAACCCATTGAAAGAGATAGCAGGCCGGTCCCTGGTTCCCACATAGTCAAACTCTAACAAGGCAATGGGATAGTGTCATCCCACATCCTAATTCTGGTCATATTAAAAAAATGCATAAATATTTAGCAAAGTATAGGATTACAAAATATCAAAAAATATCAAAAAAATATCAGATAGGTCACTATCTGATTTTATTTCGCTGGATTAAGTAAAATGTTCAGATTTTGTCACAAATCACTGAAATTACTGGTCAAGTGAATTCAAACGGCTGCCAAAGATACATTATTGGATTTAGCTGTGTGTTGTGAATGAAGATCATGAAATCATATTTTCAGAGATTGATATAATATTTTGTAGGAGATTTGGAGTTGAAACCTATGGTATACAATATATGTGGGAGACATATATAAAGGTTTACCTGGTAAAGGGTTAAACAGTTGTTTGAAGCCGTGTAGCCCACGCATAAATCATGCCAATAGATTATACCTATCACTGTATCAAAATAAACACAGTTTCTATGTGTATCTTTAGTATACCTGCACCAAGTGCCTAGATGTTTACACTTGAGACACATAAAATAACACATAGGTTGCTTTAAAATTATAGGCCACTCCAAATGTAATATTTGTAGCAAAACAATGTTCCTTTTAACTAGGACAATCATGACCAAATGAGAATATTATAAAATATAAAATACTAGCGATTTTCTATTGCAGCATAATAAAAATATTTACCACATTCGTGACACGACGTAGGTATCTGTCGTCAATATGACTGGCACAAGCGTTAAGTCATAACGCTGTACCTACCAGAAGAAACAGCACACCGAGATGGGTGATTGATGTAATTAAATTACGAACAGATTTATTTGCTTTCAGAAGTAGAAGTTGTGTGATTTGATTATCATGAATAAGCGACATTCTACTTACAGGATGTCGAACCTAACTCGTAACATTACCGAAACGAAATTTGTACGAGACGCTCGCTAAGGTAGACGCCATGCTTTTATCACAAAACTTACCTAATACAAGCTAACACGGCAAATCCATACACGAAATTACAAAATCATTTTGCACACTAACAGTTCACAAAAGGCTAAACCACATTAGTTATAATCTAAATCATTAACGAATAAAATCATTTGTTTCTAAAATTTGCGTTTACACAGGCAAGACGACGAGACGAAATTACAAAATGGCTGCCGGACGGAAGGAACCACGGTGCTTTCACTTCCAACAATCCGTTTTGTATGGACGCTATAGTACCGTCAATTTGCACTAGATGGCAATATTTAGAAAGGCTATAATAGATGAAAACAACTTTGAATTCTAGTTTCAAAAAGCTGTGGCATTGGCACAGCAGGGCTGGTTTGGTACGTCTGATTATTTATTGGTCCTTGATATTATAGGTATGGTAATAGATAATAGTAGTTACAGGTATTTGCGTTAGATGGCGTTGTGCCGTTGAATAGAGATATCTCTATCCTCCTATATATAATGTACTCTTGAAGGAACGGGCTCAAGTATTGTTTTAGATTCCATTAAGTTTAGATTTTATTTTAATATAGCAACATTCAACAAACGTCAGTTGAACTGTCACATAGAATAAGTGCATAATGAAAACCGGACTATAAGAAAGAGCTAAAGACCTATATTTGACCTTTTTCTACTTATGGTATTGATAACGAGTTAGAAAGAGATGTCCTTATAGGGATTCTTTCGTTTTCCTTCGTGTTGTCACAATGATCTGTGAACGCGAGTGTTGTTGCCAAGTCGACAATAATATCGATATCGATTTAATTTTGCAGTTGTAATTTCTTCTAATGATTTAAGGGCAGATTTTTCTAATTGCCAAATAAAAGCATGTGGCAGTAAAAGTTATAACTTTCCTTTTTTTATAAGCTTTCATTTAGTAACTTGCAATGTTCCAATGTTCATAATAATAAGGAACTTGTCCATTTCAAAATTTGCAGACCATTTTTCATCTACTTCCCGGTGTTTAATTGAACTGAAGTTTGGAATAATTATGTAAACCCGATGACAATGTAATATTATTGTGTCAATAAACAGATCTGATGATAGAACCGGAAGGTGGAAACAGGATCCTCAGCTGTACTTAACGTAGACCCACCGAGATGGGACTCTTTAGTTTAGTCTTGATAATGTAATAAAGACAGTGAAAAAAATACAGTCGTCAATAAAAACTTGTCCCGAAATAAAAATTTTGACATCAGCTTTTTGTCATAATAAAAGAAAAGAAGAGAGCTAAAATTTATCTTACAGAAAGTGTTATCTAGAGTTTAAAAAAATCGGCCCTTAAACATTATAATTACGTTACGCTAAACTTTAGCAGCTTAAAGTTATAGGTATTTGAAGTTTTTTGTTTAAAGCAGGTCAATGATATTTCAAATAAGTTAAATAATTCAACAATGTTTTAATTAAAATATTGGGGCTAGCAACCAACCAAAAAAAAAGGGTTACAGGACCACTCGTGTGACTGTCTGTTCCTTTGCCATAGTGTGCTGTATCTCTTCGGTATCAAATTTTTCCTGTCTACTCGCCGAATCCATTCTGCTATCAAGTTCTCATCTCTTGGAAATCTGAAAATATCGATATAATATATTCACAACACCGTAAAACTAATAAAGCTACTAAATGGAAAAGTCACCCTGACACAAAATTTACTATTGGTGTATCGACTTTTTAATTTGGTAATAGGTACTGGAGATTCGTGTAGGGGTCCAAATGGCGGGTGAATAGCGGTCCATTCAAATTTGCTTTTGGCAACACGAAGGAAAACGAAAGAATACATATAAGGACATCTCTTTCTAAATCGTTATGAATTTCCATTTACGTGTGGAAGGACAATCAGATTGTATCCAATTGAATTGGGCAATCAAATTGTATTGTGTGGATTCACCATTATACAAATAATTAAAAAAAACGATACGCGTACTTAAATAAGTTCAAGGAAAATTGTATAAGGTTCGAAACCAAACGCAACTCTTACTTTATCTGTACAATGACAGTAAATTAGAGTTGCTAGCAGTTTGATACATTTTACATCTTTTGGGTAAGTCTTGTAAAAAGATCTGTCTCATCTCATCTCGTAGTACCCGTACATAGTCTTGATTTTTGACAAGATAGTGAGAATAGTAATTTTTTGAAATTGATATTTTAAAAACTGATTAAATTCGGAAGGCAATAATTAGAATCAAGAATTAGTCAGTATTTTTTTTTCCAATTGTTATTGCCATTAATTATTCCTTAAACACTTACGGTCGCACTCAGAGACGTCAATTATCTTTTAAGTTTGATTAAAGTTGCTGCTGAGTTCGGCAGTTAAAGTAATTTTCACCTGATGGCAAGGGTTCCAGTCTGCCTTACTAGGCCTTACTGACAACCCATCCCAAACTTTTCACCCTGTATGTACTTATGTATGTACTCTGTGACTTGAGTAAGTTTGGGGTAATTTTATTCTTACAATACAACATCTCTCTTTAATAACTGTCACAAAAAAAATATCGTCCATCGTTGGTGGATAATTTGCGCAAATTTGCTAGCGAGATTGTAATTTGTACCATCAAGGGATAAAGCGATCAAAGTAATTTGTTACACTATTCATGTAAGTATATTTCTTACTGTTATATTTAGTAGATTTCGACTATGCGTTAGTCTTTAGCAAAAAGTATTTGTAAAATGAAACAATACTCCGCGTAAATATTTCATTACTTTTATGGCACTTATTTATAATTTGGTTGGTTGTTGTAATTGAACATTAGACTTTTATGTCGCGTAGAGTGTTTGTTTATACTTTTTTCTGGTTCAGATCCATTGTGTCGTTGAAGGAGATATTGTACACTATCCTATCACAGTTTGTTACTAATAATCAGATTAAAACCTAATTGGTATATCGAATCGATTCAATAAGACAAGACACTGCAGCTGCCTAAACACAAGTAAAAAAATCTGCTTATCAAAGTTACTACTCTTAATTTCTCTAAGAAGTTTTGGGACATCTACTTTTATTTATTTATATTCTGACCACTGGTTGTCTTAACAGTCGTGACTTGTGTTGTGAGTACTACACTACTTCTCTGTTACTGCCCTTCCACCCTTCCTTCTTATTTTCTTCTTTCTTTTAAATCTTCAACATTAAGCCGTTTGCATAATTTTATTAATGCTTAAATTTACAATTTTTTATGCCATAAACATGGGATTCAGATTGGTTGATTGGACACTGTTGTTGTGTAGTTTTAGATATATTGAAGGAAGACAAAATGTAATCTGTTTAACTGCAGCACTCAGAAACATCAATTACAGTTTAAGTTTCATTAAAGTTGCTGCGTCTTACTGCCACACTCAGAGACATCAATTAATTTTTAAGTTTGATTTAAGTTGCTGCATCTTATTCTATTGCTATAGTAAAGAAAGTGACAGCAGCAAATTTATTCAAACTTAAAAGTAAATTGATGTCTCTGAGTGCGGCCATTATTCTATCGCTATAGCAAAGAAAGTGACAGCAGCAACTTTAATCAAACTTAAAAGTTAATTGACGTCTCTGAGTGCGGCCATAAGTCTCATTTCACAGTCACAATTGAATTAATTTCTTAATTTAAATTAACTTCCAAATGGATATTATATACATTTCTTTACTCATTTCTTTTTTCTTACCTGTATTGAAATACTGTTATATAATGTAGGAAGACAATAAAGTTTTATATATATATATATATATATGTATATATATATAAAACTTCGGCCCATGAAGGGTTTTAATCCGGCCCGCCAACATCTCCTTTAAAATAGAAGTGATAGTGTATGGCCTTTGGAAATATATTTAGTTAAGACAGCCTCATTAACAGAAATAAGAGTATTAAAGCTAATTTTTTCAATTGTTATTTTGGCCTCTCCTAAAATTTCTTGCATTTTTCTGGCCCCCTATTAAAAAAGTTTGCCCGCCCCTGGTGTATCTCATGAATTCCACCATAACTATAGTGATCATGCATGGTATACATTGATACCAGGTGATGGAAATACAATACATCAAAATGATACATTAATTGTGATTGGGCACAAATTAGCAGGGAAGAAAGGAACAAAACTGCTATATAAACCCAACTTTACAATAATGTCATATTAATAACATTATTTTATTTCCAGGTAATCTACACCATTAAATAATACCTAAGAAGTTAAATAGCTATGTTTTTAAGGTCACAATGAAGTGTTAAAGTTGATTGCTTAATATTTTAGTATAGTTTAGAAGCCAGGGTGTGTACGTCAGTGTCATGAGTGAACGGTATCCGGGGTATCTGTTCGGTGGGATGCCTGTGAGCAGCTGGGACAGAAGTTTCAACTCCTTGGAGAATGTAAGTACTTTTTTACTTTCATAATTTTATTCTAGGAAATAATGTGTAACACTTTGGACATACTAAGGTCTACTCACCTTGTAGGGTCACTTCATATGCACAGCTTTGTGTACCTAGTTTGAGTAATTAATAGTTTGCTAAGGCCTGGTTGTTTATAGTTATGCAGGTAAATAGAACCAGAGTTAAGTAACATATATAAGAAGACTGAAGATGAGCATATGAAGTGACATTATGTGGGCAGTAGGCCTAAAGTAATGGAATTTCAATTTGATAGACTGTGTAAAGTACACAAATGTGGTAGAGTTATAAGGCAGATTGATATATGGGTGGATTAAAAAAAAAATTTAGGTACATAGTTAGGCTCAATTTAAAAACCGCTATCTTTTTCCGTATCATATATTATTATGTTTAACTTTTGTTACTCAAAGGAAAAACTAACGGAGTTTTAATTGAGGCCTTAACTGTCCTTAACTATGTTTTTTTTTAAACGGCCCATACATCTTCTGTAGCACCATGAAGGCTGCTTAACAATCATAATTATCCCACAGTTCCTAAATTAGTTGTGTAATTAAATTTTTAATTTGTTCACACACTGTAACATCTTAAAAGGTAATTTAAGTCGCTGAGGTTTTTTTTAAATAAATTAGAACATTTCAATTTTGTACAAATGTCTGATAAATTCACAAAGGGTTTTTTCAGACAAAATGTATCATTCTGAAATTGAAACCAGTACCCATTTAATAATATAGGAGGGGAAAAAATTGTTTTGAAAAAATGAGAGTTACCACATCAAACTCTTTTTTTGCCAAGCAAACATTTAATCTAAAAAATCTCACTATAAAATTATTGAATTTGTTTTGAAAGATTTGGCATTTTGAAATTGAAGTAATTATTTTGCAGAATTTAATTGAATTTATAACCCCGTTTAAATAAGCAAAAATGTAGCATATTAAACGAATTTTATAATGGGGTCACTGGTTACAGTGGCCCAACTTCACGATTGCCCCACACTGACCCTTTACGTTGTTCCTATTAGCTGCGGCTACATGATTCTTATGGCGTTACCTTGCCCCGGGCACGGTACCGGTCCAAGGGGTATGGTTCCGGGTTTGAGTCCAATGTATGTCAACATTAACTTTGTCAAGCTTTATTATATGCCCATTACACATTACACACTAGAATAGGATCATTCAATTCGATCTTGTTTAGACAATATTATGTTAAGGTCTCCTCCCGCTATAACGGATCATATGTTGACTGTAAACTTTAAGAAATAATAGTATGAATTACCAAGATTTGGCCATTACAGTGTCACATATCAGGACCGTATTTTCTTTTCCCAACCCGACCCGTTTCGGGGTTGGAGACCTTTTACATACAATGCTTACCTACTTGAGAAGGTTAGAGTTCTGCGTTGTTTACCCTTAATTTGATGAAAAAATCATATGATTTTGTACATGAACATAGTAAAAAAAATATTGGCGTTATGGAATGTATCCTGTGCCAAATTATGGGTTAACATCGTCGAATCTTGTATTTAAGAGCACCAAATAAGTCTTAAAAGTATGAGTCTATTTGTATCTATCGTATTGGCTTATTGTAAAGCGTCTTCCACCTTGATTTACTATTTCTGCCGTCCTCTAACTAAAAGGCGGCTAAACAATAAGGCAGCGTATGATGTTTAGCCGCCTTTTAGTTTGAGGACGGCAGATTTGGTGTTGTTAACCGTCTTAATGCGGATTCCTTTAAAAATCTAAAGCTAACTTTTAGATACAGTAGTGACCGCCTGTGACAAAAAGAAGACGACCATATAACAGCAAAACCTTAATAGGATTAATAATACGGAGTTACGATTACTATACCTATTACTATACCTAATTGGGAAAAGTAACGAGCTCCTACTGTCTGAAGCCATATTTTTTAAGCACTTTTTTGTAATTTACCTTTAACAAGTTTAGTTTTAGCATTAAATAAGTAGTATTTGTATACATTTAGTAAACTTAATTAAAATAAATATATTTTTAGTTAAATGCCTAGTAAATTTAGTTAAAACTACCTACTAGAATCAGGGACCTCAGGGGTTTCGAATGGGTTTTTATAAGGATTTTACTTAGAAAAACCGTATCGCTTAATAGCCGTTCGATTTGATTTTTAAAGCGCTATTTATAAGGGTTACCCTTACCAAGGGTTTGGAATAGGTATTTCGAATGAATGAACTGTCCAAATCCGTTTCGCATAATAGTTATGTTCGATTTTGTTTTTAAAGCGCTATATTTTGAGTGATACCAATATCCCTTTAAACCCCTTTGAATTAAGCTATTTTATGAATGTGTTCCCATCTTTTTTTCTCCCGTATGTGGATCGCGAAAGTTTTTGAAGGGATAGCGCTTAAAAGGGTTACCCTTATATTTGGATATGTAATAAGAGCGATATCAATTTATTGTTGACGATCTGTGCTTTAGCTGTTTAGGTTTACCCTATGTGAATGGTTAGTTTTACAAATTACTTCATTTATTCCCAAGAGGTTATTC
This sequence comes from Tortrix viridana, assembly GCA_963241965.1. Classification (NCBI taxonomy): domain Eukaryota; kingdom Metazoa; phylum Arthropoda; class Insecta; order Lepidoptera; family Tortricidae; genus Tortrix; species Tortrix viridana. The sequence continues at coordinate 4,779,708 of OY725191.1, read as the reverse complement.
TTTTAGTGGGTTATTCTATTGAGAGGTAAGTCTTTCAAAGGCTTTTTATCGGGGAATAGATGGTCGGGTCCCTGACTAGAATGGTCTTGATGACCCCACCAGGATTAGCGTTCTTATAAACGTGAGGGTTCCTCTGACCCCTGACGATATTTGATTATGCTTGAAGCTAAATTTCGTTAGTCCTGAGAGTTTTAAGTTTATAAAACTTTTAGCAGTGGAACCACTGCTCTTGCGCGGCGTGGTTTAGACTATAGAATGGTTTATCTTAAAACCAACACCAATAGGGCCATGATCTCAGTTTGGAAGGATTTATGTCCCATTTTGTGTTTCCGAGATGGAAAATGCTGTTTCATTGTGTAGCACTCGGGCGAAGCTACTGAGGCGATAAGTTCGGGGATCAGGTTTAACTTACGCGTACCACAGACTAAAGGACGAAATAAAGGGCGCGTGACAGTGCGAGCCGAGCCAGGCTCTCTCACACACACACATACACACACACAGTGTGCCAAAATTTATCCAAATCCGTTCAGCCGTTTAGACGAGATTGAAACACGAGTCTGGCTCGGCTCGCGCTATCACGCGCCGTTTATTTCCACTTCAGTCCGTTTCGCTTATGCCGGCCACACACAATCACTTTTAACAGTCAGTTTTAATTTAGGGTACGTTCCACTAAACGCCCGCAACGATCGTAACATCCTCTGTATCGTTCCACCTAAGGCCCGTGGTCGTCGCGAGCGATCGCTCGACGTTATAGATGACATCACTGTTCGCGACTACATCGCGCCCACTTCGCCCACAAAATATTGGTGGGTCAGAGTGGACTCACAACGCTCAACATGTGCGTTCCACCTATAACATTCGCTTACAACGCCCGCGGCGTTTTACGCTAGTGGAACGGCAATTTCAGCGGTCGTGGTCGATGGCGTTGCGGGCGTTTAGTGGAACGTAGCCTTAACTGACAGTTTAGATCCTACACACGATCACTTTTAACTGTTCAGTTAAAACTGACAGTTAAAAGTGATCGTGTGTGGCCGACAGTACGATTTAGGACTTACGATTTCTTCGAATTGCACGTGTGGGGCGCGTGGCGATCGATCTGTATCGACACGACCGGTCTCGGCCGGACACTCCAACGCCTAACGCCGCATATCGTGCGATCTCGAACTGTCGGCTGAAAACTGAAATGTGTGGTGGGTGAGCGACTATTTTAAGCCGGCCGGCCGCACGAATATTGCCGGCAGGCATGAATCGTTTTAATGTGTACGCTCCATAGATTTCGGCCCGCAAGCTGCGGGAGTGCCGGTGGACTGTTAGTCTGTGTTGCCCTTTACAGCCGACCGCGCCGCAGACGTAACGCCATCGGTGTGCTAAGAGCATTAACTTTTAGACGACTCAAACGGTGTAAAAGACAGCAACGTTACAGGCCTAAAGAAATGTAGTATTTGGAAATTAATGGCTCACGCTTAGTACTTAGTCTTTAATTAATTTAGTACTAATTGTAATAAGCAAGTGCCTATTAAGCCTCTATAATAATTTGCGGATATTAAACCTAAATTAAGCGTAGGCCTTTGATCATCCAGTATAAATAATCATATTTAGAATCTTGGAAAAATCTACAAGTTCATTAACCCAAATCTAGTTGGTCGCAGCACCAGTTTTTGTTCTTTGTTTCTGCGATGAGGAGGTTTTTTCATGTTTTGCTTTATTCACGATATATTGATTTAAAGTTTCTCCTGTATTCATAATTTAGTATTGTATTTAGTAGTTGGATTCGGTGATATCCTTTCGTTGGCCCGAGAAGGTTACTGAGTAAGTAGAGAAATGCCTACATAAGTATTTTCTAATTACGCCAATTAAGTGTAAATCCTCACAAGAACTTAGGTACAAAATGTCCCTTGAATCAAGAATCCATCTTGTGTGTAAGTTTTTAACGAACATGTAAGCAAACAATTTTTGGTAGGACGATAGAAAGTACCTATCGAATTTAGTGCTTTGCAAAAAATGGTATCGTCTTGGGTCGTCCCATTCGTTTTTTGTCAAGTTCTTAGTTCGTCTCATTCTGCTTTTGTCACCCATTCTTCATTCGTCACTTTCGGTTGGTAGTCTTTGTCATCTTTGGTCGTATTTGTTGTTTGTCTTTTTCTTATTCCGGATCTTTCGGTGTTTGTCGTCATCTTCTTCGTCATATCGGTAGGTCACATTGACACTGGAGGTAGACCAGCCTAAGACGGACCGAACCAGACACTTTTTTTTTTGTTTTTTTTTTTTTTAACGGAGTGGAAATGCGTTACGCTTTGTCCCCACACCGAACCAGCCTAACATGACCGTAGTAAAAATCGCATGGTTTCAAGATTTGCCAGTTTAAAGTTATTTTCCAGTACAAACTTTAAACTGGCATATCTCGAAAATCATGCGACTTTTACTGGGGTCATGTTAGGCTGGTTCGGTCCGTCTTAGGCTGGTCTACCTCCAGTGTCAATGTAGCCCACCGATATTGGGATACCCTGTATAATACACCCGTAATCCCGTAATACTGGTGTGGGTGTCATCAAACGCCCAATTTTTTTGGGCAACTAGCATCTCCACTAATCCATTATTAACGAGTTCGGGTGGTCCCAGTTTTCGGCGTCCATTTACATTGGAAATGCGCCAGAGCCATGCTTGTGATAGGGGTGCCATGGCGCTGGTCTATATGGAGACATTATAACCATAGAATGTAAAATATCGCGTGCAGAAAGGACGTATGTGGTATTACTTCCGTAGTTTCTGCCCATTGCCGATTGCGACTGAGTTATTGCGTTAAGAGTGAAAATATGCATCAATAACGTACGTACATCGGTACGTACAACGTATGTACAGTCAAGGGCATTAATATCTATACATGCATCGCGTCAAATATATGTATACATGAACCTTATTGCCAGTGGCATAAAGGCGTATAGATATTTTTGAGATCTTGGGAACGTATATATATTTATGCCCTTGACTGTACATACGTTGTATCGCTCAGCTCATTTAGTATGGCTTGAAGGAGTGTAGACGCATCGATAATGTGTCAGCACTCGGCAGGTCCATTAAGAAGGGAAAGAGGGATTGTATCTTTCTTTATTAAAGTTCTCGTTACATGCACCTTTAAGCGACAGAGATAAAAAACTGTGTCCAGAAACTTAGAAAAGAGACAGTAATGTGACGTCACTTTCATTTTGCCACCCCTATACTCGTATGCTCAGTAATTTTTCGAACATAAACGAAATGTAACTTTAGTGATACAAAAAACGTGTAATTTGATGTTGGCTTGGTTAGGCAACCTGTTTTGACTTTTTGAACTTTTAAGTTATAATATAATAGCGTTAACCTTTAGAACCAACCCAAGCGACGTGGCGTTCAGTTTTAATATGATTAATGTTACTTAACTAGTCGTCATAATACATACATACTGTAGCCTTAATTATTTTGGTTTTATCTGTCTGATACTGATATTAATGGAACTTTTATGAGATTTTAGCTTTATATTTAACGGTAACTTACTTTAAGAGGATTGTGAGGTGACGGCTTTCCATACAAACAGCGATAAAGTTTTCCACCCCCTAAATGTTAACCGATTTCGACCAATTTTTGATACGGTGTCAGTCGGAACAAAAACTATGTCCGTACGTTTCGTTTTTTTCAATATTATTAATAAAATTTCGTTTTATTCCCGTTTTATTGTTTTCATACAAAAGTAATTTCGGCCATAATCTATTTATAACTAATCAATATTTTAAAAAACGAAACGTACGGACATAGTTTTTGTTCCGACTGACCACATAGCAAAAATTGGTCGAATTCGGTTAACGTTTAGGGGGTGGAAAACGTTATCGCCGTTTGTATGAAAAGGCTAGATTTTGCAGTTGGTTAACAGTCCTCTTAACAGGAACTGCTATTAAGAAGAGTTTTATCGCGGAGTCAGACAATTATATTTAAAGTAGCTATTGCCTTCAATAATTCCGTAGCTTGGCGTGCCGATGTGTGGACTTTGCTCGTAGCAGTCGTAGCTGCTGTGTCGGTAATAGTTTTTGTCAAGTGCAGCGTAGCGAGTGAAATGCAAACTGCTAGAAGTTACGAGGATTGTCTATCTATAGCTAGGATTCCATTGCATTAGTGTGTATGAGAAAAATGAGCGGTGAGCGAAGAACAAACTCACCAAGAGAAAATGAGTGTTGTACGAGGCTAGGAAAATGAAGTAATCCTATTAATGGATCTTTTCCGCTCTCCGCTGAGCGTCCTCTCAAAGCTCTAAAGGAAATCCAGCGTAACTATTGTTGTGGCGACACCGACCGGAGACGTGTTAACTCGCTCGTCGCAGTTAAATACATCGGCGATTGTATTCGTCAAGTCTAAGCACACAGAAGCATAGAAGCAAAGCAAAGAAAATGGTAACGCAAGTTACCTGAACTTTAAAACTATGATTTGTTTATGTTATCTAACACATAAAATAAAAAATAAAAATAGGCATCAGTTGAGAACGACTACCGATTTGTCTAATTTTTTTTTAAATGTTCCTAATGGTCCGAATAAGTTTTTTTACGGTACGAAAAATTTGAAAAGTTGCCCGGAAAAAATGGACATGAAAAACCGGAAAATATTGGGTTTGCTTGTTTTGAATTATTTTCCATTTATTATTTTAATTTCAACGCTCAATACTCAAATGTTTATTGCATTTCACAATTATAAATCAGACGTCAATTTTGATACGAGTAGAATAGCTGTCAGGTGACAATTTCCCATATTACCCTGTTGATTTTAGTAGACACTATCTTACTTCCGGATTAGATCAACGTGCATATAACCATAGTGGTCGGGTTAATCCGTATTGGATGTATCAGAAGGCACGGGAGCTAAGTGGGTCACGGGCGCGACCCAGTTTTGCATTGTGAACTTTGTGACCGGGTTTGCGATGGAATTGGGGGTTTGATGAGTAACTTGAGTGTAGTGGAACACGTTGAGTCGGTCAAGTGCCTAGAGGAGGCAATTCATTGTACTTTTATTTTTGAATTTAAATTAATGCTTTGCTTATGACAAAGTCGATTATTTAGTGTTAAGGATTCGTTTTTAATTATTTTTTTTTGCATACAAACGCCTTAAGGCGATGGGTCATAACATAATCATAAAAACAAGTAAGATGAAAATTTGCTATTTAGTTAAGTACTATTTTTTGTTTCCAACTTCAAATACAAACTCCCAAAAGACGTGAAGGATGCGAAATAAATGTTTGTTTTTAAAAAAAAAGCTCTAAAACAGTATATTTTAAATACTCCCTTTGACTTTTAGAAATATAAATCAATAAATTAATAATAATAAAAATAATAGTATAATATAATTACAAATAAATATACTAAATGAACAGTTAAGTCACAACTTTTAACGACAGCTTACAAAACTTGTACAATTTGTCCCGTAAACAAGTCTATTCTATAATTACTGTTACTAAGTAGCAAGTTTGACCTCTACGACTGTTAACTAAAATGAACCTACCCTGTTTTTGTTTATATTATTGTATTTGCTTATCAATAAAACGTATGCTTGAAACTTGGTAGTAAAATAAATAAATAAATGAGAATGTAATGTGTCGGGCGTCATGAAAGCAGATACAAAAATATGTATAGGTACTTACCCTCTTTCTATTTTTTATTTTTTATTTTATTGCCTTAGCTTGTTTGTATAGTACGCTCGACTACGCTCACCGAGATAATTTAATTTTAAGGAATGCATGTTTCTCAGTAAGTGATTGTAAATCTTATGAGAATAAAGTATCTTAAACCTTAAAAGCCTTAAAATTAATTTTCTACTGGCAGAAGACAATGATTGGCTCTATAGTAAGCGCGCTAGTTTCTGCTTCTGTCCTAACCTAATTGGCATATAGTATACTACGCGGCGCAACTTGTGTTTTTCGGGTGTCATGTTACAAGAGGCTAATCGTGTTTGCAGTCGCTTTTGGGGTGTAATTTCAGAGGCAGTTTAACCCAGTTTTATATAAATTTGATTAAGATAGTAGACAGTATTTTCTTTGCCAAGACAAAGTTTTCCTAAAACGGTTCAAAAGATAGCCTTTAAAAGGTAGAAGTAAGTAAGACAGGACGGTGTAGGCTTGGCTGGGGAAAAAAAGTAAATTTAAAACGTTACAGGTCGACCAAAATTTATAATTTTTGTCTATAGCAAACTTTTTGATAGGTGTTGTCGAATTGTACACGTGTACAAGGGGCAGGTGTCGGGTGGCCTGTTTACTCGTTTGCTTTCCATAAGGTGACATTTTTTTTAGACAAATGGAAACCATAAAGAAACTCGCCCCAATGACCGTAGGCCATGTCAAATTGCCGTTATTTTTATTTCACTTTAATCGTCACGCTTAAATGGCTATTAGGTTATAAATGCGGTGTAACTTCTTCGTTAGTCGCTTAGCCGAGGCTTAGTGGCGTTTACACAGCCTTGACATACTATTATATTAAAAACTGAATTTATTGGTGCGGATAGTTTGTATTTGGGTCAGAAATGCTCAATGTGATTCGAGCCAAATTCAACTTTGACGCTTTTCACGACTTTAAACAGTGGCATTTAAGTCTACATTACTGCAGTGTTGATTCTGGACTTAGTGTGTTATACTTCTGTGCGTTACGGTTTGCTACTGCGGATTTTTTTCGAAGCGACTCGTGTACCTAGTGGCGGCATCGGATTCTGTTGCTTATAGCTTTTTGAAGTTGTGGTTAAGAGCTTTTTAAGATGTGTTTGTGATATTAATGTCGAATTTTACCAACAATTTAACGGAATACTAAATTGAACAAGGCTCCTTTTCCACCGTGTTTTAACATGATTTTTTAAAACCATGTTGCTTTTTAACGAAACTGCCGCCTTTCCTGTAAAGTGAATAAGAATTACCATAACGTTAACAATATGGTTTAACACACAGTGAAATAGAGGCCCAGTTTTCAAAATAAACATACTATTGCAGTTTATATCGGGTGACATTATCATTATTTGACCTAATGTATCGTTTGGTCGAAAACATTTTTTTCAATTGAAAGGGTTTTATTTTTTCCAGAATTATTATAAAACTAACCTAATCTAACGTAACCTAACTAATCTAACCTAACCTAACTAATCTAAACAACAGATATTAATGAAATCCTGCAATTTAAGCCTAAAAGTGTGTTAGGCAAAAAGATTTTCGACCAAACAATACATTAGACCAAACAATTGTATACATGTCGACGGGCTCCCGGACTTTTGGTCCAGTTAACATCCGTTAAACTTTTTGGTGAAGTCCAACATAAGTGTTGTTTTGATTTACCTAATATTAAGTATTTTAAAATAATGTTTATAACATTATTATAACATTATATCAAATATTTTTTGCTTTTAGTACTTATACACAAAAAAGTGTTGAATAATTTATTTTGTATCTTGAAAAATCAAGTCGCTACAGAATTGTAGATATTTACTAGTAGAATCGTCAATGTTATACCAAGGTATGATAGACTTTGCCATTAGAATTCTTAATGAAAATAGAAAGCATAATTTTTCTTCAAAAATATGTATTAGTTGCTTTCTTACCAACTTGCTCATTACAACACGTCGCTTTACATTATTCAGCCAACTTAACAGTTCCATGCAGTGGTATAGTAAGTACTTTTGTTTTTGGTTGGCTGCATCTTAAAAAGAATCATTGGGGATGTGGCCAACAAAAATCAGAAATGCTATATACCTCCACTCCATCCACAAACCTTTAATATATCCAACATTCCTTCCAGCAAATCCAACAACAGTACAGAGGACGCTACGGCGGACCGCCGCGGTGTTGGGGCAGCATGTCTGAAGGAGGAGGAGTGTCAGCCGCGGGGGACTCTTGCAGGACGAACCTGATCGTCAACTACCTGCCACAGACCATGACCGAGAAGGACCTGTACGCCATGTTCATGGCCATAGGACCCATCGAGAGCTGTCGCGTCATGAAGGACTTTAAGGTATGATTTGGATTATTCTGCCCACCTGTGACGGTGAATCGAAAATTCACATTCGTGAAAATTTTAGACGGGATTCAGTAGCCTCGCTGTTCCGAAATATAAATTTCGACGTTTCGCGAGTGATGTACAATTTCCTCTTGGGCCGATTTAGGAAAGATTTCAAAATCTCCTAAACCTCAAGGTAGGTATATTCTGGAAATTCGACTAAAATGTTTTAGAATCAGCTCAACGAAGAGTCTGCCATAATTCAGTCGTATCCGTTGTCCAGCGTTGTACAGCTGGTTCGCAGTCAGGCGCTATTACTTTTATGTGATTCCCAGTCGTTGCTAAGACTGCCATCAGACGGACTGCATATGAGCAGTAAACACCTTTAACTAGGCGCAGTCGTGGCTTCAATCACGCCTCATAATTCTCGATTAATATTAGATCTGACTGCACTGCAGTCCGACCGATGGCAGCCTAAACAGTGCGACAGCAGCGACTGTGTCTCTTTTGTGTTAACTTTGCGAATGTAGGATGTCGGGCGGTGTTCAGCCGGCTCGCTACCCTTCGGTGGTTAGTGGTTAGTTGGAAGATGCCATCTTAAAAGAAAAGGCTGCATAAGAGTATTAAATTCATATGCGAATATTGCCTTTTTGTTTGGTCGGCTGAGGTAAGATTATTAGTAAAGATGTTTGTCTATGGGCCTTAGAACCTACTTATAATCAGGTGTGCTTGTTCGCTTTCTTCATTCCATATTTGTATAGAACTTGAAAAGTGTTGGTAAGAATCACTCACAAAATCACATTTCAGTTAAGTACCTAACTCTCCTTCGAAAAACAAACCACAGTTAAACGACACATGCAGCATGTTCGTGACAATGGGACCGATTAGAAGAACAATCACGAATAGTAATCGCTCAAATTAAAAATTAAACCGTAATATAAAATGAACATGATTTGTTTTAATATATACAAATGTTATGGCACGTTTATCGGGGTGCCAGGATTAACTAAGAAGCGTGAATCAAAACAAAGGATTTCTTAAAGTAGTAAGGTAATAACGATCACTTTTTCAAACCCGTATCTATAAAAACTTGAGGTTAAGAAAGAACTCTACCTTTGTAAGGTAAAGTTCTAATTTTCGTGTTAAGTACCTACTGTTTTAATGAAAATACGAGCTTGAGAAATCAAGTCGGTATTAAGTCACAAATTTCATTGAACAGAACGTAAATAAGTTTTCGTGCGTGCGGCACGACGCGACATTTATCAGATCGTAGGAACTTAATGGGGAGCGTAGAAATCGTTAAATGGATGTTTATTATACTTAAACTTAAATAGGTATGGTATAAACTGTGTTTACAAGAATCGCAACTAACCCTTTTCTAAGCTTATGCTTAGGTACGATTATTCGTTGATTATATCGTTAAATAAAATACAAAAACAGAACTTGTCATTGGTGTTTGGTGATGAAAAGTGATTGTTGAGTGAGTGAGTGAGTGAAATTGTCAATGTGGTCCAATTTTTTTACCGAAAATCTGCTGATTAAAGTTACCCTCCCCTTTAAGTTGAAATATCCAATTATTCTCTCCATAAGAACCTTCCTCGGACTTCAAGGAATTATTGAAAAAAAAAAATTGCCAAATTGGTAAAGCCGTTATGGCGTGACCAAGGGAAATAGGGATTAAATTGTATATACATATATAGATTAAACGGCAACATTGTTTCTTTCAGACTGGATACAGTTATGGCTTCGGGTTCGTGAATTTCACTCGCGAGGAGGACGCGGCGAGAGCCATTGACACCTTCAACGGTTATCAGCTCAGGAATAAACGGCTAAAGGTAACATACAGGCAAAGTAAATGTTGAAAAGTAATTCAAATCTGGAGCTTAAGGTGTTATTATGCTCAGGCACGTAGGGTTGTTCAAACTTTTTGGTTAAGGAGCTTAACGCGGCAACGGCATAGCCCCGATTTGTTCAGTCTCTGACAGTCATCGGCATTTGATTCGGTTTTTGGTCGTAGTGCGGATGTAAGGTGCAGAGAAAAATAACCCCCCTGCTGGGTAACTTCTATGCAGGAGGGGTTACTTCTGTCTGCAGCTAACTGTACAAGGCATAGGTGAAAAAATTTTTTTTCGCTTTTTAGTGATTTACCTAATTATTATTATGTGATTAACTAAAACACATTAAGAAACGATAGCCTATTACCAATTTGTCGTCACCCTTAACAAAATGTCACTGTCTAAGATACAGGGCCGTTAATCATTGAGGAGCTCTCTCAGTACTTCACCATCAGTACTATAATTGAGTAAAAGTCGCTTCATATTCTTAATAAAGAAATCTTGACATTAACTGCCGTGAATCACTTACGATTAAGGAGTTTCGGGGTCATCTCTGGTCTTCATCATTAGTTCCTCCTCACCAAAAGCTGCTTTTAGAATGCAAATTATTAAGGTCTTACAGGAAATACTAAAATCGCTGTATGTGTGGTGTGCTTATAGCTTTTGAGGAGTTCCCTCGATTTCTCCAGGGTGTCATCATCAGATCCCTAACCTGATCAAAATGGGACCAATCTGAAAGTATAATCTTTCAAATAAAGGAGACATCCTTTAGCCTTCGCGCAGTTACCTAAATAAAAAATATCGTTAATCATATCAGTTCACTGCTGGACATAAGCCTTCCCCAAGGATCTCCACGACGGTCAGTTTTGTGCTACTCGCATCTATTACTATTATTAATTTGCACAAAATTTGAAACAATTAAATATGGAATTAGGAACGTATTTCGGTCATTCTCTGAGCGTTTCCACCGCCCGTCGTCCTTCTAATTAACAAGTCACCTAATTGTTAAATATATTAAAAACTTGATATAGAACCAAATCATAGATAATACAGGCCTGTGCTGGGTATAAGCTTCAAAATTTACGTTAGTTGTCTATATAGCCAATAATTAGGTGACTCGTTAATTAGAACTATGACGGGCGGTTGAAACGCTCACAGAATCACCGATTTACGTCTGACATTTTATTAAACTACAAATTTTCAAATTCCAGGTATCATACGCACGGCCGTCTGGTGAAGAGATAAAGGAAACAAATCTTTACGTGACGAATCTGCCGCGCGCCATCACCGAAGACCAGCTAGAGACTATATTCGGCAAGTACGGCCGCATCGTGCAGAAACACATCCTGCGCGACAAGAGCAACGGCACGCCGCGAGGCGTCGCGTTCGTTAGGTAAACATCTTTAGTATGGAGAAAGGAATGCAGGATGAAAAGAGTGGAATGCGCTTCCGGCGTCTGTATTTCCGAGTGAACAATCTGAACCTATTTAAAGCTAGTGTAAATAGGAATCTTCTGAGTGAGCTCGCTACACCGTAGACTGAATCTTCGTAAATGATTCTATTCTATTCTATTCGTCCTCCAAGGGCAAGAGCTAGTCAAGAGCAAACCCATTTTTAATAAAAAAAAAAGAATAATTAATATTTTAGTACCGACGCGATATTCTCTGCCTTTTACTGGAGTACAGTGCTCTTTACTTGAGTTGACCGTTACGTAGTCACGTAACCTTTCCGTCACTTTACATGACTTTATGTCATCTTAATATTTAGCGATTATTGATAGACAGGTTTTTATAATGGTATGGAGAAATCAAACAGCACTCACCAGGCCACTTGATGATAATTTGTTTGAAAACTGAAATACCCATATGCATTTCAACGATTGTCATTATTTGGCAAAATTTACGTAATTATAAAAGGTTATAAACGTATAAATATGTATATAAATTAATATTATAATTCATTTTCAGGTTTGACAAGCGAGAAGAGGCACAAGAAGCAATAGCGGCGTTAAATAATGTGATACCAGAGGGCGGCACAGAACCACTAAGTGTTAAGGTGAGCGCCATCTATCGGCACCGACGCGAACTAACAACAACGATTGCGCACTAACGTGGCTTCACACTGCATGGGCTATAAATTGCTAAATCGCGCTAAATACTAATTTACGTGTTATGATACGGATCTAAATCAATAGCTTGAATTTTGAATTATAGGGGTGTGTACACAGTGTTTATATATTTCTTTATAATATAATAAGTTGCCCGTTTGCTTGATTACTAACTTACCTGACGGAATAACAGACCTGACTTGCATTAACCAGATCTATTTTATATGGAAATACCTAAATAGATATGTTTATCCTCTGTTAACATTTTATAAAATCCTATTATCTCGCGTAATATCCATCCATACTAACGTACATAAAGTCAATCTTACCCCTTGACCATGCATGACTTAACTCGACGGCGAAAGCGGGAAGAACAAATGTATAAAGAATACCACGACCGAGGCGCCGCGCTCGGCAAAGGCAGAGGCATTCGCGTTTCAACCCTTGCTTTTTGTTAGATTTTTTTTCTTCACTGGTGTACGCACTCGGGGTCATTGGCCGGGGGGTCTAAATTGTGTGTGTTTTCTAGCCTGTCACGGCGGAGGTGAAGCGGGCGCCCCGCTCGGGCAGCCGCCTGCGGTTACACAGCGACACGGTGCGAGAGAGCTTCTTACGTGTAGCGGGACACAAATAACTTGCCGCGCGGATTATCCAATAATAGGCTCTCGGTCAACGGCGTTTTTGTCGCGAGCTATATTAATTGTGTCCTGCTATACTTGTTTCTTTTCATTTCGTAGACCGAGATCCGGCCGCGCTCTTCCTTGCGTCGTTAGACACGTTGAAAGTAGGTTTTTTTTTAAAGGGCAAAGTGGAGAAGAGGAATCGTAATGAGATGTACTGCGATTTCTTCTGTTCAGTTGTTTTTGTTTACCTTCAACTGAAGATAAGGTAGGTAGATACAATATTTAGATTGACACGGTTTATTTATCTGTTCGTGATTATTATTCAAAACGTCTATTAGGTTTATATAGTTGGTATTATTGAAGACTTGATTCGAATGCGATCCTGAGTGAAAAGTTCACCTTTTCTTCCCGAATCTTACTAACGTGTTTGGTAAGATTAAAATTTAGGTAATTCCTAAAATTGAGATGGAAGAAATTTATTAAAAAATTTAATTAGAAAGTTTTGTGTGATGTATGTGTTTTGTGTACTTGTTACCTTTTTTTGTCCTGCTAAGACTCGTAAGTTCAGTTTGGTATAAGGACTTAATCCGACAACATAAAAAATGGTTGGACCTTCGGATTTAAGTTTATTGCTTAGTCGAATCGAACCTTGTTTGAAGCACTGACTTGCACGTTTGCTGACGAAACAGTGCCTTGTAACAGACATTGATCAGCAATAAATAGTATATTAACAATACAATGCATTGCAAATACATTGTAGATCGATATTGCATCGTTAAAACGTAATGAGTTGACTCATTAATTATTACGCAATACCGTCTACTGTAGCTCCGTATATCTAATCACGTAAGGTATAATCGCAGCCGGACCCTGGTCTATTAGAAAATTGGATAGAGCGTGTTGTAAGAAGATTTAATAATTTCCGGGAATGGCCCGGTTTATGTCGCACTGCGATTTTGTGCGGCACGTAGATGGCTTTTTTGTATTTTTATTTGACAGGTTTTCTGTGGACATGTAACTTTTTTTATTTAAAATGATTGACTTGTCACTGCCCTACCGGTTGACAACAGTGGTCATGTTATTAAACCAAATTTGTTATTTGCTTTTTTGAACGGTTTTTCGTGTTCATTTGAAATAAATGGACTGTGGGTGCGAAATAATTATTAAGTTAATATGTGCCTTTTCGAACATTGTTCGGAATTCAAAAAGTACTTTAAAAACCGGGCAAGAACATGTCGGGCCACGCTCAGTATAGGGTTCCGTTGCCATAACTACAAATACAAAAGCAATCTGGAAAAGCCATAAATATTAGCTAATTTATATATATATCGGCACATATTAGTGCCTAAAAATATTTGAACTAGACTTGAGTTCAGGTATTTTTACGCTCCTTATATGTATGTACCAATATTCATTTGGTGAAAATGCTAACAAAAATGTGTCCACTCGAGGAATTTTATTCTTTTTTTAAACGTCTTGCTCTGCAGTACTATAAACAAAAAGGTCGTTCGTCTATGTCATCTATGGTGAAAAGGCCATATTGATTTAATTTTAATGTGTACCTAAAGCAAAACCTATTTTTATTTTTTTTACTATACAGCTTGCGGATGTTTCCGTCATTCAAATGTTATCCTCTAGAAGATAACGTTAAATTCACTTTTAAATTGACTCTGCGAATGTTATTGATTGTATAATTCGTTTCGCAGGTAGCGGAAGAGCACGGGAAACAGAAAGCCGCGTATTATGCCGGCTGGGCGGCGGGGTTCCACCACAATCGAGGTAACTTTCTAACGTGACTAGCCGTTTTCGTTGCGGGATTGCGTAGTTGTAGCTAAAGTTGTTAGGGCGTGTTTTCGTCGATTAAAAATTATAAAGCAGTACATTTAGCATTTGGTTCTTAAAAACCGCAGCGCGGGATTGTACCTGCAATTCATTGACCATGGCGACACTTAGGATTAAGTTTATCTGCCGTAGAGCGACTGGAAGAACTAACAAGTCAATAGCCTTCAACTTTATACGAAGCAGTGGGTCGCGGTCGCCACCCAAGTAGCACAAAGGCTGTATAAGAGCATGTACATCCATTATAACTCTAGTTTCAGCATTTTAAGGGCTGTATAAGCTCTTATACAGCTTGTTTGCTACTTAGGCAGAAACCGAAAGCTGCCTTTTACGTGAGAGACCTGTGACCCTTATGCCAACGGAATAGGGTTAACACAGTTCCTCTTGCTAACAAGTACTTTCATGGTAATACCGATAGAGGAAACGACGCTGGTAAATAACCTAATCTAAGAAAACTGCGGGTGTTATAAACAGGTTAAGAGTTCTACAATAGTATTCGCTCGCTGTTATAAGCCAAAGCTAAACTCCTGGCCATTTTGCACGCTGCCCAGTGGACCCTCGGCCTGTGCTGCCGCAGCGCCACCACAGCCTCGACCAGCTAGACATGCTCCACAGCCGACAGGACTACACGACCAACTACAACATGTACTCCAACCCCTCCAACCGATACCTCCGCCGCGACTTCTACAATCAGTCGGCTTACATGACCCATCACCGCCCGTTTTGAAAAGGGCTGTACTGTAAAAAGTTTCGCCTCTCCGATAGTCGGATATAGGCGACGGACTTTTGTTTGTTAGTGCATAGTGTTTAATGGGACTTAATGTGGTGCTGTTGTTCTATGGCCATAACCGAAAATTAAATTACCATGTGATTTGTTTAAATAAATTTATTCTTGTTCTTTTGGGCCATTAATTTCGTAGCGGTAACCGAAGTGGCCATAATACTATAATGTCGGTTACGCATTAGATTCGTATTTCATACCTAAACGACCGGATAAGCCAAAAAGTCGGTTTTACGAAGTGTATTTTTTGGTTTTTTGGGTGTATTAATTGGCATTTAAGTTCTACTTTATATACACTCTTTCTGTTGACGGATTTCTGTTGACGTAATCACTAATCACCTATAAATGTCCACAAAACCTTGAAAAAGAGTAGTCGTTTAAAAAAATTGTAAAGGTAAAAATATATTTATATAAAACAGGCTAAATTTTCTAACAAACCTAAACAACAGCCCCGCGTAAAGTCTGTAATTCCTTTGCATATAAGTAGTGACCCTGTCCATTGTTACCTTCCTGACGCTTGTTCTCTATGATAAGCATAGATAATAAACCTCGACAAGACTCGCCTTTACCCAGGACGTTACCTTACGGGGTTGCCAGTTTTGTGGACATTTTTTGTTACCAGCCTTAAAATATTTTCCCTTTAAGTGTTTTATTTGCTCAATAATAGTGCTTTTGGTACCGAACTGTGATTAAATGTCTCTTAATATTTTAAATTAAATTATAAATATATATTGTTAAACATGTTATGAACAAAAATTGTTCACAAAAATGCTGAATGTTTGTTACGACTGAGGCATTGAGGTGATTAAAAAATAATTATTATAAAAAAAAAATAGCGTTGAAATTTCGTCTTTGAAAGTTGGAGAATGTGTATTGTTATAATATTCGTGTCGAGTTAATCAGGGATGAAAGCAGATTTGTTCCTGCTTTTATATATTAAAAACTAGCTTTCATATCCTATACATCTAAAATTTGTATCTACAATGGTATTCAACTTGGTGCCTATAGTCAGGACTTGAAATACCGGTATTTTCGGAGCAGATATCGTGACCTTGAACCTGGATCCGGTACTAAACGAGGTATCGATAGTATCGGTACCGTAATTACCGGTTAGAATACCGGTATTTCTTCTTAACCGATACCCTGTAGTCGCCGGTTTCAAGCGACTAAATGAAAGTGCGGGCAGTATGGAATGTCATTTACACACCTTGACGGACGACGTAAATTCCAGGGACCGGCCCGCTATCCCTTTCAATGGGTTTTGTATGGGTTTTTCGTAAGGATTAACTTACCAAACCCTCTGCCCGTCAAAACCCTTTAAATGTGCTTTTAAAGCGCTATTTCCAAACGATAGCCCATTCTATTAAGCGCTAACCAATACTCTTACGAAACCCTTTAATAATGTTACTAGTATATACGCAATTTTAGACCTTTAGTAGACTTCATAAAACCCATGTTACCTTGCGTCCCGTTCGAAGCAAGTAAACAGCCCATTCAACTAAGCGCTAACCCAGTACCCTTATAAAACCCTTATAGTATACACGTTAACGACTGCGTATCGTTTGAAGTTACCGCGCGGAGCGGCAAAAGATCTAATACGGTTCGATTTTCTATGGCACACGTTTGTGATTGGCTCGTACAAAAGGGAAAGCTTTATAATAAGCGCTTAAATCGTTAGGGAAACCCTTTCATAGGGATAGCAAGGTGAATCAGTTACCAGTTACCAATTTCAAAGGGCTACCCTTATCGTTGGGTTCTACATTCGATAAGGGAAAGTCAAGTATGGGTTGCCACTTGGAATGGGTGAGCAAATCACTGGGCTAGCTATTTCAAAGGGAAGCCCTTTGAAAGGCTTTTCCCGATGAAAGGGTTGTCCGGTCCCTGGTAAATTTGCCGGTATTCTTTTCTCAGTCGATGAGAAGGACGATGCGTTAACAGAGTAAAATGGTTGGGCCTTTATTAGAATAAAACGCCAGTTTTAATTCTCTACATATTTAACTCGGCACGCAAACACATTTTCCAAATAAAAAAAAAATACAACAAAGGGACCCCGTCTCAGCACAAAACCACTGTTATCTAGATGCATCTAGAACTCTGGCCCTAGCCTAGACGTAGACGTGCACTTAATGACACTATAGCATTGTTATAGGTTCCAAATTTTGTACTAAATTCTTTATCAATATATTAATTTGACACCGATTAAAAAGCAACATATATAAATCTTTTTATGTACTTTATGGGATACTGTAATATATAAAATCTTCATATTTATGAAAAAAAGCCTGTGACAAAATTTCGAGGTTATTGCCTGGATTGCAGCAATGCAATAAAAGAAAATTAGGCCATCTTTTGTTTTAGGTTAAAATAATGTTTATTACAGGCCAAGATGAGATGAGATTAACCGTAGGAATGTGTTAATTTAGGACGGGAATTAAAAAACGCGTCTCTGCCGTTTGGGCGAAATATGTTTGGTCAAATGTATCATATGCAAAATTTACATTTGCAAAAAAGGTATTTCCCGCCGCAACAATTCGCATTTTGTGGCGCTCACAACTCTAACCTAGCCGATGTAAATAGCTATTTTGATATCCTGGAAATAAAACAAAAATAATACAAATAGCTTTTTAGGAAATGATACATTCGCCCAAACATATTTCGCCGAAACAGCAGGCACTGTAAAAAAAGATTTATATATAAACTTACAGTAGCGAACTAAACCTTGAACATAGTCCGAGATGATAGAGGAATTAAATATATTTTAAGTGTAATGTTATTGTTGGTGGGACCCCTCTCATTGTGAGTGGGAGGCCTGTGCCCAGCAGTGGGACGTATATAGGCTGAATTATTATTTATTTTATTATTAATGTTACTGTTACCTACTTAATTAATTGGGTAATATTCCTCTGGTCCCCACGATACAGGCCCGACCTAGTGTGGGGATCACAGCGAAACAATATAATGTAAACTTTTTCGTAAATTTATAAACTATATTTTATTTATTTATTTGATATATATTTTATTGTTTATTTATACCTTTTAATCGGTGTCTCTAAACAAAACAATAATTTTACTAACATAAGTTGTGCTAGAGTCAATTTAATAATTTTATATAACGATATCACCCATATTTAAATTACCAATTATGACTAATTATATGAAATATTTATGAATACGAGAGTTACGGTCTAAAAAGCTTGTGACACGCAATTTATTGGCTTATGACTTATGAAACACGATAATGTGCTCAATAGAATAATATCGTCTGTTAAACAGCATTATAGCTTATTACCTTATTGTGTAGACGCCGTTGTTATTAAATATGTACGAAATGGGGCCTAGCTGAACTGTTGTATAACCATATGATAGGACAAGATGGTGTGTGAGAGAAGTATGTTTTTTATGGTATGCAGCAGGCAATTGAACAGACGGGTAACCTAACGGTAACAAGGTAGACTTTTGCAATCTCAATACTGCGAATACGGTGCCAACCCTAGATAATTTCATTTAAATTGTAAATCGGTCATAAATTAGGCCTATAGCTGAGCTTTTCTTGACCCGACTGCGCAAACGTTAAATAATGTTAAGAGGCCACATATTATGCTCACACAAAAACTAAAAGGGATGGCTTTATGTGCTTTCGCGTAAAAAACGTGAAATGGAAATAATTACCGCGTCGTAAGCGCTAAATTCCAATAATTGCTTGCTTTGGTAAAAAAATGGTTCACCATGTTTGAGAATTTAGTAGTACTCAACTTTTAATAAAAAAAATATCGTTAAACACCGTAGGGTTTCGGAGATGTAACCATGAATATCCGAAAAAGTTGTCATGTTTGAAAAACAAATGTATCGAGGTTTTTGTGACTAATCGTGTTTTCACGTTAAACAGTTTCAAGGTAAAATGATCAAGTTTAATATATCCAAAGAAAAGACCTATAGTCGTTATGGTTATTAAGATCCATATGGCTAAACACTTTCGACTTTACCGTATGTGGCCTATTAAACAGGGACCGGAACCGCTTAGCATTAAAAGGGTTTTCGATAGGGTATTTGTTAGAGTTGTTTTTACAAACCCGAAGGATGCGCTAAGCCTATCGTCAACTTAGTCCAATAAAGGGTAACCAAACGATACAGTTAATTCGACCAAGCGCTAACCCAGTCCCAATACCCTATCATCTGTTACCCTTTTTAAACTGATTCGTTCGGTTTTAATCTCTATGCGCAAGTGTTTCGACTTATTAATGCACTACCGAACAATTGAATGGGTAGTGGCTAGACAGAGATCGCCCAAATGCGTAAAAAAAAGAGAGGCCATCAATAGGATAATACCCACCTTATGCTAAGCGGTTAACTAGTTCAAAGGGGTTCCCCTAACGTTAAGGTAACACAATCATAGGGTAACTACATCGATTGGGTATCCAATGATAGGGTAACCCTATCGATAGGGTTAATCAAATGAAGGGGTTTTCCGGTCCCTGCTCTTAAATAATGATAATAAATAAACAAATATCAGGGACAATCTCACACAAATTGACCTAGTCCCAAACTAAGCTCTAGGCTTGTACTATGGGTACTAGGCAACGATATACATACTTATACAGAGAAATACATAATTAAATATATAGAAAACATCCATGAGTCAGTAACTAATACTCGCGCTCATCACACAAATATTTTCCTATACCGGGATTCGAACCCGGGACCGCTAGCGTCGTAGGCAGGGTCACGCGTCCGCGTCGTCAAGTACGTTTTTACTAAAATAATATTTTTAAACTGCCGCCATCGACGTTTCTCGCACACCAATCTTGTCTATCCAAACCCTAACGTTCATTATTAATTATAGTTTGCCTGTTAATTGAAAAGGAATCTGAAGTGCAATAAGGCACAGGTTGACATGATATGATCATCCCTATTCGAGAAATATAGAAATAGTGTCGGAAGTTATCAGTATCAACTGTTGTGAAATTAGAAATCTCAATGTATCGGTGTTAGTTTTGTGTAAACCTTGGTAGACTTGACATATCGTACGCGGTTAAATTAATTTAATTTCCTTTGTCGTTTGGGTTTGTCTTTCAATATTATCGTATAATTTCCGCTGTACATAGATTTAAGATGGAATATATTTTAGTTGGAACCGTTGAGTTTAAAGGAGTTTTTTTCATACAGTAAACCAATGTATAGTTTTGTCACAGTAAAATGAAAAGTTTTATTAATGATTTGAAGGATCTTAAAGAATCCAAAACATATCTAGTGGTTGTTTCTGTCTATAATCTGTAAGTAAGCTGGCAATTCGAGTATGGACACCCAAAATACCAGTTATTGACACGTATTGATTTTAACATCACCACCTATTATTAATTAGGTACAGTAAGCAAACGAAAATGTTGAGCACTTTAGTGCCTTGTCATAATGAACTTCAAATTGAGAATCAAATAACAAGCATGGTAATGACAATTACAGTCACAGTGACAAGGTTCTAAGTATGCTCAGCATTTTTATCGGGTGACTGTACTTTGAATCTCTTAATTGGTAAGGTGTCAACGATAGGGCCGTTTCCGCTATTGTTATATTTTCGTGGGTTATCTAATGTTTTCGTCATTCCACGACCGTTTCAACCGCCGTCAATCCCTTGATCGCGTTAAAGTCGAAATTTCTGTAGCTTTGGATGCCATTTTCGGTTTTTTTTTATAGAGTTTCCTGACTTCTACAAAACAACCGTAAATGGCATCCAAAGCTACAGAAATTTCGACTTTAATGCGATCAAGGGGCAGACGGCGGTTGAAACGCTCGTGGAATCACCCATTTATTGATGACGCGTACGTTATGGATCGGGTCGTTACATTGACAATACAAAGCGGTGATTCGAATGTTTCGTAGTTGTTTTGGAGTCTATGTGTGTTACTCTTGTGCCCCCAAAAGCCGTGGTTAGACTTTGTTTGGATTCGAACTATTCGGCCTTTTTTTCTCTCATAAAGTATAAGAAAAAATTATGAAAGTCTCCATGACGCCAGGTCAACGACAATGCTACCAATTTGGTCGGTTAATTATGGCGTTGATGTTTCAATTATTTAATTGAGTAATACATAATTATCACATATTTTAACCTACATTTGTTTTTTTTTTTCATTATACATTATTTAAATACACAATAAAATATAGTCTTTAATTTGGTGAAATAGGTTTTTTTGTGATTTTAAATCAGTAGTCGCCATCAAATATGTGTATCGGGACATATATAAGGAGCCTCTAAATATGTGTCGACTCTATTGTTAATAACCGGTCCACACGGCACCAACTTATGCATGCGCAACGTGTTTGCACAAAGGAAGTTTATGCAAATGGAACGTGTAGACGTCAAGTTTGCGGTTGGCGCGAAAGTTTGTGCTTATTTGTATTTCGTATCAAAAAATCGGCGCAAACATATTTGTTTGCGCTTACTGTTGCAGCGTGTAGTCGCATGTTCAAACTTGTTTCAGTGATTAAGGTTGAAAATTAATGACCTGAGAAAATATTCCAGATAATTTATAATTGAATTTATAGATTGATACAAGTCTTTCCCTACCGTTTGGAAAATGAACTCAAAAGAATATAGCAACCGTGATATGAAAACTCAGGCCTATGAAGTGTTGGTGGAGAAATGGAAGGAAGTTGGACCAAGAGCAGACAGAGATTTTGTTGTAAAAAAAAATAGTATGAGAACCAGGGACCGGCCCGCTATCCCTTTCAATGGGTTTTGTATGGGTTTTTCGTAAGGATTTACTTACCAAACCCTTTGCCCGTCAAAACCCTTTAAATGTGCTTTTAAAGCGCTATTTCCAAACGATAGCCAATTCTATTAAGCGCTAACCAATACCCTTATTAAACCGTTTAAAAAAGGTTACTAGTATATACGCAATTTAAGACCTTTTTTAGACTTCATAAAACACACGTTACCTTGCGTCCCGTTCGAAGCAAGTAAATGACAGCCCATTCAACTAAGCGCTAACCCAATACCCTTATAAAACCCTTATTATACGTTACCGACGGCGTATCATTTGAAGTTACCGCGCGGAGCGGCAAAAGATCTAATACGGTTCGGTTTTCTATAGCAAACGTTTGTGATTGGCTCGTACATACCTTCCACAAAAGGGAAAGCTTTATAATAAGCGCTTAAACGTCAGGGAAACCCTTACATAGGGATATCAATGTGAATCAGTTACCGGTTACCAATTTCAAAGGGCTACCCTTATCGTTAGGTTCTTCATTCGATAAGGGAAAGTCAATCGAATGGGTTGCCAATTGGAATGGGTGAGCAAATTCACTGGGCTAGCTGTTTCAATGGGAAGCCCTTTGAAAGGCTTTTCCCGATGAAAGGGTTGTCCGGTCCCTGATGAGAACCGTTTCCCCACACAGCTGGATTAACGACACTACACGTCTGCTGCCTAGGACCAACTGAATTGCTTGTGCCGTATGGACGATGGGACTCGTACAGACTTTTGTTTGTGCAACAGTTTGCACAGCATAAGTTGGAGCCGTGTGGACCGGCCTTAAGGCGTTAGAGCGTGGTCAGTTATTTTTGAGAACCTTGTATGTTTTGAAATATTTGGCAGCGACTACACGTATATGGTTATATCGAGAATCCAGACAAAATCTAATCATTTCTTATTGACTGTCGTTTCATAAATGTAATTTCTTTGTGGTGGATACCAAAAGGAAGAGTTAAGAAATTCTATCGACGTATGGTTAATTTTAAGAACTTTGGAGTGTAAATAAAAAAGTGATAAACATGTATAATATTATCAGGATGTGAATGTATAATATTATCTTACCGATACGATATTTTGGAGTGCGCAAATCAACTAAGATAGTAAAAATTAAGGTGGAGGTTAACAGTTTTAGCTACTGTCTCTTTTTAATAATTGCGGTGGGAATAGGACGGACGTACCTTACCTTTCTATGTTAGCATTTTTGAGTTATTATTTATTTACTACGGAGACTTTGAGTATGCGTTTCTTACGAATAAAAGCCAAAAGGTTAAGCGAGACAGTAAGAAGTTTTTTTAACTGAAAAATCACTTCTATTACCAACTCAAAGCGTCAACTAGTTGTGAATATTATAATATTAGAAAAATACTTTTGGTATCCATCACAGTTTCCTCGTCCCTTCTTAGCATAGTCTTAAAATGTATATTAAACTGTATATTGAAGTAGCAATGTATAAATAATCATAAGTGTAGTAAACTGTGGGGTCGTTGTGAAAAATGAATCTCTGTTGAACAAACCTTGTATGGCAGGGGTTTTTAAATCTCACTTCCCCACTGCGCGATTAGTAGATATAGAATGCTAGAGTTAGTTTCCAAGTGTGAATTGTGCCTAAAAAAGCGTTATTTCTAACTAATATACTGTCGGTTCACCGGATAATGTTAAATGAAGTTTTAATCCTGTTAATGCGGTGTATTACATTACTGGTGTCTGTTATAGTCGTGGCCCTCTTACTAATGAAGTCTTCCATACAGTGTTCAGAGGTGCTCAAGCAGCCGACCCTGCCCCACTTACCTAGTGTGAAAGGGACGAATACTGTTATTGCAATGGAGTAAAACGCCAGTTCGATTAAGTTGTTGAACATGGGGTTACACCTGGTCATGTTACAAAACGTTACGAGTTACTTAACAACTGTCAAAGTATGTGACAAGGATGTAATTATACACATTATTACTGCCAAGTGGTCAGGTTACGTGATATATAATATTTCCGCTCATTCCTCGTATTCAAACTGCGGATAGCTTAGGTTACTTCGATTTAAAATCCGCGGTTTGTATATTAGAAACGGACACTTTGTCGCTTACGATGTTTACAATCTGTTGAGCCACGTAGACTTCTGTCACAATGACAGCATCAAGTCATGAAGGAAAATAAGTCAAAATTAATAATTGGCTTTCTATGACAGGGTTCTATAGCGGCCCTTGTCCCGTACTAAGCCGTAAATAAAGAGTAAGAAGGACGTAAGCGACAACGGTAATATCTCAATATTCCCACATTTGCAATCTGGTCTAATATTAGTAAGGGGATTATAATTGTGGGCTTAAATAAATGGACTTGGCTCTGTAACAGCCAGGTTTTTAGGCATGACGACTTAGCGATATGTTTTTTGATATGAGGTAGAATAAGTTATACATTCCACCAAATAATTTACTATGGCCAAGAGAACTGACCGATGAGTGAGGAAAATCATAACCAAAAGCATAGTTGCGTTGTGCGGGGTTAAGGAAATGGATTAATCTTATCAGTATTGTTTTCTCGTGCACCGCTTCTGCCTCGCACGCGCAGTTCTTGTGGAAACACGGCAAGAGAAAGATAGAAAAACGATTCTGGGTTGAAGATCTGCATATGGTTTAACTGCTTACCGATTTTGTTTCGTACGAAACGTAAAGTCGAGTAATGGTCATCTTTTAGTGTCAGACAAAAATAATATTCTCCTATACAATGTGTATGAACGTATTCACATCTAGCGTAGCGCGGTCGTATCACGGTAGATGTGAATACGTTCATACGGCACGTGTCTGACACGCTCGTTGCCTGTAGATGTGAAAGGACCTTAACAGTTAACCTATACATACTCACTAAGTACTTTGTGCTTAGGTTGAAGATTTTTTGCATTTATGTTATTTTGTGCAGTCAATCGCGTTTGATAGTGCAAAAAATAGTTGATTTATTTTGTTTATTATACTTAGTATATTTGTTTGGTGGAATTACAGCGTAAGGTGGCATATAATATGAGATGAACCATTTAATTTTTAATTTTTTTTGGGGTTCCTTACCTATATCTGCATCAGCTACCTACCTAGCATCTGTAAACTTATTATGCAATGCAATAAATATTAGAGTATTGAATTCTTTATCATTCAGTTAGCGTTCATATTGTGTGATGGTACGGAACCCTCGGTGCACTCGCGCATGATCGATTTATAGAATTAATCGCCTTATAAGATCAAAATGTGGTAATATTTTTAAGTTCAGCTACACAAAATAGGCGTTATAAGGCCGTAAATGGTTACTAATTTACTATGAATAATAATATGTCACATTAAAACATCTTTTTTAAGTTACTAAGTAATAAAAAAATATAATGGGAAATTATAGAAGATGTTCTTCGGAAATTTTAAACATAAAACATTATCAGCTGGCAAATATCCTCTGCCTTATTTCCATTCTGATATTATACAAAAAAGAAATACGCCTATTTTGTGTGACTAAAGCGACTTATGATTATTATTAAATATTTAATAATTAAAAATATAGATTTTAAAGAGTTTTTGGTAGCTCGTTATTAGTGAACATAGTTAACATCGGTTGTTAATGGAGTAGTACAATCGTTATAATGCCCTTTGTCTTCGTTTATACCTACTCTTGCCGTAATATAAGGACGTCAGTATTATTGTTTAACATATTATAACTGTTACATAATGTACAAGAGGGGGAAGATCCAATACCTACTTAAAAAAAATACCGTTCTAATTACCTTTAATAAGATAATATTACGCAAGAATTCTCTTACTCCTTCCGACAATTTATATATGTGCGGCAGCACAGCAAAAACATTAAAAAGAGGGTCTTCTTAAGTCAAAAAGGGGGTTACTAAAATCATTAGTTAAAGAGGTTGTACATACAATAGACGTTTAGTAGGAGAAGCCGCTTTTTAGTGTAGCACGTCAGCAGCAACAGCTGTTTTCGCCTGAACTGTGATTTACGCGTCCCTCGAGCCAGGTCTTTCCCGGATGTCGCATCTTTTGTTTTATACGGAGCTCGCAAACTATAAAAACCCTCATAAGAATTTCAAGGCACTGGTTGAAAGTCAACAGACTATATATACGTTGCCGGTACTCAATGCGATAACTGTTACTACTCCATTAATAATAGATATTTTTAAACAATGAATTATTTACGATATATTATGCTTGTTGTTATAATTTAAAAGCAATTTGTCGTTAGTAAATGACGATATTTATAAAATGTAGCCTTATACTAAAGTAATTGTAATCTTGTATGGGTGTCTTAAATTTATATTTGTGATGAATTTAAATTTAATTCTATTTTTAAATACATATACCCACTTAGTATTATATGCTACTAATTTATGCATCGCCAGTGTACATATATCAGTTATATTGGTGCGAATAAAGTCTTCAAAATATCGGTATATCGGTAAAGCCTTTAAAATAAGTTTAATATTCTGGTATATTTGAACACTTTATCCGTATCAATGTCGAATGTGTTTGTACTAATTGATATATAATGTTCCATCATTCCCTAATTAATAACTACCTATTATGTTGTAAATTGAATCCGGTTTTTATGTAATCATTTCATGAATTGAACATTTAGGGGTTAAAATGTAAACACGATAGGTCAAACGAAAGACGAAAAGTATTCTTCCAAATTTTGGCCAAAATGGTAGTTATGATATATAATAAATATTATTCATGACACTGAATTTGTTTGGTTATATTTAAAAATGATTTTTATTCTACTTACTTCTATTAAGCAATCAAGGATACTCAGGTCAGCTTCACTTTTTATAACTTTAAATCGTACTTTCTTTTAGTATAAGAGCGTAAGCGACTTCATAATTTTAATAAAAACCTTAGAGTCACACCATAACTTATACGATTAAACTTCTCGCGCCATAACGTCCGTTATATAAAAGTCGTCGCATAGTTACTATATTCCACTCGTACCTTTCGGTGTAGCAATAGCGAGCCGTCAACTGGGTATTTAGGGTGCCTTTCCACCAGAGATGCGCTAAGCTGCGTAGCTAAAGATGTGCATGTATTATATCCAACCACCAGCACTATGCTATGAAAATAATATAATAATAATCCAGCCTATATATACGTACCACTGCTGGGCACAGGCCTCCACTCGCAATGAGAGGGTTCGGGCTATAGTTCCCACGCGGGCCCAGTGCGGATTGGGAACTTCGCACACACCGTCAAATTGCATTGCAGGTGTGTGCAGGTTTCCTCACGATGTTTTCCTTCACCGAAAAGCTCATGGTAAATTTACAAATTATATTTCGCACTGAAAATAAACGATCGTAATTGGTGGATATAAACACATCCTTAGCTACGAAGCCTTAGCACATTTCTGGTGGAAAGGCACCAGAACAAATGAATAAATAATTGGGAATATGCATGATTTTTTTTTATTGCATTTCTTAACAAAATATGAAAATACCGTAAAAGACAAGGCAAAATGATTTTTTTTCTTTACTATTTGTTACATGAATGACTTTCTAATAAAGCAAAAAAAAAACCATGCATATTCGCTATTGTACGAAGATGTACGAAGTATGCTGTGTGTAATGCGACGGTGTAAACGTTTAATATTTGACTGCACTGCCTCACCGGACGATGTTTTGTAATCGTATAAAAAATAACTGAAACTCACACTTAAATGTTTGATAATACATTGTACGTACTTGACACATGCTCTTTTTGCTATGCTAAGCTTTGAGACGAGTTGCTTTTAATGTGTGTAACGAATTTTATTTACTTACCTCAAAAATAACAACGCGGTATTTGACATACTCTTATACATTTAAAGTAGCAGCAAACTGCATTAGGTATTTATTTGATCTAAATATATGCCTCTCCGTCTTTCACTTAGGTCAACGTCAGATTTAACAATTGTTTCTCCCCGCAGGTGATTACTCCTGGAGCTGCGGCACCTGCATGATGCCAGAACCCTGGGACGACTTTTCCACCCCTCCCCTCGGGGGAAGCCATCCCAATACCCCTCGCAGCGGCTGCCGGCCGGGCGCTTGCGCCAACACCAGGGTAGGCTACCCCAATTACCTCCCTGGCAAGGGTCCTAGACCCAACAGAGGCAGGAACCTACCCTGGGGCCCCAACTTCGGCGAAGAAAGGTTCCGAGGTCAAAGATGCAGAAACGGACCGACACCATACTGGTAGAGCAAAAGCGCTCAACACGTGGAATTCAACTTAATATGTTTGAAAAGTTGTATATTTTCTGAGAGTTGCATTAGATCTCATTGGTGTACATATTTTTAAGTTTCGATGGTAGCGATTGTAACAAAAATAAAAATGGATATGGGAAGCTTTTCCTGCTGACGGTAGTTACTTATTGAATGACGCGCTGGTTCGCCGACACAGGAGCGCCGTCCCAGCGGTGACTTGTACGGCAAATCCGACGTGAAAAACGGTTGGAGACCTTAAAGTCGTCACGAACACGACTGTGAGCAAGCTTCCCTTTTTTTTCTCTTCTTACGTGGCAGGATTGTTGCACTCTAAAACTGGTTTCGGAAAATACTGTCGGTACAAGAGTGGCAATTATTATTTGTTAATACTGAGGACTTGAGATCATTCAAAACGAAATTTGAATTTGATTTTCTTCTAGTCTTTCCGTGATTAAGCGACGAAAAAAAGGATTGAAGCTTCGGTGCTTGGCTTCAAACACGCGATTTACGAATTGCCAAATGAGGTTTGTTAGTTAGTGTTCACGTTATGGCCGCACTTTACATGACTGTAATTTATCAAAATGTTTTCGTTGCGTCTCTTATTCGGTATGTCAAATGTGAGTGACATGATAATGTGTCAGTGATCATCAGTAATTGGAAAATACTGCCAAGTGCCACCATTACTCACAGCTTGCGGTTTACTTTATTTTCAACAGACCAGTCACACGGGCTCTCTGTAGACAACCAGTGCCGGATTAAGCCTCTGTGGTGCTCTAAGCATTTTCGGTCTTGGGCCCCTGTGTGACCTGTCTGTTTGACAGGGTTCGAAATTATCAAGATAATAACGAGCCGTGATAATTAATTATTGATAATTATCGGACATTCGAGTTCACTTGGCTTTGCATAACACCAACTGACATTTTTTGTGAATTGGGGGAATCCCCGTGTCGCGGCTAGACGTGCGTTCGGATAGACGCAACAAGTGCGGAAATACACGTTTGGATACTTAGAATATAGTTCTATTTCACAGGCGCAATTTTTTGTTATTATCAATTGATAATTATCCACCTGTTATTATCACGATAATTATCGAGATAATTATCGCGGTAATTATCGTTGATAATTATCCTTTCGAACCCTGCTGTTTGATAATTTGTTGTATCAATGTTGATCTATGATTTTGGTGCCCCTGGCTCCTGGTGCCCTAAGCAGCTGCTTATTTTGTTTAATGGCTAATCCGGGGCTTCCGAGCGACAAACATGTCGTAAGCAAGTTGTACTAGCCGCCCTGTGTAGGCCGGCAGACCGTGCGGTCATCTCGCTCTCCTACGGGTCGGTACACTTGCAGCACAACACGCGATCTGTATGAAACTGTTAGTGTCGATTGGTTGGTTGCCTAGTAACCTTGACAAATCCGTGTTTGCGTGAAAACCGACCCGCGAGAGGGCGACCTGCGAGCCTAGTGTGAACGCAACCTTATGATGAAAAATTTCATCTTACGTATCAATAAATGTCAATACACTTCAAAGATCACAAATTAACTTTATTGATTTGATGTTAGCAACTCAAAACATTTTCATACATGGTTAAAAGATATGCAATGTATTTTTGTAATATTGCATATTAGGAAAGTCAGCATTTTTTAGTTTTTCAAAATGTATTAATTTGATTGTGATATTCACGAATGATTTAATCAAATGAAATATTTATATCAAATGAGGTTGTAGGGCCGTGTTAATAAACTATTCTTGAATTAACCCGTCTCGAGACGCTTCAGAAATGACAATATTTTATGACTTGACATTTATTTGACATGCCTTTAAACGGGAATTTTCTCAAGATTCGTTTATTATTATGGGCCATCATAGGGAGAGGGCACTAAATTTAGATTTATATTCATTCGTTATGGTACTAGCAGAAAAAATACTACAAGAGCGTTTAAGGTTGCTTTATTTGGCCGACCATGTAAAACTGTTTATTTCTTGTTGAAATAAAAATTATTTTGGTTTTTAACTTGGTTTTATGCTTGATATTAAGTCCGGTTCCTTCGGTTTATTTTGTAGTGATTGAGTTAAGTTGCCAACCTTCTTTTTGTCAATTTTCCTGTGTTTTATTGTTGTAATTAGTTTGTTTTATCGTTACCTAAGATTCTTGTATGAACATTATAAAGTTTGAAAAGTGATAATTGTTTTAATAGTCGATAATCAACTCTATTTCAATGATGTTAAGAGGGCCAAAAGTGTGTCGTATTTACTTGACTGAGCTTTAGGAAGGTCACGATCCGTTTTTATTTTATACAACGTTTCGTTTGAAACATCATAAAATCAAGAGTGGATCTAGGTTTCGATTCAGGGGGTCACAGGCTCCCATACCATACCGAAGAATCGTCATTTTTATGGCACTGAGCAAAAGGGTAATACTGGTAAGAATATTATTAAAGTTTTAGCAAGGCTCATGACCCCCCGCCTGGATACGCCCTTGCATAAAATGTAACAGATGTCATATTATATGCCTGTCAAGGAGAAAAATAACGTGTATGTGTTGTAAAGTTTAATCTCAATATATATCATACACGCACATAATTATCTTAAGCGTTTTTGCACGCGTACAAATGTTAGAGAGCATATCGTTGGTAATTTCTAGTAGTCTCATAAAGCCCACGAGGCAATGAGATGACTGGACTTACCAATGCAAACTTAACAGTTAGATCATTGTAACAGATAAGAATGATCGCGCCTGTGAGCTTAGTCCACTCTTTCTCATTGTCTCTATATTTTTTCGGAATTTGGAACATTATTAGTCTTTCATTACCCTGAATTTAGGCGTTAGGGCCTTACCAGAATGAATGAGTTACAATGATCCCGGGTCACCTTACATACATTTCTGATACACATTCCAAATAGGTAGGTACAAATTATTGGCACTAGGAATTGCAGAATTATCTCATCTATTAATTTGAAGTAAGTAAATTGTAAGCTAATGGTGCCAATAATCAGTGGGGTACCAACAATAGGGTAGTTTACCTACTTACATAATAAGTACTTACTTACTTACAAATAAGTTACATTTAAAAAAATCAAACTCATTCTGTTCTTAAAATACACTTAGAAAGTAATTTATTCGAGGGTAATCGCGCTATTCTTTTTTTTTTGACGCAAGCTTCACCCGTGGTGCATCGTAAATGCATACGAATGACAATCATGTGTGATAAATGCGTAAGGTTCAAAAAGTTGGAGCCAATTAGCAAATAGCGTAGTTAACCAAACAAACAATGAAGGCGAAAAAAGTTCCGCTATCTATTTAGTACTAGAAATCGCGGCGATGTCTATACTTATGGACGCGACCACCCTGGAAATCACCGGCACTCAACATGCTAAAGAATAGCGTGATTCATGACACATAGGTACCTAGAGGTTGGCTTGGTTGGGCAACCAAGTGGACACCAGGTGAGATACCCTCCATAGACCTGTATACATTTTGTTGGTGGCGGCGACCGGGTGGCGCGACCATGGTGTCCCGGTGAGATAGGGCCCTATAACGTGGTGACAGATACAATATTCCCAAGTAGCAACCACGACATTAAGGCTGGGTGTATGCTGAGACGCAGGAGACCCCCTTTAGCTGTATGGGAGCCACCTTTAAAAAAAATTAAAATATTTTTTGACTATTTGTATGGCTTTGGGTCAACAAGATGCTTATGATGTGAAAGTTTGTAGACTGTAGCTCCGTTTGACTGTAAAACCTGTGTGACAGACGACGGACAGACGGACACGTGAGTGACGGCAATAGGACTCCGTTTGGACCCTTCGGGCACGGAACCCTAAAAAAGGGTTATGATGAGTTTAACAGTCTAAGGGCCGTATTAATAATCTCATCTCGACTGTGATCCCCGTCTCAAGACACGTCAAAGTAAACGTCAATCCATAGAAAACTGTCATTTTTGACGCATCTTGTGAGTCTTGTGACGGACATCTCAGCCAAGATCAGTTTATTAATAAGACCCTAAGGGCCGTCGTAATGAGACCGCAGTCTCAAGACGCGTAAGAAATGACAGTTTT
Source organism: Tortrix viridana (assembly GCA_963241965.1). Lineage (NCBI taxonomy): Eukaryota > Metazoa > Arthropoda > Insecta > Lepidoptera > Tortricidae > Tortrix > Tortrix viridana. The sequence goes on along the minus strand of OY725191.1, from coordinate 4,747,533 downwards.
CTATGACTTTATGACGTCTACTTTGACATATCTTCAGACAGGCATCTCAACCAAGATTAGTACGGCCATATATAAGGTTGTGTGTATGTATTTATGTAAGTATGTGATCAAACATCGGATTTTACACTAGCTTAAGCTATTAGACCGATTTTAATAAATGGGGTGTCATATGATTCCTCAAGAACGTAACCTGTAATGTGACATGCAATAAACTATTTCTATTCTATTCTATTCTAAACTTGTAAGTCTAATAGACGATATAAAAAATTACAAAGTTAATGCTAATCGCCAGTCGGGATTTAATTTCTAACTTTTATCTTATTCCAAACTCAAAGCTTGTAGGTCAAACTATACGAGTATAACCGAGAGTAAAACTATTCATCACTAATATTCTGCCGGATCCAGGGTAGGAACTTGGCGAGGTCTGTGAACACGACGACGTGGTGCGAGGGGTCGCAGCGGTACTCGTTATGCCGAGCGACTGAGAACGAGACGAGTCCCCTGAGGAACCAGGCACCGCGCGTGTAGAACACCATGCCGCCGCCGCTGTCGCCCTTGCATACGGGACTGCCGCCTGCGGTGAGAAGAGGTAAGTTAAACACGCCCACTTACAATTTCTCGCTCGTCGCCTGATGCGTTTTGTAGTTTATAGACTAGTTAAGTAGATAAAGATAAATACGATTAACAGCCTGATGGGGTGGTTAATGGGCACTAAGAAGGAGAGATGAGAGATGATGAGAGGAGGGATGAGTCTATTTTAATTTTACTTTTCTTATAAAAAATAAGCGATATCGTCATACCTATAAATCGTACCTATGTATTAAATACTTAGATTAAAAACCCTGTCATTAGGGAGGACTAATACAACGAAACTTATTTCAATAACAAGCTTGGGAGGTAAAGTATTAGGTAGTTAGTCAGTTATTTTGTTAAAATGGTTTAAAAATCTTTTTTCTCTTAATCGAAATACGTAATATGAGATGACACAAAATAAAGTGAAAAATCAGTGAGTACCTACATAATACATTATAGTAGATTGTTTAACATTAGACTCGAGTTAAACACTCTACTTTTCACTTCGAATGCGAGGAAAAATAACGACGTTCTATACAAAATTACAATAGCAAAAAATTTGTTCCGCGGTTTTTAATTTTCTTTTTTTTCTAAAGTGACGCTTTAAATTCTTGCATATTTAGCCAACAGATTCAAACTTGAAAACTATTTTTCAAAACTAATCAAAATTTATTATGCATGGTCCATGCATAATAAATTAAAATCATCCTTAATATAATTAAATTGATTGATTTTCGTAATCATTAATCATGTTTCACGAAATTAAATAGTTTTTTTTATATTTATGCACAGTTGTCATTTTGAGGTTATTTCCACGCCCTAAAATTGTCTATACCACAGAATAAGTACTTTCATAGAAAACGGACTATAAGAAACAGCAAAAGACGTATGACCTTTTTCTATTTATGGCATGGCATTCATAACGAGTTAGAAAGAGATGTCCTTAAAGGTATTCTTTCGTTTTCCATCATGTTGTCAACGCCAGTGTTGCTGCTGAGTCGACAATAATTCTAGTATCAAGTTTTCATCTTTTGAAAATCTGGAAATATCGATATATATTCACAACACTGTCAAACTAATAAAGTTACTAAATGAAGAAGTCACCCTGACACAAAATTAACTATTCGCATATAGACTTTTTAATTTTGTAGTACTGTAGGTTCGTGAAGAGGTCCAATGGCGGGCTCATCGCGGTCCATTCAAATTTGACGTCTAAAACCTTTTGGCAACGTGATGGAAAACCCTATACCTATAAGGACATCTCTTTGTAACTCGTTATAAATGCCATAAAAATAAAAAGGTCAAACCTACGTCATTTGCTCTTTCTTATATTTCGGTTTCTATGCAAGTACTTATTCTGTAATAATCCTCCATTCACATACACCGTGATTGGCTGTTTAGGGGTTTCCAAAGTAAATTCCATCTGCACTTTCCATCAGGTGAGATCGGGGTCAATCACTGTTCAGTCTTATGTAAAAAAAAAAAACTTTAGTCCCAAGACACTAATAAGGAGCTTTAGTCCCGATATGCAGAGACTAAAGTAACATTTTAAGAGCATGAGAAGTGAAAAATAAACTAGAATGTTTACCGCCTGTTTCACAATCGTCAAGTAAAGCGTATCTGTCAAATAAATTTAGCCCTTCCCCTTTCTTACACTTGAAAATAGACAAGGAGAGGGCTGTCATTAACTGACAGACGAATTTATTTGTCAATTGTGAAACAGGCCCTTAGTGTTGTACTACATAAGTAGTAATCCAATTAGTTTAACCGATATAAATCGGTTAAACTAATTGGATTAAAATTATACAAGGTTAAGGTATCTTACAAATGGGACATATTTTTCCTAGTACAGTCGAAGTCATAAATATGTTTACACTTTAGTACCTTGTCACTTTAATCGCTGTGACAATTTCATATGACACTTTAAACACGACGTTGAATAGACAAGGTACTAAAGTGTAAACATATTTATGACTTCGACTGTACCTATTCTTTTATCGAAAGTTCCTGGAAATAATATACATAGACGTATGTAAGAGTAATGAAATGTATAAATTTACACAGATGTAATATATTTAAGTAGTTCCGTACCCAATAAATACGTGTAAGGGGTCGTCTATACGTATGAAGGACGAGAGACTCACATTGTCACGGTTTTGAAACAGGGCCAGGTGGGTCACTCCAAAGTTCTAAATACGAACCGTCAGCTCTATCCCATTCAATATTCTACGCGAGCGGGAGTAAGGGGCGTTAACATAATTTCGAACTGCATCCCAAATTTCATAGTAAGTATCGTAGTGGATTGGAGCGTCAACATTGTCACTTCAGTCTAGGTGTGTCGTGTTGGCTTCAGTGATACGGTATGATTCCCCCTAACACGAACCTGATTCCTGTTTCGGTCGTGTTATGTGAGATAAAAATATCATAAATACAGGATGTCCCAAAAATAGCACGTCACAGTGACACCGGATATAGCCCAGCGTAAGACGTACCAAACCAGCCTATCATGTTGCACGGTTTTCAAGATATTGCCAATTTAAAGTATTTTTATTTTTCACCTTTTTTGACATTGTTAGTGCCAGCTTTTACTTGGATACCTAGCTCTCCAATTTAGTTTTTTTTATTTGTACCTACCTACACTATCATGAATAGTTAATTTAGACAACAGAAGCATTATTTTGTCGATAACTAATGTAAAAAGCTGGATTAATCTTGATTTAAATTATCAGCAAAACATAAACGTCGACTTTGAACACATACCGTGTTTTTTTTTACTAGAAACGAAATGAGCAAATAACTTCAAAAACGAGGTCATGTTAGACTAGTTTTGTACGTCTTAGGCTGGGCTATCTCCAGTGTCACTGAGATGTGCTATTTTTGGGACATCCTGTATAAGTATTCGTAAGCACCACGCTTACCATTATAACCGGCGCAGAAGGCGTAGTCCGAGGTGAACCGAGGGTAGAACTCGCTGTAGGAGCGGATGCAGGTCTCCTGGTCCACCACCGGCATCTCCACGAGCGTAAGCTCCTCCGTCGCCACGCCCTTGTCGTCGAAGCCCCACCCCACCACCTGACAACGAACATTTTTAGTTATATAATAGTATAGTCAACGCTCGCATAGTATAAATACGATTACAACCATAACAAAAAGCATAAAGAACATGGCGTAGCCGAGACGCTGGATTTCAGCCCTCTACCCTACCTGACTTAAAACCTGAAAATAATTGAACGGCAAGAGATTGTTACAAGCGTCCTCAGCAAACAACGCAATTTGGTTATAAAAGCATAATAAGCTGTTCGAATGTGCAGGTTTCCTCACAATGTTCTTCCTTCACCGTAAGTAGAGAAAAGGGCATCGGGTAATGGACTTACGATCATGAGTCGAGACCTTAAGGGTCGTATTAATATAGGTACAGTCGAGGACAGAAATATGTACCTATACACGTTTTCACCTTGTTCCTTTGTAATAAGGTCCAAAAGTGTATACATATTTCTGTCCTCGACTGTACCTACTGATCTTGGCTGAGATGAGATGCACGTCTCAAGACACATCAGAAACGACAGTGACTTGACGTCTTGAGAATATCAGTTTCAGGCCTAGGTAGTGGTTTCTAGTGCTGGGGTTTGAATCCACATAATATTTTCTTCATCGTGGGAACAGTCGTCCACTAAAGCAAAAAAATCTAAGCATTTATTTAGAAAAGGCATTCAAACTTTGCGAAATATTAACTAGGCAGAAAAAAACCTTTAAAAAGTAAAAGGTGGTCATTAAAATCTTGTACATACCAATTAACGTTTATGGGTTAGTCTGAATTAGAGATAACATCGGCGTACATTTAATTATCTAATACCTCAAATTAACTTGGTGTAGATGTTGAATGTAAACAGACGATCGCAATGTTCCGTAACGATCTATCAATTAGGCAGGTAAATTAATTAGTGGCTATTCGCTGACGTCAGAGTAGCTGTACCGAGTAATAAATACTACACAAATTTTGCATTTTTACTAATTTATTGCGTTTTTACGCACACAATGACTTCACTCGAAAGAATCGAAAAGAAGTTTAATACCCACACAACTAATTATTACAAAAGGTAAGGAATGGGTTCTAAAGGTTACGTAAAACGGCCGTATATTGCTCACTATCAATTTTATTATTTACTGTCGGTACTGTACTTTTCTTAGGCTTTTGCCTTAACTACCTAAGGCAAATCCTGAAAAATCATTGTAGTGAGTTCACAGTTGAGCTGAATATAACATAACCGCAAAGTTGGAACAAATTACAGTGACTTTTTTATTAGTTAAGTATGTACATTTTGAAACACCTGGGAGACATCTGAACCTCGAGAAGATGGCTCCGCAGATCAATTGGAAAACTTTACTTTGTGAGTGCTTTACTTAAATACCAATTTGTCGTAGGTATATATCGGTGGTCTAGACTAGAAGACTGCTAAGTGCAAAATGTAGGTACCAAATAACCATGACCTACCATTTCCTCTTAAATGTAAAAAACCGGTCAAGTGCGAGTTGGACTAGCAAGCGCACTAGTGAGGTGCCGAACACATTTGACCGGTTTTTAGTATTTGTTGTTTTTCTATAGGGTTTGTTCTATAATAAAATTTTTAGCTATATGTCAAGAATTTTCAGATTTTCGGTTCATAAACTTCGGAGATAAGGGGGAACAGTCATTTTTGAACACTTTTGGTTATAAATCAAAAAGTACGTCACGGATAATTATAAAAAAAATGGTTTTTAAATGTGCAGATTCCCGATATCCCTTTCATATGACACCCAACGTGCTAAAATCAAATCACTTTCATTTTTCAACCCCCCATTCTAGGCCCCTTTTCAATTATTTATAAACTTAATTTCATATCTTTTTTACTAAAAACAGATGCGGGCAAGCAAGTTATATAACTATGCCAAATTTCAATTTAATAACTTGTGTAGTTGCTGAGAAAAACTACTGTGACATACAGACAGACAGACAGACAACGAAGTCTCACCATAAGGGTTCCTTTTTTACAATTTTGGTACGGAACCCTAAAAACGTCGAAAAACTTGTATGAGGACTCCCTTTATTATTTTACTTTTTGACTGTTTTATTATTTGTTAGGAAATCCGCCGTTATATCACATATTCTGCAATAAAATCAACGTGTTCTCTTTTAAGGTTCAAAATATACGTTAGAACCCTAAAAAGCACTTAGCACATTAATTGTCTTCTAAACCATTTTACTATATATATCTACATTTTACTAAAAAAAACTACCTACTGCTATGACTTACCGATCCCTTCTTCCCAATGATGATGGACAGGTCGATCTCGTTGTCCGGCCAGAGGCAGACGGGCCGCACCCAGTCGGAGTACCGCACTTGTTCCCGCAGCTTGAGCACGCTGACATCTCTGCTGTACGGTTTCGCGTGGTACGACGGCGGCACTCTGATGTCACCCACCTGAGAAAACAAATGCAGTTGATTAGAAACAGTTGAACTTAATGTCAAGAAAATAAGAGCTGTCATAACATCATCAATATGATGATGATATTGAATAATCGAGAAAAAAGGTCCAGGTCTTAAATGAATGGTTATCATGTAGTCCCACGGTGGGCGCCAATTAATAACTATTCTGATAAACTAAATAATTATTCATGCTTTCATTTGAAAATTGCATGTTGATTTTATAAAGACGGATGCGTCCTCTCAAACTTATGTTGCACTGTTGCGAGTGTGTGTAAAGATAAGTAGTGCGCTAAAACTCTATAATTTCTAACTTTCAGCTTAATCTGTACGCCTCAGGGCGTGGTACCCCAGGAAGTCGGCGAGCTCGTTTTAGTTGAATTATTTATTGTGACGTTGTTCACTGCAGTGATCACAGGCGTTTACAAGTGTTATCTTGTAGCCCTACGGTGGGCGCCACAAAAGAATGATTTCCTCAACTGCTATAGATTGTAATTAAGTTTACAATTGTCAGAAAATGGTACTGTTGTATATAATCCCTGCCCTAGAACGACGGTATTAGTAGTCCCACGTTGGGCGCCAGTTGTTTTTACTCACAAGTTTTATCTGCACGCCCTCCACAGAGGTCCTTAGGTTGTGCTTCCCCAGGTAGACGGTGAGCGTGTTCCGGTTGACGACGCGGTTGGTGTCCTTCCTGGTGACACAGTGAGCCGCGGTGATCACGTGGCTGCGCGAGACCAGGGTGCCGCCGCAGATGTACTTGTTGTCTACCGTCTGAAGTTATATGGATTTGTTAATTTAACAAAATTTTGGGACGTCTTATAGTACTTATTTAATGGTATTTACAGAAACTTTGTTCATAACACTCATGTACAATAACAGGGGAAGGCTAAACTACACATGTAGTTACTACACAGAAGACAAATGAAATGAAATAAAAGTGTACATCAAAGATGTAATGATGTGCATCCTTGGAATGCAAAAAAAATCGAGCTCCCAACTAGGATTCCTTGTACTATGGATACCGATACTAGTACTAATACTTTTTACATTTAACATAATAAATTTTATATTGTAGACATAACATACCCTTACTAGTAATTATGAGACATTTATTAGGTACTAGGATAGCAGATTGCGGGTAGCGGGGAATTAAAGCATGCACAACAGCACTTCACGTATTCGCCCCTCCCTCCCTCACTTAACGTCCCACTTCTAGGGAAGGTTGCGCTTGAACTTGTCGGACTATAGAAACGAGTTAGTTTCCATTGCCATTTTCTCACCCGAGTCTGGTAGAGGGCTATTTGCCAAGGCCACTGTCCCTCTAAAGTAGATTGGCCGCTGTGTGGGTTAGGGTTGTTCCAAACCACTTTACCGCACTGCGCCTGTAAGCAGTAAAATAATATAGGTAGACGATCAAGAAATGATTTTACCACTTTCGGGCCTTAATTTCCTACAAAATAAAGTCGACACCTGTTAAAAGAGTTTATTGGTCGACTATACATAAAAAAAAAAAAAACTTAATTTAAATGTTTGAAATTCTTACAGATGGAGACCTTTTTGGATTATCGAAAGTGGAATGTCAACCAACACAAATCTTAGAAGTCAACAAGGATTCTGAAAATGTTCAATATTAATTTGATGGAACAGAAAGAGAAAGCAACTCGTGTTATGCTATACTACTTGAATATAAATAAATAAGTATAAATAACGTTTAAATTACAAAGTATCTACTATCATCAAGGGTTCCCATTGATTTTATGAATATAAGCTGCAGTGCAATAAAAAAAGAATTAAGTAGTAATAAAATTAGTTCACAATGGGCAAAATCATTGCTGACTTACGCACAAAAAACATAATACATCGAATTAAGTAACATTTTTGAAGACATACGAACGGAGATAGACAGACAGACAGAAAGACAGGCAGAGAGACGGACTGACGGAGGACAAAGTTATAGGTGTTCTGATTTTGAGTATTTGTTAAGGAAACCTAAAAGTAAAAATAAATGTGTACCTAGGTAGGTACAACACAGGTTCATTTCTATGAACAGTAAAAAAAAATATTACTTAAACGTATACATTATACTAGCTTACCTTATTAATACTTAGCTTAACATATAGATAGATTTGGATAAATCCAATTATTTAATTTATGCAAAGTACCTATATGCGAACAGGATAAGATTATTCAAATCTTGATTTTTGTTTAGTATATTCAGTATAATAACTACAATCAGTACCAATCAACTTGTCTTATTTGGTAAACAACTTTCTAACCTCAAAATGCAACTTTTTCGGCCGAAACAGTTCTTTTATCGTAAATAATGCAAATTGATAAAAAAACATTTTGGGGATAACATGGCCAATATATCGTCTGGGATTGCTTTATTTTATTTAAGACAGCTGTTTCCGACAAAAAAGTTGCATTTTGAGGTTAGAAAGTTGTTTACCAAATAAGACTAGTTGATTGGTACAGATTGTTAAGGCGCAGTATGTACCTATTGAGCCTACCTACTAGTTAAAATATTACTATACGAGGAATTTGAATAATATTAGGAATATTAATAATAAAGGAAATGGCCGCGATCTGCGACGGATGACGCTCATCTCTAGGTTCCACCATAATTATTTATCGAGTCACCTTAGAACCTAGTAACAATGACGTCAAATTATTTATTTCTTTAAATTGTCAAATGTCATTATAGTTTATTTATAAAATGCAATATTTTATCGTCCGGTCTCGAGACCGGAAATCGGATCGGATCGGATCGGATGGTGATTTCTAAATCACCATTATTTCGACAAAATTTACAGTAGGTACCTATTCTCGGCAGTGATAAATCGATCTAACTAGAATTAATTTTCGCCAAATCTCGTGCAGTCTAAGTAAGTGACGACCGTGCTAGCAGGTATAATACGAATGTGATAGGCCCCTCTATTCCGGAAGTTCCATTAAAATCACTGATTACGATTTACCGCTCTCCTTTTTTTAAAATGTTGCCAATTAGCGATACATACTTGCTCTTCGTTGTTTACGAAGGCATTGTGGTTGTTGTCGGGCCTGCTCGCCACTATTAACGTGGGCTGCGGGCCTTCAAAGTACTGGTTCCTGAAAATCGGGAGTAATGTTCAGTTTCGGATATTTATAAATTCACTCGAACAGAGAAATCTGTCAAATTGACGTGAAAAAGCTCTGTAAAACGCACAAAATCCTATACCAATTCTTTGATTTCTTCAAATGCCATTTACATTTACAGAAATAATCAAAAGACATTCCATCCACACAAGCGAACAGGGTCCTAGCCAAGATGTACCTACTTATCTCGCTAACCTAACGATTTTCGAAATTAAAGAAAATGAATAGGATTGACGTAAGCTAACGATCGGTCGCGTCAGCCGCTTATGTCAATTCCATACATTTTGTCGATTTTCGAATATCGTGAAGTTAGCTTAGCTTTTACACGTCAAAATCTACCTGCGCTTCCCAAGAGGACACCTGTGCTGAGAAAAAGCGCCCCATGAAACTCAACAGTTAGTATTTTTAAATAAAAACATGACAATGATATACTTATTCTAGCATTATATAAAACTGTAAAAATAATAAAAAATATCTGCGTATAGTTCTGCAGGAAAACATGTCAAAATTATTTCGAGAGATAAAAAATATCCATTACATATAGGTACGTATAAAAATACATATATAAATACATCTACACATACTCGTATTATCCACATAAAAGAGTTTCGATATGTTTTCCTACATAAACCGTGTCCCCAAGGCAAGACACAGCGCTGCGTTTACATGATTTTTATGAATTATTAATGAGATAGTAAGCTATCAGTTAATTTTCTAATTTTCGGGCTTAGGCCAAGCAAGAAAATAACTCTGTAAAACTTCAATTTAAAAAATAAGAAAACTTTTTTTACCATTATTTTTGGCAAAGTTGTTCGTAATAAAATTTGTTTTATGAATGTTTCAACAATCAATTTAAATTACGATTAATACTGGCACAGCTAAAAACTTTCGGACCGGCCCTCATATGTCAGCTGTTTTACCCCAAACCAGAATACCGTACGACAAAACACTATGAAAATAACTATGATAACCTAAGCGAGCTGTCTCAACATTGATGAGTTATCTAATTTTCCTAACGGCGTAAGCTGCCGTACTTAATTTGCCTGCTAGTACTGCTATATATGGGGACTCCATTGCAAATTCTTGTCTATAGTTATGCCTAAGAAAAGTGCCTTGTCTACAATTTCTAAACACTCGCCATTACGGAAAATACTAGAATCTAGAATTTACCGGTTTATTATTAGGCAAAACGAACCTAACACATTTAGTTTTCTTAGCATTGAGTAGTAAATTGTTACTAGTAAACCAATTAAGTACTTTAACAAGCGTGGCGTTTATCCTACCGTAGTCGACGGATTTTCGGTCTACCTTAATGAAAATTAATGATGTATCATCAGCAAATAGTTTGATATCACAAAATGTATCTACATGGATGGTAAGTCATTTATAAAAACCAAAAATAAGAAAGGACCTAATATAGAGCCCTGAGGCACACCTAATTTAACTGCAGCCCCAACAGACTGCGTATTGTTTACAACAACCGTTTGTGTTCTATCACTGAGGTAAAAAGACATAAGTCTTAGAGCATTATTTGATAGACCATAAGGTTCTGATTTTAAAATAAGCGTCACATGATCAACGCAATCAAAAACCTTGGAAAGGTCACAATATATTCCCACTGTATCACAAGACGTCACTTCACTCTGTCCTCTACAGTACAGATGCTACATCAGTTGTGGATCGTCCCTTAGGTCCCTTAGTCTTATGTAGGCCTTATGTACACACAACAACCGCCTCCTCCAAATAATTTAAGCTATAAGTCTATTTTTTACGTCTATAAAGTACTGGGATGACGTTCTCCCTTCTTATTGGTTACAAGCTGGCGTTCACATTAAGACGTATAACGTCAAGATTTTAGTTAAGTTTTAGAATGAAGATGATGATGATAAAGTGACAATGATACACGCGCCATTAGGGTTTCAAATTGCGCGTCTCACAATAAATATATAAACCTACGCGAATTTTTTTATATTTGATGCCTATTTTACTGTTTGTTTGTATTATTAGTGCTACTCTCATCCATCTTCACCAGATAGTCGGTTCACTTTATGAAAGGCCTGCCAACACTTCGCTTTCCGGTCCGAGGCCGCCACTCTAGAACCTTTCCGCCCCAACGGCTACTACTTCTACGAGCAATGGGCCTACTTAAATATATCTAAGAAGAGAAGAAATAAAAAAGTGTCGCTGAAAGATAAAACTAAAGAATATGTCGATAAATTACATAAATAAAAATCTGTCAAACTATGACTAAAACTATGAGCTTAATTTAACTATTTACAATAAGTTCATAAATAACTAATATAATTATAATACCTACTTATCATCGTAATCTCCTTCGTCGTCATATTTCGTGGTAGTGCGCATCGGTGCTGCTGTTGTTAGCCGGTACCCATTTTCCGGTCTACCGGATTGGCTCGTCCCGGTACTGAAACTGCTACCGCTATGCGTACCGGTACCGAAGTTAGAACCAGTCTGCGTACCGGAACTAAATCCACTTTGTGTACCGGAACCGAGGTTGGAACTGGTCTGCGTACCGGAACCAAATCCGTTACCACTGTGTGTACCGGAACCGAGGTTCGAACCAGTTTGCGTACCGGAACCAAATCCGTTGCCACTTTGGGTACCGGAATAGTAGTCGGAACCAATCTGTGTACCAGTGCCGAAGCTGGAGCCACTTTGCGTACCGGAACCGTAGCCTGAACCAGTCCGCGTACCGGTTTGGGAGTCAACGCTCTGCGCAGGGATTGGGCCACCACCACTGTTAACAAGCGGAAATGTGTGCTTTAAGGGAAGCAAATACAAGTATCTAAAAAGAACACCATGGAAAGAAGTGATACATATAATTATTATATATATATATAGTATAAATTTCCTGTCAAACTATGACGTAAACTATGAGCTTCATTTTACTATTCACAATAAGATCATAAATTATAAATATAATGATAATACTTACTTATCATGGAAATCTCCGTCATATTTCGTGGTAGTGCGCATCGGTGCTGCTGTTGTTAGCCGGTACCCGTGGTCCGGTCTACCGGATTGGCTCGTCCCGATGCTAAAACTGCTACCGCTTTGCGTACCGATGCCAAAGTTAGAACCAGTCTGCGTACCGGAACTAAATCCGTTACCACTTTGTGTACCGGAACCGAGGTTCGAACCAGTTTGCGTACCGGAACCAAATCCGTTGCCACTTTGGGTACCGGAACTGTAGTCGGAACCAGTCTGTGTACCAGTGCCGAAGCTGGAGCCACTTTGCGTACCAGAACCGTAGCCTGAACCAGTCCGCGTACCGGTTTGGGAGTCAACGCTCTGCGCAGGGATTGGGCCACCACCACTGTTAACAAGCGGAAATGTGTGCTTTAAGGGAAGCAAATACAAGTATCTAAAAAGAACACCATGGAAAGAAGTGATATAACCCTGCAAGGGAATTGCAATCTTATCTAGTATATTATTATTTACTTACATTTAAGTAGGTACTACAAGATTAACATTAATTAAATTTAATTGAAAAAATACTAATGCGATCATGTTAACAACAAAAAATAAATACAATACAACTATTTATCTAATAAAATGTGTTCTATAGTATAGTAGGCTTTATCCAAGAGATATTTTTGTAGTAAAATAGTAAATTTTTGAATTCGTCGGGGATCTGGTTATATATTTTTATCGACATTGCAAATGGGTCAGAGTGTACCATCTGCATAGTTGATACCAGTTTCGCTAATCTCTGTCTGGGACGTAGATTTTGGGGTCGGCTATATTGTGGAAAAAGATACATGTTCTTTTTTAAAAAAAGGCTGGGGGGTTGAAAAATTAAAGTGATTTGATTATAGCAAATGGGGTGTCACATGAAAGGGCTCAATTTGCATATTTTAAAACTATTTTTTTATAATTTTCCGTGATGCGCTTTTTGATTTGTAACCAAAAATGTTCAAAAATATCCCAATATCAAAAATATCCCATCCCATACATTTTGGCTAGTCAGCTGACGATGTTTTGTATGGGAGGGTCAAATTTTTTTTCGCGATTTCGGGGTTGGTCCCATAGTGAAAGTTGGTAAGTATGACTTACTGATTTAACCCCCAAAATGTTTAAGACTAATAAAAAAACACCCAGTATACTAGACACACGAAAAAATTTCAGATCACTCCACCTCAAGATAATATAGATAAAATTACATTACAAATTGATAAGTTTTCTAGTACAAAACACTGTAAAATCAGAGATTTTGCCAGCTTTGTAGGTCTTCTAGTAGTTGAATACGGATGGCTTTATACAATGCTTTTCGAAAGATGCATATTGTAACTACCTATACTGTTAATTTGTAAAGGTGCTGATACTCACATGTTAAGGATGAGAGCGTTCTGTGTGGATGAGTAACCTGGTCCAGTGCCTGAAGGCTGGCCATGTAACGGCTTTGACTGAGGCGTGTCCTCAGGCTTGATATCAGGTTTAGTTTTTCTCCTATAATCATGCTTATCCACAATTGGTATTGGGGTATTTAAGTTGCATATCTCCCTGCCGTTTAGACTGATGGCCTGGAGTTTTGGAGCCTTGTTCAGAGGGTTGTACTGGACGAAGAATCTGACAACCATGGCGGGCCCCGGCTGGATTTTCATCTTCGTGTTCTCTATTTTGAATTCGATGTTGTCTGAGGTAGTGACGTCGCCCACCCAGTTCTGAAAAACAGAGTTTCCGTAAGTATTATGGGAGGTTGAGAGTCCGTCAGTCGTAAAGTACGGTTAGAATTATGTTAGAACCCTGTCACTTTAACGCCTAAAACAGTTTTGTGTGGCAGTCAAACATGAAACGACAAGTTACTGAAGTGCATAATAGCTATTTATGATGCTAATGTACCTTTAGGAGTATGCTGCGGTAGGTACACATCGGCCAAAAAATTCTGACACTGCCTTATACTATTTTATTTATTTATATCGTACTTAATATAATAAAAAAAGTTGCCTTAAAATAAAAAAATCGGTCAAGTGCGAATCGCGAAATTATAAAAAAATAGTTCTAAGGGTGCAGATTAAGCCCTTTCATATGACCACCCTGTTGCTGTAATCAAATAACTTTCATTTTTCAACCCCCCATTCTAGATCCCTTTTCAATGTTTTATAAAATTAATTTAATATTTTTTTTACTAAAAACATTCGGGCAAGCAAGTTATTTTTAATTAAGTTAAATTTCAAGTTGTTAACTTGTGTAGTTGCTGAGAAAAAACTGCTGTGACATACAGACAGACAACGAAGTCTCGCCATAAGGGTTCCTTTTTTACAATTTTGGTAAGGAACCCTAAAAAGACTAGAAAAATAATCGAGCGAGCATAGGACGTGTATTGGATTTAAAAAAGCATAAGCATTCTAAGAATACCTACTGAGTCATTACTCACCCATTGGTGACAGTAGGCGTCGACCTCACCCCGGAATGCGAAAAACGGACCGTCAGACTCTTACGAATGGTGACATTGTAAAAGTCGCATTCGCTGCCCAAAGCATTAGGAAATTTCCGGACGCATTGGGTTTTTGCAGGGGCATTATTGCAATTCTTTTATTTAACTCATCTGGCACCTATCGTTGGTATTGTTGACATTATAATAGCTCTCTAGCAAATAACAGCTACCTTACAGACAACCAGATAACGACATTAGGCTAATATAAATTTACATTGGGAGAATGTACAAACCCGACTTTACTTTCGAGACTTGCTGCACGTTTACTTACACCAAGAATATCTGCCTTGCTGTCCAGCACGATGATAACCCATACGGAGTGCAGGGTGGTGTCCGTGGAGAGGTTGACCACGCCGTACCAGCGGCCGGGCTCGGAGCCAGGCTGCTCGTAGCTGAACACGTCGGGGCATGGGGATATCGGCGTCTGCTGCCGCGAGGGGGCAACTAGGAGCGCCAGGAGCACCAGGAACCTGAGCTGGAAGGAGAACAGCTTTTGTACAAAGTAGAACTCGTTGGAGTATGAGGAGAGAGGGGCCTACCAGGATAGCCAGAAGCAACCGGAGCCGCGTGGCTGGAAGGGGAAAAGGTTATATTATATACAAAGTAGAACACATCGGGGCATGGAGACATCGGGGTCTGCTGCTGCGAAAGGGCAGCTAGGAGCGCCATAAGCAATTAGTCCCAAAGTTATACACAAACTTGGACTCGTCGGGGCAAGAGGAGAGCGAAGCCTGGGTGCTCCAAGATGTATTACGCTAACTTAACGATTTTCTAAAACTGACAAAAATGTACGTGTCTAATTGACATAAGCTGTTGATTCGACAGATCGGTTTAGGGCCGCGGAGTAATTTAGCCCTTTTGAAGGAATGAGGTTTCTTCACGTGCTTTACTGTGTATGAACGTATGTCCGAGGGCAGGTTTGGGGATTATTGTTCAAACAAAGCACAGACGAAGTAAAAGAAACAAGTGGTAACAGGTCATTTTGAGATGTAATTTTGTCAAAATGTACAAAATGTTTGTGTCTCCAGGTCATTTTGTCTGAACATTTTAAGGGCAAAATATGCTATGGTCAACATTTCTTTTAGTCGAAATGTTTCCAAGACAGCATTCATTATGATCTAGATGTCATTTTGTCTGGAAGTTTTAAGACAGAATACTCTGTGGTCAAAATGTGTAAAATGCGATTGACTAAATGTGCTCTAGGTACTCGAAATGTTTTACGATAGAATTCATTACGGTCAAAGTGTAATTTTGTCTGGAAGTTTCTAGGAAAGAATACGATGTGGCCAAAATGTACGAAATGCCATTGACTAAATGTGCTCTACTCGAAATGTTTTTATGATAGAACGCGAGCGTCGCTCGCGCAGCGACCAATCGCAGCGACGGACGCGTTGCTATTCCGAAGCGCATCGTTCAGCGGCTGCGCGGCTCGGGCCGCCATTCCGCCATTTTCTACCATCAAGTCGAAACAGACTTGGTCAAGTCCGTTTCAAGTAACATATTGTTTGCCTTCTCAAGTACTTATAAAATAATAAATAATAATCCAGCCTTAGATACGTCCCACTACTGGGCACAGGCCTCCACTCATAATGAGAGGGTTTGGGCTATAGTTCCCACGCGGGCCCAGTGCGGATTGGGAACTTCGCTCGCACACACCGTCACAAATTTCTTTGCAGGTGTGTGCAGGTTTCCTCACGATGTTTTCCTTCACCGAAGTATAAAGTACTTAATGTAATTTAATCGCTGACGCTAATTATAAAGTAGTATGTAAAACAAGAGCCTATAAGTTATTGCCGCTGGCACAGTCCATCAACAAGTCTCCTTCACAATGAGTAAATATGACTGTACGTACAGTCAGCTGCAGAGAAAACTAACCGCCTCAGCTACATTGGTGACTCTAAGCAGGGGGTTACTTTTCTCTCCAGCTGACTTTACCACGACGGAATATATTATGTATTTATTAAATCATCATACAATCCTGTTACAATAACGTTACATACATCACTCTTGAGAAATAACGAAAAATTACCAGTGTTTTGAAACAAAGTTTTAAGGTTTGTAAAGAAATAAAGCCCGTAAAAATTGTATCCTACTTTACTCTGACTAAAAAAAAGCCTTGTTTTATAGAGCAAAATCCTTTATGTCGTTGGTGTTTGTTGAAGCGCAGACTTTGACCACAAACTATCATTCTTTATATCAAATTAAATAGCTAACATCAATTAAAGGAAAATAATGCTCCTTGTCGATATTATTTTATAATAACAAAAATATAAGGCTCGTTTTTTTGTTAAATGAATCATCGGTTGTCTCGATCGCTTATTATTAAATTCGCAATCTCTTTTTTTAAGCAAAATAGATGAAAAGTTTTTTCTGTCATTAAGCATTCTAAATGGCATACCTCCAAAACCTTGGTAAAATGATATTATGCAAGTTTTATCAAACCTATTCTATTTCTGGGATGTCCGTTATGTCGTAAACCATTAATATTATAACATCTACCTCCGAGAACCGGTACGAAGAACTCGTCCCAAAACCAGTTATAAAATATAATTTTAAACTTCCATTAACTCCTACGCTTTAAACACTTCACCCGCTGCACTAACGCATCCTTACCATTTTGAATAGAATTTCACAACACACAAAACTTAATTGTCGGTTTCTAATTAAAAATATTTGACGAGCATCGTACGCGCACAGCACTCCAAGAATGACAGTGGAACCAGAAAAGGTCAAGTTTACGACAGCCCGTAGAAAGAGATAGACGTTATGTAGGAGAATACTGTTTTAAACGTGTCAGCCAGAGACAGCGATGTTTGCATCGGTGTTAGCTGTTGCTTAAGGTGCAGTTAAAGTGCAGTTTCCCGGGCAATGTTTTGAGCAATTATTGCCCGGCAACAATCGTCAAATGTAATGGAGCAATTAGTGGAGCAATCTGGATCAATCTTTAAAAATTGCGTCAATTATTTCGTGAACAATTTTTGTAATTGCTCCATATAATATATGTTGCCAATAATTAACGCAATAATAATAATCATTAATAATAATAATTATTATTAATAATAATAATTGTAATAATTGACGCAATTTTTAAAGATTGATCCAGATTGCTCCACTAATTGCTCCATTACTTTTAGCGATTGTCGCCGGGCAATAATTGCTCAAAAAATTGCCCGTGTAACTGCACCTTTACGCGCAAACAGGTTAGTAATGCTCGAGGCGATTAATGGACGTAACGAGATGCAGTGAACAAGTGCAGTTTCGCTTGGACGACATATATAATTACATGTTTATATTCATGACATTATGCCTCGGTCAAAGACTCTTTGAAAAATGGTTACTAGTCAAAGATAAACATACTTATATATTTTTTAATAGGTAGGTACCTACTTGAATATCAGAAATCATCCAGAAGTCAGGAACAAATACTCGTGTTTGTTCAGGTATATTTGTCCTTACTGAATCGAACCCGCCGAACCCGGGATCGCCTAGCTTAGTGGGTTGGTGGTGTAAATATAGGTATCGGAGGATATACTTTCTTACACAAAATGACCTAGTCTAAAATTTTACCAAGGCTTATAGCAAGGAGCAAGGGCAAGGATTCAATGCTCAATAACTGGCCACTTTGTATTTATAAAGTATAAAATCTGATGATATTCATTATTATTCATGCAATAAAATGAAATTGTCTAGATCCAGAACTGTTATCCTGAGCATTTTAAAGAATTTTACTAAGCTGTCTTCGGCTTAAATTGATAGCCAGCAATTAAATGGCATTTAATGAGAATTTATCCTCTTATGTAGAAGACGAGACAATATTATGCATCCATAAAATCAATACAGACTCGTTATCGGTATATTCCGTCAGAGTGGACGTTGTGATGTTATGTTACATTATATAAATCAGTAAGTAATATATGTAAAATTTTACTCACGCGCTCTGAAGATGATGTTGATGATGACATCTTCCAGCTGTGGCAGCCTGCAGGGCGGCGTGTCGCACCCCTAGCTCAACGAAGGCTTTGATCGTCAGGTCTCCGGCGTTCGCCGTGCTTGGAAAAAGACAAGCTAAATGATACCTACCTACCACGAAAGCAAACCAGTGAGACCTTGGCCCCTCGTTTAGGTACGCTGCTGTGGCTAGCTCAACGATTTTCGAAATCAAAGAAAATGTATACGAGTAGGATTAACGTAAGCTAACGATCAGTCGCTGCTTGCTGTGGTCAAAGTCATATATACCAATGACGTTCAGGACAACTGCGCTGTTAATTTGTTCTAACACCACCCCAGGTGACTAGTGAGGACCTCCCAGCTAAGGACTCTGAGACTTCTATCGTCTATGATAGTCCTTCAGTTAGATGGTATTATCGTCTCGGCATGCTAATAATAACAGTCGTAAGGATTGAACGTTATATTTCCCTATGGAACGGTTCAGTTGGGGACAGCCACTGCCAGGGTTGTGGTGGACAGTGCAAGCGACGCCCTTAATCCCGTCGTGATTCAGCAAAGACACCCCGGGAGACCTCCCTCCCTCTCTCCGTCAACATCAAGGTTCGTTCGATCAATGTTGAGGGAAATATCGTGAGGAAACCTGCACATTTAGTTGGCAAAATGTGTAACCATGATTCAATTGGTTTGGTTCCCCTGTCACAAGGGTTACGGAGGTCAGATGGCAGTCGATCCACTGTAATAACCAGACTGGCCAAATCTGGATCATGGTCAAGCGTACCTCGACGAAAAACGGGAAAAAGCGCTTGGAAGGGGTGCCCTAAGCATTTTCGGTTGTGGGCCCCTGTGTCTGTTTGATGATTTGTTGTACCAATTAAGATGTGATGTTGATGCCACTCTGTGGTGCCCCTGACCCCTGGTGCCCTAAGCAGCTGCTTATTTTGTTTAATGGCTAATCCGGGGCTTCCGAGCGACAAACATGTCGTAAGCAAGTTGTACTAGCCGTCCTAAGTAGGCCGGCAGACCGTGCGGTCATCTCGCTCTCCTACGGGTCGGTACACTTGCAGCACAACGCGCGATCTGTATGAAACTGTTAGTGTCGCTTGGTTGGTTGCCAGTAACCTTGACAAATCCGTGTTTGCATGAAAACCGACCCGCGAGAGGGTGACCTGCGAGCCTAGTGTGAACGCAACCTTATGATAAAAAAATTCATCTTACGTATCAATAAATGTCAATACACTTAAAAAATACTACAAGAGCGTTTAAGGTTGCTTTTTTGGCAGACCATGTAAAACTGTTTATTTCTTCTTGAAATAAAAATTATTTTGGGGTTTAACTTGGCTTTAAGCTTTTAAGTCCGGTTCCTTCGGTTAATTTTGTAGTGATTGAGTTAAGTTGTCAACCTTCTTTTTGTCAATTTTCCTGTGTTTTATTGTTGTAATTAGTTTGTTTATCGTTACCTAAGATTCTTGTATGAACATTATAAAGTTTAAAAGTGATCATTGTTTTAATAGTTGATAATCAACTCTAGGGCCTAAAGTGTCGTATTTACTTGACTGAGCTTTAGGAAGGTCACGATCCGTTTTTATTTATACAACGTTTCCGTTTCGCTTGAAACATCATAAAATCAAGAGCGGATCTAGGTTTCGATTCAGGGGGTCACAGGCTCCCATACCATACCGAAGATTCGTCATTTTTATGGCACTGAGCAAAAGGGTAATACTGGTAAGAATATGATTAAAGTTTTAGCAAGGCTCATGACCCCCCGCCTGGATGCGCCCTTGCATAAAATGTAACAGATGTCATATTATATGCCTGTCAAGGAAAAAATAACGTGTATGTGTTGTAAAGTTTAATCTCAATATATATCATACACGCACATAATTATCTTAAGCGTTTTTGCACGCGTACAGATGTTAGAGAGCATATCGTTGGAAATTTCTAGTTTAGTCTCATAAAGCCCAATACAAACTTAACAGTTAGATCATTAAGTAACAGATAAGAAAGAACGCGCCTGTGAGCCACTCTTTCTCACTGTCTCATTATATTTTTTTCATTATTAGTCTTTCATTACCAGAATTAATGAGTTACAATGATCCCAGGTCACCTTACATACATTTCTGATACACATACAGTACTCACAGTTTCTTAATTGCGTTCGTTGGCTATCGCTGTCGCACTCGCACTCGCATATGACAGTCATAGAAATACTGAAGCCTGCCGATTACTGAACTTGTAGGATAAAGAACTGACGACAGTCTAGCTTAGCGACGACCTTCGAAACCGAAAACTTAGGTAATATTTGATGACTCCTGTTTTAAGAATATAATTTTAAAAACGATAACGATGTACGGCGAGAATTCAGTTCATTTCTAGTAGAAAAAAATATTGCATAATCTTGAGCAAATTCCTAATAGGGTAAAATACCCAATTAATGGCATTTCAAATAGGTAGGTACAAGTTATTGTCACTAGGAATTGCAGAATTATCGCATCTATTAACTTGAAGTAAGTAAATTGTAAGTTCATGGTGCCGATAATCAGTAGGGTACCAACAAAAGGGTAGTTTCACCTACTTACTTAATAAGTTATAGTTACATTAAAAAAAATCAAACACATTCTGTTCTTAAAATACACTTAGAAAATAATTTATTCGAGGGTAATCACGCTATTCTTTTTTTAGACGCAAGCATCACCCGTGGTGCATCGTAAGCATACGAGTGACAATCATGTGTCACAAATGCGTAAGGTTCAAAAAGTTGGACCCAATTAGCAAATAGTTAGCGCCAAACAAACACCGAAGGTGAAAAAAGTTCCGCTATCGATTTAGTATTAAAGATATTATCGCGGTGATGTCTATACTTAATGGACGCGACCACCCTGGAAATCACAGGCACTCAACATGCTAAAGAATAGCGTGATTCACATGACTCATACCTAGAGCTTGGCAAAAAGAGTTTAGGTATAACGTGGTGACAGATACAATATTCCCAAGTAGCAACCACGACATAAAAGCTGGGCGTATGCTGAGACGCAGGCGACGCAGTTCCACGTAGCGCAGGGCAGAGCAAAAATCTGTCCCCATTCTACGAGACGCAGAGCAGGACAGACAGATGTCTGCGTTGCACGTGCCTGCGCCGCAGCGTACGCGAGCTTCAAGGACTCTGTTCTGCCCTGCGCTGCATGGAAGTGCGTCAGCATACGCCCAACATACATAAAGCAGTTTTTGGGTACAAATTGTGCCATGCTGGCCAATTTTCATTCAAACAGCGTCTTCATTTTTACCGGTCTGCGCGAAGTTAAAAAACCGGCCAAGTGCGCGTCGGACTTCGCACATTTAGGGTTCCGTGCCAAGTTATCAATATATTGGTATTTGTTTGTAAAACATACGTAATTATAAAAAACATTACCTCCAAATTTCAAGTTCATATTTCAATGGGAAGATAAAAAATTCTTCAGAACAAAATTTTATATTATTTTGGTGGTTTCTCATTCCTTTGTTTTCCAATATATTAACGACGACGACGCAGTTAGCCTAGTTGGTAGTGACCCTGTCTACGAAACTAGCGGTCCTGGGTTCGAATCCCGGTATGGACAAATATTTGTGTGATGAGCGCGAGTATTTGTTCCTGAGTCATGGATGTTTTCTATATATTTAAGTATGTATTTCTCTATATAAGTATGTTTATCGTTGTCTAGTACCCATAGTACAAGCCTAGAGCTTAGTTTGGGACTAGGTCAATTGGTGTGAAATGGTCCCCTGATATTTATTTATTTATTTATTAAAAAAAATACAGTGTTTATCTACTCAACGAGCTCTAGACAAGGATTTCCCATTCAATGGGGTAGGACGGAATTTAGTTTTTCGCGCCCCCCTTTAGCTGTATGGCTTTGACAATTTGTATGGCTTTGGGTCAAGATGCTTATATTGTGAAAGTTTGTAGACTGAAGCTTCAACCGTGTGGCTGTAAAACCTGTGTGACAGACGACGGACCGACGGACACGTGAGGCAATAGGACTCCGTTTGGACCCTTCGGGTACGGAACCTTAAAAAAGGGTATGAGTTCAGTCTAAGGGCCGTCGTAATGACACGGCCGTCTCAAGACGCGTAAGAAATTAGTTTTCTATTAATTGACGTATACTTTGACGTATCTTCAGACAGGCATCTCAGCCAAGATCAGTATAAATACGGCCATATGTAAGGTTGTGTGTATGTATTTATGAAGGTATGTAATCAAAAATCGGATTTTACACTCTAGCTAAAGCTATTAGACCTATTTTAATAAATGGGGCGTCATATCATATACAAGTGAGTCGCCTGTCGGGATTTAATTTATAACTTTTGCCTTATTCCAAACTCTTGTTAAGCTTATAGGTCAAACTATACGAGTCCGAGGGTAAAACTATTCATCACTAATATTCTGCCGGATCCAGGGTAGGAACTTGGCGAGGTCTGTGAACACGACGTAGTGCGAGGGGTCGCAGCGGTACTCGTTATGCCGAGCGACTGAGAGTGACACGAGTCCCCTAAGGAACCAGGCTCCGCGCTTGTTGAACACCATGCCGCCGCCACTGTCGCCGTTGCATACGGAACTGCCTGCGGGGAGAAGAGGATAGTATTATAGTTGGCAATAAGGAGGCAAATTTAACACGCTAACTTACAATTTCTCGCTGGTCGCCTAATGCGTTTTGTAGTTTATAGACTAGTTAAGTAGATAAAGATAAATACGATTAACAGCCTGATGGGGTGGTTAATGGGCACTAAGAAGGAGAGATGAGAGATGATGAGAGGAGGGATGAGTCTATTTTAATTTTATTTTCTTAATGTAAAGTCAAAAATAAGCGATATCGTCATACAGCTGTATCATATTAACCGTATGTATTAAATCGATTACAAATCCCTGTCATTGATTTATGGGAAGACAAATAACGAAACTTTTTTCAATAACAAGCTTGGGAGTTAAAATATTAGGTAGTTAGTTATTTTGTTAAAATAGTTTAAAAATCTTTTGACCATGATTTTTCTCTTAATTGAAATACATAAGATGATACAAAATAAAGTGAAAAATCAGTGGGTACCTACATAATACATTAAATAGATTAGAATATTTAGTATTATACTACAGGGTGACCTCGAATTGGTAATACAAATTCAAAGTACTACAGAGAGCTTCCCTAAACCAATCGCTTCTACGAGGTCTCACGCTTAATTTTAAAACATAAGTACTTTTTTTTAAGTTTTCTAATTAACCCTTTTTTTTTTGCTTAAATTGGTTACCCTACCATTACCTTTAAAATGAAAGAGGTTTAAAGTATTTCAAATGAACACTTTCCTCTTTGGTTCGTTATCTGACACATCATTTTTTTTTTTTTTTTCCGTTCTTATGGCTTCTTGCTGCAAGGCACTTTGCCAATGTCAAGTTGGTGGAGCGGAGACTTTATTGTTGACGGAACTTGACTTGTGTAAAGGTGTAGAGCACTGTATGTATTTCCCCCCCCCCAGACACATCATTTATGATAATAGCGTATCTTGATTAGTAAATTGTCACTTGTCTTGTCAAAGAAAGTAAGAATTTTCGTATTTAATTAAGATAGTAATTAAACAAAATGCCCCGAGCTTATCCTTATACGAATATTCAGCGAATGGATATGTTATCTTTTTATTTTACGTCACGAAGTACCGTACGAACTCAAGCATTGTTTCATGAACGACACCCTGACTGCCCAACTCCTACTCGTGTTCTAATAAACTCCATTGTCCAAAACTTAAGAGATTTTGGACAGTTTACTGTCCCAGTGCACGCTCAAGCTCCGGGCCGGCGGCCGCGGTACTCGCAGACGTTTCGGAGACGAGTTCTCGATTATTTTAGCCACCACCCAGAGGCGAGCTCAAGGGACGCTGCCGCAAGATTCGGAACGAGCCAATGGTTTATTTGGCGATTACTGAATGCTGAAGGAAAGTATCCGTTTAAATTCCAAAGGGTGCAGGATATCATATTAGCCGATTATCCTAGAAGAGTGCAATTTTGTCGTTGGCTGCTGCAAAATCTACACTTGAACATTTTATGGACCGACGAGGCAACATTTACAAGAGTAGGCATGTTCAACGTTCACAATGAACACTGGTGGTCTGATCGTGAAGCAAATCCTCACGTAACTCGCAGGGACTCCTACCAGACACGTTTCTCGGTAAATGTTTGGGCAGGAATACTGAACAACTGTTTGATTGGTCCTCATTTCATTGACGGAAATTTAAATGGACCGAAATATGAAGAATTCCTGAGAAATGTGTTACCGGTATTGCTACGAGAGGTGCCGCAGCAAAATTTGGAGGCTCTGTATTACCAGCAGGATGGGGCACCAGCTCATTTTTCCCTGCGTGTGCGAAGCTACTTGGACCAAGAGTTCCCTGGGAGATGGATTGGAAGCTGTGGCCCAGTCGCTTGGGCTCCTAGAAGCCCTGATCTCACACCTCTCGACTTCTTTTTGTGGGGCGAAATAAAAAGGAGAGTGTACGCACGGGAAACAGATACTGTGGGTGAACTTCGCCAAAAGATAGTTGAGGCATTTAATAATGTAAAAACCAATGAATTTGTTCTCCACAGATTGAAAGACAATCATAGGCGACGGGCAGAGTTATGTATCCAAGAAGGCGGGGGTCATTTTGAGCACATTTTAAAAGTTGTTTAAGTTTTACAATTTTGTATTTTGTACTGTACGTTATTCAACAATAAATTATTTTTAATAATTCACTCATTATTCAGTTATTCACTTTATCAGATAATTTATTAGGGTACCTACTTAAAACTAAAGGGTTGGATGGATATCAGCACCTAGTTTATTAATAACATCGAGTGATAGATACAGGAATGGAAATTGAGACACATTTTGTTCCTTGTCGCTTTGGGTGGCAGTGCGTCACGTTGAATGTCCACTGTCATTATCTCCGTCGTTGTTGTGACAGAGTACAAAATGGTGCGAGAATCAATTTCCTTGTCTGTACGACAGATATGCATGACGTCATGTAGGTTAACCACACTTGGGATTTTAAATTATTTTTATTATTTTGTTTTGTTAGAAAATTAACGATAATTAAGGAAAGCTAACTTTAACAACTGAGTTAATGCAATACACTATTAGTGATTAACTGAATCATAATCAAGTATTTTGTATTACCAATTCGAGGTCACCCTGTATATCGGTTAAACTAATTGGATTATAATTATACAAGGTTAAAGTATCTTACAAATGGGACGTACTTATCCTAGTGCCTGTTCTTTTATCGAAGTTTCCTGGAAATAATTATACATAGATGTGTAGAGTAATAAAATGTATATATTTACACAAATATAATATATTTAAGTACCTACCTAATAAATACCTGTAAGGCCACTAAGGTATCGTCTATGAATGACGAGAGACTCAAATTTTGAAATAGGATCCAGGTGGGTCACACCAAAATTCTAAACACGAAACGTCAGCTCTATCCCATTCAATATTCTACGCAAGCGGGAGTAGGGGGCGTTAGCATAATTTTGAACTGCATCCTAAGTTTCGCAGTAAGTAATCGTAGTAGATTGGAGCGTCAACGTCGTCACTTCAGCCTAGGTGTGTCGTGTTGGCTTCAGGGATACGGTATGATTCCCCCTAACACGAACCTGATTCCTGTTTCGGTCGTGTTTGTTATATGTGAGATAAGAATAAATACAAGTATACGTAAGAACCACGCTTACCATTCTTAAAACCGGCGCAGAAGGTGTAGTCCGACGTGAACCTAGCGAAGAACTCGCTGTAGGAGCGGATGCAGGTCTCCTGGTCCACCACCGGCATCTCCACGAGGGTAAGCTCCTCCGTCGCCACGCCCTTGTCATCGAAGCCCCACCCCACCACCTGACAACGAACATTTTTTGTTATATAATAGAATAGTCAACATTTATTAAATGCTCGCATAATACATAAATACGTAATCAAAAAAAAAATCGTATAAAATCGTATAAATACGATTACAACCATAAGAAAAAGCATAAAGAACATGGCGTTGAAAAGGGCTCCTACTCAGCGTTGTGCTGCGGGTAGCCGAGACGCTGGATTTCAGCCCTCTACCCTACCTGACTTAAAACCTGAAAGCATAATAAGCTGTTCGAATGTGCAGGTTTCCTCACAATGTTCTTCCTTCACCGTAATGGACTTAGGTTAGGTAAATTTATTCATTCCTAACAGTTTACTCTACCTTACGATCACGAGTCAAGACCTTAAGGGCCGTATTAATATAGGTACCTACTGATCTTTGCTGAGATGCACGTGCCAATACACATCAGAAATGACAGTAAAAAAATAAAGAAGTCTTGAGAAAGTCCGTTTAATAATACAGCCCTAATGGTTTTAAGTGCTAAGGTTTGAATTCAGAGTATATTTTATTCATCGAAAGGGCATCCGAACTTTGCGAAATATTAACTAGATAGAAAAAAACTTAAAAAATACAAAAGGTTGTCTCATTAAAATATTCGATATTTTTTTAACGTTCATTGGATAGTCTGAATTAGAGATAACATCGGCGTACATTTAATTAATTCTAATACCTCAAATTTACTTGATGTAGGTGTTGAATATAAACAGACGATCGCAAAAATTAAGCCTGTTAATATGTTATAATAAATAAATCAATAAAATAATAAATAATAATAATGTTCCATAAGGATCAATCAATTAATAAAAGCAGGTAGGTAAATTAAATAGTGGCTATTCGCTGACGTCAGTGTAGCTGTACCGAGTAATACTACACCAATTTTGCATTTCTATTAATTTATTGTGTACAAGCACAATGATTTCAATTGAAAGAATCGAAAAGAAAACAAATGAATACCCACACATCTAATTATTACAAAAGGTAAGGTATAGGTTCTAAAGGTTACATAAAACGGCCGTATATTGCTTTATATCAATTTTATTATTTACTGTAGGTACTGTACTTTACTTAGGATTTGCCTTACCTACCTAAGGCAAATCCTGAAAAATCATTGTAGTGAGTTCACAGTTGAGCTGAATTGACATATACTTACATGCATAATATAACATCACCGCATAACCTACCGCAAAGTAGGAACACATTACAGTGACTTTTTTATTAGCTAAGTAGGTACATTTTGAGACACCTGGGAGACATGTGAACCTTGAGAAAATCGCTTCGCAGAACAATTGGTAAATTTTACTTCGAGAGTGCTTTACTTAGATACCAATATGTCGCATAGGTATATCGGTGGTCTAGAGTAGAAGACAAGTGCTAAGTGTGAAATGTAGGTACCAATAACTGTAATAAATGTAAAAAACTGGTCAAGTGCGAGTCGGACTAGCAAGCGCACTAGTGAGGTGCCGAACACATTTGGCCGGTTTTTAGTATTTGTTGTTTTTCTATAGGTTTTGTTCTATAATATAATCATACCAAATTTGACGCTTGTATGATTACCGTTTCTACAATAGAACAAATACAAAAAACGTTGAAAAACTTGTATGAGGACTTCCTTTATTACCTATTTTACTTTTTGGCTGTTTTATTATTTGTTAAGAAATCCGCCGTTATATTCTGCAAAAAAATCAACGTGTTATCTTTTAAGGTTCAAAAGATACGTTAGGCATCCTTCAGGTACGGAACCCTAAACACACTTAGCACATTAATTGTCTTCTCCACCATCAATATATACATTTTACTAATACTGCTATGACTTACCGATCCCTTTTCCCCAATGATGTTGGACAGCTCAACCTCGTTGTCCGGCCAGAGGCAGGCAGGCCGCACCCAGTCGGTGTACCGCACTTGTTCCCGCAGCTTGAGCACGCTGACATCTTTGCTGTACGATGACGCGTTGTACGACGGATGCACTCTGATGTCACCCACCTGAGAAAACAAATGTTGTCGATAAGATACAGTTGAACTTACTGTCAGCAAAATAAGGGATATTGATGATGATATTGAAGCAGGATAAGTTAATATAGTGGAGAAAAAAGGTCCAGGTCTTAAATGAATGGTTATCATGTAGTCCCACGGTGGGCGCCAATTAAGAACTATTCTGATAAACTAAATAATGATTCATGCTTTCATTTGAAGATTGCTGTTGCGTTTATAAAGATGGACGCGATCACTTAAACTTATATTGTATTGTTGTAAGACGCTAAACTATATAATTTCTACTTTTCAACTTAATTTGTACGCCTGAGGTTGTGGTTCCCCAGGAAGACGGCGAGCTTGTTTTAGTTGAATGGTTTATTGTGACGTTGTTTACTGCAGTGATCACAGGCGTTTAAAAGTGTTGTCTTGTGGCCCCACAGTGGGCGCCACAAAATAATGATTTCCTTAACCGCTATTATATTCACGCTTATAATCGTAAATTTGATTCCCAGAATGTAATTAAGTTTACAACGATCAGAAAATGGTACTTTTGTGTATAATCCCTGCCCTAGAATGACGGTTTTAGTAGTCCCACGTTGGGCGCCAGTTATTTTACTTACAAGTTTTATCTGCACGCCCTCCACAGAGGTTCTTAGGTTATGTTTCCCTAGGTAGACGGTGAGCGTGTTCCGGTTGACGACGCGGTTGGAGCCCTTCCTGGTGACGCAGTGAGCCGCGGTGATCACGTGGCTGCGGGAGACCAGAGTGCCGCCGCAGATGTACTTGTTGTCTACCGTCTGAAGTTATATGGATTTGTTAATTGAACAAAAATTTGGGACGTCTTATAGTATTTAATGCTATTTACATAAACTTTGTTAAAGAAAGGTCATAACACTCGTTTATAATAACAGGGGAAGGCCAAACTACATAATATGTACCACATACTATTATGAAGTTACTACACAGAAGACAAATGAAACGAAATAAAAGTGTACATCAAAGATGCAATGATGTGCAATATGTGCATTCTTGTAATGTAAAAAATTATCCAGCTAGGATTCCCTGTACTATGGATACCGATACTAGTACTAATACTTTGTAGATTTAACATTAATAATTTTACATTATACGTAGAAATATGTAACATCTATTACTGGAAATTATGAGACATTTATTACTAGGATAGCAGATTGCGGGTAGCGGGGAGTTTAAGCATGCACTGCATGCACAACAGCACTTCACGTATTCACCCCTCCCTTCCACACTCAACGTCTCACTTCTAGGGAAGGTCGCGCTTAAACTTGTCGGACTATAGAAATAGTTACCATTGTCATTTTCTCACCTGAGTCTGGTAGAGGGCTATTTGCCAAGGCCACTGCCCCTCTAAAGTAGATTGGCCGCTGACCACCAGTGGATTAGGGTTGTTCCGAACCACTTTACCGCACTGCGTCTGTAAGCAGTAAAACAATATAGGTAGACGATCAAGTAATGCTTTTACCACTTTCGGACCTTCATTTTCTACAAAACGACACCCCAACCGAACAAAGACATCATTAACATTAACATTTTTGCAAATACGTCTTTGAACCGAAACCGAAGTTTGGGTGTCGAAATAGAGTTTCTTGGCCGACTTCACATAAAAAAATAAACTTAATTGAAATGTTTGAAATCCTTATAGGTGGAGACCTCCTTTTTGATTTTCGAAAGTGGAATGTCAACCAACACAAACAAATTAATTTAGAAGTCAACAAAGATTCTGAAAAATTGCAAGATTAATTTGATGGAACAGAAAGGGAAAGCATCTCGTGTTATGTTATACTACTTAAATATAAATAAAAAACTATACATGATGTTTAAAATACAAAAATTCGACTAAAATCATCAAATATTTCCATTGATTTTCCATGAATATAACCCGTGCAATAAAAAATGAATTAAGTAACATTAAAATTGGTTCAAAATGGGCAAAATCATTGCTAACATACGCACAAAAAACACAATACATCGAATTAAGTAAGTTTTTTAAAAGACCAATGAACGGAGATAGACATACTGGCAGACAGACGGATTGACAGACGACAAAGTTATAGGGGTTACATTTTTTAGTATTTGGTACGGAACTCTAAAAGGAAAAAACAAATATGTACCTGCAACACAGGATATTTTTTATGAACAGTGAAATAAATTATTACTACTTAATAGAAACTATTTATACTACTTTAATTTATTAATACTTAACTTAACATATTATACTAGCTTGATGTTGATGATGATGATATGAGAACAAGATAAGATTATTTAAATCTTGCTTTTTGTTTAGAATATACACAGTATATAACTAAAGGCGAGTATGTACCTACTAGTTAAAATATTTTTTCGTTACTTAACTTACTAGTTACTTTTAGGTTACTATTAGGTTAGTAACATTTTTTTAAATAATTGTACCGTAAACTCATACAACTATGTTCCTAGCTTGCAACATTAGTCCAAGTTTCTTCATAACTTCATTGAAAAAATATCCAGTTATGAGCATTCGTTTTTACTTTTTTATTACAATAAGTATATCAAACTATTAATTTCACGAATCAATAAAAGGTCAGTAAACATATTTTTCAGGTAAAAATGTATGAGGAAAATTTTACTATTAATGCAAACTATTATTTTACTTTATATATTAGTTTACTCGGTACATGATAGTAGAAGGTAATCTAGCTAGAGTAGGTATATGATAGTTCTGCTGGTTTACCTGCTTAAAATAAAAACTCTAAGTTAGCAATCCTACTTAAGATCATTAAGTGAAGGAAGAAGTTCAGTTGGAGACGGGAAGGAACACGCAAGACGCTATTCATTACGAAAAATTCCAAGTTTTATACACTTTACTACTTTACTAGACAACACTACTTTACTATACTACTATATACCTTTACTACTGGTGTATTAACTTTCTGGCCCCCTAGCATGCATGCAGGAGATAAAATTTGACAGGTGCTAGGGAAACGAATACATCTATTCCATATTCTAACGTAACACTTAACGCTTATGGTTTAAAATAAAAGTGTCCCGTCTTGATTAAATCGCTTTAAAATAGTGAAAATCGCTATAGTCGCTTAGTAATAAAGGTAATAAAAGTCAGGACGAGACGCTTAAAACTCGTGTATACGTATGAATGTTAAGCCCGCTGTGGGTATAAGAACATCGCCACTTGGAATTTGAATAATATTTAACAGTTTTTGTCCGTTTGTTCCAAGGAAATGGCAGCGATCTGCGACGGATGACGCTCATCTCTAGGTTTCACCATATTTCTTTACCGAGTCACCATAAAACCTAGTAACAATGACGTCAATTCATTTGTTTATTAAATTGTCAAAGGTCATTAGTTTCTTTATGAAATGCAATATTTTATCGTCCGGTCTCTAAATCACTATTATTTCGACAAAATGTACAGTAGGTATTCGGCAGTGATCAATCGATCTAGAATTAATTTTCGCCAAAACTCGTATAGTCTAAGTGACGACTGTTCTAGCAGGCATAATGCGAATGTGTGATAGGCTCCTCTATTCCGGAAGTTCCATTAGAAACTCGGATCCGACGTAGACTGACCTCGAGGACCGCTTTACGATTTATCTCGTTTGAATTTTAAAATGTTGCCAATTAGCGATACATACTTGCCCTTTGTTGTTGTCGTTGTCGGGCCTGCTCGCCACTATGAACGTGGGCTGCGGGCCTTCAAAGTACTGGTTCCTGAAAATCGGGAGTAATGTTCAGTTTCGGATATTTATAAATTCACTCGAAGAGAGAAAACTGTCAAATTGATGTGGAAAAGCTCTGTAAAACGCACAAAGCTTTACGTAACCTTATACCAATTCTTTGTTTTCATCGATTGCCATTTACATTTGTGAAAGTGTGTGTAAGCAATACAAACAAGTAAATGACAATCGCAATTAACATTCTATCCACACAAGCGAACAGGGTCCTAGATAAGATGTATTTATTTCGCTAACCTAACTCAAAGAAAATGTATAGGATTGACGTAAGATAGCGATCAGTCGCGTCAGCCGCTCGTGTCAATGTCAATTCCATACATTTTGTCAATTTTCGAAAATCGTGAAGTTAGCTGCATGGTTAGTGCCCCTGATGTGTGTGCGTCATTTTGTACCGATTATTGTTATGTAGGCTTCACCACTACACACAACAACCGCTTCCTCAAAATGATTTAAGCTAGAAGCGTTTCCTCCTAATGAATAATCGCGGTTTAAAACCGCAATAACTCATTACTCATTACTTCGAAAACATTCTAATAAAGACCTTCATAAGTCGACTTAAGGCTGTCCCATTTCTTATAATGCGCAGCAAAACCTGCAATAATGACTCTTGTCATTTTTTATATCAGTAGCGGAACCGGTTTGGCATCATAATATTTAACATATATTAAGTTGTGTTTTTATAGTCTGATGTGTGAGGAAAAAAACAGTATATGTAATTTTAAATGCGTCGTCGTTATAGCGCGTTTACACTATTCGGTTCGGCCCGATTGCCGTGTTGGCCTGCAGCCCTTTTTCGGTCACTGACTAATGTAAACTGTTATTTCATAGTAAATAACTACTCTGTTTAAACCGAATGCGGCCAACGCATTCGCTCACCGACCGGACCATTAGGGTTTCAAATTGCGCGTCTCACAATAAATATATAAACCTAGGCCTATTTTTTATATTTGATGCCTCTTTTACTGTTTAATTTCTTGTATTATTGAGTAAAAATTCTGACATTGAACTTATACATAATATTATACCTAACTTATTATAAGCACTAATCATATAATCAACTACTGCAATAAATGAATTATGAATTACTCAAATATATCTACAGAAGAGAAGAAAGAAAAAAGTGTTATACATTCATTACATAAATAAAAATCTCATGGCAAACTATGACTAAATCTATGAGCTTAATTTAACTACTCAGACGGAGTGTCGGCAGGCCTTCCACAAGGTGGACCGATGATCTGATAAAGATCGCGGGAAACCGCTGGATGACAGCAGCAGAGGACCGATCGTTGTGGAAAACCTTGGGGAAGGCCTTTGTCCAGCAGTGGACGTCTTGCGGCTGTTGATGATGAATTTAACTACTCACGATTAGTTAATAAATTAAAAATAAAATGATAATTAGGTACCTACTTATCATCGAAATCTCCTTCGTCGTCATATTTCGTGGTAGTCCGCATCGGTGCTGCTGTTGTTAGCTGGTACCCGTTGTCCAGTCTACCGGAATGGCTCGTCCCGGTACTAAAACTACTACCGCTTTGGGTACCGGTACCGAAGTTAGAACCAGTCTGCGTACCGGAATCAAATCCGTTACCACTTTGTGTACCGGAAGCGAGGTTGGTACTGGTCTGCGGACCGGAACTAAATCCGTTACCACTTTGTGTACCGGAACCGCGGTTGGAACTGGTCTGCGTACCGGAACCATGTCCGTTACCATTTTGTGTTCCGGCACCGAGGTTGGAACCGGTTTGCGTACCGGAACCAAATCCGTTGCCACTTTGGGTACCAGAACTGTAGTCGGAACCAGTCTGTGTACCAGTGCTAAAGCTGGAGCCACTTTGCGTTCCTGAACCGTAGCCTGAACCAGTTTGCGTACCGGGACCGAAGCCTGAACCAGTCTGCGTACCGGTTTGGGAGCCAACGCTCTGCGCAGGGATTGGGCCACCACCACTGTTAACAAGCGGACATGTGTGCTTTAAGGGAAGCAAATACAAGTAACTTTCTATAAAGTAGGTATACTACATGGAAAGAAGTGATACATATAATAAGTAGTAAAATCTTATCGACATATTCCGGTCCCTATAATATCCTAACCGCGGATAGATAAGGATTCTTACCTCGAGTTAAAATAAACAACATGTGTCAAATTTTGATTTGAAGTATCTATCCGCGGCTTGAATATAGGAACCGGACATTACTAATTAATAAGTAATATAAATAATTTACTTCGCATTAAGTAAGTTGAAAGAAAAAGTTAATTGCATAAATATAATAATGTACATGATACTTACAGTGCCAATTAACGGTTTTTTTTATAATATTTGGAAATAAATAGAAATTCGTGTACCTACCTACATTTATAATTACTTAATATTCTTTTAAGTGTGTTGGTGCTCTAGCAAAATCAATTATTCACTGTCTACTGTGAATAATTGATAGGTGTGGTGTGTACTCATACCTTAAAATAGCCTATTGGTTCAATTTCGGAGAAGGACGATAATAGTGGTCCATATTGCATTGATTCAAAAGCGACAGCGGAGTAGTTCATTCAAAAAGGACTTTATTATAAAATATAAATATTTCAAACGTCTCCCGGCCGGGATTATTACGTTCAGTGTCGCGAATCCATCCTCCAGTTCAGTCAGGGCTTGTTAACCATTATCAAAGTCGTTTAGTCGAATACAAATCTTTTTATTTACAAAAGAAACCCCAAGATCTAATTATTTGCTTGCTTACTTAGTTTTATCTCGAGCTCCCATTTGTAAGCCTTTGTTCTTACAAAACCTAAATAAACTTGAAGCTTTTTAACATAATTAATTGAGTGAAAAGACAGTGTTTTATCAGACTTAAGTAGCGGTTGGTTAATCTGACGAGCGGTTTTTGTTTCAGCCGTAATTTTACTTTGTATGGTTATTAAAACAACAAAATAGATCAAGAAAGATCAAGAAAGATCAAGAAAAAAGACAATAGACAAACAAGAACATCTATTCAAAAATGGGTAGGTAATGATTGCGTTGAATCCAATTCAGGCGATGTTGGGCGATGTGCATTGTGCACGTTAATTCCCGGTTGACATGGACAGTCACAGATTTACTTATCATTTTCTTATTATAAATTGGTTGAAGTAGGTAAGTATTGAAGGGACGTAGTAGTTTT
Organism: Tortrix viridana; assembly: GCA_963241965.1. Classification (NCBI taxonomy): domain Eukaryota; kingdom Metazoa; phylum Arthropoda; class Insecta; order Lepidoptera; family Tortricidae; genus Tortrix; species Tortrix viridana. The sequence goes on along the minus strand of OY725191.1, from coordinate 4,712,158 downwards.
CAATGGTTACATTACCTACAGCCTAGGCCAAAGCTAGAATCGGCTTCCGGATTTATTATAGAGCTATAACTTTAGGGAAAAGGGAATGATAATTATTTTGGTTTGAGACTCCAGATTACAATTCGACACAATATGTTGCATGTATGCAGCAAATGTCAAATTTAAACTTAAGGTATCCTATCCGTCCGCAGTTTGAATATTGTGGAGACCGGACATATGAAAATAAACCTTTATAGATAAGTACGCCGTATATCTCTTTGTGCTTACTGAGGAATTCTCTCTACCACCGCACCGCTCTCTTCTGTCGCATGCAAGTACTTAGAAGAACCTCAAGTTAATGTATTCTAAATGAGCCAAATGGGTCCGAGATATCGCCTGCGGTTTAAGAACCGCAGGCGGTAATAGTCGTAGATTACGATAAGCACCTTAGGTGCTAATTAGGCGTAATCTACGACTATTTATAGATATGACGTGATAACCTGTGTGTCTTTTGGATAGGAGTATGGATATTTTCGGTCCTCGTCCGATTATGATTTGAAAATAGGGTTTAACAGTGCGAAATCTCGGGTTTAGCGCTCAACCTTGACTACAGAAAATAAAAAATGCAGCATGAGACCAAGCACCCGCGCAACCGCAAAATCTTTTCTTGGGTCGCTGAAGCCTGATAATGATAACAGTGTGATAGGAATAGGAAAAACACGTTGAAGTTTCCTTTCCATAATAGGCTATTTGACTAATGTCAAAATAAATTATTTTTACACTACCGCTAAATCAAGCTTTCGAAAATAACACGGAAGAAGAAGAAGAAAGACATTTAGGAATGAATAAATGTCTTTCTTCTTCTTTCTTGTTGCTTTATTTTATCTTTGTATATTTGTGTCTTCTGTGTCACTACAGAACAGAAAAAAAAGAAGAACTTAGGTATCGCTTATTTATGGAATTTAAACGATTGTTAATACAACAAAAACTTTATACAGGAACACTGAAAATTGTGACGTCGCAGGTTACTATTTTTCATACTAACTTCATACTAGCGGATCGTTTTGACGTTTCAATAAAAGTTGCCTGATTTGACCAGCAGTCAAATAGCCTATTTGTAACGCGATTGGCATTCGATTGCAGCTGCAAATCCTGGTTACATTCCTTATGTTATTTTATTGGGGCGCTTCAATATCGACACTGAGCTAGAACCCTCCAATTCTCCAAATGAATAATTGTTTATGAATCTACGCATCGACAATAGCACGGGGCGTGCACTCAATATGCACTACGTCATCGAGTGCGATAGCATCAAGTTATACAGAATATTGCATTGAATTTATAGTAAGCCAGTCTTGCGATAGCGACTGCGCTATAGGTTTTTCCGTGAATTTTTTGTTCGTTATTTTATCCAATAATATTACACGGCAAGGTTCTGGGAATTTGGAGCGTACAACAATGTTATAAGTACATATCTTATAAACTTACTAGCTTTCCGCCCGCGACTTCGCCTGCGGAGAGTCAGTACCTTCGTAAGTTAAAATATAGCCTATGTCCACCCTGAAAGTTCATTCTATATGTTGGTGAAAGAATTTTTGAAATCCGTTCTGTAGTTTTTGAGTCAACGAAAGTCAAAAACTACTGGACCGATTTCAAACATACAAAAATACAAATCTTTCCTCTTTATAATATTAGTGTAGATTACGTCTTGTTATTAGTTATCACAAGTGTTTATGCTTATTGTGTTCATAATTTATGATCGTATTAGGGAACCAGCAGATAACAATAGTTTTTTTATTGATTGATAAGGTACGAGTATGTTGGAATGTTGAAAAGGCCGTGGCAGCATAAGCTCCATCTATTTAAAAAATATTGTTCTGAGGGAAAGGTAATTTATGCATTTATTAATATTCCAGTACCTGGAAGTTGGAGTCCGAAAATGACAACAGATCGATTTCTTGACCCAAAAAACGGTATCCTGTAATTTTACCAGAAAACGTTAATTTTACAAACACCATTTGGCAGACCGCTTTTTTTTTCAAAACTCTTAATATTTCAGGATTTATTACAGGACCATCGTGTTAGGTTCGTTTCATAAAAATCCAGAAAAATTTAAAGTTTCAGAAAAAAAGTGGTTTGAAAATTATATTTTTTGAAATGAATCAGTTTGTGAAACGTTTTTTGGTAAAATATAAGTGAACCAATTCTTACTAATACTCGCCGTTTACGAGTATAAGCTTTTATTTATAAATAAACAATTTTATGATATCCTATTTCAACACTCCAAGAGTTTGACCTCGTAGAACTTATTATACGTTAGTTTATAACTTTCACGTAATTAAGTTACATGATTTTGGGTAAGTATATGTTTTTTTTTGGTGTAGCTCATTTATATAGTAAGACACATTTTCACAAAATGCACACATTTTCACTAACTTTTTAAGTAACAGAAAAAAATATGTAGGTACCAACAACCGTAATGCTGAATCTTCATCTTCGCCTTCAAGCTTGCTCGACCTTCTCTTTTTACTTTGGTCGATAATATTACTAAGAAAAAAACCGTAAGGGCAGATCTAGACGGTGAAATTTTGTACACCTCTTAATCGTAAGTTATAAAAAACCTTTGTTTCGTAAGTATGGTTACGTAAGTCCTTAACTTGGAAATACCTATCAGCGAACAGATTATTCCGTGCTACGTTCTAAGAAATATTAGTTGATACTTCAAGATAAATCGATAAAAGTAACACAAATATCACAATAACAAGTAAACATGTTCATTACGAGTCGTAAGTGGTCAATTATCGTTCGTTTTATACATAAACTCGTTGCAAAGTTTTGAGCTGCTCTAGTCGATTCTTAATTATAAATCTCCAAAGTTAATATGGACTGGGTACCATTTAAATAATCCTACTAATTGTATCCTATTAGTCCCACTTTAATATGTATGTAATAGTTTGTAAGTATGGAAGTTTGAATGTTTGTCTTTCAATTACGCATAAACGGCTGATCGGATTTGAATGAAATTGATAGTTGCCGAGGAGATAATATTAAACGAGTTCTACGCGGACAAAGCAAACACTTACAACTAAATAATTAACAAATCATCAGTAATGATAACTAATCTGTATAAAATTTCAAGAAACTAGCAAAATAAGTAAACATTTAAGTACTTTCGACATTACCAGAAGAACTCGTAAAGTCGAGCGCTCGCGACTACCGCATCGTCATAACATTGTATTATTTAGCTTAAATTTAACGTCATGTTCATTTAGTACCCACTAAAGGACTTTTATTGCGTCTAGGCTCATACAAAGTTGTTAACCAGTTTAGGCGAGAAAAGTTCCTGAAATTACGCGATCATAAAAGCCGAAGGACTTAATTGAAATAATGAATTACAAACTTACACGCCTTTTTACTTGTGCGTAGGTATTTGGCGACCTCTCGCGTTATTATCTTTTATACGATGACGTAGGTAAATTACGGTCACATCCCGAACTACAAAGGGCGGATTTTATATATAGGCACAATAAAATATGGGTACGAAAGGGTAAATAATTGTTCGTGTCCTTTCCCTCATGTTTCACAAGGGTTTTATTGGAAGCAATTTTGTTGGCGGAGACATAAAAGGTACAAGTTAACTTGTGAGCCTCATACGTGTAGTCACTGTTAGAAATATCTGGTCACATCTAAAACTTGGTGTGCCCTACAGGGTCCATGGTCTCATAGTCTTAAGTTAACATCTAAGTATGTGTGTGTGTATTGTGGATAAGCAATAAAGACTTGATTATTGATTGCATATCCTATATATCCTATGAATTTAATGAACTGCAAACAAAACCTGACTGATTGGCTTATTAACCTACGATGAGACAGAATCGCTTCTGATGCAATAGAGATAGTGTAACTTACGCACACATATCTACACCCACTCACCCATACACATACACACGCCCACGCACACACACACATTCACACGCGCGCACATACACACACACACACACGCACACACACATACATACACACATGATGTTGGCCTTATGTACAAATGTAAGCTAGGAGGAGCGGGTACTCCTGACACAGGTAACCAATTCACCTAATAGGAGAACCCAACCCCCGTCTAAAAAAATAGTATGTAACAAAATATCGAAAATAAATATTTTTCATTTTTTTTTTTTCATTTTCATATTAGTCCTGTGTCGCTTAACGTTGTACTTGAACATCCACACCAGATTTTCAAGGGTTTAAAACGTTAAAGTACGTTAGTGTGTAGGTAATTTTGTAACTATACTGTAAGTACACGTTAAAGTTATCATAATACTCGTAATAATATGAAGAATGTGTTAGCAAGTAGAGGAAAAGTAGTAATATTACAATAGCTCTAACTACTGTTAATTTGTAAAGGTGCAGATACTCACATGTTAAGGTTGACAGGGTTCTGTGGAACGGGGTTCTGTGTGGATGAGTAAACTGGTCCAGTGCCTGAAGGCTGGCCATGTACCGGCTTTGACTGAGGCGTGTCCTCAGGCTTGATATCAGGTTTAGTAGTTCTCCTATCATTATCAGGTCTATCCACAGCTGGTATTGGGGTATTTAAGTTGCATATCTCCCTGCCGTTTAGCCTGATGGCCTGGAGTTTTGGAGCCTTGTTCAGAGGGTTGTACTGGACGAAGAATCTGACAGCCGTGGCGGGCCCCGGCTGGATTTTCATCTTCGTGTTCTCTATTTTGAAGTCGATGTTGTCTGAGGTAGAGACGTCGCCCACCCAGTTCTGAAAAACGGAGTTTCCGTAAGTATTATGAGAAGTTGAGAGTCCGTTAGTCGTAAAGTACGGTTAGGATCATGTTAGAACCCTGTCGCTTTATGGCCTTAAACAGATTCGTGTGGCAGTTCAAACATGAAACGACCAATTACTGAAGTGCATAATAGCTATTTATGATGCTAATTTCATCAACCTTTATCATTATTGAGGTGTATACTAGAAAACATTGGTTAATAAATTCTGACAGGCCTGATTCTAAAATTAGCCCTACTCGTACTTAATATAGTAAAAATTGCCTTAAAGTAAAAAAGACTAGAATATAAATTGAGCAAGCATAGGACGTGTATTGGATTTAAAAAAGCATAAGCGTTCTAAGAATACCTACTGAGTAATGGGTGACAGTAGGCGTCGACCTCACCCCGGAATGCGGAAAACGGACCGTCAGACTCCTACGAATGGTGACATTGTAAAAGTCGCATTCGCTGCCCAAAGCATTAGGAAATTTCCGGACGCATTGGGTTTTTGCAGGGGCATTATTGCAATTCTTTTATTTAGCTCATCTGACACCTATCGTAGGTATTGTTGACATTATAATAGCTCTTACTGTCAAGTAAATAACAGCTACCTTACCGTCAACAAGATTACGAAATTAGGCTAATATATTTACATTGGGAGACTGTACAAGCCCGAATGTACTTTCGAGACTTGCTGCACGTTTACTTACACCAAGAATATCTGCCTTGCTGTCCAGCACGATGTTAACCCATAACGAGTGCAGGACGCTGTCCGTGGAGAGGTTGACCACGCCATACCAGCGGCCGGACTCGGAGCCAGTCGGCTCGTAGCTGAACACGTTGGGGCATGGGGATATCGGCGTCTGCTGCCGCGAGGGGGCAACTAGGAGCACCAGGAGCACCAGGAACCCGAGCTGGAAGGAGAACAGCTTATGTACAAAGTTGAACTCGTTGGGGTATGGGGAGAGAAGGGCCTACCAGGACAGCCAGGAGCAACCGGAGCCGCGTGGCTGGAAGGGGAAAAGGTTATAGTATATGTATATACTATTAGAACACGTCGGGGCATGGAGACATCGGGGTCTGCTGCTGCGAAAGGGCAGCTAGAAGCGCCATAAAAACTAGACCCTGGATCGGAGAGAGACCAGCTTATACAGGGTGTCCCAGTATCAGTAAACCACATTGACACCGGAGGTAAACCAGCCTAAGACGGACCGAACCAGCCTAACATGACCTCAGTAAAAGTCGCATGGTTTTCGAGATATGCCAGTTTAAAGTTTGTACTGGAAAATAACTTTAAACTGGCAAATTTTGAAAACCATGCGATTTTTATCATATCATGTTAGGCTGGTTCGGTGTGGGGACAAAGCGTAACGCATTTCTACTCCATTAAAAAAAAAAACAAAAGTAAAAAGCTAAGAAAAAAAAAAAAGGTTCTGGTTCGGTCCGTCTTAGGCTGGTCTACCTCCGGTGTCAATGTGGGTTACTGATATTGGGACACCCTGTATACAAAGTTGGACTCGTCGGGGCAAGAGGAGCGCGGAACTTGGGTGCTCCAAGATGCATTACGCTAACTTAAACTGACAAAAATGTATGTAATTGACATAAGCGGTTGATTCGACAGATCGTTAGCTTATTCTATACATTTTCTCACTTTTCGAACAATAAGGTTTCAGAAGAAATTAGCTTTCGATTAAATAAAATTCGGTGAACCCACAAATTCGATAAAATGAGTGTTTGCAAAACAAGGGGATAGCCCGAGAGCAGGATTGGGGATGATGGTTCAAATAAAGCACAAATGAAGTAAAAGAAACAAGTAAACCAATTACTTAAGAAACCTAACCACTCGCGATTTTATAATTGCAGTTGTCACTGTCTAGTGTCCGCCATAATAAGGCACTTTGCTAGTATAACGCAGTTTCGAGGCAGTTGTTGTAGAGTTTTTAACGAAGTGGCATACATACCTAATACATGCCTAAAAAATTACACCAGTTTTTATAAGAGCTACGATGCCCAGACAGATACACAGATACACAAACACATAAATACACAGATACAAACATTAAACTTATAACACCCCTCTTTTTGCGTCGGGGGTCAAAAGCCGAACTTATCAAGTAACTTACCAACTAGGCCCCTAGTATGCAAGCACGTGACAAAATTTGTCAGGTGCTAGGGTAATGAATACATCTATTCCATATTCTAACGTAAGACATAACGCTTAAGGTTTAAAATAAAAGTGTACCGTCTTGATAAAATCGCTATAAAAATGTGAAAATCGCTTTAATCCCTTAGTAATAAAAGGTAATAAAAGTCAGGAAGAGACCATTTTATTTTAAACCATAAGCGTTAAGTCTTACGTTAGAATTACTTAGAATATGGAATAGATGTATTCATTTTCCTAGCACCTGCCAAATTTTATCTCGTGCATGCATGTTAAGCCCGAAGGGTATAAAAGTGAAACAATTGAACAGTTAATTATATTGCACTCTTGCACTGTAAATATATACCTACACCATACATGTCTAAATTATACCACCACGGTTTACCCTTTTTACTTCGCCGAATTTTCATTTCATCAATACCAGCATTTCCACGTGCAGGAGTTATAATTTTTGGTGGTCACATGTCTAACCTAACCAACGTAACCCATGCTTAAGATAACCTGAAAACACCAGGTTTCACCAGAAATCAGCTTTCAATGAAATGAAATTCGGTGAAACGACACATTCGGTAAAATGAGTGTCTGCAAAACAAGGGGACACCATACCAACACCTACTGCATAGTTAAACCCCTTCTATACGGTCGGGTGGTTGGGCCAACCGAGAAGGACGCAGCTATCGGTCAGAATGAGATAGTAATATTTACATCTCGTTCCTACAAATAGCTGCATCCCTCTCGGTTGGCCCAACCACCGTATAGAAGGGGTATTAGGAAATCTGTATGAGCGAAGCCAGGGCGTTAAGTATTGTTAGTATCTTAGAATAATTGTATGTGCTCGCAATAAGCAAACAAAGAAATGCTTATGGCGCATTTTCGCGTATCATTTATAGGCAAAGAATAGTCTACCTTTTTTGACCAAAAATAATACGTGATAGATTATCGTACATTACTCGTACCCCTACTCGTCGATTAGTACATTATTCTGTAAAGGCAACCGATTGTAAGTTTTTTGTAATATACCTAATAATAATATACGCACTAATCAATAAAATACATACCGTAACTTTCTCATTTTAAGAGGCAAATTAAAAAGGCATATTGACCAATGAGTAAATCTTTTTGCCTTTTAGACACGTCTAGGTTATCTAAGAATACAAATTTTGATCAGGCTGTCTTTAATGCTTGAGAGTTTTTACCCTGCTGCCCAAGGCGAGTAATAAACAGGATAGGACAGGATTGGAGGATATAGGGTAATAGGCTTTATACATTTTTTTGTGAGACTTGTTAATAATTGAAATACAGCGTGCATATAATTACGAGTACAGTCGAGGACAGAAAGATGTATACACTTTTTCATCTTATTCCATTGTAATAAGGTCCAAAAGTGAATCCTTATTTCTGTCCTCGACTGTACATACTTAGGTACTTCTGCTTTTCTGAGAAAGGAATTACTTTACTGCATATTGGTATGCCGACAAAATAAGTCCTTCAAATAACCAACTCTTGGCTGGCTAACCAACCAATTAGTCATAACTACTTTATAGGAATTGGAAAAGTAATGTTCATATTCGAAACGTTGGAAACTGTGGTCATTACGTAAGGTGACAGGACCTTTAGAAAACTTGAAATTCGAAATTAGTTGTCTTTTTCATGCAATGTATTGCTAGACGTGGGTGAGGGAGACAGCTCTAATAAAGTTTTAAGCTCAGTTTTACGTAAAAACCTGGACATACCAATCTTATAAATTGGGATGGCGGTAGTAGCTCGCAAGGCTTGGCTGGAAGCCAGGTCCATTTCTTAGGTTAACCTCGATTTTCTGAGTGTGTTTTAGTTGAAAAGCAAAAGGCTGAATCGAAAGGATAGCAGATTCGCACGTAATAGTAGCAAGCATGTCAGTAAGGAGTATTCCTATGGTTTATGCTCGTTCTTGAAGATATGTATTTCAATCAATGGTGCAGTTCGTCGGTGATGCTGCAATACCGCGTAACTAACAAGTTTAATATCAGGGACAATCTCACACAAATTCACCTAGTCCCAAACTAAGCTTTAGGCTTGTACTATGGGTACTAGGCAACGATATACTTATCAAATCAAAAATCAGAAATCAAAATATATTTATTTGCTACAATACGGTTACAAAATGTAAAGTAATATGATAAAGTTCGTGCGTATTCAACCCGCATGCGGGTGTGCAAATTTTTACATGTCATGTTTAATTTAATTACATTGTCAAATTTTTATTTCTATTGCCCAAGTATAACTAAGTTTTTATTAAGTATGTCATATATTCATTTATACTATAAAAGCATTTTTCTTGAAGCCATGTTGTCAATTTAATTTTAAAGATTTTTTACTTTCTAGTTTTATTTCATCTGGTAAATTGTTATATAGATGTATACACATATTATAAGAGTTTTTTTATAGATGTAAGTGTATATATCACAGGAACAAATACAAATATTTGTCCATACCGGCATTAGAACCCGGGAACTATTAAATATTCTGTGCCCGGGACCGCTAGCTTCGTAGGCAGGGTCACTACCAACTAGGCTAACCGCGTCGTCTAGGTTGTAAAATGCACATTACTGACTTACTTTGAAAGGTGCAATTTGCTCTTTCTTGAATTTGTTAGCTACGCGGGCGGTATTGCTATCATCGATGAGTTGTTACTTTTACACGATTGCACGAAACCTAACGAATGTTTATCTACACACATATCATAAGTCCTCTATAATGCGTTCAGAATCCGTAGGCAATGTCCAGCATTACAACAATCAATTTTACTATGATAATTTTCTTATCTGTAGCAGTAACATAATGTTCTTATAACGATATAATATTTGATAAAGTTATGAGTTTCAAATTTCGAACATCTTTGAAAAACAAAACAATTTTATTTGACCTCAATTCTCTATCACTTGAGATGACATTTAATTCGAAATGAAATGTCAATTGCATACAATTTTGACAAATCTCGTATGTTACTTGATAATTTGATATCGAACGATATGATAGTAGAGGCCGACTCTAGATTGTCTCTGAATTAAAAAAAAACTACGGTTGCCGCCATTTTTGACGTTCTAATAATTGATCAATGCCGGCTATGCCGGTCGTAACATGCGATTCCTGAACACATCATAGAGAGCTTATAATATGTATGTAGATAAAATAGTGTATGTAACTGTACATAATTCGGCATTAAAACACTCGTGTGATGCTATTATGAAACTCGCCTGTCGGCTCGTTTCATAAACACACACTCGTGATTTAATGCCTCTTATTATGCAGCAGTCACATAAACTACTATTATGTACTAGTTTAACAGCTTATGTATGTGATCAAAAATCAGATTCCATTTAGCACCTAAACTAATTGGACCGATTTTAATAAATGGGATGTCTTATAAAAACCTATGTAAACAAAATTCAACTTGAAAACCTCCTCGTTTGAAGTCAATTAAAAATTATAAGGCGTCATAGGTACTAATCGGTGTCGGGTTTTGGTTTATAACTTTTTGTTTCATTCTGTTACTATAATTAATTACGAAAAGTATATCTAATTAGCCAACTATGTTACAATTCACATAATGACCTAACTAAGTAGCTTACTACCACACTCAGAGACGTCAATGAATTTTCAAGTTTGATAAAAGTTGTTGTGTCTTATTCTATTGCTATAGCAAAGAAAGTGACAACAGCAACATTAATCAAACAAGTTAATGGACGTCTCTGAGTATGTGTTTAAATGATTTGATTTAATTATGTCCGAAATAAATACGTCAGCCGGCCATACCCAACTGTAAGTTACTGTTACTAAAACCAATCCAATGTGTATGTTTTTTTACATCCTTCCACAAAGGGCGAAGATATTGCGTAACATAAAAAAACAACAAAAACAATGCTTGAAAGAATATGCATGAAGTTTTTTTACTTATCGCATTTCTTAACAATATATAAAAAACCGTAAAAGAGATGGCAATAAGTAAAATTAAAATCAGCCAAAAATTAAGGATAACATAAGCATTTAAAATTACTAACTAAACAGAGAGATCCGACATGAAAAGTGACGTCACTACGCCCATACGCACTACGGCCATATAAACTCCATGTTAAATTCTGTTTTGCTAGAAAGAGATAGAAACAAATCTTTAAAGGCTTATATCTTGGATATTTATATAGTTACTCAAAAATATTTTTGTCTATGTTTGTTACATGAATGACTTTTTATTACTTAAATCAAGATAAAAAATCATGCATATACCCCATTGAGAACCTCCTTCGTATTTGAAATTGGTTGAAAAGAGTCACTAGTTCTCGGCCTATCTCCAGTGATCAATTAGGAGGTAACAAACAATCTCGGGTGGAGGCAGTTAGCTGACGCGTAATTAGCGCGTTTTCCTCCTAGCTAGGGTTTGCTGAGAAATAACTAAAAATATCAAGGTGTCAAGGGCGATCGTTGTTCGCGAACTTTGGAGGTTGGCATAAACATATAGCTTAAGCTTTTTTTATATATTGCTAGTTTTTGCCCGCGACTTCGTAACTCTCCCGGGAACTGGACAATTTTCCGGGATAAAAAGTATCCTATGTCCTCCCCGGGAACTCAAACTATCTCTATACCAAATTTCATTAGAATCGGTTGCCTGGTACTGCTTGTAACGTGTCCTTGCTCACGTCGTCTTACATATGTGACGTTCTCAGTATAAAGGGACCTTATAGAGGAAGGCAGTTACGCTCTTCTTATTCTTGTAACTATACAAATACCATGGTTACAGTTCTAAAAATGGCGTAACCGCCTGCCTCCATAAGGTCCCTTTATATTGAGAACGTCTCATATGGTAGGTATAGTAACACGGTCTAGCTCTGAAAGCGTAAAAAACAAACTCACTTTCACATTTATAATATTAGTACGGATATGGGTATTCTTCACCTTAGCGTTGTTAAAGTTCGTTCTTCGATGACTCTAATAATTTTCTTTTTCTATCTCAAATTGTGAAATTCAGATACTATATAAAAAAATGTTATTAGTCCGCAATTTCAAACTGTATGTAATTTTTTTTAATAATCCATTTCCACTATGGTGTTTTCCAATAATAAGCGGTAGCGGGTTATGGATACTATAGCATCTGCCCGCGACTTCGCCCGCGTAGAGTTATTAGTAATTTGCCATCCAACGGAACAGTAATTTTTTCGGGATAAAAGGTAGCCTATGTGTTAATCCAGGGTATAAGCTATCTCCGTTGCAAATTTCATCGAAATCTGTCCAGCCGTTTCAGCACGAAGAAATAACGAACATATGAAGTCACACGGACACACAAACACACACACACACACACACACACATCCTCCAAACATCCTCACAAACTTTCGCATTTATGGTTTACCCTTGAATCACCGACATTCATTTCATAGAACGTTTTACTTCTGCGAATTTTCATTTTATAATTCCACGTGTAGGAGTTTCTGATGGTCACAACACAACAAGTCAAAACTAACCTAACCTACGTAAACAATGTCGAGATAACCTGAAAAAAATAAGGTTTCAGTAGAAATAGCTTTCAATGAAAAGAAATTCGGTGAAACGATACATTGGATGAAAAGTTTTTCGGTAAAACAAGGACCCGTTTCGGTTGACATATTGATGTTGATGATGATGATGATTTATTTTATTTATCTGTAGGTGGTATGAGTAAATATGTGACGTTCTCAATATAAAGGGACCTTATGGAGGCAGGCGGTTACACCGTTTTTAGAACTGTTACCATAGTATTCGTATAGTTACAAGAACAAGAAGAGCGTAACTGCCTTCCTCCATAAGATCCCTTTATACTGAGAACGTCACAATATGACTGTACAGTCAGCTGCAGAGAAAAGTAACCCCCTCAGCTAGGTGACTCTATGCAGGGGGTTACTTTTATCTCCAGCTGACTGTACCACGACGGAATATATTATGTATTTGTTAAATCATCACATCATATAATCCTGTTACTAACGCTACATCCATCACTCTTGAGAATTAACGAAAAATTACCAGTGTTTATGAAACAAAGTTCTAAGGTTTGTAAAGAAATAAAGCCCGTAACTATTGTATCCTACTTTACTCTGACTAAGCTTTGTTTTATAGATCCAAGTCCTTTATGACGTTGGTGATTGTTGAAGCGCAGACTTTGACCACAAGCTATCATTCTTTATATCAAATGAAATAACACCAATTAGACAAAAACAAATAAATGCGCTATGGCCCGTACCTAAAGGAAAATGATGCTCGTTGTCGATATTATTTTATAATAACCAAAATTATACTTTATAAGGCTCGTTTTTTTTTATGAATCATCGGTTGTCTCGATCGCTTATAATAAAATTCTCAATCTGTTTTTTAAAGCTAAATATGGAAAGTTTTTTCTGTTATTAAGCATTATAAATGACATACCTACTCCAAAACCTCGGTAAAATGACGTTTTATCAAACCTGTTCTAGTTCTGGGATATCCGTTATGTCGAAACAATTAATATTATAACATCTACCTCCAAGAACCGGTAGCGGTACGAAGAACTCGTCCCAAAACCAATTATAAAATATGATTTAAACATTAACTCCCACAGTTTAAACACTTCACTCGCTGCACTAACCCATCCTTACCATTTTGGACAGAATTTCACAACACACAAAACTTGTCCGCTTATTAATTAATTAAAAATATTTGACGAGCATCGTACGCGCACAGCACTCCAAGAATGACAGTAGAATCAAAAAGGTCAAGTTTACGATAGCCCGTAGAAAGAGATAGACGTTATATAAATACCGTTTTATACGAGTCAGTCAGAGACAGCGATGTTTGCATCGGTGTCAGCTGTTGCTTACGCGCAAACAGGTTAGCAATGATCGAGGCGATTAACGAACGTAACGAGATGCAGTGAACAATAGTTTCGCTTGGATTACTTAATTACGTGTTTATATTCATGACATTATGCCTCGGTCATAGACTCGATGGAAATTGGTCGTTAGCTATATCAACGGTTACTGCCTGCCAGCAGCTACTTTTATAATATGAACTCGCAGGTTTCCAAATGATGATTTGTATTTTATTATTTTGATTAAAGTCACTTCTTTACATGATGGCCCATTTAGATGGGTCAGTCAGTATGGCTTAATTAGACTATGAGACATTATTTAGAAAAATATGTTTTTATGGAAACATGTCGTCGAACTTAATGACAAGAAAAACTGCATTTATAGATTTAAGAAAAAACTCATTAGGGACGATTTCCACCGAGCGGACGTCACGGCAACGGATTTTACAATCTTTAAACGAAATTAAACTGTCTATGTAGTAATTAAAGTCTATATTACCAGCCCGCTTGACAGCGTGACGCGGAATCTGCCCGCTGTCAAGAGGCTGCGCGCGACTTTGTTTGTAATATAGATTAATTACTGTGTAGAAAGATTGTAAAATCCGTTGCTGTGTCGTCCGGTCGGTGGAAATCGTCCCTAAACGGTTCGGGATTCGAAACAGATGACTGCAAAAAAGTCTACAGTCAGCAGTAAAAGATTGTCTCAAGAATAAATGTGACGTTCTCAATATAAAGGGACCTTATGGAGGCAGGCGGTTACGCCGTTTTTAGAACTGTCACCATAGTATTCGTATAGTTACAAGAATAAAAAGAGCGTAACTGCCTTCCTTAATAAGGTCCCTTTATATTGAGAACGTCACAAATCTTTTCGATAGAAACTTACCTATCTTTGGTAACCTTTTTATCAAGAGGATTAAAATGTACAGGAGTGACTTAAATGAATAATTAAATTAATGCATTCTTGAAACAACAAAGGAAATAATAGCTTTCGTTTAAGGTCCAAGTGGGACCGGAAGACACAGAGCCCTGTGATAAGCCGGTCCCAAATTGACCGTCTTCCGGCCCGAGCTAACTTCTTGTCCTTAGTCGTTACTGTGAACTGAACTTTGAGAAGTGGTTGGAGAATTTGTATTCTTTGATTTGATCATAATTATTACAATATTTTTCGCTAATGACTATAAACGAGCTATAAATGAAAAAGTAATTGACGCGTGTTAAATTGTGATTTGTCAAAGTGCGCTTATGCGTTTTAAATTATAAAAGTCATTTTAGTACCATTTTCACCATACGATGTTAAAGTTAATCGACTGTTAGGTCATACATTCAACTGTCAAAATGTATGAACTAACAGTCGATTAACATTTAACATCGATTGGTGAAACTGGTACTTAGTTTACCATGAGCGCGTCAATTGCGTTTAATTAAATCATTTTCTACTGACTTTAGCTCTATGAATTGATTTAGTATTTCGATGCAAGAACCTGTACAACTTTGAATAATTTTACGACAAGCTGTTTGTTGCGAATTAACAGTCTCAGGCGCATATTTATTACATTGCGCGTGTCTACCGTGATAATAAAATTACACCCATTTACAACCGACTTCACAAAACCTTCATAATTCGGAGTCGGCTCATTGTTTTTAGAACATTTTCTATAATTTCCTACTTTATTCTTAATTATTATCAATGCAATAGTGTGTTTATTGGTTTTGTTCTTATCGCTGCAGCGGAGCACCGACACGACTCAAGGAATCAGAAAATGTCGCCGGACGTACATAAACAATGATTCTGCCCTCATAAGAAGAAAAGGCACATGTGCAAACGAATTGGTATTGCACATGCGACCCTTATTAACGTACACAGGGTTTAATATGCTTCTGTGAATAATTCGCAGATGTGCCTTTTATTCTTACGAGGGCAGTATTGCTGTGCAATAAAATTATTCTGTTAGTTATAAAGTTAAGGTTATTGATGGAATAGTCGAACTCATAAGTAGCTGTACATTGTCGCAGTATTGACATACTAAATTCAAACTATTGACTATAACTTATAATACGTAACTGCGACATGGTACTAAAATGTAAAGCTTATGAGTTCGACTGTAGTAAGGCATAAAAGAGCCAGAAAGCAAGGTTCCTAATTAGGATTTCTTCCTTTCGAGCGCAGTGGCCCCAGACTGCACTCGCCTTTGACACGAGAGTGCGTTCCGTCGCGCCTCTCGTTAATGAAGTACCTAGCAAAGGTACTGGTAGATTCACTCTACATATATTACCGACGTGTAAAAGAGCCCGTATGTGGCCAATTTACTGAATAAATATTTTGATTTTAATTTTGACTCGTACAGTCGACAGAAAGATAGTACACTTTTGGACCTTATTACAATGGAATAAGGTGAAAAAGTGTAAACATCTTTCTGTCCTCGACGTACCTGTGGAGGTATATTTTTACAAGCTTTTATTCAACTTGCAATGTTTGAAAATTTGTTTGTTTGTTTGTTGGCTTCCAACCCCGGGATTATTTTGTATGTAATACCCGTACCAACGCCGGTATTGCATCCCATCATACAAATCCCGGAATTGGACACCCTACTTGCAAGTTGAATTAGGGCCACCCGGTGTCCGATTGAGCTGAATTTGGTGTACCTACGTAACTTCGGTAAAATGCAATAATATGGTACGGTATGGTATGGAGCTGGTCTGATGATGCAATCGTAGTGGCCATAGGAACTCCTCAACGAAACAAGATAGTCCCGCCTACCGTAGGTACATTTTTGCACAGTCGTCATTTGTTTATCTAGGCCAAACTAGCGAGTCGCAACTCGGTGGGTCTACGTGCGATACAGCATAGATCCTTTGCCTCCTGCCATCTCCATCACCAGGTCAGCTCTCAGATACTATAATAATATTGCATTGTCACCGGAATTACAAACTTATGTATTCCAATTTTCAAGCCCAGTAACTTATTAAATGTTATTTTAGATTTTGAGTTAGAGTAATGTAATTTTGAGTTTAAGTACCAATTTCACCATACGACGTTGAATTTTAATCGACTGTTAGTTCATACATTCTGACAGCTGTTAACACTTTAATCGTCTGTTGAGTGGTTAGTGAAATCCGATATAGGTAAATCAGCTAAATGATACGGATTGTTTAATTTTGTGTAGGTATTTTCCTGTTGTTTTATTTTTAACTGGGGTCCTGTAACACAGGGAACCCTAGCTCAGTCCCCAGAGCTGCTGTTTTACGTGTACATTTTTATGCAATAAAGATTTTTCATTTTCATTATCATTCAACTAAAAACTTGTTTGATTTTTACCTGACCTGAATGAGGACCCAAAGGAGAAATCTTTCAAAATTAACAACAACCCCTTTTGCAATCTTATTACCATACTCTCATTTAATTGAATGCAACGTTACGTAGCTGCTCCGCCATCTTGTTTACATTCGCGTCACGCGCTGGCAAAATGGCCGGCATCGGGATTCTTCGCGACTCGTTGACGGGCGCGCGTACGTTTTGCGAGCTTTCCTGAATTTTTGCTACGTTGTTCGAAGTAAAGTTGGCGGAGTGTTGTCATTCGAAATTTTGTTTGGATTTGGTTCACTCGTATCGTAGGTATCGCGACGTTTGTTTATATTGCCTTCCTGGGAATACCTGTCTGAAATGGTTTGTTCAAGTTATACTGATAAGCTTGCTTAGCGTTTTGCTGTGATGAGTCATGGCGTGCTTAACATGCAGGCATGACATAAAATTTGACAGGTGCTAGGGAAATGGATCTACTTCATATTCTAACGTAAGGCTTAATTTAAGGGTTTAAAATAAAAGTGTCTCGTCCTGACTTTTATTACGTATTATTTCTAAGCGACTATTGCGATTTTCACATTTTTATAGTGATTTTATCAAGACAGGACACTATGCTAGGATGCATGCTAGGATGTCAGTCATGTTACTGGTTTTAAGAAGATTAGAATGATTATTGAATTCAACAGTAGTGTCCGTACCGAATCCCTTAATTATTTATTTATTTAACTAAATTATAGCCTGTAATACCTACCACTACAATCCCCGGTTTGCCCAAAGGTTTACTGGTAGAGAATGCCTTACATACGGTATTCAGTTCGCCTTTTGTATACTATCGGCCGCACTCAGAGACATCAATTGACTTTTAAGTTTGATTAAAGTTCTTTCTTAGCTATAGAAATAGGATAAGATGCAGCCACTTTAATCAAACTTAAAAAATAATTGACGTCTCTGAGTGCGGCAGTATGTGTATTATTTTGTGCAATACAGATTAAATAAATGAATAATAAACCCTTATATTACCTATAGCCTGTTAATATATTAATTATGTACCTAATTAATTTCAGGATTTGAATTCGCAATTTTGTTTTTATTTGTATACATACACGTATGCCGTGCACGTAGGTATGTCAATGTAGCACTTAAACTAAACATTGAAATTTCACCCGTGCAAAGTCGAAACGGGTTGCAGGTAAGATTAAAGAACAGTAGTTTTTAAAGCTCTTTGGTCAATAGGTATAACTGTGACTACTCTTACTACTAAATACTCACTACTATTTATACTAACGTTTAACTTTAATCAGCCAATAAAAATGCTGAATATGTCTTAACGTTGACTTTATAAATCTGAGATCTTCTGGGTGAAAAGAAAATAGGTCGACTTGTTTCTTAAAAACAATGGTACAAATCACATACACAGTACCTCTACTAATACTTACATATACCCTTTTTCTCTTGAAACCTCGGAAGACATTGCACGTTAAATCCAATAATGACATTGAACTTTTAATGCCGGCACTTGATTTGGTTGATATTTGTCAACTAAGTACAATTGCATCTCCTTCTTTCGATATGTCAAATGTAAGAGATCTTTATTTGGCAAATACGGCCAAGTGAAGTGCCGGCATGAAGTTCATTAGCACTAAAGTGGTCATACATTTTCTTTGGGGTATTAATCAGTAGTAGAGTGTCTCTAGTGAGAACTAATGCCAAGATCTAGATCGAGTCAATCACACACACAGAACAGTTTTCAATTCGAGCCTCTAGTTCTGAGCGTGGGCGGCGATGTGCGTGGCGTTATTGGCTGCGCGGGAGTTGGGCGGGGTGATCAGGATGGGCACGCGGATACACATGAGCGCTGCGTTGGTCTCGTCAACGATGCGGAACTCGATGCTCGCCGATGTGTCCTGCAAGTCGATTTTTAAAGTAAGTAGATAGAAAGACATGCACTGATTTAGCGCAATTTGCGGCAATCTTTAGTGCGGTTATAGCGAGTAACAGCTAAAACACATAATCGATCCTATACATGTCATGACATGGCATAACTTGTGTAATAAATTGTCGTAACGTGTGGAGTAAATTGTCGATCTAATCTTGCGCCAGCGCCGCATTGCCTTCAGTTGATTTTGATGATTTTCTTCAAAGTTTACAATGTCATACTTAAGTAATATCGACGATGTCGTTCCGTGCAGCGTACGGTGATCAAAAATGTCTCTACACACACGCTGTCTATAAAAAAACCCTGTCTTGTGGTAGTTTAAACATACTTTAAATCTCTGGATGACTACCACGCTGTTATCAACCCTGCCTGCAACCAGCATTGTTCATACTGCTGTGTTCCACTTACTTAAAATTACTCGTATCGTATCATTTTACAAAAAACGTTTTGCAAACTGATTCATTTTACAAACATATAATTTAGCAATACGACCATAGTGTAGAAAACTATTTATTATTTATAAAGTTTCGGAAAAAAGAGCGGTTTGCCAAATGATATGTTTGTGAAATGAATCAGTTTGTGAAATGTTGTTTAAGAAATGATGATAAACCGAAATTATTAGCTCGCCTTTGTCTTCCATCTTAGTCCTCGAAATCATCTTCAGAATTGTAAGTGCAAGCCTCAAAAATTACTAACCACCCAATCTGGTCATAACTTACCACAGGGAAGGTGCTCTCAATGAACATTCTGAGCACATACTGCAGCACCTCTCCCTCCAGAATGGGGCAGTAGGAGTTGGCGAAGAAGTTGCAGGTGATCGCGTTTTGCCCCAGCGGGTACGGGACGGGGACCGTCACCCCGAAGAACACCAGGTACGCCGTGGCTAGCGTGGTCATTGTGCGGACGGTGCGAGCTGGAAACAAGAAGTTAGATTCACAAACTAATCTTAAGACTATGAAAGTCCTACCACTGTCGACTCTGTTTAGAGCGTCTTAAGTTCTTGATCGACTATACTAAGGTCACTAGTCAAAGATAAAAATACTTATAATTTTTTTTAATAGATACTTACTTGAATATTAGAAATCATCCAGAAGTCAGGAACAAATACCTACCTACTCGTGTTTAGCTTAGTGGTGTAAATATGCGAGTAGATATCGGATGACATAATACGTTCTTACACAAATTCACCTAGACTAAAATTTTACCAAGCTGCTAGCATTGGGCTTTTAGCGTCAATGCGCAATAAATGACCATTTTATACTATATTTATAAAGTAGGTATAAAATCTGATGATGTTCATGCAATAAAATTAAATTATCTAGATCCAGAACTGTTATCCTGAGCATTTTATTAAGCTGGTTTCGGCTAAAATGTATAGCCAGCAATTGAATGGCATTCAATGAGAATTTACCCTCCTATGTACCTACAAGAGTCGGTACTGATTTTATGGATGCATAATATTGTTTATAATATGCATCCATAAAATAAGTACCGACTCTACTAAGTTAAAGATAAGTTAAAAGATATTTATTCAGTAAGTAGGCCGCACGGGCACTTTTACACGTCAAAATCTACCAGCGCTTCCCAAGAGACCACTATATAAATCAGTAATATATGCAAAACTTTACTCACGTGCTCTGAAGATGATGTTGATGACGACATCTTCCAGCTGTGGCAGCCTGCAGGGCGGCGTGTCGCACCCCTCAATGAAGGCGTTGATCGGCAGGTCTCCGGCGTTCGCCGTGCCTGGAAATTGACATACAAAGTGATATCTACCACTAAAGCAAAGCAAAAAAAGAACTTGGCCTCTCGTTTACGCTGTGGCTAGCTTAACAATTTTCGAAATCAAAGAAAATGTATACGAGTAGGATTTACGTAAGCTAACGATCAGTCGCTGCCGGCTGTGGTCGGTCAAAGTCATACCAGTGACGGTCAGGACAATACTGTTGATTCGTTCTAACACCACCCCAGGTGAGGACCTCCCGGCTAAGGACTCGGAGACTTCTGTCGTCTATCAAAGTCCTTCAGTAAGATGGTATTGGCGTCCCGGCATGCTAATAACAGTGGTAAGGATTGAACATATTAGGAACGGTTCAGTTGCGGACAGCCACTGCCAGGGTCGTGGTGGACAGTGCAAGCGACGCCCATAATCCCGTCGTCATACTGCAAGGACACTCCGGGAGACCTCCCTCCCTCCGTCAAGATCAGGGCTAATCGATGAAATAGGTTTTGTTGGGCTAATGAACCACATCACTTATAATTTTGTGCTAAATTTACTTACATTGGCTCACGTCCGTTGTTTGCCCAAGAACAACCGCCAAAACGGCAGCAAAGACCACGACCGACCGATACATAGTTATAGGATGTAATGAGGTTGATATCTGTTGTATTAACAAAAATACAGTTAAAATACTTATACGATTATCATTTGTTATCAACAAAGCAGGTGTTGATTTATCAGTGATATTGATAAGAAATACTAACTAATTATTTAATTCTTTTAAGTCAAGTCATCATGCCTTTTATCATAAACTATCGACAAAATAATGTAGCCTAAATGCATATTGCTTAAAAGACAGTATCTATTCTAGAATAAGTAGTATCTTTGTCATAAGCTTTATTTAAAAAATGACTAATTGTTGAGTTTATTGCGGCGCTTCTTCTCAGCAGTGGTCTCCTCTTGGATAACGCTGGTAGATTTGGTCGTGTAAAAGTTCCCGGTCGGCCTACTAACTAAATAGATATCTTTTATCTTTTTATATTTTATTCAATATTATTAACCTTATGCTTAGTTTTCACGTACAAGATTCCTCGACATATTATTACTTTTTTACTTTTATCGAGCTACCTCGAATGTGTGGACCAGTCAAAGAGCTATATAATAAATAAATATTATGCGCCGTGGAGCAAAACGAAGAACCAGATTCAAAATTCAAATGAACATACATTTTGCCAAATTTTAGAAACGAACAACGATCAATATCGATAGATTCCGATATCAGCGCATATAAGACGACGCACTTGCACACTACAATATTCTTGACTACGTTGTGCCCGCGACTCCATCCGCCCAGAACTTATTTATCACTATTCTCTTAGGAACCGTCCGGTTTTCCAGGTTATAGAGCATCTTATGTCCGTTTTCGGCCTCTAAACTACCTCTGTACCAAATTTCACATCGATCGGTTGAAGCGTTAAACCATGTGGATGGAACCTGCCCCGCAGACGGAATTAAGTAAGTCAATTATTTTTTAAGTTTGATTAAAGTTGCTGCGTCTTATTCTATTGCTATAGCAAAGAAGGTGACAGCAGCAACTTTAATCAAACTTAGAAGTTAATTGACGTCTCTGAGTGCGGCCGTAAGATATAATAATTTTAATACACTAACTGCCGCACTCAGAGACGTCAATTAAGTTTTAAGTTTCATTAAAGTTGCTGCGTCTTACTCTATTGCTAGAGCAAAGAAAGTGACAGCATTACTTTAATGAAACTTAAATCTTAATTGACGTCTCTGAGTGCGGCCGTAAGACGCGCCCTATCACTTAATTTGACGTTGCACGATTGCGTAAATGAATTTATGTAAAAATTATTTGTGTCCCCACGTAGAACTTGTTAATAGTTTTTCCCCCGGGAACTATCAACATTTCCGGGATATAAATTATCCTATGGCCTTCCCCGGCCCGTTTCCCATAGCCATAAAGACGTTACAAACAGACAGATAAATTCATCCTCGCATTTATAATATTAGAAAGGATTACTTGTAATGCAGGATGCGTGAAAAACTAATTATCAACTATCTGCAGGTGTTACTTAAAATGATTCATAAACAATTTCAACATTTCATTTTGGTTTAAGTAGATAGCGGATCTTGATAAACAGTCATATATAATACTGGTCAATGCTGACCAAAATTAAACAGCTAGTAGGAATTGAGAATAGAAACACTATTATAAAAACAAAAAGTACAATTAACCCCACTGTGAAGATGTTTCGCTGGTTAGTATTTCTTGCTCCATTGGCGGTTGTTAGTGGACAAACAGCTGTGAGTCAATGTGAGTATGGATCATTTTAAGTAGAACATTTTGTTACTAACGTATAATTGATATTTTTTTGTCATTTTGTTATACCATTATATACCATTTTTTATTTATTTATTTGACATACACATTTAGAAATAATAATAGCAGCTGTAACATAAACCATGCAAGGTTTTTCTTAACAGCTGGAACGCCGGCTGCGTCATTAAATTATACATTTCCATACACTAAGCTACATGTAAGGTAATGCCGCGTCAACAACACGAGAGTGGTATTATTTGGAGTAGTGGTATTTGGTATACCATTATAGCATTCAATAGTAAAATTACTAGAATAATATCTCTTTATCTTAGAGCTTCGGGTTGACAACACATTTGGAATCTTTTAGCATGGTAAATCCAAATGCTGATTTATTTATATCTAAAGCTGTATTAAGAGCTGCTTACACCAGCTCACTTCTAGTTGATGAAAGAGATGGCTATAGGAGTCACAAATATCTCTTTCACTACCTGGGCTTGGTCAGGTTTTGGCAACCTCTGTTCTGGTACAGGCACAAGGAACCCTGGAGAGCTGCCTCTCAGCGTGAGCATTAGAAGCTGCTCGATGCCCCCCTGCGGACTGCCACAGTTACAAGACGCTGTCATCGACATCGAGTTTGAAGCACGTAAGTAGATTCGTATGGCTGATGGATTCTAAGCGTTCTCGAATGGCGACCATGCGCCGGAAGATGCAACGTAGATAAATGACCTGCAGAACGTCGCAGTACTTAATCTGCTTGCAGCTTGCTAATGTTAAAGATTGAACAAATGTAAATTTTATAACATCACCTAAATACCAAATCCAAGACCTCAAAGCGTTAGTACCTAAACACATTCGTACAAGTTTTTATTATATGCCAAATTACGAAGAAAAACCCCGGTCAGTATAAACAGAGATGAAACAAAGTAGACCAAAACTTTAGCACTGTTTAGCAACACCTACAAGTATCACAGCCTCTAAAAGTCCATCTTAGTCAGTAAAACCAACTGTTTCTTAATTCTAGCGCATAACATGACCAGCATGGCCACGTTGGCTACGGCGTACATCTCTATCCTAGGGATTCCGTACGATCTGGGAGAGAATGCTGTGACCTGCAACTTCCTTCAGAACGCCTCCTGCCCTGTGACCCAGGGACAGTTGCTCCGTTACCAGCTGAGGATGTACATCGAGAGTGTCTTCCCCGTGGTATGTATTTTTGCTAACATGACGCACTGTCTATATTAGTCAACCACTTTTTGATGTTCTTTTCTATTTACCCACCCAATCTTTATCAGTGCTGGCGAAATGGCGCCGCACCCTCAATTCCTCTTGTTGTTGCAGGTATTTGTGGGTTGATGCTATTAAGGTAGAAAGATTTTGAAGTTATGAACATGTACAGAAAGATACGTAATGTTGGCAGGCGTCCTACAAGGTGGACCGATGATTTTACTCTGCCTCTAAGTTCAACGGCGGTATCTCAGGCAGAACTCCGTAGCGACTGCAACCTCATTACAAATATTTAGAAGAGGACTGAATCTGCTTTAGCTATAATTAATTTGAGATATCGCCCTTTAGCTTACGAGGGCAGTATAAGGATCGCGGGAAATCGTTGGACGCAATTAGCTCACAGAACCGGTCGTGGAGAAGATCTTGGAGAAAGGCTTGCCAACACGCCGTCCAGCAGTGGACGTATATGGATTGGCATGATGATGTAACTTTCTACTTCATCCTCTTCTCACTCACATATTTTTTCCCAGGGCGTGGCTCCTACGATCGAGTTTCGCATTGTGGACGACAATAGGCAGCCCGTCGTGTGTCTCCGAGTTCCGGTCCGCATAGAGCCACCGGCAGCTAATTAAATTCATAAAATTTTAATTAGAAAATGCCCATTTTTTTTTATTTATTTAAATAGTTGTTACTTGCATGTAGCTTGAATGTTCCTTTGTTGGTCTAGTTTGCGTTCATATACAATACTATTCATTTGATTGTGAAGAAAAAAAAACGTCGATGGAATTAAATTGTACTATAATCACACCGAGTCCGACCTTATTTGAATTTAGCTAGGCTAGTTACAAAAATATTACTAGGTACCTCTAGCGTGCAACTAAAACATTCAACCTAATCGATCTTCAATATATACAGTCAAGGAAACGTAGCAACGTACCACCTAGAATTCTGTCGCAATGACGTGAAGCTACGCGCCGCATTGCTCAAGCAAGTTTGAGTTATGCAGTCTACCAATGTGACAGGGTCCTACAGTACGCGAATACATTTGCTTAGTTGTACCTATGTAAAGTTCTGACGTAATCCTAGCCAATATTTAATCGCCGTAGTTAGTTATTGGGGAGTGCAAGGCAAACAGAGAGAAGCCGGATTGTGCTAGGGGGTGTGCAGGCTCGGTGGAACAGATTATTTTACCTATTTGATTGATTTTAAAATAATGAATTGACTTTAAATTAATAACCTATAGGATCGCCCTAGAGGTTACCCCGCGTTTAATGAAAAAAGTAATCATTAGCTATGTCTACACCAGTGCGCTTTCACGTTCATCTAGCGCTTTCCTCTGACGCACGCCTCTGCAACCACAGCGAATGCAATAACGCATGTGCTCAAACTGGTTTGATAGCAGCGCATACCCGTAGCGCACGCTGATCCGTCACCGTTGGGTTGATGTGCAACATTTTGCAAATAAAATGGCGGAAGATAAAGTCAAAACATTGGATTTTATTGAAGATTCAGTGTCACCCTCTTCTGAAAGTTGAAAGCGTAAGTTGAACATGAAAGTGCACCGGTGTAGACATAGCTATTGAAATTGATTCACGGTCGGCAAATATATTTATCGCGTGACGTTACATTTTCACAGGCTACGATTATTTGTCTTTGAATCTTGCAGCCTGAACGGAATTGAATAAAGGCACACATGTTTTGTAACTACTTACTCGT
Organism: Tortrix viridana; assembly: GCA_963241965.1. NCBI lineage: Eukaryota > Metazoa > Arthropoda > Insecta > Lepidoptera > Tortricidae > Tortrix > Tortrix viridana. Next base: position 4,686,163 of record OY725191.1, on the reverse strand, counting down.
GTATATTAAAAGATACATCCCGGAAATTTGAAATAATTGTTTTCTACAAAATAAGGTTTAACGGTTTCTGTACAGAAGGTGCCGTGGGCAAAGGCTAGTGTTATATAAAGCAAAAGAGTGGAGTCACAATTCAGCTCATCGGTTGTATGTACACTACTCTTTCGTGCATTGCGAAGTCTTCTTTAGAAAGTAGTAAGTCACGTTTGGCGCAGCTTCATATTTGCCAAACTCTCGTGGAATCATATATAAAGATATATAATCCACGGATTATACTTTAAAATAGGTACTATAATTCGTCAAGTTTGAATCGTACAACCTCGATTCAAACTTGAAGAATTATATTAATTACATATAACACTAATTACACACAATCCTAGTTTTAACGGTGGTGTTCAAAGTTCAAATCTACTGTAGATAATTTACCGTTGTATTTAAATAATGTGTTGGTACCTACATTATGAAATAAACGAATATAAACGGTGTAATAACATGAATTAGGTAGGTATTTTACGAGGCTCCTGCTTGAATTTAATTAAATTACAGAACGTGTCGGCAAACATTTATTTAATTTACCCACTTGGGTTATTCATAAATATGTACTTAATCGTAATGTTTTAATGGAAATAGAAGATTCAACTTTTTAATGCCATTGCTGAATTCATCCGCACAATAGGTTTTCTACCCGAAAAAGCGCAAACTTGGTGTATATTGAAAATGTTTGTTTATTTTTAGCGAACGATTGGCAGAAATGTAATGTAATGTTGTATTATATTTTTAGAATCACATGGCAGCTCCCATCCAACAATTTGATCTCTCACATGATTGGTCTCTGTCCCATTGTACGAGCTCAATTTTTAAGCCTGTATATAAAATTTACGAGTATGTAGTTTGGCACTAACAATTTTATTTTTACAGAATTAGTAACAGTAAAGTAAGAAGGCCATCAATATGTGGCGAATTAAGTAACAAAAGCCCTTGTGAGAGCTTGCAGGTGGAGCACGGTCGTGTGCCATTGTAATAAGCTCCGTGTCATTGTGGAGGTAATGGAGGGGGCTCATTAAGCTCTTACAAAAGCTCGCAGTTGTTTTTCATTAGTTTTGACTGATGGGCTCTCATATGTAGTGCTTACAACTATTTAGGGGGCCGTCCTCGGTAAGCGTTCTCAATATCTTACCCTCGAGGTTAGGAATGCATTTACAGTCTTAAGTATACTGTTTAAGTATGTCTTCAGATTACAAATATTTAAGAACCCACGGTACCATACGTACAGTACTTTTAGGCAACATTTTTTTTTAATCTTTGCAGTTATTTTTTAAAATAAACTGGTTAACTTTTCAGCGCCTACAAATGACGTGTTTCCGGATTTTATTATTGGCATTTCAAGCTACAACCGAACGTGTTGTATTTTTCCCGAATCCACACAACATTTCGCACGTACATACAAATAACCTTGTGTGTTTTCCTTTCTCCTTCCCTTCACGCACAACTTACTTACAAGTAAACCCCTATCAGGATACAACGCCGCCGCGCCTCATCCCACTCACTTTACCCGATTTGGATAAATGCCACCAAATTTCACGGCGAGCACACAGAGGGAAAGGTGACAAATACACTCTTTAAGATGGTAAATTTTTACGAAAGGGCGTGTATTGGAATATGCAAAGTGCAGGGGTGAGCCAGGTAAAAGGGTGGCTAATGACAGTATCGTATAGAATTTATACGATGTACTTTGTTGCTGTGTCAAGAGAAAAAACTTTTAAAGACGACAGTGTCCTGAAAAAAGGCTTTTAAAATTAGACAAGTGATATTATTGTATAATGATTATTTCTTTTTAGAAAAGAAATAACGCAAAGGAGGTTCATGTCTTTTTGCAGGAGATTGGCCTTACCGTGATTCGAACCCGGGACTGCCACTACGAACACTACCTATAGACTAACCGCGTCGTCAAATATGGAACCTAACTAAGGGCCGTATTAATAAACTCATCTCAACTGTGATCCCCGTCACAAGATGCGTCAAAAATGACAGTTTTCTATGGATTGACGTTTACTTTGACGTATCTTGAAACGGGGATCAGAGTTGAGATGAGTTTATTAATACGGCCCTAAGTCTCTAATCCACATTGTCTTAAAACATATCCTATGGTAGATCTCATTCACTTGACAACAAAGGCGGTCATTGTAAAAAAAGCAATAAGCATGTTTTTTAAAGAAATATGTGCTTAGGGTTGAAACTTTTCACAACTTCCCGAGCCTTGTCACTATATGTTTAAGGTACATAATAGCATAACCAAGAGTAAGAATTCCATGCAGTCACTAGAAGCTAATTGGCTAGGTGTTAAAAAGGCTTGAAACAGCTCGTGATCGAATTCAAAATTAACCAAAAGTTAGTCAATCCCTAAAAGCTCTGCAAATTGGCACGCATTTCCCATTTAGCGTTTTAAAACAAAACTGCCAGCTCAATACGACTGCGACATGTTCATTCATCAATTGCGCGCCGGACCGCAAATCATCGGACGCCATTTTGAATTGGCCGCCATTTTGTGAACGTGACACCGCACAGATGGATGCGTTTGTTATGCCTCGGTAAACTTTGCGTGAATTAATGTGAAGGCTTTATTTATTTTGATGAATATTGACATTTTATTTCAACGTTAGTAAATTACTTAAGTATTATTGTTTTTTGCTCAACAGTTCAATAGGTAAGTACGTTAAAAGAACTTACAGTAGGTACCTACCTGCTTCCTATAATTTATTTTTAACTAACTAGCTATTCCCCGCGACTTCATCCACGTAGATGTCGTTTGTTGCTGCCCCTCGGGAACTGTAAAATTTTCCGGGATAAAAATATATTATGTCCTTCCCTCTATGGGACTCAATCTCCACACAAAATTTCATCTAAATCGGTTCAGCAGTTTAGCCGTGAAAGCGTAACAAACAAACAAACTCACTTTCGCATTTATAATATTAGTAAGGATAATGATTGTAGGGATAAGGATAATGAGGACTGACTGACCATTGAACTATTTTGTACAAAATTCTTGAATATATGCAAAATAGGTATACCATTACCACAGCCCTTACTGTCAACAAAATTTTGATTCATCATAGGACCCTGTCATAATAACAGTATCTAATAAAACTTTAAAAAAAAAGTGCTAGGTATTTATTTTCACTATAATGTTCCCTTTAACTCAATAATTAAATTTCGAACCGGTTTTTATACGGCCTCACGTCATAATAAAAAAGTAAACATTGTCACTTCCGACGACAGCATGGCCGGAGGAACTCTAGTTTTACTTTACTCGTTCGTAATGGGTTTTTAAACGACGACGTATTTGCATGATTCAATTCCCTCGTGGATTTAGTTCTGGGTGTCCGGAACGTTTGTCGGAGTTCACAAGTTTCCGTATAACTTGCTTTGTCTCGTTGTTTTTATTTTTGCTCTAGGTATGTTTACCTACTTAACTTCTTCTTTCTGTCGTTTTTTTCTCTCTTAAACTTAGTGTGTCTAAGTAAAAACTGAAAGAAAGAAAGGAAGAAAAGGAAGAAAGACTTTGTTCACTACATGTATGAAAGACACACAAAAATTACAAAGCTAGAAGTAAATTACAAAAAACACGTAATGTGTGTCACACACTTACTACAGGCGCTGATTTTCAGCCAGTACCGTCTGTGGCTCACGGCCACGGAACGCCATATACTGAGATCAGCAGTGATCAGATCACAGATTCCGGTGGCTATTTTCCATCATCTGTCCAGCTCATTGACTTTAAAATCGGATTACTATTGTATGAAGTAGGTACCTACTTAACTTTAAAAGTATACTCGTAGCTTATCTTAGGCCGGCCTTACACAGTATGAATTTTAAGAATCTGAATTCATTATCTGAATCCAGAGTGTGTGTGCTCGTCCATAGATAATGTATGGAAAGAGGTGCGTTCTGTCAGTTCAATCTGAGAAATTCATAATCTGAAAAAATCAGATTGTGTGTGGATGATAGTTAAATTGTATGCAATTCCGTGCTTTCTTAATTAATAATATGAATTCAGATTCTTAAAATTCATACTGTGTAAGGCCGGCCTTAAGCCTATACCTAGTTAAGTAACGGGCAATAGCGTAGCCCGTTACTTAACTTAATTTCATATTTTCATGCCTCTTGGTTTACGTAGTAGTCACCTTGTAGGTATGTAATTAAAAATAAAATCGATTTAATGATTATAATTATAATTTCTACATACATAACTTATTTAATCTTTTAGCCACTGAAATTAAATATAATTACACAAAACCGGTAATGAAGATGTCCGTAGCAGATGCGCCCAGTTTCAGTCGGGGCAAAAAGTCGACAACACGCGCCGGGAGTTTTGCTGCTTTTTGCGGAGGTTTTTTTTTATATAGAATCCGAACTTTCACGTGCACCGTATCCATGTGAAAATTTTATTTCACCGAATTCAGCTCCATTTAAAATGAGTCGGTAGCGAATGAAACGGATCAACCGTTGTGTCAATCTTCTATTACCTATTTTCTGGTGGAATAGAAAATGTACGATACATTTTTGACAAGTAACTTTGTGAACACGTAGAATGTTATTATTATCTAACTTGAATTTTGAGATCAGCTTTTGATTTGCAGTCAACACTCACAAGCCGGTGTCGCGAATTAAAATGTTATGAGTAATACAGTAATTAAATTGTATAATTTAGGTAAATAGGTATCTTTAGATATTAATATTGCTACACTTTAAAAGGATCCATGTATAGCACTTTAATTATTCTGAAATACCAATATTGTAAATACCATGGATGCAATAAATAACTTTTGTTAAGCCACTGTACCTTTTCACAGAAATGAGTAGGTATAATAAATTTAAAACGAGATTGAAGGAATAACTCATTTCATGAAATGAGGTGGTACATTGTTCTACCTAAACTTCGGTGAGGAGGTAATGAATACCATTTTGCTTATTCACACTCGATACTTTACTCTGGGAATGCAACATCGAGTGTTGAGTATCATCTGTTTCACTCATTTTGGTGTGACAAAAACAATGAGGTGGGACATTTATAGGAAGTGAAGTGTTGCGACAATCTAACAAAGGGAGTGTGACGTTTGAAGTGCGAGGTACGGCAAGTGAACGGGAAGCTCAACACTCAATAGGTACTATTTGACGATTTTTTTGGTTTGGTTCGGAGTTCGACAATGGCTACGATTGTCCTGTTGCTTTATTTTTACCCGATTGACTAAAGCTAAAAGAAGGGTAATGATTTTAACTGTCTATCTGCCGCACTCAGAGACGTCAATTAAGTTTTAAGTGTCATTAAAGTAGCTGCTGTCACTTTCTTTGCTATAGCAATAGAAAAAGACGCAGCTACTTTAATGAAACTTAAAACTTAATTGACGTCTCTGAGTGCGGCAGTATGTAAGTATGTGATCAAAAATCGGCTGTTCCACTCTAGCTCCTTAACTATTGGACGAATTTTAATAAATTGGGTGTCATTCGTCAAAATGTGAGTGTCATAGACTATATAAAATGTATGAGTGCGTTATAATAATCGCCAGTCTAGTTTTAATTTGCAATTTTTGTACTGAATTATCGATGTTAGTTGTACAGTCAAGTTTATAAACATAGATACGTCCAAAGCCTCAAGAATATGTAACCACGATCTTACGTCGCCGTAATAAGGTCGTGGTTACATATTCTTGACACTCTGAACGTATCTATATTTATAACCTTGACTGTACGACTACACTTACGGCCGCACTCAGAGACGTCTTTGAACTTCTCAAACTTTTAAGTTTGATTAAAGTTGCTGCTGTCACTTTCTTTGCTATAGCAATAGGATAAGACGCAGCAACTTTAATCAAACTTAAACATTAATTGATGTCTGAGTGTGGCAGTCAGAGATATTCAAGCGTAGAGACGAAAAGTGAAGTACCTACTAGCCACTCACCCTTAAATTTAATAAAGCTTGATTCCTTGAAGCCTTCTTATTAAAATCGGTCCAATAGTTCATTAGCAAGATATGTTTGCTCACATATTGCTTGGCGCACTAAACAGCAAAATTAGCAAAATTATCAAAGTTTCCCTAAAAACTGGCTCTTAATGTGGTGGTTACTTGAGATTGTTGTAGTTCCTGTGTCACCACGTCAGTATATTTTTGTCAAACTATACATAAATACATAGTTATAAATAATACATTCACGTTGTCGGGTCGAAACAGAGACATACAAGAGCGAATCTATCTAAGCTTGTAAAACTAGGACAGGATTGAACCTGCACTAGATTAACCGGGCTGACAGAGGTGTGAGTGATGGACGCCCCGGGCACACTTTCAGTGATGTATCCTTCCACCGCGCCTATAAATAACGGATGCAATTCTTTGTAGGTATATTTACTATCAAATTAACATACTTTTCATGTCTTACATTCTGCCTGAAGATTTTGAGAAAATTCTGTAAGCAACAGTAGGTAACTACTTACCAGTTATAATTGTTCTTTAACTTTTAACTAAGAATTTTCTGATAGGATAAGTGAACAATCAGAATACTTCTGACCTTTTATGAAAACGTGAATGTAGGTACTGTATAATTTAATGTATAAGAAATGTGAAAAAGACCGCTTGGCACATACCGAGATATTTTGTTCACGTAAAGAGAAAACTTGAAATATTGTAGCAACCAGAGTTCAAGTTATGTACCGAAATTATTGAAAAAAAAAATAGGCTTGAAATCGACTGCTGCCAAAACAGTATTATTTCCTACTTATTATTTTGTCTAATAAAAATAGAAAACCACGAAACTAAACTACACAGAACACGATAATAACCTAACAGCAGTCAGCATCGAACCATTTTAAATGGCGTAAAATTTGCAGCAACAGAACGCAGAATAAAATACGTTTCAAAAAGGCTCCAACGCGAGAATAGTTCGCTCGCAATATTTCGTACAAGTATGTTTGCTGATAAATTCATTTCACTCCATACCGGGTTAGCCGTCCTTCATTTCCGGCCGTAACTTACACCGCAACGAATATATTTTTCTTTGTTCATGTTTATTTAAAAGTAAGCAAATCATTTTTAGGCCACAACCATAATCAGTATCAAGTCACGACAAACAGTTAACTTAAGTACCTATAAGGTAGGTACTAAAGCTAACTAAGAGAGCAAGATAAATACCGAATTTTCCGAGAAATTACGATGTCATATGATTGTTTACGTGTACATTTTGTAAGTCGAAATTAATCATTGGCTTCAGTGACAGAGTTCTATAGTGGGTCAATAATTAAATTTGTTAACTGTACCTACTAATGATAAGTAAACAATTTTTGTCAACATTTGATCAAAATTTATCTCTAGAAACATCGAGTAAGTACCTATTGTGACTAGAGCTAGAAAAACTGCAATATGGCACGATGCTGTCCAACATGTCCTTAACCCGTTGAAATGGCTAGCATAGAGACGTTCCACCTTAGTTATTGGGGTTGACAACGTATTTGAAATCTAAAGTGCAAAGCAAACATTCCTGACTCAAAAAGTCTACTTATCTCCACGTATTCTGTCTTTACCAGGTATTTGTTAGACGACGCACGAGGTAGACGACGCGGTTAGCCTAGTTGGTAGTGACCCTGCCTACGAAGCTAGCGGTCCCGGGTTCGAATCCCGGTATGGACAAATATTTGTGTGATGAGCGCGAGTATTTGTTCCTGAGTCATGGATGTTTTCTATGTATTTAAGTATGTATTTCTCTATATAAGTATGTTTATCGTTGTCTAGTACCCATAGTACAAGCCTAGAGCTTAGTTTGGGACTAGGTCAATTTGTGTGAGATTGTCCCCTGATATTTATTTATTTATTATTTATTTGTTTATTTCCTTACCTGTACTGGGGTGGCAGAAATTGGGAGCGCATACACACATACTAACAAACTTAAGGGTGTTAAAATCATAATCCTCCTTTTTGCTTCGCCGTAATCGGGTAACTAGTGCTTGATTGACGTGTACGGTGTGAGTGGCAGAGCGCCCGTCAGTGAAAATGTGCATTTTTATAAAGCGCGGACATTTCTCGCTGTCGCACGCGCGTAATGAGGGTGTCGCAGGGCGGGCCGGATGCCCGGCAGGTAGGGCCTACTAGCCTTACCCTTGCATGATAGTTTTTGTATGACAAATCGGTGTTATGAGTATTTTTCAGGCATCAAACGAAGAGACGAAGTATAGTCAAATCAAAAAGGTAACGGTCTTACGTTTGGGTTTTCTTTAGTGTGCGCAAGTGTAGACTTTCTGCGACAAGGTTCTGTAATAATTATCTATCAATGCAATCTCAACTGAAATTCAAGAAACTAAGAGACTTTCAGCGACAAGGTTCTGTAATAATTATCAATACAATAATATTAATGCATTTATTATTTTGTTCATTATTGTACAATTATGTTATTACTTTGATAATGTGTGTGTGTGTTGGTGATTAATTTTATTTATTTATTTAATACAATCTCAACTGACAAGAAACTAAGAAACTTTCTGCGACAAGGTTCTATATTAATTATTAATATCTGTGTCTTAAGGGCCATAATAAACTAATATTGCTAATAATATAAGCCCGTTTCAAGACCAAATTAAAATAAACGTCAAAACGTCTGACGTGTCTTGAGACAGGCTTATCACTCAATGTATTCTTCTTAATACGACGACTTTAAGGGCCGTATTAATAAACTCATCTCAACTCTGATCCACGTCTCGAGATACGTCAAAGTAAACGTCAAACCATAGAAAACTGTCATTTTTGACGCATCTTGTGACGGGGATCAGAGTTGAGATGAGTTTATTAATACGGCCCTTAGACACAGACATTGATTGATATTATTATAGAACTTGGTTACAGAAGGCAATTAATAATATTGACGTACATTATTTTGTAATTTCAACGTCTCGTTATTATGGCAATGTTTATTTAAACTTTAAGGTACCTACCTACATAAAAAAAAACAAATGGCAGGCCAAGACCGTGAGGCATTCTCTCGCAGTCAACCAACAGGCCAAACAGACACGGTAAAATGATGTTCTATGTTGACTTAGCCAAATATAAGTACCTAACAGTGATACTAGTATTTCGCGGCAAACAAGGCCACCGATCCATTGCACTGAGGAGCAGCCATGCTATAAAGCTATAAATCCCCGATTGGCTCGCTCCTTGAACATCCCTATCTCAGTGGAGGGAGTAACAGGGTGATGGAGAGCAGGTCAGGTTCCACTCACTTGTAGACACGGCAGTTATTTCCGCCAGCTAGCCTGCAGCTGGCAGGAACAGGTTAGTTTCCCTTAGTTCCGTATAAAACGTAGTTACTTTTACTAAATTATAATAGCGGGAAATATCCCGTGAATTCTCTCTAAATCTTCCAAGATGAAAAGGACGCAATGCCCTATTTGATTATACAAACTCGTTCAGCTATTGTTAAAACATTATTGAATTACAGACAACCAAACATCTACATCCTCGCAAACTCATGATGATATCTTCAAAGCGTTAAAAATTATGTCATGCTCCCTGGAAACCCCACTGTCTGTTTTGTTATTTATTAAAACATAACGCTGATGTGCCCAATTTGTACTGAATTAGTACATACTTTTTTTAATGTACTTACCTCAATAGATCGACAGTACAATTAACAGAATTTGGAGTTGCTGTGGAGCATCTCCCCAGCAACCCCAAAGATTAATTTATGAATTTGTTATTTATTAAAACATTACGCTTTTGTAGCCAATATGTACTGAATTAGTTAGTACACAGTTTTTATTTCAATTCAAATGTTTAATTTAAATGTTTGGGGTTGCTGGGGAGATGCTCCACAGCAACTCCAAATGCTGTTAATTGTACTCTGGATCTATTGAGGCAAGTCCATTAAAAAAAGTATGTACTAATTCAGTACAAATTGGGTACATCAGCATTATGTTTTAATAAATAACAAAACAGACAGTGGGGTTTCCAGGGAGCATGACATTAATAATTGCTTTGCCAGCGACTATTATCATTTTCCCTTTTTTTTAATAATGAAAGAAGAAAACATGAAGGCAGATAGCGGATACAGGCGAACGGACGGACAGCTAAGTAGGTTATGGGGTTCCGTTGATGCCTTTTGTGTACGGAACCTTAAAAATGTCCATTCAAAAGACTCCGTAGGTACTTACCGAGAGCGAGCACTTTGGGTTTTAAACTTTTACAAGGTTCTGCGTCGATTTATTGGCCTTTATCTGAACTGGACTCCTGATGTATATTTACAAGTGCTTTCTGGGTGCATTAAAATGTATTTTGCCGTTTAAATGTTACTCGTATATTCTAGAATTTAGGTACAGGGTTGAGTTGGACAACATCTGCAAGTTTTTGAAAGGCTTCATATTAAAGCTTGTTTCAGAATACACAGTATTTAAAACAGATATATAAGCTTTAACCCCTGACCAATACTTAGAAGTTCATAATAATAATAATAATCCAGCCTATATACGTCCCACTGCTGGGCACAGGCCTCCACTCACAATGAGAGGGTTTGGGCTATAGTTCATATTCGGATAGAAATTCAAATTCGGCAAATATGTTTTTCTGTGGCTTCGTTGCTTCCGATAACCAATTTTTAAACTTTTGTGAGCTAATTTTATCGAGTTGGTGGCTTGATGAAAATCGATAAGGCCGTTCAAGAGCCCCAGCTTAGAAAGCAGGGGTCGCAGTCGTCGATGTCGAGAGTTTTTAAATAATAAAGTTTAAATAGCTCACAGGCTACGTCTTTCATTACAATATTAAAAAAATATTAAAAAAACATTATACAAAACCTAGGGTACAGCCGGCAGCGAGGCAAGTCTTAAGTTTAGGACGTCTTCCGAACAAACATCAACTTACACTTAAGTAATTTAAAAACAATGATATTTATAAGGAAGATTTATTTATCTCTGCTTGGCGAATAATTACTTAAATCTTGTAACCAGATAACAAACAAAAATGGGTAGCTTTACCATATAAAAAATGGAATTATTTCTTGATTAGAATTTAAATAAGTGAACTAGACTTTTGATAAGAATAATAAGAAAAAATAAACTTATACCTGTAGTTACATTTTCAACCGAATTAAATTATTTTTAAAACAATTATACTTAAACAATACTTTTATTGAGACTTGTAAATATGATCTTGGTAGGAACCCTGGAATGGTAGTTGTCGTGTACTAGGATGTATCCGAAAGGGTTATTGGAACAAAAACCTTGGCCACTGTGGCCGGTCGAAATATCTTCAGTTTGAACTGCTTGAGCTTTTCTTTCATTAGTGCCTGGATTAGCAAGTTCTTCAGGTCGCTAGAATTATTGAAATAATAATTAGTAATGGCGGAAAGAATTTATTTGGTCGTTTAAAGTAATAGAAGATAAAATGGACATATATGATAAATTAGAAGATGTGTAAGATATTTTTGCATTGCGCCCGAAAAGTAAAATATATTCTACGAAAATTTAGCCTTACTTTGGTCTCTATTCCAGTTTTAACCATATCGTAACGTAACATATCGTAACCATGGTAACTCTAAATCGCTTAGTATGGCAGTCGTATAGTAAACAAGTTATAATATAAGGTTTCAAAAGCAATATGAGTTTAACTTAAGTGGAATGGAGTCTCTGAAATGTTCATTGTACTATTTGTTGTGTAAGAAACCCCGAAACCCGAAACTGCGAAAAAAATATCGACCCTCTCATACAAAACATTGTCAGCTGACTAATGTATGGGAGGGTCAATTTATTTTGCGATTTCGGGGTAGGCCCTATACTGAAAGTTGGTCAGTATTACTAATTTAACCCCCAAAATTTTGTTACTGAATTTAATCTAACCCTGCATAATCAAAAGAAGAAGGCATGATATAGTGACACTATTTCCTTTCCTCATAGCATTACTTTAAGAATTAATTTAACCCTGTATATAACAATAATAAAGGTAAATTACCTTATCATCAGGGAGAACTGTGTACACTGTTGATTCGTCACTAGAAAAATCCTCATTTTCACGATGTTGGCATTCTGCTAAAGATGCTGCCATAGACGAACACGGGTTCTTTTGTAAAGCATAGGCAGCAGTACCTGTGTTTTAAAAAATGAATTGCACTTAAGTATAGGTACACGATGCTTTATGAGTACAACCAACAACAAAAATATACGATTTTTTTTAAAAATATGTCAAAGGAGTCCAGAAGGTTTAGAGCGCGCTTATGTACAGTCGAGGACAGAAAGATGTTTACACTTTTTCACCTTATTCCATTGTAATAAGGTCCAAAAGTGTAAATATCTTTCTGTCCTCGACTGTACATGTTTTTTGATTTAGTACTCTTTTTGAATTCTTTATTCAAATGTGGTAAGTAAAACGATAAAGTTAGGTGAAAGGGGTATAAGTCTAGTGTACTCTGTATATGATTTATAGCCTTTGTTATTACGAGTTAAGTTGGCTTATACCCTTTTTCACTAGGACCCCAGAGAAACGTCATTAGATAATTTTTCGAACGGTAAATGTAACACTTCTGATATGCCCTACTCCTGTTATAAAGTTTTACGAAGTTTCTCGACATAAATGTAAGTAAGTACATGCGTTTTCATATTTATTTTTAGATCCTGTAAATTGTAATGTATGAGTTTTAACTTACTTGTTTCATTTAATGGAGGCATTAATATAAAAGATTCTTCTTCAGATTCATCCGAAGAATCTAAAAAGAATTTACCTGTTTAGTTAAAGGTGGCTACGAAAATGAACAATAAAGGTCTAATTTAAAAAAAAAACGTTTAAAGCCATACTTTCTAGTATTTTAATGCAGGGTGCAAAATTTATAAACACCATAAAAAACTGTAGTCGAAACTTATACGCCATGGCAGTTAAAAAGCAGGGCGAATTTCAAATATTTATCGAATTAAGATATATTTTGCACAACCACGACGGGATTTACCTTGTGGTGCGGATAATATCTGTCAATGGCTTTAAGAAAGTTAACTTTCTGCTTTCCGTTGTTTAAGTTGAATTTAATTTGCACGTTATGAAGAATAAATTGATTGACAAACAACAGGATACTCATCCTTAAGGCAAGCTCATTTTCAGTTATTTTTCTAAACTGGCGAACTGCTTCCTACAATCACGAATAAGGGCGAAACCCACCACCACCATATTCATTGTAAAATATTATTAACGGCAGACATAACTGAAAATTTCAGAGTACGATGACTTACCTAGTGGCAATATTTCGCGATCTACAGTCCTCAGGATAGGTTGGGGTGACTTCGGACTCTTCACAAAACTATAATTGAAGGTGTCTAGAACAACAGAGGATAAACATTAACGGCAGGTTAATCTATCTCTAGGTGTTTAATCTGTAAATATATCTCTATAAAAAAGTACGTTCGCGTTAAGAATGCAGTGAATCATCGTCCGCCGGCCACGCTAACCAATCAGGTTGCTCAAAATTAAAAAGTCAAGTGCACAGTGACTAGTTGAAGGCAGACTTTTGAACGAAACGGTTGTGTTCTTTACGCGCTACTTACATAATTTTTTATTAAAAATGATTACTTCACCTATTTGTTAGAAAAAAAGAGGTTCGATAATTCATAGCGGAGCAGAGAAAGAAAAGTAATTTATAATATTTTCAAGTACTTTAAACAGTGTGAATTTGGATGTCGTCATGGAACTCGCAGAAGAAAATTCTTTTATAATAAATACGAACGAAGATTCTACTGATAATGATTGAAATATATTATTAATGACTTTGTTTTAAGACAATTAAGTTCATATTTATCCATTAAACTTAATGTTTTAAAATATAACTCCACTGTGAATACACCTTTACCCTGCAGTTGCGCTGATGACTCACTGCATTCTTAACGCGAACGTACTATAGGTTAGACGTGCCTAATAATGTCCTATCTTTCGCCGCGACGTGGACAACCTAGATGGTAGCGATCCTACCTCCAAAACTAGCGCTCCCGGTCAGGATTTGTGTGATGAGCGCAAATATTTTGATCCAGAGTCTTGGATGTTTTTATGTATTTAAGTTTGTACGAGTATGTTTATCGTTGTTAGTAGCTAGGAGCTTAGTTTGGGTCTAGGACTAGGATTTGTGTGAGATTGTCCTCTGATATTTATATCACTTGTATTTTCCGCCTAAGGGCGCTTACAGACGAGCGACGGGATGCTTACAGAAAGCACCGTCGGTTGTCGCCCGTCCACCGCGACAATACAGATCTATGTGGATAAGATAAGACTTAACCAAAAGCGGTAACGGCAGCGCAGCGGCGCGTAACAAAAGTCAATAAAAAGCTTTTAAAAATATTTTCAGTCGGTCAGTCAGTATGTAGTCAGAAATTCCAGAGAATCCACGTCCTGTGTCATATACGCTCCGCAATGCACTGCGTTCTGGCACAAGTTTATAGCGTTTTTCATATGTGGCATTCTCTGAACCACGTTCTCGTCCCACAGATTCAACCCTGGACTCTCGCGCTGCCGCTATCTGTGTCTGTAGCATTTTGAACTTTCAGTTTCAACCTATTTTTTTGTATCAGTTTAGAAAAGAGATAAGAAATATTTATGAAGGGTTTGCTCATTTTAATTTAATGTTAAAGATATCAAGCATAGACTTTTCCACTAAATTTTAAGATCCATTTCTTCGGCCATGATGTTGTGCAAGTTCACATCCTGAACCTAATTACAAAAGGAGTCGGGTCTTGAAAGCTTGTTTTCTGTTTCACTTGTTTGTAAAAGAGAACACTCCGTAAATACACAAGGGCTAATAAAAATCAGGAAATATACTTAGAACCATATGCTGATCTTACCGCTCAATAACTTGTTGACTTCGTCCCGATACAGCCTGATCGTGCCTGAGAGCAGGACAGAGAAGCTGCGAAGAGAGAGCCGGCTGCGCGGATGCCGGTGCCGGCGCATCCAATTCTCGATCTCGCCACTGGGTTGCAACAAAATAACAAGAAGAAGTTTTTAATATTTCGGTACCTATGTAGATGGTATCTGAGGTTAAATATTTTTGCTATCGTTATCGATTCACTTACAAACAAAATGTAAACAACAATCTTATTCTGATTGGATCTGATTGGTTCTTCGAACTGAAAAACAAATCAGATCGCACATTTCTAGCGAATGCTCGCGTAAATGCTCGAGTCTATCAGCACCCTAAGGATAAAAACTTAAAAGATCAGTCCCTTAAGATTTCTTAGGTAAACCTCACGGGGCTTGTGTGAGATTGAATGTCACTGAGAATTTTATTTACTGAGCCAGCAAAAAATCTCTGTTATAAGGATACGTCCTTGTTACACCAACACCACCACCAAACAAATGACACGAGCAATTTTGCAGAAAAACATTTTGACGTTTTTCCACATGGTTCTATGATGGTTAAAAATAAAATTGTCTAAAAATAATCTTACCATATTTCAGGCACGCATATTTGTTCGGTGTCATCTAATGTCATCTCATGTCCGGCGCGCCACGCTTTCATCAAGTTTTTGTTTTTACATATTTTTCTATTGTAAAAAGTCATTTTCGCGTTTAATTATACACACCGGGCGTTATTCTTTCAACAATTTGAATTGGGTGCTGGTTTTAAATGATTTTTAAAATACCCTCTTCATAAAAAAGAAGTGGTCAAAGGAATTTTACATACAGCCTTTGGAGCCTTTTAGTTTGACTATGTAACAAGTAAAGAAGAAACAATAATATACACATATTTAGCGTCAAAAACATAAAGAGTATTAAAATTTATAAATTAATACAAATTTGCATCAATCAATGCAAGGACATCAGCGCTGTGTTCATTTGTAACTTTTTTTTAACTCTAAATTCAAGATGTGATTGCTAATTTCTACGTTAGTGTTTGAGTATGGCGATAATTTAATTGGTAGGTATAACTACTCTTGTTTGATATCTACGTAACATTTTTATCGCGAGATTTTATTGCTGTATCAGGAAAACATTGTTTTATTTCTTAGAACTTACTTGGAATTTAGCAGTTATATATTCAATGTTGCCAGCTTGTAGGAATATAATCTCATAAAACTTTTAAACCCGACCTTGCTCAATACACTCATTGACACGCACAGTCTGAAACGACACAGTTTGGCAATACACACGCCCATTTCGTTATTCATTGACGCGTTAATATTGCCCTAGAGAGTTCATAACGTGTATCGGGCTTCAATGCACATAAAACGGGGCCGTTTAACAACGGCATGTGCACTTGTGTTTGCGAGCCATACTGCCATAGCAATAAGGGCAAATCGAATACAGAAAACTTATTGATTATGCGTCTTTATGTGTAACACATTAGGTTTGATAATGCTTCGGTTATTAAGTCGCATGTAACTATTTTTACTTTCAATGCTTCGCCAGTGTGTTAGTTCGTTGACTTGTTTTGCGCTCGGATGAGGCGCCGGTATACAGTGATTTTCACGCGGAATGACAATCGTATTCATTCCTTGCAATAAAAGGGACAGAATTATAGCAATCGCATAGCTCTACCCCTTTCTTTGCCTGGAACTTGGCAAGTTTTAGGGGTCATAATAGCATTTATTTATAACGTACCTACTCGGTCAAAGAAGCTCTTGTAAAACAGACGTGGTTTTTAAACATAACAAGATCCGTATAAAAGATATTCCTCGTATTTTAGAGGCTTTGTATATTTATTGAAGAGTGATCCGTTTACAAAATGGAACCAATACTAGTGTTGCTCTTTTTTGTTATAGTGTTAATTGGAATATTCTGTTTCGTAAGTACTATAATTAGCGCGAGAGTGTATATAGACTTTTATAATATTTTAATTTTAAAAACGCGGCGCGCCACAAACGTCTTCGTATGTTATACGAGTACAGATTGGTTTTTAAATTCTCGTAAAGTGTACTAAGGTTGAAAACACGAAGTTCGAAAGTATCTCCATCTCCTTCTCTCAATTTAGGTTCCAATGAAGAGTAAGAGGATGGGGCATCTGAAGTTACGAATTTAATACTTCGTAGTTATTGAACCACCCCGTTTTCATATTTTGCGATGATAATAAAGAAAGATATTGTAATTTACGTCTGTTTTTGTGGTGTACATATTTCAGTGATTTTTTTCTTTTGTTACAGCGCATTCCGACGTCAAAAGACGTCACGACAAAATAACTATTCTATAATAGTTCTTTTGTCACTTTTTGCGGACGTTAGAATGCGCTGTAGGTAGTGCTTCACTTAACTGTAACATCATTGTAAAAACGATAAAATGATGACTGATGACGATGAGTAAAATGAATAACTTCTTGTTAGAAATATTTTTGAGACTAGTTTTAGCTTTTAGTCTATATTCGGTCGGTGGTCCTACGTTGAGCAAAGCCGATTTCACCTACAGGTCAGATTGACACTCAAATTTTGCACTGTCATCGGGTTTACATGCATGTATTCCAACAGTCCACACAATAACTGGTTCCAAATTGACAACGTGACACTGAACTAACAAACCAACAAACATTTAAAGTTAAAAATAGCTTTTCAAAAGGGCAAGAAGATGGTAATGATCAATATGGTGATGATCATTGATATCCCAATATTGTAAATGTGAAAGTTTGTATGGATACGCCTAATAATAATAATAAATGTATACTTACTTAGTTAATTTGTAATTTGGGTGCATGCATAGCAGAAAATGTAATGTGAGCGCGATCTCGCCAACAAACTGTCTTGTCAGTTTGGCGGGTTAACTTGGCATGATGATTTGTTATGTACGCTTTGAAATAATAAATTAAAAAAAAAAAACACTAAACGGTTAACCTGATTTGGATGAAATTTGTCACAAATAGTCCTTATCCTGCATTGACACAGAGTACTTTCTATCCCGAAAAATTAAATAGTTTACAGTTTCTACGCGGACGGAGTCGTGGGAATAAGCTAGTTATATAATGGAGGAAGATAAGTTACCAACATGACATTCGGAGTCTACTAATTGTACAGTTAACCGATGACAAGTGGAAGTAAGACGATATTACAAAGAGCTGAAAAGAGATAGACATATGAGATTAAGTTCAGGTTTGCTAATTAGCAAAGTAATAGCGTGGTGAAGTGCAACTGATGGTGAAGTACCGGGCGAACTCCTCAATGATTAACATGTTAACCGGGCGAACTCCTCAATGATTAACGTGTTACGGGTGATGCGAAATTGGTATTAGGTGTTTCTTAATGTGATGCTTATGAGATTTAGTTAAACACTTATGTAATAATATTAGGTACCTACATCAGTAAAAAGCGAAAAAAAAAAAAACAAATTTTATCAAAAAATCAAAAAAACCCTAAGTGGGTTTTTGAGGATGGGAGGAAAGGGAATATTTCATAAATACTATTACAAAAGCTCTAGTTAGGTATATCGCCACAGTTTAGGATTTAAAGTCGGACTAGTTAGGCAGGTATATTTATTTGTCTCCAATTTGCCCTTTTTTCCAGATTTTTCACTACCTTGGGGTCGAGTCCTGTAGCTCTCGAAATTATGAAACAGGCAATAACTACGGAGAGGAATGCGACTATGGAGGAGATATGTACTGTGCAGGGGGTGAGGACTGTGGAGAAGGTGGGGACTATGGAGGGGGTGATGACTACAGAGCGGATTGTGATACTGGAGGGGGTGGGGACTATAGAGGGGGTGATGACTGCAGAGCTGATTGTGATACTGGAGGGGGTGGGAACTATGGAGGGGGATGGGATGGGGGAGGAGGTGACACTGGAGGGGGTTGCGACAATGGTGGTGAAGACTGATGTGATATTAAATCAGTGTATTTATGTAAATATCTAATACAATTAATTTTAGGATTTATTCTGATTACAGGTGCGTTTAATCTTTAAGTCCGTAATAAAAAAATAATTAATGTTATTTAATTTGATGACTGAAAAAATAATACATACTTTTATTCTGAGGTGACAGTAAATTTTACTTCTTTCTTATGACTATAGTTACGTTAAAGCGATAAAGTGAAAATTGACACTATCTTACGACGTTAATTGTACAAGTAAGAGACGAGTGTGCGTCGAATTCGTTCTGAATAATTTGTTGTAAGCCTTATTAACACTCAAAAGGTACATGCAGGTCAACGGTCATGCAGGGTTTAATTAATTAAAAAATAAATAAGTGTTTAGGGGCGTTTTTTTAATCTCCAGAGAACACTACGTATAACTGTCCGATAAAATTTTAGTTCTGTCCTTTTTTATGATATGACTAGCAGAAGGAAAGTGATTATTTTAACCGTCAGATATTTTTTGTGGCGATTGGAAAAATCGGCCCTTAACCCTGCTTCTTTAATACGGTTATAAATCATATTAAGCAAATCTAAAAAATAATAAAATACCAATTTAAAGTCAGAAAATTAAAGCTATTTGCGGCATCTTTGTTTGAATTTCGAAAACAATAAAGAAATCAAAACAAATAAATCCATATTTCATACAGGTTTGAACACTACTTCAATATTTTCGGAAATTGTATCTGAAATTAAAAATAGAGCGTTCGCCTTTGTCCTCACACGGTCCAATAATGTCAGGAGAAATTAATATTACGAGAAATTAAATTCGGCCAAAAGTTAATTATTGAATAGGTATTTCCGTAAACCGTGCGACAGTCACAAAATGGAACGAAAAGCGATTAATGAGTAATAAAGTGAAACCATTCATTTACTGAGCAGTTTGTTTGCGGTACCCGGTCGGAGCAATTAAATATGTTGGGACGCTAATTGGTTGGATTGACTATTAAAGTAGAATCGAGTGTTTAAAAGCTATCCGAGTTATGGCTGGAGGCATGACTCCGATAATTTATTAATAATTCTCATTTAAATGGTATTTATCCCTGATGACCTAGGTACCTACTTTTAAAACTTTTGTAATCGAAGATTCTGTCTTTGTCATTCCTTGATTATTTCTTGAACGTTACTTCTTTAATTCAGTTCAGCTATGTTATTCTGTTAAAACAACGTCATTCAGTTCTACTCAGTCGATGAATAGCCGGCGAATTTACATCGTCCGTCAAAGTGGGTAAATGACATTCAACTGCCTGCACTTTCATTTAGTCACTAGTTTGACAGCTGGTCGTCTGTGAAACCAGCGACTAAATGAATGTGCAGGCAGCCAAATGTCAATTACGAACCTTGTCGGACGACGTAACTTCGCCGGATTTGTTCGACTCAGTCGATGTAAAGGTGAGACGATTAACAGAATCACACCCCAAGTCTATTCACAAAGGCTGGCACGAGTGGATTGAACTAGTGAATAATAAGTAGTTTATACGTGTGTAAAATAAACACAGGTTTTCGGTTTGAAATTCGAACAACGTTTAAAGAGATGACATTAGTTTTGTTTGTTTCATTCGTGCCAGTTGTAAATCGACCTGTAGTAGACTTTGACCTGTAAAAATGACAAGAACTAAAATAATAAAGTTAAGAAAACTTAATTTATCACGTATCTCATGCTGACTGTTCAACATTACTCCGTGTCATTAATAATTTCCACTTACCTTTTATGATATTTAAAAGCTTCAATTAACAGTATAGGCGAAAATAAATAATACACTTATTATAACAATTTTATCGCAACGAAACATTTGATTCATTATATTAGGTGATAGTAGCCATAAAGTTGGTGATATGAAATTGCTCTTCACACGATTTTGGTCATTATTAGCTGGAATGGTTCAGATGGAATCTAAGCTTCCAAAGCTTCTAAACGGATAAACGTTGTGAAACGGGACCCGGGTATTACTGGCTCTTGACCGGCCTCAGCCAACAATGACGACAATGACCCCAGCTTAAAGGGTGTTAATTCAACACTACTTCCTCGTATTTATAGATCAAACCGGTATTGTTGTATCTCACACAAGCGTATAGCTCTGTCTCTGTGATGGATTTACACATTTCCCAAGTAATAACACTGGCTGTTAAATATTTGCCGCCCTTACCTCTAGAACTGTCAGATTCTAGATGTTTACAATGCAACGTGACGTGGAAAAACCAAATAGACCTAATATGTAAGAAACTAAGTAAATTCTCATATGCTCTCTACAATTTAAGAAAAAGAGCTAATCAGTCAACTGTCCTCACTGCTTACCACGCGTATGTTACATCAATTTTACGGTATGGTGTTTTCTTCTGGGGTAATTCAACTCATAGAGAAAATGCGTTTAGGGCGCAGAAAAAATGCATTAGATCTCTTAGTGGAATTAAACAAAGTGATTCATGCAAATCGCACTTTAGACACCTTCAAATTCTAACGTTACCTTGTCTGTACATTTATGAAATATGCATTTTTGTAAACAATAACCAAAACCTCTTTAACAGATTTAGAAGTGTGCGTTTAAAAGACAAATTTAAAGCACCGCCCAGTAATACGGCCCTATTGCGTAAAAGTATACTTGGAATGGCCCACACAATTTATAATAAACTACCAAAAAACATTTTAGCAAATAAAAGTAATGACGCGGATTTTAGGAAAAGCTTAAAACTGTTCCTTATAGAAAATGCCTATTATTCGATAACAGAATTTATGAATGAAAATAATTAGTTTTTGACACTGACATAAAATATCGTATATATCCTATCTTTATTTCATAGCAAATTACCTAACCTAAGCATGCTTCATTTTTACAAACTTATAATTTATAATAAACATTTGTATGCCCTCGGGCACCACATAGTGATACAGCAATATAATTAAACATCGTGTAATTAACCTATGTTGGACAAATAAATGATTTTGATAATTTTTTTTTTGAATTTTTGTTCCACAGTGTATATACGATTAAAATTATGAACGTAAATGCCAAATAAATTCAAAACATGTATTTTCTTGAAATACTACTTTTTATTAACGGGTGCTCGTTTCTGTTTTACAGTATTATGTACAGCGATTTCACACCGAGTCCAATAAAAGATAAAAAAAAAGATAAAACATATTTATTCAGTAAGTAGGCCGCACGGGCACTTTTACACGTCAATTTAAATCAGAGCCAATATGAACATGGTGCGCGTGAAGTTTGTATGTCTGTGATAGTCCGGGTAAATCATTTAATGACCTACCGCTTAAATAGCCACTTCAGATTTCTGATACGGCAATAACATTCTCGGACGCGACACGGAACAACCCTTTGATAATAAAGACAAAATATCAATCTTCCCGCTTGCAAATGATAAATGCAAAATATGCACTTTCCGCATTTAACGTTAAGACGTTCTCCCTTCGTAAGAGCTTCTTCCTTGCTAATCTTTTAACCTAAGTTGCACAAGCTTTGCTGTGGGTGCTGCGAACTTCCAAGTTGTAAACTAAGAGCTTGTGTCAGAATACTGAAACTAAACTCTTCGCATAAACTTGGCCAGTGTTTTAACAATGTGGGCTAACACAAAGAAAACAGCAGCAGCGTACAACTTTATCTTTTTTCACGTTGTTGCAGTATATTAAAAGTACATTAACGTTAAGTTCAGTAAAGACCAGAAAAAGTACGGCCGTTTACAAAATATATGATGCGTTTTCGGCACGCGCACACTTACCTAATGACGTTATGAAAAGTTAGTTAATATACAGGGTGAAATTAAATTCAGTGTCCAAATTTTGGGGTTACATCAGTAAGGAATACTGACCAACTTTCACTATGGGACTAACCCCGAAATCGCGAAAAAAACATCGACCCTCCCATACAAAACATCGTCAGCTGACTAGCCAAAATGTATGGGAGGGTAACCCCAAAAATGTGGACACTGAATAGTTTCCCTATTCCGTTGAACCCTTTCGCATAGAAAATTGTAGATAGGTACTTAGGTACTAAAAAATTGTACTACTTCAAAATCAAACGTACCTTACGTAACTGGGTCATTTTCAAATTTTGCGCAGAACACTCTGTTACTATTTGTATATATAGCTAGTAGCTACCACTCTGTTACCATGCATTATTAGTATTATTACAAATATTACATAAATACTAAGCATCTTTTTTCGATTCCGATAATCAATAATTATCTGTGGTAAACAGCTGACTGGAAATCATTCATCATTTCACTCAAATAACCGCAGAAAATGGATAATGTAAACGGAAACTTTTTTTAGGTTGGGACAAGTTTACCTGCACAAAATTTGTAAATGACCCACCTATAGCCGGCCCCTGCACGCGAGTCACGGACCCACAAGGGTCTTTGGACTCAATGTTAAAAAACCCTGTTAAACCCAAGGGGTATTCAACTTGCACTGTAAAACACGTTCATTACCAAAAATTCTAAATCGGGTCCATTTCAAACGGTTTTTAAGCAGTCGGGCACAGACTGCTCTTGTAAAAAGTAAAAGAAGTAACGTGTTGAATTTGTCGCCTCTGTGGGAGAGGCCACATGGCCGCTGGTTTGTGCCAGTAAAAATAAAAATAAAATGTGGTTAAATAAATTATCAGCTTGCAGAAACCGTTGTTGATTCTGTATTTTATGGGTTCATTACTCTAATTTGATAATATTAGACTTACTTGTCAATATACGCCAAATTATTAATGAAAATACCTTTTATTTTCTTTAGTTTTTTGACTAATAATACAAGCCGGTTTGAAATATCTCGACGTAAAGTTTAAAAGAAAAGTAGTAAAAATTATGAAAAACTAAGACTAAAGAAAAATAGGTCAATTTTTTTCTTTACTGGCTTCCAGTTCAAGCCAATTAGTTAGGACTGTGTCAGCGGATGTTGTACGCGGCGCTTTGTAAGTCCTATTAAGTATTTCCATAAAGCGACGAGCAATATTATTTAGCTATTTAATTGAAAAAAATAAATTGTGCACAGTACGGATTTGCAAAAGCGATCAAGGAACTAAATAAAAATGCATTTTGAAGTAATTGTAACGAAATCTTCGTAAGTAGATAATTAAGTGAAATTTAGACATACTTATAAAAAACTTGTTTGAAAAAATGACCTTCTGCTGGAGTTTCTTGCGGCGCTTCTTCTCCGCAATGATGGTCTTGTCCGAAGCGCTGGTAGATTCACTCTATATTACCGACGTGTAAAAGAGCCCGTATGTGGCCAATTTACTGAATAAATATTTTGATTTTGATTTTTGATTTTGAAACTATATACCTATTGTTTTCATTTTATACATGGTTAAAATTTGATTTGTTTAACACACGCCTCGTAGGTCATCTTGCTTCTATATCACAAACATATTGTGGATTTTGTTGTAGCGCTTATTCACTTCACAGTAAGGGCTGCAATAAATATCGGACAACGATAAACCTACTTATATAGCGAAATACATAATTAAATACATAGAAAACATCCATGCCTCAGGAACACACAAATAATTTTGCCCATACCAGTTTCGAACCCAAGATCGCTAGGTTCGTAGGCAGGGTCACTATCTATCAACGGTAGGCTAACCGCGTCGTCAAACAATAACAATGCAACAATAATATACTATTACGATATAAAAACAAAGTGTTCTAAAACTTCTAAAACAGTTCGGAGTTCAGATTATAGCCTCAGTTTTGGATCGCATACTTCCGAAATACGAACAATGTAATAGGTCGGGGCAAAAGTATTTTCGTATTTGGACCGTAAAAGTTGTAATCAAACCTCTTCGTCTATACTAAATGTACCTGGCTGGTTTTAATACCATTAAAAGTCAACATTATGAAATACAATAAAATTAAAAAAAAAAAACTGGTTCCCGGCATTTTTCAACTGTTTTTGAACGATCAAAATGAACGTGTGTGACGAAGAAATTCGGTACATTTTAATGTTTTATTAGAAAAAAGGCAAAAATTAGACTGATGCCGCGAATAAAATTTGTGCGGTTTATGGACCTAATGCGGTATCAATAAGAGTAGCACAATTGTGGTTTAAGCGTTTTAAGTCTGGAAATTTTAGTGTGAAAGATGAGGTTCGCTCCGGACACCCTGTTACTGATAAAATCAATGCCATCTATGAAAAAGTGGAGCAAGATCGACATATTAGTATTTACGACATTGCTGAAGAACTGGATATTGATCACAAAACAGTGTTACGTCATTTACAAAAGTCTGGGTACAAGAAAAAGCTCGATATTTGGGTGCCACACGATCTCACTGAAAGAAACCTAATGCAACGTGTTTGAATTTGCGATTTTTTTTTTTTTAATTATATATGGGTTTGCGTTTGACCTCAGTCTCACCTGATGTTAAGTGAAGACGAGGTCGAAGATGGTACACGCTTACCCAGAAAATGCCTATTCACTCTTGCCTTGAAAACACCAAGGTTATAGGATTGCGGGAATACAGATGCAGGGAGAGCATTCCACTCCTTGGCAGTGCGAATAAGAAATGACGCAGCAAACCGCTTCGTCCGAACTGATGGAAATTCAACTACATGAGGATGGAAGCCCTCCCTGCGTCTGGAAGACCGATTGGAGAAAGTGGAGGGTGGGATGAGGTCGTGTAGTTCCTGGGCACACTCTCCAAAATACACCCTGTAAAATACCGAAAGACAAGCGACTTTACGCCGATGTTCCAAACTTAAAAGTTTGGTTTTGACGAGCGAATCGTCGCCTATGAGTCTCCTAGCTCTTCGGTCCACCGAGTCCAACGCGTTCAGCTGATATTTGGCAGAGCCATCCCACAGGAGGCAGCAGTACTCCATACACGAACGAACTTGTGCTTGATATAAGTAGAGCAGCTGTTTCGGTGTGAAGTACCGCCGAACCTTAAAAAGGATGCCAAGTTTTTTGGCAGCGGTTTTCGCTTTTAACTCTATAGATCGGCCGAAGTTTAGGTTTGATGAAACATCCATACCTAGGAGCTCGAGGTGGTCGATCAACGGTAAAGGTGTATTCTGGAAAGTAGGAGTCTTGTTGAAGCTACTCCTTTTTGCAGAGAAAAGACACACCTGCGTTTTGTTGGCGTTGAATTGCACGAGGTTGGCTTCGCCCCAGTCGGACACCGCCCCCAATTGCAAGTTCATCCGGTCAACCATGGCCTCTCTGGATGAGTCAATTTATTGTTAAAACGAAATAAATCCGAACCATTTCTAAAACGGTTTATTACGGGTGATGCAAAATGGATTACTAACGATAAGAACGTCCGAAAAAGATCGTGGTCGAAGCATGGATAAGCTCCACAGACAGTGGCAAAGCCCGGATTAACTCGGAAAAAAGTGATGCTGTGTGTATGGTACGATTGGAAAGGAATTGTCCACTATGAGCTTTTGCCGCCGGGTAAAACTATCGATTTTGACCTCTACTGCCAGCAACTCATGAGATTAAAAGAAGCCGTTGAGAAAAAACCGGCCGGAGTTAATAAACAGAAAGGGCGTAGTCTTTCATCATGATAACGCCAGACCGCACTCATCTATAGCCAGCCAGCAAAAATTGAGAGAGCTTGGCTGGGATGTGTTGATGCATCCACCGTATAGCCCCGACCTTGCTCCATCGGATTTCCACCTGTTTCGGTCACTTCAGAATTCTTTAGGAAGCATAAAGTTAATATCAAGAGAACACTGTCAAAACTACCTGTCAGATTTATTTAATCAAAAATCTCAGAATTTCTACAGCAATCATGGCACTACCCACAAGATGGCAACAAGTCATCGATCAAAACGGCATGTACATATTATAAATAAATATAAAAATATAACTTAAAAAATTGTTTTTCCTTTGTACGAAAAATACGAAAATACTTTTGCCTCGACCTATATGTATGAACAATTCCTGTGATCCGTATTTTGTAATATCAAACACCAAAAAGCAAAACAAATAAAAAAATAGTAATTATTTATTTAAATTACTGAACATTGTCGCAAGGTTTGTAATAATTTAGTTTTTAATAAAAGTCAAAGAAACAAGTGTAATACAAATCTATATGAGCTGTCACAAGGATCATCGTAGATCGACCCATTTATAGTTGAGAAGTTTCCCTAGTAGGTAGTTCTTTGCAACACTGAATAACATTAAACAGTGATCTAAGAACAAATGAAAATTAATGTTTCCAAAGCAACCTAGCCACCTAGGTACCGGTCCGGAGGATTCCCTGTCCGATCTCATACCTCCCCCGGTAGCCGAGGAGGCCGCACGTTCCTCGCGCGCGTACCGCCATTCGGACTCCGCCCGAACCATAGACAAGTTTTCAAAAGTTACAAAAAAGTAAAAATAAAGTGACAGTGACTTTGGCCCGGAATAAGTAAGTGTATTTTTTTATATGCAAACTTGTGATTTGGAAATGTGTTTTGTTTTATTTTTTAATTTAAGCGCGAACCTCTTGAGTATTTTTTTACGCTGCTTTCAGTTTATTTTTTTTCCGGGTTATTTTTTTTTCGTTTAAATATTACTTATTTGTTGCAGCCCATTCGGCCACTTATATTCAGTAGGTAGGTAGTAAATTATTCCTGGTTTTTAATTTCTTTATTTTTTGGGATTTTATTTAACGATTGCAGGAACTGAAATTTTACGGTTTTTATGACCGTTGTCCGTATTTGTTTTTATATTAAAAGTTTAAAAATCTTATTAACAATCATGACTTGATATTTTTAACCAAATCTCTTTTTTAGTATAATTCAATACTAGGTTTATAAAATAACTATTTTACTGAGGTCAAAATCATATTTTCAGTTTTCAGCAGTATTTTCTTTCGTCGAATACTTGACGTAGACTTCCTTTACATACGTACAAGTACGTAATTAGAACATGGTATCGAGTGTAATTTACTGTATTTATTTTTATTTTATTATTATTTAATTTATTTCAGATAAACATCCATAATTATTATGTTAGTGAAATCTTAAAAAAATATTATTATTATTTATTTATGCGTACATTTCAATATTCGAAGCATAAAGTAAATGGGTTTTACAAAAAGCTCCTAACGAGCCGTATTATCCACGACGATAAGAACATCTACAGTATGTTCACATTTTATCCATTGAACAAAAAACCACATAAAAAAATTGTAGCCGCTTTCACAGACATTTTTGTGCGTACGGTACGACTGCCGATGTATATTTAAAAAAGTAGGTGATCCGACAGGGCGAAAACCGGAAACCGAGCCATAACTTGCAACCTAGTTCTTAAAGGGTTACAACTGGAAGTCTCGTTTGTACGAAACAAAAAACTTTTCGTGATATTGGAAATCAATTTACTTTTACATTAATCTTCATTAGAATCCAATACATCAGCATATCAATTCACTTACACGGTTTAGAAACCGTGGGTGGTATATTTAAATTAAGATCCTTTTTAATTTAGTACCCTGTCGTTTTAACCTATTAGATGAATTAGCTTGGTGGCGCGTTTACTTCGTTAAGCCGGAAAGGTTCTAACGCAACGGTTTTTGACAACAATGAAGTCTTTTAAAAGGCTATTGTGTGGCCGTGACAATCTTTATGAAGTCTTTTTTGAGCATGATAATTTGTTTCGTTTGTTTGAATTTCAATCTTGTGCCCTACACTTGTGAACGCAAAATAGAAAAAGGTATTCTTTGGTTGATTTACTGTTGTTTTAAACCGCGTTTGTTTTGTACAGTCGAGTTCATAAATATG
The DNA here is from genome assembly GCA_963241965.1 of Tortrix viridana. Taxonomy (NCBI): domain Eukaryota; kingdom Metazoa; phylum Arthropoda; class Insecta; order Lepidoptera; family Tortricidae; genus Tortrix; species Tortrix viridana. The sequence goes on along the minus strand of OY725191.1, from coordinate 4,657,633 downwards.
TGTACATTTCAGTACCTTATCTCTTTAATGTCATGTTTAAACTGCCATATATGAATTGTCACAGCGATTAAAGTGACAAGGTAGTAACCGTGTACACTTAAGTATTTATGAAATCGACTTACAAGTACATATTAAGTACTTAGATAGCAGAGTGGTAAAACATTACTTTTTCTTTGAACTTGTTTGTAAAAAAATGCAGCCTCGTGGTTTTTTTTTATTTTTGCAACTATAGCCTGATTTTGCGCGGATTATACAGGATGTTACTTGAGGTGATAGGTTAAGTGAATAAATCTACCACAATTTTCTCTTAACAATCAAAGATAAAGATAGAGATTTATGAAACATCTCCAGTGTATAACCTTTTAAAAAAACACACTTTTTACACACGTTTTAGGCCCTAGGCGTTGACAGGCTTACTCTATTTGTGTCGGTGTCACAACGGCGACATAACACCTTCAATCGCGGTTTCATTTACTCTAGTCACGAAATCTAACTATAAAGCGTCTATACTTGAGCATTCCCTTTGCTAAATCCTGCATTTTAGGTGATTGCTAAAACAATGCCGACCTCCTTAAAGAGGTCCCATTTTTATAGAAAATGCAAAGCAAATGCGATTCTTTTTAACACCTAACAGGGCTTAATATGCTCCGGGTTTTAAATTGTAGACACGTCTTTCTTATTTAGGAGGGAATAATTATTTTCTTAAAATGCAACTACTATTATGGTGAAACGGATGTTCGAAGTTTGAGTCTTCTGGGAGTTTTGGGATACTACGAGAAAAGGGGGAAAAGGTTATCTACCTATAAATTAAATATGATTAGATAAATTGTAAACGAAACTTCTGGATTTCCATAAAGGTTAACTAAAGTCAGATGTATGATTGCATCACCACGTTGCCTTTGGGGCAGTATCAGGAAATCTGAAACTATAATGGCCAGGGAAATTTGTTCTTAGGTACCTACCACGCTAGGTATATTTTAAAAGAAGCTATGTAAAGCCGTACGTGTTTTCAAAGATTTGTAGATTCAAATCTCTTAATGTTTTTGGCTTCCTTGTTCTGACCCATTTTAATTGCTCAATGCTCACCCTGTATGTTGGTATTTTTTTTATTGCTCTGTCCTATCTTTTTTTAATAAACAAAGTTAGGAAAGAAGTTAAAGCTAGTAGTAGAAGTTACAAAATGGCTTTATGAATGTAATAAATACTTACAATTATATTTTTCCTATTCCTAAAATAAGTCACCTTTTCACGAAACTAGATTTGCGGCTCTTCTATGATATCGCCGCCCCCGGAGAATAAAATGTTAACAGCAAAGACAGTCATATTTTTTACACGACATGCTAATATCTTGTTCTCGTAAATATCAAGGATCTTTATTTTCGTTGCTTTTTAATAATTTAACGGGGATCTCATCCTGTATATATGGATTAAAAAAACCGGTCAAGTAAGAGTCGTATTCGCGCACCGACGATTCCGTATACTTCTACCGTCTTCTTCCGTCTACCTTAAAAAATATACCATTTTATTTCGTATATGCAATAAGGACTATTTTGAGTTGCCTAAATTTAACACAAATTTTCAAATGTTTTTGAGTTATTTCACAATAACCGTAAACTTTGAACACTTCATTTTATTTTCCCGTAAAATATAAATATTGGTTAACTTATAAACTTCGGAGGTAAGGGGGAATGTAATTTTTTGTACATTTACGGCTATACATCAAAAAGTACGTCACGGAAAATTATAAAAAAAAATGTTTTAAAATTTGCAAATAAGTCCTTCCACTTGCTATAATCAATTCACTTTAATTTTTTAACCCCCCATTCTAGACCCCTTTTCAATAATTTATATTTTTTTTTACTAAAAACAAATGCGGGTAAACAAGTTATACAGCCATGCCAAGTTGCTGAGAAAAACTGCTGTGACATAAAAACGGACGGACGGACGGACAAACATACAACGAAGTCTCAACATAAGATCCATAAGAGTTACCATTTTGGTACGGAACCCTAAAAATGTTGTGTAAGATACACGAGTAGTTCATAAATTTAATAAGCACTCAACTTCTTGCAGGAAACAGGAATACGTACATAAATATATAAATTGTACGTACTTTTAAATAGGCTCGACAAACACTTTTTCAAACTTTTCCGGGAGACGTCTGAATAATTAAGATTGATTCGAATCTCAAGTTAAGTGTTCAGCCGGTTTGGAGTTTATTAAAACAATTTGTCAATCAAATTAATTATTGAATTTGAAGTTCTGTTATCAATCTTGGTTTAAAGAATTTAAAGTTAGGTAACGTTTTGGAGTTAAACGGTTTTAGATTGAGGAAGTTCGTCAATAATACAGCTTTATTTGATTAAAAAGTGCTTTAATATTAAAAATAAAATGTTGATTTTATTTAATTATTTTTATGTAGGTTAGGTTAGGCATTTTTACTGACCTTATTTAAAAACAAATATCTTGGATTTATACAAAGCAAATAATATATGGATTTATTTAATGTTGTATGTGTTTTATTTTTATTTATTTACTACAAGATATTACATTTACATTAAAAAAAAGCGCAGCAGGTTTAATAGAATTGTAATTATTTAAAAAAAGGACATGTCGGGCCATACTCAGTGCAGGGTTCAGTCACCATTAACAGCAAAGAAAATTGCTCTAACGAAAAGACTTAAATTGGATTGCGGAACATTTTAACTGCAAATTTACGGTTTTCAGATTTTTTTTTCGGAGTTTTTCCCTTTACTTGTGCTATAAGGCATTGATAAATTTCATGATTCCATGTCAACGGGAAGTAGGTACAAACCTACTCTATAGGTTTTGATTCCCTTGCGAGTGTCAAAATATGCGGCATAAACGGCCGTATATTTTGATTGCGTTGACTTAGAAATTCTATTTTTTTCACAGCTCCAAGTGATAGCAAATTTGAGTAGTAATTTGATATTGATTTTAACTTGATACCTCCACGCTTTCTTGAGAAAAAGGGTCTTAACAGACAGACGGACAACGAAGTGACCCTGTAAGGGTTCTTTTTTCTTTTTGAGGTACGGAACCCTAAAACTTGGAACATTAATAAAATAATATCGGGACAAAATCTCACATAAATTGACCTAGCCTCAAACAAAGCTCTAGGCCAGAGAAATAAATACTTACAACTTTAGAAATAATCACATAAATATTTGCCTTCATCGGGGTATCGAACTCGGGACCGCTAGCTTCGTAGACAGGACCACCAACAACCAACTATTTACGCTTATCGAGTCATCAGTCAATACTAAAAAAAATCGATTAAAAAAGATTTGAGAGCAACACCCCTGCGTTTTGTCGACCTATAACATAAAGAAATGATAAAGCTTCCGGTTAGTCTAATTTAAATGATAAACAATATGTGAAAGCCGATAAGAGAAACACGACACTTAGAGGTCACAGCGCCTAGATATAGAAAAGGTTAATGGCCTCGATTAATATCTAATTGTGTATTACCATTGCCCACTGTGATTTTTTGTGGTATCTAATATCTACGCCGTGATTAAATAAATCGTATGTACATAGGTACATAACATATTTTAACATGATACAGCTTGGTACAGCTTTTATACAAGGGTTATAACAGTCGGGGTGATTGTACTGATGGTACCTAAAGCTTAGTCCACACTTGAATCGCCAACACGTATCACGATCAGGATCGTATAAAAACACGTCCATACTTAACCCATTAAGCCGTATCGTATCACCGTAGCGGTATCATTTTTCTTCTGTAGTTTGGACAGATAATAATTTTGCAGAATTCAGTATTTAATGTGCTTTGTTTTTTCGGTAAAAAATATATCGGAAAAAATATTGTTTCAAATTAAAAACACACATGTATTCCGTCTGGATATTAATTGCTTAAATAAAATTATTTCCGCCTTTTCGTGTTGGTTAAGTTTTATAGTCAATCCACGAGCCATTTGTAAATTCAGACGAAACATCCTTTGTTTTTTAAGCTTAATAAAGTTTAAGACTGACAATGAAACCACAGTGCGATTGAAATGCAGATAGATAGGAAATTTAAAAACTGCGGAGTCGATGAACTATAAAACGTTAATACGGTTAATACGGTTCACTAATGTTTTACCAAAAAACGTTTCACAAACTGATTCTTTTCACAAACATATCATTTGGCAAACCGCTTTTTTTCGAAACTGTGATTATTCTACACAATGGGCTTGAAATAAATCCTGAAAATTTTGTTTTTTGGTAAAATGTCAGGATGCCCGTTATTACACGTGCGCAAAATAACCGTACCTTTAACTTTAATTTAACGTAAAACCCAACTTAGCGAAAACCACTTCAAAACTACATTAAAACCGCGTTAAAACTAAAAACAAAGCCGAAACTTTATCGGGATCGAACCGAAAACCGCAGTTAACAGGTAGGTCGTAAAGATAATTGAATTGTAATAGAGTAGCCGCGTTAATGGAACTTTTATTCGGTGCCTTTGGAAGTTAGGTAACAATAGGTTTTGGCCACCCTAGCACCTAGGTACTGTTTGTAAGAGTAAGGCTGACAACTTTGAATATCACTAGCTTCTGCTGCGACTTCGTCCATGTACCATTAGCAATTTAGCCATCTCACGGGAACAGTGATTTTTTTGCATAAAAGGCCAAGTGTCAATCCAGTGCAGGTATAAGCTAAGTATCTCCGCTCCAAATTTCGTTAAAATTAATGTAGCCGTTTCAGTGTGAAGGAGTAACAAACACACACTTTCGCTTTATAATATTAATGTGATATCTAGCCTGTCGACTGTTCCATACATTCTGCCACAACGAACTTAAGAGTCTAGCTATTATTGATATTATTATTAATCTTCTTGCTGCAAATGGCTCTAAGCCCGCTGTTCCATATAATAAAATTATGTTGACACAACTGAACCATACTATAATTATATAATTTTTACTAAAACTAAGTATATTTATTAAGAATTAAAAGATTTTTTTATTTAAGAAATAAAAATAAAAATTATTTTACATAATATTTTTTTTATTAATCTTTTTAGTGCAAATGGCAAATAAGTAGATGATTTTTAAAGTGGTTTTAGACGTATACTATGTTACAGTGCAATGGTCAAGAGGTGCTTGACCGCGACTTTAGTATGTAAAGCTCGCCGCCGTTTGGTTTTTACTAGCTTAATGGGCTTATAGACTACGCGATATTCAGACAGTATCTGGAGAGGGGAGTTAATGTCTCTCGCTCTTTGAAGCGAGAGGCTTTAACTCCCCTCTCCAGATAGACTGTCTAAATATTGCGTGGTCTAATAGGCCCTTATATTTCACTTTTCCAATGTTTTATTTAAAGTTAAAGTATAACTAGTTAGTTGCAGGCACATACGTGCCTGGTTAGTTATGTCTTTAACTACAGAGTTCGAAACACCTTAGCCAAGAAGTTAGCTATCCGAGTTTCAACTTCTTCTTATAGGTCTTGATTAAAGTTTTGGTTAATTAAGTATGTACTCTGCAAAAATTTACCTACCTACAGTTGACAAAAAACATGGTCACGATATTTGTTTTTGTTAAAATATATAATTTTTCTTTAATTAAAAATAAATTGATGAAAAAGTAAGTAGGTATACTTAGCCACTACTGAAAATATACAGCCATATCATCTGCTCTAACATTTTGCCTTGGTCCCTTAAAACGGTTGCCAAGACAACCAAGCCCCACGTGAACCTTAATCCCCTTCTAAAAGTTATATCCCATTGTTGGCCACAAGATCTTTGCCCAGTGGCACCAAAAATCCTCAAAGCGCGCTCCTTTGAGAATATAGGAGGAAAAACATGCAAACCAATTTTGCTTGGACAAATATTGTACGGTTGCGTTCACCGAAATTATATTTCGAGCCAATATGTACCGCTTTCACGGAAAAACAGCTCGAATATATTGAAATTCGATTTATTTGCCAATTTGAAATATTGTTTTGCGGTGTTGTGCCATTTCATTTGGACGACGTTGTTGGCTTGGAAGCTATCCCCGGTAACTATTCGGTTCCTTAGGCTGCCTTACCATTGAAGCGGAGACGAGCGGAGCGCAGCGGTGCGAAAAGGACCAATCAGATTCCTCTAGTTTCTGTGTGCTGTGCGTTAGTGTGGGTACTTTACAAGGTGATTGGTCCTTTTCGCACCACTCCGCTCGTCTCCGCCTCAATGGAAAGGCAGCCTTAGTCTGAGTGTTTTCTATGCCTATAAGTCTTGTTACGTACCTACTTTAATCCTTTCCGGCCGAGCCTATACGATCGTGCAAATTTATGTAAACAATTTTTAACTTAATAGAGGTTAATAATGAAAGTCCATATCGATACACGCGTCATCACGGGCTCGGCCGTAAAGGGTTAATAGGACCTTCGGGTTTGTATTTCTCTTTCACTCGCTCTCATACGCTCTTTCGCTAGTCTAACCGATTTTACCCGAACCCGAAAGGTTTGAAGACTGTGTACTTTGTCGTATTAAGGATTTTTTTTAACTTCAACTCAAAATGTCGAAGAAGTTACAGTGGTACGGTACTATAATGTAGATAGGTACTTTGAAACTTTAGTCGGGTTCTAGGAACATTACCATGCATCTCCCAATTTAGAGTATTTTATTTCATTTTATGTTATTACTTTCCTCCAACTGGAACATTCTCTGTAGGGTTAGGATAACAACTTTTATTTCTTCAAGATTGTTCAGAATTCTTTGTGTATATTTATAGAAAACCGAACATAGTTCGATCTAGTTTTGCGATTAAACTTCCACTAACTAATACGTAAGCGTTTCCGGACTATTTTCCCAACTATCTTGCTGTTTGGGGCAAAACAAAACTTAATATATCATCGGAACATGTTCATGTCAGTTCCGGCAGCAGATATTTAAAGATAAAGCCAATTCAGTTTCTTGTTCGTGATTTATTTCGCGTTTAAATGACGATATTGAAGTTATTTGCTATTTCAAAGGCGGTAAGCAATATTGTTTGCCTGGGGCCAATCATATGCAGTTTAAAACTTTTTACCATCCTAAAATAGCCCAGTGATAATGTTGTAGGACTTTACTTGTATACAATTGCTCGCTCTCTCACCAGGGAAGAAAGAATCCTAATGTTCATATTTCGCATGTTTAAAAGAAAACAAGTGTTATTTGAAGTTCAATTTATTTCAAGCTTTGAATGCATTTTACTTTAGGTTTCAATGTTGAATGGCCAGATAATTGAAGTTATTGCGTTTTACTTTCAAACGTGCGATTTCAGCCTGCGTCGAACACAATGCGATGTGGTTGATTTATAGAAGAGATATTGGTGCTTCCGCTGAGATTCCTGACGTTTTTAGGACACATTTATTTTGCCCTGTCCTAAACCGCCTACGTTAGCACTGTCTTTAGCCGCCTACGTATATCCAGATGATTTTAGTGGAATATGTTCGATTCTGAACATGGCTTTTGTGTAAATACATTTATATTTTAGTTTAGAATAACATAAAATTAAATGTAAATGCATTTAAAACGAATTTTTCGAACCTTTCAACCGCGTCATTAGAGAAGACGTAAAAATATTGAGGTGATATTTTAAACAAATGCTGGCGAAGCGTTACTTCCACGGAAGTTTGAGGATTTCACCGTAGTTGGTGAAATCCTACATTATATGTATGATAAAAATATTTATGAAATTAATCAAAACGTTCGTGAATTTCTTGTCTAATACTCTGAAATCATGTAATATTTAGAGAAAATACTACATTAAGTGGATGGATGCAATAAATAAATATGAATATATGTTCATAACATTACTAAATATTATGTTTATAGGGTGTCCCATAACTTGACGTAAATTTTACAGCAGCGAAATTTAACTATTTCTAAGCGATCTTTTCCAGCCAACCTTTAGCGATTGCAACCAATATCGTAGTATAGTAATTCTACGTCCTCATTTCACGCACATTGACCAGTTCTGTCGAAAGACTCGGCTTGGGGTAAGGTGGTAAATTAATTTCTAAATTAAAAGCATTGGGACAGCCAATGAGGCCAGATCAATCGCGCGGTCATTCCTCTTGAAAATAAAAGGATCGAAGGACGGATATTACGCCCACGGGCTGGGCACAGCGCCCATAGACAACGAACAGTACCTACGAAGGAAAATAATTCATTTTTGGGTACAGGTCGCACTTTGCTCGTCGACGATGATTGATGGTCATTATCATTCCATAAACGTTTATGACTTACTGTACACATTCAATTGTCAGATAGTTAATTCTTTTTTGCGCGCCTTACGGCATTAAGTGCGAATAAAAAGCGCGAGCGTCGCACGTTTTCAATCGGCATATTCTCTTTAACGGGTGATATTTCTTTATATATCTAACCTTTTTTCCTAAAATTTCTATGTAGGTATATAATAAACAGTGAGATCCTACTTTTTTTGTTGAAATTACAGTTGTTTTGTCTTAACAGGCAATTGCAAAGTATGTGCACAGGGTATATTATTTATTGTGGATATTAACATCAATATTACTAAATCATTTACAATAAGATTGTGGCTATCATGGTTCAAACGAAATGCAACTTTGTACTGTCATATATTAAATTACGGTCGTTTGTACAGTACAGCCTTAGGTTAAATGTTATTTTTAGCTTACTGTTATAAACTTTGCACTGTATCCGACACGTCTGTCGCTCCACCAGATATAGGGTTTTATGTCGCTTCAAAGAATATATTTCCAAAGAAAAACATGTGCGGTGAAATGAGTTTAGTGCTTCGCTTTTTTACATTACTCAATACTCAATCATTTATTGCGTTCCATAGTGTATATACAGGTGTTACTTAAAAGTTATGAGATCATGGACCCAGTAGGGCACAGTAACTTATAATTTAGTTATAATTATTGTTTGCTCACAATATAATACAAGTAGGTATCTTAAGTAGTATTAAGTAACTTATTTATTATTAAATTATTTTTAAATGTTTCTTACTACACTATAGAGTTAAGTATAGGTAGGCAATTTTTTTATAGATTACAAAATACATAAATACATCAATATTTAAATACGTTTATAAAGTTATCTTATCTTCTAAATATTTTTAACGGTGTAGTAGCACTTGACATTCGATAGGTCCTTAAATTTTTTAGTGAAAGAATTCTCATTTGTTTTTGTTGATATGGACTTTGTTAGTTTATTGTACACTTTTATTGCCGTGACAAAAGGACTTGAGGAGTGTATTGCTAATTGGAGGAGGTAGTGGTGCAGGACGAACCTGGGACGAAGTCTAAGGTCATATTTAAGTTCCTAGATTCTATTAGCAGGGTTCTATGGCGGATTATAGACCTGCTACCACGGAATTGAGCGAGTCACGGAATTCGACGAGTTTACCCTATGCACAGTAGGTAGTGGTAAGTGCGGAATGGAGGTCGGTTGTTTTCCACAAAACGTGAGCTGTGAGTCTAATATGAGCCTGATATTGCCAGATCCGCTTGTATTCCGCGCTAGTGGCAAGCGGAATGGCGGATAAGTTGCGTTCTTCGCAAAGCCTCTTACTCCGAAACCCGGGATTAACGCGCATCCGAATAAACTTTGAAAGATTTCACGTTTTTCTGAAACTTATGCTGAACATTAATCACAAGCAAAGTTGTTATAATCTCGATAACTTTCTGTGTTATTTCTGAAAAAATATTTTGAAGCCTTGGCTTTTTTTTAACAGTCATATTGAGTCCAAACCAGTGTCCCCTTTGTTTTGAAGACTTCCATATCATCGAAAGCTAATTTCCGCTGAAACCTTATTGTTTTCAGATTATCTTAAGCATAGGTTACGTAGGTTAGGATAAGTTTGACCTGTGACTACCAAAAAAATTATATCTCCTGCACGTGGCAATGCCTGTAGATGAAATGAAAATTCGGCGAAGTAAAACATTCTATGAAATGAGTGTCAGTGATTCAAGGGTAAATCGTCCAAACCATTTGAACCAAGTGGTGTCCGATTGAGCTATAATTTGGTATACCGACGTAACTTCGGTACCATGGAGCCGGTCTGATGATGCAGTCGGAAGGTGGTCAGGAACTCCGCGACGAAACAAATTAGTCACGCCGTGTTCGGGCTCGTTGGATTTGTCTTGGTAAGCAGATGATGGTTGTGCAAAAAAAGTACAGTCGGCAAGAAAAGCCCGTCTCGAAAATTAAATTTTTGACAGAAACTTATTTATAAATACTTATTCCATGAACAATACTATCGAGCAAGTCAATGGCCTTTATTTTACTTTGTTTTCGAAACCATTTTATAAGGGTTCCGTATCAAATAATGAAAAACGGAACCCTTATAAGATGACTATTTGTTGTCCGTCAGTCCGTCCGTCAGTCCGTCAGGCCATCTGTCCGTCGGTCTCTCAAGACCGTTTTTCTCAGGAAAGGCTGTAGCAATTTGGCTGAAATTTGGAACAGATGTAGTATTTAGTGGTCCGCACAAGGCATAATTATTACAATTTATAAAAAAGTTTTATAGTAATTGGAAATGGGGTCTTAAAGGGGGTTTACAAATTGAAATAAAGCTAGCAAATGGGATATCATATGAAAGGGATTACTTTTGAATTTTTAGTACTTTAGGTTCGGAACCCTCGGTGCGCGAGTCCAACTCGCACTTGACCGGTTTTTTTAATTTACGTTACGGCCACCTTTAGAGTCAAGTGAATAAGAACTCTCATAATGTTAACAAAACGATAACAATATGGTTTAAGACAAATCCGATGTGCCCTGATCTAATGTGTCACATTCAATTATTGATTTCCTTCAGTATTTATCTGTTTATCAAGGGTGACAATCGCGTCTGGTACAGACACGAAACGTTAATTGAATTTCAGATTGAAACATGAATTGAAACTTGCGACAATAGCAAGATGAACGTCTTACAGACCGTGTCTGTATGGATGGATGGCTCAAGGCAAAGTGTATGCGGTGTCTTGTGATACGTGAGCAAAGTTAGGTTAACGGGACCAATAGATTTCCATAGATTTTATGAATACAAACATGTTCAGTCATTTGAGGTAGGAATATGTATCTACTGGCAGAACCTAAGTAGTATTTTATACATAAGTAGCTTGGCAAAAAAGAGTTTCGAATAAGTTGCTAAGTAGGTAGGTCCCTAAGCTGTTGGGAGTACATTTTATCTGCTAGGGTTCGTCTAAGTTGAAATGACGCGCCCAATGCATATGCTATCGCAATTTACATAATGGTCTATGACGTTTCCATGAGGTTTAATTTAGTGGAGGAGCGCGTCATTTTGACTTGACAAGCTCCTATTAATTAACTGTTGTTTCCACTAATATTGTACCTACCTACTTACATAGAAATAACAAAGGGTTTGTATCCACATTTGACGGATTTTCAGGGTGTCGTTGGATTGGTATTTACCAAAGGAATTTCATAGACTAAATTATAACCTCATTGGAACTTCTGCACACAGAAAGCATACCAGTCATTCGATACGATATTTCAGTACAAAATGAGATCGCTTGCGTTCAATTATTGTTCTATAGTTAGATCGGAACGCTTCCTTTGTGCAGAAACTCAGTCCTGATGCTGCAGGGGCAGATGGATTGTCCAAGTTTGCTTTAGCCAAATTTTAAATTAAAATATACAGTCGCTGAATTAATAGGTTTGTCACTTTTCGACTCTATTTTAATGCTTTTAAGGTCCAAAAGTGACGAACCTTTTCATACCGCGACTACTCCATTGTCATTGTTACTCGGTGTCGGTATACTTTCCAAAACCGGCACTTAAGCCCGTGCTACACGGTTTTAAACCGTGTAGACAGTGGTCTTAAAACAATTTTATAAAATGTATTATATTAATTTTATCAATCAAATGGGCTTGTTTGAAACTGTGTAGCGGCTCGCTTCTACCAAGGTCACTTGGTTTAAAACGGTGTAGCACACGCATTAGGCTTATTTCGTTTTTATTTATTTTGTTTTAGTGAAATCCTTTCAACACAAACTTCCTTTAGATAAAAATAGGTCAATAAACCTTATCGGAATGATGTATTTTATTTAGAACACAATAAAAGGTCAGTTCGAGTCGTCGGTCAGCCTTAACACAGCGATAGGCCGTTAAATGTAGGTATTTTAGTCGATAAGTTCGTAGTGTGATACGAACACAGATTGATGGTGCGCGTTTTGGACATTTGTATCTAATAACTGGGATATTTTGATTTATCAATGAAAAATTGTTTTGACTCATGCTGTGCAGTACTGTATCTTGGTTATTTTTTTATATGATCGGGTAATACTTGTGTTGTATGATTGGAATTAACGTATTTCATTAATAAATAAATAAAATCATGGATATTAGACCATGCACTTAGTGTTGCCAATAAGTATATTTTTTATTTACCATTTCTTTAATTGTAAAATGTATAGGATTAACGTAAGTCAGTCGTCGTAACGTCAGTCGCGTCAGCAGCCTATGTCAATTCCATACATTTTATCGATTTTCCAAGATAGTTAAGTTAGCGTAATGCATCTTTGGCGCCTAGCACATCTTATCCGCGACTTGTTTGTCGCTCGCTAGTCCCCCTCTACCCAGTCGATAACGAAAGAGACACACTGATCGACAAACGAGAAAATAAAATATGCTAGACGTACAGGTAGTTTCGATGCACCTTGTTTAGTCGCATGAGCGCGGCCTATCGCCCGCCGTTTTATTAGGGTGGCGTCTACTACGCCTAGGGTTACCAGCCGTCAGGATTATTCCTAACATATCAGTAATATTGGTATTAGGGATGCGGCAGGAATATGGAAATGACGCTCTACTCTAACAAAAATTATCCCCACTTTACAGGGGAGGTACCCTAAAAAAATATATTTCACGACTTTGTCGGCGTGACTAATATGTATACCTACTTACAACAAATTACATAACAAATTACAACATTTTACTACTAAGAGTCTCTGAGCTAAGCCGCGGACGGACGGACAGACGGACATAACGGAACTATAATGGTTCGTAGTTTGACTATTTTTGTCAGGATTTCCTTAATTTGTGACTGCTAACCCTATATAACTACGCCTGTTGCTCTGATTTAACGCCACCTTTACGAGCGCGCGCGCGGTAATGGTTTACGGCCTTAGACGTGTTAAGTCTGTCCCTTTACGGCCGGGCCGGCTGACGCGGAGACTGTCGGCGCAAGACGTTTGAGGTCATGTTGGTAAGGACGTGTTTTACGATCCGTAGTCGATGTTGCTAAAAATCGAGGATCGAGTATCAAGTCGCACCGACCGGACGAACGAAGCTGTAAACTTTGGAGCTCCCTATAACGCGTCCAACACCTAAAAACTTTTCTCAAGTTCTTCTAATTCTAAAATATCGAAAAAAATGTCTTCCTACACCAATTATTTATTATTTTCACAAGTTAACAAACTTCGGATTCATGTACGAAGTAAATTATAATTGGGTTCTACAAATAGGTAACTTGTAACTTCATTAGGTACTTGAGTCGCGAATAATTTACCATGTGGAACTTGTGGGCAGAAGTTTTAGGGATTAATATATTATATATGCCGAATCTGAGCCTTGGGAGGTAAAGGGTTGTTCAAGTGTTACAGAGTACAAGGTTTCTTATGGAATTTGGCGCGTGTTTGTGGTTTTAAAACTGGTTTTGAGAAAAAGACGAAGCTCAAAGAGATATAGATAAACACAAAGCGTGCGTAACTGCGTGCTTCACAAACATATAGCACGCAGTTATAAAAAAAAAGTTGTAACTACTTTTTGACTCTCAAACCAATAAGCTTTCTGGGACGAAAAGTATCCTAGATATCATTTTCCGTGACTCAAACTATTTCCATACCAAATTTCATCAATTGGTACAGCGGGATAGACGTGAAAGCGTATCAAACAAGCAGACAGACAGATTGACAGACAAACTAACGACATTTACAATATTGGTAGGCATAACACACGTTTACAAACAGCATCTTCAGCAATATTAATAACTATTCGTTACTTCAGGTTTTAAAGTTGGTAACCCCGAGCGACCTAAGGCCCTCGCCACATACTTAACCATAAATTAACACACCGGCTTGAACAAGTTCAGACGTGTTAAGCAGCTTTGCGAAGGGAAGTCTTCAGAGACGCGTTAACAAGACCGCTGAGCAGACCTTCCTCTAATATTTAGGAGAGTTAGAAGGTTAGGTTAGGTTAGACAAGATCTTACCTATTCATTTAAAGATATACGTTAAGATGCGGTATGTCGCATTTATTTTTCCACTTACAATGGGCCTGAAAAAAACACATATATTTTTTTCATTTCATATCGACGCTTGAAAGGAGAAATGGGATAAGCGACACGGAGCAAACTTTACAGGAGAGCCAAAAAACCGCGCAAATTTTCGAAAAAAAATCATCAAAATTTTTCTACAAGACCAATTTTTGAATGAAACCTATATAAATGAACATATTATTGTTTTCTATATGATGTTTTGATTATTTTGCCCAAAAATGCATTATTTTCGATTTTAGTGTCGCTTACGCAATTTGGTCTTTAAAATGGTTTCAGGTAAAATTGTCTAAACAAAATGTTGAGCGAGAAATGAATTCGGTAAAAGAGTCTGACCAAAAAAATATACTAAAACATATTCAAGTAAAATTAACCAACTAGAAATAATGGGAATTTGATGGTGAGGTAGAAAACTCTATATTTATTCTAGGTGTAAAAATATATTCAGGATAAATTATCTGACTGCTTTTAGACGGGCAACTTGAAAACGTAAAAGCGGTTTAAGCTAAAATAAAACCTTAATTCACTTCTGGGAAAAATTTGTGACCCGTTTAATAATATACCTTTTTATAAAGTATTTGATTTGAAAAAATGGTACTTTTTGGGATTCTTCATTATTTTTTGTAACGAAATATATTTAAAAAACAAAAAAAAAAAAACTACTATTTTATGACATTGTAAGATTAGTTTTTTTTTGTTAGATTGTGTATATTAATTCAATTATATTTATAATAATACCTACCTTCAGTGGAAGCTACACTAATAGAAATGCTTGCGTTTTCCCATACAATATTTCTTATGACTACAAATATGACAACTAATCAAAAAGTTCTTGACCAATTATGTACAGTTAATCCCTGTTGAAAACGTTGTTTTCATTAAATAAGGATTAATATTTGCTTTCATACAACGTATGAAATTTTTTATGAACGCGTCAGCACATTTTTGTTTATTGTACATTAGTTCAAACCTTAGCTTTTAGTTTAAAGTAAATTATAACTAGGAATATAATTAGTACTTAGTACTAATAGTGGAATAAGTAGCTTAGTATTTTTTATTATTGGTCAAATTCGATAAGTCAATAGTTATTTCTAGGCAGTTGTACGTAGAGATCGCAAGCGTTTCTAATTATATTGCCACCACACTGTAGGCCTAATTTGAATATAATTGTATTAATATACGAAAGTGAATTGAAAAGTTTTGAGCCTAAGGTTGATAACGAAATTAAAAACAAAAAATAACACTGGCACACGCCAGTCTTTAATCAGTAAATTGTGTCAATCTTCACATGTTTTCTCATCATCATGCATTATCTTTTGTTTTTCTCCTGTAACAATTGTAAAATTTGTGACGGAAATACTAAACAAGGTATGCGATTTCCATAATAATGGATAAAAATTGAGCAACGGTCCGTAAATAATCAAGTCTTACAAAAGAATATTTTCGAAGACATGTGCCAGACATTAGGGAAATCCGCCCCATCATATGCCACTGTATAAAGATGGGTAGCGGATTTCAAACGCGACAGAGAAGCAGTTCAAGTAGAACCTAGACGTGGTAGGCCATTGACGGCTACTACAGAAGAAAATGCCAATAAAATACTAGACATGATTATGAATGATAGGCGGTTGAAGATCGTAGAGATAGCGGAAGCAATAGCCATCTTTTATGAACGAGCACAGAACATCATCACCAACGATCTTGGATTTTCTAAGGTGTCTGCCAGATGGGTGCCTAGACCGCTTTCAGCCGAAAACAAACGCACACGCCAAAAAGTATCACAGGATTGTTTGAATTTATAATATTTCAATGTGATCCTAAATCTTGATTGATTGATTCTTGAATCTTGATCTTGAGTTTCTCAGTCGCGACCATGGACGAGACTTGGGTCCACCACAGCACATCTGAGTCAAAATCACAGTCCGAGCAATGGAAAAGGTCAAGGTCACCATCACCTAAGAGCTTAGGCCATTTTGTCAGCCAAGAAGGTGATGGCTTCAGTTTTTTGGGACTGCAGAGGGGTCATAATGATCGATTACCTTGAAAGGGGTAAAATCATAAATGCTGAATATTACTGTACCCTCTTACAACGTCTGCATGAAGAAATAAAAATAAATAAGCCCGGTATGTTATCTAAGAAAGTGTTGTTCCAACAAGACAACGCTCCTGTCCACACTGCAGCGAAATTAATCGCACAAATACATACTTAATTGTGGGTTTGGATTGTTGCCGCATCCACCCTATTCGCCGGATTTGGCCCCTTCCGATTATCACCTTTTCCCCAACCTAAAAAAAGGCTTATGAAGACAAAAAAAAAATCAACAAATATTAAAGTACAAGAAGCTATAAATGCATCTTGGATATTCTATTTTATTGCATGGAATTCTGAGGTTAGAGGCGAGATGGCAAAAGTGTATAGATCGTTTCGGAAACTATGCAGAAAAATAAAATTGTTATAATAATTAAAGTCTTTATTTTGAAGGTCAGGTTCAAAACTTTTCAATTCGCCCTCGTACATAGTCTATCAAAAAACGAACCACAGTTAAATAGTTTACAATTATGATTTTTTGTTTTGTAAAACTGGTAATTTTTTGACTGCAAAGTTAATTCGACACTAAAGTCCAACTAATCGACAATCTAAAAAACTAAATTCATACCTGTAGGCTTAACTGTTTAGATTGTATAAACTTACAAGTACTTTAACTGTAACTTTCGTAGCCATGATTTAATAATGTTTACATATTGTTTTCTACAAACTATCTAATTATGGATGAATCTCTCGTATAAATTATTATGTGTTGCATTCAGATCACAATCATTCGGGAAAAATGGTTAATCAAATAAGAGATTGCCCTAAATTACATCAATAAGTGAAATTACTCTTAAATTGTTTTTCACTTGTCTTAATTTAATATTTCTACGTAACTCCATAAGTTGGTTAGTTGATGAGCTGTTTGTTTAGTAACAATGGTTAAAAGTAACGTTTAATTTTTTTATTACAAACTTTTTTTTCAGGCTTCAAAAACTACTTTGGATTCATGAAATATTTTAGTAAAAAACACAATATTTTCAACGTGTCGTACACTACTTCGTATATTAATAATTTTCAAACTTGCTTATTTTAATTGTCATTTGATTAAATCGTTTTCTATAACGCTAGCTTAATTTATACCATTATTTATTCATTTATTTATTTATTTATTTATTTATTTACCAGTATATACGAGTAATAAGAGATAATTGAAAGAAAAGACTAACTGTTGAGTTTCTTGCAGCGCTTCTTCTCAACAGTGGTCTCATCTTGGGGAGCGCTGGTAGACTCAGACATGTAAAAGTGTCTACAGGGCCTAGTTACAAAATAAGGATTTTAATTTTAATTTTCCATCTTGAAGGATCTCGCATTTCTAATTCAGCAGTAAGCGAGATTGGAAAATCATGGAAGATCTCGGAAAAGCGACATTAGAAGCCCTAGTTAAATCCCTTGATTGATGGACTTTCTATCTATGCGACGACCGCGTATGACTTAGACAACGTCTCCTAGCGTAGCGATTTAGGTAGATGGCGTTTGCATGGTCTAGTCGCGTCCGAGAATAATGCGTTACCGGCACTTTTTTTTTTTGATGTTGGTAATAACCGACTTCATAAATTCAATTAGATAGGGATAAGCGACATGAGTATTCAAAACTTATTGCAGGTAAAAAAGGATAAGCGACAAAGATTTTATAAACTGCAAATAAGTAAATAAGGATAAGCGACAAAGATTTATAAACTGCAATTAGGTAAATAAATATAAGCGGCAATACTTCAGATAAGGTCGATCAGGTTATTTGATCTAAGCTAATTTATATATTTCTGAAGGTAGTAGGTAAAAAGTCACAATGGAAAATAAAATCGAATATACAGTAAAGTAAAAAAAGACAAACGACAAGTCACTGGTTAGACGCGACAAAGCAAAACTATCCAAGTGTAGTGTTATTTGTCCTGACAAATGAGTAAAAAAATCTTAGCTTAATTTAATCAAAACACATTTTATCTAACCTCCATCATCTAAAAATGAGTCAAAAATTACGTCGTTTAGTAACAAAATTTGTCCGTGTTTCTCAAAATCACCGATGGGATAAGCGACAACAAAGTCGTCAGATGAACACGAGACCTAGCTCATTCGATGCGGAAAAATCAGCCGATTCCAACGATATATATAACTCAATATCACCAAAAATGTCGCTTATCCCATTTCTCCTTTCAAGCGTCGATATAAATTTTTGTTTGTCTCAATTTGTTTAGTAGTTAGGCCTATGGAAAGACTAGCTAATTAAAAAGAGAGCAAAAACCCATTTAATCTTCGGGCACGCATGACATGAATATAAGAAAACAAAGAACATATTTAAAGGTAAGTGAGCATTTCTCAAAATTTTGGTCACGGTGAGTGACATCTCCAAATTTAAAAAAAATTGTGCCCGACGTTACAGTAGGTACTTGAAACTATGCAATTGATAATTAAATAATATCCTAATGTGTCCCAAAATATTTGAATGGGAAATTCCTTTTTTGTTACCGAAATTCATACGTTTTTGGACACATTAGGATATTATTTAATGATTGCATAGTTTCGAGTACTCTGTCGGGCACAATTTTTTTTAAATTTGGAGATGTCACTCACCGTGGCCAAAATTTTGAGAAATGCTCAAGTAATAAAAGTTGAAAATTATTTTTAAATGACGCTTTCGTGCAAAACTGCTTATTTAATACGACTATACAAAAAAGTCTGAAGAACCCTCCGCGTGTCAGGTGGTCTCACAACAAGCGTCACGGACGTCACGCCATGACATGAAGTACACCCATAAGGCCGGCATCACAAACCCTCTTAAATCCTGAAAAATCATATTTCATTCCCGAAATGAATAATTCACCTGCAGAAAACGTGGCTCGTATTTCTCCCGTAATGGGCTAGAATGTGCGGTGGCCCTTCGATTTTAATAATTGTTTTTATTTCCATAAATTTCCTTTAAAAATTGTCTTTGGTTTCATCCGGTGTCTGACCTCATAAACTGGGCTATTCCTACGATCATAGCCATTATAAGTTATAAGTTATTATAACTTATTAAAATAGGGTGCTGTTCAGTGTGAAAATGGAAACATGACACGAAATGCTTTATAGGGCCACTTGCAGCAAAGCAACAGGATAAATATAAATTTAGCCTTATCTAGATTTAAAACTGATAGTTCCATACATTTTGACACAACTAAATTGTACTTAACACCAAGGACCGCTTGCACCATCTGCGTTAAACATGTTTAAGTCTTAAACATAATTTAACGACATGACGTTTCCAAACATTTTGACACAACTAAAACTGATGACTTAAACATATTTAACGTAGATGGTGCAAGCGTCGGTAAGACTGTGATAAATATTAAAAAAAATGTATAATCATATAAGTGATGAATGTGACAACGGGTTAGGTAAAGTATTTATTAAAATGCAAAAGAAACAAAATCTTAAAAGAAGATTCCGATGAATTGAGAAGCTTCTGGTATTTTTTAAATCGGTTAAAAAGGATAACCTTCCTTATAAGTTGTTAGAATAAACACTACAAATTTTAACTAATACATACTTATTATTCACAAGATTGAAGTAAAATGGCCTTTTAACTTAGAGTTGTTGCTCAAAAAACTTGCGGTACTTTGAAACAAACATTTAACTCTTGCATATAATGACATTAATGACAGTTTAATATGCACCAAGGTGCAAAACACGATAAGTACTACTCTTAAAAATACACCTGTGGTCTGGCCCATAAAGCTTTTTTGCACTTTTTAAAAGACAATACGGAGTGTGCTTCTCGGAAGGCATATCGGAATGAGTTCTCAGAGACAAGGTGCGCTTGTATTGCAATTTTTTTTATTCGTGGCGAAAATTCCAGGCTTTGGATTGGATACTAGGAGTGAGCAAAAATATACGTTAGGTATATGAAAGTCATAAAATTCGATAAAAAAAAAATACTTTTCGTAGATATTTATTATTATTTCAATCTTTAATCATTATAATTTCTTCAATATCATTTTAAGTATCAACATTTTATGTCTATGTAGTTAAATAACCTTATATTAATTTTTTCCTGACCTTAATGAATAAAAGCTCTTTATTCCAAAGTTCTTTGTTCTCAAATTCTCTTAAAGGAAAACCGTTTACTCAAGCTATAGTGTAAAGATGTGTGTGAATAGCAAGTCAGCCTACATAGTGGAATCGGTTTAATTACACGAAGTGCGTGGCGCGGCGAGGGCGGGAATATTAATCAAAACATTACCCGCGGTGTGCGCGGCCCGAGCCAAGAGCGGTTTGCGGGGCTCAGCTGTATTTTCACACGACCCCAGAATTGAAAGATCTCTACAAAATATCAGTCTACAATTATTAGCAACTGAACACGTAACAGGTGAATCTTCGGTGTCATTGCATATCATCATCGTCATCATATTAGCCGAAAAACGTTCACTGCTGGACATAGGTGCCGTTGTATAAGGAGAGGACACAATAATTATGGCACGTCGCCGTACAATCGTCATTGCAGACTTTGCATATTACATATAAATATTGAATAAAATTGACAGGATAAGAATCAAATACGTACCTATTTAGTGTTATACGTACTCGTATGTACCTGAGCCATTAGTGGATAACTTGTTAGGTGAGTATAAGACAGTTTTATAATTACCTAGCAAGTTATCCACTAAGGCTGTTGTTTCTTTTATTAATACAACTCTGTCAGGTGGAACATAAATCTGCTTAGACCAGCTTAGACTTTAGTTTTGACCTTAAATTTGCTACAAAATTCGAGGTGATTCAGTAATTCCATTAATACACAGGATTTGTCTTGATCTCTTTTTCTATATTGTGGTGTTTGACAAGGCGGGCAAACTCAGAGGGTAAGTAAAGTAATATACAAAGTTATTCGCTCAAAGCTTTTACCACACCCCGCAACAAGCATGTTAAAATCTCATGTCATAGATGTATTTACAAACGATAGAGGCGATATTCATCTAAATCTATACGTAAGAAACTGTGCCTTTATTGAATGACTGACTAAGAGGTAACAATGCAAAGCCTTAGTTCCTAAACGTAAATTTAAAATGTTCCATCTGATTCTTCCCTTTTTTGTGATGCTGAAGTGCACTGAGAAGTTTTCGAAGATCGGACCCCGACTGACATGACGGGAATAAATGATTGAGCAGCAGGAGACAGACTGTATGCGTACGAAATCGCGCCTTCCCTCTACATACAGGAACCCTGCATAACCTAGACGCCGTGTGACTTTCACAAATATTAAGCTGTACATACATGGTAAACAGTTACTGATACAATACAATTCATCGTACAACTAATTTTTAAACGTTTGTAAGACATAATACAGGACTAAAAACTACTGGTTTGATAATCGCCATATCGTGGATCGTATCGCGTCTACAGTAATACTACATCGTTTTAACTTAAACAACTTTGGATACTTAAAAGTATGTATGTCACGAGTAATGCACGTCATTAAGCAATTATTAAGTTGTTCATAAGAGTTCACTTGTTAGCGCGTTCGGATTTGCTCGCAACTTCGGATTCGAGGTTGTTAGCATTTGGCACCTTTGCTTGCTTGTTATGAAATGTGGAAAATTTTAATCTTTATTCTTGCGCTCGTTAAGTTAAGCTTTAGCCTAAGGTTAAAGCTAAGCTCTAGTTAAGATAACGTTTTATCCACTAACTGCCGCACTCAGAGACGTCAATTAATTTTTAAGTTTCATTAAAGTTGCTGCGTCTTATTCTATTGCTATAGCAAAGAAAGTGACAGCAGCTACTTTAATGATACTTAAAACTTAATTGACGTCTCTGAGTGCGGCCGTAAGGGATACAGTTTCATAAATGTAGCATTATTTCCTAATAGCGACTTCAAAAAAATATTTAGTAGGGTTTATAATTTAATTAGTTATTATTTCCTGATAAGTAGCTTCTTAAAAAAAGAGGTTATCTATGGCTTTTTGAGATGTTATTTGGGTTACATGTGACTGACATTTGACACGTCACTTAAGTAATTGGTATTTTAATGATAAGTGCCACTTTGGCGTATTTAAGCTAAATTAATTAGAACGTAATAAAAATTTTCGCCAACAAAAAACTTTTAATTTTAATCATATCAATCTCATCTTAAACTGTCACTTCCGTTATTTAATTTTATTCCAGGCAAATCTTTTGTAGGTAGTAAACAATAGGTTTCTATTTGTGCCCTGTTTTTATTAAATTGAGCCTGATATAATTTACCGGTAAATTAAGAAGATTAACGGATATATCGCTAAGCGGAAAATGAAGGATGAATGAATTATTTTCCGATGAACAACATAAAATAAGGTATTTTGATTTCATGGATTAAATTTTATTAAAATAAGAATAAAAAGGGTTAAATTCTGAGCTTTATTCACTCTTTGCATAATTATGTTTAATATTTTATTTAAAAGAATTTAAAAAGATAAAGGATAATTTTCCCGGAAATTAATAGAATATTAAAAAGCTTTTAAGTATAAAGGGAACCTTTTACTGTTGTATTGATCTTTAAATATTCATAATAATGTTATAAATGCTTAATAATAGCCTTTTTTAATACTATTAGCCCAGCTATGTTATTCTGTTAACGAATCGTCGTTCACTTCTGCTGAGTCGATGAATAGCCGGCGAATTTACGTCGTCCGTCAAGGTGGGTAAATGACATTCAATTGCCTGCACATTCATTTAGTCGCTGGTTTCACAGATGACCAGATCGTCCCTTAGATCGTCCGTAAAACTCACGGTACAGTTTGAAATTTTATAAATCAATTGATTTTAATCATCTTTTTAACTTATTTAATTTATATAAATAGCAACTTTAAAAAGCTTTAAAAAGCAACAGTGACAAACCAACGTTTTCAAGCTAAGTGAACCGTAAACAACCTTTTAAATTATCGATAATTGGCCTTTGAAGCAACGCTCCAGTTAGGTAGGTAGGTAATTAATTAAATTCACGTGCTTCGGAATATGATGAATATCCAATATTTCCCAATTAATCACACGCTCGTCTCAATTATGTGAAGCCTAGTAGGTTAATTCCAATGCAGTATCGCCAGTACCTCAATTAATCGTGAATGCACTCCATTGCATTTTCACTACAAACATTAACAGTTCATTAGATACGGGATTTCAAGTAAGTACAAAGATATCATGACATTATATAAATAGCCGGTCAAGTGCAAGTTGGACTCGCGCACCGAGGGTTCCACACAAAGTTGTAGGTATGTAAATAGTTCGGGAATACAATATAAAAAATGTCCAGTATAAACTGACACGCAATAAGTATGCACTTTCATACTTAGTGAGTGTCAGTTTATACTGGACTTCTTTTAATGTGATGTAACTACAAATTAACGGTATTCGGATTTTTTCCTTTACTTGTGCTATAAGAAATTGCTTCTTGCCAAATTTCATGATACTAAGTCAACGGGAAGTACCCTATAGGTTTTGATTCCCTTGAGATTCCCTTCAATATGCGGCATAAACGACCGTATCTTTTGATTGCGTTGACTTAGATGTTTTATTTTTTCACTGATCCAAGGAATTGCAGACCTAAGTATTTACCTATTAATTACCTATTAATTTCAACTTGATATCTCCACGCGTTCCTGAGAAAAACGGTCTTGACACACACACAGACAGACAGACGGACAACAAACTGCATGATCGTATTTCCGTTTTTTTTCATTTGAGGTATGGAACCCTAAAAAAGGCATTAAATAAATTAAGTTAAAATCATTATGTTGATATAAAGCCTGAAGTAAAATAAATGTATTTTGTTTTATAACTTGTTAAAAGCCAGGTAAACACGTATTATCTTAAGTGCTTACTAAATATTACTAACCTGTCGTCGGCGTGTTAAACTCCTTTGTTTGTCGACAGTAAACAACGGTTTCAGCTGAGCATTGTGCCGAACTATCAGGATACATCTAGGGTAACAAAGCGACTAAATTACCAGGCAGGTATTGAATGAAAAAGTTTGTCGTGAGGCAAATTGATTGGAGAAGTAGGCCACATGCAAATAGTTGATTAGTATATCCATAAATAACAATTTAGTGGATTTGCTCTATTGTTATACACTAAAATAAACCAAATATGACGGTTTACGTCGCGTGTAATCTTTACATTAAAGTCAGGACGGTCGACGTTCTTAGGTCTCATAGTCTTTGAAAGACGCGCACGCGAAGTCATAAAAATGTTGTCTCAGTCTTCTTATCTATTAATATTCTGATTAGCTTTATCAACATACAGTAAATTTTTTGGCAAGTACCTAAAGTCGAAACCATAATTCGAGAGACAACTTTGACAACTCATTCCTCACTTCACGTTAGTAAATTACTAGTGATTTATTGTTGTGAAGTTAACCCTATGGTAGGTAACTCTTTGTCTTATCTGATCAAACTTGTCTCTCGAATTACGTTTTTGACGTATGAAACTGCTACTTTAAGCTACTTTTGTTTTTATTATAATGTTAAATCAATGTTTATTCCTAAGTAATTACCTATCTTCTTTCTTTTAACCAAAAGCAAGCTTTCTAACTGCTTGTAATTATTATAAACGTTTGTATAATTATTATTTATGTTTATGGAGTAAAATACAGCCTTGAACAATCCTAAGGTAAATACCTGGGTACTTTATAATTCGTCAAGCCTTTGCAGGAGGTCACAAAAGAGCAAAATGGATACATAAAGACATAGGATACATACAACAGACAAAACATGACCCTTCTTCAGTATTTAATAAAAAACAACTAAATTAAGAACCTCCTTTTTCGAAGGCGATAAAAAAGGCACAACATCACATTAAATGTATACTCGCTAAACATCGAAGTCCACATTTTCTGGTAGATTATATATTTTGAAATTCTCTTTTTCTTATCCGTCAATCCTGCGTGCGATTCGCGTGAAATTGGGCAGCGATGGTTTGGCCAGATTAATGGGAAACAAAATATACTTGGGGCCTGTTTCACAATCGACAAATAAATTCATCTGTCAAATAAAGATAGCACTCTCCTTGTCTATTTTCAAGTGTAAGAAAGGGAAAGAGTTTAATTTATTTGACAGATATGTTTTACTCGACGATTGTGAAACAGGCGGTTAATATAATACTTTTAGGTCGGAGTTCACCAACCAATTTAACGGACTGTTAAATCCTAATCGGCTGTTAGTCAATACATTTTGACAGCCGTCAGACCTCTAATCGCCTGTTTAACTGTTGGTGAACTCCGACCTTAGTTCCAAAAGCAGAATGCTGCACAAAAGTGAACCTTTAGGGCCTGCGCAAACCGGCGGAGCGAAGCGCAGATCCCTTTAAATTTATCAATGTATATTCTTTTCTATTTTAATTACAATAAGGTATAAATTTAGAGCCGCAGCCGCAGAGTAGAAATCCCCCGTGATGCTCCGAGGTCTGTCTCAGAGCATTCAAATTTGTAATTAAAATAGGGAAGAATATACATTGATAAATTTAAAGTGATCTGCGCTGCGCTCATCCGGTTTGCGCAGGCCCTTATATTGACCCAAAATTGTTTTAAGATCACGAGACGTTTTTGGTCGTAGTGGCTATGGCAATGATTTAGAAGGCAGAACAAAACTGAGGCACTTACGTCGGAGGAAAAGCTAGTGTTAAGTAAGGAGATTATTTGGTAGTTCTTATTAATTTGGTTTCGAGAACAAAGTGGGAAGCGGGAAAGATACCTAGCTAGCACAAGTTAGGTTAGGTTTAGGTTTTATTACCTACAAAAATTACAATATTTTACATTACATGTCAAAATTAAAAGTATTCTTATCATGATCGTCAAACAAGAAATAAAGTTCAAATGAAAATAAAATAATAACAGTAAAACAAAATAAAATAATAATAGTCAGAAAAATAAAAATGCCAATAAGGGATCAATTTACGATACTATAGGTTCAATTCCATGTGCTCATCTGCTGAGTTGGTGCAGAGGGTTATCCAACAAAAGGTTTCTTTGTCGACGCCTAAATGTTTTGTCAGATGGTTCAGTTCTCAAATCTGTTCTTTTCTGCAAGCGCCTTGCGACAGAAAACCGTTATTCGCGCCTTATTTGTCGCTTCTGTTACCCCTTTCTAAGTAGTCTGTAACGATAGACCCACTGAGCGGCAAGCGAGAAAATACAAGATGGCCGGTACGAGTAGACCAGTGCCTAAAAAAGGAGAAATACAAAGGGACTGGTTTACCGACCAGTAGCAGTGACAGGCTGACAGCGCTTATCTGTCAAGTTCGGTAACCGTCCGGGTCGATGTCCGGGTGAGGGACCGCGGGGCGACGGGTTCAATCTGATTGGTACTTTAATTAGCCGGGCCTTATAAGTATTTGATACAAACCGTTATGGGTATTGACTGTGGAAGTGTTTTTGTGGGTTTGATTCTTGCCAGAATACGATTATACTTTTTTATATATATTTTGGGTACATATTTTTTATTTATTTATTTAATATGTTGACGACGGGATTAGGTACCCTAGTTCGTAGTGACCCGGCCTATGAAGCTAGCGGCCCTGAGTTCGCTCACCGATATGGGTAATGTTAACGTTTGTGTGATGAGATCGAGTAAATACTCAAAACCCAGTATCGGTTCTGAGTTTTGAATGTGTTTTATGGATAAGGTTCAAAAAGTTGGACCCAATTAGCAAATAGTTAAGCGTGCCATACAATCATCGAAGGCGAAAATAGTTCCGTTGCGCGAGGAAAAGTATCCTTAAAACACTTCCACACGATGATCGGGCGGTTGGGCCAACCGATAGGGACGCAGCTATCTGTCAAAATTAATTGCATGAGTGTGCATGCCCAACTTTTTGAACTCGACTCCACTTTTTTTGATCTAAGTATTTATTGTCTACTAATAAGTATGTTTATCGTTTTCTTAATAGTAATGAAAAGCTGTAGTTTAGTATCGGGACTAGGTGAAATCTGTGTGAGATTTGTTTCAAATATTTAATTTATTAATTAGATATAGTATTTAAACTAAGCGGAATAAGAACATAATGATACCTTTCATCCCGGAAAATTGGACTGGTCCCGAGGGAGCAGCGTAAACCGACTGCTACGCGGACGAAGTGCGCGGCAAAAACCAGTAAATATATAAATACCCGCGTCACCTTGTATAGCAGACACTCATTTCTTCGAATGTGTCGTTTCACCGAATTTCATGTCATCTAAAGCTAATTTCTGCTGAAACCTTATTGTTTTCAGGTTATCTTAAGCATGGGTTACATAGGCTAGGTTAGGTTAGACCTGTGTCCACAAAAAAACTATAACTCCTGCAAGTGGAAATGCCTGTCAATTAAATGAAAATTCGGCGAATTAATCACATTTTATTTTATTTTCTTATTGAATAACACGCCCCGTAAAATAAAATAAAGTAACTTTACTCAACTTCATTGTTCAAATTGGCAGAAGAATCGTAAAAATAATTAAAATAAAACAAACAAATTATGTTACACAATAAAAACTTCACTTTTTATCTTTCTCTGTCAATAAATGAGTTATAGCTACTATAGCCCTATTTCGCATCCCCTTGCGTAAGCCTCTTTAGCTCAGTGGTAGAGCACTGGTCTCGTAAACCAGGGGTCGTGAGTTCAAACCTCACAGGAGGCACTTCGTTTATTTTTTATTTTTGTATTTTCTTCATATTTTTTTAATTTTTAAACAAGAATCTTGTGTTTAAAAAATATTTTTTTTGCGTTTAAACAAGACTTACTTATTTTGAATTGTTTTTTTTTACAATTTTTTTTTTATAGTGTTAATACTATTTATAGTTTTATAGTTTTAAATGTTTTAAGACTTAAAAAAAAGAGTTTGATTTAATTATTTTTTTCTACTAGGACTAGAAAATGGTAGGATACCCACGCGAATTCCGTGTGGATCGGGGACATTCACATACCTACATTTAAAAATTGTTTTGCAGACGTGAAAAGGAAGGACCTTTATTGTGAAGTTATTGAAATTTACCAGTGCCCTTAAAATACAAAGGACCACTCGCTCGGGTACCAAGTTTACACACACATATGCAAATACATTCCCAAAGTGATTGTGCTATCAAGTAATTTGATTTTTCTTTTGTTTCAGAGTGGGGATGCGAGTTCAGAACTAAACGTTAAAAAGTTTACGTCATAAAATCAAGTGTCTGAACTGAAGTATCCACAATGCTGCGAAATTGGCTCTTCTTCGTTTTCTTCCTAGCGGGAAACTGTGGCGCGAACTACTG
The DNA here is from genome assembly GCA_963241965.1 of Tortrix viridana. NCBI lineage: Eukaryota > Metazoa > Arthropoda > Insecta > Lepidoptera > Tortricidae > Tortrix > Tortrix viridana. The sequence continues at coordinate 4,629,059 of OY725191.1, read as the reverse complement.
TAGGGACACCAACCTTTGCTGTCCAGGACGGGACAGTTCCTGCGTGGTGCAAAAAGCCCACCAAAATGCGATCATTGAGGATCTCACGGACAAGCCGTGCTACTGTGACCACGCGTGCTTGAAGCTGGGAGACTGCTGTCCTGATTTTAGGGAAACTTGCGGAGGTACGTTACAAAATTATTGGTGAAATCATTATTAATGTTCAAGGTCAAGGTGAAACTAAGGTCAACTAAGCCTATTATGGTCAATGCTCCAATTATGAACAGTCCAATAAATATAGGGTGTCCAGGGTTAAAGTGCACTTAAACGAATAAGGGTGAAAGTACATGTGATTTTATCACGGAAAAAAGTTAAAAATTTATTAATTTACCTTCCTGTATGTTTTGTTTTTTTTTTTCTAATTATTGTAAACCTTATGCAAAATTAATTCATTTTTAGGGTTCCGTTCCTGATGGGTGCCAAACGGGACCCTATTACTAAGCCTCCGCTGTCCGTCGGTCTGTTTGTCGCCGGGCTGTATGTCATGAACCGAAATTGGTAGATAGCTGAAATTTTCACAGAATGTGTATGTTTATTGCTGCTATAGCAACAAATAATAAGAATAAAATAAAATTAAAAATGAAAGAGGGGCCCCATACAAGAAACGTGATTTTATTAAATTTTGTCACTCCGCGGGCTGTATCTCATGAACAGTAATATATAGACTGTTGAAATTTTCACAGAGTGTGTATCTCTGTTGCCACTATGACAACAAATAATAAAAAGTACATATTATTAAATATTGTACGATGGCACGGAACCCTTCGTGTGCGAGTCAGATTCGCACTTAGCCGTTTTTTTTCCGTAACAAAATCACATGTAGTTTCACCCTTATTTGTTTTTTTTTTAATAAGCTTCCGAGATTGACAAGCTATTAGCGTTACAATTAGATTAGGTTGAAATTATTTTGGATTACCATATTAGAATGAAATGTTCGGTTTTAACAAGTTTTCAATAAGAAATATGTTATTGTTCAAATGTTCACCACTGGAGCATTGTCCATAATAGGTCCTTTACCTTAGTGAAATTTAATGATGACTCAGCCGCTACTTTTTTTTGAATACTGGAGAGATAGCAACTAGATACAGTTTTGATTTATACAAAAATTTTTGATAGTGTGCGTGTAATGTACCTATATTAGAATCTTTAACATGTGTTACACTTAAGTTTCTTGTGACTGAGTAGGACTGATTTACATTTATAGTGCCAATTTCAGCGTTATACACTGAACAAACAAAAACAAAAATAAATACAATAAAAAAATATTAGCGCCGATCCTTTTTAAATAAGTTACTAAAAGTACTACTTGTTGCGTTATTTTTTCGACAGGCGCTTTGTCGAATCATACTTGTTGCTTAAAATAATATCATGTAAAAACGTTACCAACTCTAATGTTTAATTTCGCAACCACCAAAAAAGGGTTATTTTAACAGATCCAATAAACTTACACCTCTAGGCTTACATTGTATGAAATTAGAGATAAACATAAATCTAGATTAACTTTTTCGTTAAAGCGTTGAAAGTAGAACAATGTTTTCATAACGTGGAATGTATAAGCGTTGTATTTATTGAGCAAAGTGTTTAATTCCCCGGTGCTTGTCACCGCCGCATTGTATTTGCTGGGTAATAAGGAGGGGTGATCGCTGAGCCAGTAATCCCCCCTCGTTTCCATACGCGACGTTAACTGTTATTTTTTCTGTACCGTCCAGCGCAAAAGTGTTAGGCTGGTTACCGAACGTATCTATGAAAATAGCCAATATAAACCAGTATTAGGGCCATTCCTTAGACGAAAACAAAAAGAGGAAGATACGTGACCGGCGCGCGGTATTGAGCACCTAAATATAGGCGCTGAGCGCCTATGTTTGAGTCAGTTGTCCGGCCGTCACCGATCTGTCAACACGAGCGATGTCGTCGTTATTGGGAAACATATGACTATCTCACTTACGCGCACGACGTTAGTCCATCAATTTGTCTCTATGGCTCCTTAGTGCATGTTCACAGCTGTGTGTGTGGAAGTTGCGAATGTAGGTGTCGCAGCACGCATTATGTCAGTATCTTGTACGGCGATAACGTGTCTTCCCCTTTTGCTTTAGTCTAAGGGCCATTCTCATTTCCTGTGCAGTGGATGTCACTACAATACAAGTGGAATGACAGGTGTCAGGATTGACTGCTTACTCGAACGAGTAGGTATCTTTTTTGTACCATAGATAAATGCTTCAACTATAGTAAGGTAGCGATTCGTAATAAGTGAACTGCGCTCCTAAGGGCGTCTTTCCACCAGAGATGTTCAAGGTAGCTAAAAGGTGAGCGAGGTCAAAGCTTCCCGTTTCCACCAGTGCTAAGCTAAGCTAAGCTATGAAAATAAACGATCCTAATTGGTGGATATCAACACATCCTTAGCTTCGCAGCTTAGCACATCTCTAGCTCTGTTACATTATACATACCTCGACGTTTCGACCGTGTTGCAACGGTTGTAGTCTCGAGCAGACTCCATATTGCTTTTGAAACCATACTGTTGATTGTAAGATACCGCCGTGTTTAGGTATTGGACCTGTATTCTACTTTGTACTCCTATTGCTGTCGTATTGTTCATGTTTCAGCAGCCTTTACTGTCAAGTGAATAACGATAAGTGAACGATAGCAAAAGACAATGTAGGCGCAGTTGAGTTCATAAATATGTGTACACTTTTTTACAACAATTTAATATGGCAGTTTGAACATGACGTTAAATGGACAAGGTACTATAGGGGTGGTGACGATTATATAAATAAGACTTTCTTGCTGTGAGTTTAATTTATTTGAAATAATTATACAACAATAGGTGTTTGCACCATGAATGCCGCGAGGCGACTCTACACATAACTACAGTTATTTTTTTATTGTTCTATTCTTAATTTCTTTATTTGATTTCAAAATAATTAAGAATAAAACTGACATACATGAAGCAACAAGTTCTACAATTCTACATACAAAACTATTTGTTGCTTTACAGTACTATAAAGGTAATATAAAGTCCCGGGTCGACTAGCCTCCTTTTTAACCCACCCAAAACCTTAATTAAAATCTAGTATACCTTGTACGTTTTGTACGTCAGCGTCTCTGGTGCGCATAACCTCTAGATTTAATACGTTTTTTAATATCTGCGGCCGCAGCTGCTGGGGTCTCAGTCGTCTTACTTTAAGTACCTACTCAAACTCTTCATACTTTTACAGAGCACCTCATTCGCTGATATTGCCTTGGGGACATTTCATCTCTCAATACGATATCGGTGTGTTACTTTACATCTTATAGGTCTTAGGTGGTCAAATATAACCCGAAAGCTTATTGGAATTGATGTGTTGATATTTTTTTTGGTCCGCCTTAGAATTGTTTACTCGGGCGGTTTAGGCGGGTAATGCTCGAGCGTTTCAACCGCCCTCATTCCCCTGGTTGCATTAATGTCGAATTTCCTTTCCATTTTCAATTATTTTGTAGAAGTCAGGGCACTCTACAAGATAACCGAAAATAGCATCCAAAGCTACAAGATTTTCGACATTAATGTGGCCAGGGGAATGAGGGCGGTTGAAACTCTCGAAGAATTACCCAGGCACGGTACTATGATCAAAAAACAAAACATATTATAAAAAAAAGCCGGTCAAGTGCGAGTCGGACTCGCGCACTGAGGGTTCCGCACAAACTTTTAGGCATGTAAATAGTTCGTTAATCACGGGAATACAATATAAACAATTTCCAGTATAAACTGACACGCAATAAGTATGCACATTCTTACTTAGTGAGTGTCCGTTTATATTGGACATAATTTTTATGCGATTTAACCACAAACTTACGGTTTTCGGATTTTTTCCTTTACTTGGGCTAAAAGACATTGCTACTTGCCAAATTTCATGATTCTAAGTCAACGGGAAGTACCCTATAGGTTTAGATTCCCTTGAGATTCCCTTGAATATGCGGCATAAACGGCCGTATCTTTTGATTGCGTTGACTTAGATGTCTAATTTTTTCACTCATACAAGGGATTGCAGACTTAAGTGTTTGATATGAATTTCAACTTGATACCTTCACGCGTTCCTGAGAAAAAGGGTCTTGACAGACACACAGACAGACAGACAGACGGACAACAAAGTGATCCTATAAGGGCTCCGTTTTTTTCATTTGAGGTACGGAACCCTAAAAAACGGACGTTAAAATCTTATAATTCTCGAACGGGTATAAAATAATTAAAAAAAAGTTCAGTAGTCAAATAGAGGCAATTTACTCACAAACTTAAATTAATTCAGGCCTAATGTAAAAGACGTCAGTAAATTCCGCTTGAGTGCTTTTCTAGAGATCTGCAATCAAGATAGCTGCGAAAAAAAGTGCTATTTATATTTTCAGAGCGCGTCACCTTGACTTTTACGGCTCTAGGGCCGGGAGACGTAAGTTTCGCGCGCACTTATAGCTGTGATAAGAAATGATGGCGAAAAGGTTTTTAGTTTGAAAAGGGAAATTTAGGTATAAAGCTGTAGGGAATCGGGAATTTTAGACGCTTAAAGGCAGTTTAAGATGCATTAGGGATTACTAAAAGTTACAAGAAAAGGTTAGAAGATGGAGTTGCTTCAGAATAATGTAGGTAACTTAAGTACCTATGTAGGGCAAACCTTGGCTAATCGGTGATAGTTTTATTAATTGGTCACAGAATTTTATCCCTCGAGCAGATAATTTGGCAAATTCACTATGTAAGAGTCCGTAACATTGCCTTCGATCGCCAATATCTCAAAATATTGCAAATATTAAACTGTCCATACAAAATACATTTGATTATACATAACATAAAATCAGGTAATTCAGTGATAATAGGGTTATTGTGTGATATAGGACTTTAAATAATAAGAATGACATTACTTTGGATCACATATATAAAAATATGCTTATGAACTCTTAACTTATCTTAACCTTTGTCGGATTTCCCATTTTTCATCGAATTTCAATGTTTATTCCGCTCAGTCAATTAACAAGTTGATATTAGAGCCAAACCGCTTAGTTTTTTATTGACGAAAACGTTTTTAATTTCTGACAAAGTGCTCGGATACATTATTTTGTTATTATAAGATTTGAGAAAAGCTCTCTCTAAGGCAAATATGTCAGAACTGTATTTATATAATAAAACTTCACTATCAAGGCTAAATAAACTATCACAGGATTACCAAGTATAGCAGAATAGCCAAGGTTTGCCCTATATTTAGTTTTACTTGTATTGTGTTTATATTTACAGGGCTTTACATCATTCTACTTTGGTTGAGCCCATTTTAATTCGATATCGTAATCATATTGTGGGACATTTATTCTTCTCTTCTTAACAACGAGAGCCGTCATAATATCAACAGTGGGTTTCTCTTTAATGAAGGAGCTTTGCCGCTTGGTGACAATGCCGCTCCATAATTACCCAACTCAACTCAATACAAACTATTAATAAAGGAGCGTCCTCACTGAGAGCATTCTTACCCGAGCATTTGTAAATGAGCAATAATTTCAATAATTTGTAAGCTTTGTACGCTCGGCTCAACGTCCACACCACTCGAATATTCGACGCCGTATGCACATTACCTACACGCGAATGCTCTCAGTGGGATTGCTCCTTTAGACTTACACAAAACTATTCCGAATAGGTTCCCAGCCATAACCGAGAGTGGATAGTGGAGGCGAGATAACTTACAGCTACATCATATAGGTAACGTTCTGTTCGAAAACAGTGGGTTTAAGATATCAAAGCAAGATAGCCAAAACTAAAGAAGAATAGATGCCTAATCATGATGATCACGCACCTTCAACTTCAAAGCATGTAGCATAGGTATAAAAAAATACCAAAATCCGCAATTGATTTCTGAAACAGTCAAATGAAGCTAGCTTGACTGTTGTCGCGAGTTGACGACGAAACCAATTTCATGGCGAATTGAACAAACATCGAGAATGACGCTCGGGAGCGGAGTTCGATTATAACCTATGTTTTATTGGGCGATGTGAGAATTGCTATAAACGCGTAGATTGGCTTTTACCACACGAGCGGTTTCAGTCTACACTTAGCGAGGCTCTCTCATTTTTTACGGAGGTTGTTCATGTCAACCTATAAACATCATCCAATAAAGTAATAAAAAACCGGTCAAGTGCGAGTCGGACTCGCGCACCGAGGGTTCCACACAAACTTGTAGGCATGTAAATAGTTCGTAAATCACGGGAATACAATATAAACATTTCCAGTATAAACTGACACGCAATAAGTATGCACTTTCGTACTTAGTGAGTGCCAGTTTATACTGGATATTTATGTGATGTAACTACTAATTAACGGTTTTCGGATTTTTTCGTTTACTTGTGCTATATGACATTGCCTCTTGCCAAATTTCATGATTCTAAGTCAGCGGGATCGGGCCTATAGGTTTTGATTCCCTTGAGTTTCCCTTCAATATGCGGCATAAACGGCCGTAACTTTTGATTGCGTTGATATGAATTTCAACTTGATACCTTCACGCGTTCCTGAGAAAAAGGGTCTTGACAGACACACAGACAGACAGACAGACAGACAGACAGACAGACAGACAGACAGACAGACAGACGGATAACAAAGTGATCCTATAAGGGTTCCGTTTTTTTTTCATTTGAGGTACGGAATCCTAAAAAAAAAGAATAAATGTCGGGGGACAATAACACACAAATCGACATAATCCTAAAGTAAGCTCTAAACTTGTACTGTGATGTGGGTACTTGGCCAACTAGACTAACCGCGTCGTGATATACGTTCGAGTGTAGGTAGATATACATATATGTACGTTAATTAAGTATATTACGTTTTCACTAATGCTGTGCGGAGCAAAATCCACCAATCCAATACGATTATTTCATTTTCCTATAGCCTCGCACAACGGAGCTATCCTATTGGTGGATTTACATCACGTACCGCTTAAATGGCTTGCACAGGTCTGATGGAGACAGTCTGTGGCGTTCTCACGAGGCGATTTCTGTCGGTCAACTTAAACTGGTTGACGAATTAAACGATAAGGTTAAGGATCAGGCTTCCAATAAAAGTTGAAAAAGTTCGAAAAGACAAAAAGTTGATTGATTCCCAATAAATAAACTTTTGGCGTTTGAGTAGATTATCTACGCTATGACGTCATCGTGCAGGTCTATTTCCAGATCGAAAACAATTTATTATTTTTGTTTGACGCCATTTTGAACCGAATGTTCATTCAGCCAGATTACCACGATATCGGTGCGAGAAAGAAGTCAATTCGTTTTCGATTTTACTCGTTGGCTGATTGCGTCGCTCCACGAGAACGTCGCGTTTTACCAGCTCACTGGCTGCTGGCTGACATCTGAACTGCAATCGGCGACCAATCAACAAGGAGCGTAATCAAGTGAGCGGCTGGCTGCAGCTAAACTAAATGACGTTTCGCTGCAAATTGGCCGCTGATTAGCTGCATTAAGGCTTAAACCGACTAAAACAACTCTTTAACATTTTGTGGATAAGCCTTGCGGTTACCTTTCCATCCACACTTAAGTACATCCATTTTTATTTTAGTAATAGTTTATATTATATTAGTAGGATATGGTTCAAACGTCAAATTCACATCATACCGTCTTCTACGATCAGTTACTTCAGCACTTCGAGCCTCAACTGCCCTTCAAAACTGTATCTAAACCATAACTAAACCGTATTTAATAACTGAACTATAACAAACTGGAACTAGTTTGGAATTAATTTCGCCGAGTCAAGTCTCCCGCTTCAAACTCGGCGGTAATGTAATCCCCACTGTAGTAACACCTGGGGGAACAGACTTAAGGATATATGGATAAGGGTATATGTGCAAGTTAAATCTAGAAATAATAAACACCGTACAGAGTATAATACTCTGTACGGTGTAGTGTAGCTGTCTATGTCATAAATATGGTATTTCATCACTTTATCGAAACACCTTTCATTGAACGTATAATTTCAACGAATTTCATTTCATCGAAAGCTAATTTCTGCTGAAACCTTATTGTTTTCAGGTTATCTTAAGCATGGCTTACGTAGGTTAGGTTAGGTCAGACCTGACACCACCAAAAAATTAAAACTCCTGCACGTGGAAATCAGCTTCCGATGAAATGAAATTCGATGAAATGATACGATCGATGAAAGGAGTTTCGATAAAGTGATAGCTACCCCATAAATATCAGGGACAATCTCACACAACCAAGTCCCAAATGAAGGTCTTGTAGGTACTATGTAACGATTAACATACTTATAGGTACAGATAAATACTTAAATACATAGAAAACATTCAAGTCTTAGGATCAAATACTCGCGCTCATCATACAAATATTTGTCAATACCCCAAAACAAACGAAGGATCGCTAGCTTCGTAGGCAGGGTAACTCCCTGCCAGCTAGGCTGCCCTGCTAAGGTAAAAGGCAGTATTATACACATAGCTACTGTAATAATTGCAACCTCATTACTGGGTAATAAGGTTGCAATTGCTACAGTAGTTAATACTGCCTTTGCCTTTACTGCAGGGCAGTAGGCTGTAACCGCGTCGTCAAAAGTCATGTCATCAACTAATTATAAGTAACATTAGCGCCGCCCCAGGTCCAGGACAAAATCGGAACCTCTACTTACAAAGCTCATAACTCTTAAATGGCTTGACGGATTTTCATCAAACTAAGCTAAGAACACTCAATTAAACTCCCTTTTTAATAAAAAAAAAAAAATCAAAATCGGTTCATCCGTTTAGGAGCTACGATGCCACACACAGATACACAAACACACGTCAAATTTATACTCGTAAACCCCTCTTTTTACATCGGGGGTTAAAAATAACTAAGCAGTCATTTAAAAAAATGCATTGAAGAAATGTAAGTACACATTGAAATCGGTTTAGCTTTTCGGGTCCTAAGCGATGGCAGATAAATAGGCACACAACTTCAAACACAATCACCCTTATTGAGTTAAGGGTTAAAATATCAAAACTCACGTTAAAATCGCTACGTCTGTCACTGTTGCATGAATTAAATTATGCGAAGTGACAATGTTGTAAACGGGGGTTGTAAGCGTCTAAATATTTGTCTTACTGTATAAATACCGCTGTCGTAACGCTGTAGCGTAAAACGTGTGTTTTGGCATCAGCGACGACTTCAATCGGCACTAGATATCTCCAAAACGGATATAATGAATACCTATACATGATTTTGCCACAATCCGACAGGCAGTAGCCCAACAGTGCGGGTACCGGCACGCCACCAAAGTCAAGGTGAAGTAGTCACGGACGTCACGGTACACCACCAACCACCACAACATAGTCACTATCAAAAAAAAATATGATTTTTTCCTAAAAACTAGTCAGGATTTTTGTTTCTCGAGACTATTTTTATTTATTATTATCTTTTTTTTTTTCATCCTTTCCATGCGCTGTACCGCTAACATGACTATCTGCGACATAATTCTTTAGTAGCTTTATCTATCAAAGAAAGCCCGGGACCGTACATGTTTCCCTAAATACATACACCATAATTCCCTACTTACAAAACTTTAAGGTTTCCTTAAATATCGTAACACGATAGCTTCTTAACTTAAAGTTCTAAGGATGCTCAAGTAATTGAAAACTATTTGTCGTATCGAAGATCGCAACCCCTTTAAATACAAATTTTATGGAAGTAAGTATTTTATAGAGTCCTATCCTCTATTATTACGATTTTGCGAAATCAACCTTGTTTGCATTAGATATACATTTCAATTCCGAGAAGCATAGACAGGGGAGAGTTTTATATGAGCCGTATATAGGCCGGTCCTTGCCGAGGGCGGTGTCCTTATTGATCAATATTGGTTGCTGTTTATACGGATAACACATTGACTAAATATACATACGTAAACAAACATTGAATAAAAATACAATTATATTGTATTGTTTTGTCAATACCAACAGGAAATGCTTAATATGTGTGTGTGACTCATATTATATTTCTGTTATAGATTGCCCAAACTATGTATATGTAATGTATGCGTTTAGAGTTAAATTTCCCCTTTAGCTACGTTAACGTTTCCCAACTCCCGTTTTTATAAGTAAAAACATTTCTTGATTCGTATGGTTTATATGTAAATAATTGAAATACATTAGTATAAGCTTCCAGCCTTGTTTCTTCGGTACCTATGGATGATTAGTCTAAAGTTTTGTAGTTTCAGGTTTCATTTGATTGTTTTAAGTCAACAATCGTCAGTATCATCACATGTTCTAAAATAGTGAGGTCATCCATAAAATATACTATTTAATTAAGGCACAAATCATTGTAATATTTTTTTTAGGTACTGGATGAGATACAAAATTAATGAAATTAGTATGTTAAGATTGTTATTTTATACTAAATTGATTGATTGATTTACTTATGTACTTAGTTAAAGTCAATAAGGGGTTGGTGAATATTCGGGCATTTCAATGGCTGTTAGTATCAATATGGTGATGAAAATAATAATATCCAGCAACTTGAAAAGTAATAAACGTAAACTCACTCACGTTCACTTTTTGCTCTTTGATAAAAATGTGTAATTGTTTTTATGTTTCTTCAGTTTATGTCTAATATCATGTATTAGCTGTTGGTTTTCATATAAACAAATTTAAAAAATCTAGTATATTATAACACCCCATAAGGGTTCCTTTTTAGCGTTCCGTACTCGAAGGGAGCCGGAGCCCTATTGCCGTCACTCACGTGTCCGTCTGTCCGTCGTCTGTCACACAGGTTTTACAGCCACATGGTTGGAGCTACAGTCTTAGCATCATTTTCACAGTATAAACATCTTGTTGTCCCAAAGCCATACAAATTGTCAAAAAATACTTTAAAATATTTTTAAGGGGGGGGGGGGGGGGGGGGGGGGCATACAGCTAGAGGGGTGCGCGAAAAAAATGTTGACCAACCTCATCGAGTGGGGTATCGTTGTTTAGAGCTCGTTGAGTAGATAAATACAGTATTTTTGTTTTAAAAACATTATATTGGAAAAGCAAGGAATGAGAAGCCACCTAAGACAGCTTTTTTTACAAAATTTTGTTCCGAATAATTTTTTAACTTCCAATTGACCGTATATTTTACAAAAAAATACCAATATATTGATATTTTGGTACGGAACGGAACCCTAAATGTGTGAAAAACCGGCCTTAGTGCGTGTTCCGACACGCACGGTTTTTCACCATTTTTGTACGGAACCCTAAAACTTACCATGTAAAGGTACAATTACCGGCATCTAATACGCTGGGATAGGACACAGGCCCCTAAATACATATTTATTACCACGGCAACGGACCTTTTGCATCGACTCTTAACTAACTTACTTGCGAAGGCCTTTGTACGAGCTATTTGACACGCTGAAAGGCAAAGTTGGAACTTAATTAGGTACGTAATTTTTTTAACTTTGACTTGACGCACTTATTAATTATCGTAATAACATAAATTAAATGACCTTTAGTTCGTGTTTTCGCGTAGAGATCTGTTTTTAACAAAATATTATGATTTTTATATTTTTTACACAACCTACGAAAGAAAAACTGTAGCACTTTTCGCTTGTACAGCAACATCTAATGGATAGGATATAAACAGCGCCATCTGCTGACGTGTAACATAATTGAATACATCGATTCTTTATAATATAAGATTTAAAAAAATCCTTGTAGGATATCGGGATAAAAAGTGCTCTTTGTCGATTTCCATGTTACAGACTACATACATGCAAATTTTAATGGAAATATGTTAAGCCGTCTGTCCGTGGAAATGGAATAAAAACAAACAAAGACACATTTTCGTATTATCATATTAGTTAGTAGTTACTATAACGATAAGGATGATATTACAAGATTTGTTAAAACTTTTCGCCACCAACATAAAATTAGATTTAAACTCCTTACATTCAAAGTTTTAACTTTTTAAAACGATTCAGGCATGTTGCCGAGGCTTTGTTTAGATCTAAGCACGAGTTAGCATATTCATCTTAATTAACTTAGGTGTCGGAATTGTCTTCAAAAGCTTAATTAAACGAGTACCAAGGAATTCATTATGAGTAAATTATTTCCCGTAACGTGTATCTTCTCGTTGGGTTATGTGAACACGTCTATTGGCGAAAGTAGCTGCTAACGTACCTATTGTGCCACAATTAAATAATAAAATATCGGGCGAACATCTCACACAAATTGACCTAGTCCCAAATTAAGCTATTTTTTTAATTTATTGACCAAAAAGAAAATATTCAAAAGTCTTTATTTCAAGCCCATCTATGCGAAACCTAGAGAAGGTTGATGTGTCGATGGGGAGTTCGGACATTTGTGCTTAAATTATATTAAACTACAACTTACAAGCATATAAAGTTAATATAATGAAGCTAGTAGGTATCTATTGTCTTCAAGAAATGTGATTTAACTTTGTGCATTTTATTTTCGTTTAGATAGCTATTTCGCACATCCTCTGCCAAAACATTAATAATTTTGGGTAATAAGTATGTATACATTTTAGTACCATAAGTATTTTTTAAATTTGGGTAAATTTAGTAACCCTGATTGCATAACTTTCTTAAATCTAAACTAGTACATCGTTTCTTATTTTTTAATTTATGAACATTACCGTATTCCTCTTTGAGTAACGCTAGTTTTGACTTACTTTGTACAGGTAATAATTTAAATATATATTTGTACTAAATAACAATAGACACACATAAAAAACACAAGTCTTAGTAACAAATACTCGCGCTAATCACACAAAATATTTTACCTTTACCGGGAATAGAACCTGTAGGTAAAGCTGAACTAACTAGGCTAGCCGCGTCGTCGTTGTCAGTAGTTTTACACAATACTAAATGATAGCAGATGTAAAAATATTATATGTTCATAGGTAGTATATTGTATTGTTTAGTTTAAAAATACAAAAACCCTTTTGAACGGAACTCCAAACGCTGTAACCATTTTTTCATCCCTACAAATTGGAGGGTGACGACGGCGAGATTGCCGGGGAAATCGTTTCAGCTTTTACCCCGACACCCTATTACGGGGTAGTTAAGACAAGGCCGCTGGGGCACACAACATGACGGGTAAATTATGAAAAAAAAATAAAAAAAAATAACAACTACCAACACCATAATATAATTTTATCCCCCGACGCAAAACAGAACACGTACCAAACCCCCGACAACCAGGGCTTGTTAATGTTACTAGATAACATAATAAATAACGTTACTTAACGCTAATTTCATAAAAAATACTTTGGTAACGGTATAAATTTTAATATTATTTGGTACTGGTGGTATTTTGCTGTTAATTTTAAAAATATCCCGAGGCTTGTTAATTACTAGATGATAACATAATAAATAACATTACTAACTAACTTCATAAAAATACCTTTAACCCGTTAAATTAAAATTAAATACAATTAAAAGTAACGTTACATCTAGCTGATGACGGATGCGGATAACGTTAATAAAATCAAGTTAAAAATTTACAATACTTTGCTTTTAACGTTACCTAAATTTACCGGTAAAAATTACGCTAAAATATATTAACAAATTTTTATCGATATATTTTGCTAACGTTAACTGTCAATCAACGGGTAACGTTAGCAACTTTTTAACGTTAAATCGAGCGCTGCCGACAACATTGAGACCGTACTTAATACAGCTCATAACTTGGCTTAACGGATTTTTATGAAATCTAGTTAAAACACTCTCGATTAAGTCACCTTTCTAAAAAAAAAAAAACTAAATCGTAAACGGTCCATCAGTTTGGGAGCTACGATGCCACAGACGGATACACACGTTAAACTTATAAGACCCCTCTTTTTGGGTCGGGAATTGAAAACTTTCGGGTCGGGAGTATGTCAGAAAATTTACGTGTAATAAATATTAGGTGTGAATATTATGTTATTTTATTAACTAAATTTCGTGAACTCTTAAAAAAGGTTTGTAAAAAGAATACCTAAAAAATACTAGAGAATTCTTCGCCGTTGTAGTCGAGTTACATTTAAATCCAATAAAGGCAATTCCGCCAACTTGTGTCGCTGCAGTCAATTCAATATTCGCGCAACTTCAGGAAATCGACCCGCTCTAACGACTCCTTTAAAGTGCTAGAGTGAAATGCTAGGCAACTATTTAAACGATATATGCCCATTGAAATTATAGGAGGAAATCGATAGCGTAATCAGAAACGTAAGATCGAATTTAAGTATTATTAATTAGATTTTAGGTATAGATTGCAATGTCATGACTAATTCTTCGAGCGTTCAAATCGCCCTCATTCCCGTGGCCGCATGTCGAAATGCTATTTTCGGTTATCTTGTAGAATGCCGTGACATCTACAAAATTTAACTGAAAATGCTTCCCAAGCTTACGAGAATTGGGGCGTTTGAAACGCTCTAAGAATCAGCGATCGTTATAAGTTATACTTATTCGAAAGTGTATCTGTTAATCCTTTACGTCAAAACATTCATATATAAATGTTTTTCTCGGTCGTACTTTAAGCAAACTTCATAGATACAAATACAAATATTCACATTAAAAAAATAACAGTAAGTGCTTGTAAAAAATTGAATTAATAATTTATTTGGTGGCTAGTTTTGTATGAATTCGAAATTTGAAAGACCGTATTGTTTACTGGCTGGAAAGTTTTATTCGAAATACAAAAAGTTATTCGCTTGGAACAGTTTCAGGTAAAATAAAGTAAGATTTACGAACAGTTAAAGCCATTTTAAAAAATATAATTTCGCTGCTACGATATTTTGTGAATACATTTTACTTAGTAGTTGGAAACTTTGGACGTTTATTCCTAAATCAAGATGAATTCGGCAATATTTCTTGGGAGTTTACCACAAGCGTTGGGTGTAGAAAACCATTTTGAATCGTTTTGTTTAAATTTAAACTTTAAAGTTGAAAAAGGTAGCGCGTTTTGGCACAAAAGTGGTACTTAATTTTAAGAGGTCTGTAGTAATATTTGTCTATAATAGGGTATGTTTGAGCAGCAATTATTTGATACGCTAATACATAATTTATGAAATTCATAATCATAAAGGAAACGCAACAAGGAAAGAAACAATTGTAGTATTTTTTTAAAGTGCAGTAATAAATAAAACAATATACCGGCCTAACCAGTGTAAAACAAGGAGCGGGCATGCGTGAATGACCACCAAGATTTTTTAATCTAAATAATCGAACGGTTTTAATTAATAGATACAAAATATACTTAGCTCCTTTGTACATGATTTTATTTAACTTGTAATGTTTGTATGTTTGTTTGTTAGTTTGTTTATGTCAAATCATGCAAGCTGAATTGGAACCACTTTTCGGTGTTCTATTAAGCTGAAGTTTGCTATACCTCGGTGACAATGCAATGATACGGTACCATGGAGCTGGTCTGATGATGCAATCGGAAGTCGGCCATAGGAACTCCGCAGCGAAGCTAGATAGCCCCACCGTGTTTGGGCTCGTTGGATTTGTGCAAAAAAGTACAGTCGGAAAGAAAAGCTCGTCCCAAAACTGATTTCTTTACAGAAACTTATACCGCATTGGCTTTGATGTATATTGTTTACATTACTTGCGTTAATTTTTTAAAAGATAAAAAAAACTGTTAAGCTATTCAAGCACCTTTAAAAAGCGCGGGAAAATAACGAAATTCCTACCCCATTTGGTGGTCCATAAATCCACGAAACAC
The DNA here is from genome assembly GCA_963241965.1 of Tortrix viridana. NCBI lineage: Eukaryota > Metazoa > Arthropoda > Insecta > Lepidoptera > Tortricidae > Tortrix > Tortrix viridana. Next base: position 4,613,343 of record OY725191.1, on the reverse strand, counting down.
TCCACTGGCATTGTGCTGAGTCTTATAACTCTCTGTTTCTTACAACGGGTTATTTACTGCTGTTTTCATTTTAAATACTGCTCATGCCATTTGTTTCGATGTTTTTTGTTTTATTAATATTCTAGCTTTGCCGGGGAATCCGTCCGCGTAGAAATTGTTTATCGATATTCTTACAGCGGGCCTATTATGGTCGTGTCGTCTGTCACTTTCTGACCAGTACGTAAGTGCGAGAGAGACGGATGCTTTATCCACACTCATCCACCGCGATAAAGGCAACCATAATACGGGGTCCTGCACTGTAAATTATTCAAAAAGTAACCTATGTCTGTCTTTTATGGTACTATAATAAAACAACTTCTTCTTTCTTGAATGTAATTTATTGATTTTAATTATAATTTTACAAAGATACCTAGATAATTTTAGAATAAAACTAACAAATTCTAAAACTTTAAATACTTACTTATTGCATTATAGTACCTATGTATACATATATAAACTATCACGTCGATCGAGAAAACGAAATAAACAGACACATAATACCTTTAGCTAGGGTCCAACGAGAATTGACATAATTTAAACTTTGCTTGGTAGCAGACTTTTTGAGAGTTAATCTTTACGAAGCCATTTCTTACTACCCCTTCATAACAGTGTACCTATTTAATTTAAGGTATTTGTGGCACAAATCATCTGATTTTTTTGTTGTAATATCTATAAATTACTTTTGCAAAACTGAGCAGTTCTTAACAATTTCTTTCATATGTAAATTTAATGCTGCGCAATTGGAAATAACTCTTACAACTTATGTTTAATTACTGATTACATAACATTATGCTTATTTTTCTTACTAAGTGGAAAAAACACAAGAACATCAATAGGAAACGTCTATACTTGTATTATATTTTAGACGTTATTTAAATGCTTTATTGAATAATGTAGAAAGTATTGCTTAGGCATTTTCTCGTTCCGTGATTCCTCAAAAGCAAATATTTCACGAGGTATTTTATCAAAGGTCTAGTCTCAAATAATTTATTTAAGGCAGTGCCGTTCCTGGCCCGTAGCTTTTAACAACGGGCTTTTAAAAATAAACTGATGTATTAAATATTGAGTGAACGTACCTACATATATAATACAAGGTATCCCCGCAATTTTGTTCGCGTAGAAGCCGTTTATCGCTATTTCCTCCGGAACCGCCCGATTTTCTGGAATAAAAGGTATCCTAAGAACTTTCTCAGGATGCAATATCCTTGCCAAATTGCATCAGGATCCGTGTAGTCGTTTTATTGTGAAAAGGTTTACATTTATAATAATTATTAATATGAATCTAACTTAACGTTCAGTGTAAGTAAAAAAAAAATGCAAGTTTACTTACTGCCGCATTCAGAGACGTCAATTAGTTTTAAGTTTGATTAAAGTTGATGCGTCTTATTCAATTCTATTCAATTTATTTATTGGTAAATATAGACATTTACAGGTCAGTTCATATTCTATTGCTATAGCAAAGAAAGTGACAGCAGCATCTTTAATCAAACTTGCTGCTGTCACTTGACGTCTCTGAGTGCTGCCGTAAGTCTAGCTAATATTTGCCAAAAGAAAATTAGTAGTTAAGTGCTGATTTTACTATTTAATATATTTTTTCTCATCTTCTTAAAACTATGACCCTTAAAACTACCTGCTTTATTTATCTATCTGTACCAGACTAAAAAAACTGCAAATGGTAAAAAGTCACAATAACATCTTGTTACTACGAATCGCTTGAAAATAAAAATCAATTTCCGATTACCCTTAGAATAAAATCCAATTTTTCGCCGACATATCTATCAAGTCCCAGCGGAAACGGTTCGCGCTGTTCGAGTTACGGAAAAAGCCGTTAGAAACACGCCGGGTGTGTTCGACCCCCGGGGCGGAAACTTTTAGTTCCGTGACGTATCAGAGCTGAGTGCTGAGTTTCCCCCATTTTATGTATTTCTCATATTTAGGAGACCCGTGTTTGAATTGCTTGGTTGGCAACCATATTTCTGGCAAAAAAAAAATTTTAACGCAATATTTTTAGTGACTTGCAGTCTGCTTATACAGCCTAATTATCGAGTCCAAACTCAGGTCTGCATTAAGTAAGTGTAGCAGAAATCCTGTTGGCACCTTCCGGCTCCATCATCAGATTAGCTCTTAGATACCGTATTTATATATGTAAGTATATTCCAAATTTCAGCCTATTCTAATGGGGAACTGTTTGAAAATTGGCTTGCAAGATTTGAACTTAACATATTATTGACAAACAAACAGACATGTGAAGTTAAAAAAGATTGTAAGAAATACAACGCCACTGGGAATTAATTGCCCAGAACATTTCTTTCAGAAGAACATTCCATCCAATTAGGGCAACTAGAACAACCGCCCGTCAGTAAATTTTTTGCTGTCAGATAAAGAGGCATTTGTAAATGACGTCACATTGAGTAGTGAACCCTCTATTGATAGAAATTGATGCCCTGTCTGCGAGGAATCCCTATCGCGTCAGGAAGGAATCTTTTGAAGACAAAGGGTGTGGGTGACAAGTTGCCGTAGTAACCTAATGGCAGATTTGGTCCCATATGATTTGTTGAGCTAGTTGTAGGTATAGCGCATTTATTTAACTAGCATTTGCTCGCGACTTCGCTCGCGTAGATTTAGGGCTTGTTCAAGAGACTACCTATTTTTGATCTTTTTAGTGGATTTTAATAAACTCTATTTATATATAAGATAAGTTACAAACTAAGGCCATTTTTTGGGTATAGGCTTCCTCCAGTATTTAATAAAGCCTGCAGTAAATAGTCGAAAGGAATCAGAAACATTACAGGTCCTTCCACTGACCAACTTAGCGACCAACTTACCAACAGCAATATAAAATGGTCACACTGTTCGTTTTGTACTTTGTAAATTGACCCAGTTTTTATAATTCTTGAGAGGATTTTAAACAAACATCATGTGGACACAAATCAACTGGGATACAGACGCAGGTGTTTTATATTCGCGCCAGAGCTCCGCGCTAGCGTATTTCAGTTCATTCGAACAGGCTCGTTTATTTCATTCGCAAAGAAAACTAGGCAGTAAGGCAACTGGGGAACGGTAGATTAGAAAATTATATACACGTGGCTTAATTATGCGTGGTTGTGCGTTAATTGCTACGTAATGTGGCCCGTTTTCATTGTTTTTGGATGTAATAAGAAGGCGTTTAATGGTGTCTAACGGAGTTAATTTGTTGATTATCAGTTCATAGTTTATATCACCATTGCCATCTATGAGTATTATAATTAATATTTCATGCTTTTTTTTTCAGAAAGTCACAATTTAGCTTTACAAGGTTTAGTAGGTACTCAGCCTTCAGTCAATTGCCAATACTCTAGTCTGTGTTATATGAGTATATTTACTATTTGCAACACCGTCAATTTGTCTTTTACCTCATTTATCTTCGATATATTTAACTAATATCAAATAATTTCCTGTCCATTAGCAGCCCTGTCTCAGAGTGCTCGAGAGGTATCGGTGATGTTCTCACACATGAATCCTCGTCTGAGAGAGCCCTCACTGCTCCCCTTGATGACATGTTTGTTCCGAGTGCGAGCGGATGCCTCTCCAATAGGTGTTGGAGCCTTCATTCAATGAATGTAGTTTTTTTAGGGTTCCGTACCAAAATGGTAAAAAAGAAACCCTTATGGTGAGACTTCGTCGACAGTCGACAGACAGACAGACAACAGACATGTCTGTCTGTATGTCACAGCAGTTTTTCTCTGCAACTACACAAGCTTTCAACTTGAAATTTGGCATAGTTGTATAACTTGCTTGCCCGCATCTTTTTTAGTAAAAAAATTGAAATCAATTTCATAAATAATTAAAAAGGTGTCCAGAATGGGGGGTTGAAAATGAAAGTGATTTGATTATAGCAAATGGAGTGTCAGATGAAAGGGCTCAATCTGCACATTTCAAAACTATTATTCTTTTTATAATTTTCCGTGACGTATAACCCAAAATGTACTTATTTTTTACGGGAAAAATAAAACGAAGTGTTAAAAATGCTCCTTCCAATCTTTGTTTTCATTTGTTGAATCCAGTAAATGTTAAATAAACTGTTTGGTAACGGATTAGAGGAAGTATTTTTATCTGGGTTTAACATGAGTTTGTAAAAATTCTCAATAATCAATGTAATTATTTTGACTACTAAAATCCTCGCAACTGTAGCAAGCACATTCAATAAATCAACAATATAGATGCAATCCCTCTTTGGTTGGTTCCATTATACTCGCTGAGCGTAGCGGCTAAGTGTGTCATTCATCACATCCGTGTCATCGGCGGCTTTATATTTATATTTATTCTGATATTACTTTCATAGTTCTTTATCTAGAAATAAGTATCAATCGAATAAGTAGGTAAGATAAATATACGATCAGAATTGAATTTAAGACAACAAACTTCTCATCTGCGTAGTTCTCTAAGAATCAATTTTCTCATGTTAATTCACAAAAGGTGATACTCCCACGTTTTTGACGAATCATTTATGTAGAGATGTGCCGTTCTCGGAAACTTTCCTCATTTTGTATGGGAAATATTCCCGGTCGAGAATGTTCTCTACACAAAGTGAGCAAATTTTCCGAAAGTTTCCGAGAACGGGACATCTCTGATCATACGACACCCCGTTCATTAAAATCTGTTTAATAGTTTATGAGCTAGAATGGAACATTCGATTTTTGGTATACATACATAGACTGTTAAAATCATTACCATTCGCGTCGCTTAGTCGGGTAAATATAGTTTGCTTACTGCCTGTATGTCACGACTGTGAGAGATTGTATTCTACAATGAGGTGTCAGTTTTCACAACTGGTGCCGCGGCTGGAATGCGCTCTTTCCGACATGCTGCCGGGAAATTATGGAGACCGATTGCTCCTTTTATAATGTCAGAAACTCTGTTGTTCTGCTAATTGGCATTTTCCGTTGGGATAAAAGTGGTTTTCGACAGTTTGATAGAGCTCCCGTAATGACAATAACACTATATTAATGTGTTAAGGTTCTTAAACGAAGTGTGACGGTGTGTGACGAATGTGACGGTAGGTATGTAATATTAAAGCTCAAGATTCAGTAATTACTTAGTTAATGAGTTTCATTAACAAAATGCAATATGCACGCATATTAAAATATTATGCACTATTGCATTTGATATGTATAACGGTTTGAAACAACTATAATGAAGCAAGAAAAACAGTAAATCAAATTAAATAATACCGTCACCACGACCGACGCCATGTTGCCGAAACGTCGAAATAATTTAACGAGTTATAAAACTTATAAATCATAAAAAATTACAACAATAACATTATCCGTAAACGTTTCGTCGACAATAAATGGTGCCATTATAAAAAAACGGGTGTTGCAATTCGAAAATGATGACAAGCCGGATTTTAAATGGATTAAGTCCAATCCCGGGAACCTCAATCAACCCCGTCAGCAGACAGAAAATTAAAAAACAAAACGGTATAAAGCAAACAGAACTTAATTTGTGTTTTAATTCCGGAAGGGTTTGTTCTAATTACGTATTCCACTTAATTGGAATTTCGTCCGGATGGTCCGAATTTCTATTGGTATGAATTTCCGTAAAGTTTGCCCCTCGAGTGACCGCGGTGTCCGCTAACCATGGGGTGCAGTCAACCAACTTGATTTCTAGGCCGCTATAGAACTATATCCAAGTGAAGTTATAAATCATAGAGATAAAAAAAGATACAAGATGTTTATTCAGCAAGTAGGCCGCACGGGCACTTTCACACGTCAAAAACTAACACTGCTGAGAAGAAGCGCCGCAAGAAACTTAACAGTTAGTCATTTGTTAAATAAAACTTTGACATTGATAGTATTGATACTACTTATTCTAGCATTATATAAAACTGTAAAAATAATATATAATATCTTCGTAGTTCTGCAGGAAAACATGTCAGAATTATTACTAGAGAAAAAATATATATACGTGGGCGACTAAGTATATATATTTTTTCTCTAGTAATAAGTCTCCCACGATTTGTTTGATATCCCATTAACCGTAAGGGGTTCCCCCATACAAGAAACGTTTTTTATCAATGCTATTTTGTAGTATCGTTGTAACAGTAATACATACAAGCGTCAAATTTGGTGCGATTATAGTGCAAACCCTCAATTTTTTTTACATTTTGTTTATACATAATTATTGTGTTTATACTGTTTGAATTAAAAGACACAAAACCTCCCATTTCTACTCTTAAAAACTACACGGCCCATGGCACATTCTGCCCAATATAGTTAAAACTATAACATAATGGGAAAATACTCATATTTAAATTCAAAGATCGTAACTTTTAAATCGAGAATTCGCCGGGTTATTCAAACAGCGTTCCAAATTAACGGTAAATTTAAATGAAATCGCATTAAAAAACAGTTGTGCCACAATTAGCAATGTAAATACGGGTTCCGACCGGCGCCGATTCCTCCCTAATTAGACAACGGAAGGGATAAGGGGAAATTAAATGCTTCGGCTAATATTTGGAAATGGATGAAGTGCACGTTTCTTGGACATTTCTCCCATTACACCATACATAATAGTGCAGAGTTGACAAAACTACATAGACATAAGGGGTAATAAATGTGTCTAAAAATGTATTAAAATTAAAACGACTTTTTTAATTGATAATGAGTTTCGCATTTACACAATTCTTTAATTGTATCAAGTGAAATAAATACCAATTTCACTGATCGTGACTGTATTATATACGTAATTACTGATCAATCATCGTCCGCGTATTGTCAATCTGCGCCTGATCAAACAAGTCATTGACCGTGCAATTACGACGCCGCCTGAACCGCATCTCGGTACAATTAGGTAAACAAGATATTGCACATTAGTGTACCTAGTTAGTACAGCCTGAACAAAGCTGTGGAAGAGGAGCTAGTCATAAATTTAGGTAATGATTTTATACAATTTTCCTTTTATAAGTAGGTATAGAATATAATAAATGCTTACAGATAGTAAAGAAAAATGAAAAAATACAATAAAATATAAAAAGCGTTAAAAAGACGCATGTAATAAAATATCTTTATTTAAAGACAACTTTGAGCTAATTTTGATAGAGCTTAAAATGGCTAAAGTTTAAATGCTTTTTATTTTAATATGGCATCAATATTTTCTATCACCAGAATTAATATTTGTAGCCAAAATGTTATTCCCCAATTAATTATATATTATATATGTATTCCTAGCAAATATTTTTGTTATCAAATTAATCAAAACGGTATTTATGTTGGAATCACCAAACTAATGTAGATTAAATGTAGAATAAAAGTTTGATTACCATTTTCTATGCTCTTTATAAAAGATTTATCCTCAAAAATTTAGCTCACGAACTTAAATAATAAGTTTGTATCCGATATAGTAGATCAGGACGAGTTTCTCGCTCGTTTATCCCTTTCTAATTAGTCTGTAACGACAGAGACGCACTGAGCGACAAACAAGAAAATAAAAGACGTGCTAAGCGCTTTGTCACCTAATAAATCTTATCCTATTCCATAATATTACTTCACTTATAATAGAGAACATGCATGATTTTTTACATTCTTGTAACAAACAGTAGAGACGAATTATTTTTCGTATAACTATAAAAATAACCAAGATATAGGTAAGACATTAAAGATTTGTTTCTATTTCTCTGTAGTAAAACAGAATTTTACATGGAGTTTATATGACCGTAGTGCACGCTGACGTCACAGTACATGTCGAATCTCTCTGTCTAATTAATAGTTTCAAATGCTTATATTATCCGTATTTTAGCCTATTTTAATTTTAATTTCACTTTTTGCCATCTCTTTTCCGATATTTTCATATTTTGTTAAGAGCTGCGATAAAATAATCATGAATATTCCCTATTGGGTTAGGTTAATGTTATGCCAGGCCTTGTGCCAAACTACCCGGAACCGAAGGCACAGCAGGCGCCGCACAGCGGTTTTACGAAATCGGGCCATCCGTTCGGCTTCTTCGAGGGAACAAATAACATACATATATAAAAATAAACCTACGTACATACATGAAAGTCGAAAGTATGAATAAATGAATTGAATTACCCTTCTTATTCGTCAGCTGGGTAAAAAAATAAGAGACGTTTGAGCGTGGTCAGCACTAGGCTGGTGGCCCGAGCTTTTACTGCCATGTGATTCTGTTAAACGTCTCGTCTTTCATCGGTGAAACCAGCGACTAATGAAAGTGCAGACAGTTGAATGCTATATGGGGTGAATAAACACGCCGTATGAGGGGAGTAGATACGGAAGTAGCGGGGTTAGAGATGTGCCGTTCTCAGAAACTTTCCTCATTTTCTATGGGAAATATTCCCGGTCGAGAATGTTCTCCATACAACATGAGGAAAGTTTCCGAAAGTTTCCGAGAACTGCACATCTCTAAGTGGGGTGAAAAATAACGAATTTTGGGTAAATAGAAATGAATGCAAATGCAAATGAAATTTCGTTATCTTTCCTAACATATTAATGAAAAAGTAATTAAAATAAAAAGCAACAGTAAGTATAAGTACCAATTTAATTTTATAAAAAGTGGCAAGTCTGATTGAATTTTCTATTCACCCCATATGTCGTGTCTACTGACCCCGTTTTACGAATATGGAAAATGGAGTATTTTTTTAATATTTTCGCTAAGTTGAGAAAAATAAGGTAATGCAATCTTGGAGAACTCACATTTAGGACTTGCAAATTAACTACAACCTTATTTCCGTAATCAGTAGATTTAATATATATAGAGTTAATATTTTTGCAGGTGTGTGTGTTGGAAGTTGAAAATCGTTTCTAGTCACTCCGTTTTACGGTACATTATAATATGATTAAGCCCCTCAAAAGCTTCCTAAATAAATTTTATGTACAGAAACACTGAAAATAAAGCAACGAGGACTCAAACTCATTCCTATGAGAAATCGCAACAATAACAAAACCTAATTGCCACATACAATGCACTAACATAAACAAAAATACATTTTAATCCACCACGCATTCTCAACATCTGAACCCACGCCTGAACAACACAATTCATACTTTAAACCCATAAAATAAGATTTATTCTTGTGTAAACCAGTTCCTACTGTATTTTGTGTAATATACAGTAAAAAGACTGTATGATGCTCACATAAGTTTCATATTCGTTTAAACGGCGCAAATTTAAAAAATTTCAGCTTTATTTTTGTACAGATAGAATTGTTTTTTGTTTAAAGGTTATAAGAAAATAATGTTCATATTAGTGATAATGGAACAACAAGTGCTGCGAAGCGTGTGTTCCGTAATCCTATGTTACATATTTCAGCACTTACGACACTTACGTAACTTAGAGAGATACTGGAGGGCTTACCTAACTGAGGATGAGGGCTAAGAGAAGTAATTTTAAAGAGAGGGGAACTTAAATGATGTTTAACGGTCTCTTGCGTAGGTACCTACCTATATCTTTAGACGTTCGATGTATGCTTGTTTGACATCGTAGCTCTCAAACGGATAAACAAATTGTGACGCGGTTTTTATTAATAGGGCGCGAGATTAACTTGTTTTTTTTTAGTTAGGTTCTATGAAAATCGGTTAGGCCAATTAAAAGTTCTGAAAGTTGGGGTCGCAATTAGGTGGAGGTTTTAATCTATTTTTTTTCAAGGTTTTAAAATTATCTGTGTTCGACTGTAATATTAAACGCGTATATATTACAATATACCTACTATCCAACCAAAATATTAAAGTGAATTGATAGAACTCATGGAACTCCCTCTTTATCGACTTACGCTAAATGTTTCAGGTACTTAAGCGCGCCGGGAATAATTCAGGCGGTGTACCGTGTACCGGTTCCGGGGATTCCGATGCGAATCCGGTATAGAAATAAATCGAGTCGTTAACGTGAAGTCATTCCGGGATTCCAAGTTTCTCAAATACGAGTATAACGGTGTTATTTGAAATAGATACGGTTTGGAACTAATTGGATCTTTTTGTAAGATAGGAAGTGTGAAATACTGGGGAATTTAGAGGAAGGTGAATATTAATAATTAGGGCCGTATTAATAAACTGATCTCGGCTGAGATGACGTCACAAGATGCGTCAAAAATGACAGTTTTCTATGGATTGACGTTTACTTTGACGTGTCTTGACACGGGCATCACAGTCGAGATTAGTTCATTAATACGGCCCTTAGGATTGCAGTCTTGAGACTGTGATTGTTTTCCATAAAGAGGTCTTTTGTGCAAGTTGCCATAAGAAAAAATAATAATACAGGATTTAATTCATGATATCTAGGCGTATAAGGTACCTATTAAAAAACCTTTACTCCTTTTAAGAACTGTCAACCAAATACATATATTTCACATATGTATTTTTTTAAGGTTATTTGACATAGTTCTATGGTAGCTTTAGTTCGCACCAATCCATTAAGTGGCCAACACTATTTTTGTCGTGTCAACACGCTAAAACGAGTGTATTTGCATTATAAAAAACGAATCCACTCCGCTTTAAAATTTTAATCTAAGTAATTCGTCGTGTTTACATTTCGAGATAATATAATAAATTTGTTGGCGGAATCGGCAAAGAATTGGTTTCCGCCATAATTAATACAATCAACAAAAACATGCATCAAACATGTTCCAGAGATGTTGTACGTCAAATATAAAATAAATTATTTATAACGCAATTAATCAGTGTCACGATATTAATCCGGCTGTTGGATGTCACGAGTCGGGTAAAAATATTTAGCATACAATTTGAATTGAATCCGCTTAGCTAGATATTGCATTTTTTTAGCAGTTTAGCCACGTTATTGTGATTATTACATCAGTTAGAAGACGTCCTGGAAATACCCGCGATCATCATTATCATCAACCATGTGATTTTCTTATGTAACTCATTTCTTTATTCGACGTACGAATAGGAAAATACCGGTGAGTTTGAGTTGTAGCGTTGATTGTATGAACAATATTTTAGAAGAAGAAGAAGAAGCAAACCATTTATTCGTGACATATAAAAATACAAAAAAGAAGACATGAAACAAAAAGTAGTAAAGGTCTTATGTCACGAAATGGTTTAGGGCGTGCATATATATTCATTTAACTTGAACGTACATAGAACTCGATCACCATCAATTCGACATCTTATTAGGAGCTTTTGAGTCAAGATTTCACATTTGCCGCGTACAAAATGTGTATACTTTTACTTCTATGTTATTCTGTTAAAACAACGTCATTCAGTTCTACTCAGTCGATGAATATCTGTCTGTCAAGATGCGTAAATGACATTCAACTGCCTGCACTTTCAGTTTGACGCTGTTCGTCTGTGAAACCTGCGACTAAATGAATGTGCAGGCAGTTGAATGTCATTTACCCACTTTGACGGACGATGTAAATTCGCCGGCTATTCATCGACTGAGTAGAACTGGTTGACGTTTGTGTTAACAGAATAACATAGCTGGTTTGAATATTGCAAACAGGCATAAGATAATACCTACAAATATCGTCTGTCTACCTTACGGCCTGGCCACGGCTTTGAGCCGCGGCGGCGGCGGCGAGGGTTCTCTCTTCATTGCTCGGGCTTACCTCGCTCGGACTTTCCTCATTTTGTATGGGAAATATTTCCGGTTGAGAATGTTCTCCATACAAAAAAGGGAAGTTACCGAAAACGGCACATCTTTATTCGGGCGAGACGCTCACCGCGCAGCGGTTAGTTGACGTTACACGCAATGTATTAGAAAATTCGCTCGCCGCTCAGCCGGTCGCGCAGTCGTGGCCAGGCCCTTATACAGTCCGCGCGCTAGCTCAGTGCCCTTCAAATATATCCCCATACCCCGCACACTCTATTATAGAGAGCGCGGGGTATGAAGCGAGGCCGCGCCCCCGCCCGCTTCCCCAGTCCCCGGTGGCATTCAACTCGCACGCGAACTGTAGTAATACTCTCTTGGCATTACACAGTGAGACATTAATTACATAGTGTCGGGAATCCTAATTTGAAACTAGAATAATAACATGGTTGTGTCCAATATGTAATTAACGAATTCCCTGAGCTCACAAACCAAGTAACAGAGGAGTGGGTGACGTCAATAATTGTTTTGAACCTAAGCACACTAAAACCGGAAGGAATTTTGTCGTGTTCAAAAATGTCTTGTAACGTTATATAACGTTTCATATCCGCAATGTGGCAACACCATAAATGGACAACGTAACTTTTGATAGGGTGGACATTAAAATTACAACCAGTTCATAAATATTGACAGCTACCTGTGTCCATAAAACGGGACACACCGCCATTTTAACGACGAAATTTCTTTAATTCCGCGACATAACTTTGCCTTCCGGACTATTAAGGGCACAGCTGACAAATTGCAGTTATCGTCTTTTATAGGCCATTCTGTACTTTTACTGTCGATGTTCGAGGTAACGTTTTGAATAAATTAAAATTTGATAATTTTAAGTTTGGGTATGAAGAAATGAACTGTCTGTAAAGGGTCTTTTAGATAACGGTTCTTAGTTAAACTGGCACGTTCGGCTTTGAACTCTTTAATTTGATACAAACTTTGCTTGAGCTAAGTGGTAAATTGAGGCAGTTCGTGTGCGACGTTACTGCGGTACAAATTAGTACGTACCACCAATTAGAAGAACCATCTCTTATGGACACGCCGATACATTTGTTTCTACGATCTAGTCTAGTAGTAGCTTATTATTACAGTAGCTAACTCGTGGCATTAAGGTAGCACTTGACAGATTAGTGATGAGACAAGTTTTCTAAGTGTCTTGTCAGATAAGATAAAATGATGAATTAATATTACCTACATGGTCTTAACATATGATGTAGTAGGTTTGATCACAAATTTAAAAACATCAATGTCAATATTATGATATTGTCATTCATTTAATAATTATTACGACACGTGTCGCGAAACCTAGAATTTTTACAATTAATGGAGAAAATCATTAGTGAGCATTCAGAACTCCTACTACAAGGTGACAAGGTAAAATGCACCCGTTGCGATGTTTATATAGTTTGCAAGACATTTAATATGAACAAGCATGTGAAGTCTTGAACTTGTAAACATTTAGAACAATTATCAATTGTATATCACGAATGTCATATATTAAATTATTGAAAATACTTTTTTACTAATTGGTTTCCTTTTCTCGACTCGTACAGGAAGAACATTGTCACATCACTAGTCTGTTAGTAACTGTCAAGTGCCACCTAAATGCCACGAGTTTGCGATGTGTACTTAATATAGTTATCTAGCTCGTGACCTAAGAAACGCTCGTCGAGTTTTTTATTTGGTAAAAACTATCACTAAAAGTCAGTAAATTTTGCTGACATAAATTTGATGAAAAACAAAAGTTTTTGTGGCAAAATGATCATATCAATCTACTTACCAATATCAGATTTTGAAAAGTTTAGCCTGGCAAAAGTAGTGTGACGTGATAATAGGTAGAACTAAAATATTCTGAGCCACCATATTAAGCAGCAATTTTTGGGTAAAATTGGATCATGTTGCCAATTTCAAAACCTTGCCCTTATTTTTTCCACATTATTTTTCCCAAACTATTAAAATGAACCGAGTTGGTAATCGTATAAAAACATATTTTATGTCTAGTGGTGGACTGCGAAGTATCCCCGTGGCAACAATGGTCGGTCTGCGACACCCAATGCGGCGCCGGCAGCATGGTCCGCAGCCGGCGAGTGATCCGCGCACCAGCTCGCGGTGGACGGCACTGCCCCACCCTGGTGCAGCGCCGCGCGTGCCAGGAGCACCAGGGATGTGGGGACGACAGCGACGTGCCTTTGCGAGGTGAGCAATTCTGGTCATCATCCTCATAGTACTGGTATATTGATTGTCAGGTCGTTTAGAATACTGTCCACTCTTTTCCCGATCCTTTCTGGTCTGATGGGTTCTGGCAAAATACGAGTGCTGCGGCTTTTCGCAGTTATATAAGCTAAGCCAGCGGTTATTCTTCGCGTTCATCACGTGACTCTTTAACCTCCTAATTTTAAATTATCTTTAGTTTTTAAGTTCTCAGAATTAGTTACACTGTTTAGATTGCGTGATCTCATTTGTTTTTTTGGAAATTACTTTGGCTTGAACAGCCATGTATGTTTGTGAAGAATAAGGATGTTTATTATAGATGTACCTATATTTAAAAGACGTAAACCGTGTTCATCCCGTTATCTAAAACCTATTCCTATCCATCATACCAAATTCTTTCATCCTTCTGGCAATTGGTCCCCGAAATGCGTATGTATAATATAAATATGTTTACCGTCGTCTATTACCCCTAGTACAAGCCTACAGCAAAGTCAATTTGTGTGAGATTATCCCCCTGACAGCTATCGTGTTTGACAGATGAGACGGCGATGATCCTGCCAGGCGCGCTGTCTGCGAGCCGCCACCCCAACGCCACCGTGGACATCCGCAAGAACCTGCGCTTGCGCAACCCTGACGATCCCGAGTCCAACTCGCATCGGGAGTAAGTAGTACCACCTGTTATGAGCTAAAAAGATTTTGGTGGGAGTACTCACTTAACTACTACCTACTCACATATTCGTTTACTCTATCTCCATATCCATGTGGTATAACGCTAGAATTGCAACGTATAAAATTTAATTCCATGGACTAATTTAAGTACTTTATTAGACTATTTATAATATCAGTTGTAACAATTAGCCCAGGTTTCATTTCGAAGAGTTCTTTTAAAGAGTACTGACAAAAAATAACTTAATAATTTAACATTGAAAACATCCAACGTTTAAAAAACTTACTTAAACTTATGTATACTGAAATACAATTCTAAAACTATACCAAATCATTTTATTTAAACTACAAACTAATAACAAACGTAAAATACCGTATGAAACCTAAATAAATCACGCACAACATTTGATTTGCGCCGAAATATTCAACTGTAATCAAACTAGATGCAATTTCGGCTTGTTTTAATGAGCAAACATGTCGCAGCTACCGGACAAAGCCGGTAAACATGGCCGGGCACCCGGATTCGCAAAAGGTCCGGGTTATTTTAGCGATCAAAATGGCCCCTCTCACAAATATTTGCGTTGTTTTGCGCGTTTAATGTAATATTGTTTCGCTGTGACAAAGCTTTCTTGGGATATGAATTAACCTTACTAATATAACATTTATTATTACACTAACTTACATTATTTCAAACCTATGGACAATGGATAATGTATTCTTAATTCACTCATTCGTAATAACAGATGTTTGTCAGACAATTATTGTAATACTGGTGGCTACTAATTATTAAGTACCTATTAGCTAAAATAACTTTAAAACCAACGAACATACCAAACCTTTTTACTCACGATTTGTTAGGGAAACGATTTTTCAATTTGGTTCGAGCGCTCTAACGTACCCTTAATGTTTGCACCAGTATTTCAAACCAGACTCAATTTAAATTTTCGGAGGAAGATACGCTTGCGAACTTTGTTTTGTCCTCACTCCATTCCAAACATATTGCTCTTAAAGCAATATGTTTGGCGGAGACCTTTCGAGACTACAGAAAATATTTTACAACATTTTCACCTTAACGTATCGTTCCAGCATCAAATACTTCGATACATTTATTTAACCGATCGGAAATTGTTTCAGGTACTGCGTCGAGTTCCAAGTCACAAAAGTTTCGAAAGCCTGTCACGCCGACTCGGACTATAGGGCACTGCGGGAAGGTATGTCAATGACGTAGACAAAGCGTCTAGTAGACACATGCCACATTTGTTAAGAGACCTTTTTAAAATAGTGAACAAGTCAACGTATACAGGATGTCGCAGAAATAGTGACAAGTATAAAATACTTGGCAATGATAGGTTAAGTGATAATAAAAGGACCTAGAGTTTTTGTTAAAGCAAACACAACATTGACGCACACATTGTGAGATTGCATAATAATTTCGATTGTAATGCTAACACTTAATATACTTATAAACACATGGTCGAACTAATTTAGCTTAATTTTTGTATCATAATAAAAAGTTAAAGGTTTCGTAGCCATTATTTTATTTCCCGTAGGAATAACGATAACCGACTTCTAAGTGGACAGAGTCGCGGGCGAAAGATAGTAGATCATAAAATTCCTAGTCTTCGGTTTAAGCCGATCAGTCAAATTCACAAACGGGCAAAAGCGACCCTTTATTATCTTCAAAAGATTCTGCAATATCGCGTATCCATCCATAAATCATAAAGTATAAGGACACAAAAGCAATTTATTTTGAATTTACGATTTGTTCATGTTAGCGCCATGATTTATTTTGTGTAACGACATTTTACAAGTAATTGAAAAGTTGTTCACATACCTACTTATACGCAATATTTTGCAAGAAAAAAATGTTGTATTACTTTACTCTAATTTTACTCTTCATATTTTGTACCTCGGTAAAATGTAATAGGTACTTTATCGAACGTCTATACACATTTCAGAAATCTAAATGTGTATCTAAATCCAATGCTCAACTTTCCATCAGCCATAGTTATTATAGAAAACTAAAAGCATAAATAGGATTCTGCAATAACGTTCATCAAGGCGTACATAAGGTTACAATTATTCTTCCATAACTCTCTTGATTCCTGTTTCACCCAATATAACAGTTTGTCTTATTTCTAGGAGAAAAAGTATGCGTCCTCTGCGAATCAGCAGCTTTGCGTCGTGACCTAAAATGGCGTTGCGGAGGTCACGGCGTCACGGGGCACACGACACGATTCTACGCTCTCGTAGCACCCCACTGCCGAGGCAAGTGGCAACGTTCCGGCAGCCCCGACAAGCGTAACCATTGCTGCGCCAACCCAGACTTCATCTTCGTGTAGACCACTACGACGCTAGCTTGTAACTAGTTTCTTCTCAAAAAGAAGCGAATTAAAATCCTTTACTGTTGCTTCGTCAATCTTTTGTAATTTAGGGGAGTCGTTAATCTGTATGAATTTGTTATTAAGCGCTTAAAGACACTTACAATATGCAATAGTTTATAAACTTGTTGCGCGCCAACGCTGTAGCGAAACCTCTTTGATGTATTGGAAAAAGAAGTTGGGCGTTCCCAAGGGAAGTGTCCTGGGTCCATTGTTATTCTGTTGTATATAAATAACCATGACGTAGAAACATCTCATTAAATTGTCTAATACGATAATTATGTAAAGCCGATAACCGATACTTTCTACTTTTAAATTGGCATCGTGACTGGAGAATCGAAGAGATGGCGTAGAATTGGAATAATGCATAAATCAAAAGTAATTTCTTCAAAATAAAAAGTAACCTCGCTATTGTCAAACCATTTTCACAAATCAAAAGCATAAAAGAAACCGCAATTTTCTTGTCATTCCCTAGTTTTGCTTTGATGATGAAAACTTTTTCCCCCTAGAGCCACCTTACTGTTGTCGATTTACGATAAACTTTTAACCAACCACAATAAAGTATAATGCAGTTCCAGAATACTCCGAATCTTCGCTTCCCCATCAATGTTACAAAGTATTCAACTTCAATCAATCTACTTCCAGCGATGTAAAACCATTTCTGTTCCTTAGGTTGTAAGGTCGGTAGTAGTTCACGGTTCAACTTTGTCCTTTGAGCACAGTTATACTGTAGATACGGCCATGGTTCGCTAGTTAAAGGATGCGTTCCAGTTGAATAACAGTGAACTAAAGGGAAAAAACTGTTTTAACATTTTTTTTTACCTCTTTTACAGCTCTGCACGATTCATGCTGATCTCCTTATGTGTTTAATTCATTTTATGTAGGTATGTAAAACTGTTTTCCTCTGGTTGCTATATGTTACCTATGCCAGAATGTACAATTCTTCTTAACAATTTGTCAGCAAAGTAATAAAAATGATGCTTGAAAAGTGGATAAAAATCGTATAAAGTACATTTTCAACGGTCACTTCACTTCTGTAAAAGTGAAAAGTGGAGCTTTGAAAACATTGCACTACATATCTACTCATTAAAAAAAATTGTCGTTTAAATTTGCTAGAGCTTTACTCGGAATAAGGGTTCATGAGACCGTACCATGGAATTTTAATTTACTTACACTAGCGAAGGATGCTACGTATACTTAGACCATTGCGGGTCGACACGTTAAAATACTTTACATTTAAAATATCCTTTTAGACGTCGACAGGGTGTTTCTGTTGTATTCTACAAAATAATAAGCAATTATACAGATATTAGAAAAACCATTTTAATAGAATCCGTGGTATGGATAGGCATGTCAATTTAACTCTAATAATAATACCGTCGTTCTATGAATATACTTGTACTCTTTATTTAGGACTACGAGTAAATATCCACAGGCCCTTGAAATGAACCGTATATCAAATTCTTGAGTTTGCTATTGAAGTTAAATATTTGGTAAAAGCATTTTTTTATAATACTTATTCATGTCTAAGTCCCATTGCTTTTTGACTACGTATAGGGCAAAAAAAATCAATTCCATTGCGTGACTCAAAAACAAAATTTGCAGCTTAAGTAACGATCGTTTGATGTTTCCCTTAAAAAGTGTTTTATGGTACACGAGAGTTAATTATAGGCCATTGTGTCAGCGCGAGTGTATCTAAATGATAAGAATGATTGATGATTATGGATTTTGAAATTTTACTTCACTACTGAAAAAATCAGCTGGCTTCGATCCCATTCGGTCAAACTGATGTGGCACAAACAAATAAATAAGGATTAAAATTTCATAAGGCTGGATTTTGTGTACGGAACTATTTATTGGCAGCTCGGAGTATATTGCTAGAACGGGGAGTGAATTTTTATTGGATCTTTTTAGGGTTCCGTACTAAAATGGTAAAAAAGGAAGGAACTCTTAGGTCGGAGTTCACCAACAGTTAAACAGGCGATTAGAGGTCTGACGGCTGTTAAAATGTATTGACTAACAGCCGATTAGGATTTAACAGTCCGTTAAATTGGTTGGTGAACTTCGACCTTATGGTGAGACTTCGTTGTCTGCCGTCCGTCTGTATGTCACATCAGTTTTCTCAGCAACTACAGATGCTATTAACTTGAAAATTGGCATAGTTGTATAATTTGCTTGCCCGCATCGGTTTCTAGTAAAAAAAATAGATTAATTTTATAAATAATTGAAAAGTGGTCTAAAATGGAAAATATGTAAAAAATATGAAAGGGCTCTGCATATTTCAAGACAATTTTTGTATAATTTTCCATGACGTACTTTTTGATTTATAGCCAAAAAATTACAAACAATGACCGTTCCCTCCATTATCTCCGAAGTTTATGACTCAAAAAAAATCTGAAAAATTCCAGACTTACTCGTTTAGGAAATTATTTATAATTTACGGGAAAAATAAAATGAAGTGTTCAAAATTTACAGTTTTTGAGAAATAACTAAAAAACTTTGAAAATTTGTGTTAAATTTAGGCAACTCAAAATATACCTATTTGCATACGGATTAAAGTACATAAAAAGGTATATTTTTGAAGTAAAGACTTAAATACGGAACCCACGGTGCACGACTCGTACTTGGCCGGTTTTATTTTGGTAACAGATGAATTCGCTGTGCAATTTAGTGAATTGATTGTTAGTAAAAATAAATAAAATCCTCGTGCTAGTAGGGTTCCGTGCAGTAAACGTGCGAGTTTAACGATTAATTCAGCATAATTTGATCCTAGACTCATAGCATAGCAAATTGCTACGCCGTAGATGGCCATAGGCACTGCGTAGCACACCACAACCTGTTCGTAGCTGCGACGAAAATTGCATTTTTTTTTCTACAACACAGTTCACAAATTCGTTTGAATAAAGCCATATATAGTGGTCACACTAATAAATATAAATGTAGCACAGAAATTTTTAAAATAGGTTGTATAAGAGTGAGTATAGGTAAAGGATTATTGATATAACAACATTTGCCATTATAATGTAATAATTTAAATGCTGTTATTATTAAATAATGCACCGCCGTTAATTGGTTAGATTATTGTTCCGTTGTGTCACCTGTAATGTTTTGTATGAACAAATTATGTAGGAAATTGAGTTTTTTGGGAAACTTTGGAACGTTGCATTTTTTTAGAAAATTAAGTTTGCATGAAACAGGTATTGGAAAATTAGCTTTAAGTGTTTAGTATTAAGTGCATTATTTCTTAAAATAAATAACATTGCTATAATTTAAAACATGCTGTATCTTGAGCTTCTCGGGTCGCAGAGGAAAAATGCGTCTGTAGTTACGTTTTTCTTGTGACCCAACTCAACATTATTATGTATAAGTACCTACTCAATACCACAACCTAAGTAATAACAATACAAACAGTGAGGATGAAAATATAGTTAGTAGAAATATTATTTGTTTAGGTATTTTTTATATACGGGATGTTAAAATTAACAGAGATTGATTAAAAGTATAAATTTAATTTGTTATGATAAAGTTTTTGCAAGTGTTGACAAGAGTGTAATTGTGTAAAGTACTTACAAATCAGATCAAATAGATTGGAGGTTTACATTGTTTTCTAACGGTAATCAGATAAGCGACAATTAAAAACTGGAAAATATACTAAAAAGAAAGCTACATAAAAATAGAAAAACTCAAACTCGATCGTGTTGATCGGATTGTAGAAATTGCATTGATTGAGTGTATTGTTTGATATAATATATTTCAGAAATACGACAAAATTTTGAGACTCTATTTAAATTTGTCGAAGCTTAGTGATATGCTAACATTAGTGCTACTTGCTATTGCCACAATAAACAAATAATATTCTTTAATTACAATACCTAGTTTGTGAATACATATCCTAAACGACTTGTGTAAATAAAATGTTATAATTAAACGCATTTTAAAATTATTCCTTGTTTTATTATAACCTCATCCTGTCAGTTGACATACAACCAGGCTACAATATTAGAGTACCTTATAACACCGATTTTTATGCTATTACAATTAACAAAAAGTTAAAGAATGAATTTATTATTTCTCGACATACCTATAACTTACAAAAGCTTTCTTAACTTACGTTTATTTTTCTATATAAGTATGTGTATCATTATCTATATAGTACGTACCCGCAGTACTTACAAGCTTAGAACTTAGTTTGGTACTAGGTCAACGAGCCTAACATGCATCACAAGAATAAAGTGACAGCACGAATAAAAATTTGCTAGAGTAATTAAATATCATGCTTAGCTTAGAGCCTGTGCACACTAGCGTTTTAGCCCTTATACCTCAGGTCAAAAACGCTAGTGTGCACAGGCTCTTAATAGATTTGAACGATATATTTCATTACTCTAGCAATACCGGATAAAATCGCTTAGTAATAAAAGGTAATAAAAGTCAGGACGAGACACTTTTAGTTTTAACCTTAAGCGTAATATGGAATAGACGTATTAATTTCCGTGGCACCTGTCAAATTTTATCTAGTGCATGCATGTTAAGCCCGCAGTATTTACCTATTTATTATGTTGCACATGTATGTCTTCGATTTAGATACCCAAGAAACCTTAAATACAACGCAAGAATACATGTGAAATGAATGCGTAGGTACACGAGAACACAGTTAACGTAGTACTTGTTCTTTAGAAGTTGAGAATAATAAATAAAAATGACAGCAAGCATTAAAGCACAAGAAGTTTTAGGGTCTGATTAATCACGTCACTTTGACATAGCAAAGTGACGTATAGATCCAGTTGATTTGTAGGGAAATATTAAGTACCTAATGATTTTTACCGCCTGTTTCACAATAGTCAAGTAAAGCATATCTGTCAAAATAAATTAAGCCCTTTCCCTTTCTTACATTTGAAAATAGACAAGGAGAGGGATATCTTTATTTGACAGATGAATTTACTTGTCGATTGTGAAACAGGCGGTTAATCTTTTCTCTTTGGATTAAGATCTTAATCATTTATCTTAAGAAAGCCACCATAGTCCTCGGGGAAGGCCCAAGTCCAGTAGTGAATGTCTTTGGCGGAATGCATGATGAATAATACATATTATATAGATCAAAAATTTTGGAGCTTAAATTAAATATCAACCGGGCAAGTGCGAGTCGGACTCGCGCACTGAGGGTTCCGTACACATTTGGCTGTTTTTAGGGTTCCGTACCTCAATTGAAAAAAAACGGAACCCTTATAGGATCACTTTTGTTGTCCGTCTGTCTGTCTGTCTGTGTGTCTGTCAAGACCCTTTTTCTCAGGAACGCGTGAAGGTATCCAGTTGAAATTCATATCAAATACTAAGGTCTGCAATCCCTTGGATCAGTGAAAAAATCAGACATCTAACTCAACGAAATTAAAAGATACGGCCGTTTATGTCGCATATTGAAGGGAATCTCAAGGGAATCAAAACCTATAGGGTACTTCCCGTTGACTTAGAATCATGAAATTCGGCAAGAAGCAATGTCTTATAGCACAGGTAAAAGAAAAAATCCGAAAACCGTTAATTTGTAGTTACATCACATAAAAAAAAAGCCCAGTATAAACTGACACTTACTAAGTACGAAAGTGCATACTAATTGCGTGTCAGTTTATACTGGACTTTTTTTCTATTGTATTCCCGTGATTTACGAATTATTTACATGCCTCCAAGTTTGTGCGGAACCCTCGGAGCGCGAGTCCGACTCGCACTTGACCGGCTTTTTTTAATGCTTGTTGTTATTCTATAGGGTTTGTTCTATAATCATACCTAATTTGACGCTTGTATGTTTTACCGTTTTTACGATGCCTACTACAAAAATAAAAATACGTTGAAAAAAAACGTTTCTTGTATGGGGACCGCCTTTATTATTTTTTTATTTGTTAGTAAATCCGCCGTAGTAACACATATTCTGAAAAATCACCCCGCTATCTATTACGGTTCAAAATATACAGCTCTTTATAGTTAGGACAGACAGACGGACGGACGGCGTAGGCATATTAATAGGGTCCCGTTGGGGGCTTATCGGATACGGAACCCTAAAATCCATAAATTATGAGGCTAAAATAATTTTTATACGATTCCACGAATTACCGTGCATCCTGTATAACAACAACCCCGAAGTTGTTTCAGCCACAACACATTCGCTCACCAACCCTTAATTTAACAACAAAACAAATCGTAAATTGCGAGTTAAAAACTTCACCGCGAAATAATTGAGTAATTTCAAACGTAGAGGTACCGAACCGGGGACAATGTTAAAATATATCCATTGTTTCTCTTTTCACAGTTTCCAAAGGATAAATTCAATTTCACCGTGATTAATGAGTCTTGATACAAATAAAGAAAAAAACAAATATGATTAATAGGTTGGACCCTGGGGTGACAACCTCTGCTATCAATACGGACAATTGAATGAAATATTTGAGGTTTACTTTTTGATTTATGTGTGATGAAAAAGCGCAATTAATCAATGGGGAATGGCGCAACGTTTTAACATCATGCTACTCGTAAGCCAGTAATTAACCGGGTCGATCAACTTTTTCTTGTTTGTTATTCTGTCCCGTTGTCCAAGAGACAAAAGTGACGGAGTTTCTCAAAAAAACCGTTATAATATACGGTACTAATGTGTTTAGGAAAGAGTCCATAAAATAATGGGCTTATAACTACGACAAAAATGTACGTTTGATGAATTTTAACCATAGAAAACGTATAGAAAATCATGGTTTTAAAGAGTTGTCCAGCGGACGTAACCATATGACAACGTGGTACAAGAAAAAGTTGATCGACCCAACCACAAAATTAATAGGTATACTTAGGTATACAATGGTATTTGAAATGAAACGATTTTTATTTTGTTAATGAAGACTATGACTGGATTTAAGGTCACTTTACTTGACCGGAAACGTGGCGAGCGAACTTAATTTTTTTTTTTTCACCGAACCGTGTCACGATTATACATTAACAAAGTTGTAAACCTTCAGGTACATAATCATTCGTACTTGTATAATACATATGTTAATGGATAATTGTTACAATGTGATGAATCTGAATAAATAGTCTATACTCCAGTTGTTTAGCTATTTAATTAAATGTAAACAACACAAAACAACACCACGTATAGTTCGCCAACCAATAGAAGCAGAGGACTGGTAGGTACGTCAAAGTTCGACAAAACCGTTTTGATTGGCTGTTTGACAGAGCCATGCGTGGTTTAGTTTCCTTACATGTATTTAAGTAAATAAACAAATGAAGTATAGTCACGACTCGTTGCTTTTGGCCAGAGTCAAACATCATCGAAGAAATAATTCGAATCGAGAACGTTACCCTTATTAAAACAAAAACTGTGTCCGCAACAGTCACGTAAAAACTGTATTTACTAAGCAAAACAAACAAAACCACACTGTTAACGCTAAATAGTCTTTGTTTGGTCACAGGCAGAATCTCTTTGTCCCACAAATGAAAAGTTTAAAATTTCAACAGTTTTCCCAACATTTTGCGGTTCAGGTGTTTCCTTTGTAGAAACCTGTTTTCTTGCTTTCAAAGGAAAAATCTGCGCGCTTTTTTCTCCCTGTGTAAAGACCAAAATATATTATTATAAAGATTTGGGAGCTCGAAACAAATACGGAAATATGTCTCTGTGATAAGGCATAATTGAGGTAGTCCACCTTTTTCGCGGGCAAAATAAAAAATGCATTTAATTCTTATCTCATACAAAGACAAACAGCCTAACAAAATGAATTTTATAAATGCATCCAGGTTTTTTATTGTTTAATTTATTACTACTAGAATTTAAAAATATCTCAAACCTTATATTTTGAATGTAACAATATGTTTGTTAGTTCCGGGTCATGGTTCAAAGCCTCAACTGCTCGATGTGAGATCCACAAATAGATTAGAACAATTTCTCCGTGGACTTATATACGTGGGTTAAAATAAAAACCCCCGACATGATGTGATACCTACTTTCAGAAAGAAAAAATAATAATAATAATAGGTCGGGGCAAAAGTATTTTCGTATTTGGACCGTATAAGTTGTAATCAAACCTCTTCGTCTATACTAAATGTACCTGGCTGGTTTTAATACCATTAAAAGTCAACATTCTGAAATACAATAAAATTTAAAAAAAAACTGGTTCCCGGCATTTTTCAATTGGTTGTTGAGCTATCAAAATGGACGTGTGTGACGAAGAAATTCGGTAGATTTTAAAGTTTTATTAGAAAAAAGACAAATAAAAAATAAAAAATTATGAAGAGTAATTATTATGAATACAAATGAGTATTAATAAAAAAAATATGATAACTGTCTGTTATGAGTTCGGATGGTAGTAATAATAAGTTATGAACAAAAAAAGTATGAGGAAAAAAATTATGAAGAGTGATTATTAGGAATACAAATCGGTAATAAAACCAAAAATCGGAATAAGAATTTAACCGTTCAACCGTTTTAGAAATGGTTCGGATGGGTCCATATTGGCTCATACAAAATTCTTATTTATTAGGAGGATTAGGAGTTTCGATCGTTAGTATCAGAAAATATATGAAAACAAATATTAGTATAAACAAGGTGTATAATTAGTGATATTATGAAATCTGATGATTATGAGTTTCGATCGTTAGTAATAAAAAAAATTATGTACAATGATCATTAGATTGTAAAATTGTATGAGATACATTTTCGGAGTTCCAATAATCTAATTTGCAATTTTATATGAACTTTGGCGCACCCCAGTGGAGCTACAGTGGAACATCCCATTTTGGGTCACACACATACATCCATGTATGTATATGGATGTACATAGACTGTTAATCACATTACCCTTCTCTTTGCTTCGCACAATCGGGTAAAGACTACGTGTGAATCTATGCATCCGTTTGGGAGCTACGGCGTCGCCACAGACAGATACACAGATACACACGTTTCACTCATAAACAATGCGCTCACTGAAAAAACAATGTATTTCAACAGTGTTAAGTAGCTGGCGCTAAGTCTCGCGCGCAACTCCCCTTGCAGTGATAAAAGTTATGGCGTGGTGAAAATAATTTCTAAACATGGTACAAACTTTATAGCCTAAGGTTTTGAGGAAAAAAAAACAACGGAACCTACAGTCTCAGTTTCGGTAGTTCGTCTTTAACACCCTATTATAGTATTAACATAACTCTGTAATAAATATAATTAGGATGCTGCTAGGGCTGCCGCCACGCTACTGCATCGGGCATGTCCGCACAAGATCGCACTTTTATGGGATTATGCGAGAAGTGCCCCACTTATCTTTAGATGGCGTGCTAACTTCAACCCTATCCTACAGCCTTAGGTATACCATGACGTCCATGACACAATTAGTATGACGCGCGTCGAAGCGCTTACACCGTTGACCGAACGTCTATTATTGCTTAATCCGCGCGTCATATTAATTTATTTGACTAATGTCAAAATAAATTATTTTTACACGACCACTAAATCAATTTTTAATTCAACAAAAACTTTATAAATGGAACACTGAAAATTGTGACGTCACAGGTTACTATTTTCATACTACCGGATCGTTTTGACGTTTCAATAAAAGTTGCTGATTTGACCAGCAGTCACATAGCCTATTGTGTCCTGCTGTAGTAGGTTCGTACGACTCCGCTTTCATGTGGTATTTGATCATCTTATAACTGAAAAACGGAGCCTTATGAACTCTGCATTTGTCTCTAGATAAAGTACTAAATGATTTGTAAGTTATTGTACTAAAAAAATGCACAATGTTGTCTGATTTTAAATAATAAATAAACTACAAGCATGTTTAAGGTACAGCATTCTATAATTATTGTACAAGCCTAAATCCCCGCAATTCTCCTCGGGTGTGGTATAAACATCTAATCAACCATTAACAAGCCGCCAAGACCGCAGGGTGACAGAATATCTGGCTCGTGCTCATGAATTCATGCGCATCCTGTAGTTCTGGTGGCTTTTGATTATACATGTATAATTATTACCCACTCTACACTCGTGGGACGCCGCTATCTGTAAGAACAAGACGTATATAGTAATATCTCATTTTGACAGATAGCTGCGTCCCTCTCGGTTGGCCCAACCGCCTGATCGTGTGGAAGTCATGTGACACAACTGTGCAGGTTTCAACGCCTGTACAGGCAACTTGTGTCACATACACGCTCCGGTTTGCCTGTGCAGTTCAACTGTACAGGCAAAACTGTGCATGCATACCCTAGTGTGTATGGCCAGCTTTAGTATGGGAACGCGCCGCACCGCGCCGCCTCCGCTCCCAGTGCGTTTGCGGCTTTAGGGAGATCCGAGCAACAAACAAGTCGCGGAGCACTTGTGCTAGCCAGCAGCTAGCATGAATCTCGACACCTTGCTTGCTGAAATCGGGCATCGGTTCAGCCTCTAAGAGAATGAAGAACCATACATACATACAGGTCAAAACATTACCCTCCTTCTTCGGAAGTCGGGTAAAATAATAACACTACAATTAAATAATTAGAAGTGAAGTAAACTAATTAAAGGTAAAGTAAGCTCCGATATACTTCCATAAAAGGAATCTGTCGATTATCCGAACCTGTTGACTTTCTGGGAATGACACAAAATGTGAGTAAAAGTATATTCAGAAGCAAGTGAATTACCAAAATCAAGTATTTTGACTCAATATTAATACTAATAGCCCGATGAAGCAGCTATAAACGACTTCTACGCGGACAGAGTCGCGGGCATAAGCTAGTAGCCAATAAAGACGGCTGCACTGCGTATGCACATATTTGGCTCCTTTTAGGCGCGTCACACACGCAGCTATAATATATATTTTGGTATATTAATATATATTATATATAGCGAGGCATCTTACGATATATTTTCGTATAGTTTAGGAATATTTTTCATACTAGTTGACAGACTCCACACACGCAGCTATAATTTATATTAATATATATTATAGCTACGTGTGTGGAGTCTGTCAACTAGTAGGGAAAATATATCGTAATATATCGTAATAATACCGACCTATAATATATATTATAGCTCCGTGGGTAACGCGCCTTATGCGGGTCAAAAACCGAGTGACGCGGTAACGCGTATTTGCTATTGACGTTATTTATTTGTCGAATAGACCGGTAATCGCAATGTGTCATAGCGCAGATTACATAATAAAAAAATCTTATGATGTAATCTGTGGTCATAGTTCCACGACACATTGCGGTTACCTGTCAAGTGTTTCAAATACGGCAATACGCAACGCCAAGTATGGTATGGCCAAACGAAGTGTCGCCGGAAGGAAAAAACACTTTTGTCATGTTCATTATTTTGTTCAACCATTACTAATTTGATTAAATATTTTCCTGTTTTATTGATTATTATATAAAACTTTAAATGTAGGAAATAGTCATTCTTTAGGCCACTATTGGTATTATTGCACTCGAATCAGGTAAGTCACAAATTAATATTAATTTAAATTGTAAACCGTCCGTATAAAAGGTTCTTTTGGTTATTTAATATTAATTCATATTACTTAAATGAAAACAAACTAAAAAACCGGTCAAGTGCGAGTTGGACTCGCGCACCGAGGTCTCCGTTCTAGATACAAATCTGAAATCAGGTTCGAAGAAGTGCTTTAAGTGCATATAAACTTTATTTTGTATGGAATAAGGTCCATGTTGACTTGACTTAATTTTAACACTATTATTAGTTATTTTTGTTTAGATGGTTTTTTGTTAATTTCTCTTAATTATATTTAACAACCTTTTATTTATTTTCCCGTCTGGAATTTTTCAGATTTTGGCTCATTAGATAGAGAGATACGGTTATTTTTGAGGTTCCGTAGTCAAACTAGGAACCCTTATAGTTTCGTAATGTCCCTCCGTCCGTCTGTTTGTCTGTATGTTCTAGCAAAGTCCCTTTTTATCAGAAGTCAGTTACAAAGCTGACATTTTGTACACGTATGGATATTTTTACCGCGCACAAAGACCAATAATGAAATTGGTAAAAAATAATTTAGTGTATCTCCCGGACATGTAAAGCAAGGGTGTGAATGCCATCTTGACCTAAAGCCGTGGTAGCCTAATGGTTTGACCTGCCGACTCTTAAGAGGGTCGTGGGTTCGAACCTGGGCTCGCTCCTCTAAGTTTTTCGGAATTTATGTGCGAAATACTATTTTTTGTAAATTTACCATGAGTTTTTCAGTGAAGGAAAACATCGTTAGGAAACCTGCACACACCTGCAAAGAAATTTGACGGTGTGTCCGAAGTTCCCAATCCGCACTGGGCCCGCGTGGGAATTATAGTATTATAGCCCAAACCCTCTCATTGTGAGTGGAGGCCTGTGCCCAGCAGTGGGACGTATATAGGCTGGATTATTATTATTATATTATATAAATAATATGTAGGTCAGAACAACTGGTATGAGAAATAGATTTTCAAAAAAGAATTGGTAAGACACTGATCTATTTTTAATCCGTTACTAAACCATGACTCTACAGGCAGTAACCAATAACTAGCCATAACTTTTTTTTATAAACTCTTTTTTAAGTAGTGTCCTGAATAAATTGACGTTTTTATTTACTATTCTCTCAGTCGAAATTAAACGTAGAGTGTTTATTAATTCAGGATCTGATTCAGATTCTTTATTTGATTTAAATATGGCTGGTATGAATGATTTTATAATATTTTGCGTAAATCCGACATATTTTAGCCTTCGGTGACGGCCTGCAAAACGTGAACACTTACCCCCTTACTAATAAACGTTGAGTAACGGCTGAGTAGTTATACAATGCTTTGTCCTTATCTGTCATTGTGACATTTGAATTCGACAGATAAGGACAAAGCATTGTATAACTACTCAGCCGTTACTCAACGTTTATTAGTAAGGGGGTTAGTATATAATAGGTATTTAACATTTCAATAAGGTATTTATATTCTAAAGATTTTCATATGTAGTGTGAAATCTATTATATGTGTTTTAGACTGTCTCGTGTTGTGCAGGATGCGCCTGCTGCTGGTTCTGTGCGCGCTGCTGGCGGCGCCGGTGGCGCGCGCGCACGGGTGCGCCGCTGACGAGTGCGACGCGCGCATGCTCCTGCTCAACACGGCGTTAGCCAGCCACATGTCCGTCAACGCGCCCAGCGTCAGCTCTTTTATTGGACGCAACGGCATGCCCTGCCCTAACAATCAAGTTCTTAAACAAACAGGAAATTTAAATATTTGCGTAACACCAACTGTTAACAAGCGACCGCTTGGACGGAAGCCAAGAAGGCACTGATATACTTACTGAAGTACATTGCAGTAGCTCTAGACATAAGGCCACTTTGAAACAACATTATGGAACTAAACATCACATGAACTAAGGCCGAAGACGAATAACGAAAACTGCACGGATAAAATCATGATGATGGTCAAAATTTCTAATAAAATAAATCAAGACGTGTGTAAATAAACTGGTTTTTGTTAAAACCCGTGAATCGCAATGTTACAAATATTTTATCAATGAACTGGGGGCGATTTTTGACATTCGAGCGCTCGAAAGTTTCACTCGAATTTATAAAACCTACCGATCATCGACTTCGTGCGATCGTGCGTACAACGAAACACGTGAATATATTGTGCGTACGCGTACACGTCAATCCCTAGCTTCCGAGTGAGGCCTTCAAAAATACGGATAATGGGTTCATGCGAAAATAATCGTAGCATATTTTCGTGTGCTATTATTTTCTATAACTCGACTTTGATATCGAGCACTCGAAAGTCAAAAATCGCCCCCCTGATCTTGTGTGAGACGGCCGTCTCAAAACAGTAATGACAGTTTTCTGAGACTAGACGTTTACTTTGACATGTTTGCGCTAAAGTTGCAAGGTTGGCAACAGACAACAACTGTTCAGAATTAGGAAATACGGATGTTACAGGAATTATCCTACAACAAACGAATTATAACGATTTCTATGTTAAATTATCGTTTTTATTTTTTAAATATTAGCCGTAGCAATCGTAATCTTGTTGGAAAATAAATTATTTTATAATATTATTTATCATTAAATGACTTTCATTTAATATAGACTTAGGTAACACAAGCTCGCTGGACGCGTGCAAGAACCATGTGTTCCCTACGACCGTTCAAAATACATTGATAGGAAGTTATTTAGTTTGTATTATAGGTATAACGTTACGTTATAGCATATTGCAAGAACTATGCGGAAGGAAAGAACGTGTAATGTTTTCGTGACAACATCCTGTTACAGTTCGGTGCTACGAGTACCGAGTCCAAATATAATATATATTTTCTAATAATTTATCACCAGGATTTAAATCATTATCAATTAACGGTAAAACTAAACGCTTTTAAGGTTTAAAATAAAAGTGTGTCGTCCTGACTTTTATTACTAAGCGAATATAGTGATTTTTACATTTTTATAGCGATTCTATCAAAACGGGACACTTTTATTTTAAACCTTAAGCGTTAAGTCTTAAGTTAGAATATGGAATAGATGTATTCATTTCCCTAGCACCTGTCAATTTTTTCACCTTGGTAGAATCTGTGGTTTAAAACCGTGTAGCACATGATTCAGCGGATTAAGCGTGAAAAGGACACAGAGACAGAGACAAGAAGAAGAGAAGAAGAGAGAGAGAGAAGGAGACAGAGAGACAGAGGTACTTTCGCATTTATAATATTAGTAGGGATTTATCCAAGCCGGTCGGTGTCAAGTATACACATAGCAATTTAAAGTACTTTTAGGCCAACGGACGTATTATGGTTTCATTGACACATTTTGAAACCTTAAAAAGGCTTGACTTATCCGAAGAAGGTTGTCATTACCAGGGACCGCGGTTCTTTTGACATTCCAGACCCTAATCTGGGGTAGAATTAATTCTTTTCAGGATGGAACGGTAGGAGTGTTGGCCCCTCTTTGTCAACATTTAATTAATTCAGACCTCAGTTTTATTTAGTTGGAAACCTTCGGTGGTATCATTTGCGACCTTTCCTCGTAGAGTGTAAGGGCAGACGTGAAGATAAACGGATGTTTGCGGTTTCTTGTTGAATAAACAAGACCTTTTTAATGAAAATGTGTTGTTGAAAGGATATTTTATACTTTATTGTTGATTAAAATTTTCACGAATTTTGGCACAAACCTATACAGAGGTTTTTGTTTGTGAACAGCTATCCTTTTTTAAATGAACCCAAAAAGAGAAGCTTTAAGTATATATGTTTAAAAATTACCTGTGTGCCAAATTGTTTGGATAAAGCAGCCGTTTTTAAGCGTGATTGAAAGACAAACGTACAAACATTCAAACATTCGAATGTTCTCACCAATTTTCACATTATTTTAATATTATCTTTGGGTCAGCTCCCGTGAAATTTATTTATAGCCATAAAAAGTTAATGGAGTATTCAGTTAAGTTTTTCTCTTTTTATTTCTACCAATGTACTTTAAATTATCCTTTTCACCGTAAAGTACCAGGTGGTAGGTATTAATAGTCTAAGAGCCGGCGTCCGATTTGCTCTGATAGACGTAATGAATTGAAGGAGCTCCGAGCCAATACTGCTTTATTTAACTCTTAGCATTGAGCTACGAAACTTTTAAATTGTTATGCCCGGTTCACATTTATTTCAGTGAATGATTCCAGTGGGTAGCTATCACTTTATCGAAACTCCTTTCATCGAACGTATCATTTGATCGAATTTTATTTCTTCGGAAGCTAATTTTTACGTGCAGGAGTTATAATTTTTTGGTGGTGTCAGGTCTAACCTAACCTTAGTAACCCATGCTTAAGATAACCTGAAAGCAATAAGTTTTCAGCAGAAATTAGCTTTCGATGAAATGATACGTTCGATGAAAGGTGTTTCGATAACGTGATGAAATACCGATTCCAGTACATTGACTAGTATGGTTTTCACGTTTGAGGCGTGAGCTTTTGTAACGACGCAATGTACTTCTACTGGACTGCGTTACTGGAATAATGTGAACCGGGCATAAAGATAACCTTTAAAAGGTGCCTTATGCATGCATTTTGCTATATGGTTATGAAACAAATGAACCAAAACACAATGAAACTACACACCCACTTACAGTCGACTGTGGCAACATTGCCTAACCGTGGTAATTCCCCCGTCGCAATAACTTGCACATGCATAGAAAAAATTAGTAGACTCTTGTTGGATACTTAAAATAAAACCCATGCAAAGTGTCTCCAATTCCCATATTAACATAGCTGCGATGTCATCATCATCATTATCAGCCGCAAGACGTCCACTGCTGGACAAAGGCTTTCCCCAAGGTTTTTCACAACGATCGGTCCTCTGCTGCTGCGATGTATTTGCGAGTTATTGTGACGGGGGAATTACCACGGTTAGGAAAAGTAAATAAATAAAAATCATCACCCTTCCTTTGCTTCGCCGTAGTCGGGTAATAAATATGAAGGGACAATCTCACATAAATTGACCTAGTCCCAAACTAAGCTCTAGGCTTGTACTATGGGTAGGTACTAGGTAGGCATACTTATAAAGAGAAATCGATATATAGAAAATCTACTGACACTTAAAGTTACTCGTAACCTAGACGATTTTTCACAGTACTCCGTCCGTCTAGCTCCATCAAAGTCAGCCCCTCCTACCTTCATTTACCTAAAGTGCGTGACGTTATAATTAATGTCCTTTTATCTTGAAGCCCCAGGTAACTAATTTAACACCTTAAAACTAAATCTTCGTAGCTGAAGCCTTCATTACAACCTTAGTTTGCCGTCGATTTTCCCGCCTCGCTTCCGCTTGGCTAGACATTAACTCAATTTCACTATTGGCAGCAAAACGGCGAAGTAGCGCTTTAAGTAAATAATTTGCTAAGAGAAGCTGAGTATTAGAACGTGGGTAGATTTGAAGAGAGTAATTGACTTCATTAAGTTTTCTCAATAAAATTGATAAGATGCTTTCTTAATGTTCTTCAAATTTTCAAGTCGTTGGACGCTGGGCGAATTGCTAGCGAACTTAAGTGTTTATTCAGTAAAATATTACATAACATAGTGCAAATAACATAGTTATTTTGTTGGAGAGGCAAATACTACCTACCTATAGGTATTTGAGATATCGTCACTACTACGAAAAAACTCGTATCTGATTTTTTCACTTTTTTATTACGCATTAAACTAATAAAAATACGTCTCGTATGCTGCACAAACTCCAACGTCGATAAATTGATGGTATAGTTGAGTAATCGTTACTTCATAAATAAATGTTCTAAAAACATGAAAAAAACATGAACTTATTTATTTATTTATTTATTTATTTAATCTTTATTGCACAAAAATACAAATTTGAGTACAAAAGGTGAACTTAATGCCTAATGGCATTCTTTACCAGTTGACCTTTGGGCAAGCAGAAAATTGTTGTAGGCGGTGCAATATTGTACGAGCAAAAGCATTAGGAGAGAACATGTAATGCGATTAAAATACATAAACATACATTATAGATAAATGCATATGTATACATTAACGTACCAAGAATATATACTAATACATAAATACAATATATATAAATATATATATTTATATATATATATATATATATATATATATATATATATATATATATATATATATACATACATTGCAATAAAAGGAAAACTGTAGGATGTCAGTTCTGTGTGGAAATGTGTGCTCTTACTAATTTCTTGAACGCGAATTTATTAGGGGCTTGCCTGATTTTTGAGGGGAGACCATTCCAAAGGCGAATAACTTGAAGGGTGAAAGAGTTGCTAATAAAGCCAGAGCGGTGCAGAGGGAAGGAAAGAGTTAAATTGCGAGCTGAGTGTTGCTGACGGCCGCTAGAAGAACCAAGATATTGAAAGAAAGAACTTATTTGATCGATCACAATAATTTACAGGATGTTAATTGTTCTTCATAGAAACTTGATGATTTTCAGATACAAGTTTTTTTTTCAAAGTAGTGACGATGTTAATGTTAAATAATCACTGATGACAATATGGTTTAATGACCTAGGTACTTACTTAAATTTCGATTTTCTTGATTATCGAACTTAAGGTTCCAATTCCAACTAAGCTAAGCTAATTTCGACTAAGCTTGGCGCAACGTAATTATAACCTATAATATTTTACAGACTAAACCTCTGGCTAGGAAATAAATGAACACAAGAAATTATGAAAGCGGATCGCGCTGACGGCTGACGTCTCGCAAATTCCTAATCGCCGAGAATTTAATCATGCTTTGTTTTTCAAACAATGCCGTTGTAGTAAAAATGTCATATTATTAAAACTAAACCTTGTTTCACAAAGCTATGGGCACAGGTTGCCCCAGTTTATGAGTGAGGAACGTTTAATGACAATATGTCATAATGGTTATGACCAAGATAATATTATAGGTACTAACACTACTTAGTTACGAGTATAGTTCTTCTGTGAAGCACACACTTACTTGTACAGTCACCACACGGGATTGTTGAGCCACCATAGAACCCTGTCATAATGACAACGTCAAGTCACTCAAAAGAAATTACGTCAAAATTTCCCGTCGACTTTCTGTGAGAGGGTTCTATAGTGGCTCAACAATCCCGCGTGGTGACTGTACCATCTTGAAGTCAAGTTTTCCGAAACATCAAGCAAGACAATGTGGGCATATAAATAGTTATCATCATGATCAGCCGCAAGACGTCCACTGCTGGACAAAGGCCTTCCCCAAGGTTTTCCACAACGACCGGTCCTCTGCTGCTGTCATCCAGCGGTTTCCCGCGACCTTTATCAGATCGTCGGTCCACCTTGTGGAAGGCCTGCCGACACTTCGTCTCCCGGTTCGCGGTCGCCACTCTAAAACCTTTCCGCTCCAACGGCCATCGGTTCTACGAGCAATGTGCCCCGCCCACTGCCACTTAAGTTTTGCTATTCGGTGAGCTATATCTGTTACTTTAGTTCTCCTGCGGATCTCCTCATTCCTGATTCGATCTCGCAAGGAGACACCCAGCATAGCTCTTTCCATCGCCCTTTGAGTTAAATAAATAGTTAATATTGGTGCTAATAATAAGTTGATGAACCAAGGAATATTAATTAAAGATAAAAATGAAAACAAAGCTTGTGATAATTATTCTGTTTATTAGTCCCCGGACAATTATCACCGAAATTATAACATTAGTCTAACCCTATCCAAAGTTACAAAATAGGAGGATATGTGAAAACATACAATCTTAACTAATGAATATTTTTTTGGTACCGGCGTCTCTTTGGACAGATATAAACCTAAAGGATCTATCTACCTAATTTAATATTCTAATAAAATATTTTTCTTAAAACAATAGTTATAAATACAGCCACTTGCTACAAAATTTAATTACTTACCCCAGTAACCCCCCAAAACAATAAATAACGCTTAAATTAAAGGAATTTTGCGACTATAAATTTTAATAAAATTTGTTATTTCTCATTAAACAACAGAACACACTCGACCATCAACCTCGCTGGAACATTCTAACTGCAAATGAACTGCCGATGACTTTGGACCATACTGGTAACACTTTGCATCTGCTTGCCTGTATTTCCATCCTTCTCCAGCATAATCTTATTAATAATATTGGCGCAATCTTTGTTCTCGATAATAGTAACGTGGGTACCTTCCAAATAATGCACAGTTACCGTACTTTCCGTGAATTTTTCGAGACCGTAGTTTTCATCGCAGACTAAGTTCGGTAGGTTCTCCTTTGGGCGCAAAAGGACGATAGGCGCCTTGATTTTCTTGATATCCTTTGAGCTGTAGTTGAGAACAACTTTGACTCTATCGTAGGTGACGCCGGCGACGCTGGCAATGAATTTAGGAGAGTACCGAGCGTTTTGTATGGGGGATATGTTAATTGCCAACTTGACCTTTTCATCGAAGTTTTCAATTTCGCTGAGTTTCTCCATGAGAGTGGTTGTGACGTCGTTGTTGGGAGCCACAACGTCGATGGTGTGGCAGATGAGACTGTTCTGGAGTTGGGAGTCGTTCTTGTAGCTGATGATCGTGGTCAAGATCCCCTGGAGGAAGTCAGGAGCTCCGTCTATGCAGAATACTAGGCCGTTCTTGTGACCTGAAAGAGAGGATAATCAGTAAAGTTAGGCCCGACAAGTAAACATGGTTGGGTCGGTTTGATTGATATTCATGTTTAGTTTGATAAAGTCGTGAAATAAGCTGCAGTTTATATTTGCCAGCAGTTGCTTGCAGGCAGAATTTAAAAGAATTTGCTGTCGTCATTTTGTTCAGATATTTAGCAGGGTGCGGCATTTCTTAGGGCTTCGTACCCAAAGGTTGCCGAACGGAACTCTTACGTGTCCTCTGTTCGTCCGTTCATCTGTCCTAACTTTAAAGAGCTGTATCTTTTGAACCGTAATAGATAGCCAGTTAATATTTTTTTTCCGAAAATGTGTTATAACGGCGGATTTCCTGATAAATAATAAAATAATGAAAAATTATTATTTGTAGGGCTTAACATTTTTTTGCAACGGTTTTTTTGATTTTGATCTATGGTAAAACGGTAATACATACCCGCGTCATATTTGGTGTCATTATAGTTCAAACCCTAAGGCACTTGTCCCACCGCCGACGATGAGCGAGAAGCGAGTAAAGCTAAAAACTATTATACTGGGTGTTTTGTTATTCGTCTACAAAATTTTGGGGGTTAAATCAGTAAGTCATACTGATCAACTTTCACTATGGGACCAACCCCGAAATCGCGAAAAAAAAATTGATCATCCCATACATTTTGGCTAGTCAGCTCATCAGCTGACGATGTTTTGTATGGGAGGGTCAAATTTTTTCGCGATTTCGGGGTTGGTCCCATAGTGAAAGTTGGTCAGTATGACTTACTGATTTAAGCCCCAAAATTTTGAAGACGAATAAAAAAACACCCAGTATAAACGAGTTGGCGAGCAGCGAGAAGCGAGTTTGTAGTTTTGTCGCTGGGCTATAAGCGAGTGTTCGAGTGCGACGGGTTATGTGCGGGGCCGATGGCGCCCATTTCACGAAAGCTTGTAACACGTCTCTTTCTAACAATATGCGTTGAAAAGAGACTTCCACTCGTAAAACAAGTTACAAGCTTACGTGAAATGGTCTCCTGGCTGGCCTCTGGGCGTGTGTTCTGACCGCCAAGCGAGCATCACTGAGCGAGTTTTATCTTTGATAGCTCTTGCCGCTGCCACCAACTAGTGGCAAGAGAGTTCTCGCCAGCAGTGTGAACAGTCAGCGAGCAACTATAAATATATGTGTCTCTCTTATTGACACAGGATATACACATATATTTTTGCTCGTTTTTATTTTATATAGCTATTTAATCGCTTCCTCGCCGGCGGTGGGACGAGAGCCTTAGCGTTGGTTTTAGGGAATGCGTTAAAAGTGCATTGAAAAATGTCAAAAGTGAAATCGAATAAGTATACCTAACGTCCTACAAACTCGTATAGCTGGTTTTAAAATAGAGGTACCGAGTTTAAACTTTATAATTTTGTAAATATGCATTCTAAGGGTCTGTTTCACAATCGACAAGTAAATTCATCTGTCAAATAAAGATAGCCCTCTCCTTGTCTATTTACAAGTGTGAGAAAAGGTAAGGGCTAAATTTATTTGACTTTACTTGACGATTGTGAAACAGGCGGTAACTTTAACGAAATAGTTTTAAGGGAAGTTTTACTACCGGGTGGATTCTAGTGTTAGGTATGCTATTAATGTTTGAACTAGGTAGTTACTATTCCGTTGAAAAAGGTTTTCGATATCACTGAATCACAAATAAATTATTCTCGCTCTTGAGATAGTTTATAAATGCAATAAAATAATTATAAACATTAGAAAGGGATTAAATAAATTCGTTTAAATTCATTGCCAAACATATTTGGAATACAGAAAGCCAATAAATATGTTGACCATTTTAGTGCCTTGTTATAAACTTTAAACTGAACATGGAATGAGGAGCAGGACCAATGACAATGGCAGTCATAGTGACAGGACTCAGAATGTTCTTTTTTAAGACAGTTTGTGTTCCGTGATGGGCACTGACCTTCGCTCTCCAGCTTAGCAGCTAGCTCCAGCATGAGCTGAGATCCGAAACTGTACCCAAGGAGGGTGAACGGTCCACCAGGCGCCAGTCTCGTCCTCACCGTCTAGAAGTAAACGTATTATTTAGACATGAAATGCTCAGAAGCAATTTTGATAAAATAACTCATAATTTTAAATACCTACTGATAATTTTCCAAACTGGAGAATATGGAGAAGTAAGAAAATTGTGTGCACGGATGATCGTTGTCATGACGTACAAGAAGAGACTTGCCAATAAACGGAACGTTTGGTTATTGAAAGACACTAGTTTTGTCAGTCTCTATATTTTTATAGGTTTTTTTAGCTATTCTTTTTTTACATATAAGTATATTCTTATCCTTTTCCTCGATCAATTTGATCTGTTTATTTTTCAAGAAACAAGGAGACGACAAAGTTAAGGCGTCCGACACTCACTGCCTAAACGAAAAACTGATACTAAGGGCCGTATTAATAAACTCATCTCGACTGTGATCCCCGTCTCAAGACACGTCAAAGTAAACGTCAATCCATAGAAAACTGTCATTTTTGACGCATCTTGTGACGGCATCTCAGCCAAGGTCATTTTATTTTAAAATGGCCCTAAGATAGGCATTCTGCGTGCGGACAGGGTGTTATTCTACTTTGATTTAGCCCATCTTGCTACTATATCGTAATCGTATTGTTGACTCAATTGTAGCTCTTATTCACTTGATAGTAAGAGCTGTCATAATGTAAACAATACGATCACGATATAAAATCAATATGTGCTAAACCAAAGTAAAATAAAGACCCCGGGTGTTATAATTTCACCAAGAACCGAACTCATCGAAAGTTGGAGATGAAAGTAGCAAATATAATAAAGCCTCACCAGGTACAGCCTGTTGACCATAGCCTCCATGTCCTCGTTGGGATTCTCTACTCCGAGCTGCAGCACGCACACCTTGCACTTCAGCCTGCGGCACAGCGGCTCCATCACCGTGGCGGCACCTTCCAAACCTGGCAGCATGAACATCGGAGGGTTCTCTGTGTCGTGGATAGCTTCGTGACCCTGGGGAGGTTAAGTATTAGTTAGAAATGAATTAGCCTTTGCTCGCAGTAGTTTATCGATATTCGGTCTCTTAAATCTCCACAAAATTGTCTGGGACAATAAGTATTATATTTGGTACATGGGTGTAGACACACTATTCATCGAATGTGTCGTTTCACCGAATTCCATTTCATCGAAAGCTAATTTCTACTGAAACTTTATTGTTTTTAGGTTATCTTAAGCATGAGTTACGTAGGTTAGGCTAGGTTAGAACTGTGACCACCGAAAAATTATAACTCCTGCACGTGGAAATGCCTGTCGATGAAATGAAAATTCGGCGAAATAAAACATTCTATATGAAATGAGGTACCTACAGGACACGGACTATGTACCTATGTGATGAATTTAATACAAATCTGTTTAGCCGTTCGTGATTGAATGACAAACACCCTCATGAACTTTTACATAGAAGTTGGATTACTAGGATTTGTGTATTCATAAATAAGTTGCACTCAATACAAGATGTGCTTTGATCCCACGAATACGCGCCCGCCACTGAAATTGACTTTGCACGGTTGAGTCAATAAGTATGCGCAAAATTAGGCAAAACGAGACCTCCTGAGTTGAAAACATTATACATATAAATATGATGGAGCAGAGGAAATGGGTTCGATAAAACGTAAGGTATATTGTACAGTACGACACACTTGATAAGACGCTTCGTGAATCATCGTTTGCGCAGACATTTTTATTATGACTTCACAAAATTATGCGTAAAACCTTTATGGTTTTACGCATTTAACTGACGATAAATATTAAATTCATTAAAACATTATGCGTAAAAATTTTATGACAACAGATGTTTATGCTTTCAAACATAACAAACAACATTAGTACTATTACCACAGCGTAAAAAGTTACAGTAAAAAATTTAAATTAAATAAAAAAGTTTTTTATCAACGTTATTTTGTTGTATCCTATTTAATATGGTATAGCCACAAGAATGATTCTTGTCTGAGATTGAATACACAATTAGCTGGAATTTGTGTTACGACAACACACGCGTGTGCAAACGGAAAGACAGGATTATGTCAACTACGTTCATATTTTTGCTTTCCTTTTGTACCATAAAATGCAACTTGTTATGCTAAAGTTATAACTCCTACTGATTTTCAGAAGAAAGACGTTTGTAAACTGTTGAGCTGAACGTAAAAAGTCCAAGCACTACAACTACCGCCCCAACTTTCTTACCTATTTTCTTTTCAATTATGAGAATCTAACTAAAAGAATCGTGAAAGAACTAAGTAAGAAGCTTTCAAAGCACTTTTTTTTATTAAAAGCTTTTATACATTTTAAGGGTGAAGAAAAAAAATATCCTCTGATTGGAAAATAAATTTTAAATTCATTCTTACCATTATTCTTACCAATATATTTTTTGTTCTTTGTGGAAAAAACTAACCTTTAATTACGTTGTTGGAGAATCCATAATGAAACTAGCCATTTCAGGAGAAAGCTTTGCTTTGCATAAGCTCGTGATCCCGCATATTTAAAAGCTCTTTAGTCAGTCTGCGATGTTTGTAAATTAGAATTCGGTGAAAGAATTACTAGGAGGAAAATGTCGTGTCGAAGAATTTGTCAAGCGTTACGGGGATAAGGGCGCGTCATTCTAGTTGACAGTCGGGCTTAAACTTTTGAATTATGTTTATATTCTAAGTAGGGAACCAGCTGGATGCGGCTGTAAAAATCCTTTGCTAAAGGTTAGGATGTCTCTGAAATGCTTAATTTCAGCATAATCAACAAGGTATTACCCCTTTCAATATTTTTCAATAGAGAATGAACAATCTGATGATGATCTACACAAAACTGACTTTTCCGTGTACTCCTTTTGCGTCGTATACTAATTAATATCATCAAGCAAACAAGTTTCTAGGAAGAAACTGCGACAGTACAGAGTTCTTGTTACATGATGTATGATAGTTACCTCGGTGCCGTCGGTGACCATGGTGGGCATGTAGATGAAGGGTTCGGAGACGAGACGCTCGTCACCGAAGTTCCTGACGAGGACCCGCAGCCCGGCCGCCTCCGCCGCGCTGGGCCGCGGGGCCGTCGTCGACGACTCTGCCTCGCGCTGCGCTGTCAGCTCCACCAGCCTGGGAGGTGGGAGGTTCATTAGTTTAAGTGCTACTAGTGAAATAACTAGCCTAGAGACGTTATATGTTAGTCCGTAAGATTGACTAGACTAGAATTTGTGTAAGTAGTGTTGACAAAACGTGCACACATCCTCAATTGGCCTCAGAGCCCACACGACACTTGTAAGATCGTTTGCTTTCATCAGATCCGCGCGAATGGTTCATTAAACGGGAAATAACTTATTTTATCGATTTGGTTCTTCTGAAGTGTACTCTTGCTAACAGACGGATATAAACACGTGGTCTGCCAAAAAATACCTAACAATGGATTTGACAGACTAAACTTCATAAAAGCTTTTATAGGTACATACTTGGCAAACGTCAGCGTTCTGATGTCCTGGGCAGTAAGGAAGATCTCAAACTCTCGCTCAAGCGTCTGTTTGATCTCCACGGCCATCATACTGTCCATTCCAAGTTCAGCCAGGGACACTTGCTGGGAGACGGTCTTCAGGTCCTTGATACCTGATAAATAGTGGTTATGCTAGTTAATAAATATATGTAGAAACTATCAGATTGAGACAGGACGACGAGTGTTATTACAGTTTGTGTGCATGAATAAAATGTCCCGCTAACTTAATAAACATACTTAATAATGTGACTCAATTCAGTATTTACGGTGAACATCATTTTGATGACCTTTGGCACACTCTTAAGCTCACGCGTCGAGATAGGCTTGTCGGTCTACAGACTTGCCAAAGGAAAAACGATGTTGGAAAAAAAAAGTTAATTTGATATTACTGTTTTACTTGGTCATCTCACCCATAATCTGTGCGATGGCATCCACCAGGTTGCCACAGCCGGAGCCACCGGCCTTCTTCTCAGCCACGACTATGGAAGACACAATAGGAGCGTCCTGCTTCAAGAACTTGTCCAAAGCGAGGAGACACGAGGAGATCCTCTGTTGGAGGGTGCCTCCAATTTCTAGCTGGACGTCTTCGTCTTGCATATCGGCTACAAGACCCACCTTAATTGAAAATTAAAGTTAGTCAAGAATTTAAATAATTTGATCACGTGATGGAGTCAGTCAAGGGTAAGTAAGAATAAGACAATATATTTTTCGTACTTTTTGGATTGGTCTCATCCACAGTGACTTTGTAGCAAAAGTATTTAAGAAATAAAATAATTTTTGTGGCGAATATTTTTGGCATAAGTTG
The DNA here is from genome assembly GCA_963241965.1 of Tortrix viridana. Lineage (NCBI taxonomy): Eukaryota > Metazoa > Arthropoda > Insecta > Lepidoptera > Tortricidae > Tortrix > Tortrix viridana. Next base: position 4,570,064 of record OY725191.1, on the reverse strand, counting down.
CTACCATACCGTATTAATTGGTTACCTACTCGTATCTATATATGTATATTTTATAAAACAACCGTAGATAATTTCTTACGTCTCCGACTGCCCCCCACTGGACGGCTAGGGCCGGGAACCCCAACTTCTTCCTCCACTCGCAGATGCGTTCCATCACGGAGTTGGACAATCCGTAGTTTGTCTGACCAGCGTTGCCGCGGCCACAAGACACCGATGAGAACACCACGAAGTCCCTGTGAAATGGTCGTGATGTTTAGTCGTGAGATTCGTGAGAATCCTGCCCAAGTACCAAAATTAAAGTATAACTTAGGTAAAGCTGTATTAGTAACCAATTATGGTTTTCATCACACTAAGTATTCTATCAAACACACTACTTCCTTTATTTAATAAACGTTGGCTTTATAAGTCATATTTTCCTTACAGACAGTACGATTGCCAAATCACATACAGCGACCGGACTATTGTAATTGTGCCATTTGCATTTTATAATTAGAGATAAGATAAGTCAGTAGCAGCTATAGAATTCAGTAGCATTTTACACAACAAAGAACTTACTTCAATCCAGGGCACATTTTCTTTGTCAGTTTATCCAGATGCATAGTCGCTAAGGCTTTGGGTGCGAAGGAGATCTTGAAGTTCTCCGGAGTCTGATTTTGGAAGATGGAGTCCTTTAGAACAACAGCAAGGTTGAAAACTGCTTGGACGGGTCCCATGGCCAGGGCCATCTTCAGCATCTCTGCGCAGCCAGCTTCCGTGGTGACATCATGAGTGGAAATTTGGACATTAGCTCCGTACGCTGCCCAGGCACTGGTTCAAGAAAAAAGTCTTATAACATTTTTGCTGTCGCGTACAATGCTTCTCAGATATCATAATATTAGGCGTTTAAAAACAACGTAGCAATCAGCTAATTACATACTAACGATTACATCATAGGAATGATTTGATTTAAACATGTGGAGAGCTCAGAACTTGAGAACTGCTCGTTTTGGCTTGGAGGACTGGGTTCAGAAGTTCAGCACTTTTACCAAATAGGGAAGTTTAGTGAAATAAAAAACTAGGCTCTGATATCGAAATAAAGTCATTAAAATAATCAGTATACCTATAGTTATCTAAAATACAAGTATTTATTTAGATACAGACCGAAGTCTAGAAGACTGGTAGCCATTAGTGATGCCTTTGCGAGATGTGAGAAGGATGCGGCGTGCGTCGCGCATGATCAGCCAGTCAGCCAGCTCCAGGCCGAACCCGCCCAGCCCGCCGATTATCACGTACACCTTCTCAGGGTCGCACATGTACCTGAGGAAAAAGTCTTCTTAAACCTTGCATACAGCACCGAGAGAACTCTATTTCGGCCGTTTATTTCGGAAGAAATAGTAAAAGGTAGGAATACAGTCAACAACGAGGCGATGTTTTTTTAGAGTATAAACATTTAATTCTTTTGTTTCTTTTTATTTTTCATGATGTTCGCACCTAAACCTAAAACGGGACTAAATCGCGTTACATTTTTTCATTATTTTTTATTGATTTTTTTAAATATCAGAGGACAATCTCACACAAATTGACCACTGGGTTAATTTGACTACCTAAACTAAGCTCTAGACTTATGACTGGTATTAGACAACGATAAACATACTTATATGTATAGAGAAATACATACTTAAATATATAGAAAATATCCATGACTCAGGAACAAATACTCGCGCTCATCACACAAATATTTGCCCATTCGTAGGCAGGGTCACTTTCAACTAGGCTAAACGCGTCGTCAATTTCGTCAACATTATAAATACCTCGTCGTTTCGACAGTGTTTTTCCACGAGTCTGTTCATGACCACGACCGTTGCAACACGGTCGAAACGTCAAGGTATTTATATGTTTTTTACGAGATTAAGTCCAGTTTTAGATTCATAACAGTATGTAATTCTTTTGTAGCGCAATACTTCCATTCCTACCTTGGTGCGGCATCAATGGGCAGAGCTGACGGCTTGACAGATCTATGGCTACGCTCATCGTCTCGAATTTTAATAATCACCTGAAAATATACGTAATTAAAGCACTTATGTAACAAAAAGAAGCACAACTTTAAATAATTTAGCATTTTTAAACACGGGAAGCAGGTTGTGTCCCATTGAACTAATTGTGGTCCAGGCTCGTCCCACCAACCTTGCCGATGTGTTTGCCAGCAGCCATGTATCTGAATGCTGTCTCTACTTCATGCTTCTCAAAAGTGCAGTATGTCAGCGGACGGACCGCGCCTGCCTCAATACCAGTTGTAAGCAAATCTTGCAGTTTCTGTAAAGAAATATTTATTTAGAGAAACATTTTAACAAGAAATTTTATGATTATTACGATAATACACTTTTTCCAGTTTATTTATGTAACTTAATATCACGTTATCAATTTATATTAACACAAGCTTTTATCCGCGACTTCGTCGGCGTAGAATTCGTTTATCGCTGCTCCCTCGGAAACTGTCTGATTTACCGGGATAAAACGTATCCTCTGTCCTTTCTCGGGACTAAAAACTAGCTCCATACCAAATTTCATCGAAATCGGTTCAGCGTTTTAGCCGTGAAAGCGTATCAAATCAACAAACAAACTCACTTTCGCATTACATAGGTAATATTTATAAGGAAGTAAGGATAATATCAGTTACACAAAACAAAAAGGTAAAGTACCTATAATTTTGTTTTGCGTAACTAATAAGATTTGTTCGACACCCCGACCGAATAACGACGTACCTATTTGCAAAAACCCCAATCGAATAAAGACGTATTTACAAAATGTTAATTTTAAATTAATGTTGAATTAACATTTTGCAAATACGTATTTATTCGGTTGGGGTTTTTGCAAATACGTCTAGTTATTCGTATGGGGTGTCGTGCTAAACTAAACAGTAAAATGTGAAATGTCTACTCACCCTCCTGAATTCGAAGGTCTGGTCGAAGATGTAGTCCAACATGATGCCGTGGAAGGAAGTCTCATTGAGGAAGAAGTACATGCCGATGGAAGTATTATTGCTGATGTCGAATTTGCCGATCTCGAGGAACCGGCCGCGATAGCCAAGGCAGCGCACTGATGCCTAGAGGAACATATTAATTCTAATTATAGCTATCTAGACGACTATACCATTGTATACAAGCGTAAAAACAAACAACTTATGTTACAATTAACGAAAACCCAATAGTGTACAAAATTGTTTAAATTCACTATGAGTTAAGTAACTCAATGAGCAGGAAACAATTATTTTTGAAAAACTTTGTCAATGATCTCAAATTCAGCATCACCACTCGAATTTAAACTTAATTTAAATCTTTTTCACGATTTACCTGAAGTTTCTCATCGGACAAGGAGTTGAGCACCATGTCTACACCTTTCCCGTTGGTTTCTCTGCGGATCATATCTTCGAACGATGTGTCACGAGAGTTACCAATGTGGCTGTCTGTTAAACAAATACATGAGGATCAATACATAGTTTAATTTAGCATGAAAATGAGGGGGTGATTCCCATCTTCCAGCCTGTCCACCCTATATTACTATGGAAATCTTGGGTGGACAGGGTGGAAGAGGGGAATTACCCAAATGAGGTAGGTACACTCGTACCTACAGATGATTTGTAATAAAAAGTGCAGTTCCTTTCTCTTTAACTTTTTGTTAAATAACTTGCAGTAATATTCTTGAATGGAGCTTAAAAGACGCTCATAAGAGTGGACGTGACCGTGACCTAAAAGGGGACCATGAACGACCTTCATAGGTTCCAGTCAGACCAACAAGAGCCAGCCAAAAAACAGGAAGGGTAAAAAATTTTAAAAGGCACTTAACACGACACGACATTTAACGATTTTCGACAATCGACAAAATGTATGGAGTTGACATAAGTGGCTGAGGCAACTGATCGTAAGCTTCTATACATTTTGTCAGTTTTCGAAAAGCGCTAAAGTTAGCGTTATACATCTTGGCTAGGCCACCAGCCAGGCCTAATATCTACTAGCCTAGCCTGCTGCTGCTGGCCTAGCCTGAGGTATCGACTCGTAACCGCAAGGTAGCGTGTTCGATCCCCAGTGGCCCAGGTGCTTTCTGTGATAACCCATGCTCTAATAGTGAAGAAAAATTATCGTAAGTAAACCTGTACATTCCGTAACTGTATGTGTAAGGACGGTAACTGCAAAAGATCCTGCAAGATATAAAAGTGCCTATATCCTATACAGCCCCGCCGGAAAAGATAAGACCATATCTACCTATAATTATTAACGTATGATTACGTTAAAGTATGATTCCCGGGCCGGAGCAATGGTTTAGCGCATTTTGCTAGATGCCAATGGAATTTGAAGTGTCGCATTAGAATGGAATACTCTGCGTACGTGGATGTCTGTACTCGGCTGTCGTCACGACTGGTCAGCTCTATTCGGCTATCTATAGGTACCTACCGCCGCGTTGTACTAAATGTTTTTAGCAGTCGGACGGACCCGGTTGGTTACTGAGAATCATTCAATATTCTGCCAAAACCTTACCTTTAAGGGCAGGGAAAAGTTTCTTGATGAAGGCCCGCTTCTCAGCCGTGCCGACGGTGGTGAACACCTCGCAGCCATAGTGGAGCGCCACGTTGATGGCGGCCTGCCCCACGCCGCCAGAGCCCGCGTGGATCAGAATCGACTCGCCCGCCTGGATCTGGCCGACCATTACCTGAGAAACAAGATTTTAACGTACACGATCATATTACATTCGAGGCCTCATTGAATTGTTACCCGACTGCCCGAAGGAGGGTTATGTTTTTCGTGCGTATGTATGTATGTATGTATATCTATTTCTTAATTGTCGAAGTGACATAGGGTATATAAAATTTCAATATAGTGCCCGCGAAAAAAATGGAGGAATAAAAAAAATACTTTTTATTATAACAATATGGATATCAAATGAAAGCATACTAAATAAATAGCCCATTCTAAATATATATACATTATAACAATTTGATAATTTTAAAAACTAAAAAAGTATGAAATAAAAATAAATTAATTGAAAAAATCAAAAAACTCGACTGCTTTAATAAATATCAACTGAAAAGCTAAAAACAAGCCTTAATCTAAAGAATATAACTTAATTGGTGGGTGAGTAAAAGGTGGGTGCAGGTGGGGACAAGCAATTAATTGGAAAACATATTTTGTTATACTTGAAATATTTTCTCAAACAATAGATTGGTTCTATAGATTAAGTAATCATGATAGAGTTAAGTACTTCGACAGTCTATGAAACGTTGACTTTAGATTTTTACTTACAAAACATTTCGTTTGATGGTAATTTTTACTGACTTCAAAAAAGGCTAAGGATTCTATGTTCGGCTGTATGTTCGGTTTTTTTTATGTATTGTCCACTGATTTCTCCGTCAATTGTGGACCGATTTTGAACATTATTTTAGTGTTATGAAATAGGTTATTTAATTGATGGTTTGTTTTAGCATGCTTTAACTATTAATATTTGTTTCTGGTAATGTTTGACTTACCATGGAATAATACACGGTACCGTAGGCAACCGGCACGGTGGCGGCTTCTTCGAAGGTCCATTCGTCCGGGATACCCCACAACAGAGCCTTGTCACCTTGTACCAGGTTCGCCATGCCTCGGTTCTTCACCATGCTCATAACACGGGAACCGCTAAAAGAATATTGTCATGATTTTACGTAAAAGATTCAGAACTAATACTTATACCAAAATTAATTCCTATAATAATTATGTGAAATTTTTAATGGATGTTTGGATATAATTTTACTGTCGGATAAAACGGATTTGTTTGATTTTTGGCACACAGATAGTTCTTATCCTGGAGTAACATATAGGGTAGGTACTTTATCCCGGTATATTTGTTAGCTTGCGGGGGATATGTGATAAACCAGTATATGTGAGTAGCGGGAAAAAGTTAGTAATAAACAAATCACAGTAGACATTAATTAATTAATATTGTTAGGTTCATCAGTCTGTTTGTAAGATTACTGTACTCACTTGGGGGTCCTGCCAACGACTTCGAATCCTTGCACGCACTCCTGCGCAAGGCGTCCGCGCGCCACCGCGTCCACGGTGACGCGACCTGTCGCCGTCATCACATCTCGGAAGTTCAACGCTGAGCAGTATACCTGATAATCCAAACAAATGTTGTAAGGATAGTTCTTCAGTTCTGAGACCAAGTAAGATAACAAAATAATTAGTTAAAAAAGTGAAAAAAATAGTTTAAAAGGGTTACGGAGACTTGATGGGTACACTACATAATTCCGAATAAGTAGTCATAATTCCTAACTGATCGAAAACCCGAATTTACGTAAGTAATTCCGAATATAATTTTTCTATTAAAGACTTTATTTTTTGAAAATATTCGGAATTTTGAGGTGATCCCAGACAGATAATTATATTTGTTATCCTGTCAAAAAATTATAAGCCAAAAATATTCGGGATCAGAGTAGACTTTTTTCGAGTAATTTGATTTCTGATGATTAGTGGTAAGGGAGTACAAGAGTGTGATTGACAGACGCCAAAACCAGTTTAGAAAAGGCATTTGCCGCCATGGAGATGCTGAGTAAAATTATTCATCCTGTTCACGTAAGTATAAACATACTACTTACTAAAGCCATGTTAGGCTCTTTTGATAGAGCGATAGTTCGTCTATGTATAGGACGAGATTGATTGTGGGTCTCTTAATACCAAATTACCTGTATATATAATCGTTTACTAAGAGCATAATGGGTCAAGTACTTTTATGCTTTTTATACAGAATAGAATAGAATAGGATAGAATAGGAAAGAATAGGATAGAATAAGATAGAATAGGATATAATAGGATAGAATATGATAAAATAGGATAGAACAGGATAGAGAATAAATTTGACACAATACATATAACACAAAAAAAAAACAAAATAAAAGGTATGAGGTATGTATAAAAGAGTATCAAATAGTGTCATTTGTTTGTCATAGGGTACCACTCAGCGTGGTGCCGTGGCGTGGCGAACCACGGCCCACGACGCTATATATCAGATTAATATCTATTGTATAGCTAATACAATTAAACTTACATGGACCAACACATGTTCGCTGTCCTTGAATGTCGTGTCCTGCTTAAGAGGGCCTTCCAACCACTTCAACGAGGAGAGGTCTCCAATGGTGACAGTGTTCACGAAGGCGTGGTCTGCCTTTACCGTCTCCAGGTCACCGAGGAGTAAGTGGCGGTACGTGCCCCATTGCCCCTGGAGGTATTGAGATTAGTTAAGATGTAAAATTGATTGATGAGATATAAAATTAATAGTGTTTTCCACTTAAAAACATTTACTTCTTACATCTAAATTTGAATAATCACAATGAAAATTAAATATTTAAAACACAACGTGGAAGAAAAAGCAAATAAAGCGGTACGCGTTCAGGTTAGCTGCAATATTGTGTTGAACTGTAAGTACGTCGAATTGTAAAGAGCTCAATGAAAATGTTTTTGAAATCCACTTAAATTCTACCAAAATACACAATACTGTGCACTCTTAATTATTTAACCTGTAAACTGCTAGATTTTTGTTTTTGAAACACGTGTATGTGAATACTTACATCCTGGAAAACGTTCAGCGCCATGTCCTTGTCAAGTTGTTCTTCATACAGTTCCAAATCAGAGTTAAACTGCGGAGCTGATGGGTCGGCAATAAAGAAACCATACACAATCTCACCACCCGGCTCTCTTCTTAGACAATTCACTAATCCTAGCAGACCGTTAAGAGGCTCATCTTGCGCGTATAGTACAATCTTCTGTCCCTCTTTCATTTCTTCTTTGACAGTCTCAATCCAGGAGTAAGATTCGTCTGAAGCTGCAATCTTGATAAATTTAGCTGGTTTAGCTCCAATTCTCTTTCTGAAGAGGACTAAGTATTCACATCCGGTATCGTGGATAGTGATGATGTCATATTTCTCAGCGTGTTCCTTGGGGTTCGGACGTTCCTTCTCTCGGCTGATGATGAAGCACTTATCTTTCAGTGTTGAAACCGCTTGCTGTAGAACCTTTTATAAAACAATTATTATTAATAAAAGTACTATATAACAATTACTGTACAATACAACAATTATGAAAAATTGTGTTGAAATATGTAACTATTTTAACTCTATTAATACTTACATCAGGTCGCGTCAACAGGTTAGCTCCAACAAACAGGACAGTATTTGTTTCGCCTGATATCTTCTTATTCTCTACAGTGACGTTAGACGGCATTTCTAAGGTCTCTTCGGAAATCACCAGCAACTCTGCTTGCATGAGGGGCATATCACCCAAGATATCACCCACTTTCTCTATGAGCGGTTCATAACCATTGTTCTTGTATTCTTCGTCTACTAATTCTATGTTCTTCACTTTGAAGACTTGAATGTTCTCAAGGATGATTTGGATATTGGCACGAAGAATGTCTTCAACCTGTGTAAAGGGATCCGTTTCAAATATGCACTCAACTAGAAATGCAATATATAAGTCACCGATACCACAACGAGCGGTCTAGAATTTCAACTTGAGAGTTATGAAATAAGTATGCAATGGCTGGGTACTTATTCACAAAGGGCCGTGAAAAATCAAAGCAATCTCATTAATAACAGTGAACGCGAAACACAACTCAGAGAACAGAGAGAACTCTAGAATACGTAATGACTTACTGTGTTATCGGCCCTTAAGTAACTTACTAAGTTACAAGGGTGAACAAAATAATTATGATGTCATTTTTTAATATGAAAACTGATGAATAAATCGATTATTGAATTATATCATTATCTTTACGATAATGCATTTTCGAATGCACCTACCTTCATCTTGTTCTTTCCAAAGTTCGGAATAAATTCGTTTTTCTCGAGGACCGGTACGCCGAGTGGCATCCTCTTTGAAATAGGTGTCGCGTGGAGACCACGAATTTCTACACCTCCGCATCTGTTTTAAAAATAACATAGAATCAGAAAAATAACCAAAGAAACTTTAAGCTTGCATTTGCTGTTTTTTTTTGTACCTATATGAAATTCGGTCTCTAGTTAAACTAGCATAACACTTCTCGTGTTAATTCTCGTAATAAAGAGTTATTTAAGCCGATACTAATAAAAAAAAAAGTAAAAATGGATACCTAAACATCATTTCAAAATTATAAAAAAATGCACTTACCTGATGACTCCAACATCGGAATATACACGGACTTCAAACGACTGCCGGTTGGATTCAGGGTTCATGCTAGATATAGCGTTGTAGTGCATCTTGGCGTCAATTGAGAGCTTCTCAATCCTCGTGGGTACGAAGAGACCGCGCGTGTCGTGGCCGATGATCTTGAGTTGGAGCATGCAGTCCATGAAAGTGACCCAGTTGTTGACCCAAGCCAGACGGCCGCGGCTACCTTCAATGTTGCAGCCAAGCACACCTCGGAACAGACCGCTGAACAAAATAATTAATTATTAAGTAGGTATCAAAATATTGTTAGGAAATCGTAACAGAGCAGCATTACAAGTGTTCTTAATAGATTAATCAGTTTAAGAGTGATAATTAAATGACAGACAAGTGACAAATCGAATAATAGGAAAGCTAAACAATATCAGAGTTTTCGTGTACTAGAATATTTTAACTAGAATATTCTAGTATTAACAAAAATATGACTGGTTGTCATAAAAAAAAATCTGTTAACCATAACTGAAATCTGTTTTCCTACACCAGAATCATAACTACTATACATTACAATCTGGTAATATTGTAAAATATTTTTTTCTCCTTGTTGCTTATGCCTGCCTATTTGCCATTTTATCTACCTATATTGGTAGCCCCTGAGCCGGAGCTCCTTGTAGAAGTCCTTGGTCAGCATGTGTTTCACGTTGGGTCCGGTCGTTTCTGGTACCGGCGGCAGCACGCGGTAGTTCTGTCCCACATCCTTCTGCGCGTAGATACGACCTGTCACGATTGACGCACCGCTCTCCACTATCTGTTGAAGACCATAGTATGTGGATAAGATTTTAGGGTTCCGTACCTCTAAAGGAAAAAACGGAACCCTTATAGGATCACTTCGTTATCCGTTTGTCTAGTCTAGACCCATTTTTTCAGGAACTCGTGGAGGTATAAAGCTGAAATTACAGGTCTAGCGCTTAGCGTAGATTCCTGCGGTAGTGGAGCGGTGTGGGAGGGGATACATATGACGTAACAGAACTGTCGCTATACACGTGATGAATAATTAAAATATATCTTACGATATTTCCAGGAGTTTACCTAAATTGAATTGAATTGAAATATCCAAAAATTGTACTTAATCACATGAGTTTACGACGTATTAGTTAGACTTTTTAGTCCATATTTCTTTATTTTAGACAATACCTACCGTTTTTGTAATTGGTTCTCCGCGATACAAGCGCGGGGCAATTTTGTTGACACTTAAATAATGTTTATTTTATTTTATTTATATTTATATCACGTAAATGGAACAATAAGAGAGCATTATATTGACGTAAACTTTGAAGACAGAAGAAGTGGAAGTACTAACCTCAAAGTTCCCGCTTCCCTTTTGGATCATGATAATGAACTCCAAGTTTCCATCCTTAGGAATATTGGTGGCCCTTTGGAACCGGACATTTTCGAAGACTACTGACACCTCAGTGAAGAGTTCTCCCATCATCATGCCAAGGGTTTCCCACACGAGGACCAAATATCCAGTAGCCGGGTAAAGGTTACGTCCTGCAGCAAATGTCAGGGGTTATTAAGGTTATTTTATTTAATGGTCCGGTTAGCAACTATATTCTACTAGGCACTATTTCCTATTAGCATGCAGCTCTAGTAGGGAAGAGATATGTTTATGGATAGGCATGCAATATCTGAACTGAAATTTAGTTTAGTTCCAATTAATTAAACAAAACCGCAACTAATCAAGCTCGGAATTGAAATGACGTTATGGGTCAGTGTTGCAGAGGCAATTCATTAGAATTCATTTGACTATTATTAGCCGTTATTTTTTTATACAATAAGTACGTGCTGAATACATCCTTTCATATTTCAGAACCAACACAAAAATACACACTTGCCATAGGACTTGGGGAACCAACCCACTTTAATCTCATTTATCTTAAAATATTCCGAAACTCTTAGTAGGACTAAAGATTAATCCCAAGGCACCTAGATATCGGAAAAACAGGCTTAGTACTTAGTTAGATTTCTTAACTTTGACGGTTTGTTTGAAATAAGAACGGAGAGGTTTCTTTTTCTCCTTAGGGAGGAAAGTAGAGTAAAAGTTAGTAATAGCAATCTAGTACCTAATACTCAGTGATCGAAATAGGTAGAGTATATTTACCTAAACTTGATGCATGTTAATTCAATAATGTGTTCCCATCTCTCTCACGCATGAATGAACAAGTGTCAAGTTTAGGTAAATATACTCTACCTATTCCGATCACTGCTAATAATAGTTAATACCTAAGAGGGCAGTCAATATATATTGCAATTAATAAAGTCTTTCTCTAACAATGTGCGCGGTATAATGATGCTCATATTGATAAAAACGGAACGACGTGGTTAGCCTAGATTATAGTGACCTTCCTTCGAAACTCGCTGTCCTGTATTCGATTCCGGTATGGGCAAATATTTGTATGATGAGCGCGAGTATTTCTTCTTTGATGTTTCTAATTATTTTAGTATGTATTTCTCTATAGGTATTGTCTAGTTCCCATAGGTCAAGCTTAAAGCTTACTTTGGGAGTACGTCAATTTGTATGCGAATACCGATTTGTGTCCTTATTTATATTTACTTAAGTAGCAATAATGCTTACCGTCCACGACGTGTCCAGCCATGTACTCGCCATCCTCGTCGACGATGGACATCCTGACCGTCCGCTCACCAGACTTCATCTTCTCTTGAGCCTTGTATGACGTTACATACCTGTGTAAAAAAGTAAGGCGAAATTACTCGACAATCACTAACGTTTCTATGCAAATGTCATTTCTTTTTTCAATTAATACCTACCTATAAATCTATATATATATAAATGAATCCCTATTTCCCTTGGTCACGGCATCACGCGTGAACGGCTGGACCGATTTTGCTAATTATTTTTTTGTTGTGTTTGTTATTGTCAGAAGAAGGTTTTTATGAAGAGAAAAATTGGATATTTCAACTTTAAGGGGGGGAAACGGCTTTAACCGAAGCGAAGCGAGGGCGGGTCGCTATTCCTTGATAATATCAACGATATAAGGATAAATAGTCGTAGGTTTTAATATACCATATCATTAAGGAAAAACCAAGTGGTACGAGTATATCAATACCAACAATAGATTTGTCTTCATTATGACTTGGAAACAGTTTCCCTGCTTGATAACTAACTTAACAATATTCGTCTTAGAAACCGAACTAATCTGTCTAGTTTTTTTAATTAAAACTAGCAAGTCGGGAATTCGGGCCTGCCGGAGCCGGGTCCGCAGCGACCGCACAGATTCACGAAATATCAGTTTTGCATATACCGCTCAATAGTTAGTTAAGATTGTAAATTTGTATAACCCCCGACGCAAAACAAAGGGGTGTTATAATCTTAATGTGTATCGGTGTCTGTGTGTCTGTCTGTGGCGTTGTAGCTCCCAAACGGTTGAGCCAATTTTGACTAGTTTTTTTGTTTGAAACGTGACTTGATCGAGATTGTTTTTAACTAGGTTTGGTGAAAATCCGTTGGATCATTTAATATTTTCAACGCCATGTCAAATAAAAACTAGAGCTAATGCCAACCTTAATTCATACATACTCAGGTTTATTTTGCGTTGTCAACCATGACGGATAATTCCGTCAATGGCGTTGAAAGGGTTAAGAGTCACGAGCTCTGAATATTAGGGGACCCAATTTTATCCGAGGGTTTTATCTATTAGTTATATCATAAGGTAGGTGAATCACGGGGCATGCGGCCTTTAGTTGTAGTGGTAATTCAACACAACAATTATTCAGAACAAAATGTATGCACACTGCGAAACGTTGTTCGTGTGAGAATGAATGCCGGTTCCGCTTACGTGATATACCTATACTGAGATCAGCTGTCAGGATTCCGCGACTAATTTAACTTTATTGTTCTTTGAAGATCCTTTCTTTTGATCTCAGTAATCATCTTCGATTGTAATTTCGGTTTACGCGTGTCTTTACCCAAAAACTGCTTTTAATTTGGTGTTTGCTACTAAAATATTGTTGTTTTAACGTTTTCCGTCAGTATACATCTTTCCAAGCTTTAAACAAACAAAGTAATCTTGCGTGAGATCAAAATAAAGATCAAAGTCATAAAAAACTTTTATTTGTAATCTAATTTGCATTGGAATTTCACACAAGATTAATTTATTAAATCGGGTCTCAGTAGTGCTCGGGTGACGCCAAATACTTAAAAGAAAAAAAGGTCGTAATAAAGAAATTAAAAACTAAACACAATTTGCAGCCGCACGGTTAGCGGTCATACTGGTAAACTTTACACAAGAATAGGCTTCATACTACCAGCCAAAGCAAAACCGCAGTTGCATTAGAGTATTCAATACACTTATAACGCCTTGTTCCACTGGACAGAACTACCTACAGTTTAATGTAATCTGACATCGAAGTAATTAACAATGCTGTGTATTATTTTTCTTATCATGCCGGTAGAACCCGTTCTCATTATTTCTTCCTCAATAATAAAATGGCTTTCTTAAGCTAAACCGGACGGTGTGCGCGCGCCCAACGCTCTCCTACAAACCTACGCAGTTGGTGTGGCGCCAACTAATAACGAGCGACTAATATTAATTGTCGCGCATCCGTCTGCGGCCGCAAACAAATCGCTGCCTGTGATCCATCGCGGCCACTTTGTATGTGTATTGACTCCAACACGCGCCTGTATTACTAATTCCTCGTTTTGATAAATATTTGACACAGCATAGTTTAGTCGAAAGTGGCTTTGTTGTCCTTCACGGCAAAACCAATGATCTGATTTTAAGTACCGACTAAAATTTGGCATTCTTAAATTTTCTGGAAAATTTTATAGCTTCTTTCTTAAGGAAAAATATTAAACGAGTTCTATGCAAGTGAAGCTGCGGGAAAAATCTTAGTTAATCATAATATTTCGTTTTTAGAAACTGTGAATGTGAAGTTTATGCCACAGCAACATAAATTCTTCCTTAAAAGGCTTTTTACTGAATGCTATCAGAAGAAAAATGTCTATAAAGGATTAATTAAGGAATGCTTATCATTGCGAGGTCTTTCCCCTGCCCTTTATTTATATCAATGATTCATCTAGATTAGGATAAATCCCCTTCTTAATTTTAATTCCTTCTTCTTCTTCCTTCTTTAAGGTCTTCTTAATTTTATTTCAATTTGAGGTTGTTTATTTCGTTATAAAATGAGAACTGTCGGCAAACAATTTAATATTTTGTAGACTGTTTATTTGGGGGAGCGGTAGGAGGCTTTTAGATCAAATAATAATCTTATCGGGTCTCGTGAATACTGTTTCTAATAAGATAGTTTAGTTAAAACATATATCGTAATTTTTAAATTTAATGTTTAACTTAGCTTTTTAGACTCCCAACGCCCCGACGCAAGTCAACACCGCAAACCGCGGCGAATATGGTGTTTTTCTTAAGAGGACTGTGAACCAACTGCAAAATCTAACCTTTTCATACAGCGGCGATAACGTTTTCCACCCCCTTACGTTACGTACGTTAACCGAATTCGACCAATTTTTGATATGTGGTCAGTCGGAACAAAAACTATGTCCGTACGTTTCGTTTTTTAAAATATTGATTAGTTATAAAGAGATTATGGCCGAAATTACTTTTGTATGAAAACAATAAAACGGGAATAAATCGAAATGTATTAATAATAATGAAAAAAAACAAACGTACGGGCATAGTTTTTGTTCCGACTGACACTGTATCAAAAATTGGTCGAAATCGGTTAACATTTAGGGGGTGGAAAACGTTATCGCCGTTTGTATGGAAAGCCGTCACCTTACAATCCTCTTAAAGAAATCTTAGAGGTTAACTACATATGAAGGTACCTATGTGATAACTAAGTGGTCTTACCAGTCTTCACT
This sequence comes from Tortrix viridana, assembly GCA_963241965.1. Lineage (NCBI taxonomy): Eukaryota > Metazoa > Arthropoda > Insecta > Lepidoptera > Tortricidae > Tortrix > Tortrix viridana. Next base: position 4,555,022 of record OY725191.1, on the reverse strand, counting down.
ATGTTCCCACTCCACCAGGTGAGACAACATCGGTGTTCCTAGTGACACTGGGAACTGTATGTGTGGGTAGATCTCGGCCAGGTGTGGGTTCATTCCAGCCTCGTACATTCTGGAAGAAAGGAGGAGGTTAGGTTAGGTTGAACTCGTAAATAGCTTGGTCGTAGAGGCAGCTATTCGAAAGAAAAGTTGTTATTCGTAAGATAATTTATAATTTTATTCCTTTTTTTTTAATATATTCTACAGGGAAACATAATCAATAATACAGCAATGTGTCGGCCTTCACATTGATCGAGACAAAGAATACCTAACCGACGAATTTACGTCGTCCGTCAAGGTGTGTAAATGACAATTGGCTGCCTGCATTTTCATTTAGTCCTGAGGGCTTATTGCCTAACGCACTCGCGATCGTGATCGACTTAAAAAAGGAACAAATGTTTTCATTTTGTAGGCAGACTTGCCTTCAACTATCAAAAATGAAAGCGATCGCAATCGCGAGTGCTTTAGGCAATAAGCCCTCTGTTTTCACCAATGAAACCGGCGACTAAATGAAATTGCAGGCGGTTGAATGTCATTTCGACTCTTATTTTAAGGCATTGAGAAGGCAAACGAGCACCTACTCAGGCAACCTGATGGTAAGTGGTCTCTGGGACCCTTGGACATTTGCAATAATAGGTGCCTTCTGGGTGAACTCGCTCCAGGACGAGATCGACGATGGTCCTTCTCGTGACTCTTTGGTCTCGACTAGGGACAGGAGCAAACCCGTTATAGGGCAAAATGTAAAAAAAGGTCTGAATTCTAGCCCATTGGATTTCACTTATTCACGCAAAAACGTTTAAATAAAAAATACAAAAAGTATCACATGCCAATATTGCAGCAGGTTAAATAGTAAGACGGTGGTAGCGATTCAGATAACCCCTGCAGAAGATCCTACCACGACTAAAATGCCTCCGTCTTCAAGTCTGGTAAAAATAGGAAAACATCGAAGTATACTTACTTTCCTAAAGCAGTGAGGAAAACTTGTAAATTGTCCTCGTGCCCCTTCTGCGTCAGAGGGATGTTGACGACATCCTTCTTCAGGGATCGTCTCAGAATAGCCTGCAGCAGCCCGTGGGGAGCAATTTCGATGGTGATCGCGTTGGAGTCAATCAGGCGGGACGCTTCTTCAAACAGCACTGGGTTCTGACGAAGACAATATATTAAAGCGTTCTAAGGATATAATATTAACTTTTCAAACCAGCCAAGCTTCAATCAGCGAAACGGACAGAGCTATATGACTGCTAAAACTCTTAACACCTCATAATACGGTTTTAAAAATACAAAATATCACTACACTCTACTTTAAAATCTCATTTCCTTCAATCCAGAAGACTTACCAATAAGTTGTTAGTGTGATATTCAGCGGAAGAGAACTCAGCTCTCTTTTCGTTCCAGAACTGCTGAGGCACCGAGGTGGAGATCCATCGCTCCGAGCGGGGTTTCGGGTCAGGGATCACCTTCTTAAGATACTTGAGTAGGGTGGGACCTGGTTATTAATTAAAAGGGTTGGTTAAAATACAAATGGAGTTAAGTAAATGAATTAAAAATGCCTATCTAACTTAATATAAAATGGATCATAGTAAGTAATACCGTAAATACATAATATATCGTTGTCCAAAAGTATGATATTGATTCCGTATGTTTTTAAGATGCTGAAACCAATTGGTAAATACCTTCTTCAACGTTTCGTTCAATTGCCTTTACAATACGTTTCATTTTAGTGTAACTCTCGCTTTTATTTCTACTGTAGTTCTTTTCTAAATCTTACCAGCTTCTGCGATGTATCTGGAATGGTAGGCGATGTTGGAGCATGGGACCTCTTTAGCAAAGATACCCTTGGCCGTCAGCTTTCCCACGAACTCCTTCATGACGTCGGACGGGCCTGAGATGGTGGTGGACTCTGGCCCGTTGCGGCAAGCCACCTCAATTTCGTGCGGGCACATCGTCTTCATCTGGTGTTGGTATATATTATTATATTAATTTCGCTTTTTAATTGTTACTTTCCACTATCACACTGAGTTTGATTGCTAAAGCCAAGTGAATCGCAGTCAGCGTTTTAAAGTTTTTTTAACATAGACAGTTATAGTTTTCGACTACAAAAATTACTTAGTTAAACCTGTAGCTAATATAATTAATTACGTATAGTAGGTCTCGTTAAGATCAGCTGATGCTATGCATGCACCTAAGTAAATGTAGTGTTAAATTACTAATTATATGTATAAAAAATTTACAAGAATGGTAGTTATTAGTTCATTAGTTTGTACCTGGTTGTAGCCAAGACCGACAGCTGCCATGGATCCCTTGATGAAGGGCGTCTCAACGGAGGCCTTGCCGCGGTAGTAGGCGGCCAAGATCATCTGCTCAGCTGTGAAGCAGCCGTCGGCGTACGCGCAGCCTAGCTCGCCCACGCTGTGACCTACGGAAATATAGATGTAAATCACATTATGTCTACCAACATAACCATGAGACAAACATTCAAATATCCCCACAAAATTTTACATTAATAATATTAGTGAGACACATGATGTTACTTTGTTCAAATAAATAAAATTTAGTGGAAAAAAAGACTGGGTTCAAGTGGAAGGATAATTTAAAGTCATCAACATCGTCGTTATAGTCATTAGTGAGATAAATAAGCAATCGGCTGCTTCAGATTATTCCCAGATTGATAAAGAAGATAAAATAACAGACAGCCATTTGTGATTAGGTACTTGGGTAGTAGCTAACCAACAACGTGACGACAAAACACAAAAGAGTGTTACTAGGATGAAAAAGAATAACTTACCAATGATGTGATCAGGCTCGATGCCCACAGCCTTCAATACGTCGGTGAGACCGATCTGCACGGCGGCGATGCCAACGAACGAGTTCAGGATGTTGTCGTAGATCTTTGGGTCAGGCTCCGTCACAATCTTTGTCAGATTCAGACCCATGGGCTCCAGGGCTTTGTGGCATCTGATATTTAAAAGCAAGGATTAGCAACCATTACAGACTAATAAATATGAATGGGTTTAAAATTTCTCAAAGGCTAATAAAACATGAAATTGAAAGAATCTTATAGATTCGAGGATTAAAATGTTGAAAGGCCGTTTTGGTTAATCGTAATTTTGGGCATCCTTACATAACTTTACATATCTTTCTTTCTTTATTTTTTTGTCAGTAGGAATTCGCTTTTTTGGAAGCAAGTCAGTTTTGGACTATTACAGGTTATAAAAACGACAACACATCACGGGGAAATAGTTTAAATCTGAAAGCCACAGTTCTTAAAATTAAAACTTAAAAACAAAGCATTTAGACTCACTTGTGTATAGCGGCAGCAAAGATGGGTAGCCTCATGAGCTGAGTTGCCATGCCGGCCCACTGCGAACCCATTCCGGAGTACACAAACCACACGGGTCTGCGGACTCCAGAGAAGTACTCCATGCTGCGGGTGACCGCCTGGGCCTTGTCTGACGTAGAACCTGCATAGAACGATTAAGGCTTTTCACTAAAATTATATCTTATAAACACTCATTGTCAGTCTATAGCTAGTCGCTACTACTTTAACCCAGAGGTTAACAACTAATTCAAAATGATACGTGATTACTTTTTAATTTTACGTTAAACTATAAAATTTAAACAAGAAAGACACTGTAAATTCATACCAAAAGAAATAAGCTAGACCACCCAATAGCAATGTGTCCCTATTGTGAGTTGTGTGGTAGACCGGCTTAGAAATGGTCGTCTTACATTGTAAAAGAAAATACTCACGTAACAAACTGTATCCTCTGACAACATGCCCTCCGATGTCCTCGTCGTGGATGGAATGCCATAGCCGCACCTGCTCCGCATCCAAGGGCCTGCTCTCAAGGTCGTCCAGGATCTTGGCAACGGCGGACTCCGTGCGGCCTGACACACAGACCAGGCGGGGCAGAGTGTCTTCTGGCAAGCCGTGGTTCACCTAGTTGGAAAAATAATTTGATTTAATAAAAATACACGAGGTATTAATTGTTACTCTAGTGTACAATTTCGATTTAATTGACCCATGTAAATATTGTAAATAAAACACAAAGCAAGAAGCATAATAAAGGTGACCCGAGTTTTCTGGGATGTTCTTGCCTTCGTCTTCTTCTTTTGTGTTTGTCTTTGTCTTAATCCAGAACATGGACAATATAGGTATGTGCCGAATCCTATCATACTTACTGCCTGCTCTGTTCTGTACTTAAGCATTATCTGGCAGATAAACTTAGCCCTTTCCTTTTCTTACACTCGAAAATAAACAAGGAGAGGGCTAACTTTAACTGGCAGATTAATTTACTCGGCGATTGTGAAACAGGCCCTAAATCTTGTCAATTTGAATATTTTCTGGGACAAAAACAATAATTACTGTTAAATTTCATCTATAGTTGTTTAGTAGACGTGAGATTTTAGACTTACTTTAGCTCTAGCGACGTTCTTCAACAGTACGTGAGCATTAGCTCCACCGAAGCCGAAGCTGTTGATGGAGCTCATCCCTTTGTTCCAGGGGTGCTTCTCCGTGACCACCTGGAGCCGGCCGTCGATCAGCGGGGCCACGCCCTCGCGGGGGGTGGTGAAGTTCAGGTTGGGGGGGATGAAGCCGGTAGTGTACGCGATACACATCTGTTAATAATGGTGATGATTAGTCAAGGTGTTACCGAAATCTACGGTCCTGTAATTAAATAAGGTTGCTGACACACAATGCTAGTGGAAAAACTTTGAAACTCGACATGGTTTTTCAGTTTGTATGGAGGAAAACTATTATTTCAATCAAAATCAATGTTTTATTTACTTACAATTGCTTACAAACCTAGAAATTGATTTTATACCGAGGTAAATAAATCGTGTTGCAGAGGTTACAGACTTAATAGTGTTGTTTTAGTACATAATTATAATACAAGAAAAAAAACAACAGTAAACTCACAATTGGAAGCACTACAAAGGAAACATTAATTTAAGAACCTACTAAGGGATGAGCGACCAACAAATTCAACGTTGTTCGTTTCTGTACAGTAGGTACACAATAAGGCCGCAAATGCGGCGGGGCGGTGTTGTTTGCGTGCACACTGGTCGCTGACTATGAAAGACTTCTATACTTCCAGTAGGTCCGCGACCAATGTGCAAACAACAACTCCACCCTGCTGTCGTTCCTAATTTTCGACCTAACAAATACATAAAATTATCTACATTTAATTATCCAATTTGGCGTTAGAAATTAAACATTGCACTTTATTACAGGGAGGACAATACGAAACGCCTAGTTAATTCCACTAGTGTTCTTATTTGTCTACCTATTTACCATTGTTCTTTTGGCTGGCTGCAAGCTTTCCCCCGTGAAATTGTTCCCCGCAAAGACGTACAATGGCCAGCTTTTACAAAAGCTTTAAGTCCGACTTAATATATTACAGTGAAATTCGCTGGAGCTTTCTCCTATTTGGGAAAAGCGCTCTATAAGCTTTATTCACTGAGCGAAATAAAGAGAGTGCGGTTTTAGCGGAATTTAAATGTTCACCTGCTTTGAGATGTTTGTTGTCTAGCAGAGGCAATATATTATTATCTTAATGAGAATTCTATGAAATTCTTTCTTACGTTTGTTAACAAAGGTCTTTGTAAGGTTGCATTAGATCGGCTTTGTTTGTGGACGGCAGCGGCTTCATAGAAACGACGAAATAGAGTGAAGGTTTAACTTTATCTCGCTAAATTAGGATAATTAAAATATGTTATTATTAATGTTTTGAGGATTATAAGGATTTTAAATTTCTTCAAAACTGCCAAGTTATTTCCCATCAGATGACGCGTCTACTAGTGTCCCGTTAAAAAAATGTGAGACTGACCTTGGCTACTGAGCAAAGTCCGGAGGCCGGCTCGCTGTGACCCAAGTTGGACTTGATGGAGCCGATGAGGAGAGGCTTGTCGCGGCCCGTGCAGAAGACCTCGTCGATGGCCACCAGCTCCTCGGGATCACCCACTTTTGTGCCTGTCAAGTGAAGAAAATTTTACAATACGTAAACTCCGTATTGGATACAACGAAAAAAAAATGGGAAGGTAAAATTCTGGTTTACAATAGGTTATTGGGTAAACGAAAAGAAGAAAAGCAAAAGAGAAGAAAGAGGAAGACATTTCAGACAACCTTGAATAGAAAACTTTGTGTGTGTATGTGTCATCAAAGAAATAGATTACGTATTAAAGCATATATACCTAAATCTGCTTTCACAATTACAGTCAAACGGGGTAACTTTGGACCTGGGGGTAACATTGCCCATCCGTGAATAAACACTTTTTATTAATCCTATATTCTTAAAAACAATACCACACGCAAAAACGTTTGTTTTAACATATCATAAATAGTTATGACAACAATCATTAAAATGAGTTTTAAGGGTGGACCATGTTACCCCCAGGTCCAAAGTTACCCCGTTTGACGTACCTACGTTTAAATCGCAAAGCTAAACGGAAAAGAGGAAAAATTAAGGAACTAATTTTCTAGCACACTCGACTAATAAACAACAATCAGGGGCAGCGTAACGAAGGCATTACAGGAATTTTATATATGTTCTTTGTATTAATAAATGAATATAAAAACATTTAATTTAGCTTGTTCTTTATCCACTCTAAGACAAACAAATTATTAATGTGCCGAATAAATGTTTTTTTTTCTATGTTTAAATTTAAAGTCTCCGCTGCGTCTGTCTGTATGTATATATGTTATATACATATACGGGTCGCTTATGACTACATAGTATTACGCTTAGATTAATTTTCAAACTACGCAACGGATTTTATTGCGGTTTTCAAAATTTTCACGGAAGGTTTATATATACAATAGTACCCGGGTAGTGAAGTAATGGTCACGGTAACGTAAAATGTAAAGTTTCTTAGATTCTAAATTATCTTTTAACCCACGTCCCGCCAGGGCGACCTGCCACAATGTAGTTTTTCCATCATCATAAACAAGGCAAATTGGCCACGCGGGCACTTTGCACTTTAAACTTGGCCAACGTTTTGCAGTTTAACATCTGAATATCTTTAGTTAGAAAGGGCAACAGACGATGATGCAGAAAAAAGAAAAATACCAATGTTTGTAGATTGTATCTGTTTGTATGTCTCCTAATCCGGATGAGTTACACTTGCCAGTCAATAGATTGACAAGCCAGTAGACTGACATGCCAATTTTGGCATGAAACTTAGACCATGTCATCGATTTTAGTGACAAGAAAAACTGCATACATAGATAAAAAAAAACTTGTACTCAGTTCGGGAATCGAACTCGGTCGTGTTGAAAAATAAGAGTTATTACATTATTTCTATTTGGTTAATCGATTGTGTAGATCATAAGCAGTAAATGTTACTACGAAACATGATATCTAAAATGTATAAAATGCGTTGTATTTCATATCCTTTAATTTAATTAAGTAGATGTTCGAAATGCTATACAATCCATTTTTACAATGCAATATTCATCAAAATTACAATAATACGAGTAGATAGATAATACTATCGTAGATAACAAAACTTCCGGAATGGCATTAAATAAGTGAAAGCAGTGTATGAAGCTGCAACACCGGTGAACATACAACACATACATGCAATCATAGAGACCTTTTTACGCACCTAAACGAGTTGAATATTGTATTGAAAAAAAAATATTTTTCCCTCTCCTATAAAGTTGGTAAAAATATATTTGAGCTGTGTTAAGCGACGTTTTACCTATAAAAGTAGTGAACGCCGTTTCCATGCAAAGCATGAACTCCCCGGTGGCGGCCATGTTAAATCTACTTAGGGGTCCAGCGAGAGCACAAAGCCACACAATTAGTTTAATTTTAATTTTTATCTATTATTATTTTTATTAATTTTATCTATATTATTATTAATTTTATCTACTATTATTTAAGTTTTAATCATATTTTTTCTTGCAGCAGTTTTAAATAATCCAATCGACCGACATTTCCAAGAGTCGAACTATTCAGGAATATTAACCTGTCAAACGCAAAGCGGTGTTGAATAGCTAAAGCTTTTATAAATACCACACCTTTATTTTTCCACACCAGTTGGTAAACAATAATTTTGAATTGTATACTCTCCCAAATGAGGGAACAGAAAAACTTTCCGAAAAATGAAAGCAATATTATGTTCTGAATATTTCTTATCTGCGGTATCGGGATCACTAAAAGGGAAGTTTTTTAACAAGTTTCTTAGTTTTTAACTTTAGGTAGGTACCTAAGCATTTCAAAACAGTAGAAAAAGAACAGCATTATGTCAACCAGTTTTGTTACGACACTTACGACTATATTACGTATATTTTATCTTGACAATATCATCCATTAGCAAGTTATTTTAATGGTTTCATAATTATTATCGATACTTTAATGAATTTCAAATTTCGAACATCTTCAAAGCGCCAGCCTGCACCGCGCGGTTTGAAGGCCCGACAGGTTCCACTTTATATTTACCACCATTATATGATTGTGACGTAACTTTAATGAAATAATATCTATACATTTCTCATATAAACCAGTTTTCAATATAACACTTGAAAGCAACTGATTTAGTTATTATGGCACCAATTACGCAATTTAATCGACTGTCACGAATAATAAAAGCACCGCTGACCTACAAAGAAATGTCTTAGAGACGAAAACTAATTATAAAATGCAACAATACCTACTTAGTAACAGTCGGCAAACCCGCTATTCTAGAGTACATACTTATAAATTTATTTTTCGCTTCAACAAACTCTAGGAAGAAATCCTAGCAGAAATAAACACGAAAAAAATTCTTGCAAACCCATTCAGTGCTCGGAACAAAGAAAGTGAGTCCATTTTGAATGGAGTTCAATTTCAATTTGAAAATCATTTGTTGTCACAATTTACAATTTTACACAACACAATAATAATAAATAATAATAAATACATGAACGTGATACAAAACAGAAGCACAGAACAGCACAGATACAAACACAAACATTGAGGTGGTAAAAGTCTCAGGATCATCCTCGAGGAGTCTGGCGCTCAATATTATAATGAGTCATTTAAATATGACTAACTGTTGTACTCAGAGATGTCAATTAATTTTTAAGCTTGATTAAAGTTGCTGCGTCATATTCTATTGCTAATAGCAAAGAAAGCGACAGCAGCAACTTTAATAAAACTTAAAAGTTAATTGACGTCTCTGGGTGCAGCCGTAAGCTAACAATTGCACACACCACAGTGTTGGCGACTTAATACCTAAAAATGTGTGCTAATTTTAAGAGCGTTCATTTCGTTTAAATCAAAAACTGGCCACATCTGACATAACTGCTTTAGATTAAGTTAATTGAAAATTAATTGTCTCTATATATTTTTTATATAAAAGATTGATTATGCCAATATCCTAAAGGGCTTTTTGGCAGTTCCATTCTAAGATAAATGTTCGTTTAGTTTCTCTAATTCCCAAATTATTTAATGCCTATTATTCTTAGATAATAATCTACCCAAGACCCCTGTCTAACCCTTACTAACCTTACAATTTAAAGAGCCTCAGACAACAATGTCAATTAGACAAGGTACGAGAACAAGGCGTACTATTCAACAAGACAGATACAATTATCGCTGAAAGAAGTCGTGACTACACAACTGGGTTGGGTTCTAGCGAATTCAATTTGTACGTTAATAATGGCTTTCTAACCAACTAAAGAGTAAACAAAGCGTGGCTTTAAAATGTCTGTATTTTAAATTTTGTTTTTAAGGCATTTGAACACTTACCGATAGCCATAAAAATTGTACAGGTCGATTCACAAAAGCGGGCACGAATGGATCGAACAAGTGTATGAAAGTTTACATGTGTGTAAAATATAATAAAGGTTTTTGATTTTAAATTCGAACAAAGTTTTTAGGGACGGCACGCACACAATCATAGATGACATTTGTTCAATCTAAGTATTCGTGCCAGCTCTTGATGTGAATCGACCTTAAAGTAAGTAAATCAATAAACTCATACTTTTTGCTCTACTTTATACGCTTCCAAAAACTACTTAGTCAAGAAGAATATTTGAGAAAAAACACATTACTTAGCATAAATAAAGCCTAATACATTTATCATCTGAACTAAATAAACTCAAACAAAACTTTTTCAATTTATTAACCGACGATAATAACATTGGTAAAAAAACTCTGAGCCTTTTTTTTATGTCTGGCAGCGAAACTTTTAAAACTGTTGGCTGATTACACAGTCCTAATGGACAAACAGGCCAGGTAAATAAAAAATGTTTTTGCAAAGGTTCGCGTTATTATATCGTTTTACCACGACTGAGGACACGATTAATATGGCATGCAGATTGAGCAAATATAGACTCTTGATCAACGGTGTAAGCGCTTTGACGCGCGCAATATTAATTGTGTCCTGCTATAACATTTAATCGAAGAAATAGATTGCTATGTAATATGTATGCATTATTGCATATGCAACATAATTTAAATAATTTAATTGAGTTATTTAGTAAACCGTAAAATTATCATACTTTATTGGAACTAGGCTTATAAACAAGCGTCGTTTTTCGAATAATCTACGATTGTCGCAAAGGAAAGGGTTTTAGAAGACACGTCTAAAGGTGTTGATACATTAATAAAGATAAGTAAATTGGTGATACTTAAAAACTCGTCAATTAAAATCGTACAGAGATTGATAGAGAAGAAACAAGAAATGCTCAGCTGATGTCGTATTTTATGAGATGTCAAATTCTGTCAAATTCCAGGCAGTGAAAGGGATGGAGATATGTAGCTATAACAGCTACAGCGCTGTCCCTTTCACTGCCTGGAGCTTGACAGAATTTGTCATCTACGATACTGCGATGGCTTAACAAGAATGATAGATAAACTATACTCCGGTGCTTGCTTAACATCCATTTGAAGAAAAAAAATAAGGGGACAAGACATGATTCTACTGCTAGTGCCTTTTACTTTAGCAGTACTTACTACGCGTGTCACGAGTCAATCTAAAAATAAATCCTTGATTAAATAATAATAATAAAATGTAAATTTCTTACCTGTGCCATGCGCCTCAACGAACTCCATACTCTGCGGAGGCACGGAGCACTCCTCGTAGAACTCGCTTAGCAACATCTTCTGGATGTGGCCGGCTGGATACGTAATACCCTGCTCTTTGTATCCGTCGCAATTCGTTTTGGCGTGAAGAAGCTGGGCATATACCCTGAAAAGTTAGGTTATATTAACATCTTTGCAATCAGAGTGTGGTATGACCATCAAATATGGGAATACTGATAAAGAATATTAACTAGGTATATTGCCCCCAGCAGCACTTTAGGAAAAAATTTGAAGATTTCACCCGATTTGGCTGTCATGGCTACATCAAATGTGAGAAATGTAAAATAAATATTTGGCAAATAAGTACCTACTGCCAAATAGAGTGCCGCCATAAGATTTCATTTTATTTATATATACCTTCTGGAATCCTTGGCTTTTTGCAGGAAGCAAACCACGATGGCCTCCGAACGGGCGTAGCCGTTGGCGCTGTTGTCGAAACTCTTGCACCTGCCGTCGGGTGACAACACTCCTAACCTGAATCATAAACATTTAATAAATGCAATGATCGAGTACTTGTTGAAACATTTGGTTAAAGATTGATTGTATTCTCAACTGGTAGCCGTTAAAAAATCTTTTTCTCCTACAAATTACCTAGAGAACTGTAGTGACACATAAGGATGCAGACAAAGATTGGAGCCTCCGACAATAGCAGAGTCGCAGTGGCCGTCTCTGATGGCCCTGAAGGCGTGTTCCAGAGCATACAGAGAGCTGGAGCAGGCCGAGTCCACTGTGTAGGAGGGCCCGGTGACGCCCAGCCAGTAGGAGACGCGGTTGGCCAGCATAGCTCGGGAACAACTGTGGAAGAAAGAGGCATGTTACCTTCTATGGTAGGGTTTTGGTTATCGTAACACACATCGTAACATTTGTAGTTCTGTCTGCTTTTGCATTAGAGGCCTCTACGTGTTCTTTTTGGTCTGCTTAGAAATAAGAATGTGATTTAAGAGCATTAAATGCTTTCTAGGCTATAAATGGGAAGATTCCTTCAATCGACTCATATTATTGGAAGCTATCTAACCTTTTTGATTCAAAGTTACAGGAAAGAAAGTTTGTGTTTTGATTCTCTTGAACTGTTTTCTTGAACTCATCATTTACTTTTTCTTGAATAAATTAAAAAGGATATTCGAGTTTTGAAGTTTTTTAAGCCATTCCTCTTTTGTGTTCTATAAAAACAATGTCAAGTATATAACTTTTAAAGGATTCAAAAAATAACTTAATAAAAATAATTAATCGATACTTTAAGTAGGTACTTCAAGTACCTGATATATTTATGAAGACTAGCTTTTGCCATGATTTCGTTCACACAGAATTAGGTATTTGCTATTTCCTCGATTTTCCGAAATAGAAAGTACCCCTTTGGACTACGAGTATAAACTGTTTACCAAAATTCACATTCGACCGGTTGACGCGTTGAACTGTTAAGACGGAACAGACAAACATATGCACGTTTGCATTTAATAATATTAGTGAAGACTCTATGATTATACTATGATCAGCGGGCCTATTATGGTCATATTTATCATGTGGATAACGTGGATCCAACATGTCACTTTCTAACCAGTATGTATGTGTGAAAGTGACGGATGCTTTATCCACAGTCCACACTTATCCACCACGATAAACAATCATAACATAACACGGTTGCTGAAGTGGAGTAATATTTTCCTCGTCTAAGGCTTAACTTTCACAGTTCAACTTGAAATGCTCTTTTAACTCGATATGAAACGACGGAATAAATGAAACTGTAGCTAATGGAATGAAATGGAAACTGACTGGGGAATACTGAAATTGAATCAGGTTTATGTAGTCAATTGTTCGTTTGTTATTCCCAACGAACAGGAATTTTAATTAATACAAGAGATTATTTAGCGAAATATCTCTTTAAGAATTTATTAAATTGACGGCTCCCGAACGGAAACCTAGATAAATAATATTGAAGTTTCTTTTTAATTCAGCTATTTTATGTAAATATTGCATTGTCATGTTCTATTACTTTTGAATACATCTGGATTACACATTAAAATTATCGGGTTTTATTAATTGGAAAACCGAATATTAAGTTCAAGAGATTGAGAGTCCATGTTTTCCAGGAAATTGGATGACGTTGGACTATACCGGATATTGTAGGTATTCAAGCTTTAAAAATTTGGGTTTAATGAACAATAGATACCGAATATTCAGCTTAAACCTGTTCACTCGGTTAACAATTACCTACTGCTACGAGTAAGTTCTATTCGTAACAGCAGAATCGTAACCTACCTATGCCGAATTCTAGTTTCAAAAGCTAGAATTTGGCATAATATGTTCTAAATGCAATAATTTTTTTTCGATAAGACCACCTGGTGTCTACCTGTATTACTTTTTATTGTAATGTTTCTGTAAAATATTTTTGTACGGTGTAAGTAGAGTCAAGGTCATAAATATGTGTAAGTACATTTTAGTAACTTGTCAATTTAATATCATGTTTAAACTGCCATATATGAATGTCACAGCGATTAAAGTGACAAAGTACTAAAGTTTACACATATTTATGACCTTGACTGTATAATGAAGAGTTTTTGTATTGATTTGTAATAAGCCATAGCCAAGATGCATGACGCTAAGTTAACGACACGAAAAAAAAATCGTATGGAATTGACATAAGCGGCTGACGCGACCGATCGTTAGTTCACGTAAATCCTATACATTCCGACAGTTTTCGAAAAACGCGAAAGTTAGCGTCCTGCATCTTGGCTAGGCCGCCAGGGCGGAACAGAGTGGCGTACCAATGACGAGGCACTTACCCTGCATTGGGTGTATGCAGGCTGAAATGAGGATGATGATGAAGAAGATCGCTGTATGGAGAAAGTATCCTTACCCAGTGATACCGAAGCCGTTGACCTGCATTTTCTCGTAGAACCACGTTTTCTCCGACTCGGAGAAGCAGGCGCCAACAAACACGCCCACTTTCTTATTCTTTAGCTCCTTGGGATTCACTCCTGCATTAAACGGATAAACGTTTACCATAAATTCAAAGGAAACAAAACTTGGTTTAGAATAAAGCTAGGGTGTTCTAATGGTGACACTTCACTGGGATATCTTCACTTATTTGTCAAACTTTTACGTTACTTCTCTTTTATTTGGTATGTCAAATGAGAGAGACGTAAGGTGCCACCATTAGTGCCACCATAAAGGAGTGATACCGCTGCATGGCGAGCGAAATAAACGGTGAATGACGTCATACACGAGGACAACGTTTTAGTGACGTCATTTAAGCTATTATTATGCCCGTTATGAGTTTACACGACAGTTTTAAGCTAGAAATTCCTAGGGTAACGCTTACACAAATAATAGCGTACCCGTTACTCTAGAATTTCTAATTTAAGGCAGTTATTTCAACTCAATGATATTAGAAGTTTGCACAAATAAAATACTTTACAGTCACATTTTTTTTATTTTTGACTAGGGATTAACAATCGAAAATTATAATAAACGTATTGTTTTAGATTGTCAACCGGATCGACACGCACAGATGATGACTCATACAGATACACAGATACACAGACACACAGATACACATGTTACTTATAACACCTCTCTGTTTTGCGACGGGGGTTAATGATGGCGAAACGAGAATTATAACCCCCTTATTCATAAACGCACAACAAACCTATTTTAGTAAAAGTATGCTTTGTCACTTTCTGTCAGATTCAAATGTCACAATGAAAGATAAGGACAAACCATACTCCAACCATACTTTAGTTATTGTGTGATTATGAATAAGAGGGTTAGCGTTAGATACAACTAACCCCAAAATAATATTTTCCTAATTTATGCGACGAGAAATTAATTTGGCTGAGAATGTGGAAATTTTGTTCCGATTTCAACAGATGCCGTTTCTTCCGTTTCAATATTCCATTAAGTACTATATTAGGAAGCGTATTGAATTATTCACGATTCCTTCAGAATAATAACCCAAGCGATAATTGGAATATCCCGTTTATTAGATATTGTTTCGTTGTTGATAATAATATTAAGGTATCCCTACTAATATTATAAATGCGAAAGTAACTCTGTCTGTCTGTCAGTTACCTCTTCACGCTTAAACCGCTGGACCGATTTAGATGAAATTTGGTATGGAGATAGTTTGAGTCTCGGGGAAGACTGGCCATAATTATTTATGAAAATTATTTCATGTTTTTACTTAAAACATGTGAGCTAGCAAGTTATATACTCGTAACCATGTCAAATTTCAAGTTGATAGCATAATATGTACTTAGTTGCTGAGAAAAACTGCTGTCACATACAGACGGACGGACGGACAGACAGACAACGAAGTCTCACCATAAGGGTTCCTTTTTTACCATTTTGGTACGGAACCCTAAAAAGGGCCTATAAGTGTCCCTTTTTATTGAATTATTTTATTGTACCGTCCGTTTTAATTTAAACAATCAAACAAACCTTTTTTCTACGCATTGTAAATGCACCTTCCAAATTATTCCTGTTATCTTGTTTCGGAGTGTGTGTGGTGCAATTTGGTGTATAAAAGTAACATTAATATCGCTGTGCTCCCTCCCGCCTGTCCGTCTGTCTGTCAACGCTATGACATAGCAACTTATCTGCTTTAAGAGCTTTGACTTAGATCAGAATGTAATTATACTTCTTTCGTAATGGGGACGGAAATATTCGATAAGGTGTAACAATTCTAGATATTTGTACATAAAATCGAGTTCACGTAATATTAGGCAAGGCATTTTGACGATTTATTTATTACCCATTACGCGATAAATATTACTTGAAATTTACAACTTAAAGAAGTTTTATTAGTACGTCATTCTTTGATACCAGTAATTGGTATCACTTGAAGTACGTCAAATTAATACTAATATGTAATTGTTAATTTATAGTAAACTAGCTTTTGCCCGCGACTCCGTCCGCGACGGGAACTATCAAATTTTCCGAAATAAAAACTATCCTATATCCAGTTTTTGAAAAATACCTAAAAAACTTTGTTTTTTAGGTATTTTTTTCAGTTAGGCTGTTTCATAGTTACAAAAAAGGGAGCCAACAAGAAATATGTTCATTTAATTGTTATAATAAAACAAAATTTGATATTAGTTATATCAACCAAAGCTTGTAGTAACATTTTAGTTGAGGTATGTCACGTCTTGTTAGGCTCGTTTGAAATCATTACCTAAGCTTATTCCCAACAATCACAATCTTGTTAGAAACCACCATTTTTTTCCAGTCTATGAAAATACGTGTAATCTAAAACAGCCGAGCGTGACGCTCGTCGCTCTGGCACACCTCTGGCGTCATGCATGTTTCATAAAACAGCCGAGCGTGACGCTCGTCGCTCTGGCACACCTCTGGCGTCATGCATGTTTCATAAAACAGTGAGGGAAAGTAGCAAAGTACCAAATCGCCAAGTGAATTTTCAAGTTGATTCTACGCCGCGGATCGCACCCGCCCGGCGAATATGAAATGAAGAAAATTTAAATTTTAAGAGCCGAAATGGTCTCTGCGACAATATTGAGTTATAATCACTCCAGTTATATCTCTAATGGATTTGGAGATAGGGACGTGGTATAAACTTGGGTTTTATGTAAAAATTTTGTAATTTCGGTGCCTTCCTCGGAGTTTGTTGAGTTTGTTTATTGTTTCAATGCGTAAGTTAGAAGATAAGAGTTTTAGAATTTGAGTTTTGGATAGAAACTGGTGGAAAATGAAAAGTGAATCTCTAAATTGTAAAAATAAAAGTTAATATTTCTGTCTATCTTTTATACTACTTGGTTAAGAGATTTTTTTTTCAGATGATTTATGTGTTGGTAACCTTTAATATTAAAAATGCATGAGTTCAACGCCTCTACCGATTCATGCTAAATAGGCCGGAGATAGACCTGAAGAACTTTTATTCCGGAAAATTGAACAGTTCCTAAGGAATATTCTAGACGGACGAAGCCGCGGGAAAGAGTAATCCAAGCCGAACACCTTGGCGAAAACCGTTGCGAAGATTACCTAATAATATGTAGATATCACGTAATAGTAAGATTTATTGCTGTAAAACATTATACCTACATTAAATTAACGGTAAATCTTTCTTTTAACGTAAAACAGTGGAAACAGATACATACATAATTTAACAGTATTATAAATTAACAAGAAAGATCTTCGAAGCAACGTCCAATCCCATTAACCAAAATGACATTTAGAACCACTTTGCGCCATTTCCAAATTAGGTCCTCCGATAAAAAAAAACTCGAGTGGAAGCCCTCGATCGGCTGGGGAGTAAATGTGAAAAGGGACTTAAGACTCCGAAGGAATTGCCGCCCAATGACCGGGGCGAATTCAATCGAGTTGCGGATCAAGCAAATTGGCCTCATTATAGAAGAAAGAAATTCAGTTTTGACAAAGATTAAAGTGTACAGAGCGGCCAGCACATGCTGTATTTTTTTTTATTATAGCTCAGTGCGTATCGTTATAGATTAATTATAAACGGAAATCTGAGGGACAAATAACACTTGTGTTACTTGTCCAGGGAGCAAGGTTTAACATTTAGCAACGTTTAAAAAAAAAGATAAAAGATATTTATTCAGTAAGTAGGCCGCACGGGCACTTTTACACGTCAAAATCTACCAGCGCTTCCCAAGAGGAGACCACTGCTGAGAAGAAGCGCCGCAAGAAACTCAACAGTTAGTCATTTTTTTAATAAAAAATATAACAATGTCACTACTTATTCTAGCATTATATAAAACTGTAAAAATAATATTAAATATCTGCGTAGTTTTGCAGGAAAACATGTCAGAATGACTACGAGAAAACAAAAAAAATATATATATATATACAAAACCGTGTCCCCTACACGATACACACCCAAACAAGAATGGCAACAATCGTCGTCATCATCATCATGTCAGTCGGACACGTTCACATTGGTAAGTTACTCGTCCCCTAGTCCACAGAACTTGATGAGTCCAATTTTACAAACTTTTCCATAGAGAAAAGTTACAATTTTGTAAGTTAATAGTACATTTCGATGCTAGTGCGGAAACTATGTCATTACTTCACGAGTACCGAGATATCTTGCCGCGAGCCGTAGGCAAGTGGCAAGACTCGGGACGAGTGAAGAATGACATTTCCGCACGTGTATGGAACGACGTTTTTTAACACAGTTGCGAAAAAATAAATCAATTTCAAACTCTGATTCACTCATTTTATAAGAAACTTTTTGAAAACTTAAGATTGGATTGGTAAACAAATTCGTTGTAAGTTCGATCATTCGCAGTGAACACTTTTGACATTATGAAGAGGTGTTTTTTAGCTTTTATTCGACTAGAATGGATTTTGTTATTATTATTGAACCCACTTCAATGAAAGTTTTTTTTTTCAAATGCATGTTCTATAAGACATAAACAATTGTAAATATAAAACATTGTACTATTATTACCCAAATATTGTTATTTACGATTATTTGTGTATCGTATATTTATAAAAACAATATCGAATGTTGTCTTTGGAAACTTAAAAAATGCTTGCAGTAAGAAAAAACGCATGGCTTAAAGGACTTAGCATCCAGGCCATAATCATTACAAAAAAAAGCCTCTTCTTAATGTCAAATTTTTGACAGGCGTTTCGGCAGCTATTCCATTCCATTCAGACAACTTATTAAGAAGGGTTTTTTAATATTCAATATTAAAAAATAAACGTGTTATAATGATGAAGAGGTAAGTAATAAAATATGAAATATGTATATTTTTCGTATTCTTACATTAACAGTAGGTTTTTATGTTGATTACGATGTTTAAAGGAAACTAATATTAACACTCATCAATAAGTAGTTATGAATTGGAACAAGTATAAATTTAAAAAAATTGGCAAAGTAAAAAGCACTAGTTCGCGAAAACCAACTTTCCGCACGATATACAGCTACGAAAAGTACCACTTTTTGAGCAACTGTGTTAAAAAATATATATCGGCCGCAGGTTTCGACGTCGAAACACCTCGACGAAATAAAAGTAAAGGGAAGGGGAAAATAAATAGAGGCCCAGTTACGTAATAACATAATTAACACGTCGTGCGCCATACGCGCACACGTGTGCACGTAACGCAATCTTTATATACAATTATACTCGTCAATCTCATTATATAGAGATGACAATTAACTGACTTTAATTTACGTCAAGCGTTCAAATCCTATGTGGACAACAATAGGTTAAATTCGTTCCTCTCAAATCCGTTCACCTGAACAATTCGTTCATTCATTCGTTCCCGAAGCAATTAGACCGCAAGTGACACTTTAATTGGGCAGATTTCTACGGGCTACCGAGCGGGACACGTTAAACACGGACCCACACACACATTATACTATACATTATTATTATTATTTTTTACTTTTGTTATAGTTCCATAACTATTAAGTCTGCTTATGTTTCTTGTAAAATATTATCTTGTTCTTCTATGACTGTTTGTTTCCTTAATAATAATAAAAAATATGTACAGTAGGAGAATTCAAATGAAGCTCTATTTCTTATGTCAAGTAGTTACGATAAATTCATCATGTAAGTATAGGTGTCGGCACGAGAGTTGAGGTGAATAATTACGCACACAGCTACATGCAACAATGGTTATGAATTATGAATGAACGAAAGAGTAAATGTGAACAAAATTTCGCATAACATGATGTTGTGTGCGTGACCTCAACTCTGGTGCCGATACCTATTTACTTACTTGTACCGTAAATAAGTTTTACGTAACCTCAATTTTCCTTGTTAAAATAATAACGTACTTTAGTTATGTATACTCGTACTTTTTTGTTTGTTATGGGACAATATTCTTTATCGTCTCTTTTTTTAATTACACATCATTATAGGCACACCATTATAAAACACGTTTAAATAACCTGGTTGGTTCAAACATTATTAAAAAAGCTTCTCATTTTACTTTACACGTTACTCGGCACGCAATACCCTTGCAAAACACGTAATTTCATATAACACTTTTTACAGTTTCATAAAAAGGTTACACCATGACGCCCTGGCTGAATGTAACCCTTAAATTGGCAACGTGCATAATAATGCACATAACATAACATTCACTTTTTGTATTTTTTTTGTGACTAATTTTTTATGTTTTTTTTTATTCTAAAGAGGTTTGAACACCCGACTTTTTAAATTCTTGCCAATTTAAGGGTACTGACTATATATTTTAGGCGTACGTTGATTTTAGTCAAAATATTATTATAATTCAGTTTTCGAGTTTTAAAGTAAAACATATTTCTCAGTGAGGCATGTGTCAATAATATTGTTACCAATTCTAAATGTTGCCGAAGCGATTAGACTGTTGGTAGTGACCCTGTCTACGAAGCTAGCGGTACCGGTTCGATAAGTGGTAAGGGCAAATATTTGTGGGATGCCGTGAACAGATTTCTAAAGTTTGGAAATGTCTTCTGCATTAACTGGCACAACATCGCAAAATATTTACCATGAAGGAAAATAAAATCAGTAATTGCAATGAAAAAACGACGGTATTGGTTACTTAAAAATAACTTTTATTTATTAAATATATTATATTGTTATTTGTATGTAAGATTGTCCCCGTATATCTATTTATTTATCTAATATAAATGAAATTCAAATGATGTTCGTTGGTAAACGCATCACTAAAGAACAGCTGCACCGATTTGGCTATATTTTTAAGTGCGAATAAGGGTTTTCAGAGAAAGAAAATTTTGAAAAATTACTCAAAAATATGGACAGGATAACGTCTGTTGAATGGGCTAGTTTAAAATAAATGAACTCACCGGCATCGATAACGGCTTCATACGACTTCTCGAGCAGGATCCTGCACATAGGGTCCATGGTGTGGGCCTGTTTGTAGTGCACGCCGAAGAACGACGCGTCAAACTTGTTCACATGGTTGATCTTGCCCGTACGCTGCGGGATTTCTGGATGGGCGAGCTTCCATCGACGCGCGTCGCCTGATATCAGGTCCACCTGGAGAAAGCGAAGAGGTAATGGAAAGGGTACATTATGGGGTGGTTGATTTAGGCGTAATTACGTGTAGGGAGTCATATAATAGATCAGCAGCCAACAACCGCAACACCAAAATCTTAAATCCATTTAAGATGTTCCTTTTTATTTTGTTATGCTTTTGTTTAGGCTGTTTGCTAGGATGCTCGGTTTGGATATACATTCAGTCAACAAAGTATCGGGAATGGATGATTTGTTTATGGTTCCAAATTCAAATTTTTGTTTTTTTTGTTGTTGTTAGATTGGCACAACTGTTTTCTATTTTGGCGCGGAGTTTGAGTTGCATCTGTTATTTATATTAAATACAGTGCTGTTTTTAGTTATATCATATCTAGTGTGTATTGCGAATTTCATAATGGACAAAAACATTGAACAAAGAGTTTGTCTTAAATTTTGCATCGCCAATGGAATTTCGTGTTCGGAGTCACTGAAAATGTTACAGAAGGCTTACGGTGATTCGACTTTATCAAAAACACGTGTTTATGAGTGGTACAAAGCGTTCAAAAGCGGTCGAGATGTGATGGAAGATTTGCCTCGCTCTGGTAGGCCATCAACGTCTGCAACTGAAGTTAACATCGCAAAAGTGAAGGAAATAGTGACTGAAAATCCTCATTCAACTTTGAGAGAGATAGCCGCCGAACTTTCTGTATCTCACGAGTCGATCCGTACTATTTTAACTAATCATTTGGGTATGAAACATGTTACCGCTCGGCTAGTCCCAAAAGACCTGAATTTTCTCCAAAAACTCAATCGCATGAGAGTCGCTGAGGACATGCTAGAACGAGTCAATTCCGACCCAACATTCATGAAACGCATTGTTACTGGTGACGAGACGTGGGTTTACGAGTTTGACATGCAAACTAGTCAACAAGCTTCGGAGTGGCGCCTTCCAACTGAACCG
The DNA here is from genome assembly GCA_963241965.1 of Tortrix viridana. NCBI lineage: Eukaryota > Metazoa > Arthropoda > Insecta > Lepidoptera > Tortricidae > Tortrix > Tortrix viridana. The sequence continues at coordinate 4,533,006 of OY725191.1, read as the reverse complement.
AAACCGAAGAAACCACGCCAAAGTCGATCAAAAGTCAAAGTCATGTTGACTGTTTTCTTTGACTATCGCGGTGTTGTGCACTCGGAATTCTTGCCGGAAGGTCAAACGGTAAATAAAGAATATTATTTGAGCGTTATGCGGCATTTAAGAGAGCAAATTCGACGAAAAAGGCCAGATTTGTGGAATGAAAATTCTTGGATTTTGCACCACGATAATGCGCCTTCGCACAAGGCCATCATTGTGAAAGAATTTTTGACCAAACACTCAACAAATACCATCGAGCAACCACCATATTCACCAGATATGGCTCCTGCCGACTTCTTTCTTTTTCCTAAACTCAAATTACCACTTCGTGGCACCCGTTTTCAATCGGTAGAAGACATAAAGGAGAATTCGCGCCGAGAACTGAATTCAATTCCGGAAACAGCGTTTAAAAAATGTTTTGATGATTGGATTATTCGTTGGCGTAAGTGTATCGTTTCTGAAGGAGCATACTTTGAAGGTGATAAAATAAATTTGGATGATTAACAAACAGTTTGTGTATTATTGATCTTTTCCCGGTACTTTCTTGACAGAGTAGTATATTCTTCCAATAACGAGGTTGCACAGAACAGCCGTATTGATTAAACTGCTCTTGATTGAGATGGGCGTCTCAACACATGTCAAAATAGAATCGTCGAGCCATTGAAACCTGTCAATTCATTGCCATTTGAAGCGCATCTCATTGAAGATCAGCTTGTAACGGCCCGAAGTTTCCTGCACAATTGTTACAGACCTTGTTAAAGAGATTCTCGAGAGACGCTGGTGATGAGGACCTCTTCTCCGGCTTATGACCCGAAGTCTTTCAAAACTACGATTAATAGGTGCCTTCTGGGTAAGCTCGCTTCATCATCGTCCTTATCCTGACTCTTTGATTTGAGTCAAGAGCAAACGCATATACCTAATGTTAAAAAATATCCTTAAATTCTCTGCAGTTACCTTGTTAAAGAGATTCTCCTGTAGATGTATGACGGAGTCGGAGTCGGGGAAGTACCCCGAGACGCCCGTGATGAGGACCTCGTCTCCGGGCGGCGGGTGCGACAGCCGGTGGCCGGACGTCAGGCGGTCCTCGACCTTCGTGGTTGGTGCCATCTGGGGAACAAAAAAATGTTAAAGCAAGGTCTTTGGGCTAAAATCTGTGGCTCTAGTCTTGTGAGGTCTAAATGAAGAAGGGTATAAAGTCTAGTTTACTCTGAAACGATTAATGACTTTTTTTATGAGTTTAGTCGACTATTCTCTTTTGCGTAAGCGTCACAACTAATGCAAGAGAGCAGTGATACTTCCTTTGGGGTATTTGACTGTAGGAAAACTGACAGGTGAGAATGAAACGTACGGACATTGTTCCGACTGACCATATATCAAAAACTGGTCGAAATAGTTAAACATTTAGGGGGTGGAAAAAGCCATCAACACATTTGTAGTATAAAACAAAGTCGCTTCCCGCCGTCTGTCCCTTTGTATGTACACTAAGATCTTTCAAACCACGCAACGGATTTTAATGCGCTTTTCACCATCGGTTAGACAATTTTTCACAGAAGGTTTATATATGAAAGAGCGAAGCGGGGCGGGTCGCTAGTGCAATATAATATTATCTTGTTAGGAGTTGTCTTGTTGTGTTGTGTCTTGTTGTGTTTCAATCAATTTCACTTCAATCATCATGGAAATCAAAAAGGCACGTTCCTTAACCTTAGTAAGTGCTATTTTAACTTGTGCGATAATTTCAGTCAGTCAGGAAGATTTTTGACTACAATGTGAACATAAATATTCAGTTGCGTTTAAAGCTTGTCATACCTACTTATGTATTACTGGTACCTAGTTAATTCTTATAAATTGGTAGTCAGACGACAACATTGCACATTTATACGTAGCTATTTCATCAAACACTCGAAAATAAACTCTACTTGCTCATACTAAGTGTAAATATGCGTGAACCGGGTAAATGCAAATGAGCCTGCTTACTGATTTAACCTTTCCGAGGTTAATAAAAGTGGGTAGTTAATTATTCGATTACATCTACATATTGATTTTATATTTACAGTATGCTAAAATGCTTTTTTCCGATTGGGTGGCGTGGGTAACTGCAAATGAGCATACGATTTGTCAGTGTTCGAGAATCTCAGTCGATTGTATAGGTAATTAAAGACTATAACAACAAAATAATTTGTAAGTGTGTTTAATTTGTAGTATATTATGTCCTTTAAGTACTATTCCTGACAGGTATAGTTGTTAACTTACTAGGAGGCCTCCTTGACCATGTGTTTGGTCATGCAAAACAGTGAAATAAATATTTTATCATTTTTTTTTTACTAATATTTTTTTAAGAAGCTAATAAAAGTGCACGCTGGCCGACCGGCGGGACTCACCGTGGCTGAAGCCCTGCGCATGCCCCATTATGTAAAAACCTTTATTAATATAATACTAACCCTGGATTTAAGTAATACTATGTTACTAACACGTAATGGTCTTAAGGTAACGTACTGACTTTTGTAAAATGCATTTTTTAAGCATGAATATCTGTAGCGTTGCGGGTAATATTGATTGCTTTTACGCCACCACAGTGAGCGATTGGCAATAAAACTACCCTCATTGTTAAAAATTATATTAAACTTACAAAATAGCCACTGGTTCACATTAAAAAATAATCCAGGTCGTATCCGACTCCTAAGTTTTAGTCGTTGTTTTTATATGTTATTAGGTAAGTAAGTGATTTTCGAAAGTTTAAAAATGTGATTGTAGCTAATCCATAATCCACTTAACTGCAGATATGTTATTACACGATTGACGCCCGTATTTATAGTCATTACTTTAGTAAAAGCAATTATTCAATTACGTTTTCGTTTCGTTTTCGTTATCGAAAATCGTTAATTGAGTAATTACTTTTACTCAAGTAATGACTTTACTACGGATGTTAATGTCCTTTCACTAACTATCAATCGCGGTGAAATAACAGAAATATTTAAATGAATAAGCGTAGTTTTACATAATCAATTAGGACGTAAATACTTAATAGACAGAAGCGGCGTAAGTAGGCGTAGGTTCTGGCAGCCCTACCCGCGGTCATTGACCCGGACAGTTGTGACGTCAAACAAATTCAAATAGAATCTCAATCTTACGCATATTTTATTAATCGGAAACAGAATAACAAAACAATATTGTTAACAGATAAGCTGACATTATGTCAAAGAAATTACTTAAACGACGCATTACAAGATATTTTAAACAACTGATCGCTGGCAGTCAAATTGAGCAGTACTGACTTTAGAACTGACTGACTGACTGACTTTCAGCTTGAACTTTCTTGTTTTATTAAGGGTAAATAACTGTTAAAACTCTTAATAAGGCATAGGGATAGTGCTAGAGATAAAAATCGCATGTTGAGATCCTAGAACTTATTGAATTGTGTCTTTATTGAAAAAAAATATGTTTTGTGATTTAGGTGAAAACGTGAAACGTAGATTTTTTAACCGGAGACTAAATTAGTAATTATGATACAACTACAACGACCTGGTGTCATTATGGCTTTTTCAGTCTCAGTTCTGCAGGCCTATTAAGCTGGACTTCCGAGAAGAGCGGCTCCGGCATCACTACGGCGTCGTCATCAGTGACGCGGCGACAGAGCGATAGTATTAAATACACAGTACGGACATGTTCAAATGTATGAGGAAACATTCGAGCGCAGCGTCACTTTCGCTCGGCGACAGCGGCCGTGCCGTGCTCGCGCAAGCAGTCACGCAGTTGCTGCGGTTGCACGTCGATTTTAGGTTATGGCAATACTTACAATATCTAAAAATGGACTGTAATAACATATTTTACTGACGAGGAAGACGAGACAATAACCTCCTAAGGCCCACCATACAACGAAATTTGCCAATGGTATATGGACCTATTCTGATTAGAATAGGCTCTATTTTCTAATTTAATTGTCAGTCTTAGAAACAACAACAACACTCTATCGTGTTGTCAATGGATCTTAATTCCAATGGCCGTATTTTGTACAGTGTCGCAATATACAATTTTGTACGATGTTTCGACTTTTGAAAATAGAATCTGGTGGGTTTCGCTCCATACTATAGTACCTAGTAAGTAGCGAAGCAAAAGCTCAACATCCTCCTCTTCTTCTAATAATATTTTTTTAATTGATCGGTTCATTCCTAAATACCATGCACGACTGACGACGCCTGACGCCTCAGTCGCGCTGCTCGGAAGCCAATCTGTGTCAGAGCCGCTGCGACATTGACGTGACTTTGGCGTTGCGTGCGATAGAGCCGCTCTGCTCGGAAGTGCAGCTTTATGATCGAGTTTATCGATGTGGATAAAATGTCTGTCACTCTCTGACCTGTAGTAAGTGCGAGAGTGACGGATGCTTTACCCACATTTATCCACCGCAATAAGGGCGACTGTAATACGGGGGCAGAACTCCATCACTAACGAAAAAACAGGAGGTGTACGATTCTTCGGAATCTAGTCTATTTACAATACAATTTTAATATTTTTGTTATTCAAAAGATTATACTTTCAAATTAGTGTCATTTTTGCCAGGACGTCCGTTTGTATGTCTGTCTGCTTATCCGTCTCTCCGGACTGCATCCGTACCTATACCTTAAAAAGTAGCTAGTAACAAAATACGTATGCTTTGGCTTCTGTCAGGGTGCGAGTTTGATTCTTGTGTGTCTGCTTCTTTTTTAGGGTTCCGTACCAAAATGATAAAAATAGAACCCTCTTTTTACCTGCAAATAGAAAGCCTTACAAAAGACTTTTCATACCCGCGTTTCACCTACATCATTATACCGACTCGTTAGAACCATACTATTGTAACATCCGATATAATATACTACCTACAAAATAATAATATTATAAACAGGTAAAGCTTGTAAATTTTTTTTTTTGTTTGTTTGCAAGGGATAATCTACGGAACTACACATCCGACTTCAATAATTCATTCACCAACATTTGGAATGGACTTTCAGGGTGGACATAAGCTATATTTTAACTTACGAAAGTACTGACTCTCCGCAGACGTAAATTTTTTTTTTTGTTTGTTTGCAAGGGATAATCTACGGAACTACACATCCGACTTCAATAATTCATTCACCAACATTTAGAATGGACTTTCAGGGTGGACATAAGCTATATTTTAACTTACGAAAGTACTGACTCTCCGCAGACAAAGTCGCGGACGGAAAACTAGTTGCATATAAATATGCAAATTAAATTAAATCCAATGTGATTTTTTTGTTTGACGCCTAGCAACGCTCGAACTACCATCGTCGATCAAAGAAACTTAAAACAAAAAAGTTTCTAACTTTTATGGAATTGATGCTACCATTGTAGGAACGCAACTTTAGTTTCTTCCCGCTTTAAGTTTTCAGACAGCGTTGGGAAATGGCAGACATGAAAAATGGAAACGGAAAGAAAAAATTGAAAGAATAATGTTACCTACATGTATAGATACTGTAATAAAAAAAAATCGTTTCTGTATAAACCAGAAGCCACAATAAATGAAATGAAACGAAATTAATCCAGAAACAGGTTCCATAAATACACAAAAATACAAAAATGGCAGACAGTAATCTAAACTAAACTAAGCAACGAAACTAGAAAGAAAGTAACATAACATGCAAAGATAATTTAAAGGTTACGAACCGAAGTTATTATCCTAAATATAAATGTGAACTTACCGTATTTTCACAAAACTTTCACAAAACTGAACGAACCGTATTGAACCCGTTACGTGGACACCGGCAGGCACCCACTACTCGTCTGGACTCGCCCGTTGCGCACGAGTTGTTTATAAAACGAACAATTAAAAAGTATTTACATACAGGGTGCTCTTTAATATTAATACGGTGCAATAGTACAACCGACGGTTATTCCTTTAAGTTACAATATTCTAGAGACGATTATCAGTTGATTATTAACTGTTTAATCGTACATTTGGCGTTTTATTGACTACCTGCCGTACACTCCAAAATAATTTGTAGGTGAAATTTTATTAGTTTTATTACAATATCCAATATAACAACGGAGTTTTAGGTCTTTATTTCATTTAAAATGTCCTATAATTATATTTATATTCCCGATTTATTTCCAGATTGATAATAAGAAATCAGGAATATACTCGTAAATAAAAAAAAGTTTTTTGCCGGCTGTAGCCTTTTGCACACTCATCAGCTGTTTAAATCCAATCTGAATCTTGCTGCCTTCTTCCAACTCCTTCAATTCAGCTTTTAGATACCACAATATCGTAAAGTCATCGGGTTTACACATATATTCAAAATTTTAGACCATTTCAATAATTTTTGTTACTATCAAAATTGACTAGCAAGATGTGGACCAAACATATCAAACAAACATGTAAAGTAGAAATATAGTAGCCTTTTTCCACAATAAAATATGAGACCTGTTCCATCTACTTGAACTAAAGCCTCTTACACACTGCCGACGCATCGTTTCTATCAGGGGCTTATTTCCCGGGCAAACAGATCTTGCTTCGCTAAGCCCGCCCGCGGGCGAAACGTCACGCCTAAGCCCGCGATAACACCACATTAATTATCGTCACAAACTTTGTAGTTGCGTAGGTAAACACTTGATGCGGTACAAGACCAGAAGATTTAAGTGACACTGACTTTTAACATTGATATTTAAAAACCTTAATTCCCTTATTAAGATACGTGAAGTAACTGTGGAGTAGTTAAGCGATGCTTTGTCCTTTTACGTCGAATTCAAATGTCACAATGACAGATAAGGACAAAGCATGTGCATATAAGTTGTCTTAAAAAAGCTGCGTACAGAACGTCGAATTTTTTGTTTCTTTTTGATAAATGCTGAGTGATTCAAAATCGTAGATGCTTTACTGACAAACAAATTTAGCCCTTTCCCTTTCTTACACTTGAAAATAGACAAGGAGAGGACTAACTTTAACCGACAGATAAATTTTCTTGTTGATGTGAAACAGGCCCATAAAGTTGCCATACACGTATCAAAGGCTTAAATCAATTTTCAAGATCCAGTGATCATGTTGAGGATTATGTGTAATATCTGTATTGATAAGTTTACCGTGGTTTGTTTATATCACAAACATATTTACACTTTAATTTCGAAGTACAGCCAAGGTTATAAACATAGACACGTCCAAAGCCTCAAAAATATGTAACCACGATCTTATGTCGCCATAATAAGGTCGTGGTTACATATTTTTGACACTCTGAACGTATCTATATTAAGCTAAGATTAAGCTAAGCTGGGTACTCTCTACAATCGCTACAGCGAGTTGTAATTGTAACCGTTGCAGATACTCGTACAGTAACAAAGTTCTGTGAAGAAGAGACGTGCGAACCACGTACACGTTAAAATTTCGCGTGCAACAGCTGCATTTTCAGCTCGCTAGTGAGTTCCTGGCATCAGTGTGTTAATAAAGATAAATATATTTCCACGAGAGCATGCTTGCTACTACTGTAGGTACTCGTATTTCTACTCTTTACGGGTTAATCCTTGGGATCCTTTAATTTCATTTGTCATAATCGTTTAACTTGCCATAATTTTCATTTTCGCGAAGTTTTTTTCTAAAACCTGAAATATTTCAAGATTATTTAAAAGGTCGTTGCATGAAACCCATTAGGTTAGGTTAGGTTTATTTTATAACAATCCTGAAAATTATACGGTTAAAAAAAAGCCTGTATGTCAAATGATTATTATGGCAAATGATACATTATGACATATGAATTTATGACAAACAATAGAGACCCTTAATCCTTCTCGACGCACCTACCTATACACTACGGAAGTATTTATCCAAATTTCACGTTTCCACAATGATCTAGCACAAAATTGTTGCGCGACGTCACGGTGTTTGTATTAGGTAAATTTGGTACACTTTAGGTACCTACATATACTTACGCCAACGCAAAACTGAAATGATTTAACAGTTCTGTTAACTTTTATTAATATATTTTTTTATAATATAATATTACTTTAGAAAGCGAAGCCTGAAACAGAGGTCAGAGACCTCTATTAGTACAAAGACACCTTTCAGCAAACGTATGAATGTGGCATCCCCCTGTAACTTCTTTTCAGCGTGGATTTAAAAAGTTTCATGTTGCTGGCAGTGAAAAACAGTTGTGAAATAAGCCAAACTTTAAAAAACACCGCCATGTAACTTTTTTGTAACTTTATAACGTTAAATCATTTTTAACTCAATCGATCATCTATTGTTACTAAATTATTGACATAATAAAGGTAACTTTATTTAACGGAATTTTTTAACAATTTTTTACCCATTTTTCGTCTTTGTATAATAGTGGTTTCCTTCAGAATAGTGTTATTTTCCGGGAAAACAGAAACCTCACTCTCGGGCTATCAATAGTAGATTATATCACAAGGGTTCAAAATGATATATTTACGGCCAGGGCGGTTTATTGAATCCGGAGCGGCTAGCATATCTTGACCGCGACTCGTTTGTCGCTCGGTGATCCCTCTCTACCTAGTCTATAACAAAAGAGACGCACTGAGCGGAGCGACAAGCGAGAAAATACAATTATTGTATTTTTGTATTGTATGTGCGGTATTATACCGCACAGAGAGACTGAACTTGAAGACTTGAATTCGAATTCTGAGCGAAGCGAGGCATTCAAGGAAAATTGATAAAAAAATATTTAAGTATCATAAAACAAATTTGATATGAATACTAGTTTTGAAGATAAAAAACTAAATCTAGTCAAACAATTTTCCCAAAAACTGGAATTTCCAATAAAGTCCGAGTCTCGTATTATGCGTTGACTTTGTACGCTAAGGGGGTATTGTATGTTAACGAGGTGTTTTCAGCTTGGATGGGAACCCGTGACCCCGGCCCGATTACATTACTGAGCTATGCGAGCCGTCGGATATTTTGATAATATACATATTTTCGATCAGTAAGGTAATAAATAAAACTCACGTTAAAGGTAATCAATTAATCCTAAAAGGATTTTTAAACGTTTAGAACTGCAGTCAAGAACAGTTCCAAAATGATGAGATTACGAGTAAAACCCTATTCTCCACTAAGATCACCTGACAAGTAAGTAATAGCCCTAGGTCATCGTAGTATGATCCCTGTTTCGGATCGTAGAAACACGTATTTCAATAATTATGCAACTGGTAAAACGATTAATCACCTCTCTATACATATATGCCTTACTTGCTGTAAGTGAAAATACTATGGTGACAGATGCCTGCAGAAACGTTTACCCTACATTCTAAATAGTTTGCCCGCAGATATTAGGCTTGAGGCCAATAAGGCAAAGTTTAAAAGAAGACGTTTAATTACTTACGGCCGCACTCAGAGACGTCAATTAACTTTTTGATTAAAGATGCTGCTGTCAAGTGACAGCACAAGAAAGTTCTTTGCTATAGCAATAGAATAAGACGCAACAACTTTAATGAAACTTAAAAATGAATTGACCTCTCTGAGTGCGGCAGTTAGTTAGTATTGCATAAATTTTAGTTGGGATTGTTAGTTATTAAGTAAAGTTATATGAGACTCAATGATTTCGCAGTCAAACTGTGCAAACAGTTTTGTGGGATAATGTTTTATTGCAATGTTGTAACCATTTGTTTTTTAATAAATAAATAAAAAATAATAAAATACGGCTATCACAGGGATCATTCTAGATTGGCAAAATTACAGTTTGATTATTTACTGTACTCGTACCTTGATGATCGTTTAAGGTGATTTCAGTGGACATCACGAAAAAATCGCGTATGAACAATGTTTGGATGTTGGTACATTGTACGAAACCAAAGCCGCCCTAACAATAAGGATTACAATAAAAAAAAAGCCGGTCAAGTGCGAGGCGGACTCGCGCACCGAGGGTTCCGCACAAACTTGTAGGCATGTAAATAGTTCCTAAATCACGGGAATACCATATAAACAAAGACCAGTATCAACTGACACGCAATCAGTATGCACTTTCTTACTTAGTGAGTGTCAGTTTATATTGGTATTTTTTCATGTGATGTAACTACAAATAAACGGTTTTCGGATTTTTTCTTTTACTTGTGCCTATAAGACATTGCTTCTTACCAAATTTCATGATTCTAAGTCAACTGGAAGTACACTATAGGTTTTGATTCCCTTGAGATTCCCTTCAATATGCGGCATAAACGGCTGTATCTTTTGATTGCATTGACTTAGATGTTTGATTTTTTCACTGATCCAAGGGATTGCAGACTTAAGTATTTGATATGAATTTCAACTTGATACCTTCACGCGTTCCTGAGAAAAAGGCTCTTGACAGACACACAGACAGACAGACAGACAGAAGGACAACAAAGTGATCCTATAAGGGTTCCGATTTTTTTCATTTGAGGTACGGAACCCTAAAAATATCGAAAATAAAAAAATGAGAATTATTTAAGCCCGCAACGTATTGCTCAGCAGCGAAATTATATAACTACAAGCACTCCCGGATTCATGACCCTTGAGCAATTTTATTTTTACAGTTAAACCAAAAACAACTAACTATTACCTATGCGTTTCTATGTTTTCTTTTTTTGGAATATATTTTATTTTATTATAAATAAATATTTAGGTAATTTATTATTTATGTTCATAAATTAAAAGTTAAAGTTTAGGACTAAGAAAGTTACGCAGTCAGGGTACTTTAGTTTACCCAAAAATAATACTTGTGGCACAAGAATGTATACATATTTAATACCGAAAATTATGAGTTCATTCATTGCATATTTAGATGTGATTATAGAATACAATTGAATAAGATAGAATGCAATTTATTTAGCCTTGATGATGATATGTCCTAGCCGATTTCGGGCACAGCGACTGTGCGTACTAGAAACTGGCATTACTCAAACTTAACAAAACTAGACTACCATTATCCCATTTAGTCTTAATTCATGTGCAAGCCTTTAAGAGATTCGATCGCGCCGTATACCTACCTCTATATGTTTGAGAGTACACCGTACACACCTAGCTTAGTGCTAGGTCCACAACTTGGCACAAAGCAAGAGATCGATTGAGCTTAGGTCTTAGCTGATGGAACGATAATCGACGAGCCCATACAATCAGTCCAATGTATAGTCGCGGTATGGAAATTTTCGTCACTTTTAGACCTTAACAGTATTGAAATAGAGTCGAAAACTGACGAACCTTTTCATTCCACGACTGTACAGCTTTGGCCGAGCTGCTTTGTCGACGAAACTTGTGATCAACGCACCTTTAGAATGAAAGTGACCTAATTCTAAAATGTTTAGATTTTGAATTAGGTCTCTATAATAATAATGTTATGACTCGAAGTAGAAAAGTTAACATTTTGTATTAGGTTCTAAAGGTGCAAATTAAAATACACACAGTAAAATCTTAGTAATGCCCCGACGACGGGACAACGTTGGTCCGTCGGGTAGTTTTGGAAGCAGTGATATTTCGGAATTGTGAAGTATCTACCTACCTAATTAGTAAGATTTCCAAGTAAAGTGGTTATCATTCCCTCCTGAGTAGACGGACACCCTTATTCGTAACAAGCCCTCCGGGCTTAGCATGCATGCACGAGATAAAATTTGACAGGTGCTAGCACCTGCAAGTAAATACATTATATTCCATATTCTAACAAAAAAGTTTAAAATAAAAGTGTCCCGTCTTAATAAAATCGCTATAAAAATGCCAAAATCGCTATAGTCGCTTAGTAATAAAGGGTAATAACATTCAGGACGAGACACTTATTTTAAACCTTAAGCGTTCAGTCTTACGTTAGAATATGGAATAGATGTATTCATTTACCAAGCACCCGTCAAATTTTATCTCGTGCATGCACGCTAAGCTTGCTCTCAGAAAATAGTAACGCGTTTGACAAGGGGCAAAGAAGAGCCGTTGTACAGTCACCACACGGGATTGTTGAGCCACCATAGAACCCTGTCATAATGACAACGTCAAGTCACTCAAAAGAAATTACGTCAAAATTTTCCGTCGACTTTCTGTGAGAGGGTTCTATAGTGGCTCAACAATCCCGTGTGGTGACTGTACATGATATTATTATATTATTTCGATTAAAGTTCGACGTTTACCTTTATGGCTTTGAATTAAGTATGGTGTGATTGTAAAACTCGTGTAAATGTATATTTCTTCACTTTGATAATAAAAATACGGTACTTTTGTAAAGTTGTCTCAAAATAGTACGGTTTTGGTTGCGATACGATCGAATCGTCAAGGTAATTATTAATTATGTTAATTTTACGTGATTAAGTTTCTTTTAACTACAAATACGGTTTTTTATATGACTCTTTCGGCTGTTGTACAGCGATGTCTCATAACATTAAAAGGTATTTTTTCGCACTAGATAATTCCTTTGAAAAATACTAGGAATTTTTATCTAACTCATAATCTCGCTGCGGATCTATAGTCGTGTTTATCGATGTGGAGACATGTGGATGAAACTTCAATCACTTTAGGTATATACGTGCGAGAGAAATGTATGTTTTAAACGAGGCCATTAAAAAGTCGATAAAAATACACAGCCGGAAATTTAAACCAACTTTTTTTAAACGTAAATCATAGAGGTGCCCTCTCTGACCTGAACATTTTGCAATGAAATACTAAAAAGAAAAAAATCTCGCATGTAAAACACTTCTGTTACATTTACGTCGCAGTAGTCGTGATAAGCAGTGTTGGTGTAGACAGAAAATACTAACTAAGTACTTATTACTAGGGATCGGAAATTCGGATGCTTTTATACCTACAATTAGCAAATTCCCGGAAAAAGCTCAGCAAGTATGGAGTCGGCTTCTTAAAAATATTATTTTAATTATTTAATTTCTGGGATTCCGGAATTGTATAAAACATCAGGAAATAGTGACAACTGTCAAAACACTATGACTATTTTCACGTTAGTAAACAGTTTTAACTACAAACAGGGTGTAACAAAAAATTGTGGTGAATCGTTTAAGGGCGTAATGTTTTGATTATGGAATATTAGGAGAAACTCTTTTCAAACGTAAAAACATTTTTTTGTATGGGGCAGGTACGTCTTCTCATTTCAATGTAATTTTTTTATGTAATTTCTGTTTCCTTTATTCTTTTCTTATCAGAAAACGATCGACCACTACTTTTGTTACACTTTGTATGTACTTATTAGGTATTCTATATCTCGAACAAACAAATAAAAACCATTTCATTTTTCAATCTATACTATCTACTATACTAATATTATAAATGCGAATCTGTCTGTCTGTCTCTCGGTCTGTTACTTTTTCACGCTTAAACCGCTGAACCGATTTAGATGAAATTTGGTATGGAGATAGTTTGAGTCCCGGGAAAGGACATAGGATACTTTTTATTCCGGAGAATTGGAGTTCCCGAGGGAGCATCGATAAACGACTTCTACGCGGGCAAAAGCTTTTATGATACATAATATTAATGTGAGGTTATATGGCTATCGTGATTTTTGGTGCTTTAGAAGCATTTTCAGCAGGCTGAAACATCGTTTCAGTCCGTTTCAGGGGTAGCTCTATCACATACCAGTTTATCAAAATGTCAACCAAGTTGCCGTTGTTTTCAGGCGCCTGAAACATGTTTTCAGTCCGTTTCAGAGGCAGCTCTATCACATATCAGATAATCAAAATTTCGACCAAGTTGCCGTTGTTTTCAGGCGCCTCAAACATGTTTTCAGGACGTTTCAGAGGTAGCTCTATCACATACCAGATTATCAAAAATTTTACCAAGTTGCCGTTGTTTTCAGGCGCCTGAAACATATTTTCAGTCCGTTTCAGAGGTAGCTCTATCACATACCAGTTTATCAAAATTTCGACCAAGTTGCCGTTGTATTCAGGCGCCTGAAACATGTTTTCAGGCCGTTTCAGAGATAGCTCCATCACATACCAGATTATCAAAATTTCAACCAAGTTGCCGTTGTTTTCAGGCGCCTGAAACATGTTTTCAGGAAGTTTCAGGTCACCCTCTACCAGATTACCCGTTTTCAGGCGTTTTCAGGACCCCTTATAGGCCTTTGAAGTACATTTGAGAATATGGTGAATTTTCCAGAAAGAGTGAAAGATATAGCATGATTAGAAAGAGATAGCAATACTGAGAACTTACCAGAATCGTCGCGATCAAAAACGAGACAGAGACGCTACATAGAACATTGCAGCAACGACTACTGCAGGCTTATTGCCTAACGTACTCGCGATCGCGATCGACTTGAAAGTGGAAGAATTGTTTACATTTTGTAGGCAGACTTGCCTTCAATTGTCAAAAATTAAAGCGATCGCGATCGCGAGTGCGTTAGGCAATAAGCCCTGTGGACTAATTGTATGACTTAGTTATATTTATATTTGTTTTAATTTGGTGATTTAAAAAAAATACTAACGTTAGTAGGTACCATTAGTTTTCATAAGCATAATATGTAACTTAACAAATTTAATTTTGTTTGATGTTAAAGAATAGTGTAGGTACTGTTAGTCAAACAAATCATATATTTTGTAAAAAGAAACAACTAAAATATGTTATTTAAGTACTTTAATACGTATGTGTATATGTATCTTAATTTCCGGTATTCCGGGAAATCCCGGGAAATTTATTAGCAAAATTAAATTGAGTCCGCCTCCATACTACCTAACATCAACGCGGTGTAGGCACTGAGGCCGAAGTTTAGGTATAAAAGCACCCGAATTTCCGATCCCTACTTATTACCGACGGTACTGGCTGAAAATCAGCGCTGTAGGTGTCTGACACCTCGGCATAATGCTGAGCCAGTGTCACTGCCGCGTTTTTTTTTTCTGTTTTGTTGCTTTATTTTATCTTTGTATATTTGAATCTTCTGTGTAGTGAATAAATGTCTTTCTTCTTCTTCTATTACTCGTTCATTTATTGCCAACTTGTTGTATGTTATATTCATTTTGACTATAATTACTGAAATAAATCTCATCAGGTACTTTTAGGGTGTAAAACTGAATTTTATCACCTCAAAGCAGGGACCAAAATTGATCATTACAACCATCACATATCTTAAATGACAAATACTTTAAATTTCAATTGAATCTGAAGCTATCCGAATAAAAACGTCCTAGTGTCGCAGAAACTAGACAGGAAGTGACCTAATCGACTTTTGGTGACGAACACGTGAGTACTCGGTATTATATATTTGTGGGGCATTGACTTTTAAAACAGTCGTACGAGAGGAATAAGTTCTATTTAATGAGTTTCACACATTCGCCGCCGCCTAACCTTCAAATGTATTTAATTGTGACACGCCAGGGTGTCGCCGGCGCCGAGTGTGTTAATTTATACAACACCACGCAATAGCGTATGCGCAAGTTAAGTCTAAATAGTTACGAGCTAGTGTTAATGACATTGGGTAAAGGATTTTATTTGGTGGAAATTTTGTATGCTTTGCATTAATGATCATACTAACTCAAAGTTGATTTAGGTAATTAAAACTAGGTAATATCTACAAAATGGAATCCTGGCCCCCGTAGAACTGTGTCACAATTAAATTTTAACCTCCTAAGGCCCATTGTATAATAGGATGTACATTGCAATAAAGATTCATTGCAAAGGAGATAGAGTGGAATTTCTTTTTTTGTGACTGACAAATAAATTAGAAAATAGACTCTATTATATTTAGAATAGGTTCATATTCCATTGGTAAATTTGGTTGTAGGTGGACCTTAGGAGGATAAAACGATTTGTTTGACACTGTAACTATTTGGTTTATATCGTGACACGTTACCATTCTATCGCGGGTCAGAGTTTTATTTTCCTGGATTAGTACCATCACGGACTTTAATTGCTCAGCCACCATAGAACCCTGTCATAATGATAGCGATGAGTGACAAGAAGGAAATTCGACGTAATTTCATTCTTGTGATTTATCTCTGTCATTATGAAAGGGTTCTATGGCGACTGAGCAATTAAATTCCGCGATGGTACCTAGTTAATGTTTTACCTATGTTGATACCACCATATAATTATAAATATTATACGGTAGTAAAATAAGTATTAAGTCCCCAGTTTTAGGCTTTTTCTTTAAAAAATGGCTGAATTTTTTCTTATACTTCTACATTTTTTTATGAAATTTAATATTAATTTCAAAGCTAGTCTTATAATTGGGCCTGAAAACTGATTCAGCCCTGAAAGCGCTTTCAGCGTTCAACTCGCCTGCAAGGCTCTTAGAAATCCCGGAAAGCTCGACTTGACGGAAACGCAGCCTCCTTCATTACGCCCTTACAGAACTTATGATTTAAACCTCTATTGCTTTACAACTTCTAACCTTATTTCCTAGAAAGTAAAAGAGTTGAGAGTCGTAAACGACGTGGGAAGACTACGCTTGCAATCCTTGGCAGTCATTTAAGACTTATTTGAAAGAAGACTATTTCTTACCTACGTGCAGTAATCCTACTACATAATAACCTACTAATATAATAAATGTAGAAGTTCTCGTTCTCGAGGAAAAAGCGATAATCAACCTCTACGCGCAGTCGCGGGAAAAAGCTAGTATATTTAATCATAAACTACAGTTACACAAACTGGATATTGAGGCATTCACTTTGTTAATGCTTTGTTATCTTAATTCGGCCGTAAAACACTTCTTGTCAAGACGAGAAGATTCTAAATTTAAAATTGACGTTACAAATTTTACAACACGACTGAATTAATATTATGTATTGGCACTACCTAAATACTTTGGGATACTTTTTAAAATTGTAAAACAAGAGAACCAAGGTAAGTAATATACTAAGTAATTACTCAAGTATGTTATCCTAAATACCACAAAATATGAGTACATTCAAGAGCCAGGAAAGGTTCGATTATGCATTATTGATTGTATTGTATTGCACTTTATAGAAAAAAAGTATTAAATTTTTTATTAAAAATCGCTCACGTTTATAAGTCGGTCATGTCATTGTCATAACTCAAATTGTTTAAATATCAATTATTTAATTTATGCCCCTCATCGTTCGTTTGCTTACACGAATGCATCGACCTACTTGGACACAACAAAAGTTATCTTATCAGCGAGCTTAACATGCATCACAAAAATAAAGTGACTGCACGAATAAAAAGTTGCTAGAGTAATTAAATGTCATGCTGAGCTAAGAGCCTGTGCAGACTAGCGTTTTTAGCCCTTACACCCCCGGTCAAAAACGCTAGGTGTGCACAGGCTCTTAATAGATTCGAACGATTTATTTCATTACTTTAGCAGTACCGGATAAAATCGCTTAGTAATAAAAGTCTGGATGAAACACTTTTATTTTAAACCTTAAGCGTTAATTCTTACGTTAGAATATGGAATAGTTGTATTAATTTCCCTAGCACGTGTCAAATTTTATCTCTTACATGCATGCTAAGCCCGCAGGTGAATTTGATACCTGCTATTTTTACGAATGTAGGTAACTATGTGTAGGTTGTCTGTTTCAAAATATGCGAGCAATATTTAAACCACTACCCGTTGTCTGATTGAGCTGAAATTTGAAATACATATGTAAGTAAACCCGGTAACAATGCAATATTATGGTGTCAAAGAGCTGATCTGATGATGGAGTCGGAAGGTGGCAAGAGGATCTCCGCTGTACTTAACGTAGACCCACCTATTTGCGACTCGTTAGTTTATGGTCTTGATAAGCAGATGATGACTGTGCAAAAAGAGTACAGTCGGCAACAAAAGCTTGTCATAAAAATTTAATTTTTCTCACAAACTTATTTATTGTATAATTTTAATCCAGGTAAGTAGTAAAGTTTATTTGGAAGTAACTAAAAGAGTTTGGATGAAATTTGGTACACAGACCCTTAACCTGTATTGACACATAGGATATTTTTCATTCCGGAAAAATGTATAGTTGATAAACCAGTACCTAAACAATTTCTACGTGGACGGAATCGCATGCAAACGTCATTTTGTGTAAAGTATAAATTCGGTATGAGTTTATTATATGTATCGTTGAGTAGAAACGTTTCTGCCAGAGCTATGTTGAATGTTAACTTGAATTTCATGAGACGCAGACGATCTCCAGCAAGGCAAAATATGAAATACTCTATTTCAGCAAGTTATTTTAGGAATTGCTGTTTCCATTATACTACGTTAACGTTGTAGAGCCGCATGAACTTTTTCTTAACTTTAATGGTATTTTTATGATACGTATAAAGTATCCAAAAAATGTACAAAAAAAATCGGTTGGATAAAAAAACTACCAGATAAAGGAATTAAAAATAGGTTTGTTATGGCTACAATAATACGTTTGTTACATGCTGGTATTTGCTGGAACTCATGACAGAAAACGATTTCCGGCTTTGGCTGAATGAGTATTACGAATGTTCGTTTAAATGAGTATTATGCGTTGACCGCTGGCTGATTGAGTATTTATGAATGCCCTTGGCTTTCGTACACTTAGGTACTGTATTATTTCCGTATAATAGATTTTTTTTCGCGAATGTATAAAAAAACGTCGTTTCAAATACGTGCGGAAGGGTAATTCTTCGCGCGTTTCACCCACTCTCATTCCCCTGGACGCATTAATGTCGAAATTCCTGTATCTTTGGATGCTATTTTCGGTTATCGTGTAGAGTGCCCTGACTTCTGCAAAATAACTGGAAATGCTATCCTAATCTTCAGGAAATTCGACATTAATGCGGCCAGGGGAATGAGAGTGGTTGAAACGCGCGAAGAATTACCCGGAACTGTCATTTTCACTCGTCTCGTTTCACACCTCGGGACTCGTGTAAAATGACAAACTTTCCGCACTTGCATGAAAATATACTATTTTTTAACGTCTTCCTCCACGAGACTGTATTTTGACGCTCGTCTATATACTTTATACTTTACTAATATACTTTACTAATATACTTTCAAGGATAGGCTACCTATACAAAAATTTAAAATATAAATTGCCTAAGATACTGCAGTCTATAGGTAATAAAATTTAAATTAAAAGTAAACTTTCACAGAATTGAAAGTGTTTTCTTATTAGATGAAGCCGTCTCTGAGACCCAGAAATGTTCAATCGTAAAGTCATACTACCCTCAAAATTGTCCTAATCTATTCCTTTTTACCTGGCTGAGCGAAGCAAAAAGCAGGGTTTTAACAATCTAAAAGTATGTTGGTATATAAGTGTGTATGTATTTATGTGACCAAAAATAGGTAGCTCCTAAACTTTTAATAAGTAGGGTCATATTATTATGATTCGTCAAAAACGTGGAGTGTCATAGGCTATATAAAAATTGTAAGGATGCGTCATACTGGTCGCCAGCCGGGTTTTAGTTCACAACTTTTTAATTATTAAGATTGATATTGTAAAAATTTCCCGTCGGCATTTTAAAAATTTCAATATTTTCGTTGTGACAGTGGAAACGTTACCCCAGTACACTCACGTACCTCGGAAACTCGAGATCAGTCGAGATACAGCACAGCATCCCGCCAGATAAACCTAACGGCGTGCTCTCGAAAAAACGGGGATATCAAACTATTAAGATGAGGTGAGAGCGCGGCGTCGCAGATAACTGGGTTCATATCGCGAATGTGTACACTAGGGAAACTTGCACAGTTGTGTCACATACACGCTCCGGTTTACCTGTGCAGTTCAACTATACAGGCAAAACTGCGCAGGCATACCCTATTGTGTATGGCCAGCTTAAAGTACGTATCGTGGCACCGCCCATATAACTCGTCAACAGTTTTATGCATATAACAACTAGCTTTTAACTCCCGGCGCAAGAAAAGGGCTGTAATAGGTTTGACGTGTGTATTTGTCTGTGCCATAGTAGCTCCTAAACGGATGGACCGATTTTCGTTAAGTTTTTTTGTTAGAAAGGTGACTAACGTCCGGTCCGTATATTCAAGCAGCGGGTGGATAAGCTTATTCCGAGCTAAAGTTTGTGTGTGTGTGTGTGTTAGTTTGTTACTCTTTCACGTTGCAAAGGCTGGATGAATTTGAATGAAATTTGGAATGAAGATAGTTTATACCCTGGATTAACATACATAATACTTTAAACCCGGAAAATTTGGTAGTTCCCAAGGAAAAACCGATAAACGACTTCTACGCGGACGGAGTCGCGGGCAACAGCTAGTGTGTCATAGTATTTAAATTTGGAGTTGCTAGCCTTATCTATCCGCGGTTTGAATACAGGGCCGGAGATTAATCGAGAGTGTTCTTAGCTCGATTTGATGAAAATCCGAAAAGCCGTTTAAGTCAAGTTTGGATCAAAATCTTTTTCGTTCCACTGAAATTCTCCACTCGGTTACGATCGTAATTTTTTTCTTTATATACCTATACGAAAAACATATCTAAATATGTTTATTTTATTTGAATCAGTAAATTATTGTCATACATCGTCAAACAAAATAAATTATTATTCCTACAAAAACAACCACTCTGTCACATTTCCCGGGGACAAATTTCAAAGCAACGAAAAAGGTTTTAACTCAGTTATGAACTCAAAAGTAGAGGTCCCGATTTTGTAGGGGGTTTTAACCACGGTTGGGTTATGAGTTACCGTTTTGTTTACTACTAAAGTCCCATACTATAAGCTCAAGGCTAGTATAAAGGGTACTAGGATGAATGTGAGATTGTCCCCCAATATTTATTTATTTAACCCCGTAAAATTTCCAGTTCCTTTAGATTATAATTCTCATGAAATTATACACATTATCAAAAGCGAGCTCAAACATTTGTTTCAGATCACTAAGCATGCGAGGGGTTTGAGGGAAAAAAAACATGTGCCCCAGATCAATTTCAATAAACTTAAGTAATAACCAAACATTATTTATACGCACTGCAAGACGCCTCAGCGTTTTATGAAGCGCCATAAATTTGTTCTAAGACGCAGAACACGGCGGCTCGGCGAAAATAACCTCTTAAACCTGAATCGCAATTATTAGGGGCACGCACTGAGCAGGGAAACGGGCGGTTTTCTGCACAGTTTTTTGGGTTTATTTTATTAGAAATTATCTTATTACTTCACAAACAATTATTTACTGTAAAATAACAACCAGCTATCTATAAGGTACGGTTCAAAAGATATAGCTCTTTAAAATTAGGGCAAACAGATGGATGTCCATCATCTTATACTTAGTGTTTGGCACCGATTGGATACGGAACCCTAAAAATGGAGCGTATTTAACGCCGCGTGCGCCGGCGCAGTGCGCACAGACGGCTACGCACAGTTTGTTCCGCTTTACGTTTAATTAAACCAGCCGCTCCTAATGCTTGCTGATATTGTCAAACTTGAATTCCGCCGGAGATTTACGTGCCTTTTCATTTTTTAAGAATAATTTTATGGTAACGTGTTTTAAGGTGGTAAGCTGGGCTTGGCCTCGTTTTAAAGATAAATTTGTTACGGAATAAATTAGATAAATGACGCGGCGCGACGACGATCCTAGTTGGTAGTGAAACGCCTGAGAAACTAGCGAAGTTTACGATATCGAAGTGAGATGGGCTGTTACCATTATAGAACAAAGACTTTGGGTCTCTATTACTTAATCTATTATTCCTGATCCTTATTGTATCCATCTTGCTACAATATAGAAACCATATTGCTGACGTTATGACAGCTCTAATTCAATTGACAGTAAGAGTTGTCTTAACGCCAAGTATGATATAACAATATCGAAATAATGAATGAATAATGATGACGACGCGGTTAGCCTAGTTGCTAGTGACCCTGCCTACGAAGCTAGCGGTCCCGGTTTCGAATCCCGGTATGGGCAAATATTTGTGACTGAGTCATGGATGTTTTCTATATATTTAAGTATGTATCTCCCTATATGTACAAGGATGAAGATCGTTGCCAATACCATAGTACAAGCCTAGAATTTAGTTTGGGACTAGGTCAATTTGTGTGAGATTGTCCTTCATATTTATTATTATTATTTATTATATAAGATGGATTAGACTATGGTGTAACAAAGGCTTGAACTATGATATTTATGTGATAACAACTCGTTAGGCCTGGGGGGCTGTTATGGTCGTGCATATCGATGTGGACAAAAGTGGTTAAAACATTTGTCACTTTCTGACTAGTATGGAAGTGCGAGAGGGACGGATGCTTTATCCACATTATGATAAAGGGTAGAGAATGCCTTCAAGTACGCCATTTGCACTTCATTTTTAATAGTACAATTAAGTTTAAATAAACAAATAAATAAAGGTGCGAGGCTGTGATAGCGAAACCTATGATTTTTGTTATGCTTAGAGGAGGCCATGAGCCAGCGGGTCACCTTACGGAAAGTGGTCACCGCCGCCCATGGACACCAGCAACACCAGAGGAATTGCAGAGGCATTGCCAGCCATTGTGAATAGTATGCGTCTCTAAGTCGTATGTATCTGGAAATACCGCCCCAAAACGCTGGCTCCATAAAACTCGTGCGCGTCCTGAATAAGATTGTCGGTTTGAGAAAAAAGTATGACGGGTGTGAAAGTTATTTTTTTGTTATTTTCCGTAGGTATTACAATCATCAAAACATTCACATAAAACAATTGAAACTGGTGCGGAATTTGTGCACGTTCTGTTCTATTGTCATTATTCGCAAAAACAGGTGAGCATAAATCGCGCGGTGAAATAATATGTCGTTGCCCGCTAATCCGGTGCGAACCGCCCGCATTGTCGCCCTCGCGATATATCAACACAGCTGTTCAATGGTACATTAGAGGAATTTTAGATAGATACAGGAATTAAACTAGCGTGAGTCATTATTTAAAACAAAATAAACACTGTTTAATAAAGCCGTGGTAGCCTAATGGTTTGACCTGCCGACTCTTAAGCAGAGGGTCGTGGGTTCGAACCCGGGCTCGCACCTCTAAGTTTTTCGGAATTGATGTGCGAAATATAATTTGTAAATTTTACCATGAGCTTTTCGGTGAAGGAAAACATCGTGAGGAAACCTGCACACACCTGCATTGTCATTAAATAAAGGAAATAATTTCATTGATCTCACTCATTTGTGTACACTATCTATAGGCAAGCTGCTTGGAAAGTATCTAACCAGAAGTGTCCCTTTATTGTATTTATATACCATAAATTAATATCAGGGGACAATCTCACACAAATTGATCTAGACCCAAACTACGTTAAGCTCAAGGCTTGTAATATGGGTACGAGGCAACGATATAATACTTATATGGAGAAATACATTCTTAAATAGGTTCGTTTTGCCTAATGTTAAACCGGTAAATTCTAGTATTTTTCTTAATGGCGAGTGTTTAGAAATGGTAGATAAGGCACTTTTCTTAGGCATAACTATAGACAATAATTTGCAATGGAGTCCCCATATAGCAGTTCTAGCAGGCAAATTAAGTAAGGCCGCTTACGCCGTTAGGAAAATTAGACAACTTACCAATGTTGAGACAGCTCGCTTAGTTTATCATAGTTATTTTCATAGTGTTATGTCATACGGTATTCTGATTTGGGGAAAAGCAGCTGACATACAAACTATATTTGTGTTACAAAAAAGGGCCATTCGCTCTATATATAACTTAAATTCCCGTGATTCATTAAGAGAACTTTTTAAACAAATTAATATTTTAACAGTAGCATCCCAATATATTTATGAAAATATTATGTATGTTATTAAGAACCTAGACTCTTTCGTTAAAAATTCTGATATACATAATATAAATACTAGGAATAAAAATAAAATTGCCATAAAAAGTTTCGTGTCCGTAAAGTATATAAATCATTTGTAGGTCAATGCGTTCATTTTTATAATAAGTTACCCGACGTAGTTTTAGAGTTACCCCTTCCAGCACTTAAAAATTACTTGAAAAAGTCGTTGATGTCAAAGGCGTACTATATGGTCGAGGACTATCTAACGGACAAAAATGCTTGGCCTAAACCAGAAAATTAACTAATGTTTAATGTTCAATAGCTTACCTACTACTCATACATACCTCATAAAAATCATGTAAACGCTTGTCTAGGGGACACGGTATATGTAGGAAGACATGTCAAAACTGTTTTGTGTGATATATATATATATATAAATTTTCTCGTAGTCATTCTGACATGTTTTCCTGCAAAACTACGCAGATATTTAATATTATTTTTTACAGTTTTATATAATGCTAGAGTAAGTAGTGACATTGTTATATTTTATTAAAAAAATGACTAACTGTTGAGTTTCTTGCGGCGCTTCTTCTCAGCAGTGGTCTCCTCTTGGGAAGCACTGGTAGATTTTGACGTGTAAAAGTGCCCGTGCGGCCTACTTACTGAATAAATATCTTTTATCTTTTAAATATATAGAAAACATCCATGACTCAGGAACGAATACTCGCGCTCATCACACAAGTATTTACCCATACCGGGATTCGAACCCAGGACCGCTAGCTTCTTAGACAGGGGCACTACCAACTAGGCTAACCGCGTCGTCGACGAATTAAGTATTATCAGTACCTACATTTTACCTTAAAAGCACTAATTAGTGGTTAAAATTCATGCCATGCACTCCGGGCAAGATACCGATGGCACTATATGCTGGATAATTTATGAGTTATACACGACGTGCAGTTGAAAACGGCTTCTTTTATAAGCTACATATTACCTACCAAGCAACTCTAAAAGTACCACGGTATACATTTCTATAAAACCACAAATATAAAAGTAACACCCCCTAGAGTAAAAGTCGTTATCTTTAAGACACTCTGCATATAAATAAAGCGCCCAAAAGTATAATCATCGTATTTGTGACACCCTGTATAAAAAGGTCTGTGTATTAAAAGGATCGTGAGGCGACGCTGAAATCGCGTAGCTGTCAAAAAAAATCCATGAAAATTTTGCTACTGGCGGTAACCTTTTTGACCCCTAAGGCATCGTTCCTATACCCAAAGCGCGGATAGATAAGGATACCTCGAGATAAAATTTGACATTTTCCAAATACAACATGTGTCAAATTTGAATTTCAAGTAACCTTATCTATCCGCGGTTTGAATATAGGAACCGGGAAAATATATCAAGTCAGATTTCCACGATTTTTAATAGGCTATAGTAAATTATTATGAAAAACTAGGTTGTACGCTTCCGCTTCATTTTTTTTGTTCCTTTCCAAGTAAAATTCTTGGGAAGGAAAACGTACAAACCTATTTTTTCATAATATCAACAACATATCCAAAAATCGTAAAAATAGAACTAGGTTTAACGAGACAAGACGTACCGTATTTAGTATGGACAATTTCGGCCTCACAATCTTCAATGACGACAATCGGCGTCAAAGACCGAAAAAATCTATTCCCGACCCGCCAAATCGCGTGGAGCGAAATAAAATATGTTAAGTACAGCTTAGCCGTCAAAAACCGCTTGTTCCCCAAACAAATCACGTTTCCCTCTCTTTCCCGCGAAAGCCCGAGAGGCTATAAATAATAATAACTGTGACACCACAAGGATCCCGGGGCTTAGCGGCTGCAGCTTGTATTATTCTTATGGTCTTCATAAAACTGAATGGTTTTTTCAGAGAATGGCGCGGCGCCAGCGGGAGTACGTGTGACGCGTGACGCTGACGTGTCGTGAGTTCTTGCTTCGCGTGTGATAATGGAAACGTGCTTTATTTGTATTTTATAATATTTTCATGTGAATTAAATAACGGCTCATCCGGTCTAACAGCGCCCTGTACATTAGACTAGTTTATACCCGCTACTCCGTGTGCGTTGAGTCGTTTATCGCTTATTCCCTCAGAAACATCTTATGTCAATACATTATCCAGGAGGAGTACTATATGAGTAGTAAATGCACTCCTAGGATATCCGAAGGATATTCCCACCAAAAGTCCCTTATTAAGCTTATATAACAATTATTTTTCTTGACACTGGCTTGCTTATACATATACAGAGTGTCTCATTTAAATCGGTCAGTAAGGGAAAGTCTGAAACTATGGGCCGTATTAATAAACTCATCTCAACTCTGATCCCCGTATCAAGATACGTCAAAGTAAACGTCAATCCATAGAAAACTGTCATTTTTGATGCATCTTGTGACGGGGATCACAGTTGAGATGAGTTTATTAATACGGCCCTATAAGACATACGAAGATCTGTTCTTAGGAACCATGTCATCGATTTTAATAAGAAGAAAAACTGCATTCATACATTTAAAAAAAACCTGTACTCAGCTTGGGAATCGAACCCGGTTGTTTTGAAAAAAAATAAACTTACACTATTTCTATTTAGATATCGATTGTGTAGGTCTTAAGCAGTAAATGGCTCTATGAAACATGATGTCTAAAATGAATAAAATGCATTGTTTTCACATACATTAATTTAATCTACATACTTATTTTAACTGGGCTTTTCAATTGATTGTTAGTGTTTGATTAATAGAAGTAAGCAATTGCAGTCATCAATAGATAATATTATCGCAGATAACAAAAGTTCCGGAATGGTTTAATGCAATGCCAATGCCATATGATATGTAAAGCGGCACATACACCAGTTGCGACACCAGCAAAGAGGTACAAACAACCATAGAGACAATTTTACATGCCTCAACTTGTGGAATATTGTAACGGTGGTCACTTCGAACACCTACTAAAATAAATTAAAGTATGTGAAAACAATGCATTTTATTCATTTTAGACATCATGTTTCATACAGCCATTTACTGCTTAAGACCTACACAATCGATATCTAAATAGAAATAGTGTAAGTTTATTTTTTTTCAAAACAACCGGGTTCGATTCCCGAGCTGAGTACAGGTTTTTTTTTAATGTATGAATGCAGTTTTTCTTCTTATTAAAATCGATGACATGGTTCCTAAGAACAGATCTTCGTATGTCTTATAGTTTCAGACTTTCCCTTACTGACCGATTTAAATGAGACACCCTGTATAAACACATGTATAAATTCAGGTTCAGGTTCACGTCAGAAGGTTAGTGAATGATGATAATGAATTTAAATAAGATTTAGGTACCAAATAGGCTATTAGAAGAAGACCAGTCAATATTTTACGATTCTGATTTATTAGTTCATGTTAATACGCTGTTCCTGGGACCATCCCTCATACCTGGCGACATTATACGTTCATTAGCTATGAATCATCTATGAATACGAAAGCTAATTAAAAGATTAAAGGACTTTGTGGTTACTATGGCACAGCACGCACAGTTTATTCATTATTTGAAAACAGCCCATTATCACCCTTATTTAAATAGCGAAAAGGTCTTAACATAATTGTAGTATTATGGTGTTCATTTGTTTTTACGGTTTCATTGTTGTGTTCTCTAGTGCTTGAAATATGAGTTTATTACCTACAACTGATTACTTGTGGTAGTGGGGTTGCTTTTACAACTTGGCCGCGACTTGTTTGTCGCTCGGATATCCCCTTCTAACTTGTATGTTACGATAGAGACGCACTAAGCGTCAAGCGAGAAAAAACATGTGCTAGGTGTTCAGCTTTACTCATGCGCATGTGTGTTACAGTCTATGTCAATCCAATTCAATAATTATGTAAACAAACTAGTCATTAAATAAATCTGGCTGATTACAAATCAATAAATTTATTGAATTTATTTAATAGAGGTTAAGGGCCCTTACTCAGCACTGTGCCCCGGCTAGCCGCGACGATAGTTTTCAGAGGGCCCTGCCTTAAAGACTAACTTAAAAAGTAGAACAAAAAACGACTAGGTACTATCTAGGTATCGTTTAATAAACTTCAAATAAAGCGAGACAGACAAAGGGGATTTTTAATTTTTGTGTAAAATTGTGTAATTATAAACACGCTAACGAGTTGATATTTAATACTTTATAATCAGGCTGTCTAGCCTGACCTGTCTCGCTTTATTACAAAGAAAACAGCATGCCCTTCGGTCAACCCAAACACCTAATTGGTGGTTACCACCAACCATACCATACCATATCATAATTAAACTCCGCTGTTAATTCAGCAAAGCGCATTCGACTTCACGATTACGTTTACTTACTGTTTTACTCCACGAGCGTAAACATCTTGCGAGGAATGTGGAGTTGGTACTATTCATCCTAAGTAAACAATCTACTTTTCTATTTTTCTATCTTCCAAACACTTCATGGTGTAGTGTAGATATACCTAAAGAAATGTGATATTGTGTGAACAATATAAATACGTAGAAATTTGTAATTATTACCTTGTCCAGTTTCAACTTTCATCACGCGGATTATTTTCCAAGACATATCGAACAAACATCAATTTAATACAAGTCTGCAAATGAATTATATCAACAAAATGCCATCACATTAACACAATAATCGAATTGAAATCAATAACATCGATCAACTTTAAACTCGTCAGTACAATTTCACCATTCTTCAGGGAACAGTTGATAATTGGACATCCACCATGCGCCAATCAGTGAAAAATGCATTCGTTGAAGACATAAATACGAAATATACACCAAAACTATCAAAATCCCTGATAGCTCTGTTTGCTACGACGCAACTTCTTTTCGGCTTTAATTTCGGCTTTGTGAAACAAATGAAAAGATTTAAGACAGCGGCCCGATGCGTGTCAGTTGCCATGGGTTTGTTAATGATTGCATATTTAGGCGCTATGTCATTCGTAGATCTAACGTGGGTCATTTACTTCATACAATATTTGTGTGCTTTTATTGTTTTGGTGAATCTTAAGTATCCGTTGTACGACTTTATTTTGGATTTAAAATCTTTAGATAACAAGTACCACGTGAGGAAACAGGATCGTATCGGTATACTAACTTGGGTTTACGCGTCAGTGATGTTTTTCTTTAAATTAGCGATTGGTATTGTGTACAATATGAATATGGGAGTGCAGAGCCCGCCGTTAAAAGTGGAATACCCAGTACTCATTCCTATGTTAGCTCTCGACAGCATTGCAATTAGTAATTTTCTGGCGTTTTATTACGTTTATGACATAATGAGGGATTTAAAGATGGATTATCATAACGGGAAATGCGAGTTGTCGCATGTGAGGAATACGTACGTAGCCGTAGCAGATTTATTTGACAAAATACGAGCTACCAACGACAAGCTAGTAAGTTGATCTGCGATCTTAACATCTAAAATTAAAATATAAAGAAACATTAATATACATAATTTTACACCCTCATGCCTTTCATTCAATTGCGATCTGTACTTCTTTCACGAGTTTACCTATTTGGAAAACACCTCATTTGTTTTAGATGGTTTTAGGATTCGTAACGGACTCTCCTAAATGGATAATAACCATATGGTCTCAACTCGTTCTACAGAAAACTTCAGACGTGAGTAATTTTAAATACTAAACCGTTATTCAAATCATGCTATTCCTGCAACAGGTTATTTTCTAGCTTGAGTAGAATATTTCCAGAAATGACAATACCTCTATAATCTATATATGCATTCCATTTTTACAAGCTTTTATTTAACTTGCAATTTTCGTACGTATAATAATTATAAGTTGTCCGTTTAAAAATTTGCTAACAATTTTTAACCTTCTAAGGCCCACCATACAATGAAATATGCCAATGGAATATGAACCTATTGTGAATAGAATAGTCAATTTTCTAATTTGATTGTCAGTCATAAAAACAAAGGAAATTCCACCTTATCTTCTATCCAATGGATCTTTATTCCATTGGCCGTATCATATACAAATTTTTGTACAAGGGACCTTAGGAGAATAACCACTTGCTGGTATCCGATTAAGCTGAACTTTGGAATACAAGCTGGTCGAAAAAATGAACTTTTGTCAGAAACTTATTGTCCTTAGGGTTTCTAATCTCCCTTCAGAGTCCATCTACCATCAGGACTCAAGTCGCTTAATGGTAAATTGGCTCTGAAGCCCTTTATAAAAAGTCAGCGTAGCAGGGCGAATAACTGCTAACTCTTCTGTTGGTTTCTAGTCGTGGCTAGCGCTCAGCTGCGGGTACGCCTACGGGTTACATCTCACGATTCAGATCTGCGTGCCTGCCATAGTCGCCGAAATGGTGCACGCGCAAACTGACGCGATCACGATGATCATACATGAGCGACTCTTGAGCGAGACAGGTCAATAACAAACGCTATTCCATTACATCCTGATGTCTGTCTGATAATACTTCCCTTTAATGAGTTGCAAGCTGTCGCGAACAAATGCATAGGTAGGTCTTCTAGGTAGGATACTAATGTTTTTGCGGATAATTGACGTGTGTGACGCAAAATAAGATTTATTTTTAGGCTAGGTACTTTTTTTTTTAAGCTAAGTCTATGGATTTTACTGTGTTTTAAATAAATAAATAATAATGATTTAAGAAGCATGCAATGCGACACTGCGATCGGCGATTAGACAATTTCTATGCATTTATTTTGTTCACTTGCCCAGTGCAACGCGACGATTGTGCCACTGCAATCCTAAAGTTGAGGCCAGGCCTCACCACACCAGAACTCAACAACTTGGCAACGGTGACGAAGTGGCGTGTGGCTGCCATCTTGACCGTACAAAGCAGCACTCCGCAGAGCGCTCTCATTTTTCCATAAATCTTTTATGGCAAGATGCTGCAATGGAGCTATTCGTCATTGCAGCATTATGTCTGTTTGTCTGTCTTTCAGATGAAGCGTCTACCGCGGAGTTGTTGCAACTGCTGCGCTACATCAAGGCCCGGCGCCTGCTGCGCTGCGCGTGGCGCCTGCTGCCGCTGGACCTCCGGCTGCCGGTCACCATGCTGTCCATGTGCACCACGTATCTCGTCGTGATCATTCAGTTCTCGCATTTGTACGACTAAGACATTATTGGTGATTTTTGCTGTGACTGAGTCTGTTTTATGACTGGTTTTTAATGTGGGTATGACTGGTTCTGTTATGTGAAAGGTCCTGTTATTGTGTTACTGGTTTTCTAATGTGACTGGTTCTATTGCGTGACTGATTCCGGTATGTGGCTGGTTCTATTTGTGTGCCTGTTTCTAGTATATGACTGTTCAATCAGTTCCATGTAACAAACGTCATTTTTAATAAAAATCATACCTATTATTAATAATATTCTGAGTACCCATATCAATGTATTATTTTTTTAAATGTCGAATCGTTTCAATTGCGTTTGATGTATGATATCAAAAAAGCAAATTGAATATAATATTTTCTTCTTCCTTTTCGTATTATTGCTGTCAGTTCCAACATACGAACTGACAACTGACATGTAATTAATTTATCCAAAATAAGGTTATTTTCCTTATCCCATTTATTCTTAAAAAAATGTTGGTGAACTCATACTAAGTAGGCGTACTTTTCTGACTACTTACGGTAATGACGCAACAATTTAAAAATTATTTGATAATTAGGTAAGCATATAATCTCAGAAGAATTTCAGAGATTATGACCTATTATTGTGACTTTTGGACTAGCAGATAATTATGGAAGGAAAAACTGAGCAGGCTGGTATTATGTAGCCACTCTATACTTCACCCCTCGAACTATGTATATCAGCTGTACCTATTCCGACCACTGGTTGTAACAAATATACTTGAAAAAAACAACAGGATATCTATTACGGTTCAAGAGATCAGCTCATGAAAGGTAGGACAGACGGACGGACGGGTGGATGCACGAACCGCGAAAACCCTAAAAGCCTAGTTTAGTCTCGAGCTAAAAAGACCAATAAGTTAATACCAAAACGACGGTTCTGCTGTTATGACATTTTAATGCTCTATTATTCAAATTAATAGTTAGCTTAAGCTACCAACAAAGCAAATAATTCAAACAAACGGCTCCCTCAAATTGTCCCTACGCCTATAAACTAAAATTTTGCCCCACTAAACTATTTCCAACATAACTTTAATTTATATGTAAAAGGGACCTTCCGTAAATTTAATATGGACGGCCTTTTACCGTCTTTGGTGAGATTTATTGGTTTGAAATAGGGTGTTTCATTATTTATTGCAGGATTCTCGCGTTCCGATTGACTCAGATATTGAGCCGTTTTTCTTTACTCAACATAATTTTAACGATTTATGATTTAAACTGTCTGCGAGTGAAAACAAAAAGGGTCATTAAAAAAACACGTACTTACATGTGATTTTTACTAACTTATACATTGTACTTAATACTTTATATGTGAGAAACTACTGTTTTATGGAAGGGTTACAACTGAAAATAAGCTCTAAGTATACCTACCTAGAGCTTATTTATAATTGTAACGGATTAACGGAGTTAAAAGGAATAAATTTATTACTCTAGAAGACCAAATTATAAAAAATCATAACATTTAGCAAGTTTAATTTGTAGGGACCACAACTTAACTTAAAAATATATGTATATTGGCATGGAATTTAATTCACACAGCTTGGAACCAAACCGAATGCACGCGCATATCGCTCCAGCCGGTCGACTGCGTCCGGACTCAACGGTAGCCAATCGGCTCCTCGCGTTCGCTGACGGCTACGCTCGGCTGCCGTCGCATCCGGTCGGCTCGGTTATAGACTTACTAGTTGCTATAACTAAAGTCAGGGTCAGGAAAGTGGGCGGGCGGGATCAAGCTAATTTTAGCTGTTGGGCGGACGCGAGCATCGCGACCCGCTGGGGGAAATCGTACATTAAGGTAAATATGTCAATATTTTCACTAGCTGATAAATTGACAATGGGTAGTTGTGCTAATAATAAAAACCGTAGTTTAACTGATAGTTATAAAATTTAAACTAGCGTGAGTCATTATTAGAAACAAAAAGCGAACACTCAACAGTTTACTCACGTTTTAGTCAGGTAATCGTAACTGCCCGACATGTTTCGGACTCATCATTGTAATGTATATGTGGGTAGATTAAGACTTTCTGCTTTGTAAGGTAGTTACCTAAGGCCGTTGTCTGTTATTAAAACGCAATACTGTACGGACGTGTTTCTGTATGCTCCTCATAAGGTGAACCCTGCTGGTCTTCAAGTGCATATTTCTCAGTGGCGACGAACAGATTTCACGCGTGTGCATGTGTGTTTTGTTAGTGCAAAAAAAAAAAAAAATCTTAAAAATGTCTGTCGGAAAGGTGGGACTATTTGACCTTGCTAAGGACAATTGGGAAATGTATATAGACCGCTTAGAACAATATTTCGTGGCGAACTCGGTGAAGAGTGAATTAAAAGTGGCGACATTAATCACGGTTATCGGTAGTGAAGCCTACGAGCTGATGGTGAGTCTGTGCACGCCCGCCAAGCCCGCCACCAAGACTTACACGGATTTAGTGTCGCTGATGCAAGGACATTTAAATCCGAAGCCAAGTTTGTTAGCCGAACGGTTTAAATTTAGGAAGCGGGTACAACAAAGTAATGAAAGCATTGCAAGTTTCGTGACCGACCTAAAAAAACTTAGCAAGGACTGCAGTTTCACAGGGGACAGT
The DNA here is from genome assembly GCA_963241965.1 of Tortrix viridana. Lineage (NCBI taxonomy): Eukaryota > Metazoa > Arthropoda > Insecta > Lepidoptera > Tortricidae > Tortrix > Tortrix viridana. Next base: position 4,499,725 of record OY725191.1, on the reverse strand, counting down.
TTAAAGGAAAACTTGAGAGACCAATTCGTATGTGGATTAGTAAACGACGACATTAGACAGAAATTGTTTACAGAGGATGATACGATCACGTTCGACAGAGCGTATAGGCTAGCAGTAGCCATGGAGGCAGCCGAGACGAATGCCGCACTTGTGGATGACTGTGCACGGAACCGAACCGGTGACAGTGTTCCGACGGGCGCAGCGGCGGCGGTACATCAGCTGAGAACGGCGGGCCGGCAGCGAGCGGCGAGTGATACCGGTCGGCCGACGGGTGGCGCAAGTGCCATGAGCGGAGCGGGAAGCGGAAAAGTACGAGGCGCTGGCAGGAATTACAACTCTGCTTTTAAGACGGAATGTAAGGTGTGCGGCAGCAAACATGATGAAAAAACATGCAAATATAAAATGTATGTTTGCAGGGTTTGTAATAAAGAAGGGCACCTAAAAAAAATGTGCCCAAAGTTGCGCGGAGATTCAACGCTGTTCAATATGTTAGAAGAAAAGGTAGTAATTACGGAGGATACGGACAGTAGTGAAAGTGACGAGGTAAACAACTTTTCATTACATACAAATGAGTCAAATATATTTGCACCATACACCGTGGATGTTTGTATAGAGGGAATATTATTGAGTATGGAGGTAGACACAGGTAGTTCGATCTCTTGCATTAGTCAAGAATGTTATAAAAACTTGTTTACGCATTGTAAGTTACGAGATAGTAATTTAATGTTGCGTTACTATACGGGGGAAAAGGTTAAACCGATAGGGAAAATAACGCCAAAAGTGCAATACAAGCAGACATGTAAAGAATTAGAATTGTACGTAATTCAATGTGGGAAAACTAACCTGCTAGGTAGGAACTGGATTAGCGAATTAAAAGTAGATTTGGAGATGTTTAGCTATAAAATAGACAATGTGATTGATAGTGAATTCAATGAAGGGAAATTCAGTTCCAGATACTGTGAGGTGTTCGCGGAGGGCTTGGGCCGGTTTACCGGCGGGGCGGTAGGGTTCCGGCTGCGGGCGGACGCGCGCCCCGTGTTCCTGCGCGCGCGCCCGCTCGCCTACGCGCTGCGCGAGCCCGTGGAGCGGGCGCTCGACCAGATGGTACGCGACGGGATCATCACGCCAGTCTCCACCTCCGACTGGGCCACGCCGATTGTGCCGGTTATTAAGAAAGATGGCACCATCAGGGTATGTGCTGACTTTAAATTAACATTGAATAAATGTCTAGAGGTGGACCACTATCCCTTACCGAAAGTTGAGGATTTGCTTACAAAGTTACATGGAGGAGATAAATTTACCAAATTAGACTTGTCACAAGCTTACGCGCAATTAGAACTTGACGAATCTAAGAAGTACACGGTGATCAATACCCATAAGGGACTTTTCATGTATAATAGGCTTATTTATGGGTTAGCGTCAAGTCCCGGTATCTTTCAAAGAAAGTTGGAACAACTTTTTGCAGATATGCCACGGGTAGGGGTATTTTTAGACGACTTAATTATTACAGGAACTGATGACAAATCGCATATGGAAACGTTGCACGAGGTTTTCGAAAGATTGAGGAAGTACGGTCTACGAATAAAGAAAGAAAAGTGCACATTTTTCGCAGACTCAGTAACGTACTTGGGGTTTACAATTAGTAAACAAGGTGTTCATACGTGTCCTGATAAGATTGAAGCGATAAAAAAGGTAGCGGCCCCAACAAATATATCCGAATTACGTTCATTTCTGGGCATGGTAATGTATTACGCGAAGTTTGTACCAAACATAAGCACTATATTAACCCCTCTGTACAATTTATTACGGAAGGAAGTGAAGTACGAATGGAGTGAGGAATGTATGCGTGCTTACAACAAAATTAAGCATATGCTGAGTTCTAGCGATATACTAGCGCATTACTCGCCTGAGTTGCCGCTCGTGCTGACGACGGACGCCAGCAGCGTCGGCGTGGGCGCCGTGATCTCGCACCTCGTGCCCGGGGCGGGTGAGGCGGCGGGGGCGGGCGGCGGCGAGCGTCCGATCGCATACGCGTCGCGGGTCCTCAACTCGGCAGAGAAATCATATTCCCAAATAGAACGCGAGGCATTGGCGATTATTTACGGAGTACGTAAATTTCACCAGTACTTGTATGGAAGAAAATTTATACTGAGAACGGACCACAAGCCGTTGGTGACTATTTTCGGGGATAAGACGGGTATACCTGTGATGGCAGCGAGTAGGATGCAGAGGTGGGCCGTCATCCTGGCCGGTTACGATTATAAGATCGAGTATGTGCGGAGCGAGAAAAATGCGGCCGATGCATTATCACGCTTGCCAGTGGGAAAGGAAAAAAGCCAATACACGGAATTAACCTATTTAAATTTCATTCAGCAATTTCTCCCAATTACGAGGAAAGTGGTCCAAGAAAACATTAGTAAAGATGAAGTGTTAAAGAAAGTATATTTATTTTTGCAGTCCGGATGGCCGGAAGGTTGTAAAGAGGAAGAACTGAAACCATATTATGCGCGGCGAAATGAACTTTACATAGACATGGGATGTATTATTTGGGGCTACCGTATGGTAATACCGAGAATTCTACGGGATAATTTACTCAAAGAATTACATGTTGGTCATCTAGGAATTGTGAAAATGAAAGGTCTAGCGCGAAGCGTGATATGGTGGCCGGGTATAGACAGTGATATTGAAGGCCTATGCAAGCAATGTACGACCTGCGCGATAGAGGGTGCCGCGCCGCCTCGCGCGCCGCCGCAGCCGTGGCCGTACATTCCGGAACCATGGACGCGATTGCATATAGACTTTTTAGGACCTTTTCATGGTGAAACATTCTTAGTGATTGTAGATGCAACCTCAAAATGGATAGAAGTTTTTAAAATGCAAAAAACTACAGCACGCACCGTTATAAGGGTACTCAGGGAAACCTTTGCTCGATTTGGTCTGCCAAAAGAAGTTGTGTCAGACAATGGACCACCATTTTCGAGTGCGGAATATGCAGATTTCATGACAAGCAATGGCGTCAAAGTAACCCATACAGCAATATACCATCCGGCGTCAAACGGCGCCGCAGAAAATGCGGTCAAGCTGTGCAAAAAAGCAATGAAAAAAGCCGCACGCGATGGTTACGAAGTAGACGTAGCCCTGCAGGCCTACCTCATGATGTACCGTAATGTAGAGCACAGCTCGACTGGATCATCCCCCGCTATGCTGTTGCAACGTAGGCAGCTGAGATCAAGGTTAGACCTATTGAAAGGAGACAGGCAGGTAGAAACTCGGGTACGAAACGCTCAGAGTAAGCAAGTATCCCACGCAGGGGGCACCTCGAGAAATTTGAAGGTGGGAGATGCCGTGTGGGCACGAGATTACACAGGAGGGAAGTGGCAAGAAGGACAGATTGAAGAAAAAATAGGTTCTCGTCATTATTTAATCGGTAGGGACAGTGGTTCACGCATAAACAGACATGTTGATCAGGTTAAAAAAAGGCGTAGTAGCTACGGCGTGTCCTTGACGGAACCGGTGGAGGCCACACCCGATAGCAAAGTGGCCACGGGTGGTGATCCCGTTGAAGACGTAGTAGACGAGAGTGGGTCAAGTGCTAGTGTGACTGCGGGCTCGCGCGCGTTAGGACCAGTGGTAGAACCCGAAGTAGTGGGGGCAACTAGTAGCTCTGAAAAGCAGGAGTCAGCAACAAAAGCTTGTGCAACTGGTAGCGAGTCTGTCGCACCTCCGTTAAGCCGTCCCAAGCGCGAGCGGAAACCCGTGCAAAGATATGGTTTTGAGTTTGATTAAGGTTATATAGCTGTATGCGTAGTTAAAAATATAATTATAGGTAGGTTTAAGTTTTCAATTGTATCAATAGTTAAGGGTGGAGGTGTAATGTATATGTGGGTAGATTAAGACTTTCTGCTTTGTAAGGTAGTTACCTAAGGCCGTTGTCTGTTATTAAAACGCAATACTGTACGGACGTGTTTCTGTATGCTCCTCATAAGGTGAACCCTGCTGGTCTTCAAGTGCATATTTCTCAATCATGAGAACTGAAGTTGTTCTTGAACATAAGTCCACTCCAACAATGCATTATATGGATGAAATAAAACACTAAAAACTAATAAAACACGTAACGTATAATAAAAACAGTGTAGTTATACAGATTTCACAAACAGTTACGTCACACGTTTAATTCTAAATTAAATAACTACATACTATTTGTAATAAAAACGTGCTAACTTGAAAACTTCAAAAAGAAACTTAAGGTCCTTTAGAAAGATAAACAAGTAAGTAAGAATCGAAATGAACACGTTTTTTAATCTGTTTAATTCTCTTAAATAAACCCACCTGTGAACCTCGTCGCCAAAGATACGCTAGTAAAGCTGATGAGGACTAACCACGTAGGTAGCTTTAGGTATGTATCGAGCTCACAGGCGAGTTGTTTCCTGCCCTTCCCCAATATTGAAACACGGATTGATTTATGGCATCGAAAAGGCAAACGGGCACACAGGCATAGGTACTATAAATAGACCAGTAGAAAACCTTCGAACAAAGGTACATCGTACGGTTTGTATGTGTGCGTGACATGTACGCGCCTGTAGTTTGGTGGTACGCCGCCTGCGTGTGTGTGCGTAGCACCTCTCCTAAGGGGCCGTGTAGGTACCTACATAGGTAGGTTCTGTGACACCGGCTGCCTAATGGTAAGTGGGCTCTGAGACCCAGAAGCATTAGCAATCTCAAGTCTGCAAAGTGTTGCCACCCCTAACTGGACTAAGATGGAATGCGTCTATGCAAGTCCTACCATTACTAGCCGCAATACCTACATAGATTTGGTAACTTCGAAATTTGTCACTTTCCGCTAATAATTTGTCAAAGTTTTAACCGAAGTAACCAAATCTATGTACAGTTTGAATATTGGGAACGAGCGTAAGAGTCTTCCCTCATCTATCGACGCGGAATCGGCATAAGCCGGTCAAACAAAGATTGATGTCCATGCAATAAGAGCAGAACAGACGGCGTTCGGCTCGCTTCGGCACCATTCAGTTAGTCGATAGATTTAGGGAAACTCTAAGAGACCAAACTACAGGGGGCCTAGCCAAAATGCGTTACGCTCATTTAACGATTTTAGAAATCAAATAAAATGAATAGGATCAACGTAAGCTAACATCAGTCGCATCAGCCGAAAACCGTTAAGTTAGCGTATTGCATTTTGTCTAGGGCCGCAGATCTCAAGTTCTGCCTCATATAGGATGGCCGAATAAGACTGGATGGACAAACCGCATATTGTAGTACGTGAAGACTGCCACGTTTCCGGTGAAGTGTATCACTGGAATGAGTGAAAAGGAAGACAAATGAATGATAAAGTAGGCATTTTTGTATTTACAATATAATGAGGGGTACAGGAATTGTATTTCTAGAACTTTTACTTGCACTATCATACTCCATTTTAAAAAAAACTTGAAAAAATCATAAGTCAAAAACAAGTAGGATGTTCAAACTCAGCTAAAATATTCTTCATTACAAGAGGTACTCACAAAAAAAATTACCCAGCCCATTTGATTTAAGCCGACTTACTATGGAAACCCGGCTATACGTGAATGTGAAAGCACATTCATATTACACCACGTATTAAGATAAGCTTCTCGTTGCGACTTATTTGTGTAATATATAATTAAAGGAAAAGAAATACTTTTTGACAAATAAAAATATAAAGTCAATAAAGAAGACAATATTTTTTAAATCTTCAAAAACATTCAAAACTTCAATCCACCTATCTTAAACACTCTGTAACTTAACCTAAATTTAAGTAAAAAAAACGTCAGTGCAAAGTTTAGTTTCAACGCTTCAAATATTCCCAGAACTCCAAATGGGTTCCATTTCGCTATTCGAGATAGGAAATTACGTTACATTTTCGGCGTCAAAACCTAGTGCTCCGCGGGCTAATTCCTTTATAGCCTAATTATTCTGCTACCGTCAGTCTAGCGCGCGATTATACATGAATAGTTCAGTAGTTGAACTACACACTAGTTTCATTGGAACTTTATGGTAAGTAGACTTTAAAACTAGTTTGGGACTGAAATAGTGATCTCGAGCTGCGAGGTAAACCTGCGTGCCTAAAGATCGTGTTTATCGATGTCGATGAATGTGGATAAAACATCTGTCACTTTTTGACCAGCACCTGTACTCTGGTCACATTTATCGCGGTGGATATAGCTCGAGATCTCTATTTCAGTCCACACCAGTTTCATATCCACACGATGAGCACAACCACAATAGGCCCGCATTGTGTAAGTGCGAGAGGGACGGATGCTTTATCCACAGTTATCCACCGCGATACAGGCGACCATTAATATAAGTAGTACCGACAGTCGTGGATTAAAATCCGGGTACAGAAGATATTTGTACCAGATAAAATTAATCTATGTCTGTTGATAGTTAATTATACAGGTTGTCTTAGAAATAATAGTTAATCGAAACAGCTAGGTCAATCTCTTATCTTCTTCCATCTATTAAAATCAAAAAAACTCGAAAATTGCTCGACCGATTTTGATGAAATTTCGTGTTTGAGTGGGTCCGTGGATGGCTTAGATTTACAATTGGATCCGGTAGGTGGCGCTGCGAAGCCAAGGTTAGGACAAAGTCTGTCAAGTCAAATAGTGTATGTATAAAAAAATTTAAATAAATTAATGAAATAATTTGATACATGTCATATATAAAACCCGTCGCGATTCACCATTTAGTACCTACTCGTAATCTTTGCACGTAATGGTTTTTCATACTACTATTTTTACATAGGTATACAAACAAGCAATAACAGCATGCACAGCACGCACAGCATGCACAGCACGCACAGCACGCACAGCACGCACAGCATGCACAGCACGCACAGCACGCACAGCACGCACAGCACGCACAACACGCACAGCACGCACAGCATGCACAGCACGCACAGCACGCACAGCATGCACAGCACGCACAGCATGCACAGCACGCACAGCACGCACAGCACGCACAGCACGCACAGCACGCACAGCACGCACAACACGCACAGCAATAACTTACCAGATCCGAGCAGAGTCAAGATGCCGAGGACGCACGCGGTGCTCAGGAGCGATGTATTTTGTGATGCGAGTAAATATGGGTCTGTCGAACAACTGACTTATTAATACATTACAAAAGAGCCTGCGTCCAAAACTGTAGGCCTAGTCAATGCATAACGCTTAACTTTGGCGCTTTTTGAAAACTGTCACAATGTACAAGATCAACTAGAGCTAGCGATCAGTCGCGTCAGCCGCTTATTTCAACTCCATAATATATTATGTCGATTTTCGAAAATCGCTAAGTATTTAATGCATCTTGGCAAGGCTAACTGTACTTCTGAGACATGCATTTGCGCCGACAGTACTTTTTTCGCAGTATTTTAAGCTGCTCTATATGAGCAGCACGCACAGCACGCACAGCACGCACAATCTACGTAACCTAAAAATATTACTCTTATATTATTAGATTACGTAGATTCTTGTTAACCACTGAGTAAAGATGAATCAATTAATGCGTATTTTTAAGACCAAATTATATATTGTAACAAAACAACATCTACCTGTTTCGACGGCACAAAGTGCAAAGTGGATCTTCAAGATAGATAATATGAAGATGTACACGCCCAAAGCTGTCGATATCATTATGCGAAACTGAAAATTATATTATAACATTAAAGTATGGAACAGTTACATTACACAGGGTATAGAGTAGAGACTACATCTATTGAACTGCAGCACTTCAGTAATTCTTCGCGTAAAAATGTGCACCACGACCGAGTTACTTTTTGTGAAGCAACATTTTGCAACATGATAACATTAGTGCCTATCTTTGCGAGTTTGACTATACCAGCTTAAGAAAACTTACCAACATCATTCCCCGTTGGTCTTGCAGCAAAGACACAAGCAGCATCAGACCACTCAGCGCAAGGGCGAAGAGCCCAGCGAATGAGGACTGACTTATCACTGGAAAATAACCAAATCTCGGCATCTAAGAGTTTCCTTGTCAAACTAAGCACCCATATGCTACGTTTACATGCAGCCGCAGTGAGCAGAGAAGTGGGTAGCTCGAGTATGTAAACGGGTCACTTGCCCCTGCCGATGCTCGCGCCTGCCCGGTGTCAAAGGAATCAATTGGCAGCAGTCGAGCGCGCAATGAGGTAGGAGCAACATGTAAACACCCACCGCTCTCGAAAGAGTTATTGCGTGGCAGCGCGAGTAGCAGCGGCAGTGGATGCAGTTAAATGAGGTAATAGTAGCCCAGTAGCGATACGATTTCGCTGTATGGAGACACAACAATATATCGCAGTAATATTTTTACGTCAAAAATTTGACGGAGTAGTTTAATGCCTTAATGTTTGACCACCTAAATGTATGACCGCGACGGTTCAAAAAAATTTTAATAAACCTTTTAAAATTCCGTAAAAAAGGGCGAATATGGTAGAAGTAATATTTACAGTCAACTATCTTTATTTATTTTATTTCGTATATATATGAAATCTTATTTTATCCATGTAACACAATTATGCCAGAATAAACGTTTCATCTAATATTTAACTATTTGAAAAAGATCGCGTTATCAGTGCGAACCATTTCAATCCTCAAAGCTTTTATCTCCAGTCCTTATTTTTCATTTTAGTTAAGTAAATGATAGCCTTTAATCATAAATATAACAAAACATTTACACCGGAAAAATTGCTATAGTATATTTGCTACAAAAATTTATTATTTTTGGGCACAACTTTTTTTAAGTAGGTACCTTCCGGTACGCCAATTCAGTGGATTCGAAAATATAGTCTCTTAAAATTACAGTTAAGGCCGTAAAAAAAATAAGCCCGATATTGAGTTTTTTTTTCAAAAATATAGTATCGTTACTGGGCTATAGGAGATTATTGGTGATCTATTTACCGGGTTGATGTATGGTAATCTCTGTGTCGTCGGGTTATATCATATATTTATATAATTACTATAATTATTTACTTACATCTTGTTTGTTCTGTTCCAAAGATTTTATCGTAATTGTTGCTATAGAGAGTCAAGAACACGATGAATATAATACCGAAACAGAATTCCATGACTCCCACTAACAGGATTATAGGCCAGATCCTCTTCACCACGCGAGGGCTGTAGGCCACGCAGGGCTTGTGCCAGGGCGTATTACAAGGAAACCTGTTACAAAATTTTAGAGGACATTTTTGTACAGCACCGCGATCCATTTTTGATGGAGTGTCACTAAATTCCTTTGGCAGTGTTATTTGTTCTGCCGCGACCCCCGGACACTGCATTTAACTGCTTTTTGAGAAGTCTATTGAGATTGAGAATTCATTGTTGTGAAATTTTATTTGACAGATGTCATTTTCGTAAAACGTATCTTTTTATTGTGCGGAACTCTTTGGTTTTAGTAAACAATGTGGCAGATAAATAAAACGGGTCTCTGCCGTTTGGGCGAAATATATTTGGTCTTTATCATAATTATGCCAAATGTTCATTTGCCAAAAAGGCATTTCCCGCCGCAACAACCACTAGCATTTTATGGTGCTCACAACTCTAACCTAACCTAACCGATCTAAATAGCTATTTTGGTATTCAGGAAACAAATGAAAATAATTTAATATAAATAGCTTTTTGGGACATGGAACATATTTCGCCGAAACAGCAGGCACCGAAATAAAACGATAAGTACCTAAACTTATTTCGCTGCTGTAGTAGGAATAATTCATTTCTCTCTACTCCCTCCACCACACCAACCATCAAGATGCTCAAGAGCGTGTCAAGAGTACTCTCTTCCTATTACTTTTTATTCAACTTCCCTAATAAACTTTATTAAAATAGAAAAACGGTTAATAAAGGATTCCGAAAGATGTTGGACCGTCCCGACTTGTAATCGTGATTTTTAACCGTTTTCCATTGTAACAAATTATCTCTCACGTCAGTTAAAATGTTACGTAGGTTTATGCTGTCCAAAAGCTGATACCATAATAAAAATTAAAACATGCAGTTGCTTATAATGAATGCTATTGTTTTTGTCTAACTAACGTAACTAAAAAGGTGAGAACTATCCCAAGTAGCACAAAATCTGTATAAGAGCTTATATAACCACTATAACACTAGTTTCAGCATTTTAAGGGCTGTAAAAGCTCTTATACAGCTTGTGTGCTACTTGGGATAGAAGTACAAGAAGTGCATTATTCGTTAGCTCTTGATATTAATTCTAGCAAATTCTATTTTATACTATCAGGCGTTTTATCGCAGCTTCTGATTACTTCCAATCTCGCAGAACAATTAGCCAAGCCCATTAGCTGGTCGCCATTTTGCGTGGCTTCCGCCAAAAGTTGTGGCGGGAAAATTATTTCCAGTGTTGCCACTTTGTTGGAATGAATTGGTCGTTCTCCGCGGTCGGTGTTTCCGTTTTATTGTTAAGTAAAACCAAGTAAGGCCGAATTGAATTATAGTTTTGCGTACTCTGTTTAAAATATACGCGAGCAAATATAAATAAGAGTACGACGAGCGAATAGGGGAATTGGGACATTAGATATGGACTTTTATCGAGTTTTTATACATTTGTATAGTTTTATGTGTAGGTACTCCCGTAGCTGCTTAATCCGTAGCTTATTATTGAGTCAGCTAGAGAAAAGTTCAGTAATCTTAAAGTATTAAAGGGTAACTAGAGACCCGCCCTCGCTTCGCTTCGGTTACATAAGTTAAAATATAGCCTATTGCGACCCGCCCTCGCTTTGCTCCGGGTTCTATTATATACATAAACCTTCCGTGAAGAATTATCTAACTTATGGTGAAAACCGCATCAAAATACGTTGCGTAGTTTTAAAGATCTAAGCATACTCGTACATAGGGACAGACAGAAGCGAAGGTCGACTTCATTTTATATACTATGTATTGATTTATATTTTATATTAAGTATGTTCATTTTGGCACACAGTGATCGTAGCTTGTTACATATGTTCAATGTGGCTTCCAACTATAACTTTTGTCGATCATGAGACCCAGGTAGGTGTGCTGGTTTACGATGCAGGTTAGTCATGCAGGCAAGTATGCGTATGCGCAATTATTACCGGGTTGTCTCTTTTCAGATATGGGGATTGTATGTGTACTATTTTTGTATTATTAACCAAACCCACATCATGCGCCCATTTGCATAGGATATCAAAATTACGTTGCATCACCTCTTGAGCCTCCATGACGGTCTTACCATAGGTGATCAAGCACGTATCACCTGCAAATATTAATAAATTATATCAGTTCTTTGTAAGTATAGATAAAGGCGTTTTGCGAGCATCCACCTAGGCGATATTAAGCCAGCCAGCCGGCGCGGCTGACGGACGATCTTTTATATTTATAACGTATCGCTTTGCTAGATTCCGATCGGAATCGACTGTGAAATACGACTATATCTTGTAATGCTACAGAGAAACTTGAATGAAGCATTTTTTCTTATGATTTGATATTACGAATCATGGTACTATGGTACTACACATCAGGGTACTACGATTGCTCAATAATTAAAATTCGTATTATTAAAAATGTGAATGTTTCTCACCTGTCCGCGACTTGTTTATCGCTCGGATATCTCTTTCTGACTAGTCTGTTACGACAGAGATGCACTGAGCGGCAAGCGAGAAAATACAAGGTGTGCTAGCCGTATTGGTAGAAATTTAATCCATGTCGTGGATAAATGAGTAAATAAAAAAAAATGTGGACTCAATTAAAATTCGTTATTTTTTTCCTTTGAGTAACGAGAATTAGTTATACAATCACATGGTTAACTTATACATGTTAAACTAACGTATTATTAATTGAGTCTTTATCTGTCCTTTACTACGTTTTTTTTAAAACCTCACCTCACATAAGATATTTGTATCCCGAAAATTTTGTCAAGCCATACTTTGGTTACAGTTACAATATTTGAGATACCGTCGTATCACTTTCTCAAACTTCATTTCATTAATTATAATTTATGATGCAATCAGTTTACCAACCGCAAGAAAAAAATGCAGATACGAGTTTTGGAAAGTACCACTACGATATAAGAAACATTAATTGAATCCAAACTCACCCTTAAACCCCGTAACTGGCCAATCAAGTAAGAACCCCAATAGACCTTCTCCCCCTTTAATTCATTTTGGCAACCTTTCTTGTGATTGCCCGAATCACGATGTGCCCTGATGAGCTCATTCGTCATACTCCCCTGACAAATCACTATTGTAACAAGAAAGTGAAGGAGTCGGATTGTTTGTTGCTGTTGACTTGAGGTAAAAGCTAAAATTAGCTTAATTCCTGCAGAACTACGCAGATATTTTATATTATTTTTACAATTTTATATAATGCTAGTATCATTGTTATAAGTTTTGTAGAAAAAAATACTAATTGTTGAGTTTCTTGCGGCGCTTCTTCTCAGCAGTGGTCTCCTCTTGGGAAGCACTTTGGGAGCGTAGCGCAGGTCACTTTAAATTAATCAATGTATATTCTTTTCTATTTTAAATACAATGAGGTATAAATTTAGAGCCGCAGCCGCAGAGTAGAAATCCCCGTGATGCTCCGAGGTCGGTCTCAGAGCATTCAAATGTATACCTTATTGTAATTAAAATAGGGAAGAATATACATTGATAAATTTAAAGTGATCTGCGCTGCGCTCCGCCGGTTTGCGCAAGCCCTAAAAGTTCCCGTGCGGCCTAATTTATCTTTTAAGGCCTTAACTACGTACACAATTTTGATGACCGGCAAAATACTGATGCCAATGAATAAACAAAAGAATATTGAGACGTTTTTAGTTCACTGCTAAAACGCAACACAACGTATGTTTCACACTCATTCCCATACTCACTCGTTTCATTAGATTTTTTTTTAAACATTAACGCTCCGTTTGGCGATAAATTTTTGAACTGCCTACGATGTGAAAGAGCATACGAACAAATATAACAAATAAGCGCACAATAAACAAGACTTTATTGCAGCTATGTAAAACTGCCACCAATTCAACATTGGAAAACGATTACGAAACGAGTATAAATAAAATAAAAATAAAAATTGTTTATTTAAATGTGTACACCGTTCTGGTTACATGTTATTTGGTAATCTAACTTAAAAAGTACACACACATAGTTTGACTTACAGAGAAAACAAACAGAGGCCCCCAAACTAGGCGAAGCCTGTATCTTGGGAGACCGACACAGATTAACATTTATATATATTTAAAGTTTTAGGAACTACTTAAGTACCGTTTACAAGCGTTTATGCTATTAAGAGTGGCCAGAACATAAATCGAAAGCTTAGAGCTATTAATAATTGTATTTATTAAAGACTTCTTCAGAAACATGATAGTCCAAAGTTAGCAACCAATCTGCTAGTAGCTTTTTAGCTTTGTGAATTTTACAGTTTTTAATTTCACAAAATTTTAATACTGCATTATAAACTGATGCTCTAACAAAATTACCAAATCTTTGTGCAAATTTTGAGTTAACTGAGGGAAGTTTCAATCTGTATACTCTTTTTTGCAACATTGATTTATGAAATAAAAATTTACAGCATATAGAATAGGCGTTAAAAAACTACTGCATATACATGTTTATAAGTCCTACCAATCACACCATTATAAGAGTATAGGTAATATAAGCATTAATTCTGTAACATCAAACTAACCCTCTTTCATCATTCATCATAAAATTATTAACATTGTTGGTAAATAAATTTATAAAATCTCATTTAAGTAAATACCTCTTCATTATTGATAGAAACTTTCCAACTATTTGCACTGATATTGCATATTCAGAACGGACAAAAGCGTACATCTACGTAGCATGTATGCTGTACATATAATATATATGTGAGGGTCCGGCGCAAGCTGACCAACCAGATTGAAACTTTGTAACGGACTACGTCGGACGCTGCCGTACCATCCGCAGAAAAAGCAAAGTATTACAACAACATTACTTATTAAGCTGCAGCTAGGCGATTCTCAACTTGCTTTATAATTCATGGACGGATTAACCCGGCGAGCTGTCAGAGCATTATTGACATTTTGACGTGTATTTTTAAGGTACAGTCCACTACAAAGAGATGTATCCACTTTTTCACCTTATTGCATTGTAAAACAAAAACAGGATCGCAACACAAGGTAAGGCTGCCTTTCCATAGAAGCGGAGACGAGCGGAGCGGAGAGGAGCTGAGTAGGAATCGACCAATCACATTGGTTGTAATCCACATCTCGTCCCCGCTCCGCTTCAATGGAAACAGCCAAGCGGAGACGAGCGGTGCGGAGAGGTGCCGTGTACGAATCGACCAATCACATTGGTTGTAATCCACATCTCGTTTTCGCTACGCTTCAATGGAAACAGTCAAGCGGAGACAACTGTATCAAAATTGTATAGTACGCCACTCATCCCCGCACCTCTTTTCACAGCTCGCTCCTCTCCGCTCTGCTCGTCTCCGCTTCTATGGAAAGGCAGCCTAAAGGTACTTATAGCAGAACACAATGAATAAGGCGTGCGGAATAAGCAGTGATAGACTCTTGGAAAACGGCGCAAGCGCTTTGATGCGCGCTATGACGATTGTGTCCCGAGTCCTCGAGCGGCTAGCAAATCATTTGTTTTCTCGCTTATCCCTCAGTGAATTGATATCGGTACGTATATTAGTTAGAAAGGGATATCCGAGTGACGAAAAAGTCGCGGACAACTTGTGCAAGCCGTCGCTATACATTCAGAGATCGATCCGTGGCTGCCGCGTACCAATAAGTTGTTCTAATTTCAGTACACTATCCAAGTACTTTGTGTGTTTACTGATGCTCTTACGGAGAAGGAGATGAGGCAACCAGCACATTTAAGAAGGTTAATTGTACAAAAGACTATAAGACTGAATTAGATGATATGATCCAGCGTAAAAAGTTATACCAGTGGGACAACGCCCAAGCGAGTTCTATGCAGCTTGGGCTCGCTTCCGCTCCTTTCTCTCCGCGCAAGCGCGTTCGTCGGACGACTGTAAGGAAGGGTTTATATACTCGTAGACTGTGATATGATATTGATATGCGATTCTATTATGGTCATTAGCGACCGGTAAAGCAAAATTATTCTAAAATAGCTATCAAGCACCGAAACACGAGTGTTAAAGGCCAGATGGGCAAAATTTAATCAAAAAAGAAATGGTTTGTAAAACCGGCGATTTATTGCGGCGTTTGTACTTATTCAAATCAGGTCGAACTCAGCAGTTGGTTATTCTGATTAACGACTGACTGAAGTAGCACCTATTTAATATTTACTTCAACTCTTACTCTCTCTTTTACTGCAACTCTTGATAATGCTTGCAGCCTCTAAAGTATATATAGGCAACAATAAATACGGTTGCTATTAAATAACGCCGCAATAAAACGGTCAAAAAGTTTTTTTTCAGCAAAACGATTTTTCTGCTAGCGGTACTTCCGAAGAGACGAATTGTATTATGAAATCATGTCAACGCACGTTATGCATACGAATGCTCGGAGTGCGGAGGGGACTTGAACAAGTATACTCATTTTACAACCCGTCGTTGCTTGAAGTGGAGCGGGCAGGCTTTTGGACAATTTATGGCTATTTGAAGGATCCTCAAATAGGTTAAAAAAATATTAATTTTCTCTAACACGACATAGCTACGCACTATACATATAATTATTATCATATATTGTCGCCTGTTTTATGTACTTAAAATTTTTATTAAAAGTTGACAAGGGTTTTTGCAATGGTGGTTTAACAATTAACGTCTGTGGCTACTAGTTACTTTGGTAGATGTGGAGTTTGATTCAACAACGTTGTAAGTATTAACGTAACAAGAAGCTATGATCTATGCCCTTCCATTAAAACCAAAATTGCACTTTAAAACCACCCGCTGCGCGGAACTCTGTCGTTGCGAATAATCGGAGAAATGGGTTGGGAATTCATTTGTATTTCAAAATATGTTAGAAGCTAAAACAAAATGTGTGTACTTTATAAAGATAACTCTTTATGTAACCTCACTTTTTAAGTTGATACAGACTGTGACGCATATAATAGGGCCAGGACTTTTAGTCGCATGTCGTGGTTCTAAAATCCATGGCTATTTGTGAAAAATATTTCTCAAAGTACAATAATAAAACTTCATATAGCGTGATGCATAACATACGTCATGCATGTATATGCAAATACTAAAACGTGATAACTTATCTTATAACAATAAATAAGGCGAAGAAAAATATTTTTAATGAATAGGATGGATTCTCTATATGGATTTTAGAACCACCACGGTCTGCTTCCAAAGCTCTAGCCCTATGACATTAGATTCTTAGATCAACTTAAAATTATTTCAAAGTAATGTAATAATGTGTTCTCGGAAAAATGTTATTACGTTTCGATTCAGTTCGTCACTTTGAAATAGTTTGATGTTAGGGATGAAATTTGTGAACATTGTTTACCAACAAGCCTAAAATCAACTTAAATAAATCACAAGCTTTTAATATTATATATGACTAGCCCCCCGCCCGCCATGGCTTCATTCGGGTGCAATTTAAAAAAACTTACATACAAACCTTGTCCTGAAAATTTCTCAACTCAAAACGAAATTTCGTAATCAAAGATAACACAAACACGACACGTATTTAACAGTCAAAAGTTCAAAACGCAAACAACAGCAAATTCGTAGCGATCACAAATTTCAAAGCCAAGAAATTCTTAACATCTCCTAGGATAAGAGAGCACGTGTCGGGAAAATGACAATATTTAAATAGCAAATTTAAAAGTTCCCCGACATGCCACGTCCGTGTTTCGCATGTGGGAACAACAGCCACAAATTTTATTTGCATAAATTTTAAATTTCGTCTCTCAGTCTTAACTCTATGTATTTCCACTAGTGACGGCTACTTTCGGTTTCGTGTTTGGGTTTTATAAATAACCCTTTTAGAACCACGGGTACGATTTTTTACATTCGAGCGCTCGAAAGTTTCACTCGAAAGTGAGCAAAAACGCATCGTATCGTATTTTTGAAATACGAGCGATAGAAAATTTAAAAACGAGTGGTCCACACCATTGGTTTTCATTTCTATCATTTGTTTTGACATTTGTCTGTCAAATCAATCAAAACGTCTATATTATATTCTCTTTGGACGAAAGTTGACGGAACAAACCTCAAAAATCATAGACAAAGAACCATATAAACGTTTCATTTATTAGTTTTCATAGTCTCGCCACAATTACAACTTCTAATTATGTTGTATGTTTATTTATATTAAAAATATGATTTAAAAATACCGGTTATCATCGACTTTCTGCGTACAACGAAACTGGTGAATAAATTAAGTCAACAACTAGTGAGTGAGAGGTTTAAAAAATACGGATAAAAGGCTCATGTGAAAATAATCGTGACATATTTTCCTGTGCTATTATTTTCTATCACTCGACTTTGATTTCGAGCACTCGAAAGTCAAAAATAGCCCCCGATGGTTACCACGAAACACTCATTTCGAACGTTCGTCACCACTCCTTACTCTCGTCAATTGATCGTGATTAAATAGTGAGAAGAAGTGTTAACGTAACTTTCTAACTTCAACTTCAATTTTCAAAGTAGGTAGCAGTATCATGCGACAGGTATTGAATTTTCATAATCACGTAATTACATTGTACCCACAATTGTGTACAACCCGCACATTATTGGTTGATTATGAAAGTAGAAATCTAAAAGTTTTGTAGATATATAGTTGTTTGGGTGTTTTTGGTCCGTGTCTGATACAAGTTCATGAAAATTCATGAAAATGTTTGGCTTTGAAATTGTTTGGCTTTGACGGTCAAACCTTTCGGATCAAATTCATACCCGCTCATACAAATGCAGTAAATATCAAATAAAATTATTCTATATACGTATTCTTTTATGGCTTCTCACTCTCGAATCTACGGGATAATTAAAACCACACGACCTCAGTTTTCAGACAAACACCGCCTTTTACGAGTATAGTGACATTATTCCGCCTTTCTACGCTTCAGTACCTACTAGTGTGTCTATACAAAAAGGATGCCTTGACGCTTTTCATTTGAAGTGTCTCCGAGAAATTCCTTGTCGTAGATGTAGGATCGCATTCCGAACTCGCAACTTGATTCAACGTCGGACGACACTGGCGGATCTGGAATGTTTGCTCATGAATGGTGAAATTACGTTGGTATGTTCTTTTTGCGTATGCTATCATCGAGATTCATTGGATACCTACGTATCTGTGAATGTCCCTATACTCGTATTGCACAGAAAATAATTACACAAAACTTCATTATAAATGATAAAAAATATGAAAAAACATGGTTCGCAAAAGTAATCCAAAATCCTTCGATAATATTGTTTTTATTTTCTTCTTTATCCCAGTTTTAATTACTTTACGAAATATGAAAAGTTTTGAAATGAAATTAATGGACTGCATTGTTTAAGAGCAAACTTTTAATATCAGTTAAAATAACTGAAAGACAATTAAAATTCTTAAGTCTGTTTCGGTTTCGGCCGAAGAAGGCAATCACTAATTCAAACTCATTCTTAAGGAAACTGGGAAATTTGTACGTAAAATGTTGTCTTCTATTTACGTCATTGTGTGGGAGGTGTTTTATTTCTGGTAGCGAACTAGTCACACGGAAAGAATAGTATTTCTGAATGCAAAATGTCTTGAACGTAAACTCAAGAGAGGACGTGACCGGAAAAATCGCGGTTAAGTCAGAAGAAAATAAGCCGATATTTAAATGATGCGTTTGGTAAAACAGTCGTAATGTTTTGCGTAAATGAAAATAGCCTAGCTTATTTTGTGGAGCACACTACAAACTACACGTACGTAAACTTGGTTTGCGATTTATTTACTTACATTTAGAATTACATCTTCAAAAAAAAAGGAGGTTCTCAGTATGACCCGTATGTTTGTATGTATATTTATCCGCGATTATCTCGCGTTTGGCTGAACTGATTTTGATGCGGTTTTCAGAAAAGTATTTGTTACACTCTGGAGAAGGTTTTGGTATACAACAAATGGATACCCCGTGACGCCATCCACATGGATCCGTGATTAAACGATATATTAGTTCACTCGACCGATTTTGTGTTGATGCGGTTTATTTTTTTTAGTGATATACTCGTAATTAGGTACCCACCAAATAGGCAATTCCTAGGAAAACGGTCATTATTTAGTCTTGTTTAGTGGGTTTTTGAAGACAGTCTTATTTTTTGTTAAAAAAAATCTAAGTTTTCTTTTCAATGCCATAACTTAACCTGCATTATGGAATATTAATTTTTCAATGCAAAAATATGTATGTTTCTCTGCGATCGCGACCTACCAACCACCCCTGCTCCTATTTCTCCGTGAAGACACAATCGACCAATTTATTTTTGAAGGTTCTCGTGCGAATGAGTTATTCTACCCTCACGTCACATAAAATAAACGATCACGTAAAACGTTACCTAACCTACTAAGAAGTTAGGTATTATAGTTTAATAAATCTTCCTACACAATTTCATAAGTGTAATAGGAACTTAAAAGCTCGCTTTTTAAAATAAGCAGAAACGCAATATCATTAGAGCTTTAGCTCATATTCTTTATTTCTCTAGGATATTCGAGATGGAATGCCTCTCGTCGACTTTATAAGCGAACTCTAAGAAAGTTTGCGCTAAAGCGAATACCTTTGCCTCGGCTAGCTTTCTTTTAACGCGACATAGAGGTAATCGCTCTTATTACTTGTTTGAGAGGCGCTTATCCAAATTGTTATCCATTGTGATATATCTACCGGATAGACGTTACTAATGTTTTTATTTTATAGCCCATCCTAATAGCGTCCCTCTGAGAAACAGCCTCTCCATTGCATTTTTACCGCTGTCCTTAGCAATATTTGACCAGTCGTTTCGAAATGCATCTAAGTCGTTCCAAAATATCTTAGCCTTGGCCTACCACTACTGCAACCGTCTTAACGAATAATTTAAAATCAATTTAAATTTAATGAAACCTCTCTGAATAGGGAAGTGTAAGTGCACGAGTGAACTCGATAACAGCGCGGCCAATCCTTCAATGCCCGTATTCTCAAAACCTACTCCAATATGTATGCAAATCCGACAGACACCGACAAATTGTGTTTGCGCGCGAGTCGTCTTTCGGCGATGCTGTTACGAGATCGGAAATGGTTCCATGTAATGTTGATGGCGATATTTTAAATTGAATGAGTAGCCCGGTTTTAAATACCGATCATCATCATGTTGAGTCACGAACTCATATCGAGCGCTTCATATGGACGTCGTGATCAGATTTGCTTTGAAGACGTTAGTACTGAGATACACCCGAAAAATATTACCCTCCTTTGGCACGGCCAGAGAAAGTCAATCAGGAAGGGATTCAGAGTATTTTTAAAGCATATAGTTTCCGGGGACATCATTCAATAACTTGGCTTAAATATACGTAAAGAAGTATTCATATTGATATTGCAAACTCACCGTATTATAAGGTATAATCAAAACGTACAAGTTCCAGGCAGATAAAGAGACAAAAATGTAACTCTATCTCTTTTATTGTCTGGTATCTGACTGACATTAACAGCTGTAATAGTCTCAGAAAAAATCTGTTTTTTTATGGAACACGCTAACGTCAACATAAATACAATAAATCAAATATAAATCTCGTAGGACAAAATAACATTCCTCGCGGAATACCGTTTATTTTTTGCTAAGCCTGCTTGCTAATGTGTTTGTAACAAGGAAAGACGTAATCCAATGAAAGCGTTCTGCGAATGAAACGGCAGGCAATATTGTAAGGGAACGATCGTCGCTGGCCGGAAAATGATGTTGTTATAGCTTTAGTACGTTGTAATCACGTAATTAACACTGCGATGCTTCTGAAGAAGGTTACGCAGCCATGGCAAACATTTACACTATCTACTTACTAGGAAAACAGTAGTAAAAATCAGTAAGATCGCGTAAACCGACTGTCATTACGCGATAAACCGATTTACCGTGAAAATCCACGTGTTTTCGGAAAAACACAAATTTTGCGAACCTATGCCGACATATATCTTCTATAGGTAAGTACATACGTTGACGACCCCGGCTGTAAAACGTACAATACAAAGCGCGAGACACCCACCAGCCAATAGGTACTGCCACTATACACTCTACAAAACTTGTAACCTATTGGTACTACTTACAATTTGAAGCATTCTGCACTATAAACTATTTTACAGTCACTTCGAAGCACGATTCGCGAAACAAAACCCGTATTGTTTCCAGTCCCACCGCATTCGGAGTTTTACTGGTTTTGTTCGCATGCAGTAACTATTTTACCCGTGTTTCAAATGCAATTTCCATCGGGCCATTACTAAGCTTTTATCCAAAATAAAGCGTATGTTTCGGAAATGAAAAATGATTTTGCAAACGTTTCAACGCAGATTGGATACGACTGCTGATTACAAAAGGATTTGTCAGTAATTTATAAAGGCTTTGTCGGCCCAGTGTCCAAATTGGTTTATATCTCGGGAAAAGCTGACGCGGATTTTTTATAAACAGTTATTAAGTGGCTTATGTTTTAAGTGTTTGAAGTTTCTGCAAAAAAACGAACCGGCGTCGATGTTTAAAAGTTTGGAGACAGTTTATTGTGGAAGCGTACCTAGTAGTATTCTAATATTATTAAGATCGGTACAACCATGGTACAACAAATTAAAATAAGATAGAATTTTACAACCTGGAATGGAATGGAATTATACA
This sequence comes from Tortrix viridana, assembly GCA_963241965.1. Classification (NCBI taxonomy): domain Eukaryota; kingdom Metazoa; phylum Arthropoda; class Insecta; order Lepidoptera; family Tortricidae; genus Tortrix; species Tortrix viridana. The sequence continues at coordinate 4,477,988 of OY725191.1, read as the reverse complement.
ACCTGGTTAATTCAATATAGGATATTATTTTCAAAATAACTCGCAACTACAGAAAACAAATAGCTTTTGGAGAACACGCTGCTGTGCAGGCTGTCGAGGTTCCTTTGAGATACGAGTATGTTATTTTTCCTTAAATGATTAAAGAGAAACAGGAAATAATGAACAAATGACAAGCGCCAGCTGGTTCACAGAATCAATCTTCTCCCAATGAGGCTTCCTAATTTTAACAATAGTACATTAGTGCGGCGCACCAATTTTGTCCTCATTAAGTATTTACGTAATTGCGCTGCAGCCGTCTCTTTCACTAATTAGCTTGACGTATGCGAGGTCAGAGGAGAATTTATGATGAGTGTGAACACACAAGTTATTGTATGTATGGGCTTGTAGAGTTGATAGATCGTTTATGTATTGATGAAGGCAAATCTGGGATTTAGAAATACCTAACAATATCGAAGATTTTTAAACTTTATATGCCTGAAATAGTCGAATAAACTGCCAAGATTTGTTCTCCACAATTCTAGAACGTTCCTGCGTGGCTTAAATGCGAGAAGTAAACGTTTTCCAGTCACGTTCCCTGTTTATGTGCGAAGTTTTGAGTAAAAATTTTGTACAAAACATATGCGAAAACGGTTGTGTTACAAGAATATATGAGCATTACTTATTTGTAAGTCTTCATAAATGGTAATATTCAGCTATTATAGGAATATTAAGTAGGTAGGTGATATTAAAAACATGGCAAATCTTCTTCAAAAAACATCTACTAGACTACTTTTTTCAACTTACGTGTCGCTTTTTTCGTTATGTCTCATGTACAATTTAAAAACATAACTAGTTACGTATTCACCGCTAAGTGTCAAAACTTTTAGGTGTAAGTAGTAAACTAAGTACGTATACATCATTATACCAAAAAATAATACTATCTTTGGGTAGTACGATTTAATGACAGATTCAAAACAATGGTTTGCATGTACCACAATCATTTGCATATTAACATGACTTTCTTATTTCCAAAACTTTGCGCGCCTACAGCCTTTCTGGCGTTTCGACCAAACAGCCACTTCCAAATTACGGGTAAGAACTTATAATGCCTGCTATCACGCCACAAGTGGAATACAAATATCCCAAGAAAGTTCCATGCGTGACGATTTATAGCTTGGGGATATTGATACACATCGCTGTAGTGTTGAGGATACATGATGTTTTTAATAAACTAATTTTAAGCGTGTCTCAAGACATGTCTTGAAGCGGGCATCTGCCCTGAGTACTTAAACCACAGATGAAACTTACAAGTACTATTTAGGATCCCGTACCCAAAGGGTGCCAAACGGGACCCTATCACTAAGCCTACGCTGTCCGTCCATCCGTCCATCTGTCTGTCTATTCTTTTACAGAATATGTATTATAACGGCGGGTTTCCTTAAAAAAAAATTCAAAAATCGGCGCCATGTTTGTTTTAGTTGTCGGGCACGGGTGTCGAGCCACGAGGTCTTCGATTAACAACGTTCCGTCCGTGTGTCCCACGGAAAAGCCACCCCATTTCCAATAGGGTAAGTTCAGAACTCTGATTAATAAATGGGAGTACATTAGTTCCCCAGTCTCGCTAAATAAAGATTAAACTAAGTTCGCGCCGGCGCCGGAGTTCGCTTGGACATCCACATTACGCGGCAAATAGTTGTTTGTGAAACTAGTGTGTGATGCGACCAAAATGTAAAAGATCTAGAAACTACTTCCCTACCGTTTGTTCTGTAGGCAAAGTGCTGGATGACTCTTGTCACTCCACCCTTATCCGTCGTATCCGTCGGGTATCCGTCGGGTTACCAAACCCAACCGTGCGGGTATTTAGGAAACAAATGGTCTCATGCGTGACGACGGTAAAAGACGTGATGGGATGACCGTTACTCTGTGGAAGTTGAGGCGGCTTTCATTTAGAGGGGTATGCTACTTGTGTGGCTGTGTGAAAAAGGCAGCTACGGAGGCCTTAGCGCTAAGTAGAAACAAACTTCGCAACCTGGTAAGAGTGCTTACAGGGCACTGCTGCCTAAACAAGCACATGCAGACGATTGGGAAATGTGACACAGGGTTGTGCAGACTGCCATTTGGCGGAGGAAACACCCCTGCACATTTTCACCGTCTACCCGACCATAATGCGTCATCGTAGCTCCTCATTGGGAAAGCACATAATGTGCCCAGAGGAGATCAAGTATCTCGGCGCCAAAAAAGTCCTGCAATTCCTAGAATTAACAGGGCTTAGCGGAGAACTGTAGGTTGTGGCGATCACAATAGATCAACTCTGGTCGCAGTGATACTAGGATATCTAAGCCTTGAACAGCCGCTCCCTGAATAATAATAATAATAATAATACTTGTGTGGACACCCTTACACCGTCACACTTTCCAGGAGCTAAGATGAGAGCTGGTCCTGCGGCAACATCAGTGGAGACCCTCAAAAGGCGCAACTATAATCAACTTGACAGAAGTAACATGTTTAAACCTTTTGGGGTCCAGACATAAGACTTCAGGGAGTTGCATCAAAAGCTAAAAACCACCTCGACTAATTTACCCAATAAAACAATAACAAAACGCATTAAAATCCGCTATTCGGTTCAGCGTTAATACAGACAATCCAACAGACAAAGTACTCTCTCTTAATTATTTCCTCTTATCTTTCTGCAGGGAACTTTGGTTTTGGCAAAGTTGTTAGTAACAAGTTAGTTCCACAGAAGTAATAATTAGTCCCCAAACTAGAGGTGCCATTTCAATTCATTTATCCAACTGCATCCAACTTCTGAATACCAACTAACATAAAGCAGCGGATTATTCCCGACTATCTTCACGAGATATTAATAAATTATCTTTTATCCCTTTCACGTTCACAATGGTATATGAAACAGGAACACATTATCGACGTATAAATTCCTTAGACAAATCGATTGGCAATCACAACTAGACCCGTGCAGCCTAAATCATTATATGGCGGAACGTATCTACAAACCTTGGCACAGTTGCGTGAAGGTTAGACACATGCACATACAGCTCTCCCGCTGTCCTTCTCTACCGTTGTCAGACTCTTTCTTGCATCTGATAGAATATTAGTCGTCCGTGTTGCTTACAAACACGAAGATAGCCGAAAATATTAAAAAGGGATCTGAAAGGTACGTAAACGTTTCTTGCGCGCCCAGAGGTTAAGCTACTCTTGTCGGCGAATTCGTCGACGAGACGTTCCTCAAGAGAATATCAACATTAACACCCCGATCTCGAGTTTGGTCCTATGCAAGTAATTCCCTTTTGTACATTAATCCAACTGAAAAATTGCTACTTCCATCAGCTCTAAAAGTATTAAAACACTCCTTTATCACAAATATTATAGTTTATTGTTGATCAGCGACTATGTCGGATTCGAACTGCACACACAGCACGGAGCCCAGTTTTGTGCTAGCTTCCACTCGCCGCAGCATGCGCCCGCTCTCTCGGGTGCCCGCCCACAGGTGGTCCACGGCGTTGTAGTCCAACTCAAACAAGTACGTACCCTGTTTAATGTCCATACAAAATACGGCAACGTTTCTCTCCCCTTAAACGTAGTCCAATTTTTACGATTTTTTAATATGTTGTAGATATTATGAAAAACTAGGTTCGTACGTTTTCGTTTTCAAGAAAATACTACTTAGGAAGAAACAACTTGAGAAAAAAAAGGGAAACGTACTAAGCTAGTTTTTCATAATAACTACAACATAATTCAAAATTCGTAAAAATTGGACTAGGTTTAAGTTTGTAAGTTTTTTTGTTAAGTTTTTTTTTTAGGTTTTTTGTTTAGCAGTACGTCTTGCGGCTGATGATGAAGATGATGATTCATAAATCGTGGAAATCGGACTTGATTTAGGGGGTCACCGTTTATTCTCAAGAGTAGGTAGTTATATAAGTATGTACAATCTCAAGACTGCAGTCCCAAGACTTTTTGCAGTGTTAATATACCCATTATTGTCCTAATTGTCCATTTTGTCCTAATAGAAATAAAAGTGGCAAGCGAACATTACAAATGTCAAGAAACCCTATCTGATATTTCATATTTGTATTTCACACTGTGTGTGTAGAAGATGTTGCAATGTTGTATATAGTAAATGTGGTAGTTATCACAAAATACAATATTAACTAAGTGTTTCAAATATATACAACGAGCTTTATTTAAAAATATATATTTAAATTACCCACTGCGAACACAAGTTTGTAGATTTCTATGCAAAATGTCTCAATTTGCAAGCTGCACACTCTTCGCAGATTTTTATTAGTATCTATGACTTCATTTGCATTTTACCACACCCGATTCCAGTGTCGTCTTGAATTTTAATAATATTCTCTGAAGACGCATTTTTTTATTTAAATAAAAATGCGGTTATTTTTTGAGTGCAAAAGGTATATATTAACGTACGAAATGAAATCTTATTTTTCTTTATACATATACAGAGTATTTAGGCCGGTGGTGCAGTAACTATAAAAAATTATACAGGCGGTTATGTTAAACATTTTAAACGGCAATTACTTTTGAGATTTATCCTATAGTTTTTTAGATACAACATTTTTTATTGGATTATGTTTTTGTTTTATATCTAACGCCTGAAAAATCTTGAAATGTATAAGTTACTTCTAATATTTTGGCTCGACAGTTAATGTAAATTTTTGCCCCAAATTGAGGGTCGTAGCTCCTAAACGGATGGACCGATTTGGATGGTTCTCTTTTGTTAAAAAGGTGACTTAATCTAAAATGTTCATAGCTTGGTTTGATGAAAATCCGTTAAGCCATTTAAGAGTTATGAGCTCTGAAATTAGTGGTCCCCATTTGTGTCGGGGATTTTTAACTCGGGTAGGTTATACACGAACATGTTTTCCATATTAAATGTTTTTTCCCTTGACAGAATACAACTTAGATAGGGTAAAACCGTTCTTTCTCTTTGCGCTACTTTATTTTATATTATGGGTCATTTCGGATATACTTAGAATCTTTTGAAATATCCCCTTACACACGCAGCTGATCAGATGTGCAGGTTTCCTCACAATATTTTCCACCGTGCGCATCAGGTAATGTAGTTAACTAAGTAAAAATTATTGGTACATGGTAATCGCTGGGACTCCAACTCGGTACCTTACGAACACGAGTCAACACCCTAAAGAGCAACGCAGAGTAACAGTCAGTCCTGACCTAGGACAGCCGGTGGACTGATAGTCTACGTTTCCCACCGATGCTCTCTTGACCTACCTTAGGGATATTACAAGTTTTCTTGTCGTAGATCACGTCGGTGGTGTCTATCAGGTCTGCGATAAAGTGTGAGTGGCAGCTTAAGCTCTTCATGGAGAAGGTCAACAGCCATTTGCCACCTTCGGAGTAGAACTCTTGGATGGTAGTCTGGAGAAACAGATGAAATGCTTTACCTACTCGTACCTAGTTAAATCAATCTCAACCTGAATATATAGATGACAATCACAACTCCTATCAAATTCCATACAAGCACCGTGACATTTTGATTTGAATCATTGTGTTAACTTTATCTACCACTGCCATCAATTTGTAATTTCATTCATTTAAAATCATCTTAGATCAAATATTACCTTAACATTGTCAGTATCCCTGATAATTGTAACATTCCCTTTAAGCAAATTCTTCTTCTTCACGTTGTAGGGTTCTACGAAGGCTTTGCCTATGGGTTCTCGCAAGTAACGGCTACTTGGCTTTTCACATGGCTTGAATCCCCGAAGAGTGGTGGTGTATGCCTAGCAAGACAAGAAGCAAGACAAGCTTAAATATGGCTATTTTTCGAATTCTCAGTAACCGCACATCTCTAGCTGTGAGATTCTCTAGATATTTCTCTTTTTCATTTATATATACGTTTCTCTAATATCAGTAGATTATGTCTCTCTAGTATCTCTAGATATATCTCTATTGCATCTTCAGATAGTGTACCTACCTATGTCCCTCTTGATTTAAGGTGTACCAAGAATCAGAAACGTTAAACGGTAACCTGAACCTTAAAGAACACTTACCGTTTGTGCTGAAAACGTTGAATTTATGAAATATCCGCAAAATACGAATAATGAGAGTACTACGTTCGACATCATCTCGTTATGGTATAAGCCGTTAACGGTGTATTTACTGTAGATGTTTATCGACGAGTCGTTATCGAATGATTATAATCAAAATGTGTTTTCCAATGTGCATTAAAAATAGATTAAGAGTGTGTATGATTATCTTATCATGGATTGCTACTTATAACTTGCATGGGTATTTTAAAAATGTATACAATAACAATTCGTAAGAAAAATGCTAAAACACGAAACATTATGAGATCTTTGTCATTAATAAATAAATATCAGGGTAAATCATACATATATTGACGTGCGTAGGTCGGTGCTGAACTAAATACATACAAAACACTCATGACACAGGGCACGAATATTGAGATACATTCCAAGTATTACAACTTTTTTTGCTGATTCTGACATCTATGACCTGACGAGTGATGCCATTAAGGAATTTCTATGGCCACTTTTCATCTCCATTATCATACTCATTCATAGTACCATTATTATTTAATGTTCACGAGTCATTTAGTTACATAGGTACATACAAGTTATACCAATAAAATTTTGTAAAATATGTAAAACTAAAAAACCGCAGTCTCTCGGGAATCTGACGACACGAGGAAACGTCAATATATGTCGCGGACTGTGATGTAAATTAATTTTAACCACCGCACAATTCAGTGACAATTTACACCGAGAGCGCAATTCGGTCCCAACGGTCGTCCAATTTTAGTCACAATATTCGTGGCGTGGGTCCAAACTTAGCTCAGAGTAATTACAACGGTGAAGGTGCAGCAATAATCAAAACAATTAACGCTGCCCCCGAGCGACAGATGGCGCTGGCTAATTACGTCTCAGGATTGAGTAATTACCTCTAGCTAAGTTAGCGTCGCGTACAGGAAAACGAGAATAAATATTATGATTTTTATGGTTTACGTTACTTTTGTTTTAGTGCGTTCTTTGGTGGTTAATTTCGAACGTTAACAACAACTCTGGGGACCTAGATAATATGCATAACAACGTTAACTTGACGATTATCAAAACTGACAAAATGTATGGAACTGACATAAGCGACCGACGCATTAGATCGTTAGCTTACGTCGGTCTATACATTTTCTTTGATTTCTGATTATTAAGTTAATGTTAAAGTCAACGCCCCAGCATTATAAAAATGTAGGCGATATTTTGTAGAAAAAGACCGATACATTTTTTTTTACTATACTTATTGGAGGACCTAAAATCTTTTTTTACTGTTCCTCTTACCAGGTCGATCATGCTCCAAGCCATAACATAAACTTACACCCGAGCGCGACTGATTGCAACAGAACTGGCCGATAACCAATAATATTCCACATTGTCTGCAGAATTTGAAACTCAAGCCGGTTCCAGAGCTCCAGAATCGCAATAAAATTATCAGAAGCTCGTAAAAGACGACCGCTAGATAACGTTTCATTTTATAAATGAGGCGCCTTATTCTAAGCCTGGAATAAATGAGTGTCTGTTCGATCTTCTCTTCACGGCTCGGCCACAACTTTGAGCGGCGGCGGCGGCAGCGAGCGAATTCATTCTTTACGCGCTGGAGACCCTCACCGCACAGCGGTTAGGAAATCGCTTGCCGCTCCACCGGTCGCGCGAAGTCGTGGCCATGGTTGGAAGAATCAAGAAAAGGACAATACTTGTCTCTTGGGATCTGTGCTTTATTAATTAGCATTTCTAGCGATTGACGCGAACGATTGTAGTTTCAGTATTTATTTTTTAACTTGGTTTTGGTAACCTTTCATTTTCAAGTCAAATTAGTTCAAAAACTTAATAAAACGATTTCTAAACGGAAGTAGAATCTAGTTTTAGGCGTAAATTCGGTTTAGTTATATGTATGCAAGTCTCAAATCTGGATTTTAGAGCTCTGCTCTTTAGGGTCGATTAGTGCCTTAGGTGTTAATCGGGGGTCAAAATGCGTTGTTTATGATTTAATAGACATGCAGTTAAGTTTTAAAGTTAGACTTATGCGTGTAGTTTTATCTTCCCACAGATGATAAGAACATAAGCACATCAAATGGTTCCCTGAAGATAAACCCGCAATAGCCCAGCGCCATTTTTTTAATTATTTTAAAAGGACTTGTATCTGGCTTTACCAGTACAACGTTGCCGGCAACTATTAGGCCATCAGCAAGTTAAATGACTTAGTTTACCAGGATATTATCAAACAGTTTCCAAACCGCGCTGCATTCACGAAGCAAGCCCGGATTAACGCTGGAACTCCGATCAATGTAAAGGATTCATTCCAAATGTAATTCAGAGCTGCGCTGTCCGCGGCAGACGCTCAAATTTAGCCCGCAGGCGAGCAAGTTACAGTAGGAGAGCCATAACTTCCTAAACAATACTACTTTTAAACTAAAATTCACGTGTAGTAAAGCCTATTGCTATTTCGAGATGAAGGTTGTATAAATAGGTGGCAAGTTTAACGGAAATTCAATCTAAAATTATATACACATGAATCTGAAGAAAAGACGAAAAGTTCGTTTGCCTAGGAGAAACCGGTCAGAGCCCTTAGCCAAGATGCCCATCGCTAATTAGCGTTTCTATTCGTTTAGTTTTTAAACCAATCGCGTCACTGGTAGATCACGTCATACGGAGAGTCACGCGATTGGTTTAAAAACGAAACGAATAGAAACGCTAGTTAGCGATGGGCATCCTGGCTAAGGGCTCAGGTTATGTACAATCATGAAAATGTGGATCTTTAATAATTTAATACGTCATAAGACGCCGCGTGTTTTACAAAGACACGCCGTTTACAACGCCGTTTTAAAATTAAGTAGAAACTTAATTTTGAAATAGTGGTAGATACACCTGCGTTAACTACGTTAAGCTGCAGTTTGTTCATAAGTTAAAACGAAAAGTATGGCTAGAAAAACTCATTTTGTCGCGCCTCGACTTGGCAGTTTGGTCTCCTCTTGGGAGCGCTTTAGATCTTGACGTGAAAAATTGCCCATGCGGCCTACTTACTGAATCTTGTATCATATTTAGCTCGTTTATGTATACGCCTACTGTTGATCCCTGTTCCGTGTACTGAACAAAGCATTAGGCCAGTATAACTCGTTAATAGAAATTCAGCTGGCTCGTCGGCGCTCGCAATTTGTGCCGAATCGCGAATGACGCCATCCTACCTGCCTTTGTAAGCAACAAGACTTCGGAATTAACGCAAACAAATTGTAAACATTCTGTTTATAAAAACCAGATAAAAACAGTGTTACTTGGCTTAAGCTAGGATTATGGCTGATGGCGAACGTTTTCTTATTTAAAGGAATTAGGTTTGTAATTATGCCTCATATTTTCTGATAAAGAAAAAAACGTCAAATGCAAGCCCGAGTCACGCACCGTACTTATTTAAATTTAGTATTAATACTTGTGCCTAACTTGTTTTGCTGTTTGTGTTTTTGTACTGAGACGTTAAATAAATGTTTCTTTCTTCCTTTTCTTGTATGGTCGTAATAGCTTGAGATTACTAGAATTATATGTACATATTGACTGTAAAATATAGGCTTTTAAATTAGTTTAAATTCGTATGGTTTCCAGCCCGTGAAATTCAAGGGTATGCGTGGAGGCTTTTTCTTGAAAATAAAGTATAATCCTGTTAGTGTATTTTGTCCTTGCGCACCGCTTAGGTGCCTCGTACAGCTTTGATAGAAACGCAGGCTTACAGTACCCACAAAACTAATTGATGCCTTGGACTGAAACATAGGCACTATATTTTATTTATGGCTATAAAAACTTCATAGGCTTATTATGTTCATAGCTGTGGGGCGCGTCATTTAAAATTAGAAGACTGAAGAAATGTACCCACTACGGTTTTAATCTATATTTACTCCTAAAGCCAACTATGGAGTATGAAGGTTTTGAAGGATAAACATACATATGTATGATGAGATAATGTGTTGCAATACTCGAAATAAGAAATGCAAATAATAAATAAAAAGGTATTCATACCAATTCACACTCCACAACGGAAGTGAGAATAATCGGTATCCTTTTACACAATTCGAGCAAAGTATGTAAATAGGATTTCAAGAATTTGCATCGTATTATTTGGGATGCATAAATGTAGATTGTATTATAGGTTATGAATTATGTTTCTGTTACCGTTACATATAAAGGCATTTTAACTGTCCAACGCATTAGCATGCATACACAAGATAAAATTTTACAGGGGCTAGGGAAATGAATACTTCTATTCCATATTCCAAGTTCTAACGTAAGACGTTAAGTCTTACGTTAGAACTTTGAATATGGTTAAGGTTTAAAATAAAATGGTATGTCTAAAATAAAATAGTATAAATATGGTATGGCTTAAGGTTTAAAATAAAAGTATAGTTTGTATAGTATGCCGAATCGGGTCGCCACGTGACAGGCATAGCCTAGTGTGGGACCACCAGTTAACTTTGTATTCTGTAAATTGTGCGTTTTTTAAATAAACAAATTTTTATTTTATTTTTTAAAGTGCACGACACGAACGCACAAGTTCATCTCAAGACTAATCATATTCATACATCTCTACAGTCGTTAACACGGTGAAGATACATCTATTCCAAATATCTTTCGAATACAAGATGAAAAGATATACTATCTTTGTCATGTCATGTGTGATGATTCTATTGGATTGTGAGTGAGCGATTCGTTGAAATATCATGTGTGACGCGCTTAACGCTCGCAAACTTTCTTGCACCCGGAGCCCTTTCCGTCGTCTAACCAAATTCATATCATGAATTTAAATCAAATGTAGTTGACGTTGAATGAACTCAAGTGGAATTATTGCCTGCTGGTGACCGCTGGAACTACAATGTTCTTTTAAGTATTATTATGTACCAACCACCAGAGCCACGACATCGAGAAGATTTCCAAACTCTTACTGGCCGTGCTAGAACAAGACGCCAGAGATTCCTCGACTAGAATTAGTCAAAAGAGGTCAGAGAGTCAGAGTTTGCAACAGACAGTTTTTTAATAACTCTTTGAATACTGGCACACCTAAATAACCTTCTCAATGAATTTCAACGTCAATCAATAACAGGAATCAAAACAATAATAACTTATATTTAAATATCTTGAAGAGCAACTCATAGTTTATTTTATTAGGGCTTCCAAGAATCTGCCAAGACAATGCCTAAGAGTATCACAGAGGACATGACGACCAGCGAGAAGAGGCCTCGGAGTTCCAGTCGCAGCAGTATAAGGGCAAGCTCTTGTTTATTTATTCGTCACAAAGAACAGCACAGTTCATTAAACATAATTATATTGTATTAGTAGTTTTAAGCAAGTTTTAAGGCTTTTGACTTTGCCTTTCAGAACGTGTCTTGATTTTTTTTTTGTTGATGCTATACCTGCTCTTCCAAATATATAACTGTGTTTGAAAGTGAGCATATTTCAACAAAGCCATTAGTGGAGTGCGGTTTTTATTGGAACATTTGGATCCAATTAAGGAAAATAATGCCTCCATAGCTTAATTCATGGGCAGCTGTGATTACTAAAATATCCGCCTTTACAAAAAAAAAACGTTTGGAACACGTAAGCCCCTTATTTAAACTCAAACTCACATAATTTAATCGACAAACAGCGTTATATGTATTTATGTTCTTTCTTGCTGTTTTGACAGTACGTCAGTATACAGCGTCCAGCCATCGTCACTCTTCCTCGTACATTGTCTCCTTGAAATGCACACCAAGAAAGGACAGAATGAATCTTTATAATAACCTAATTCTCCAGGCTCCAGTTCACTTCGCGCTGCACAAACCCGGGTGCCACTTCGAGAGCTGCTGCGGCGTGTGCAACCTGTTCCCCGGCGTGCTGCTCATCGCCTTCTGCCAGGTCCTCGTTGGTGCGGTGCTTATGACGCTGCTGCTGACTCACGGAACGCAGTACGACGAGATGCACGAGACTACCAACTCGCAGCGTTAGTGGCTAGTTCAAATTACCAAGTTCAGGTGACAGACGGTTGTGGAGGTGAAGTATCTGACAGTACCTGACGCACAACCCGTCCCCGCTAACCTCTGGATTTCTTATCCCAGCTGATGTCTTTCATTCTGCACACACACACACATATTTTTAACCATTAACTATGGGTATACAGGTCAATAGTACTAAAACGTTGAGTTTTATAGACCAGTGCTTCTGTTTTGTCCCGCAGTGATGAGCCTGTCGTCAGGTGCTGTGCTGAGCGGCGTCACGGGCGCCGGGCTGCTCCTCATCGTGGTGGCACTCACAGAGAACTGCCGCGCCATGCTCGTGAGTCATCATCTTTAATTCATCATCATCATTTACCTTTTGGACGCCCGAACGTCATAAGCGGACAGTCGACACAAAATGTATGAAACGTAAAACAACAACTGACATTCGGACATTCGCAGCACGAAAATCCGTAAAAATAAAGTTTACAGGCTGTTTACTATTCACAAAATGTCGGTTATTTGTTACTTTATTTGATTACCTACCAGGTTAATTTGAAAACCATGGCTGTGAGCGGCGCGTGACCTGCGATTCAAACGTTTCGACTGTTACTTTTTCAATGTCGTAACTGACTTTGGAATATTAAACTTTATCTATAACTGTTGAAGGGTTCTTTTAGAAGCTTTTTTGGAGTGATTTGCAAGCTTGAGAAAGTTACTTATCCATTTGTTTACGGGGTTTAAGATAAAGTTTATTTTTAGTTATTCCGTCTTCGTGGATGATAAAGTCACGTACCCAATTTAAAACCTCTAGAAAATTGCCTAGGTAACCTGTTGTAGCCATTGTTGCACTCATCTGAGTGTTTTGTACATCATATTTTATGAACCCCTCTGATAGAAAAACAGGAGGTGTATACATTTAGCGCCTATTTCGGTATGTTTGTGCTTTCGTAGTTCCTAAACGATACCGGTTTCAACGCATAGGTACTTTTTATACATATTAAAGCTGGTAATAATGGGGGTTCTTAACTAGGTTTAATAGAAATGAACGGGGCGTTCAACAGTTATTAGTTTAGAAAGTCGCAATTTTTTTGGGGGTTTTAAATTTATTTAAAGTTACTGTTCGGTAATTATAAATTGTCAAATTTGGTTAATCTCGTTTTCCTGTGCTTTTATTATATCTATGTTTTGATTTGCACATTATTAGTTATAGTAATAAATGACATAACTTGCTCTTAAAGCGTATTGATATGTTTTCTATCAACAAAGTGTCACAACTTGGTGTTAATTACAGAGAGTAACTTTTACGGATCGTTAATTGTGTTAGACCACCACCGTTTTAACCATTTTTTTTATATCTCTAGGAAACGACACAATTGCCTTACTTACCTAAGTAAGGCAAACTTGCGCTTAAGCTCTATTCCACCTTGACCTAGCCCGTCTGGACGGCTAGCACAAGTGGTCCGCGACTTATTTGTCGCTCAGATCTCCCTTTCTATCTTGTCTGTAACGATAAAGATGCACTGAGTTACAAGCGAGAAAATACAAGATGTGCTAGCGGCTCTGGTCTTTATATTATAATCGTAATATCATAATTAAGTACCTACCTAATATCAACTCTTACTGTCAAGTCAATGTTATTGTATCCTATTTATTAAACGAGAAACATACATATATTTGTACTGACGTTCTCGAAAACGGCTCTAACGATTTCGATGAAATTTGGAATATACGGGTTTGCGGGGGTGAAAAATCGATCAAGCTATAATGTCTCATATTATCTGCAAATTCGTTTTATCCGTATTTTCACGCAAAAAGATTTGCCCGCGCAATATGGTTCATAATTTCGATGCGGCCACCACCGTCTGATTAGACTAATGGTTAGAGCGTTGGTCTACTACGCAAACTGTGGGTTAGAACCCCAGCTATAGACCGGTTTTTTGTTCTTTTTCGGGGAAATCTTTTGTTATTGTTTTTTTTTTGGTTTTTGTATAGAATTCGATCAAAATTCGGTTTCGGCCCGAGCGATGACGCTCGGTCTGTATTAATCTTAAGTGAGAATCTCTGTTAGAGTTTATCGCCTCTGTTGACAAATAAGAGGAAATTCTGTTGTGCTCGTCGATTCGAAATAAACCGATACCGCGACCGCTCGACTTGTCCCGCCGCGGCAATCAGCGATTTAGGGCGACTTCGCTTCACCAAGCATTATGACCTGTGGCGACATCTAGTATACGCTACTCACAACCTTATACACATACTAGGCTAGCCTTTTCCCGTGGCTACATTCACGTGGATATAAGTCTCATTTAATAAGAATAAAGAAGAATATAAATGAATTCGCGTGACAAACGCAAACAAAAGAAAATCACGATATCACCTAATCAAGTTTAAGCGATACGGCGTTGATTTTTGGTTATCTAGTAGGTAACTTCTAATATTCAAACCACGAAAAGATACTTCTAGTATAAGTAGCTTTACATTTTAGTACCATGTCTCAGTTATGTAATATTATAACTATTATAGGTTATAATATAAGTGTCAATAGTTTGAATTTAGTAAGTCAATACTGCGACAAGGTAGTAAAATGTACAGCTACTTATGAGTTCGACTATACAACACTGTATGAAATTTTAATTAAGGCCACTTGCATTGAAAAGTTTACAAACAATATGTAGTACCTACTTTCTTAAACCAGATTAACTTTTTCCTGCAATTACCTACTTGCAGCAAAAATATAATCTAGATTTAGGCTGAAGCTCGATTTAGTTGTGTCAAAATTCGGATGTAAGAATTAAACTCGTTTTAACTTTTTCCTGCAAGTGGACCTCGGCACCTAACTAATCCATTTGTGGTTTGAATATTGGGGACTGATATAAATGGCGATTTTCGTGTTGACAGATATACCTTCTGGTGGCTACATTTATCATGATGGCGATATTCTCGCTGGCGATCACAAAGATCGGCCGGGCGTGCGTCCGCTTCAAAGATGGTACTCGTTTTCTTATCATGCATCATAATCATCATCATAGCTCGCAACTGGTGGCGCCATGTTGGATATTAGTTAGGCCATCATAAAATCTTTTGGTAACTTCCGAGCGTGTCACACACGTGCCGTGTCAGGCAAAAAAAAATTCTCCTATACAATGTGTATGAACGTATTCACATCTAGCGTCTGCGCGGTCGCATCACGGTAGATGTGAATATGTTCATACACATTGTATAGGAGAATTTTTTTTTGTCCGACACGCTCGTTGTCTGTAGATATGAAAAGACCCTAAATCTCAAGAAAGCAATAACATCAAAAATAATTACTGTCTTTTTTGCGACAATGTTCTACGATGGAAGGATCTTCATCTCCGATTATTTCCAATAGTGCCGTAGTTCTAGCATTACTCCTAGAATTTTATTCTCCTAGTAAATGCTTTTAAATATTGTGATTTTTCTCAAGGAAAGAAAGCATGAACTTCTTAAGGAATCCTGCGTCTAAAGTTGCTTTACCCGGGCTAGGAAGAACTAGTAAAGCTAGTTCAGAGCTTTTGGAAGAACACTTAGCGCCTGCGCAACAGCGTGGCAAACTCGAGCGCGATCCTCCCGCGGCATGACAGACGTAGGGGGAGGCGAGGCGACTGATCATCACTCTTTGTAACCGCACCGCTCCGGCGGCGTAGCAAAGGCACGGCACCACTTCTGAAAAGGCAAACGCCGCCAACAACGTGTTAGCTTACTGCCCATGCGCTGCCGGCAGGGTGACAGCCCTCTGTCCATATGCCGACGACAAGAGAAAGAAAAAGAGAGAAGGAAAAGATGAGTGCGCGCACAGCTGCGTGCGATCATACCGGGCTAAAGGGAATGACAAAGTTGTAACACGTACAGTCAAGGTTATAAACATAGATACGTCCAAAGCCTCAAAAATATGTAACCACGATCTTATGTCGCCGTAATAAGGTCGTGGTTACATATTTTTGACACTCTGAACGTATCTATATTTATAATCTTGACTGTACAAGTATAAATATAAACGGAAGACCGAGAGTTGTTGGATAGGGCTTCAATTGAAATAAAACCTAGTTTTCCATAAGATAAGACAGAACTTAGCTTGAGTGAATGTTCAATCCCTGAAAACCAGGATGGGTGCTGCAAATTGAAAGAAAATCCGAGTGGTTTACTATATCAATGTAACTCATCACATCAGTAGAGTAATGGCTAAGTTAAAATGACAATAATTGGGTGAATCAACTTTTTCTTGTTGTTATTCTGTCCCCTTGTCTCCTGGACAACAGTGATAGAGTTTCTTAGAAAAATTGTATTAATATACACTTCTAATATGCTTAAATGAAAACCTATAAAATAACGGGCTTGTAATGCCCACAGAAACTGATGTTTGGTGGATTTATATATTTAAAAATCATAGTTTTAAACAGTTGTCCAAGAGACGTCACCATGGCAACGAGGGACAAAAAATAGTTGATCGACCCAATTAACGAATGCCTTACATTTTCCAGGTGAAATTGTTATTTATTCATGTTCTACCAAACCCAAACATTTTACTGTATGAAATATTTATTTTAACCAGTTTTAATTAATTACACTGACGAGCAAAATTAATATTCTCCTCCACTTTTACTCGTGAGAATATCGGGTTACGCATTCCACCGGTCTTATTTAATTTGCTACGTCACTCCTCATCAATTTTTGTATCTGGAAACCAATCACGTTCGGATTCTCTTATTTTATCCTATATTGCAAGATTTCCAGGTATTTCACGCGTATACCGACGTGGCAAAGTGAGCCTTACTTATTCGTAATAGGGTGTACGTGTTTTGAGTAGTCAGCAAATATGGTCCGCGATGCGGGCGGACTATTGATTAGAGATACGGTAATAAGCTTGTGTGCACAGCTGAAACCGTTCCAGCGGTGCTATTCTCTGTCTCGCTCGTTTTATGGTATACCTACTCGAACGACAATTATAACTTGACCCGTCCCATTGACAGCGGGTTATATCGCATGTAGCGTTATAGCGCTTGTAGAAACGCTAATACGTTCATCCCTTTCTTAACTAGCAAGCGAGCGCGTGACGATAGTTTCGTAGCGTTAACATTTGAAGAAACGAATACCGCTAGGCTATAGGCTCAGGACGGCTAGCAGAAGTGGTCCGCGACTTATTTGTCGCTCGGATCTCCTTTTCTAACTGTCTCTAACGATAGAGACGCACTAAGCGACAAGCGATAAAATACAAGATGTAACCGCTCAGAGCCCTTAGCCAAGATGCCCATCGCTAACTAGCGTTTCTATTCGTTTAGTTTTTAAACCAATCGCGTCACTGGTAGATCACGTGACTCTTCGTATGACGTGATCTACCAATGACGCGATTGGTTTAAAAACTAAACGAATAGAAACGCTAGTTAGCGATGGGCATCTTGGCTAAGGGCTCTGTATGGCTAGCGAAGTTGTATTTTCTCGTTTGTCGCTCAGTACATCTGTCGTTACAGATTAGTTAAAAAAGAAGCGACAAGCAAGTCGCAAACTACTTGTGCTAACCATCCTGGAACAGGAGGAGTACAGCTGGCTGCACATCCACTGTCCGTCCACTGCGTCAGTCAGCGCGCCCTGCCAAAATTTGATCGAGAATACCAAATGTTCGGTATACATTTTGGACTGATGACTACCCACGGATTTTCCAAATTTTTGTCACGCCATTTGATCGTGGAAAACCTTGCAGCCTTTGGACTGAAGCCGTGAATAAATAATTTTGGCATTCTATTTGATTGACCACGACTGGTCCAGGTCCATTTGTTGTCTACTTGACTGAGGGCCGTATTAATAAACTCTGATCCCCGTCACAAGATGCGTCAAAAATGACAGTTTTCTATGGAGTGACGTTTACTTTGACGTGTCTTGAGACGGGGATCAGAGTTGAGATGAGTTTATTAATACGGCCCTGAATGTGCAGCTTATGAAGAACGCGACGCGTCGGTACGCGACCACTGATAGTTAAATTGAACAGCACTGTAGAGAACTACATTATAGTGTTAGCAATCCTCACTGAATCACGCGCCCGCCCACTATTTGTTTTTATATAATGTTTTTGTTTCTTTCTTTATTTATTTATGCGATCATGCAACGTCAAATTAAGCGGGCTGAAACACTATAATATAGCGTATTTAACCCCCCACGCAAAAATAGTAGTTTTTATACGTTTAACGTGTGTATCTGTGGCCTTGTAGCTCCTAAACGGATGGACCGATTTTGATAAAATTTGTTTTGTTAGAAAGGCGACTTAATCGAAAGTGTTCTTAGCTTGGTTTGATGAAAATCCGTTAAACGATTTAAGAGTTATGAGCTTTGAAAGCAGAAGTCCTGATTTTTTCGGGGGTTTTTTAACTCTGTCAGGTTATTTATATTTGAAATGTGTTTTCAGCTCCAAAGATAAAGGACGAACATCACCGACTAGTGAACCTGGCTTGCGTCAGTGGGTTGTGCACGTTCTTTGGCGCAGGTTAGTAGACGTTTCATAACAGTTTTAATTTTATTTAGGACTACCGACCTGACGGCTTATTGCCTAACGTACTCGCGATCGCGATCGACTTGAAAGTGGAAGAATTGTTTTCATTTTGTAGGCAGACTTGCCTTCAACTGTCAAAGATGAAAGCGATCGCGATCGCGAGTGCGTTAGGCAATAAGCACTCAGCCCTGATGCCGCACGGGTAGCACTAAATTTATAAACTACTCGTATAACCTTGCTAGATAATACGTCTTTATATTGGTGAATACCGTATAAAAATATGTACAGTAGTTTCTGAGATTAGCCCGAACAAACACAATAATTTACCTAAATGATAATGTGACGTTCTCAATATAAAGGGACCTTATGGAGGAAGGCAGTTACGCTCGTCTTATTCTTGTAACTATACGAATACTATGGTAACAATTCTAAAAACGGCGTAACCGCCTGCCTCCATAAGGTCCCTTTATATTGAGAACGTCACATGTAATGAAGGGTAAACCCCTCGTATATTGGTACCAGAAGTACTAGCTATTGGCGCCTAGATCTTGCAGGATGGTCACCACTATGACCTTGACATGTTACAAGAGCCTGCCTCATACAAAAGTGCTGCTAAAGACGCAGTTGTTACGTCTTTCTTGAATATTTACTGAGTGAAGTTCTCAAAGTCTGTCTATGAACTCTGTGCATCTACGGGCATATTATACGAGCTTAACATGCACGAGATAAAATTTAACAGGTGCTAGGGAAACGAATACATCTATTCTATACTCTAACGTATAAGACTTAACGCTTAAAATAAAAGTGTGTGAGCATTCGTATGTTGGTTGCCGGTTACTTTGAGTACGGTTGCTCCGATCTTTATGAAATTTCTACGAAGTTGGGGGAAAACCGCAAGGTCTCGGTTCGGGGCGAACTAAAGAAAAGGGAAAGGTTTTGACTTACATACACTGGTAAAATTTACGTATCGTTTTGTAAATAATTTGATTATGACTTAACCGCGTTAAGTATGTTTTGAATGTGCGTATATTAATATCTATCTCCCCATCGCTCCAAATATATGTATACATAGACCTTATTATCAGTAGTATAGGGGTGTGTCATATTTTTTGTCATGTTTGTAATGTATATACATATGTATTTATGACTTTAACTGGACATACGTTGGTTGAAGTAACCTAAAAAATTGTTTTCTATTAAATAACTTTAAATTACTCACCCGTTAGTAACGGTTGCACTTGTTACAGGAGTTTTGTCTGAGATACCACCATTTGTCTAATAATAGTATAATTAGTTTATTGAAACAAAATGGAAAAGATACCGTTTCATAATTTTACTTTGAACTATGTATGTACAGTCAAGGTCATAAATATGTGTACACGTTTAGTACCTTGTCACTTTAATCGCTGTGACATTCATATATGGCAGTTTAAACATGACATTAAATAGACAAGGTATTAAAATGTACACATATTTATGCCCTTGACTGTACACTTTATTATGTAAACGCTCACATTTCTGGTGGAATGGCACCCAGCTTTTTTTTTCAATGCAAGTTTACCTAGGTACCTACTAAATTCTGTCTATAACAAGTTGTATTAAACGCTCCGGAATACGCGCGGGGGAATGTTTCAATCATCGGATTGGTCGTCGGAACACATTTTGCTAATTGCCGTATAAATGATCGCGCTGACGGACGCGGCCGCGTTGACGGATCACTCCGCTAATTGATTAGCTCCACTAAATGATGATTTGTGGTCACTGTTATGGGTGTAAACGTGGAATAGCTATACCTAAATGAAAGTGGCGGTTGTATACTGCTTTTCAGCAACGCTAAATACAAAACCGTGGATAACGGCAATAAGTTGATAAGTCGAGCTGTAAACATAACACGTTCCCTGTGCACGCATCATATTACACCCTAAAATACTATACATATTATGTATAGCATTTTAGGGTGTAAGTGATACGTGCATGCACCACGGATGATGCACGACCCCTTGTGAACTTAAAGCATTGCCAAAATTTACACGTGTGAGCTAAAATACTACACATATAATGATGCACAGGGAACGTGTTAAAGATAGTATTTAGAACAAATTGTACGAGGTTAAACCTACTCTCTTCTTTTTTGACGAGTTATCAACTTATTCCCGCCCCGCCACGGAAATAACCTAAAGAAAATGTTGAGCACTTTAGTGAATTTTCAGTTATTTAATCGCAAAATATTTCTACATAGGTAGTTAATCCGTGGATATTCATAATTGGCATTGTTTGTTGTTCAGTTTTAGCGATTGTATATTTACTATATTGTGCTGTTGATTCTTAACGAATAATTAATTAAGATAAAACTATTGTCGCGACTTGTGTCTAATGTAGCCTTTTCTTTAAAAAATTCAATTGGAACTAAAACTAAAGTGGATTCTTTATTTGAAAGATAATGTTTTGTCAGGTATGTAAAAAAATAGTAATGAGGAAAGGATAATATTTCTGTATCGAAGATAAATAGCACTCTATTGTTTGAAGGCTTAGGTGGAAATTACAACTTTACTAAAATAGATATTGTTTCTTAAGGGGATACAGTTTATAATTATTAAAATATTGACGACAGTTCGACTACAATTTGTGTGTAAAATAATTTTATTTATTTTACCCGTAGCTCACGACAAACATTACTTGTTTCAGTGTTATATTTCTTCTCGTTCATGATAGTGTTCAGTTTCTACCACTTCCGGTACGTCCGGCGCGCCATATTGCTGCACGAAGCCGAGTGCCAGTAAGCCGCACGCGGCGTCGCCGAATGTGGGAGGATGATCGTGCGCACGCCGAAACACTTTCGGCGTTATCTTACGACTGTGACAATTTCTGAATTAAATTTTTATTTTTCGTATAGTTTTTGTTGTTTCAGTTAAAAGTAAGTTCATCTTGTAAGGTTGGACAATGGATGTATGGGCAAATGGGCGTTTTTCAAAAAAAGCGTACATAGTTAAAGACAAAAATTAAGAAACGGTAACTTTTCCGGTTCGTCACGAAAATTAACGATACTAAATGTGTGACTGATTTTCGTGACGCACCGGAAACGTTAAAATTTCTTAATTTTTGTCCTCAACGATGTACACTTTCTTTTTTAAACGCCCAAACGCTAGTGATGATGATTTATTATTTATTAACGTTGCGAAGAAGAAGTAGATAACACATAGGTATCGATTTATTTAAAAACAGGCTAGGGCATCACGAGTAATCCAGCCACAGGGGAGCTGTCACAAAATATTGATAAACAGACACACGCGTACAAGCGAAAATTCATAGAGCACCAAGGAGGCCTAATCTGGCACTGTTTAAAAAGGTAGAAAACCTATCTTATTTGTGTGAAATTGTCCCCTGATATTAATTAATATATATTATCTTGGCGTATATTTTTAAGGATGTTAATTATTTAGTCAGTATAAGTAATTTACTTAATACAAATACTAAAGTACATGGCATTGGCTGTACAAACATGAAGGCTAGGAAAGTGTTAAGCTCATCAGCGGCGGCAGTGTTAACGACGTAATACGTCAACACGGCGCAGCAGTCGGCGTGCCAAGGAAACGTCGCGCTGAAATATGGAGCGATTGAACACCAGCACAGAGAACAGCAGGCGCTATTACCCTACTATGACAAAAAAAAAAAACCTACACTATTAGTAGAGGTACTCAAATGAATGTAAACAAACAGAACAACATGACTCTGTTAAGCGACCAATCGAAACTGTTTCTAATTTTGATTTATCTGTTTCATTGCGTAACCAAAGTAAGTATAATGCGCGCGTGATCTGAGTGCAGCTCTGAGGAATGCGAGCGAGAGACGTCATCAAGGTTAGCACAGCCCTACACTACAGGGCGAGCGAGGCGAGGTGTGTCGACGGCGGGGGGACGCCCCACCTCATACCCCGACTGCAGTTAGATCGCGCGCGTACTATAGTATAGTCTGATTTGATCTCTCCTATTCATACCAATGCAGATTTTGACAATGCCCAAGACGGACAGCATTGATTTTGACCTATATGTGATGATCTAGACCTCTGTCCACTACACCGGATCATACCATTACCGTAATAGGAACGTGTCAGACAAAAATATATTATTTGTATTGAAAAGTATGACTATGCCCACTAGACCGGTCCGACACCGGCTATCACTTGCTATAGCAGTGTCCGTTCGTGCCTGACTCGTTCCTAATTATGACGGTCATTGTATGATCCTGTGTACTGAGCAGGGTCCTTTATGAATGAATTCTCAAAACATCCTGCTTGCTAGTTGTAAGTCCTGATTGCATTTACCAAAAAGTTACAAAACTAGATCATCATATAGAAATGTAAAAGGTATAACAAAATTTACCAACAAGCCATCAGCATTACATTTATATTTGCACTATATTTGATAAATCTCACGTGATTTAAAAAGTCGATAATCGGGTTCGACAATACTGTATTGCTGTGTCCATAACGCGACATCAGCGGGTTCATACATCACAATAAAACCGCTGGAGATTAGTGGCGGTCAACACAACCCATTCTATGCCCTTTTATAACTCCCTTATAACCCCCTCATATCCCCCGTATAACCCCCCTTATCGGCCTGCCCCCTAGATTCTATTTTAAAAGTCTTTTACTGCTGTAATCCAACTGAATTGAAAAGATTTTTTGGGTAAATGAACTGCAAATCGAATTGATAATAGAACACGTTTCGTTTATTTTGTAATTTAAAAAGAATGTGAGAGTTGTGTGTATGGACTTTGTGTTTAGACACCACGTAATAAATACAAAACTTAAAGAAATGGCCAAAAATATGAACAAATAAGTGCTTTTTTACACATAACCCTATATTGCCACCGAAAGTATTTTTATTTAGTTTATTTAAACTGAAATTAAACATGAAATTAACGGTTAAGTTTATAAACTGTTAATATACTAACATGGCCGATCTTTAAAAGTATCTACCTAACTTTACTTGCTTGGTCTTGGTATTAAACTTAGTTGTTTGTATAGTTTTCGTGCGAACATACATGGGAAACTTTCACTGTAGTATTTATTGATTTATGATTAATTTTCAAATCTGCAGATAACAGTTGCTGTTATCTACAGATACCGTATCTGGCAGATAAATAGCTCTGTCCTTTTATATATCAAAGAAAAGGAAAGAAAACCTTAACCGTAAAAATGTGGCAAACTTGTAGACTCCAAATAACGATAACAAAAAAGAGGTATCGTAGAGCTTTGCTACGGCGTAGGTCTACGGGGTCGTAGCGCTACGATGCCGTTACTCGTTTACTGAGAAGTTTTAGAGTGGATTAAAAGTACACTAGTGGAATAATAGGTCGGAAAGCAAGCGGTTGCTGGACGTGTATCGGTTTAGTGCGACCGAGCCGCAGGCAAGGGTGCGCTTTACATTAATCTTTTTTCAAACATGTATATTTAAAACAGATAAAATTTGTCAGGTCGTGCAGGCAGTACAGGGGGGGGGGATGGTATTGCGCTAACCATATATGTAGGACTTGAAGTCTTCTTTTTTGGAAAATAATACGAATATCTCCAAGCATTATTGAAATTATTAATTTTGCTTATCTGCTTTAAGGTAGACTGGTTCCCGTTACTTCGTGGTTTTATATTTTTAATATTGTGATGTTACATTTTTAATGATGCAAAATTGTTTCAAAGGTTACGTTCGAACTTTTTTTTAATGTATAGCTACGATATTACACAAATAAAGGGGCTTCTAAACGGGCTACGTTGTTCTGCAATTTATAGCCGGCAATATAAGGGCATCTTGCTCTGGCATACGCAGTTAGAAAAAGACAGCTATTGTTGCTGGCTACAAATTACAGAAAAATGTAGCCTAGAAGTAAGTTATTATCAATTTTAAAGTCGATCATGATTATGACATAATAAAAAAAAGAAAAGGCATTTATTCTTTTTTTACGAAGGGACCTATGTAGTTAGACAGCTTCACCGAAGGGAAAGCATTTATTCGTGATAAACAAGAACAGAACAAATGGAAAAAATAAGGCCTATTGTTTAAAAATTAAACAGGAAATTGGCTACTTGAAATCTAGAAGCCGAGGTTATAATTATATACACCTTGAAATGCGAAGTTAAATTAATCCGTTGAAAAGTTTCCTGCCGCTGACGACTCGTCGAAAACAGAGGCTTTCTATTTTGTTAACAACTTCGGCTTCGAATTAAATACGATATAAATTAATTTACGCGTGGATTATTACGATTTAAAACTAATTTTAATCAGCGCATTCGTTGGAGTAGAAAGCGTGATGCTATTGGACATAGAACTGAGGAAATCGTGGGGAAAAGGAAACTGGTTTTATTTCAAAAATAATTTATACTACAGATAATAAACATCTGTAGCGTTGAACAGTCCCATATAGCCATAAAGTTAAATGAAAAAAATATATCAGGGACTATCTCACACATTCATCCATGACTCAGGAACAAATACTCGCGCCCATCACACAAATATTTGATCATACCGGGATTCGAACCCGGGAACGCTAGCTTCGTACAGGGTCACTACCAACTAGGCAAACGGCGTCGTCAGTTGCGTAAGAATGAAGGTAATGTTTTTGCTCTTGTTGTATGTATGTATGTATGGGTATTTGTGAATCGTGTCTTACGCCCGTATTAATAAACTCGTCTCGACTGTGATCCCCGTCTCAAGATACGTCAAAGAAAACGTCAATCCATAGAAAACTGTCATTTTTGACGCATCTTGTGATGGGAATCTCAGACAAAATCAGCTTATTCCGTCATATTAATCCGTCACACCCCATCGTGGGAGGTATTAAAATCAAGAACTAACGACGAACTTAAACATGTTCGCTTTTAGGGGTCTCGTTGAGACGTGCGTGTCTGTGTGAGTGCGACGTTTCGAACGATTGTTCGTAGTTTCTTTACTGCTTTTAGCTATACAGGGTGTCCAGGGATAAAGTGCACAAACGAATAAGGGTAAAACTACATGTGATTTTATCACAGAAAAAAAAAATCTTGCGTAGGGTTTACAATAATGAGAAAAAAAATAAACGCAAAAAATACAGGATTTTTTCCGTGATACAATCACATGTAGTTTCACCCTTATTCGTTTGTGCACTTTCTCCTTGGACACCCTGTATTTGTACTGTGACATGGGTATTAACATGAATACCAAAGCGATTTCGTGCTAAATTTATTATGGTGATATTATTCCGCAAGTTGCTCTCAGCACTTTTTATATCGCTATAAAAACTTTTCGAATCGGAAACATTTACGAGTATGAGTTTGGTACCTATTATCATGTTCCAAATGACTAGTTCGACAAAAACATCGGTAGGAAAACATGTCTTTGACTAACTGGAGAAGAGGTCTAGGTTGTGACCTGTGCCTTGATTCTACTTTGCTATAGTATAGCCAGTCTTGCTTCCATATTTTAATCACAATGTTGACGTTATTCATACCCTGAATCCCTGCGGGCTTAGCATGCATGCACGAGATAAAATTTGACATATTCTAATGTAAGTCTTAACAACGCTTAAGGTTTAAAATACTTGGTGTTTTTTTATACGTCTAAAAAATTTTGGGGGTTAAATCAGTAAGTCATACTGACCAACTTTCACTGTGGGACCAACCCCGAAATCGCGAAAAAAAAAATTACCATCCCATAGCTTTTGGCTAGTCAGCTGACGATGTTTTGTTTGGGAAGGTTTTTTTCGCGATTTCGGGGTTGGTCCCATAGTGAAAGTTGGTCAGTATGACTTACTGATTTAACCCCCAAATTTTTTTAGACGAATAAAAAAACACCCAGTATAAGTGTCTCATCCAGACTTTTATTATATTTTATTACTAAGCTATTTTATCCGGTATTGCTAGAGTAATGAAATAAATCGTTCAAATCTATTAAGAACCTGTGCACACCTAGCGTTTTTGACCGAGGGTCTAAGGGCTAAAACGCTAGTCTGCGCAGGTTCTAAGCTAATTTAATTACTCTAGCAACTTTTTATTCGTGCTGTCACTTTATTCTTGTGATGCATGTTAGGCTCGCTGGCTGGAAATGCCCTTCTTCATAAACTTCCTATATCGGTGTATAGAGTATAGATATTAGGTAAGATTTTAAGCCAAGGCATTGATTCCTTTTTATAGCAGACATTGGCCCTTCGAGGACCATTAAACTGTACGGCGTGTACAACCGCTGTAAACCGAGGAATTCACTAAACTCAGAAATAACGACAAAATGGCCGCCCGGCCGCCATTTTATGGTCGCGTAAATATATAACACGACAATATAATCTCTGCGGGTTTTGCGGCGCTATGTTATCTATACAAAAGAGTAAAATTAATTTGAAGTCAAGTTACTTAATTAATGCGTGTGCTTTTAAAAACCACGGTTTTAAACCAAGTGACCTTGGTAGCAGCGAGCTGCTACACGGTTTTCTGCTGCTACACGGATATCTGCCAAGGGCGTTTAAGGTCATGCGAAATTTGGTTTAAAACCACTGTCTACACAGTTTTAAACCGTTGTTCGAAACCGTGTAGCCCACGCATAAAAAATGTCGTCGCGATGTCGGATAATATTGTAAAGCAATAAAGTGATTTTAGTGCCGCTTTACGGTAGGTATTAAATTAATACTCATAAGTATCTGTTTAACACTATGTTGAACACAACGGGTCTACAAATACATAGATCACAACTGAAAGGAACTCAACCCCGAGTTTCCGTGACACTCGAGTTTACATCCACGTATTATTTACCCGACTGCCGAAGAAGAAGGGTAATGCTTTTGACCTGTATGTATGGTTCTTTGTTCCCTCGTAGATGCTGAACGGACGGCCTGATTTCGACAAACGAGGAGTCAATACATTCGTCTTAGCGTCGCGAGTGTCTGGCTATATAATATAAGTGGTTTTTAAGGTTTTTTTTTTACCTACATGACCATAATGAAATATGCAGTCGGGTTTTAAAAGCTTGCTTCTTATTAAACGTGTGTGCTTTTTCTTCTGCTATAACACGGTGTCCCGCGATAAAGTGCACAAACGAATAAGGGTGAAATTACATGCACAATATATAGTTCCACACTTATTCGTTTGTGCACTTTATCGCGGTACACCCGTATACGTCGCGTCGAAATACGCAGTGAGTCGCATTGTCGAGTGAGAGTTGTGTGCACACTGTAGACACCATGCATGGAGATATGACAGTATGCTAGTGCACAGTTCGGGTTGTCTGCCTAGGTTGCGTACCTAATTTGTCCATTGTAGTGTGTCGTCAATATAGATGACGCAATACGTCGGGGTCACCATGTAGAAGAGAGGCTAATAGAGAGATCTCTTTTCAGGCGGGTTTTGTACCTGGAGAGAGATTCGGATGAAGTTGGAAGTTCTATATATGCAACTAATTGACTGGGGTAACTTCGATAGCGCGATGTAGAACATTAGTTACGCTGTTTGTCGCTGGTGGCGCTGACATTACATAGTTGTCATAGTTGTCTTCTACTTGCTACGTGTTGTAGCTAGATGTCGCTAGTCGCTACACAGATCATCCCTAACCGAACTCCCTCTCTTAGTTACAAATCGACGGGTCTCTGATTCAACCTCGTGTGTGAAAATGTATGAAATTGGAATATCTACTTTAGAACGTGTACCTAAAGTGGATATTCGGATTTCGTAAAATTTCATATACGAGGTTGAGTCAGAGAGACCCGTCGAAATGTTTGGTTACACCGTCGGGCAAATAAGTGGTAAATAGGTATTTAAATTAGGATAAATTTTCCTATCAAATGAAAATTATTGATACAGTTAACCCTTCAAATGGACAGACGCATCATGTCGAATCGACTTTTTATGTGTAAATGCAATTGCACCTTAGAGTGACATTCATACAACTCATAATACGTCACTATAATTTATACCATTTTTATACCATTCTACTGAGCCCAAAAATTTTTTTTTTACCCCTGATGACAGTATTTATAGAGAATACGATCACATCGCAATTTACCTCCGCCAAAGCCAATTTAAATGAACGGTTTGGTGTATACCCGTCAAAAACAATAACATTGCAAAAGCCTGTCCAATGCCTGCCACAATTAAGTTGTTTGTCCAATTAGGGCAAAAAGGCTCCTCACATTAAATACCTCGTTATTTGGTTCACGCACTGGTTAATTATCCCGATATAATTAGATGGCGGAAATTATGATTATGTACTCGCAATGTTGTATCAACGCTATCGATATTTGATCTATGTACTTATCATGTATCACCATGTATGTGCAGCTTGATGAAAAACACAGGTACGGTTTTCACTCTATTTTTATTTTTAATTATCGATGATCGATTATTAATTACCGATGGACAACTGACTAACTTTAACCAAAAACGAATCGACATTTTTTCTTAAATTTCAAATATTGCCCAGTTTTGATGCAGCATGCAGCCAGCACGCTGCACATAGCGAACCTTCACAGTACAGTCAATAATGTATTCGTGTAAAAGATAATAGTACATTATTGCCTAGGCGCGGAAAGTAAGGGATTGCCTGACGAGGTGGTTAGCAGGTCGAGCAATAGCGAGGCCGCTAAAATACGAGTCAGGCAATCCCCGCGTTTCCGCCTAGGCATATATAATGCTTTTCTCAAACATGTGAGGAAATGATACTAATATATTTGTAAAAAGTAAAATTAATATTAAAAGTGATCAGTGAGTCATATTAGGACAATTTGTAAACGAAATTGTTATGGGTTTTCCAGGAACATTTATGTTTAACTGTTGAATTTGAGATGTTGATATTTCAGGGCTGGTGGTAGACAAATGGACGTAACTTAGGGAAAAGGATCTAATTCAACCATTTCACACTAGTAGAATTTGACATAATATTGACAGCAATAGAATTCAAATTTAATACCGTGAAGTCCGAGGACTTGATGTTTGCAGTTTTTACACAACAACAGTAAGTTCTACGTTTAAATTTCAATAAGTTTTTGTTTTTAATTTTTTTTTCTAACCATAGACAATTTTAAAGAAAATTAAAAAGAAGAAAACACACGCACTGTGCTACGAAAAAATGGGTTTTCATACGTTTATTTTACTCCTAGGAAAAAAATGAGGCCCTTCGCGTCTTCGTTTTTCAAAGGAAATGCCATCCTTTCTGAGCATGTTTGAGAAAAATATATTTATTCAGTAGATACATGCAGCCTGTCACGGCGAAAGAGTTTTAAGCTGGGTTAACACGCTCGAAGTCGGCTTTGACAAGGTAGGGTAGATGACTACTTTGACGCTACTTTGATCGTGTAAACCAGCAATTAACGCTTGCAGCGGTAGAAGATCAGTTTCTTGACTCTACTTTAGAGAAGTTTGCAAAAAATCCGCATACTCGTAGTTTATGTACCTACTCTTTTAGAATAAAAATAATGTGGAAAAATATTAAGACCTAGCAACGACCAACAGAACACAAAGGGAAACCCTTTTAAATCAAGACTTCAAACACCGCCCGGCTATCGAGAGTTAAATAGAACCTCCTCCTTTTTTGAAGTCGGTTAAAATGAATAAAAAGCAAGTTTAAAAAACCCTACTGCATATTTTTATATTGTCGTCTAAAATAAAAACTACTAATATTTTTTAAATCCGCCATTTTTTTTTATTAAACTGTCCAGTGACACTCGCGACGCTAGACGGATGTAATTAATGACATCTCTTTTATCTAAATCGGGCTATCCGTTAAGTCTCTACGAGGGAACAAAGAATCGTACACACATACATAAGTATATACATACATACATACATTTATACATACTATACATACATACAAAAACATACTCGTAACCCCCCTTCGGTAGTCGTGTAAAAAAACAGAATCTCTCGAGGAAGACGCTTCTATTTCCCAAAATTAATTGAAACTCAATTCCAATCGACAGCGACACGTTATTATCAAGTCGAGTGGCGGGGGCGATAAGCCCATGAACTGTCAGATCGCAAATTGGGTGATACGGAGTTACGGCCTGTATCACCCTCTTCAAACTTGCGAGAGACAAATCACACCCGAGCGACTTTGAATTACGGCCGGTGAGATCTCTTAGGAGACAGTTTCTTTGGGCCTACGCGGAAGTGTATTACAGTGTTAGACAATAAGGGCGTGTAGTTTGTATTTTTTCTAGCCTGTTTTGGTGTCCCACAGGCTTAGCATGCATTCGCGAGATAAAAGACAGGTGCTAGGGAAATGAATACATCTATTTCATATTCTAACGTAAGACTTAACGCTTAAGTTTTAAAACAAAAGTGAAAATCGCTATAGTCGCTTAGTAATAAAAAGTAATAAAAGACAGGAGGAGACACTTTGATTTTAAACCTTAAGTATTAATTCTGACGATAGAATATGGAATAGATGTATTCATTTCCCTAGCACCTGTCAAATTTTATCTCGTCCATGCATGTTAAACCCGCTGCAGCGCAAAGGCCTCCCGTCTTGCTCGCCATTCGTATCGTATCTAGTGATGCAGGCTCCCGGCTCCCGCCAGTGGTTTTGCCAGTGGTTTTATTCATACTAATTTATTTGTCCATGATTTACTTATATTTGTGCGGTTTATAGATATCTGTGTCTGATACTGTACTATGTAAAAAATTCAGCCGCTGTTGATAAGGATATAATAATAATAATAAAAAATATTATTATTATATTATATTTAATATCAGCGACTATCTTACACAAATTGACTTAGTCCCAAACTAAACTCTAGGCTTGTACTAGGGGTACTAGACAACGATACCCATACTTATATAGAGAAATACATACTTAAATACGTATAGAAAACATCCATGACTCAGGAACATGACTCGCGCTCATCACACAAATATTTGCCCATACCGGGATTCGAACCCGGGACCGCTAGCTTCGTGGGCAGGGTCACTACCAACTAGGCAACATCTGTCACTTTCTGACCAGTATGTAAGTGCGAGAGTGACAGAAGCTTTATCCACACTCATCCTCCGCGATAAAGGCGACCACAATACGGGTGATATACGGATCCTATACGTGACAAATCAAAGCGCTATGCACGCTATATATCACAGAGAAAAAATCTAGTTTCCTTTAACAGAATATTGTAAATTCTATTTGATTTTATTGTATTAACTATATGTGACAACTATACGTTTTTTACAAATTAATATAAAATTCTACTTCTGTACAACATAATTTCTAGTACCTACTACCTATTACCATTTACCTAGTATCGTAGGAAACAAATTTTGTGTTGTATACAAAACCTGTTGTACCTATGCTAGATGCATATTTTACTCTGTAACTATTAGATGGTATCCAAAACGATATCAAAGTTTTCGTGTACTAGAATATTTTAACTAGAATATTCTAGTATTAACAAAAATATGACTTGTTGTCATAAAAAAAAATATCTGTTAACGATAGCTGAAATCTGTTTTCCTACACCAGAATCATAACTACAATACAATCTGGTAATATTGTAAAAATATTTTTTTCTCCGTGATATTTATCGCATTTATAAATGCGTAAATTTTCTCTGGTTTCACGACACGACAGTATGATAATTTGCCAAGAAGATTGTATCCTGGGGAAGGACATATGACACTATTATCCGGGAAAATTAGACAGCTCCCGAGAAATAACAATATACGGATTCATGGCGGACGAAGTTGCGGACAAAAGGGTCAGTTATATGCCACTACATGCTAACATCATAAATGCAAAAGTGTGATTGTTTGTTTGTTTGTTTGTTTCATTTTCAGTTAATTCAAAACTTGAACCGTGTGAGTGGCTGTTAATACACATGTGCTTAATAAACAAATTACGAATACAAATTGTGTCAGATACATCATCATTAGTGACCCATTTGTTAACATATCTATCCATGAAAAACCCAAAAGAGTTATATTGAAAGCTAATACCTTTTTGGGCATAAAGAATACGTAGGTAACAAATTTTGTTGAATGTACATGAAAGGCAAAGGTAAATTAAACATTGAACACGCCATGAATTTAAAATGGACTCCAACTCACACTTTTTTGCTTTATTTTTTATTTAAAACACGTATACATTTTAATATTAAAATTGTCATTAATCGTCTTCCTATGATCCTATTAATAAGTATGATAATGTGAAAGTGTGTATTGATGTTTTGATGTATTTGTTTCAATCACGCCTTACCGGCTGAACGGATTTTAATGAAATTTGGCACAAAGATAGTCCTTATCCTGGATTGACACATGGAATACTTTTTGTCCCGGAAAATTGGATAGTTCCCGAGGGGAAAGCGGTTAACAAGTCGCGGCCAAAGCTATTTTTTTTTTTAACTTCCAACTTCTAACGACGTGTCTTATTGATTAATGTTACTAGCTTAAGATGGATTAATTTGATTCAGGAATAAATCACCATTAAAAAACGACGTTTCTTCCATTTATACAACTTACTTTTATATCCCTTCCTTTGACAACAGGAAAGTAATTAAAATGTTATTTGTAAACAACATATTGAAGCTATAATTGTGTCGTCTTCCGGCTTAACGCGCCAACCGGTCTATTTGACGCGGTTCCCGAAGGAACAGCGTCAAACGACTTCTACGCGAACTGTAGGCCTAGCCGAGATGCACTTCGCTAACTTAGCGATTATCGAAATCAAATAAAATGTATAGGATTGACGTAAACTAACGATCCATCGCGTCAAGCATTTAGGTCAAATACATACTTTTTGTCGATTTTCGTTAAGTTCGTTAAGTCGTAATGCATCTTGGCTAGGCCCCCTGAGTCGCGGGTAAAAGCTATTACCTACTAGGGATAATTCACTCGGCCTCAAAAAAATCGCACATCTACGAAAATTAGTTTCAAACGGATATAGCTCTTAAATTATTTATACCCTAATGCCCTTACTAATAAACGTTGAGTAACCGCTGAGTAGTTATACCATGCTTTGTCCTTATCTGTCATTGTGACATTTGAATTCGACAGATAAGGACAAAGCATGGTATAACTACTCAGCGGTTACTCAACGTTTATTAGTAAGGGCATATGAATATTTAATGGTATCATTTGACAGCACAAGATTTATAACTGCTGGAAGTCAACATTTCTGAAGTGTAATGTAGACGAATAACAGCAAGATCCCTGGGGTAGAATCAATCAATTCTGCCTCAGTTCCTAACTCTTCGAGACATGTTGGAGTAAGATATATGACGGGAACGAGACAACTTGTACCATCAGTATACGAGTAACAGGTGTACGATATTCACTAAATTAATAAATATCAAAGTACAGTCTTACACAAATTGTCCTAGTCCAACATTTGTCTTTAATTGCTCAGTAAAATCAATTTTCAACTGTGATTAACCCGCACAATGCATTGGCCGAGTCTGAAAGGGTTATGGGTACTAGACAACGATAAAGGTGGATTCACGTTACACCGAGCCACTGGGAGATCACGTGATACGAAGAGTCACGTGATCTACCAGTGAAGCGATTGGTTTAAAAACGAAACGAATAGAAGCGCTAATTAGCGAGTTAGCGTAATGCATCTTGGCTAAGGGCCCTGATAAAGAATAATGTAGCTTGACTTTTGACAAAACGAAACCCTTTGAGTCAAATTTAAAGGAATTATCGACGTCCTCTGTTAAAGTAAACTAGAAATTTAAAACTAGAAAAGTAGAACACCAACATAGCCCTAAGAATTGCTAGACTTAAGTGGCAGTGGGCGGGACACATCGCTCGCAGAACAGATGACCGTTGGGGCCGAAGAGTTCTCGAGTGGCGTCCGCGTACTGGAAGACGCAGCGTGGGCCGACCTCCAACAAGGTGGACCGACGACGTGGTTAAGATTGCGGGAAACCGATGGATGCAAGCGGCGCAGGACCGAGCTGCGTGGCAAACCTTGGGGGAGGGCAATGTCCAGCAGTGGACGTCTTTCGGCTGAAATGATGATGATGATGATTCGCCTATTCGTCGACACGTCGTCGTCGGCGTGCATTATTTCGAGTGAGTGAGTAAATGCAGTATCAACTGCCCAGTTCGTGAAAGGTTTGAACCAAAAGAAAAAATATTTGAGGCAATAAAGCAATAATAATTGGTTAATTGATAGGTACACCACTGAGCTAAAGATTGAAAAAGTGAAACGAACTGATATATTTCATTTGGAGCATTGGTTCATTAACTACGAGTAACATGAAACAGTCTACCACTCAACATTAAATTGATACATGCAAGGAAAAACATTGTATCTCAAATTTTATGTCAGCTTGAGCTACAATATTTTTGTGCTCAAATATACTTTGAAATTAGAATTCACTCAAATTTGATATACAATGTTTTTCCTTGCATAACCTTTTCGAAATAAAAATAACCTTTTAACTCTACCGAAAGCAGAGGCGGGTCCGCGTTGCATTTCACCTCGGCCTGTCCACTCCACTCGCGAACTCGACGCAACACAAATAGAACGAGAGTGCTCTATACTCTTTATACTGTATTTGCAG
Organism: Tortrix viridana; assembly: GCA_963241965.1. NCBI lineage: Eukaryota > Metazoa > Arthropoda > Insecta > Lepidoptera > Tortricidae > Tortrix > Tortrix viridana. Next base: position 4,442,979 of record OY725191.1, on the reverse strand, counting down.
AAGTATTTTATGAAAATAAACCTTAAAGTTATATTATATTCTTGATAAAAGGATCAGTTTTTGTACCGACATCACAGTAAACGCTTAAGGTTACCTTTCCAGAAATATTTCTTAATGCATCTTCATCTTATCACCAACCATTGTAGGTACTTAATGCAGGTGACGTAGAACCAAAATGTTGCTATGGCTGCCTTTCCATAGAAGCGGAGACGAGCGGTGCGGAGAGCTGTGTAGGAATCGACCAATCACATTGGTTGTAATCCACATCTCGTCTCCGCTCCGCTTCAATGGAAACAGTCAAGCGGAGACGAGATGTGGATTACAACCAATGTGATTGGTCGATTTCTACACAGCTCCTCTCCGCACCGCTCGTCTCCGCATCTATGGAAAGGCAGCCTATATCAGCTGCAAAAGACCTGCAGAGCGCGCGCTAGCGCTTTCACTTAACACCTTACTGCCGCACTCAGAGACGTCAATTAAGTTTTAAGTTTCATTAAAGTTGCTGCGTCTTATTCTATTGCTATAGCAAAGACAGTGACAGCAGCTACTTTAATGAAACTTAAAACTTAATTGACGTCTCTGAGTGCGGCAGTTAGAAAACAATCGGTTTGGCTCTAAAGCGCTTGTACAGTACAGCCATTTTGTATTACTCATTCGTTCGTTCGCGTCGTACCGTTAGTTCGAGAATGAAATCCGTGCTCCGAAGTATCCATTCTTCATCGGTCGACGTTCGAAAAGGGGGTAAACGGGCTGAAGTGTGCATACTTCGGTAGTTTCAGGCCAGCAGCTGACGCGGGGATACATGAGTCCGCACGCCCTCGTAATTGGGACCATATTTCCTCTATGTACACTTACTGCCGCACTCAGAGACGTCAATTATTTTTTAAGTTTAATTAAAGTTGCTGCGTCTTATTCTATTGCTATAGCAAAGAAAGTGACAGCAACAACTTTAATTAAACTTAAAAGTTAATTGACGTCTCTGAGTGCGGCCGTTAGTCAAAAACCATTAAGTGGTCCTTATCGACGACGCGGTATCGAAGTTGGTAAAGACACTGCCTACGGAGCTAGCGAGCCCAGTTTCGATTCTCGATAAGGGTGCATGTGAGGAGCGTTAATATTTGTTCTTGAGGCTGCTTAATACAAGCATGTTTATCGTTGTCTAGTACCCCCCCATATAACAAGCCTGAGTTTAGTTTGGGACTAGGTTAATTTATATGAGTTATGAAAAACCATTACAGATAGGTAGGTAGGTAATTATATATAGTACATTAAATCTTCATTAGACTTTCATCGTCGGTTTAATACCCCTTCTACACGATCGGGTGGTTGGGCCAACCGAGAGGGACGCAGCTATCTGTCAGAATGAGATAGTAATATATACGTCCGCCATCCGATCGTGTAGAAGGGGTATAAAGCTGTGCTCTGCTGGTGCTCAATCAGACACGGTTAGGTTAGGTTAGTGCACTAAATAAACGCACGTCAAACCTTTTTTAGTAAAAGTATGCTTTGTCACTTTCTGTCAGATTCAAACGTCACGATGAAAGTTAAGGACAAACCATACTACAAGCATACTTTAGTTGTTTTGCGATTATGAATAAGAAGGTGAGTCTATAAGATTCACAATATAAAACATTAGATTACATAGAAGATAAAGAAGAACTGGGTTAACCAAACAGCTGACCCCGCAACTAACTTCCAGCGTGTTCATACAGCGCTAACTGCGACTGAACACTGAACGAGTAAGTTGTAATTAACCGCGACTGTACCAGCGATCAATTCATGTTACGGCCGGATTAGCGGCCGTACTCGCGCGTGCACAAGTGTCTGCCAATTCCGCTGGTCAGTTTTTATCTAAATTTGGAGCGGTTACGAGTGAGCGAGATAGAATTAGAACATAAAATGTATTCCTGTGTCACTAATACACAATCTCGTAGATGGTAATACAAAATTCATAGCAGTAGGGGGCATTTTCTGATTACTTATTAAAGACTAGATTTTACCCACGACTCCGTCCGCGTACAAGTTGTTCGTTAGAATCTTCTGCGTCAATCTGAGGTAAGGGCTGTGTGCCAAAATTTAACGACCTGTTCTGCAGTTAAGGCTTGATTGCAACACAAACATCCATGGTCATGGTCGAGTTTATCGTGTGGATATACGGGATAATACATCTGTCACTTTCTGACCACTACGTAAGAGCGAGAGTGAGGGACGGATACCGCGATAAAAAACAACCATAATACGTACGGGGCATGAGTTCATTTTTGAAGTAGCTCATAATAATATCGTCTCATGGTTGCCGGATGAAAAATGTACAAACACTTTTATAGCACTTGCGTGCGCGCCAGTCCCGGGCTCAGCAACAAAGTTTCCTTCAACCACGCTGAGCAGCTTGCAACTCGGAGCAAGGCTAGGGATGCAAACATCGATAACATAGTAGGTAGTACACTTCGATATCGATAACTAATTCATTGCTATGTATGATTTTAATATGTGACTTTCTGTCTACCGAGGAACGCTCCTGTCAAATCGTTGCTGTCCCCCACGAATCCCACGATACAGGCTTACATACAGGCAGTGTGGGGACTAGAAGATTCCTTTAGTCCTAGTACCGTAGTCCGTAGTACGTTAGTAGTAGTAGTTAAGAGATGTGTACCTAAATGTGTAAATTGTTGTTTCAAATACATATTTTTTCTTTTTTAATTTTTAATTTTCAATAAACGTATGCTTTGCAAAAACGGAATGAATAGTTTGTACTTTTTTATAAGACGCATAGAAAACTTTATGATTGAAATGGTTACAACACTAAATAAAAAATACCTCCTTTTCATTTATAGAACGTTACACTGACGAGCAAATATAACAGGTGTGTTAAGAATTTCAGTACACTATGGACCGTTATTTTGCACGTGGTCGTGTCTTTTGTAAGAAAAATCTAAAGGTCAAATAAAAATAAGAAAAATTATAAACTATTGTAACATCAGACAATTTAATATGGATCAGGAGGCTTATTCCTTCCAATTTTATTATAGACATATTCAATTACTTGGATGTGTACCTGTGCAGGTTTTCTCACGATGTTTTACCTCGCTGTAGGTAAGGGTATCAGATATCACAGCATGCCGGCAATGTGCTTAAATTAGAAGAAATCATTGGTACATTGGGACTAATGGGATTCAAATCAAACTAAGAATCTATACCCTACTACCTTGCAATTAAGAATCTATATTAAAGGGCAATACAGACTAACAGTCCGCCGGCAGTCCCAAGTCTGTCCGGAAGAAACAGTCTGTGATCTGATCTAATTACAATGAACTGACTGGCCATATCGGTGGCGGACTGTGTAGGAACTCTTTGTTCAACACCGAAGTTCTAACGGTGCAAACATAACATTCTCCGAATTTCCTCAAGCATATGTATCTCGAAAACTCGGCAAAGACGTCACTGCATATTTTACCTTAAAAGTATCAATCTTAATATAAAATCATAACAGGTTCTCTGTAATGTGAGTTTAATATTTATGACGCGTCATTTTGAGCACGGCTCCCCCGATAGATAACAACTCTTTTATCTCGCTCCTAAGGGCTGCTGCAAACTGAGAAAATATAAAAGGAAATACACACATTACACACACACACACACACACGCACGCACGCACGCACGCACGCGATAAGAACTATAATTACGATTGATTAGGTACGTAAGCAATTACGTAAATCGTTAAAAAAACAACCAAGTGATCTAGCCAAGATGCACTAGGCTATACGCTAACTTGTTTATTATATTATTATACAGGGTGACCTCGAATTGGTAATACAAATTCAAAGTACTACAGAGAGCTTCCCTAAACCAATCGCTTCTACGAGGTCTCACGCTTAATTTTAAAACATAAGTACTTTTTTTTAAGTTTTCTAATTATCCCATTTTTTTTTGCTTAAATTGGTTACCCTACCATTACCTTTAAAATGAAAGAGGTTTAAAGTATTTCAAATGAACACTTTCCTCTTTGGTTCGTTATCTGACACATCATGATAATAGCGTATCTTGATTAGTAAATTGTCACTTGTCTTGTCAAAGAAAGTAAGAATTTTCGTATTTAATTAAGATAGTAATTAAACAAAATGCCCCGAGCTTATCCTTATACGAATATTCAGCGAATGGATATGTTATCTTTTTATTTTACGTCACGAAGTACCGTACGAACTCAAGCATTGTTTCATGAACGACACCCTGACTGCCCAACTCCTACTCGTGTTCTAATAAACTCCATTGTCCAAAACTTAAGAGATTTTGGACAGTTTACTGTCCCAGTGCACGCTCAAGCTCCGGGCCGGCGGCCGCGGTACTCGCAGACGTTTCGGAGACGAGTTCTCGATTATTTTAGCCACCACCCAGAGGCTAGCTCAAGGGACGCTGCCGCAAGATTCGGAACGAGCCAATGGTTTATTTGGCGATTACTGAATGCTGAAGGAAAGTATCCGTTTAAATTCCAAAGGGTGCAGGATATCATATTAGCCGATTATCCTAGAAGAGTGCAATTTTGTCGTTGGCTGCTGCAAAATCTACACTTGAACATATTATGGACCGACGAGGCAACATTTACAAGAGTAGGCATGTTCAACGTTCACAATGAACACTGGTGGTCTGATCGTGAAGCAAATCCTCACGTAACTCGCAGGGACTCCTACCAGACACGTTTCTCGGTAAATGTTTGGGCAGGAATACTGAACGACTGTTTGATTGGTCCTCATTTCATTGACGGAAATTTAAATGGACCGAAATATGAAGAATTCCTGAGAAATGTGTTACCGGTATTGCTACGAGAGGTGCCGCAGCAAAATTTGGAGGCTCTGTATTACCAGCAGGATGGGGCACCAGCTCATTTTTCCCTGCGTGTGCGAAGCTACTTGGACCAAGAGTTCCCTGGGAGATGGATTGGACGCTGTGGCCCAGTCGCTTGGGCTCCTAGAAGCCCTGATCTCACACCTCTCGACTTCTTTTTGTGGGGCGAAATAAAAAGGAGAGTGTACGCACGGGAAACAGATACTGTGGGTGAACTTCGCCAAAAGATAGTTGAGGCATTTAATAATGTAAAAACCAATGAATTTGTTCTCCACAGATTGAAAGACAATCATAGGCGACGGGCAGAGTTATGTATCCAAGAAGGCGGGGGTCATTTTGAGCACATTTTAAAAGTTGTTTAAGTTTTACAATTTTGTATTTTGTACTGTACGTTATTCAACAATAAATTATTTTTATTCACTCATTATTCAGTTATTCACTTTATCAGATAATTTATTAGGGTACCTACTTAAAACTAAAGGGTTGGATGGATATCAGCACCTAGTTTATTAATAACATCGAGTGATAGATACAGGAATGGAAATTGAGACACATTTTGTTCCTTGTCGCTTTGGGTGGCAGTGCGTCACGTTGAATGTCCACTGTCATTATCTCCGTCGTTGTTGTGACAGAGTACAAAATGGTGCGAGAATCAATTTCCTTGTCTGTACGACAGATATGCATGACGTCATGTAGGTTAACCACACTTGGGATTTTAAATTATTTTTATTATTTTGTTTTGTTAGAAAATTAACGATAATTAAGGAAAGCTAACTTTAACAACTGAGTTAATGCAATACACTATTAGTGATTAACTGAATCATAATCAAGTATTTTGTATTACCAATTCGAGGTCACCCTGTATAAGCCTTTATTTCAAACAGCTTAACATGTTAAGAATTTTTCTCAAACATGCTCAGAAAGGATGGCATTTCTTTTGAAAAACGAAGACGCGAAGGGCCTCATTTTCTTCCTAGGAGTAAAATGAACGTATGAAAACCCATTTTTGTCCGCTGAGATATTTTTTTTAAAGTGCTGTCAAATGCATACAGAATAGAAAGGACCAAGAAATAAATCTCATACAGCCAAGGCAACTGCTCGATTTCGTAGCACAGTGCGTGTGTTTTCTTCTTTTTAAATTTCTTTAAAATTGTCTATGGTTAGAAAAAAAAAAAAACTTATTGAAATTTAAACTTAGAACTTACTGTTGTTGTGTAAAAGCTACCAAACATCAAGTCCTCGGCACTTCACGGTATTAAATTTGAATTCTATTGCTGTCAATATTATGTCAAATTCTACAAGTGTGAAATGGTTGAATTGGATCCTTTTCCCTAAGTTACGTCCATTTGTCTACCACAAGCCCTGAAATATCAACATCTCAAATTCAACAGACAAACATAAATGTTCCTGGAAAACCCATAACAATTTCGTTTACAAATTGTCCTAATATAATTAACATCACTTTTAATATTAATTTTACTTTTTACAAATATATTTGTATCATTTTCTCACATGTTTGAGAAAAGCATTATATATGCCTCGGCGGAAACGGGGGGATTGTCTGACTCGTATTTTAGCAGGCCTCGCTATTGCTCGGCCTGCTAACCACCTCGTCAGGAAATCCCTTACTTTCCGCGCCTAGGCAATAATGTACTATTACTAATTTATATTTCTCTGTTTTTTTGTCCTATGGCAAAGGCCTCTTCCATCTTTTTCCACTCTTTTCTGTATTGTGCCATTCTGGTCCGTGTTTTACCCACTAATTTCACCAAGTCGTCTTCCCATCTTCTGCGTGGCCGGCCACGTTTGCGTTTGCTATTTCTTGGGTATCATCGGGTGATGATTTGACTCCACTTTTCTTTTGCTTTTCTTTTTTTTTACCTGTCCATCACCATTTCAATATATTTACTTTCGTTGTTATGTTTTCTAGCCTAGTCTTTTCCCTGATGTCCTTGTTTTTCTTTCGATCTTTTCTTACGCTCAGCATACTTCGCTCCATTGACCTCTAAACGCTAACTTAGTGTTTTTTGAAATCAAAGAAACTGTATAGGATTGACGTAAGCTAACGATCAGTCGCGTCCACCGCTTGTGTTAATTCCAAGATGCATTACGCTAACTAAAACATTTTCAAAAATCGTTAAGTTAAACCACAACAACAGCAGACCAAATCAGGATGGGTGACCAGCAAAAGAATCGAGCTGAATCGAAAGAAATTTTTATTTTGAGTAAATTATCTAAGAAGTCAACCAGGCAGCATAGCTGGCATAAAAACGGCATCAATTCGACCATCGCCAATTCTCTCCACTTTGTATGCATATGCACTCACTATTTTTTATTTCAGCCAAAGGGAGTATGAATAGCGAACTAAAGTGCCTTTCAATAACTGTCTTCATTTGCTTTTTGCAAGTGAAAACTGAAAAGTTCTTGATTACATAACGATCTTCCAAAAAAACATTTAAGCAAGTACAATCAATATAATATCGTTAACTATGATTCGTCGCGAGTGTCAGCGAGTACAGTCCAGAGGGCTTATTGCCTAACGCACTCGCGATCGCGTTCGCTTTCATTTTTGACAGTTGAAGGCAAGTTTGCCTACAAAATGAAAACAATTGTTCCACTTTCAAGTCGATCGCGATCGCGAGTGCGTTAGGCAATAAGCCCTCAAGTCATAAATAAGTGTACATTTTAGTACTTGTTCTATTTAATGTTATGAACTGCCATATACGAATATCACAGCGATTAAAGTGACTAGGTACTAATCGTGTACACATATTTATGACCTTGACTGTACCTACTTTAATTTAAAACATGTACCAAACTGGAGGATATAAAAGTACCTATATAACATGGGTAATTGAGTATTTTACATACAATATGAAGAATACCAAAACATGCATTTGGGTTTTAAAAATTTGCTTGCTTGCTTTTGTTATTAGCAGCTGATCTACTGCGACCAGCGCAGTTGCGCGAGTGTGCTAGTGTGCAGGAGCTCTAAGGCACTCTCGAGCCTGCACGTAGGTAAGTATTACTTTCCTCATAGGTTGAAGATGTCTTTTAGAACACAAATTGAATGACTGTTAAATTGAAGATGTTTTCAGCCTAAGCACCAAATATTTTAGGCTTGAATTGTGGGATCAGGTGCACGGTTCTAGCCTTTATAGATTGGAGCCGCTAAAAAAAAAAAAAATATAGGTACATAGCTCGAATATTTTTCTCTTTCTCTCTACCTGTCTTTATCTGTCTTCTCTCTCATGTAACGAAATGTGCCTAATCGTGACGCGTCCTTAAAATTTTACTCTCAATTCTCGTTCACTTATCGATTATCGAATCGCCGCCTAAGAAGTTTCAGTTCATAAATATATTCTCATCATATTTAATATTTTAATTCAGAACAAAATTGGTGCACACACGTCACGGTGCTTTGCGTAAGTCATTCAAGAAGCGTCTTCGGTTCAGCTCGAGCAAAAATGCTTTCGAGTATGTTCGGCTGTTCTCCTCTACGAGTACGGTCGCATTTCTCAACCGATAGTCGTGATATTTTGTGAGCAGGTTTGATAATTATCAAACCTGCGAAAAAAAATTCGAATAACTGAATCAGTTATTCGAAATTTTCAAAATGGCGGAGATGTGGTGGTTTTTGTGATTACAAACTTATTTGCGGTTTTGGCAAACTGACCGCGACCTATGTCCATTTATGGGGATAACAGTTTTGCAACGGCAAAGTTAAGTGTGTCGCTAGGTCTACATCTCACAGAGCCAATAGAATGTATATTTGACCGTGCTTACACAGTACACACATAGGTACACGAACGCATGGATGGAGCATTTCTGTGTATGGCTATACAGATGACGGCATGATTTATTGACGTGTCGCATGACTAAACTCAAAGGTCTTTACGCTGGCCGAGGCGGAGCGATTCGTAAATCCATCTTACAAGATAAAAGTACAATACCTTACCCTATCACATACAACAAACAGTTATTTTTCCTTTGAACTTTTTTCACCATTCAAAGCTTCTCACAATAAACGTTAAGAACTTAATTTTAAGGTTGATTTTAGTTTGCTATTTTTTACAGCACCGCTTGATTTGAAGTTTACAAATACAAATTCTTTGCAAAAACCATTATTAATAGATCCCTGTTTTGATGACAAAGGGGAGGAAAGAGAAACGATCGCGCGACGGATAAAGATCATAAATTAAATGGATAATGCGGTGCTGTAATGGGTTCTTGGTGATTAAAGCCTTAATTTGTGTTATTTAATTATGTTAATCAGCGCATCGATCGGATCAGAATTGTTATTGAAAGTGATTATATTCGAGTGTCAATTTCAAATTTGTCAAAATTAACGAAATCGGGTAGGAAGTTAGGTATAGGTAACTTACGTAATTGTAGTCGGGTTTTTTTTTATAGACAGATGGTTGCATATTAATCAATGTCGAGCGACAAGGTACAATCAGCTGCAAAATATGGTAGTGTCTTAAGTTCCAAATCTATATATACCTATGTACGAGTATACATATAAATGACATATATACAAAACGACGACGTACAAAATGACGACGTTACATTACCACACCGCCGTTCATTCGCCGCCAAGTCTGCCAATAAGTAGGTCTAGCCTCGGAATTAGTTACAATTTGTATGTAACCCACTCTAATTTAGCTGCCGGGGTTTAATTTAGAACTTAAAGTTGAGGGCATACCGACACAAATAAGTAGCTGCAACATAAAACTTAACAAAAAGCTTAACAACTTCTTTCTCTGGAAGCTCTCTAGAGTTTTGGGCTTTATAGGGTTCCGTACCCAAGGGGTGCCAACGGAACCCCATTACTAAACTTCCGCTGTCCGTCCGTCCGTCTGTCTGTCGGGCGGGCTGTATCTCATGTACTTTAATAGGTAGACAGTTGAAATTTTCACAGAGTGTGTATTTCTATTGCCGTACAAATAAAAATAAAACACTTAGGTACTTAACTAAAATAAAAAATTAAAAGGGAGACATACCTACATAGGTACTTACAAGAAACGTGATTTTTTTCGGCGTTATTTTCTTTTGGGTGAATTTTGATAGAAACTACATCCCCGGTTCTGCTTCTGTTTACATCAGGAGTTGCTGGTAGGTGTCATTGATTTCGTCAATATGGTGACACTAATGACGGCGGTTGAAACGCCAGGAAATTCACCCTTTTATAAAAGTATTTAAAAAGTACATACCTAGTATTAGATTTTGTACGATGCGATGGTACAGAGCCCTTCGTGTGCGAATCCAACTCTCACTTGGCCAGTTTTTTATTGCACGGAAAACGCAAACAAGCACACAGACCCAGCGCCGGCCCTAACCCTTTATCAGGGTAGAGAGAGATTGTCTTTCGGCGCCCTTTGATTAAAGCTTTTTACCCAATATGCTCTATTTTTTTTTCGCTCTTTTTCGGTAGATTTTTTTTTGCGTTCGGCATTTTGGCGCCCCTCACCATTTGGCGCCTAGAGCACCATTTGGCCGCTCTACTCGCTCTACCCTAGGGCCAGCGCCGCACAGATCATCTGACGGTAAGTTTCATCCGAATCTCAAGATTGCAATCCTAAGGCCGGGCGTTACCAACCCTTAGGACTACTATAGAATGTCTCTATGCTAGTCATTCCACCGGTTGTCTTATCACACCGCAACAAAACAATACAAACACTGTTGCTTACCGGTAGGGTGTACAATGATGGTGGTAGCTATCCGGACGGAGCCTGCACGAGGTCTCACCATCATATCTCTTTTTTGCCAAGCTATGTAATAAAATCGGGAGTCATAATTGCTTTTCAGGAGTTCTTGTGTAGGATGAATGACTAAAAATAATCGCTATTTACATGATTGTAATTTTCATCGTTGGTATTTTAGAAATTATTCTTTTTACCTTTAGTTCAGTTAATCCGGGTGTAGGCACTTGTAAATGAGCGGAACACTAATAGAAAAATATAATAACTCCTGCAGTTTTTTTTATATATAATTAAGGCCTTATACTAAGCTTTAGGCTTGACTCTGACGTCCCCGGTGTGCCTCTAGCTTAATATAAGGCCGCAGGCAACGTTTTAGCGTCCAGCGCTGTAATGCTGCACGCTTTACCGCCCAATCACGGCGCTGCGGGCTTAGCATGCATAAACGAGATAAAATTTGACAGGTGCTAAGGAAATTAATACATCTGTTCCATATTCTAAGGTAAAAGTTAACGCTTAAGGTTTAAAATAAAACCGTTGATAAAATCGCTATAAAAAAGCGAAAATCGCTATAGTCGCTTAGTAATAAAAGGTAATAAAAGTCAGGAAGAGACATTTTTATTTTAAGCGTTAAGTCTTACTCTTTTTAGACATCCTATGTATCTTACTAAAACAGATACGGGCAAGCAAGTTATACAATTATGCCAAATTTCAAGTTTATACAGACAGACAGACAACGAAGTCACACCATAAGGGTTTCTTTTTAGGGTTCCGTAGTCAAACTAGGAACCCTTATAATTTCGCCAAGTCCGTCCGTCTGTCTGTCTGTCTGTCCGTCTGTTCGTCTGTCTGTCTGTCCGTATGTCCGTCTATCCGTCTGTCCGTATGTCCGTCTGTCCGTCTGTCCGTCCGTCCGTCCGTCCGCAGCAGCTTACCTCAGAGACTCTTAGTACTAGAAAGCTGTTATTTGGCATGAATGTAAATATTTTATTTTAAATTCTGAAATAATCTTATATAAAAGCACATATAACGAATTTTATAGGAAAACTATCACGACTAAGTAGACTTTATTGGTTCTTGAGTTAAAGACGATTAAAATGTTTATACCTACCGAAAATCAGCTAAGTTAACTTTAATTAGAAAATTTGCGTGTTTTTTGGAGATTGTTGTTTGTGTTTGTAAGAATGGCGACGGAACCGCCGTCGTTTAATGGACATATCGGTGTTGCATGATATCTTGTCTGGACGTATTGACAGCCCAACTTTACTTTCAGAAATAAAGTTTTACGTTCCTGTGCATAGAACTCGGCACTCTGAACGAACCATTTTTAGCCTCTCTTTAACACAAACAAAATATGCTCAGAATTCGCCGCTTATTCGTATTTTGAGAGATTATAATAAACGATTTTATAACGTAGACTTATTTGATTGTAGTAAACCTGTGCTTAAGAAACGTGTCACGCTACTTATGGGGAAACATTAGGTGTATAGATACACACACACACACACACACACACACACACACACACACACACACACACACACACACACACACACACACACACACTCTATTCTTATGATAAGTAGTTCTCTCACCTCAAATATGCAAGTTCTAAAATGTTGCTTATGTTGTACGTATTCACTTATGTATTACTTCGCTGTATTTTTGTGGACATCTTTCATTGGCTTACTGTTTCGTATTATATTTATATGGATTCTTTAACATGTATCGCTGTTGATGCCCCAAATAAATAAAATAAAATAAAATAAACCCTACATTGAGCATGTTCCGACATGCTCTTACCCGTTTTTTTACCATTTTGGTATGGAACCCTAAAAATGAACTTTCGAAAGGAGTTAATAAGGTTTGTTTAGGCGCGTTCGGTCCGCATTATACGTATGTTTTATACTTTGTAGGTATTGATCGGACGTACTTTGTACTTTTTAATAGAAGAGCAATATCTGTTACATAGTAACTCTTATTTTAATCTGTGACGGAACCCTAAAAAGGGAAAAGGGGTTTAGCTTAAAACATCAGTATCCTGACCTATTTAAAAAAATATTATATTGTGTCATTGTCAATCAAGGTTGTCAATTTGACAGCAGTCAGCAAATCAAAACTGTGGTTGGTGTCGTGGCCGCATGTAAATAATATTTTTTTGATCCGTAATTGAAATAAAATAAGTACCTTTATAATTCCATTCCATTACAAAATAAACTAAATAAGGTCGAAAAGGAAAGTGCACCGCGTCGACAACAATTCGAAAATACATACGATAAAATATCGTCTAGTAGGTAATTGTCGTATTATTTAAAAATAAAACAATGAACAAACAAAACTCTGTTTTCTTTTATGAACTCTGCAGACTATGTCTAGACAATGCAGGAGTGCTTAATGTCTTGGAATCCAGTGACCTGCTTGAGGATATTTACACATGCACTGGCGTATATGTGAGTAATTCAAGTTTTGCATCAAAACTGGGTCATTTCATTTTTTTTCTGCCTTGCAGCTATAGGCGTTGACTAAACATGCGAGTCAATTGTGTTCAGGAATATCAAACTTGATGAAATCCATATCATATAACGGTCTTGACATTTGAGTTGGCATATATAAATTATTGTCCCTGCCAAGTGTACAATGCCTGTTTTTCTCAAACTCTTTTTTTTTCTTTTAAACCTCTTTATTCTCCTAAAAGTAGTAGTGAAAACCATATAGGCAGTGCCAGATTAAGCCTGGAAGCACGTATGGTGCCCATGGATTAGTTGTGACAATTATGATCTGCGATTTTGATGTCCCCCTATGCTGTCCCCTGACCCGTTATGCAGCTGCTTGAAGCTGTCATCTTTGGAGTTTTCTTTTATGTTAATTGGCACAATGAAAAGTATCCTTACGCATGGCTAATTTATATCACACAACAGAATGTTTCATGGAAAATTTAATTGTGTGAGTTACCATACCCAGCTTTAGAAGAATTAGATTTCAAGTATTGGTATATTTACTAACAATTATTAAGAACATTCAGAGTAAGTAGACTATTTGTAGTTAATAGTTTAATGGACCTACCCTTTTGTGTCCGTTGCAGATCTCACCATCAGATAGTTTGCCACATAAAATTTGCAACAAATGCTCAGGAGTAGTAAGAGACGCACAGGAGCTAAGAATTCTGGCTGCCAAGAATGATGCATATTTAAACTCCTTGTTTAACAATGATTCTGAAGAAGATATTATCAAGGTACTTTTTAAAATGTAAACACTATGTCATGTTTTTGAGCATAACATTTTTTTTTTATATCACATCATGCCTGGTTTATATATTAATAATTTGTTAATTTGTTCTCTAAGAAATTAGGACCAAAACAAAAACAGGAATCCTGAGCGCTTATAACATTTTGTATTTTCTTGCTTGTCGCTTAGTGCGTCTCTATCGTTGCAGACAAGTTAGAAAGGGAGATCCGAGTGACAAACAAGTCGCGGACCACTTATGCTAGCCGTCCTGCTTATATTAAAAATTTTAAAAAAAATCGATGGATATTTGGATGTTTACATTTTAATCACTTACAAACGGCTGAACAGGTTTTGATGAAATGAAGCACACAGATAGTCCATCTCCTGAATTAACACAGGATAATTTTGACACTGGAATTTTTGATAATTCTCAAGGTAAAAGCAATAAATGACTCTGGTACTGCATAATTATATGAATACATTAAGTAGTTTTGAAACAACAAACAAACCATTGATTTTTAATTATTTAAATAAAGCTTAGTTTGCACTGTCATCTTTGGTGTTTTCTTTTATATTCATTGGCACAATTTACAACAATAATTTGTTAAATAAATAAGGAATAATGAGACCCTTTATATCTTTTAAATTGCATTTTTACCTGCACAGAAATGCAGACAGAGTTGCGGAAATAAGCTAGGAATACATACATACTTACTTTTTTTTTCATGTTAAATCTTTAAAGTGGTTGACAAGAATTTTATACTTCTTTTATACCTGTTTTTTAACCCCTGACGAAAAAAGAAGGGCGTTATCTGTGTGAAGTGAAAAGAAGGGCGTGATGTGGCATCGTAGCTCCTAAACGGATATACCGGTTTTTATTTTGTTTTTTTTGTTAGTGAGGTGAATTATCGAGTGTTCTTAGCTTGGTTTGATGAAAATCCGTTGAGCCATTTAAAAGTTATGAACTCTGAAAGTAGTCCCGGTTTTGTGGGAGGTTTTTTAACTCAGTTAGGTTAGGTTGTATTATTAATGTGTATATTTTTCATTTTACAGACCATAGCCAGTAAAAGTACTGAACATGACCCTGATCCTGAGAACCCTGTAACTGCAGAAGTGAGTTTCGAGAGTGCAGAAGAAGATATCAATATTTTGATCAAAACACAAGTGAACACAAATGGTGCAGCAAAAAATGATTTTAAAGTAGGTGATACATGTTATAAGTTGAATAATAATTTAATACATATAAAGGTATCAGAATAAAATATCATTTTTTATTTAACAGACAGGTTCTACAATCTTGCAGAAAATATCTTTGAGAAAAGATCTTTTTTATCCAGCATCAACACCTACCACGGTATGTCCATGCAGTTTATAAGCTTCCAGCTAGAATAATATGTTAATTTCTACTTGTCAGTAGGAAATAAACCAATGATAAAACTAATAAGTGTAATGTTTTGTTTTCAGAGTCCAATGAAAAGAGAATCGCAAACAGAGGCAGACCCACATGTCTTACTGGAAGCCAAAGTTAAGAAAGAAAGCCCATGTAAGAAACTTAAGAAAGACGATGAAGATATTGAATATGTTTGTGGTGTAAGTTTGATCTTTTATTTATTTAGTCTTGCACAATACACAAAGTTCATTATCTATCGGTCAACCACTACGCCAAACAGGGAATACTCGTAGTCAGGGCTGGGCAAAATATTTGCTACATAGTATTTCAAATAAAAATTAATTAATTACTGGGTAAGGACCAAATTTTTGGGCCAGAATGTTGTCCACCTTCTTGGTGACTGAATATTTGCAATGTTTCTCAAAGTCAAAAATAAAATTTTGAGCTGTTAAAAATATAATAATATTAATAATGACACAGGACTTTCTAGACCTACTAGGAGATCTCAACCTTTATAATAACATTTTGTTGTTGACCGAAAAAAAAAAAAAAAAATTAATAATAATTATTATTATTATATTTTTAATAGGTCACAATTTTATTAACATTACTCAATTGTTGAATTGATTACCTTACTTACTTTTTCCGTACGTAATTTTATTAACAAACTTGATTATTTTTTCCTACCCTGCGTATATAAAATAAGGATGTCCCTCCTCTTAACTTTCTGGACATATATATTTTACTGAATTTTGCATTTGCAAATTAATGATAATAAAGTCTCCAATAAATTAAAAAAATATATATTTTACTTTGAATTTCAGAGCTTAGCTATTTTTTGCTTTAACTTTTAAAACAGGATAATAGGACCGTCATTTAGTTTTGGCTGTCACTCGAACATGTGTTTGTTTCGGCAGTGGGCGTCATTAATAATTTAATTATTTTATTTTATTTTGTATTATTATTGCTGTTTTCTGTTTATATATGGTTTTAATTATGAGTCTTGTTACTTGATATAAATAAATAAATGAAAAAAAAAAAACAAAAAATTTGTGTCTTTGAAGTGGAAAAAAAGGTGTTCTTTGACCAAATTTTATCACAACGAAAGGTAAATACGAACTATTACATATTAAAAGTAAAACTTATCTAGAAGTAGCCGACATTGTGGTTATATTAAATATAACCACGAGCTGCGATGTTTGTTATGGCTCCCTGAAACGATCACTTGTGATTGTCAATGTTTATGACGTATTGTTACTTGACTGGAGGTTTCAATTAATCTTCATTTGAAACCTCCAATCATGTAACAATACTTCATAAACATTGACAATCGCAAATGATCATTTCGGGGAGCCCTTAGGTTGCCTATGTAGTGAACGATTTTCGTTTTTTGTCCGACGAATGAAACGAAGTTGTGCGATGTGTTACAACGGAAATTTGTAAAGGTATGGACACATATTTTTAAACGACTTTCAAAAAGGAGGAGGTGCTCAGATCGGCTGTATTTTTTATGAAATAACCAACGGGCTTCACAAGTGGAGAATAAAAGCAAGCGCGTTCAAATCCGTACAAGTTACATTCACCCTATGAAAAATAAATTGTCCCCCAGTCCAGCTAGAAATGTCACTCTTTCACACCAAGACAGGGTGCGATATCTTGGTCTAACACATCAAAGCAAAAATAAAGGAACTGATCATCCGATACAAGCAACTGCTCTGGATATTGGGTAGAAACACCAAGTTGGCTACAAATAATAAACTTCTAATCTACAAGACAATTCTGAAACCAGCATGTATACATGGTTTACAACTGTGGGGAAGTGCATGCAATTGTAGCAACTCCATACTAAACATATGCAAAACATAATACTAAGAAGAATATGCAACGCTCTCTCTTCACGACGAATGCCGAAATCCATAAACATCTAGAAATGACTACAGTCAAGAAAGAGGTACTGAGAATGAGGAGAAGATATTATGAAAAACTAAAAACTCATCCTAATGAACTTGCCTAAAAACTAACAACCAGGAACTATGAGAAACGTCTCAAAAGAAAGGACATCTTTACATAAAAAAAATGTATATGGGAATGTGTAGTTGTTCCCACTGGAGGACACACTGCTGGACAAGACACACAAAATCAAATCTGCTCATAGTACAAATACTGATTGTAGATAAAGAGATAAAGAAAAAATATGTGTATGTTACGCGATATCTTCACCGTTCGACAACTGATTTTATAAATTCGTTTTTTATTTAATAGTCTATACCTGGAGGCATATAAAAATGGTCTGGTTTGTTGAAAGTCGGTTGGTTATTTAAAAAATATATAATATATTTGAGTGATTATAAAACATTTTTTTATCTGAATTTTGCCATTTTGCATTTTGCTACGGTTTCTAATTGTTATATATATTGTGAAATAGATTGCTATTTTACTTTGTATGACTTCTGTTTCTAATAAGTAGTATAAATTGAAAATTGAACAATTCAAAGCGTTTCGTACCACCCTATAGTGTGACTGTCTGTCCGTCTGTCTTCGTGTCTGTCTGAAACTAGCAATGCTATGGATTACAAATTTGGGATAGTTTTAAATATTGCTCACACAATTATATAATTACAAATGGAAAAACTATATGCAAAAGGAACCTATATAAATGGAGGGTCGAAATATCTCAGTTGAGCAATTTAATCGAGTGGGGTATAATATAAAAGGTATAGTTTACAAATTTTTGTCATAATTAAACATTTTTTTTTCATAACCTTATCATAGTTTTTATTATGCTATTATCAAAAATGTCCAAAAATCGCAGCTTAATTATTTTAAGTTACCTACGCATAATAATCATGTATAATACGTAATATATATATAAATATTAATTATATATAATATTATTATATTAATATTATATTCATCTATAAATATAAGTATACTTATAAAGTTAGATTGTTTTTCAGATGCCGTTATCTTCGGCCCAAAGATGTCGAAAGTACCGAGAAAAATTAAAACAAGAAAATCCAGTGAAATTCGAAGAAATGAAAAAGAAAAATGCAGAAAGAACTAAAGCTAAGAAAAGAAAAATTGCAGATATGGAAAATGACGAAAAAAAAGAAGCGAGAAAACAGTGGCGGGAAGCTAAAAAACGTAAACCCTAATTATTATCCAGAAGCCAGCTCCACCCTAGACCCCATCACCATTTATCAGGTTAGATCGCGTTCAATCGCTGGTCAGTCCTGAATAAAAATATTTTTTTTTATTGGTACCTAGTTATAAATAATTTGTCAATGTTTACTTTTTTTAGTTTTTAGCAGATTTCAAAAAATGTTTTGAGGTTTTGTTTTCTCATGCTTTCTCGAACTTTTTACACGGTCACATTTTTAAAGACTGTTAAAACCCATAAACTACAATTCCTAATGCCAAAAAAAGTGGATTTTGATATTATTACCAATGTTTATATTGTTAAGAAATTAAGATTATCTTAACAATCAAAATATTATCTTTTGGTTGATAGCATCGACCACATATTATTTCTAATTATTTGAAACGAGATATTAAGACTATTTGGTATTTGAAACATTTTATTAGATACAAAAAAGTTGATCTTAATAATTAGTATTACCATTTTTCTATTGTTAAGAAAATAAGATTAGTTCGAAATTGTAAAGAGTACTACTTTGCTGATAGCTTTAACCAAATATATTTCTTTATTGTTTAAGTTTTTTTTTAGGAAAGAGTACCATTATTTTCGTTTTGAAACGTAGGTATTTTCTTTTATAGATATTTGTCAAAGTTTAAAGGAAAAACGAATGTGCAATGTTTTTTTGTTAGTAGTCTTAGCAGCAATGTTCGCGTGATTAAGACAAGATTAAGTTTTGTTTGACACCACTTGATAGAAAGAGACGGATGCTTTATCTTGTTTTTACCACGTGATAAACGCAACCATAATTATTCCTACTGATCTCAGCTCATGTTTCTAGTTTTTGTTGCTGTTTACAATTTTATACACATTTTAATTATTATTTTGATATATTATTTTTTATAGTTATTTTTTTGTTTTATCAGATTTCATAAAATGTTTTGAGGTTTTATTTTCTCAGACTTGATATTAAAATATCACAATGATTTAATATGATTTTCATTTTGACTGACATCTTCAAACCTACCTACCTTACAATTACAATTTACCTTATACCTTTACAATTTTATTGTGTTACTTTTTCTTCCGGTGTGACATATTCCAGTGTGATTTCCGTCGTCCAACGATGACAAAAATTTGATCCTTACCCTACTACTTCATTAAGGTGTCGGAAACAGTTAACGCCCTGCACACCTCAAGCATTAGACAACAAATAATTTTGTGACGATAAGTAGATGAGCACTGCCCGTACGGTATCGTTTCGGCGCTGAACATGTTCATACCGCTCCCCTACTGGACCGACAAATCAGGATATTGCTTCGCCTCCTTACCTGAAATGATCGGTCCTTATAAGTAACTAATAAATCCTAAATTTTCAGATGTGTACCAAATTATTTGACAACCAGAAGAAGTTTTATTTACATCAACGGCTTCACAACAAAAAATATTTCTGTAAAACGGAAGGTTGTGGGAAGAAGTTTGCTACGAAAAGCGATCTCGTGAAGCATGATCGGACCCACACGGGGGAGAAGCCTTACACGTGTGAGGTCTGTAGCAAAGGATTTTCCCAGCGAGTGTCTCTGAGGTTACACGTTTCAACAGTACATCCAAAGGATTCTGGTGATTGAGTGATATATTGATGGGTAATTGGGTACTTCCCGTAGGTAGGTACTTAAAATAAGTTCAAGTTGGCAAGAAGCGTAATGTGCATGTTGGAATTTACTTTATGGCTTCATAAATCATTGTCCAATTGTCAAAAAAAAAACTCGAGAAAAACTGATTTGTATTTTTAAATGTGGGTACGTTTATTTGAAAAATAAACGTGTAACTGAAAAATAAGTAGCAGATGGTCAGAAGTGGACAGCTATGGGATGACATGATGAGATTGTAGTACCACCTGAATGTGAAATTTAAAATGTTTGGTATTTTGTCTAATCTCTTTGTTGTTTTCGTTTTTCTGGCTATTATAATGGTTGCCGGCGCACCAAAAAAAAGTGCCACTTTTATGGTGTTCCCACACTGCGATTATAAAATGTTATACGACATCCTCTGCACAACGTAGCGAAAAAAATCTAGTTTTATATGATAAAACCAGTTAGTAGTTAGGAATTTTACTAACATTCGGAGTACCTAATGTTAGTAAATGTGTAGGTAAGTATACCTACACATTTTTTTATTATGAATTAGTTGTAATCATGGGCTATTGCAAGAAATATACTTACATTTAAATGACTAACGAACGCTGAATGCTCATTTAACAAAAGTATTTTATATAATATGTAGTTGCATGCATTTGACCATACGTTATTGCTATGTAAAGTATTTCTTTCTTTCAACCTAGCTGTTGTATGATTAAGGATTTGTACCATACAATTATTTGTTAATTTGTGGAAAGAAAGGAATTTTTAACATAACGCCATTTAAATGTTAAATGGAAAAGCAGGGCTCGGATAACGGTATATTTTTCGAAACGGTTTCGTCTTAAATACCTAAGAAACGATTTGTTTCGGTTTCGTTCGAACGGAACGTTATGGAAAACGTTTTTGAACAGGTTCCGGTTTTTTATCGTTTTTGTTCAATAAAACGTTTTTAACCGTTTTTTTCCATTTACTGGGTTGTTCGGTACGAAACTACGAATATTAAGAATTTCATTCAGTCAGTCATTTATTTAGTATTTCTCGGCCACGCCGCGCGGCTTTCTTTACTTGTTTCTCAGAAACTGCCCAGCAGGATCAGTTAGCATTTTTTTACAACATTATGGTGGTACCAATAAATAATCTCGGAAATTTTGGAGAGGTTGCCTATTAACTTTTTTCTACTCGCGTACTATAAACCGCTAATATATACATCGTTAACAGTATCAGAAAGCTACCCATAGTGTAACCAAAGCGTGAAAACGGTTCTATAATGAGCGTTGCCATAGTAATAACTGTTCTTTTATAACCATTATAGCATTGTTATTACCATAATTCCGGGTCTTGGCGTTTAGTGAACACTTGACTTTCTTATTTGTATATTAAATCGTTAGACATATTTTAATAACAATTGAAATGACGTAGATTAAAAACAAAATTGACTTCGAGAATAATAATGTCTTTGAAATTACATTTTTATTAAATTACTAAGGTCCGTATTATTAAACTCATCTCAATTCTGATCCCCGTCCCAAGATGTATCAAAAATGACAGTTTTCTATGGATTGACGTTGACTTTGACGTATCTTGAAACGGGGATCACAGTTGAGATGATATAGATACGGCCCTAAGAAAAGATGATTATTAAAATTCACAAACTATTAACGCCAATCGAAATAATGAAAATAATCCAGTCATTTTACGGTTTTTAAAACATAAATTTATAATAGCCTGATTTTTTTTACTCCATTCTTATAAGATATTCTAATACACTATATTCATGAATCCTACAAACTTGCCACCCGGAAGTAGGTATATAAATATGCTGTCAAATAAATGACTTTTTTTATAAATAAAAAATCGTTATTGTATTTTTTGTGTCTAAGCATAAGAATATTTTTCTCTATAATGAGTAGAATGTGAAATCTAACAGAATATTTACACGAAAAGCCGCTAAATCAGCGAAATACATGGCTTCTGTTATATATACCCTTAAATGATAGAAAAAGTTAGTAATAAGTAGTGATTTGATAAAAATTACAAAACTATTTATAAATGTTAAAATAGACTAATCAATTTGTATTTT
Source organism: Tortrix viridana (assembly GCA_963241965.1). NCBI lineage: Eukaryota > Metazoa > Arthropoda > Insecta > Lepidoptera > Tortricidae > Tortrix > Tortrix viridana. Next base: position 4,420,970 of record OY725191.1, on the reverse strand, counting down.
TTATAAGGAATTATTATTTACCACGATATGTACGATTTGCTTGCAACGTTTATATTTATTGTAATCAACAAGGAATGAAGAAAACTATAGCCAATTACGATTTTTAAATACGGAAATATGCAAAATGAAAACAATATTCTAGCTAATTGAATATAAATTAAAAATTCTTAATAATTGTTTGTGCTATTCATCTTGAATATTATAGATCAAATATTAAGTAAGTAATATGAAAAAAAATAGTTTATAATTATTTTTAACAAAATTTTCAGGATTTTTTTTTAATTTTTTTTTTTAATAATTTATTGACTCATATTTAGTTGGGTTGTGTTTCTACCTAATTACTAGAATTATAATTTATCCGATACACAAGAAATATCAGCTATTAACTATTTTAGTTTCACCATACTAGCGTCCGTAAAATTACTGGAGTAAAATGACTTTGCTGACAAGTAATTTGTTACAAGAAAATCAAGGAAAGTATACGGGTCAATTTCCGGGCGTGATTTTTTTTGTGTCCAAGCCGAAAATCGAAGTGATATATGAGAAATATAATTAAATATATTTTTTTATGTTATTAAGTTCATTCTCCCCCACTGCTTTCCGGTAAAATTACCTAACTGTGTTAAATTTAAATAACTTGAAAAAACATTTAAATCGCTTAAACCAACACTCTGTGCCGCGTCCTAGTGTTGGATTGGTAATTTATAAAAAACATTAATTTATTTGTATTATATAAGTCACAACCGATGCCTCCATTTTGTCCGCGCGCGAGGACCCATTCGGGTGGGCAAATTTTAAACCTTTATAACTTCACTCTACACGCTTTGATCACCTACCTAAACAATGATGTGTCATGTCACCCCGTGTTCCAGCAAATCATGTATGTAAGTACTAATCTGCGCTGGCATGGGGGTCAAACATTTTTCAATTTTGGTAGCTCATTTATATGTTTATTCTTATAAGGTTTTCATTGAAAGATGAACCTTTAGGATAGTCTTTTGTTGTCTTTCTCGAATAGCATATATTTTAAAATTGCAAAACAAGGATTATTTGTTTTTGGAGCATAATTTTAACATATTTCCAATTTCAGTGGCGCAATTTAAGGTGGGCATTGCATCTTTTTGGCTTATTTTGCGCTACCTAAATTATTAATTAATGTTTTTGCCATCATTATTAAATTTTATAACAATTGTATAAATTGCAAAAAAGTTTCTCGTTGTTTTAACTCGTGTAGTAATTTAATTGCTTACAAGTTATTTCTAAAGCTTTTCCTATTTAAAAAATTCAGAGTAATATCGTGCTATGTACTGGGCATTCATCTGATGGCCTTTGATTAGTAGTTTAATAGACATATATCACTGTCAATCACTACTATCATTGGCAATTCTTGTTGCAATTTCCTTCGAGTACAAATTGAAAATGCCTCGAAATAAGAGATCTACCATTGGCAAATGGTAAGAAAAGTCCCCGGAACTGATTTTAAAAGAATACGATTCCGTGATATACTGTTTTGGTTTTGTGATGTTAGTTTGAAACAGTTCATAAAATATATTGTCGAAAAACATGAATCAAATCATCACATTCTACCGAAAAACATTAACCTCTACTTTTAATCTTCTTTAAAATGTGTTCAGTATTGTATTGATATACGTATATCGGAACTCAATAAATGAGAACTTACTATAGTAATTCAAAACTGCTACGAAAATTCCACGCTCTGTTAATTACGTATAAAATTAAATTTAAAAGAAGAGAGTTCATTACTGAGTACACGATTGTTTCATTTTCATTTTGCACAAGATCAATAAAAACAAAAGCTAACTACTGATTTATTTTTCGATTTATGAGAATTATTTTATTAATAAATTGATTAGTATTTAAAATTATCCAAAATTAGATTATGTTATAAAAACTAATTTAGGTGGCGTTTAAATTGAGGTGGCACATCAATTAAATTCAGGTGGTCAGCTCAAATTATTATTCTCAATATCTTCTAAAGTTTTACGAATAATAATATCGCATTATAAATTCCAATTTTAAATATTTTTAACAAATTATCAGCAAAACATTTTTCCTAAAAAAAAAACTTTTCATCTCGCCACCGAAATTGGCATAAAATCGTGCACTGTTGAAATTGACCCATACAAAAAAAAGTTAGCCATTGTTTATTTTAAGCTTGTAGAAAACCTTATGTATGCCACGGTACATAATAAGCTCTAAAGATACTCGTGCCTGTCATTACCATCATCATGGCACTCTGTATCTTTAGAGACTTCATTATGTGCCAGTTGCATAAATAACTATCAAATAGCTGTCAAAAAACGTCCCGCGTGTTTCGGATGGCAAAAAAGGCTGCGCGAGGCGCCGCCGTGTCCTGTGGATTAAACCGGTTTTTGAAAACGTTCTCGTTTCGTTTTCGTTCTGAACAAAATGTTGTATAAAGAACCGTTTGAAACGTTTTAAAAACGTTATTTCAAATAACGTTTCCGAGCCCTGTGGAAAAGCATTGATTTTTTAGTTATATCACCACTCCCACAAACGGGATTACCGGTATGGACAAATATTTGTGTGATGAGCGCGAATATTTATTCCTGAATCATGTTTTCTATGTACCTATTTGTGACGTTCTCAATATAAAGGGACCTTATGGAGGCAGGTGGTTACGCCGTTTTTAGAACTGTTACTATAGTGTTCGTATAGTTACAAGAATAAGAAAAGCGTAACTGCCTTCCTCCATAAGGTCCTTGAGAACGTCACATTTAAGTATGTTACACACGCTTCGATCCAAAAACGGCCGAGTAAATAAGACCTCACTACAAAATAGGATCATATTTTAATTAAGTTAAACTAAGCCTTGCGTTTATGAGATAAGATTTAAATTATTTTTTTTAGTTTGTCAATGACTGACAAGTAGGTATCTATGTTTGTATAGGTTGCCCTGGGACAATTTTCTAAAAGAATTTTGTATTGAACCCGGCGTCTGTTGGTTGGTAGGTACGTCAATATACACATGTACTTAAACCAGAATGTATTAAGTATACATTTCAATCTTCCGGGAGAAATTATCTAAATTATGATAGTTAAACCGCATCAAAATCCGTTGCGTAGTTTAGAAGTAGCGAAACACGCGGATAGCGACTTTGTTTTATACCATTTAAACAAGATACAAAAATCTAAAATATGTCCCCATAGTTTTTATTAAATGATGTACATACCTATTCAAATCAAACCTTTATTATTATTTTTTCTTTTTAAGACTGATAAGGGTCGCGGGAAACCGCTGGGTGCGAGTGGCACAGGACTGATCGTGGCTCCTCATTTTAGGGTTCTTTTTTTTTCTTTTTTGTTTTCTTTTTTTTTTTTTCTGTAGCTAAAATGGCAAAAACGGAACCCTTATAGTTTCTTCATGTCCGTCCGTCCTACCGTGTGTCACAGGCATTTTACTAAAAAACTACAAGATGCATATTGATGAAATTTGGAGTTTAGGTGTCTTGTATAAGCCGCTACTTAGTTTGGTAGTTAAATAACAAAAATAAATACTTTCAACCAAAATTATTTCCAACATGATCGGATATACCGTTTTTGAGTTATTGCCGAAAAACTGCGCTTCTGAACAAAAGGACGTAAGTGCTATGAAGATACGCTTTTTTGCTGGTGCATTTGGCGACGGAACCCTACACTGATCATGGGCCGACATGCTCTTGCCCGGTTTTTTATTTACTGTACAAGATTACCTACAATTGCCGCTGTGATCAAGAAGCGTAAACTGCAATTTTGTTAAAATTAATTATCATGGTGTTTTTATATGTAGTTGTATTTTGCGTGGAACGCAAGTAGGTTGTTTTTTTTACTATACGTCAAACCCAGTTATGTTGTAGTTTTAAATTAACACCTTAGATCTCATTAAGCATGTACAATGTGACGTTCTCAATATAAAGGGACCTTATGGAGGCAGGCGGTTACGCCGTTTTTAGAACTTACTATAGTATTCGTATAGTTACATGATTAAGAAGAGCGTAACTGCCTTCCTCCATAAGGTCCCTTTATATTGAGAACATCACATATAGTCGTTACATAATAGGTGGTAGGAAAAAAAACTCGAAATATAAAATAAGGGATTTTATTCTGGTACTTCGATCATTGTTTACATAGATATGCATAATATAATAAGGTATAAGTATTATAAATATTTATATGTCTAACCTAATTTACATTTTCTACAGAATTTCATTTAGGGCCCATTTTTTAAATATCTCATGTATTACTACAGTAACAAGTTTTATGGCTATTGAATAATTTTTAATCAACCGTAAATTTTAATATAACAAAACTTCTCTCAAAGAAAACGTTCGTATTCGGATATTTTTCAATTAGATACTTTTTAGTCGTATCATAAATTTACCAGTGGATTAGCATTTAGCAGAATAACAGCTAAGAAAATCTGCGAAGTTTAAAATCTGTCGTAGTCATTAAACAATTGCACAATAGAGTTTTAACAGGTTCCCGGTCCCCATGAATCACATGTTTCATGAACGCGTTTCGTCCCTAGTCCGTTACGTTCATAAATGTGATCAAATTCTCATATAACTTTGCATACAGAAGTAATTGGACGTACGACAATGAAACTGCACTGTTGTATGGGGACAGAGAACATGTTAAAATTAGTAATTTGTCTTCTAATAGGCTATTTGACTAATGTCAAAATAAATTATTTTTACACTACCACTAAATCAAGCTTTCGAAAATAATACGGAACAACCTAGCTAGATAGCTTATTTTTGGAATTTAAACGATTTTTTAATAAAAGTCGCTGATTTGACAAGCAGTCAAATAGCCTATTATATTCTTGTATTTCATCATTGGAAGTGAAATGTGGTAGCTGTATTGTTAAAATCGTGATCATGGTGTTGAACCGTAGCGAACTTCATGTTCGATACAAAGTTAGGTATTTAACGTTCGTCAAGTTGAAATTCGCCTCCACAGAAACTTCATACGCTTCATGTTCATTTCTGTGAAAGCGGCGCGTCATTTCAACTTCTACGAGCTCTACGCATCTGCATGTCTATGTCTAAATACCCACTGGGGCCACACTAACGGGAAACGCCGTTAATTATCGCGATGATAGACGTTATACGCAGCAGCATAACGTCTAACATCGTGATAATTAACGGCGTTTCCCGTTAGTGTGGCCCCAGGGTTATTTTATACTCGTATCCTTTACAGAGAAATAAATCTCCTTAAACACAACGCCTTAGTTTTCTTTCATACAAAACCCAACAGTGATAGAAAAATTAACAATACATATTAGTAAAACGATTAATAAATAAGGAAGTCATCATAAAATTATTAATAACTCGATGCCATATTACACCACTGATTTCATTAATTTCATCTCCTTTCAACTATGTCACAACTATTATAAAAGGAATTATTTAAAATGTCGGAATCCACTTGAAAGCTCATCTGTCAAACTATGGTATTGTTTCTATTGTGCACTCCAACCGCAAATGATCAGTGCAAAATGAACCGAAATAAATAACAAAAGAATTGATTTGAATCGCGACTTTGCCGCCCAAGCTACCAACAGACTACCTGCGTACCGTAGAGGTCTCAATTTCAAAAAGTATTGTAGCGAATGTACTATAATTACAATTTGTACCTTCTAGCTTAGGCGGCAAAGTAGCTATTCAAATGAATTCGTTTATTACTTATTTCGTTTCATTTTACAAGGTTACAATAGAAGCAATACCATTGTTTGAAAGATGAGCTACAAAACATATAATAAACGTCTAAAGACAATAAGGAGGATTCTTCAAAATGTTAAAGAGAAAGGGTCTAATCTGCTATAGAGCTATTGAATTGAAGAAGTCCCTTTGGCTCAGGAATAGAAACATCAAATACTATACTAAATCACGACTTCGTATAATATATCGTCTACCTCCCTTTCTAACTAGTTTGTAACGATAGAGACGCATTGAGTGACAAGTCAGAAAATACAAGATGTGCTAACCGATCAAATGCACAGTTTGTTTCATTGATAGTTTAAATTGGCAGTATTTTATAAGGATACTTCTGCCTCATTATTGGTGACATTACTGGTCACACTAAATGAGCAGAGCGGCTAGCACATGTTGTATTTTGCCGCTTGTCGCTCAGTGCGTCTCTACCGTTACAGACGAGTTAGAAAGGGATTTCCAAACAACAAACTGATCGCGGCTAGCACATAGCCGTTCTGATTGTAGGCTCTGAGGCCTATACACGTTTTTTGCTATAAAGATTGTAAATGCTAATGCGTTGCCAACCGCCAACCTTATGGACTAAGGTAAATTATCTCAATGCTAGTAACTTTACCATACACCAGGGACCGGAAGCGATTACTATTAAAGGGGTTTTCGGTAGGGTATTTGATAGGCTTGTTTTTACAAACCCCAAACACGATACAGTTAATAAGCGCTAACCCAATCCCAACACCCTATAATCTGTTACCCTTTTTAAGCTTAATCGAACGGTTTCAAGCTGTTTTAATGTCTATGCGCAAGTGTTTCGACTTATTTGCACTACCTAACAATTGAATGGGTAGCTAGACAGGAGATCGCCCGAATGCGCAAAAATACCACATAGATTGGGTAACCAAATGATAGGGTTTATCAAATGAAGGGGTTTTCCGATCCCTGCCATACACTGCTGGTTATCGAGTCAAATAGATGAATGAACCTATCAATACTGCCGTTCATACTCTTATACTGCCTTTTCTTCTGGGCGTCAGAGTAGACATTAATAATAGTGCTTTGTTTCTGTTAAGGCCAGATCACACTAGCAATTTACAAGCGAAACACGCCCGCCAATCGCTAATGTGACGGCTCGTACCTATTAACTGGATGGTAGCCATCTTGAAACACTTTTCTTATACTATAAATGCGCTCAGATACTTCAAGAGCTCGTGAATCAGTGGAAAGCGTAGAGCAGCAGCAGGAAAGTGCAGACCGCCACCACGATGCCCACAATGAGCGAGTCGCGCCGCTTGCGAGCGTTTATTCGGTACATCAGGCTGTTCAGCATTGGAAATCTAAAAACGTCAAAATCAGTGTTAGACAAATCCGTACACGACCGTACCGCTGAGTGCATATATCAAAGTGTTTTTTAAATAACATGTCTGCACAAGTCACACAAGACGTGTATTAAAAATAGGTTCAATATTTAAGAGACTACTGTTCTTAAGCATGTTTGGAAATATCCGTAATGTTTGCCAGAAAAGAAAACCTTTAACCCCGAAGAATATCGCTGTTCCTGTGGGATGGAATAATTACTAACAGAAGCTAGTATAATATAAGTGTGTACCTGTTGGTGATGTCGTTGAACCTCGTCTGCATGCGCTTGAAGCTCTGGCGCTGCGCCGCCAGCTGCTCGCGCGCCTCCATCGCGATGCTGATCTGCTCGTCCACCAGCACGTGTGAGCTGCAACCGAACCAAACCTCATACAGGGGAAATGCCATATTGTTGGTACTCTCTAAACTATTGGTACCATAAACTTTATTTCAGAATTCTAAAATCAATAATAATTGTTTTTTTTTACAATTTTTTACAATAATTAGGCGTTTTACCCTGATCACTAGCAAAATAGAAAACTTTGTTATGTCAAAATGTTATCTTGTTCAATATGTTCCTTCTGTGACAAATTATAATAAATCTTTAAAATGTATGGCATGGCCCCCAGCCTTGGATACATCTATACCCTCGAACGATATACTTATGTGCATGAAAATGGGTATTGGCCATACCTGTGGAGATGGCTGGCCTCTTTGGTGTACTGGTCCCGGCGGTTGAGCGCGGCGCCGGGCGGCGGGCTGCCCCCCCGGAGCAGCTCCTCCCTCTCGCGCCGCGCGCTCACTCGCGCCGACGTCTTCGAGAACTCTTGTTGGTAGTCCTGTCAACATGACAGCGCTGTAGTGTTGCCACAACACAATAAGTTGAGAGCTTTGGGCTTTTTCAACTGGGCCATAAAGTCAAAAAGGATTACATTTCCAAAGACTATCCATATTTAATCAAAAAGGCGCAAGGGCTACTAGGTCCTGTCGCCTTTGGAAATGCCACTTTTAGTGTTAGTAGTAGCGAAATTTTAACCTGGGGCTGTTTGTGAAGGCGCCGTAATGATACTCTGATTTTGATAAGCACATTTGGTTCAAAGTCTGCTTGTATTCACAGTAGAATTGAAGAAGCCTGTTCAGACTTTTAATCTAACAATAATCATTTCACAGCAAAGGATACAAATAACTCACCATGAGAATTTCCCTATGCCTTTTAATGGTATGCATGGTGGCTGTGCTGTTGGGTGCTATCTCCCCCATTCTGTCATTTATTGATGATAGCTGTAAAACACAACATTTCATAATTTCAAACAATATACATGCAAATTCGGCATAAAAAATGAGGTGATTAATGATTTGAATTACTGAACTTTCAAGATTTGTATTAAAGTAACATTGAAGAAAACTCAAACAATTGTAATTCATGTTTTCACACGGTTTTATAGGGATCATTCTAAATGAATTGCGATAGGTATAGCTTGCTTTTTTAGCTCTATAATTTAGTAAAAATGTATAAGCGTACCTTATTTAACAGCTGCTGTAGCTCCATGGACATGGTGTCAAACATGTCATCGCTGTTGATGAGCGGCGCGGTCTCGGAGGTCAGCCCAGACGTCCCGGGGCTGATTCCCAGCTTGCTGAATGCAACCAGCTTCACATCTATATCGTTCTCTAGTGTCCTAGCCTGTTTTCTCAGCTCTGAAATTAAGTTTAAATTTAGTTGTAATTATGTGATCTTCTTGTTTATAAATATGAGGTAATTACCACTTTTCGCTAACAGGCACCAATAATCTCATGATGGCCTCTGTAATGTACTGCCATTTTATACCTTAAGTTGTAAATTATAATCAGTGATCAGAATAGGTTGAGTATATTGACCTAAACTTGATGCATGTTCATTCATTAATGTGTTCCCATCTCGCTCACGCGTGAATGAACAAGCGTCAAGTTTAGGTAAATATACTCTACCTATTCCGATCACTGATTATAATTTAAATAAATTGTTAATACAAGTGCAAATAAATTATCTATATCAGAATAATTTTTTTTATTTAGGGCCATTTGCCTTCTCTCTGTACGCACACACATAAACAAAGAGCCTTGGAAATTGACCACAGAGTTTTAGATGTTTTATTGTTAATACTGGCAGGATACATTAAATAAAAAGATGACAGGCAGAGTAAGATTGTGAATGCTATAATTTGGAAATAAAGAGCTCCTTATTACGGTATATTAATCGCTCTCTGTATGAAACCTTTATGTTTTTCGTGTTTCTTGCTACGTCATAATAATAGTGTCAACTTTTTGTGTTTACACAAATTACAGTAATAAATAGCGGTACCTTCCCAAGAAGAGCCGGTAAGAGTGGCCATTTTTACAGATCACCGTTTGTGCTTCCTAAGTGGGTTTTATTGTTATACTTCTGTAATACTTTCTTTACGGTTTCGAAAAGAAATTACGAAAAACGAGACAATACTTTGCAAAAAATTCACTATCCGATTTGATTGTCAGAAATTGACAGCTTTTTATGACATGCCTTGACATGCATGACATGACGCAAGCAAAGTAAATGTTGCCTTATGCAAAATAAATCTGAAAATACAACCGTGCCGAAAAATGAGAGCGCTGCTGTTCGGAATGGGATAGGCAACATGATCCAAGATTTACTCTAACCTGTGCTGGTTGCCATTTGAAAATATTGTAGTTCCACCACTGTGTCACCACTGGCTCGACTTTTTGCAAGGCTTTAAGCGCGTCACACACGGAGCTATAATATATATTTGGTATATTAATATATATTATAGCAAGGCATCTTACGATATGTTTCGTATAGTTTTGGTATATTTTCCGTACTAGTTGACAGACTCTACACACGCAGCTATAATTTATATTAATATATATTATAGCTGCGTGTGTGGAGTCTGTCAACTAGTAAGGAAAATATATCGTAATAAACCGACCTATAATATATATTATAGTTCCGTGTGTGACGCGCCTTAGAGTGAATGAATGACTAATCTTTTATGAATTTAACTATTTATTTATTTATTATCAGTAATAAATTGAGAGTTGTACTTTTCTTAAATATGTTAAATAAATACTAACGTAGATATTATTTATACACATTTAAATATTGAAAGCCATTGCAATAGACTATACTAATAAAAATATTATAAATTATACTTATTTAATATTTATTTATTTGTAAGGCACAAGCAGCATAGAGCTTATGTTATACAGGGTGAGTCTTGGTAAAGTGCACCAAATGAGGAACATTAAATTTAATTTAATCGACGAAGAAAATCATATATTTTATTTTTAATATTTGTATTTTTTGTGTTTACATGTGGTACACAGTTGCGAAATATTTTTTTCAAAGAGAAATGAAAAAATTTCTTCGACAAAATTCAATTTAATGTCGGTCCCTCATTTGAATATGTGCACTTTACCAAGACTCAGTCTATATTATATTCTTCTAACTATATATTTGTTGTTAACTAAAGATCATTCGACTATTTCGATTAACCCTTGACACAGGCTTCGTCAAACAGCCAGCGCGGCGTGGCGCGACGGCAGCGCGGCGCGCTCCCTGCGCGGCGCCGCAGTCACACTACAGAAAACGTCGCGTCGCCCTCAGCTTTTATGGCCAAAATCATATAGAACTGGACGTTCTCTAACACAATCATTTGACGTCTTGAACTTGTGACTACATGAATGATAATGAAAGAATATTTATAAGGACATCTCTTTCTAACTCGTTATGAATGCCATAAATAGAAAAAGGCCAAACATACGTCTTTTGTTGTCTCTTATAGTTCGCTTCCTATGCAAGTACTTATTCTGTGCATTGTCCGAATTTTTCTGTCAGAAACCCCCCGCACCACTCCGCACACCTAATTCTGATAGGAGTGATAGGTGTGCGGTATCTAGAACAAAACATATGCGCAGAGTGCCTTCCGGCGGGCGTCAAAATTTTTCTGACAGAAAATTTCTATATGCGGCCGGCCTTAGATGATGTCTCTCTCAAACTAAGATGAGACGTACAAAGTGAAAGAGATGACAGTATCATCAAGTACTTATATAAACTAGTGTTTCTAGTTTTATCCTAATTTAAGTTTCCGTTGCATCTACTTAACTGGTTATTATACGGTATGAAATTAGAATAATGCCCATTATCAATTTTTCGATTAAATTAATTCCGTGACTATATTCTTCGCCTTATCGCTCATAATAAATTCCATATACCTATAATACCTACTGCAAGATGTGACCCTCTAGCATTTTGCTGCTGTATTGAACTGTTTCGGCAGTTCTCTGTCTCTTTCCTTTGGTAAATTTTTACGGGAATATTGTTAAGTAATGTAATGTAATAAGTCAATTTTGAATGCTACATTCTCGTGTGTTAAATACATAACGAAATCATATAAATGTTATTAAAAATAATAGTTTTTACTCGTGTTTTAGTCTTTACCAAAAATATGTCTTTCTCTGTTACTCGCTATCTCCCCCACCCACCCGTATGGTTTTTGTTTCCGATTCGTCGTCGTCAATTCCCCTTGGTTGGTTTCGCAACGCACGCAAGCAGCCAGTGTAAAGCAATAGTGTGTTCATTTTTTAAAGTGATACCATTTTTTTCGATATTCGGATCGCGTAATGTGTTTGTGCCGATTTAGTTGTGAAAACAGAGTTCTAAGTTTAATCACTTTTTCAGACCAAACTTATGTGGCGAGGATACATTCTACGCAATAGCTCAATATGGCTGCTGTTAATAAAATGCAGCCTTTGAAATTTGATCAAATATGCCGTGCGTGCTTGCAAATCAAGAAAGATATGAGACCTTTATTCGAACAACTTACGGCAACTATGTTGATGGGCATTTCAAAGGTGCAGGTGAGATAACAAAATTGTGTTATTTTGGGAATGCGTTGCTCTCTGTCGCACTCGTGGGGAAAGTGTATAATATTGGGTGACCAACAGAAGTACACGCATCGCGTCATCTTTGTTTAGAATTCAGAAACCAATTTATACTGCTGTGTGACATCATGCTTATTCTCCAAATTTGATTGAGAAACATCTTTCTGTCACTGTCTGGTGCGATCATAGTGCTTAGTGCGAGCGAGATGTAAGAATGTTGGTTTGATAACAAAGTATTTCGAGTGCGAGATGAAAGACCGAGACGGATACTAAGTTATCTTGTGTTGACGTGCTTATCACTTCTGATAAGGATAAGAGAAATGGCGGGAACGGCATCTTATTTGTTTTGAATTGAGAATTAAGCTTCTAAAGCTTCTTTCACATTAATTATTTATCTATGCAATTTTTCAAGTTATAATTTATGTAGTGGTTTTATTAAAATAATCGTAATAATCTTTTACTATGTAAGTATGAGGTATGCATGATACGGATTTATTTATTATTTATACTGTACCTACTTATTGCTGTTGGTTGGTAAGGATAATAGGACTTTGTAAGTTAGTAGCAAACATTACAGTTACTTTATCACTGCACTGATTATTTGGCTCATTTAATCTGCAATTGGCTAATAAAATCAAAATCAGATGGTTGGTTAAAATTTGTTTGGTGACTTCTTATGCACCATAGCTTTCGGCCAGGCTTTGTGAGGAATTCCTCTCAAAGTAGGGTAGATTCGCCAGTTCGCCGACCGACGCCAGTTCTCGACTTTTTGACGGACTGTTCTTGAAAATCGATATAAAATAGCTATACTGACCGAATTACAAACACCAAAAAATTACTGTGGCAACCCCAAATAGTTCGGAAGTACGCACACAAAGACAAAAAGCCTGTGTGTAACAGGTTACTGACCAAAAAAATACAGTAGTCTGTGCTTCGTAAGGAACGCGTCATAACGTGTGATTTATAAAAAAAAAATAGTGAGGAGCCGCAGAGTTCAGGGTAAGTTTTTAATTGAAATTTTGTGTTTTATGGTTTGTTTTTTATTTGTTTAGTTAAATTATAAACCATAGCATTTTATGAAAACAATTTATACTTATTTTTTTCATGGAAACCAAATAAAATTAAGAGGTCGCGAACTGGTATGTCGTTTTCTTAGAAAATCCATTTCTCGACCGTGCGGTCGAAAACTAGCGTGGTCATGTTCAATAAGGATGAATCTTTTTTGTCATAATATTAGAGATACCACTGAATCTAATTTATGAATTTGAATCTTATGGACACTAGTATTGACACAGCCAATTCTCGACCGGATTATTTCAAACGTTTAAAAAAAATACCACGTGATAAAACCCCTCTTGGTCGAAAACGGTACATGCAATCAGAGTGTGCCAGTTTTCGACTGCCCTATTTATATAAAAAATGCACTAACGAAAGTTTATCTAAATTATTATTTTCTTGCAAAAATAGTTTAAAATGCATTTCACATTGTATTTTTGCTGTAATTATTATTCTAACAAGGTCCCTAATTTTTAAAAAAATAATAATTTGCAGTCGAAAAATGGCTCACGTCATAAAGATGTGCTTGTTTTCGACCGTAGGATTGAATATTAGTAAAAGCGCTTATTAACCTGAAATTGCAACAAATACCTCAAAGCCTACTCTTTAGACGGATACTAGTCCAAATACTAAAAAATATAATATATCAACGGCTTCTTGGAATGCATTCACTACCGCTTCTGAGCTTCTTCTTCTTCCTCAGCGCATCTGCGCGCACCGTTGGGCATACGCCTCTCCAATTTTCCTCCATTGGGCCCGATTTGCAATGGATCTCCCCCAAACTGGGCCAGCGGTTGAGCTGATGTCATCTGACCATCTTGCCGGGGGCCGGCCGACTCCTCTCTTTGAGCGAGGTCGCCACTCCAAGATGCGCTTGCTCCATATCCCATCATTTCGGCGACACATATGTCCTGCCCAGGCCCATTTTAATTTGGCAACGCGCTGGCCAATATCCATCACTCTGGTGCGTTAGCGAATAGTTCCGTTTCGAACTTTGTCGTGAAGAGATATACCGAGCATGATGCGCTCCATGGCCCTTTGTGCGATCTTGAGTTTGTTTATCAGCTGTACTGTGGGTGGCCATGTTTCGCACGCATATGTCATGGCTGGTAGCACGTACTGGTTATACACTTTCGTCTTCAGTGACTGGGGTATCTGACTGGAACACATTCCGCCGTTTTCCAAAAGCAGCCCACCCCAGTTGTATTCTTCTCTGAATCTCCGACAACATAGAGTCGTGTCCGAGACTGATCTTCTGCCCCAAGTACACATACTCAGTCACTTGCAGATTGGGTATTCAGCGCGACAGGGTTTCGGGATAAGTCGGCTGTGGCCATCACCTTAGTTTTCTCCATGTTCATTTGCAACCCAATCTTTAGAGATCTGCAACTCTTGCAGCATTAGTTGCAGGTCCAGTACGTTTTCTGCAATGATGACGATGTCGTCCGTGTACCGCAGGTGGTTTAGATATACACCATCTACATTTGTGCCTTTCCCATACCAGTTTGTCGTTTTGAACACGTCCTCAAGGGCATTCGTAAACAATTTTGGCGAGATTACGTCTCCTTGGCATACTCCTCTCTTTATGGGTATGGGGTCTGAGTGTTCCTGTAATTGTACTGTCATGGTGGCTGCTTTCGCTCGCTTCTGAGCTTGAGAATCGTAAACCTCTTAAGTTTATCTTTTATTCTTGGGAATAAAAAGAAGTCGCAAGGTGCGAGGTTCGGACTGTACGGCGGATGCGTCATCAGAGTCACATTTGAAGCCTTCAAATACGCATTCGTTCTCTTAGCGGAATGTGCGGACGCGTTATCGTGATGAAGGATGACATGACTGCGAGGACGCTTTTCTAAGACACTGGGCATGCAATTGTTTACATACCAATTTGCAGTGACTGTTCTTTGATTTTCAAGCGACACTGTTACATAATGTCCAGTTTTTCCGAAGAAAGATGCAACCATTTTTTTGCCAGTGCTCCAGCTCTTTTTAACTTTTATTGGCAACTCTTCAAAAGGAAAGACCCATTCTGCCGACTTGCTTTTTCTTTCCGGTTCGAAACAATACACCCAGGTTTCGTCACCTGTTACAATATTATAGACAGCCAATGACTCTACTCCATTAAACTTATGTATAATTTTTCGGCACCACTCTACAGGCAGTCGTTTCTGGTCTTCCGTTAAATCATGCGGTATCCATCGAGTGCAAAGCTTCCGAACCTTCAGTTGCTCATACAAAATGTTTTGCACTTGACTCATTCCTATGCCTAATACAGTATGAATTTGCTTACAGGTATTTTTTGGCTGTCTCAATTAGTTGTCGTACGGTATCGACATTAGTTTCAGTAACTGCAGTCACCGGCCGACCTTCACGTACATCGTCATGGAGATGATCTCGTCCACGTCTAAATTCTTCGAACCACGAATACACAGAGCTACGAGATGGGGCTTCATCATTAAACGCCAGTTGAAGTCTCTGGCAACTCTCTTGTTGACTTGAGCCTCAGCGGAAATCGTAAAAAATCATTGAGTGAAAATTTTCACGAGTTTCATTATAATAGCGACACACAATTCTCTGAACCAAGCCAAATTGAAAAAACAAATGACAGTCTCGTAAATTGAAAAGTAATATGTTCATAGAGAGTTCCATTTTCAAATTCTGTTATTGCTTTATTCATTTATTTATTGTAAGTGGCCAGTTCCAGAAACTTTCAGTATGCCCCACGTATAATCTATCCAGAAGACGTTTTTGATTATGTTTTATTATATTTGTGTTCTTGACAAGTACTGCCAAATACATATTAGGCACATTTAAAGACAAGTGATATTGTGTGCTTAAAACAATTGTCAGTTATTTTAAAATTTATGAAAACCTTTTAATAAATCAGAGATAGACATATGGTGATTGTGTTTCATTTTATTGTCATTATATGCTTGTTTTTATTAACAACTGTTTTAATGTTTTAGCTCTTAATAAAAAATATTAAAAAAAAACATATTAAAGTAGAGTATACAAGAGTACGTTCAGTCGTTTTTTTATAGTAAAAATAAATGTTTATATATTTTTTTCTTGATTTACAAGCCAGCTCTATTAACGGTCGAGAACTGGCGAACACATAGTCTAAAACTGGAAATTTCGGTCGAGAACTGGTGAAATCGGCATTTTTGGCTTTATTGATTTTTCTACAATAATCCCTAGCTCTTATTTGAAAATAAAACATGGTTAATGAAAATAGACTATATAACGAGTATGTACATATTTTTTTAAATCATTGATTTATATTAAAGCCATTTTTAATTTCTTCCTGAACTTGACAACTCCACTAATCGGTCGAGAACTGGCGAATCTACCCTATTTTTTTGAAAAATTTGCACACCGGAATCCTAGCAGAATATGTTTCTAATATGATTACTGTATCCACCTGTTATACTGTTGCTGAATACAGCAAATAAATAAAAAACGTTTAGTTAATTTCATTTCATTTAAGTTTTTACTAATTAAATTTTACTATTTATCATTAAGTGGTTTGACTAGATACTTTGGTATTGCTTGTTTCACAAGATCGAGCACAAATTAATGATTGTGCATAATGAAAACAATAATTATATTTGCAAAATCATACCTACTTACTATAATAATGGTACTTATTAGATTCCTTCATCTCACTTTTTCTAGTTATTTTGTCTTGTGCAGATGGAGTTCATACCTATTACTAATGTGTAAAAGGGGTCCAACTAAAACTTTGTAGTCTGAGTGTAATGTAAATCATATTGTTATTCATAATCATTGCAAGTCCAAAAGTGTACCTACTCTAAAACCATTCTGATTAAAAAAAAAATTAAACAAACTTAACCGAATATTATTTACCAATTAGATATTTTTAAAATCAAAATACATACACCTAAGTTTGTGTATTTTTTGTGTAATCGTCTTCATAGCCCGGCTAGAGTTTTATAGCTTGGCAGAAAATAGTTTAAATGCAAGTGACGGGTGGAACTTTTATGATGGAATGTTTATGATGCTGTACAATCCACTAAATATACATTTATAGGCATAATATTGTACCTTCTTTTTTGGAATAAATATAGATAGATAGATTAAAACTTTATTCATAAAACACAATATACTTATTCTTATTATTCTTAACTATAATATTTACAAGGAACAACCATCACATAAAGCACTAGGTTGTGGGTGAAAATTGGGTCATGTTGCTAATTTTATTTTAAACAATACCTTCATTTTTTCTAAACTTTTTTGCCTACCTATGCCTTTATTCAAACAATGCTGCCATACATTAACCTTTTTTTAATGTCAGGTGGCGGTGGGCGACGGGCTTCCTTCCCAACTGTGCCTGCAATGCGTGCACCAGATATCGCGCTGCTACGCCTTCAAGGAGCTTGTAGAGCGAAACGACACCACACTACGGGAGCATGCCAAAAACGCCGCTGAAGAAGCCAGGAAGAACGAGGTGGGCGAAAAGTAGCTAAGTACATAGTTTTAGGTTGAATGGCCAGAATGCTCATGTTCTGGCCATTCAACCTAAAACTATGATGCGACGGACGAAATTATGAAGATATGAAGTCCTTTTGTTGCTTGCAACGGAAGCAAACGGAACGGAAAAGAGAATTATAATAAAAATAGATAAACTCTTTTGACTTTTTAAGTTGCAAAGTACAAATCTGGTTGTACAAGTACATATCTATTAACCATATGAGGGTGTAAATGTTACGTTTTATTAATTTAGGTATCTTGCACACGTGATGCGTAAGAATACAATATTATAGTTTACAGTATTTTTATGTATTTACTGATTATTGATGCTGGGCTAGGCACTGGGACAACTCGGCCACTCTTCGTACTAGTAAAGACTGTATGACGGCAGGGAGTAGTACTAGTGTAAGATGGGTTGGTGCAGGAGAAGGAGCTGGGGCTGGCGGAGGCGCAGCTGGCGCAGTACATCGAGCTGCCGCTGGGCGCGCCGCAGCTGCTGGACGGGCTGTTCGAGCTGCCGGACAAGCCGCCCGACCCCGAGGGCCTGGAGGTAACTTACCTGGCTCATTCTTCCAGCGTTTCAACCGCTCATTCCCGTGCCCGCATTCATGTCGAAATTCCTGTAGCTTGAGAAGCATTTTCTGTTCATTTATGTAGAAGCCAGGCCACTACAAGATAACCGAAAATTTCGACATTAACGCGGCGAAGAATGAGCCACCCATGCTAAACCAGCTCTTCGTTTCGTGCCACGACCACAGATTAAATAAGAAGTATTTCAACCGTGCGGAACAAGCTGTTGTTATTCTCTCGGGCACTATCATTTTCTATAATGATAATGATAAGTACTCTATGACCTTCTTAAGTTCGACCGGTCTTAACACCACACTGTATAACTGAATGAATGACAGACAGACACATATTTTCACACTACTTACATAAAAACAACCGAATGATAATCTTATGAGTGTTCATATGATGATAGGCACTAAAAATCGTCGGTTCGGTAAATTTCTGGTATTTTTACCGACTTCTAATAAGGCCGGATAACCGGTCAACCGATTCACATTCTATAGGCTGCACAACGCGAACTCGCGGAGGAGGAGGCATATGCCATTCAAATAATAAAACGCAGATTAATTAACTACTATGACCTCTCTTGGGTACACTCCCCCTCGCGCTCCCTATAGCCAGTAATAGGCATGCAAACGTTATGATGGAGGTGGAGGTGCCGGCGGGCAGCAAGGAGGAGTGCGCGCTGAACTCCGACGAGGAGAACTACCTGCAGCTCGTGGTGTTCCAGGCCGCCGCCGCCGTGGCGCCGGGCCGCCACGTCTGCAACCTGTGCCACAAGGTGACTACACCATTTTTTTAACCAATTTATCAGACTGGACTCAAGATAATGAATCAAGAAATACTAAAGCTGAAAAGATTAAGAGTTTAAGATTTACCAAAAGATAATAGTTGGAAAACCCAATGAGTATCAGCAGCAGAATATCAGTATTCTGTAGCACATGCTAAGTGGGCAACAATTAAAATGAAATATAAAATATTTCTGCTTAAACTTATTAATGAAGTTTTTCCATTCTATTATATGAGTAAATTTTGTAAGGCACCATATTATTATATCCATCCAATCTATAATCTCTGCAAATTTATCTTAAGTACATTAATTTTTGAACTTTATCAACAATTCATTAATTGACTCGGTGATGGCAGGAGTTCAAGCACGCGCGCTGGCTGAAGCTGCACATGCGCTCGCACTCCAACTGGATCAAGGCCAACTGCAAGAAGCCGCCCATGTGCCCCATCTGCGAGCGGACCTTCAAGGTACAGCCGCAATATCTAGAGAATCTAGATAATTAAATCCTTTTAACATAAGCGAAAGTCGTGACGGGCGTTATGTTCATTATGTACCGTTCAATGATGTTCTATATACGTAGGATGTTCCATAAGTCTTGCAAAAATCTAACTATTTATTAAACTTTTTCAAAATAAGAACCATCACTGTTAATACACTTATGCATGCGTTCAAACCACGTATTAAACATAATCTTCCACTGATTCTGCAGGCCTCATCCCATGCAGTTATTAATTCGTCATAAGTTGCAAATCGTCATCCTTTCAACTGGTTCTTGATCAGCGGGATGAGACCAAAATCACACGGCGCGAGGTCGGGGCTATAAGTAGGGTGGTCCAGCACAGTAAGCCCCGATTGTTTCAAAAACTCCTGAGTAATGATCGCTCGATAAGCTGGAGCGTTATCATGGTGCAAGTGCTAACTGCCCAGACGCGAGTTTGGTCGCAGTTTCTTCAGCTCGCGGATAACTGGACGTAGCTTAGGGAAAAGGATCCAATTCAACCATTTCACACTTGTAGAATGTGACATAATATTGACAGCAATAGAATCCAAATTTAAATACATTTACTTTGTGGGTTGGATCCTTTTCCCTAAGCTACGTCCAACTTGCGGCAAACAAACATCAGTGTACCAGGTAGCATTGACAGTCTTCTGCTTGTCTAATACATACGCTCAGTCATACATGTCCAAACTTGTTACATTATTTCTACAATTATGGAACAGCCTACGTATAATAAGACTTATTTTAAACCCGTGTGATGGTTTCAGGGTCCAGGCATGTTGAAGATGCACATGCGCACGCACGAGCAGCGCCCGCCCAAGCAGCCCACGTGCTCCGTGTGCCAGCGCGACTTCCCCACCAAGACGCTGCTGTACCGCCACCGCCAGACGCACTTCGAGCAGAAGACCCATCAGTGCTCCGTCTGCGAGAAAAGGTTCTACAGCGGGTACGCGCTGCGGTCGCACATGGCGCGCCACAGGGGCGAGAGGCCCTACGTCTGCTCGATGTGCTCCAAGAGCTTCTACAACCCTACTGATCTGAAGGTGAGTGGGCATTTTTATTGCGGAAAAAAAGTGGAAGAATTAGGGGGCTTTTCAGAATGAAAACAACATCATATAATATAATGGTTCGAGTAGTCCCGCGTGACGTGGTCAGGACGAGCTATTTTGTATTAGTCCATACACACCTTTTGTATGGGGTTGAGCTCTGGGCCAGAGCAGCTGAGTAGGATCGGGTCTTCCGACTGCAAAATCGTGCCGTACGAGCGATAGTTCGAATCACCAACGGATTCCGTTTAAAGTTATTTCAAGGCCCTAAGAATCCTCACGCTTCCATCACTACTGATTCTCCAGGTAGCCTTGTATATGCGCAACTGCGTGGTCGCGTGTCCCGGCGCCGAGCCGGCGTGCGCTCCGCGCCTGTCCCCAGTTCCGCACAAGCTCGCAAAGTCCGGAAAGCTCCTACACGTCAAGGGCCCCAGGGTGTACAGTCACCTCCCAAACGATGTTATCGGTGCAAAAAGTACCGCAATTTTTAAAACAAAACTTAAAAACTGGTTTCTCGAAAAGGTGTTCTATGATTACAAGGAATTACCTATATTTAAATTAAATTATTGATTAAATTTTTAATGTATTCTTACATTGACGTGTAATTTAATTTATTGTATTATCTTTTTCTACTTGTTGTCTCCAACATTGAATTAATTGTGACCTGTAATATGTTATTACTAATAAATGAATATAAATATAAAAATATAAGTATCCCAAAAACTAATGATTATGTGGTGGTTGTCACTTGAAAATGTTGTAGTTCCATCTGTCACCACGTCGAACCGTTTTATACCAAACCTCCTTTCATGTTTGTTTCACTGCGGTCTCTCGCTCAGTGCCGGATTGGCCATTAAACAAAGCAGCTGCTTTAGGCATCAGGGGTCAGGGTGCACCACAGAGGGGCACAAAATCACAGATCAAAATTGGTACAGCAAATTATCAAATGGGCTCAGGTCACACCCGATGCTTAGGGCACCACGGAGGCTTGATCAAAACCAAGCCGCCGACTTATCCGCGTAAAGTCACATTTTTTTCACCTCACCAGCTCGGAAAGGCTTTCTTTGTCGGTCAGTCAAAATCTGCGCGGAAAAGTCCACTTTAACGTCTAGCGTGAAAAGTAATGGCTAAAGTAGCAGCTGTGCGCGGAGGAGGCGCTGCGCGTGCACGGCGACAACTGACGTGGCGCTCGTGTAATTCTTTTTCCAACACCAAGTGTTTTCCTCGCTACGGTGAGGTGAAAAATTGTGTTTAGCATGGCGGCAAAGTTATTTGGTTCTCGAGGCCTTGAACCCTCGTTACGCTCAGGATTATATTTTTGAAATTTAGAATCCTTCGCTAACTCTGGAATCAATACTGGCTCTCGCGCCTAACAAATAACTATTCCAGAAGTTCTCTGCTGTTACAAAGTATCTAAAATCGAAATTTATTGCATCAATCAATAAAGGACACTTGCAGGAAAAAGTTATATAGAGATTTAGTATTAAGTACAGTTTAGCTGTGTATGATATGTAAAATGTAACTTGAACTTGTGAACTTTCAGTCTTAAAAGTAGGTTTATTTGGCAATGTATATCATAATATACATACCATAACATTCACTTTTTCATATTTTTGTTGCAATTTTTTTATGCTGTTTTAAAATCTAAAAAGGTTTGAACACCCGACTTTTTTTATTTTTGTCAAATAAAGGATTAAACTACTTTAACTTTAAACTTAACTTTTTCCGGCAAAGGGCCCTAAATATTCTAGTGCTTTAGACATCTGAAATAATCTTTGATCAATAATATACCTCTTTTTGTTATAAACATGGTTAATTTTAATGTTATCAATAGACATCTAAAATTATGAGGAAATAGATGTAGAAGACAGCGTTCCACAAGGCATCTTCTCGAACTGCTCATTTTCTTCGGCATTCCTTCTAAAGGCTTCTTCGAACACGAGCTTGGCTCCCTTCGTTACGTACTCTGGGAATTCTACTCGGAACCGTATGATCAAGTTTCCCTTAGCTCTAGTGGGGCATGCCGGGACAGGCAGGCCCTCGTCTTCTAAGATCTTCTCGTACGTGGGAGTGACGACGTCAGATATCACCGTCCTTAGTATTCTGCCGTCTAATGTTGTCAACGTTATGGATAAGCCGCACAACGCTTGTTGCAAAGTCACATTTTTAACTGTCAGTAGGTCGCTCAATCCGCTCCTCACGTAGGTCTCGTGGGGCCGGTCCTCCGTTATGAATACGACGTCGGCGGGGATCCGGGTGGGCCCCTGGTCGCCCTCCTCCTTGAACCGCACCTCCGTGTTCGGGTAGATGCCCGCCTTGAACGGAATCGACAACACTTTCTCGCGTAGTTTCATCTCCGAGCAAGTCTCGTCGGTGAAAACTAACCGTTGTATCTTCATTTTCTTCAAACCGCCTTTGTATACCTCTTCCAAAGACAACGCTAGCGGTCGTGTTATGGTGGCGTCTTTTTCTTTATACCCCTTGCCCATGGGGGAGTCGAACATCGGGGGAGGGTTCTCGTAATAGTCGAGTAGGTCGGCATAGGGGTTGCTCGTTCCGAAGAAGTCGTGAAAGGTTTTCAGGGAATCGCCGTGGTACGCGTAAGGCTGTATGTACTCTGTAGGGCCTGGTACGCCTTTTTTGAGGCCCTCCTCTCCGTACTGGTCGTACACGGCCCTCCGCTTGTGGTCCACGAGCACCTCGTACGCCTCCCCGATGAGGGCCGCGATCCTCTTCATGTTCTCGTCGTCGCCGTGCCTCTCCGGGTTGTACTTGAGCGCCAGCCGGCGGTACGCCCGCTTCACGTCATGCTGGCTGGCCGATCGTTTCAACCCTAAAATACTGTAATAGTCGAAACCCATTTCGTTCCTTAATATAAGTCAAAATAAACATACAAATTCGCTATTGCTTCGGCATTTGTGACTGCGTCAAGTTTGTGAATGTCATCATATTTTTTTAATCACCCTATAGAGTTATTTCGATGGAAAAAGGTTTTGTTGCCATGTCAACAATGCGAATTATAAATGACGGCCGACTTCAGAGATTTTAGGCCCGGCACTCACGAGTCACGAGACCCTATTTTCGAATTATAGACGCACGTGTTTCTCTTTTCTTCTTTCGATTCGCGTTTCAATACCTCAAACATGGAAAACCTGCAACTTTTATTTTATTTATTTATTTATTTAATTTAGGAAACCAACAGTTATAACATCAGCGTAAAAAAAGTATATGAAACATAAAACTAATTATAGGATTTCACGTATAACAACAAAGTAAGAATATCAAGTTAAAATTAAACTCTTAAGTGCCACGCACTTGCACTACACACCTACGCAAAAAAAGATATCAAACAACATAGAAAACAAAATAAAATTATACTGAAATAACAATAGCTTACTTGCAATAGACAAATAAATAATGCTGCTCAACTAAAATATTTTGATGTCAGACTTCGCCTCACAGAAGGGATTTTACAATTTAAATATGTCAACGTCCATATCATTATCATTGACCAAATTATTCAAGCCCTTACCAGCACGCGTCAAGAAGCTGTTTGGTCTGTATCTGGATGATGCTAACCCAAGTGATATAGGGGGGTAATACCTTTTAGAACGTGTGGGCGTATTAAACGAAACGCAAGAAAGTAACTCAGGGCATTTTTACATTTACTAATTATGAATATGCGTGCGTACGCCTGCCTCTCAGGTCTTGTACAAATATAATCTACAACAACCTACAAAGGCCTCGTATTCTTTGAACCAGAGGCAATACAAATTCTCTAAGGAAGCCAAAATTCTATCTTCATGCATAGCTCTAATCCGCCAAAGCCTAATGACTATCTAGCCTTTTCATCCTCGTTTTGGGCATATTCCCTGAATAGCACAAGATACAGCCTCAGCCTAGGTTTTCTTCATAATCTTTGGCTTGATCTATCAATAAACTTATAAGCTTCTATAACCTCGTACTAACTATAGTGGTTATTATTCGTCGGGTTAATATACAGGGTGTTAGGTAATGAGTGGATAAACCGTGAACTGCTGATAGGGGGCACTTAGGTCGTTCTAATAATGATAAATGAGGTTTAGTAAAAGTGCCACGGTTTTCGAGATATTTGGACTTTTTAAATTTTTTAGGAAATTGACACCCTTACTCGATTTTTTGGTTGTGGTTAGTGTACTAAGATGTTTTTTTTTATTTTCTTTTTAGCTTATTATTGTTAAATAGTTGTGTTATGCGATAAACATTACCATTTTGGCGTAACTAACGCGGTTTAATTAAAAAAAAATCGCAAACTTGAATTTTGCATCTTCGATAGAACATTTACCAAATTTTGAGCTCTTGCGGTGAAAAAAAAAATTACTATCACATGGTAGCCAATGAGCTAAAAAACATGCCCATTTAATAGAGATTTTAAAACAGTAAACATCTTTTTATTTAAATATTAGAATAAAAAATAACATCAGTTTTCCGCAATCGATTCGATTATTTCCTGTGATTATTTCATATTAAATTTGTGCTCCACAATTCCAAAGCGTACCTAATTATGACAAACTTTTCATTGCGAAAATAAAAATACTGGCCACTAATTTTGTGAAACTTTTTATTGAAAAAAGTAAAGATTTGTGATCCGAGCGAAGCTTTACAACCTTTTTGTTGTAATAATAACGATACCGGGCACTAACTACTTTTTTAATGCCATTTATTCGAAATTTAAAAAATATCCCGACAGCTTTTTATTCTTTTAATAAGCTTAATAACATGCCTATTTAATAGAGATTTTATAACAGTAAACATTTATTGGTTTTGATAAATAAAACTTAAAAAAGTAGGTATTGGAGTAGCAAGGAAGCCGGTTTTTCTAATGAATGAACTAATGCTATCTGTGAAATAAAAAAACATAAAAAGGAAATGTTTTAATAAAGTTAAGTTAAATAATGTGCTCAAATTGACGTCCACCAGCCCTAATGCAAGCTCTACATCGTCGGATAAAGGAACGCCTGACGAATCTGGTGTATCCAGAGTTCCCTATTTCTTGAGCAGCAATTCTTATTCGCTCTCGTAACCCAGAAAGACTCGTAATTGGACGGCTGTACACTTTCTCTTTGAGACAACCCCAATAAAAAAAATCTAAGGGGTTCAAATCCGGTGAACGCGGAGGCCATAGTATTGGGCCTAACCGGCCAATCCATCGTTCTGGGAATGCGGCAGTTAAGTACTGTCGCACTCGTGCTGCGTAATGTGCGGGACAACCGTCTTGTTGTAACCACATTACTTGCCTTAGTGCAAGCGGCACATCTTCCAGAAGGATAGGTAGATCATTTTGAAGAAACTCCAAGTAATTATCTCCATTTAGAGTAGATGGCAGCTCGAAGGGGCCGATCACTTCGCCATTCAAGATACCGGTCCACAAATTTACCTAAAATTAATATTTGTAATAGATAGGGGATTCATCGCGGTAAAAAGCATAATTAATTAAACCTTGACGTTTTTATCGTATTACAACAACCGTGAATACCGTGATCATGAGAAGACTTACCTTAAATTGGTACTGAGATCTATCCTATCTCATTAAGTGAGGATTATCTAACTGCCAACTGTGCAGATTGTGTAGATTCATGTAGCCATCTTGACGGCAAGATGATTCGTCCGACCACAGTATCTTGTTAAAAAAGTCTGGGTCTTCACGCATCCGACGCAGCATCACTCGACAAAAAGTTACTCTTAAGGGATAATCTCTAGGCAATAAAACTTGCACACGTTGGACGTGAAATGGGTGTAATTGGTGTACTTTTAATGTAGTATGCACTTTTCATACAGATAAACCCAGGTAATTTGCCATATCACGCACGGATAGAGAAGGATCTGCTTCAACTAGGTCCAAAACATTCTCGTCATCTCCTCGGGTGGGTCTTCCTCCACTTGTTCCACCCACACCCTGACCAAGAATTCTGCCTTCAGTGAACGCATTATGTACTCGATTAAAAATCCGGTAGTCTGGATGGCTAAATTTCGAATAAATGGCATTAAAAAAAGTACTACCCAGTATTGTTATTATTGCAACAAAAGGGTGTAATGCTTCGCTCGGATCACAAATCGTTACTTTTTTTCAATAAAAGGTTTCACAAAATTAGTGGCCAGTATTTTTATTTTCGCAAGGAAAAGTTTGTCATAATTAGGTACGCTTTCGAATTGTGGAGCACAAATTTAATATGAAATAATCACAGGAAATAATCGAATCGATTGCGGAAAACTGATGTTGTTTTTTATTCTAATATTTAAATAAAAAGATGTTTACTGTTTTAAAATCTCTATTAAATGGGCATGTTTTTTAGCTCATTGGCTACCATGTGATAGTAATTTTTTTTTTCACCGCAAGAGCTCAAAATTTGGTAAATGTTCGATCGAAGATGCAAAATTAAAGTTTGCGATTTTTTTTAAATTAAACCACGGTAGTTACGCCAAAATGGTAATGTTTATCGGATAACACAACTATTAAACAATAATAAGCTAAAAATAAAATAAAAAAAAAAACATTTTAGTACACTAACCACGACCAAAAAATCGAGTAAGGGTGTCAATTTCCTAAAAAATTAAAAAAAGTCCAAATATCTCGAAAACCGTGGCACTTTTACTAAACCTCATTTATCATTATTAGAACGACCTAAGTGCCCCCTATCAGCAGATCACGGTTTATCCACTCATTACCTAACACCCTGTATATGGCGAGGTCCCAATATATCTACGTTGTTGCTATCGTCACGATCACGATATAACTAAATCCTGCGAGTAGATTGACAGGTTAAGGACAGCAGGACAGCCGTATCGCGTAAACTTATCTTTATATTTAATATAGTTCAGCGATAATGGTAACCTTGGTTCCAGGTGCATTTCCGTCTGCATACAGGCGAGAAGCCACTGAAGTGCTCGGAGTGCAACAAGACGTTCCGACGACACTCGACGTTGTGCCAGCACATGAAGAAGCACCGCGGGATCCGCAACCACGTGTGCACTGTTTGCGGGAAGGCCTTCTACGAGGTCTCCAAACTTAACGCGCATATGAGGGTGCATACTGGTGAGTGCAGTTATAGCATACTAGCTTTTGCCCGCGACTCCGTCCGCGTAGAAGTCGTTTATCGCTGTTCCCTCGAGAACTGTCCGATTTTCCGAGATAAAAAGTAGCTTATGTCCTTACCCAGAACTCAGGCTATCTCCATAGCAAATTTCATCGAAATCGTTTCCGTGGGTTAGCCGTGAAAGCGTTACAGACAGACAGTAAGACCGGCCATACACGGACTGCTCGAGCAGGAGGTAACTGCGCGACAGCCCGAGCAGTCCGTGTATGCCTGGCGGGTCGCTTGACCGCATGATGAAATTTCACCGTGCTGCCAACCGCTCGAAGCAGCTGCAACTGCTTGAGCGGTTCGTGTATTGCGAATGACAATTTTGTATTGAAACTGCAGATCATCCAACGGCGACCGCTTGAAGCTGTTGGCACTGACTGCTCTAAGCAGTCCGTGTATGGCGGCCCTATCTCGTGTCTCTTTTGCATTTATAATATTAGTATGGATTAGCATAATATTAGGTTGTCGCTTAGCCAACAATACGCGTTTATTTATTACATGGCATCCCTAAAACAAAACAAAACTCCTTAAAATAAAATTCGATCTGTTACTCACATTGGGCAAATCAATATTTATAAAAGGTGACCCGGACTTACTGTAACTATGGGGCACTTGTTTTGTTCCTTGTTATTTAGTGCTATCCGTCCTTTTCTTTGGCGCATGGGTGCTCAATACTTTTGGCCAAGGCTGTACCATGGAGCTATCTGATATAAAACACAATATTACCCTTTTGATCAGTGATATAAAAGTAAAAATTTAAAAACCTCCCGACACAAAAAATTGGTTTCAATATCATTGAAGTAACACGGTACCAAATTTCGAATCGATAGGACATATGGAAGGTAGTCAGATCCCCTCATCAACTCTTAAAGAGCTGATGATCATCAAACGGCTGATCAGGTCATGGTTACCTTACCATATTATACTTTCAATATCATTGAAGTAACACGGTACCAAATTTCGAATCGATCGGACATAAGGAAGTTAGTCAGATCCCGTCATCAACTAGAAAAGAGCTGATGATCTTCAAACGGCTGAACAGATTTTCATGAAGCATGGCTAAGAACACTCGGGATAAAATTATCTGACACAAAAAACTAAACGAAAATCGGTTCATCCGTTTGGGAGCTACGATACCACAGACAGATACACAGACAGACACGTTAAACCTATAAGTCCTATAACACCACTCTCTTTTTGCGTCGGGCGTTAAAAAAAAACCGTATTTTTGGTATTTTGGGAGCCCCGTGACCTGTTCCGAATCCTGGACCCGCCCTGATCGGGTGTAACTCTGGCGTGTCGCAGGCGAGCGGCCGTTCGAGTGCCAGTTCTGCGAGCGGCGCTTCGCGCAGCAGTCGGCGCTGATCTACCACCGGCGCACGCACACGGGCGAGAAGCCCTACTGCTGCAAGCTCTGCGCCGCGCGCTTCACCACCTCCTCCGCCAGGAACAACCACATGCTCACGCACACCGGCAACAAGAGGTAAACAAAACAAATACTTGGGACTTAATATTTAGTTATTTGTTATGCAACGCTGTTAAGTTGTTATTTGGCGCGATTTGGATTTTAAAACTCGCTAAGCTCGTGGTTCAAAAATAGAATCCTGAACGTAACGAGGGATTCAAGGCCTCGAGACCCAAATAACTTTGCTGTCGTGCGAAACACAAATTTTCAATGTAGCCAGAAAAACACTTCCACGAGCGTCACATCAGTTATGGCCGTCCTCCCGGAGCCCCTCCCCCGAGCACAGAGCACCAGCATTACTTTCCACGCTATCGGTTAAAGTGGTGTTTTGCGCGCAGATTTTGACTGACAAAGAAAGCCTTTCCGAGCTGGTGAGGTGAAAATAATTTTATCTACGGCCATTCTGGCGTGGCTCTCGAATAAAAATTCAAGCGCACATTCATGACAATTATCTATCGACCAACTCACGACCAAACACTTGCGCTACTTACACAAATATAATTATGTCCATACCTGGAATCAAACCCACAAACTAGACAACGCGTCGTTATGATTATTAATCAAATGCCTGTAAAGACATGTCTATTTCTCCCCAGGTTCGTGTGTCCCATCTGCTTCAAGGGCTGCACGTCCCGCGCGGAGTTGCGTGTGCACTCCAGCAAGCACACCGGCGAGAAACTGTTCGGCTGCTCGCTGTGCGGCGCGCGCTTCAGCTCCGCCTCGTACCTCGCCGTGCACCGCCGCCACCACACCGGCGAGCGCAAGTACTCCTGCCCCGTGTGCGCGCGAGGTGACACACGCACACACAACACACAAACACCCCCACACAACACACACACGCCCGCCCACAACACACACACACGCCCACACACAACACACACACGCTCGCCCACAACACACACACGCCCGCCCACAACACACACACAACACACACACACGCCCACCCACAACACACACACGCCCACACACAACACACACACGCCCGCCCACAACACACACACGCCCACACACACACACACACACACGCCCACCCACAACACACACACGCCCACACACACACACACACACGCCCACCCACAACACACACACGCCCACACACACACACACGCCCACCCACAACACACACATGCCCACACACAACACACACGCCCACATACACTTAATTTTGATAAAACGCCTAATTCATAATAATTTGCAGGTTACATGGACTCTGGGTCATACAAGAAACATCTCAAAACGCACGAAATAAAGCCGGATAGCGAAACGAACTGTCCCAGCATAGAGAACGCGGAGAAGACCGAGGAGGAGCAGATCCCCGTCGCGGAGGAGCAGGAGGTGGTGACGGAGGAGGCGGCGCCCGCGCAGCGCCGGTACAAGTGCGGCCTGTGCGCCAAGACCTACATGTACCTGCACAGCTTGAAGAAACATATGGCTACTACGCACGTGGTGCGTTTATCATATTCATTTATTGCATCTGTGGTATTTATTACAGTGGTCTCACAAAGGTAATATGGTGCTAAACATCTGCGGTTAACCGCAATGTGTGTTAAGAAGTGCTGGAAATATTTTCAATAAATCGGTCCAGAAAATGAGATAATCGCGAAGATGATTAGGTACATATATGGGTCAAGTCGATTTTTAACGAGTTTTGAAGACAGAAAGTTAATTTTTTGACGCTCACTTGTTTTTTTTTCATAATATACAATTTGTATCTCAGTAGCTTAATTTTCTTCCAAGCGTCCTGGATTAGAGTGCCATCATACCTTAAAAGACTGCTGTTAAAGTTGTCTCATATCTCGATTTGTTGTCAACAGTCCCAACAACAACAAACACAGCAACAACAGCAGCATCAACAACAACAGCAGCAACAACAACAACTTCAACAACAGCAGCAGCAGCAACAACAACAACAGCATCAGCAGCAGCAGCAACAACAAGTGCAGCAAACACAACAAGTGTCCGTGCAGCAGGTATAGCAAAACTTCTCAACAGTGGTCTCCCTTAGGAAGCACTGATAAACTCGGATATGTGAGTGTGTCTACAGGACCTACTAACAGTTGTTTTTATTTGTAGGTGTCGGCGGCGCAGGTGGCCCAGCTGCAGCAGCAGGTGCTGCAGGTGGGCGGCGTGCAGCAGCTCACCGTGCCGCAGCTCGTGCAGGTAACGTTGCAGGCGGCACACGCACTAGTGCCCGTGCAACAGGTGTCGGCGGCGCAGGTGGGCGGCGTGCAGCAGCTCACCGTGCCGCAGCTCGTGCAGGTAACGTTGCAGGCGGCACACGCACTAGTGCCCGTGCAACAGGTGTCGGCGGCGCAGGTGGGCGGCGTGCAGCAGCTCACCGTGCCGCAGCTCGTGCAGGTAACGTTGCAGGCGGCACACGCACTAGTGCCCGTGCAACAGGTGTCGGCGGCGCAGGTGGGCGGCGTGCAGCAGCTCACCGTGCCGCAGCTCGTGCAGGTAACGTTGCAGGCGGCACACGCACTAGTGCCCGTGCAACAGGTGTCGGCGGCGCAGGTGGGCGGCGTGCAGCAGCTCACCGTGCCGCAGCTCGTGCAGGTAACGTTGCAGGCGGCACACGCACTAGTGCCCGTGCAACAGGTGTCGGCGGCGCAGGTGGGCGGCGTGCAGCAGCTCACCGTGCCGCAGCTCGTGCAGGTAACGTTGCAGGCGGCACACGCACTAGTGCCCGTGCAACAGGTGTCGGCGGCGCAGGTGGGCGGCGTGCAGCAGCTCACCGTGCCGCAGCTCGTGCAGGTAACGTTGCAGGCGGCACACGCACTAGTGCCCGTGCAACAGGTGTCGGCGGCGCAGGTGGGCGGCGTGCAGCAGCTCACCGTGCCGCAGCTCGTGCAGGTAACGTTGCAGGCGGCACACGCACTAGTGCCCGTGCAACAGGTGTCGGCGGCGCAGGTGGGCGGCGTGCAGCAGCTCACCGTGCCGCAGCTCGTGCAGGTAACGTTGCAGGCGGCACACGCACTAGTGCCCGTGCAACAGGTGTCGGCGGCGCAGGTGGGCGGCGTGCAGCAGCTCACCGTGCCGCAGCTCGTGCAGGTAACGTTGCAGGCGGCACACGCACTAGTGCCCGTGCAACAGGTGTCTGCGGCGCAGGTGGGCGGCGTGCAGCAGCTCACCGTGCCGCAGCTCGTGCAGGTAACGTTGCAGGCGGCACACGCACTAGTGCCCGTGCAACAGGTGTCGGCGGCGCAGGTGCCCTTTTGTCGGGATACTCGTTCCGCCTCGCATCCTAACTGCAGCACAAGAGCTTCCATTTTGTGACATTGCATAAACTACTGTTATTGTTCAAGTAGGCACTTGAAATGGTATCATTATTATGTAAAAACGAAAATATTTTAAACGACGTGCAAAACTAAATTTCGAGACGAGTTTCTAAAGCTGGGTTGTGTATATTTTTAAGTGTGTCGGCATTTTATACTAAACAAATTATTTTTCGCCAGACCGGCCACTCTCCATATCCTGTGATATCTTCAGTCCAGTCGCTGCAATTACAGCAAACCCAGCAACAAGTAAATACGGTACCTAATCCACATTACAGTGAGTGCATGCGCTCGTAGAGAGCTCTTTATTGATGATGTCGAACCGTGCAGCAGTCATTATACGCACTAATCTTTTTTTATACGCTTTTTTGTTTTATTTTTTGAGTGGGCGCATAATGCCCAGAGCATGAGGTTTTACTACAACTTTTTTTTTCACTGCACATATGTCAAAACTCAATTATAAATGGTGTTTTCAGCAACAACAGCCGCAGCAACTCCAGGTGCAAACCATACAAATACACCCGAATCATCAGCCCATACAGATACACGTAAGTACTTGTTCTAGGGCTTAGCTAATCTATTCAATCTATTTATTTTCCTGTTAAGTGTTTTTTTTTTATAATTAAATCTAAATCTTAAATCTAATTAAGCTACGTAAACTTAGCAACGTTGATTTTCAAAATTGTTTATTAAAATGTGGTAAATAGAACTCAGATGCTATCTTGGAGGATCTACATCTGCAGATATTTGACAGTCGATTATTGAAAAGTGTTGCGGTAGAACCACATTAATTTTAGACGAAAAAATATTTATCACGTTTTTAAAACGGACTAAGCATTTTATTATTGTATTGTCATACAGTTCATGTTTTTAGTTCAGTTTCAAGTCTAGCTCACCGGGAAGTGCCGAACAGACAAACAAAGAGACCGACAAATAAGCTAAAATAAAAAACAAAGTAAATACAAACAAATAAAAACAAAACAACAAATAAGTAAAATGTGGCAAAAACAAAGTTGTGGTCAGATTAATAAGGATCGCTTTGCGTATGTCGGCAGGCGGTGGGCATGCAGCAAGTGCAGCAGCAGCAGCTGCACGTGGCCACGTCCAGCTGCCAGACCATGCTGCCCAACATCCTGCAGGTGCGTATTGTGTGTGTTTTCAGGCGGCGGAAGTTTATTTTACATATAATAGTTACGAAAGTGTGATTTTCAGTAATTGTATATTAAACATTACTGGAAAAAAAAATATTTTCGTTTAGTGTCTACACCCTTATTATACAAGTCTCGACCGTTAAGGACGGTTGCAGGATTCGTATACAGTGCGGCTCTGCAACCGCTCGCTTCAGGTCGGCTAGCACAAGTGTTTCGCAACTTGTTTGTCGCTAGGATCTCCCTTTCTAACTCGTCTGTAACGATAGAGACGCACCGAGCGACAAGCGAGAAAATAGAAGATGTGCTAGCCGCTCAAGTCTCTACAGTAATATAAAAACGAATATTATTGGTGTAGTAAATATCGATAAACTGGCCTCAGGTATTTTGTTTTCCAAGTGTATTAGTGAAATAGTATATTCGTATAAAGTCCTCTGGCGCTCCGCAGCTGCAGCCGGGCACGGTGGTGTCGGGGCTGGGCGCGGAGCTGGGCGGCGTGCACCGCCTGCTGCTGCAGCCGCCGCACGCGCCCGCGCTCTACACGCTCCACCAGTAGCCGCGCGCCACGCGCCGCAGCCGGCGCTACTGTCACACCGGTTTACATCGGCCGAGTTACACAGTGCGCAATAGTAGACCTAACTGTGAAAATCATCTCGCCTCGCACAAACGTGAAATGGAAAACAGAGTTAATAAACCTAACCTAAAAAAATACGTTTTATTAACACGCTTATGTTGCCTACTTCTAACATTGACTGTACTTCTAACATTGATTATAAACTCGTTATAAAAAGTCAAGTGAAACGAGTCGAAACTCGACGGATCTACTGTTAGCCATTGAGGAGTCCTATAGCCACCTTCCGTCTCCATCATCGTACCAGCTCGATGGTACAGTCAAGGTCATAAATATGTGTACATTTTAGTACCTTGTCTATTTAATGTCATGTTTAAACTGCCATATATGAATGTCACAGCGATTAAAGTGACAAGGTACTAAACATGTACACATATTTATGACCTTGACTGTACAATATTATTATATTGTCATCGGAATTACATAACGCTGCTTAAATACAAAAGCGTCATAAATCAAAAACATATATAGTTTCATTTAAAATTGAAAATCAATAGCGTTCCGATTTTAAATGCAACAAAAAATATTTTTTATTTGTTACGCCGATAATTAGAAGTTGGTTAAAATCGACTTCAAGATTTAATTACATTGTTTGTTAGTTACAAGTGAAGCTAATATAAGTGTGTTAATATATAAAATAAAAGAAACGTTACACTAATTTGACAACTTTCAATATTTAATGTATCTCTTATTTAAAATTATAGATATATAGCCATCCTCGTATGCTTGGGACGGAAATATATCAATAAAACTGCAAACACACAAAGGTACGTGAATTCTAATAAATTGAATGAAAAGTCGTTTTCAATATGAGAAACGCCGCGTTACCTCTGCTCTCTGAAAAACAGTAGTAGGTAGTAATCGGTCTAAATAAGAGATAGATTGAATTTTGTAACACCGTTAGCGGTTTTATCACTTGATTTATGTTGTAACTCAATACAGACTGCTGGCACGGTCTTACAAGATGAAGACAGTGATTTTTTTTAAAGTCTTTTATATGTAAATAAGACGTGAAATATCGGTTTGCCTTTCGTATTTTCCTTTTGTCTTCTTGTTAAGCATTGCCGAACGATAACAAAAGAGTCCTTTATATATTTTATCGGTCGCAAATGTGTTAATTTCAGCTATGGTAACTACAGCCTTGCCATTGTCTAGTTAACCATTGATTTTTTGTACAAATTTGACTATTACTATAACTTGGCAAGTTTGGAAAATGAGGGCGCTGTTCGGAGTGAAATTAGCAAATTCAATTTTTACCACAAGACTGCCTGCTGCACGCAGCTAATGTGGTAAATTGTGGTAGGTTACGATTTGAAAATATTGTTCCACCTATGTCGTGAAACTCATGTCAAGCTATACGTATACATTATATTCATGAAAAATAATAAAAAATGAGATACAATGAATTTTGGTGTCCCATTAACATCCCATTGGTTACTTTGTCCATGTACTATCAAGTCTAACTTGAGTTTTTGTTTGTAAATGTGTACATTATTGTCCATATTAGTTGTAGTACCCTAAATAATAATAATAATATTATATTGTAAAAACTTAACCTATTGGAATTGAAATAATAATAATATAAAGTTAATATTGGTTCTATTTTATTCAAATTAGGTTGAAAATTATGAAAGTACTGCATATTATATACATGTATCTGGGTGATTATCAAAAATTTTCTTCCATTGTGTGACGAAAATTAACCATACAATCAATCAATCATTTATGGTTAACAATCACTATCTTATTATGTCAGCATTGTATTGTTGGTGTCCGTATTACATAAATAAATAAATATGGTTAACTTTCGTCTCACAATAGAAGAAAATTAACGTTTCTTAATTTATGGCCTTAACCTACAAATGTTTTGATAATCACCAATCTAGTATCTGGTGAGTCGCAAATATAACGTATTTTTATTTTCAATTGCAAACCTTTTTTTTTTAATTAAGTCAAAAATATTTGGAATTACGATTTTTTCCGAGCTTTATTAACCTTAAGTTACCTTACTTTGGCATAAAAACTAAAAACGTTAGTACTAAAGCACTTCTTGGCGTATGTTTGCGACTCTTCAGGGCAAAATATCTTGTAATTTTAGCCATAATAGTATTTCGTCATTAAATTATCATAAATAGTGTTTACAATATAAATGCAATAAAAATATTTTTATTACTTTTTTTGATGTTAAAGTATTCGCTGTCAGCAACCCGGTAGCCGGCCGATTTTCCCATTACTCCGTATTTCGTGGTAGTACTGGGCCCTTATAGTATTTACCCCTATTGTTATCGTATAGTTTTTAACTAGGCCGCCATTAGTGTCGCCCATAACCTTGACAATACGATAGCAATAGGGGTAAAGAAAAAGTAAGGTAAGACCCCTGTAACTGTTAACAAAAACACGAGACGAACGTCAAAATAGCGGCACCAATATGCATTACCAATTTTTTCGACGACAGTACTCGTATCATGCGTCGCCGTTGTCACTAAAATAAACCTTTGTTTCCGTTCCCACGCACTCATCTGATACTTGCGGGTTTAAAATAAAACAGCAGAATACTAAATAATTATTACAGTATATTACAATAATTACCGACAAATTAAATCAATCTTATTCGTTTAAAATGCATTTAATTCCATAATTCCAAGAAATTAACTAATTAAATATTTAATTATTATTTTAAAACTAATGCAGTGACCAAGTCAAACTGTATTGCGCGTATTAAGTTTACTTCCACTTTGGCACATTCCGACACACCCTAAGATAACGTGTATATCTACAAAAACCAAACTTTACAGGAGAGCAGTTTAAAGTTATTATTTTCTTTGGAGTTTTTTTAGCATTGTCAGTTACACGTTTGGAAAAAAATATTTCCTGGTCACTTTTTTTTTATTGTAGGTACATGATGAAGTCGATACCGTAGATTACGAAAATGCCATAATAGTATAACTGTGTATCGGGCAGATAGACACTTTAACTTAGGATGTGTCGATTAATTCGATATTGTATATTTATTGTACATAGTACGCGTCACTGCACTGCAGACGGAATGAGCCTCGGGTGCCAGACGCGAGGCTCGCTCGAGATAACAGCATACAGCTGAACAAACCACCCTAACGGAAATCCATCCAAAGCCCGACAATACGGGACGGCTAGGACAAGTTGTCCGCAACTGATTTGTCGGTCGAATCTCCCTTTTTAACTAGCAACGCTCGACACGTTTCCATTTCAAGCGCTCACTGTTTAGACAATGGATTAGGATACTATTAAGTATGAAGCAAACAATCCTACTCGACAACACCAAATAGGCTAGACGACACTAACATTCAAGAAGGCCACGAGTTCCACTACGTCTATTATAGTCGATCCACTTCGTGCACGACCTTTCCGAAGAGGGGACCGACATCGACCCGCTGGGCGCCCAAGATACAGGCTCAGCCTAGTTTGGGGTCCAAGGATATTACTTTATGAAATTTAAGAAATCTTGTCAATAAAGCATTACTTACGTACATTGGCGGGGACAAGGCAATTACCGTCAGTCCAATATTGGGAAGACGCCAAAACTTAAGGCCATTCACGCCTTCATTCCCATGGCTTTTAATTCGAAGATTCACGGTCAGGGCAGTCGTAGTCAGTCAAATGGCGGGACGCCAAAAATCACGGCTAAAGTCCAATGGCTTACAAAATGAATACGATTGCGTCCATTGACGAGTGGCGCAGCATGATGCAATGGCGCAAGATTTTCGGATTCACTATTAATTGGATTACGGCGTGCGCGGAAGAAGTCCAAAACTTTAACAAACAAATTGAAATGATTACGCCAACTGACGCGGTGGTCTGGCAGTAGCCTCCCCCCTGCCTGTCACCCCGCGGGATGATCGCCCGCGGGCTTGTTTGACTTAGTCACACTAGTCAATCTTATTTCCGAATGTTCATTTTACTATTGTTTTTATACAGGAATATAGGATGGTCCAAGTCTTTTAACTTTAATAGGCTATTGGTTCGAAATGTTAAAAGACTTGGACCACCCTATATTTTGAGAAACACTTAGGCGCGATAGAGCGATTACATCGCTAATCATCAGTCTAGAATCATCCGCAGAACACGGAATAAATCCAAATGCAGACCATGACAGGATGGCCTATAAATTCATTATAAATATACATTTTAATCCTTTAACATGCTTACAGTTCAGTAAACATCACAAAAAACATATTACACATTCATTACAAAGCAAAGGTGGAATCGAATAGTGAATTCCCAGATCAGTCTCCTCTGGTCAGATTATCTAATTATAAGTGAATTGGAATCCTCACATATTTTTAATCAACCTTAAAGTAAAACTAAGAATAATGACTGTCGGGCGTTGCTTAGAAGTATAATGTTAATAAATCGAAACAAATGCCTTCCACGTCCCTGATCTTATAGAAATCCGCAGGGTGTGAGATTTGTACACGGAAGGTCTAAAGGATTTCGGCTATGTTCAAACACGTTATTAAGTAACTTTAAAGAAACACTGGGTACAGACAGAAATACAATTTGATCACAATTATCCGAAAGGTGTTTGGAATATAGTTCAACCAATAGGAATCGTCAAGGCCCCAAGACACCTGGCTACAGGGCGGCTAGCACAAGTTGCCCGCGACTTGTTTGTCGCTCGGTAATCTCTATCTATCTAGTCTACAACGAAAGAGACGCACTGAGCGACGAGCGAGAAAATGCAAATTGTGCTAGCCGTGCAGTACTGACGCGATCGAAACGAGACTTAATTAATGTAATTATGGTATTCTTAAACAGGGTGCCTTATTAAGAAATATGACGTGGCACGATCACATTACTAATAATAATAAAATAAGAAGTTCCAAGCGTTTCTCCAGCATGGATGCTGCAATGTCCCGTTCAGTTTTGATCTGCTGCATTACTAAAGTAGAACATTATCATTACTAATTTGCCGCTGCTGCCTTAGTCCATAGAACTTTTAAATACAAGCGACTGAACCAAGAGTTGGGGCATTTGGTAAATAATGGTCAAGTATATGTTGCTAGTTCGGAGATGATAGAAACGATAGGCACATTATCCCTTCGAGCGGCGTGCAAAATCAGAACGAATAAGAATTGTATTTTACCCACTCAATGTGAAATAATTGTGAGAAAGTTACGGCTCTTGTAACCCCGTGATTCAAATGTTAAAGTCAGTTTACAACCCTAAGCCGGATTCGCATTTATCTGGTATGTTGTCGTGACGTGTTAGGAACAGTGTGTATGAAACATACATTTAATATGGTTACATTCACATTCGTCTGACGCAGTGTTGCGATAATGTATGAAACAGATACTGTTCTGACGCGTCACGACACAACACATCAGACAAATGGGTAGCCAACTTTATTCAATAAAGATATGTCATTAGTTATATAAAGTCACATAACGATTCAATGGAGGTCATTAATCGTGACAATAGGTAGTGCTAATTTTGCCAAAAATACAACGGGATACTGCATAAGAATTTCATAAAAATATAAGTATAAAACGATATTTTCGATATCACTGGGTGTAGTGTAATACCATGTAACTATAAAGCAAATAAGGTGCAATACTGTGTAATTTAACTTGGAAGAAATTTTGCTAGTTACGCGGTATTTGAACCATCGCCGAAGATAATGTAATCTTAATCAATGTAATTCACGAGAGGTAAGTCAAGAATGTGTTTTCATAGATTTTGATCTCTCTGATATTACCCAGTTTTAGACCAGATTTTTTAAATCCTCAGATAAAAATATCTGGCAGTTAGTTTATCATACGAAAGAAAAGGACGGAGCTAAAATTTATCTGGCACATAATAGGACATTGAAGTTCTGTATAGCTAGCTAGGTAAATTAGCACTACCTATGGCGAGCAGTTGTTGAGTAGTGACATGAGTGCAGTGTCACTGCGTGGCGACGGGCACGTCCCTGGCGGGGGCGGGGGCGGAGGCGGGCGCGGGGGCGGGCGCGGGCGCGGGCGCGGGCAGGCCGGGCGGCAGGCGCACGTCGCGGAAGTAGCGGTGGCGGCGCGCGTCCTTGGCGCTGAGCCGCTTCATGGGGTCGTACACGAGCAGCTTGCGCAGCAGGTCCATGCCCGCCTCCTCCAGGTTCTGCACCTGCCAGATACCACCAATTACCTACTTTAAAAACATCACAATACAGACGTCAACACACATTTTGGGCCGTAGCGCTGAAGGAATAAGTAATTACTACGGAACCCTAAAAAAAGGTCGAAATGCAGTACAAAGCCTTTTACACTAAAGGATATTAACTTAGTATTACTAAGGTCAGTTTGTTTACCTATCCCGAATACATTTAAAATGCCGACGCTCAATCGGGCGGGAGACCCGATGCCAACTAAATATTGCAATTGGATAGAGCAGTTTAAAGGTAACGAAATGAGGATTTTTTTCCCTATTTACTGAAACTTTTTCTTTCTTTCGTGTGCTTGAGAACAATGTCGCTGCTTTTAAATTAAAAATAGGAAAGTCATCACTGTGAATACTCTTTGGAGATATAACAAACACCTCGAGCTTTATATAAGCGCTCTCGCAACACTAAATAGGCAACAAAAAATCGATTGCTTGAAACTCTCCCCTAGCATCCTAAGTCCGAGGTCGGCTCCATAGGAGCGCCCATAAGCAAGCTAGTGAAAAACCCTATTTTGCACTGAGCTCGCCCTCCCTGAAGTAATCAAAGCCGCCAGAGGCTAAGGCCGCGTTCCCACTGTCGTAAAGATTAATTTATCGTTGGAAGACTATCGTCTCTAGCTGTTCCCACTAGCAGCTGTTCTAGCTGTTGTTGTCATCACAGCAAAAAAAGTAATGGACGACAATAATCGTGCCGATCTATATGTGAACACCTCCATTTAAATATACAAGCACGACTATCTGTCGTTACGACATAGTGGCAACACTAGCTTCGCTCCTTACTCACCACAGCGTTTCCTCCGGAGGCGTCGGCGTCCCCCCACTCGCACTACACGTGGGCG
Source organism: Tortrix viridana (assembly GCA_963241965.1). Lineage (NCBI taxonomy): Eukaryota > Metazoa > Arthropoda > Insecta > Lepidoptera > Tortricidae > Tortrix > Tortrix viridana. Next base: position 4,379,869 of record OY725191.1, on the reverse strand, counting down.
ATCCCACATTGCTCCTGTACCGGCACCGGATAGTATACAAACTCAACAAGCAGACTGAGTTTCTTGCGACGCTTCTTCTCATTTTGCTTAACGTAACTTTCCGAAGCGTCGGTAGCATAAAACCGATTGTTTTAAAACTATCTCCCCTGGCGTCCTAAGTCCGAGGTCGGCTCAATAGGAGCGCCCTTAGGCATGCTAGTGAAAACCCCATTTCTGCGCTGAGCTCCCCTCAGGAGCTCGCCCTCCCTCCGGTGAAGTAGTCAAAGCCGTCAGAGGCTAACTACGTAGGTACCATAAAAAAAAAAAAAATAATGGGAAAGCAGCCTAACTACGTAGTTCCATTAAAAAAAAGCGCTACAACGTGACTCACGTGGTTGTGCAGGTTGAAGGTGTTCCAGTTGGGGAAGGTGTTCTTGTAGTCGGGCAGCGCCGTGACGCCGGGCCAGATGTCCTCCGTCGGCGTGCGCAGCATCCTGCAACCACGCATTCAGCTTTAGACGATCGAGTGCAATCCCTTGCCAAAGACACGCCTGGCGTGTTCAAGTTACATACAGGTGCTAGTTGATGGCAGTGATTGTGTACGTGCCCGCGACGCCAGGACGTCATTATACGGATTCAAAATGTATGAAGCAGGGGGAAATGGAATACAGACAGATGCGGGGGTCCGCGGCACGAGAACCGTTGACCTTGACTAAAGCAGCGTTCAATAGGTTAAGCGCTTAGAAGCGTTACCTGCTGTTTGAGCGAAATATTTTTGGTTCAATGTATCACTAGGGCTATATAACTTTATATACTGTCTTCTGTGACAATGCAATATTCCACTCTCAAGATGACGATGACTCAACAATAAAGGGTGACGTAGGTGCGAGTTTACCTAAAGATCCGGAAGAGCTGGTCGATCTCGGAGTCGCCTTGGAACAACGGCTTCTTCGACGACATCTCCGACAGGATGCAGCCCACAGACCACATGTCCACTGGGCACGAGTACCTGCGACCATAATAATGTACAAATTACAGAGAAGTTGCTTAATATACGAAACTATTACAGAGCTGAGGGCTTATTGCCTAACGTACTCGCGATCGCGATCGACTTGAAAGTGGAACAATTGTTTTCATTTTGTAGGCAGACTTGCCTTCAACTGTCAAAGATGAAAGCGATCGCGATCGCGAGTACGGCACTATGCCCTCTGCCACTTATGAGGGCAATAAGCCCTCTGGTCTGGTCTGTACAAAGTGTACTCGACGCCGGCTCATTGTAGAAGCGGAGACCACATCTCGTCTCCACTCCGCTTCAATGGAAACAGTCAAGCGGAGAGGAGATGTGGATTACAACCAATGTGATTGGTCGATTCCTACACAGCTCCTCTCCGCTCGACTCCGCTTCTATGGAAAGGCAGCCTAAAACAGCTTACGTATAAATGCGAAAGTGTTTGTTTGGTTCAAACCGGACAGAAAATCGGACAGTTTCCAATGGAACAGCAAAAACAACATCAGCACAAAAGGAGTCGCGGGCGAAAACAACTAGAAAATAATTTCAACATGTTGCTATTTATTTCGGACTCGGGTGATTTAGTAGTTAGTGTAGGTATAGCTGACCTCTGGCTGCCGAGCAGCACCTCGGGCGCGCGGTACCACAGCGTGACCACCTCGTGCGTGTACACGCGCACCGGCACGCCGAACGCGCGCCCCAGCCCGAAGTCCGCCACCTGACGCACAACACCAAATTACCAAACAGTCACTGTAGCCTTCAAAACCACTTTACGCATAGATAAATAAAATAAATAAATATGAGGGGACAATATCACACTAATTGATCTAGCACCAAACTAAGCTCTAGGCTTTTACTATGGGTTCCAGGCAACCATATAAATACTCATATAGAGAAATACATACTTAAATACATAGAAAACATCCATGACTCGGGAACAAATACTCGCATTCATCAGATTCAGATTTTATTACTCAATATAAATTACAGTATAAATTGCACTTCATGTCAAATTACAAGTTATTATATTGAGATCGTCAGAAGTAGAAATTACACATTAATTATGAAAATACACAAATATAAAATTTGAATTATTTAACCTCCATGTTAATGTCATCTTATAAGTATATCTCCATCACACAAATATTTGCCCATACCGGGATTCGAACCCGGGACCGTTAGCTTCGTAGGCAGGGTCACTACCAACTAGGCTAACCACGTCGTCGTCGGCGTTATAGCAGTAGAACTAAGATATAATGCTGTGGTGATGCCGACTAAGGGCTCTTTTATTGTGACTCGTCGCAGTCGTGGCATCCTACATAAATACACACTGCTATACATAGCGATATCATTGAATTTGAATTGCGGGTTCAGCGGGTTGCGTCTGCGCAACACGCCGTTTCTATAAAAGAGTCCTAACTATAATCCGACAAGTGCGCGACAGTCCTGTGATTTGACAGACGTTGATGGGGACGAGGCATCTAGCTTTGCAAAAAAGAGTATGACGCGCTGAGAAATGTAACTAAAATATTCTCAAGTGGCACACCTTTAATTTTGAGTACGTGGAAAATAATGCCCATTTCATTCCGAATAGCGCCCTCATTTCCAACTCTTTTTGTTAACATATACAGCTGTTTAGCCGGGAAAGGAAGCTCACGCGTCTGCGCGTCGCGTACTAGCGGTCGCCTCGCCTCCTCCAACATCCAGAACGTCACTCAGCATTGTGAATTTGTCACTCGTATCTTTTAGATTTAATACACCACAAACTTCAAGATTTACAATGGGAGCTGAGAGACCAAAATTAATTAATATGGAAGCTATTTTTAATTGTAGAATACCTTGATGATGCCAGTCTGGTCAATGAGCAGGTTCTGTGGCTTAAGGTCGCGGTGCAGGATGCGGCGCTGGTGGCAGTACAGGATGGCGCTGTTGATCTGGTACAGGTAGCTCTTTACCATGCTTGGGCTCATCAACTGCAATCAAGACAACTGAACACTGAATGGTGAACTTAGCACGAATAAGAATAAGGGTGAAACTACATGTGATTTTATCATGGAAAAAAGAAAACAAAATATATACTTTATTAAATTTACAAATAAAAATAAATGAAATTTACAAAAAAAAAATTCTGTTGCAAAATCACATGTAGTTAAAACTTATTTGTTTGTGCACTTTATTGCGGGACACCCTGTATATGCTCCTAATTCCCTGATTTAGATATAGCTGCTTCCATACTATTATCCTCCATCATCCATACATAATAGGTTTTACTAATGCAAAGGTAACTTCAATTAGTTTGTGATGCTTTCATGAAAAAACAGCTTTGGGGATTTCAATGAAATTTAGCCAGGATATAGATTGTATCATAAAGAAGGACCTAGGATAGGTACTATTTCTTCAGATTCCTCCTTGGTCACTTAGTTAATCACAATAGTTGAGTTATTGTAATTAGTATGATACTTAGTTCGATAGATAATTAAAAGCTAAAATGTCCAGCATATTGCCACATGTTTAAAACTTGTATTTGTAAAGGATTAATTTTCATAATAGGTCAAGGAATCAGTCACAAACAATGCTTAACACAGAAATAGGTATATTTCAATTTAACACATTGACTATTGTCTGTTTACCAGGGCCATAGCCCATATATAGGCCAAATAGGCAGCGCCATATATAGGGTTAATGCTCTTAGACACACACATTTGCTCCATTTCTCAAGCGCCCTTACCATGTGATCAGACCAATTTAAGCCTTCGGATTTTAGTTATATAATAGGAGAATTTCTCACCCAACCAGCCCTTAAGACTCATAGCAAGCTCTTTTCCATTGGATGTTGCCACCATTCTAATTTGGAGATAGCGAGGGAGTAAACTTGTAGCTGAAAGGGTTTAAATACATACCCTCCCAGATCCCAGTGAGTCCATGTATTTCTTGAGATCCATGGAGAGGAACTCAAAGATTAGGTACAGCCGCGCCTCTTCCATCAGCACATCCTCCAGTTTAACAATGTTTGGATGATTCAACTCCTTAAGTAATGAAATTTCCCTAGAATGTAATACAGAAATTATTCAAAATGTCTTCGTTTTATAAAAATCTACACTGTCCTTATTGATCTATCAGTTTTTCAATAATAAGTAGGAAAAGAGCATGTTACATTCAGTACTAACATGTTTTAATGATTAATAAATGTATTTAAAACAATCAGATCTGCAAAAGGGTAGGTAGACCAAAACAACTAAAGCATGGTTTATTCATTTACCTGATTTGGATTTTAGACCTTATGAAATATCATAGGTTATGAAACGCAAAATTGAAGTAAGTATTGGTATTAGTGGTGAAGTAATAGATGAATTTTGTTGACAGGGCAACGTCTGATATTGTTCTATGACAAGAAACACCAACCTGATCGCGGTTGACGGTATTCCTTCATCGTCAGCTTCCAACCTGATTTTCTTCATAGCAACATACTGACCGGTCACTTTGTTTTTACCTTTGTACACTACACCATAAGTACCTTCACCAATCTTTTCTATTTTAAGAAAATCTTCCATTTTGCAGAGCAAAATTTTGAACAATTTATTACAAAAACGTTGTCAGGTTTAGATCTAAGGACAAACCAATAGATCTATATTTATTTTACGAGCACATGGATATTTGACAACATAAACGCGATTCAATAAAGCAATTATGAGCTGATAGCAGCAATAACCCGCCAAATTCTTCTTATTCTTGATAAAAATTGTCGTAACGTAACGAACCCCAAGTAACGACTTCAAACGAAAACTTTTTAAAATGTTCCTTTTGACTAGCTGTTAGTTTTGTGTACGCTTCAATGTTGCCAAAAACTATGAATCAAGTTCCATTTTTGTCCTATTTTCATCCTTCTTTTCCAAGCGACCAAGCGACCTCAAATTTAACAAAATAAAATATATTTTTTTCATTTAGACTTTCTTAAAAATTCATGTAGCAGCATATAATGTGCTACCATTAAATAAGTCATAATTTCCATCTAATAGGAATATATAATTACTGCTGGTAACGTCTGAAAACGTTTCATGTCACAAAGAATTTATTATTTTTTTTCTTTTGTCCTTAATCATTAATTCGAAAATATGTATATATTTTCGTTAGCTAGATTTTTATTTTGTATTTAAGGTATTCAGGGCCTGTTTCACAATCGACAAGTAAATTGGCTAAGTAAAGTTTTTGGAAGAAATGTAAATTATATTTCTTTTCGATAGTCCTCATCCTAAAGATCAAGGAACTGCGGCTCTTTTATTTTTATTTCCTCTAATATTTTAGAAATATTTTTTTTAGTTATTAAGTAATCTAATTTTCAACAACTAAAATAAGGGTCTTTGTTGTATCCGCCATTGTTTCAACTCCAAAACCACAGAATAAGTACTTGCATAGAAACCGGACTATAAGAAACAACAAAAGACGTGTGTTTGACCTTTTTCTATTTATGGTATTCATAACGAGATAGAAAGAGATATCCTTATAGGTTGTCCTTCATTTGCAGTCAAATGGCCCGCAATATGTCAAAAAACAAAATCAAAAAATCGGTAGGTAGGTATTGCGAATAGTAAATTTAATGTCAGGGTGACTTTTTGATATTGTAGTACTGGAGGTTCGTGTGATGTGTGGGGGTACCTTCGCTGACATTGACATATCGCGGGCCATTTGACGTCTTAAAACGACAACATGAAGGGTAGCAACGAAAGAGTACCTATAAGGACATCTCTTTCTAACTCGTTATGAATGTCTTAAATAGAAAAAGGTCAAACATACATCTTTTGATATTTCTTATAGACCGGTTTATATGCAAGTACTTATTCTGTGTTCAAAACGATCACTCACAAGATCACTGAGGAAAAATCGCCGGCGCCGGGTTGCAACCGGGATGTGTGTGTCGATATAGGTACGGAGCGGAGAATCGGTAGGTCTGTAGCCGGCCTAAGATAGTAGTCGTGGTCGTTTGAAAAAATCGGTTAAGTTCGAAACGTTGTTGTTATTTAGGGGTTGCACTATAATTTAATCACAAAAATAGACCACCATGGCAAAGTTGGCAGCCCCTTTTTTTTGCCAAGCTGTAATTAACTTAATCTCGGCTGTAAGTACACACCCGAAACGCCGTCGCGACGACACTCGGCGAGAGGCTTTTCAGCGCCGAAACGCGCTGAAGCAATGCGCCCACAGAATGCGCCTCTAATTCACCCGCATTCGGTCTGTCTCGCTCAGTGTGTAAAGCCGACGTGAAAGTTATGAGATCATTAATCACAACTATGCGTCTGTGATAATTTCTGAATGCTAACCCCCATTAGTAAGTTGTGTTTCTGCAATCAAGTTAAATTAATAAGTAAATAAAATGTAATTATTACCCACCCTGATTCCTGCCACTGACGACGTCGGTATTATATTCAAGTAAGTTTTCAATTAACGAAATATTTGAACTTCAGGCGAAAGACATCCTGCTGTTGGACAGGTCCCCTTTCCTTTCTTCCTCGTAGGATGGCCGTTGGGGCGGTAAGGTTCTAGATTGGCGACCGCATACGTACTGGAATGTGAAGTGTTTTAGGCGTCCCAAAAGGTGCAAAATTGGTCGTGTCGTGGAGATTATTATGCGTTTTTTTTTTGTTATAAGTTTAATAATTCGGTTTTATATTACCTACCTAATATAATTTAGTAAACGCACTACAGCAAACATTTACTACAATAACTTACAAAAGTCAAAATTACTATTAAGAATAAAAATAAGAATAGAATGGAGAAAAATTGCCCTGAGGAGCACACTCATTTCATATAATGTTTTACTTCGCCGAATTTTCATATCATCAACAGGCATTTCCACGTGCAAGAGTTGTAATTTTTTGGTGGTCACAGGTCTAACCTAACCTACGTAACCCATGCTTAAGATAACCTGAAAATAATAAGGTTTCAGCAGAAATTAGCTTTCGATGAAATTAAATTCCCAAAAATGGTACGTCACATTGACACCGGAGGTAAACCAACCTATTTTTTTACTTCACTTTTTTTTTGACGTAGTGGAAATGCGTTAGTTACGTTACGCATCATCCCCACCTCAGTAAAAGGCGCATGGTTTTCAAGATACTTCCAGTTTAAAGTGTAAACTGGCAAATCTTGAAAACCATGCGACTTTTACTGAGTCACGTTAAGCTCGATTCGATCGACTAGGCTGGCCTACCTCCGGTGTGAATGTGACGTACCATTTTTGGGACACCCTGTATATTCGAAATAAAGTAGATAATTAGCTATGTCTACACCTGGGCGCTTTCATGTTCAACTTGCGCTTTCCTCTGACACATGCCTCTGCAACCACAGCGCATTCAATAACGCATGCGCTCAAACTGGTTTGATATCAGCGCATACCCGTAGCGCACGCTGATCCGTCACCGTTGGGTCGACGTGCAACATTTTGCAAATAAAATGGCGGAATATAAAGTCAAAACATTGGATTTTATTGAAGATTCAGTGTCACCCTCGTACTGCATGCGCTTGACGCCCGACGAATTGAAATCTTGAAAGCGCAAGTTGAACATGAAAGCGCACAGGTGTGGACACAGCTATTGATATTGACTCAAGGCCACACATATATCTGTATTATTGTTTCTCAATCGCTCGAAGGTTAACTAAAATAAATCCCTTAAAAGGTTAACTTCTTTGCACGACCCATTTTCTGCATAAATACTTGCATAAGTACATGCATTCAACTATCATACACACATGTTCTACCGTTAAATTCGTTTATTTATACGGTATAAATCTAGCGCCTACTCTGTCCGTATCTGGGCTATAAAATATCTCTGTCACTTTCACATCGGTCGATTGACTTGTTGAACCGTGAAGACGGAACAAACAAACAAACACACTTTTGCATTTATAATGTAACAGAAAAGAGCAGGACGAGGTGACGCTGCCGGCTCGTTTGCTTGTTACCCGTCTGCCCGAAGGAGGGTTATGTTTTTCGAGCGTATGTATGTGTGTATGTCTATTTCTTTGTGTCGCTCGCAGCCTAAACGGCTTGACGGATTTTAACATAAAAGATGTCATTCGATTTGTCTTAATTTGTCCTGCCTGTCCTTAAGTTGATATCTTTTAAAGCAGTCGGGTTTTTGATTTTTCTTCCATGCCAAATTAGTTAGCACTTAGCATTGTCATTCATTTGTTTTCCGAGTTCTGACTCATATCATAACAACCTATGCCATCACTCCATCAAAAGAAACTAGGACATTATTCATATTTCGATGACGGCACACATTACAGAGGCTTAGGAATCAATTGTTTTAACAGTACAATGTGCCTATTGACATAGCCTTTAATTTTTTTTCTGTTAATAACGACGTAACATCACATAAAAATAATTTTACCTACGTTTTGCGTCAAGGTTCTACAATTCTCACAACGCCTTTAAATTCATCGATTTACTATTTACCAGCTAGCGTTACATATCTACTTAGATAATTGCCCCGCCCCCACATAGGCAGACCTAGACCTCATTGGCCAAACTGCTTTTCGACAAAATCTGCGACCAAATTCGAAATACGCGCTCAAAAATATACAAAAATAAGGTCTGAGGTCGATGGCGAATTGGGACGCTTATAACATTTTTGCCAGTCGTTGGTACAGTCAAGCAATTTACATTTAAGCCTGGGCCACACCGGATGCGTTGCGTAGACGTGCACGTGCGCGTTCGCGTTCCACTGCGTTGTATAGCTGCGTCCTCATGTGAGGATGCATACTATACAACGCAGTGGAACGCGAACGCGCACATGCACGTCTACGCAACGCATCCGGTGTGGCCCAGGCATTATAGGCCACACGGTCTTACATACAGGTCTTGCAACTCTGGGTTTCAACGTGGGCCTCTTAGACCGGTAGCACATCTCCGCCGCGAAATCGATGCAGCGAAACCGCTGACGTTCCGCCACCGTTTGTACGTTATGACGAGCGAAACGCCGCTCACATCTCCGCCGCGAAATCGCATCATCGATTTCGCGGCGGAGATGTGAGCGGCGTCGCTGATATTCCGCGAGAAAGAGATAGAAGCATGGGCAATTTAACGCGATAGAACAGGCAGTTTCGCGAATGTTTCGCCCGTCATACAAAGGACAAACGGTGGCGGAACGTCAGCGGTTCCGCTGCATCGATTTCGCGGCGGAGATGTGCTACCGGTCTTAACGTTCCAGGCCGCTAGCGTCGCTGCGATCGAGGGATACCCGGTGCGACAAAGATGACTATATAGGAAGTCGCCCATGCGTGAAACACGCGCATTGAACCCTAAATGTACCTACACAAAACCAACGTTTCGCACGTCACTCGCGATGGGATTTCAAAAATCTAGAAATGTAGGTTATGTTTTGCATCCCTCGATCGCAGCGCCACCTGGATTTTACTTCAACAGTGGAGTCACAGCGTCCCAATGAAATTTTGCCCAGTTGCAAGACCCGTATGTTAGACCGTGACAGGCCATTATGTGGCCTAAATATGTCAAACTGACGTAACCAATAAAATAACAGTAGAATTCTTACGACTTGACTTATTGCGTCACTCTGACATAGTTCCATAAGGGCCTATGTACCGTAAAATACCTAGAACAGATTAAAAAATTACCCTTGCTCGGATATGTGACCGCAATCAACACTAGTGACCCACAGAACTAGATAAACGATTGTAATCACCGAGATGTGCCGATTCAGCGCGGCGGTCACGTCCGAGATAACCGGCGCACGCGCCTATCGGCCGGATCAGCTGATAATGCAGCCCTTAATATCAGGACGGGTGGGAAGCTGCCGCATTTGAGACTTGGCTCCATGTGACCGCTGGGAAGATGTGGCGGCGGACAGTTCTGGCTCTTTCACTGGCGATTATACACGTAAGTTCAGTTTTTATTATTATTTTACTAGTTTGTGCCCGTGACCGTGTGTGCAGGAAGTTGTTTAACGCTATTTACTCGGGAACTGGTCGATATTTCTTGATGAAAGATACCCTATGTCTGTCTCCCAGTTTTAAATTATCTTTGCTACCAAATTCCACAGTAATCGGTTGTGACGTTAAATCGTAAAACGTAATTACACTAACAAACTTTTGCATTAATACCCAGCGGGCTTAACATGCAAGCACGGGATAAAATTTGACAGGTATATACAAGGGAAATGAATACATCTATTCCATATTCTAACGTAAGTCTTAATGCTTAATGTTTCAAATAAAAGTGTCTCGACCTGACTTTAATTTTATTACCTTTTATTATTATTACTAATATTCTTATTTCATATTTTTAGAGTGATTTTATCAAGAGGGGTTACTTTTATTTTAAACCTTAAGCGTTAAATCTTACGTTAGAATATGTAATAGACGTATTTATTTCCCTAGTACCTGTCAAATTTTATCTCGTGCTTGCATGCTAAGCCCGCTGTAGTGCATTTCTTTATAGTAACGGCTACGGAACCCTACACTGACCATGGTCCGACATGCTCTTGGTCGGCTTTTTTGTTCATAAGAGAGGGAGGCAATCGCGCATGCGGGCTACCTGATGGGAAACTGGGAAGTTATCACCACCGCACATTAATGCCCTTATCCTAGGTCCTACAAAAAAAATAGGTTTCCTTCATCTCGCATATTTTTTTGTTTCGATTTATGAAAGTAGACATTGATTATATTATTTACGTTCATAATTGGGTAGGTAAAGTTTTTGGAAGAGGTGTAAATTATATTTTTTTTCGATAGTCGTCATCCTAAAGATCAAGGAACTGCGGCTCTTTTATTTTTATTTCCTCTAATATTTTAGAAATATTTTTTTTAGTTATTAAGTTGACATTTGTACACTTTAATGACCGACAAGCTTGTTGCCTTCGTACTTAATGAAAAAGAAAAAAAAACTGTCACTTCTATAACTGTCATTGTCAATCAAAGTAAACAAACGATTCAATTCTTTCAAGCATCTAAGTAAATCTTTGTAATAATCCATTTCCAAAGTCCGTGTGGGATTGCTTGAATTCATTGCGTGTATACGATTCAAACGTGCTCTCGTGGCAATCGAAAAGCAGGGCAAGAGTCGTCGTGAAAGGAAGAAATCGGTGTCCAAGAAGCAGTGCCAAAGGGGTCGAAAATAAATCGTAGTCCAAATATCGTGCAAAGGTCAAAGCGAGCACAGCAGGAGCAAAGCGGCAAAATCGAAAGTCCAGAGTTCGTTCTGAGGTCGTTAAAAATATTTCTAAAAACACTGATCACATGAAACGCAAGCAAACAGAAAAGAGTCGTTGAATTGAATCGTTTGTTTACTTTGATAGACAATGACAGTTATAGAAGTGACAGTTTTTTTTTTCTTTTTCATTAAGTACGAAGGCATCAAGCTTGTCGGCCAATAAAGTGTGCAAATGTCAACTTAAAAACTAAAAAAAATATTTCTAAAATATTAGAGGAAATAAAAATAATAGAGCCGCAGTCCCTTGATCTTTAGGATGACGACTATCGAAAAAAAATATAATTTACACCTCTTCCAAAAACTTTACCTACCCAATTGTCGGTACTCATAAAAGTTTTTTGAGTAGGTATTACGGTATTGCTAGAGTAATGAAATAAATCTTTCAAATCTATTAAGAGCCTGTGCACATCTAGCGTTTTTGACCGGGGGTCTAAGGGCTAAAAACGCTAGTGTGCACAAGCTCTAAGCTAAGCATGATATTTAATTACTCTAGCAACTTTTAATTCGTGCTGTCACTTTATTCTTGGGATGCATGTTAGGCTCGCAGATGAAACAAAAGAGCATATCTTCATGGCACTTACGTCCTTTTGTTGACAAGCGCAGTTTTTCAGCTTAACTCAAAAACGGTATATTCGATCATGTTTAATATCCAATAATTTTGGTTGAAAGTATTTCATAAGCGTTGCCTTTGTAACACACGGACGGACAGACGGATGGACGGACGACATGACGAAACTATAAGGGTTCCTCTTTTGGCATTTTGGCTACGGAACCCTAAAAACGAGAGATGTCGCGGGACACCTGGTTGGAACGGAGTTCCTTTTTACTAAACAGTGAAGAAGAGGTAATGATCGTACCTATATTACGACGCGCACGGCTTAGCAAAAAATGCGCTCTGTCCGAATGCGATAATAACTTCGGGAGTGGTCGGCTATCCTCGGGCGGGACACATCGCATTCGACGCAAAAGTGTTTTTTTTCGGCCTAGCTTTTTTGCCAAGCGTCTGGAGTGTAACGAGCGATAAGGAACTTCGTTTTTAGGGTTCCCTATTAAAATATATTACAGGTCCTTACGCTCCCTTTCTCGTAACAGACAACAGCACAGCTCGACAGCAATGGGATTGAAACAGCTCCTCCCAAGTGCTGCCCATGTCCTGCCACGAGCGATCCTGAGCTGGCGCTGGCCCCAGGTCCTGTGGCCCCGAGCACTGTGGCCCCAGGCCCCTGCACCAGCCTCTCGAGCCTGGAGAGCTGCCCGTGCCTGCCTCGCGACGCCGACTCCGAGGGCTCCGCATCGGTCTTCTTTCCTAACTCAGTGCGTGCTCTCGGGAATGTCGTGAGGTGAGTGTCTCAGCTTTTAAGTAAATTAAATACTTACAAGGTATTCTTACACAAAATGACTGAATCCCAAACTAAGACTTGTACCGCGAGCACTAGACAGAGAACGATACACTAGGATTGAATGTCTCTTAAAATATTGATCAGACTATAAATAAATAAAAAAGTTCAATGGCGGAGTTATACTTACAGTTTCCGAGGGAATCAGGGTAAACTTCTACGGTAACTAGTTGAGATAGCGAGATAAAAGCGAACTTATACAATGTCTTGATTGTTCTCTGCACCTGGGCTTCTGTCAAGATAAAAGCTAGCTGTCATAACTTTAACAATACAATAACAATTACAGAAGCATGGATGGATGGATACATGCTCTATATACATACGGTTAAGTACGGAACCGTCGGTGCGCTAGTCAAACTTAACTGATATTGTATAGTATTACTATTGTATAATTGTGTAATGCCTTTATTTAATTCATTAGGGTATTCATAAATATTACTTACTAGCTACCCGCCCTCGCTTCGCTTCGGCTAAAGCCCCAAAATTTTGTAGACGAATAAAAAAACACCCAGTATAGATTAGACGCATTACAGTCCGTGAGCACTTAGAATAGGATCACGCTGTCACGCTGTGTTGACATGTAAATATAAAACACAGCGTCACCCGGTGAACAAATCCCTATTTTCTAAACACATGTGTTGATTTTAGCAAACCCTTATAAGGTATCAAACAATCGTACAATTCGTTTTAGATATTTCTTTTTAAATAACCATTGGTTTAGTGAACCTCAGATTTCTGGACTGAAATAAATACATAATTAGTAACGAAATAAAATAAATAAATATGAGGGGACAATATCACACTAATCGACCTAGCCCCAAACTTAGCTCTAGGCTTGTACTATGGGTTTCTAGGCAACGATATAAATACTTTTATAGAGACATCACATCCATGACTCAGGAACAAATACTCGCGCTCATCACACAAATATTTGCCTATACCGGGATTTGAACCCGGGACCGTTGGCTTCGTAGGCAGGGTCACTACCAACTAGGTTAACCACGTCGTCAGTAATAGTTATTGTTTATACGGTTTGCATGAATTCTAAAGTAAATAGAGCATGTAACTACAGGTTACGTAACGTGATAGGGAAAGCCATCCCGCGTAAAACATATTTATTGTTTCTCTTTTTTTAATGCCAAAATCTCCATGGCAAAATGTATCCTATGTTTTAATTGGACAAGAACTATCTGTATGCCAAATTTCACCCAAATCCATTTAGCCGTGGTTTGATCAAATATCTTAACATGGAGGCCCTTTGCGGTATAGCGCCTGCACGCCCCACTACTTAATTTGACGTGTATTGGCGTAACCGTGCTACGTCAATTTGGGTGACCGCGCACCTTCGTGGATTGATATATTTATAAAGATTGTTAAATACGCGATTTTATTCAAACGTTCGATGTATCTTTAAACAATAACAGTCTTATATACCTACGCTTATTCGTACATTGAAAAGGGACAATGAACGTTTCAGACCCGAGTCGAAGGAAGATGCAAAACCGCTGCTGCATCCTGAAGTCGGCCTCGCATCATCAGTGCTAGAGACACTGCGGGAAGCCACGGATGAGGAGTACCGCGACGCGTTAAAGAGAGACGCCGCTAGGGGCACCGACCCTGACATGGCGACCGTCACCCTTGCAGATGTCACCCCAGAAGAAACCAGGAACGTGGTCACAATAATCGTAAGTCCCCACGACATGGACAGCGGCGACGACTCAATGTCACAAGCGTCCCATACACAAGAAGCAAGATGCATACATCCGGCTTTAGGAAACGCCAGGTCTTCATCATACTATCAACCCCAAGTTTCTCACAATGGTTTAGATGACATTCTTAATTTACCTTTACCTAGCGGCTTGATCCATAAGCATCGTGATAATACCTTGGCAGCAAGTAATGTGCACAAAAGCGTTGTTGAGGTCGATAATCGTTTGAATAAGTTTCTGTCTAGTCTCAGGTTAAAATCAGGCCCTAGTTTGTTAAATGTAGCTCCTATAAACAACGCTGAAAATAGAAATAATATTCTCAACAATGGTCTGAATGCAGATAGTATGGGTTTTGATCGTCGATCTTTAAAGCCAGTAAAAGAAAGCACTAATAACGATATTGATAATCAATGCCTAAATAGTAAGGACGCATTAGATCTTAGTGAGCCTAGTTTAGATAGTGAGCCATTTCCTAGCAATACTCAAAGTCAATTGGGCGAAGTTACTGAACAAGAAGACAGCAGCTCCGAAAATGCTGCCATTTTGCCTAAATTCAGAACTCCAAATTATTACCATTTGAAAAACTTGCATAAATTAAGAGATGTAGAGATTATTCCTTTGGATATTCGTAAAACTATTCCTAAGTCGAAATTAAACATACCGGATTTTAAATTTGAACCTTTCCCTAACAAAGCGAGGGAAACCACTCTTGATCAAAATACATTACCGAAGCTGTTCGAGTTATTCAGCAAACCATCAAAGATATCACATATAAACAATGAAGCTACCAATGGTCGTAGCACGACCGTACGAGTAGAGAATACTAAAAAAAATGTTCAAATCGTTCCAAAAAAGAAAATTTTCTCGACAAAAATTTTAGACGCACTCCCAAGTCCTTCTGAACCAACAAATTTTGTTTCCTCTAAAGACAATTGTTTAACCGTACATTCTCCGGAAGCAGATAGAGTAATGGAGGAGGACAATAAATTATTAGACAGCACTAATTTTGAATCCATCCAATCTGATCCCGAAGTCGTAATTAATTCTAAAGCTAAGAATGACAATTATATTAATATCGCCAATCCCGATTATGCTAATGATTCCACATTGTTAATAAGTGACGAGGAAACTGAAATCAGCGAATCCGATGGCATGGAAAAAAATGAAATTGTAAATGACACTATTGAAGAAGAAGTATTAGACCCGGGAAGTAACAATAAGATAATTAGTTCTCAAGAAGAAATTAGTGATGTTATTTCTTCAGTAGACCTTAGTGAAATTAACGAAACAAAACAAAGGAACAAAAATAATGTAGAGCAAAAACCTGAAAGAAGTGATGCTGATGGTGGAGGGATCTTGCTTGTTCGGCGGTTAAATAGCAAAGAAGATTCAACTCCCGTATCAACATTTTTTACTAATGAAGTAACAGATAAGTTAACAGATGTAACTGCAGGAGAAATTAGTTACAAAGATCTTCAAAACTTGTCAGACGCTATTCTACAAGAAAGTGAAAGAAATCTAACATGTGAAGAAAAAAATATGACTTCAGAAGAACATGGAATAGAAATAACCCATAAGTTAGAAACTGGTGGGGAATCTAATGAAGGTAATGTCGATTCTGAAGAAGTAAGTGATAGTGAAATTGACAAAGTAATGGGAATGGATGAAGCTGGAAAATCAACCAATGTTGATAAAGGGGAAGTTATTGAGGAGCATTTTAATGCAAGTAGTTTGAATAAAGCATCGAGTATAGAACGTACTAAAGTGCTCGTTTCCAGTACGACAGATAAATCAAGCTGTGACCATGACTCAGAGCCACTTCCTAGCGAGCTGGTTACTAACAGTATACTGCGGCCTAACTCTAAATCCCTAATAGACCATCTTAGTGAATTTGAATCGAGACTGAAGCAAAATATTATTGTGCAACCTACTCCTCTTATAAACACAGACAATTTAAATATTTTTAAGATGCCTGCACTCCGCATTCCAGATATATCAGACTTAACAACAAACATACCAACTTTGGACGAAATTAGAACCAGAATCTCGGAAATTTTAGGAGGCCTAGCAAGACATACTGCTGACGAAGAAGTTTCGTCTGAACTTGATTCTGACGACTTTGCTTCAAATATAAATCCAGTGTTATCAACCGGTGCTCGCATTTCTGATTCAAATTTGTCACCGTTACAAACATTAAAAGATATAAACTTAAATATAGTACAGTTAAAGCCGTTGCGGATGATATCAAGAGTAGATCCTTTGAAAACAGAACTACCAGGCCTGAATTTGAATACGTATAAAGCTAAATTAGCAATTCCCAATTCACTAGATATAAATCCGTTGAACTTGGTTTCTACCTTGGGCAATGACGGCGGTCTCGTTGGTGCTACGTTATCTATAGGACTTGACAAAAAGGACCCCATTCCATTAAGAAATTTTCCAACATTAGCTGACATAACTTCCAAGGTGCAAAATAATGCACGACATTACATACATAAAAATGAAAAGGGGAGTTCCAATAATTTATTGAGCTCGGCCAGAAATGCTATAAAATCCCTTCAAGATAGTGCTCCGATTAGTAATGTTGTCGATAATCTTAAGGCACAAACGGAAAACACGATGAGGCATCTAAATCTAATCACATCCCCGACGGTAGTAACAAGCCGTGGTTCTCTAGGACATATTTTACAAACTACTCCAGCGATAGATCTGAAACCACACGCTGAAAAAGCAGTAAAAGATTTTCAAAAGACCTTAAAAGCTACACTACAAAATAGTCATATTAAACCGCTTACAGACTCCAAACAAGTTCTTCAAATAATATCAAATCATAAAGAAGATTTAAACGACAAGTTATTTGCCATACATTCTGATTTGAGTGATCGTCTCGAATCAATGCGCAACGATATAAAGGATCCAGAAATATTAAAGACAATTATTTCTCCTGCGAGCAATAGATATTTTGAATCATTTTATATTCCACTTCCAAGTAGTCGCATGACTCTGAACGCGCACAAACCGATGCAACCTGTTTTAAAAACTAAGCAACCGTCTCTCGGCACACAAAGAGAAGAGGGTTGGAAATCGATGGTTTCCAAAGCTTCGAAACCTAGATCAGGCACCTCAAAATTTAGCACAATGCGAGCTAGTAAGGAGCACAATTCTCCTAAATTATTAAAACTAGAATCAGCTGGCAGTGCACCAACTTTAGCACGCAGCGACCGGCCCGTCCTGCCTAGGATTTCTAGTAAGCCTACATTATCAAAGCCCCTGGATAATAAATTATTGAAAAATCCATTGTTTCCCCAATCTGGGTTGCAAGGTCTGATAAAACCATTACCGAAATATAAATCTTTGACTGAAAATAAGAATAAAGTACCTTTCGGTTCAACGACCTTAAAACCTAATCCTGCATCGCCGGTTGCAACCACAAAACAAATAACTCAATCAGCAAAACCTAAAGTTTCCAACAACAAACGTTTCAAACCCAAACCCCTCGTGCGGCAGCAAACGCCATGGAGTGCATGGGCTAGTTCTAGAACAAACCCAAAATTGACCGAATTAGGTGATGCCCGAACATCTCCGAGCATAGCAAGTCCTAAGCTTCAAGCGCCATTAAGGTCCACAGTGTCCACACCGACAACGCCAATTAACAAAAGTATTAAGATGGCACCACTTCCGCAATTAAGCTCTTTATCATCTAGGCTTCAGCCTCGGCCGTTATTTAAACAGCAACCAAAGTTGAAAATTGAACCAACGCCACAGGGGCGCACGAATAATCCGGAAATTAAATTGATAAGCGGTCCCAATAAACCAAACAGTTCTTTGTTAAGCAAGCTAACCGAGGCTTTGAAGAGTAGACAGTCCAAAACCAACTTGAGTTCGCCTCCAGACAAGTCCAGTCCACGTCTTGCAATGGCTCCAGCCGCCACGCAAAGTGAAGACATAGTCGTACCTCGGGAAGAACCGTTGAAAGAAAATGTTCCTTACAAGTGTAAGATGATGTGTGTAAAGACAGATTAAGAGTAGAAATTTGAACAAATATTTTGAATTCGCTAGGGGTCGTTTATGTGAGCACTTTGAACTTTCTTTAGACTAGACTGTAGTCAACCGTAGGTACGACGATGTCGTGATGGCAACCCCATTGTGAATTGTGCCAGGATAACTATCTAATCCGAATCTTCAGATGCTCCATCCCTTTTTCTCATCATTCGTGACTAAATCGAAAAAAGGAATGAACCTAACCTAACGAACGAACTTTGATTTTCAAAGTATGGCCCAGGGTTTTGTTTATATCCAAGGCGTAAAGTAGTGTGATGTTATTAAGTCGAGGGCGTAAAGGCTGCTTAGTTGTCTAGTGCCCCCTTTATCAATTAGCATTTACTCGAGTTGTTTAAATTTGTTTCATGTTTTACATAAAATATTATATGTTGTAAATAAAAGTAGGGTTGTAAATAGGTTTAGTTTTACGTTTTAACAGTTGTTTTTTATAATTTATTTTAATAAAAGTTTTTTATGCCTGAAAAGTGTATTATTATTATGCCGCGTTTACATGCAGCCTCTGCCGATGCTACTCGCAGGAAATATAGGTACAGTTCCACATGATCATTAGTAGCATGCGGTCATGAATAAAATAAGCATTCTAGCTAAGTAAGTACTAAACTAGCATATGTATCGAGTAATTAGCATGCTTATTTATAACATGAGCATGCTACTAATTAGCATGTGGAACAGTACCTTAATTCTTCTAAGGGAAGTGGGTGTTTAGATGCAGCTCCTACCCTACTGGAGCGCCGGGCAGCGCGAGAAGCAGCACTGCAGCAGGGGCATGAAAAGTGACCCGTTTAGATACTCGCGCTGCTCACTGCGCCCGCATGTACAGGCACCACACGGGATTGTTGAGCCACTATAGAACCCTCTCACAGAAAGTCGACGGAAAATTTTGACGTAATTTCTTTTGAGTGACTTGACGTTGTCATTATGACAGGGTTCTATGGTGGTTCAACAATCCCGTGTGGTGACTGTACCTAAACGTGACAATAACCACAGTCTATACATACGTATACACCCTTAAGCCACAGCCACATATGCAGCATTCGGCGAATATTCGTGTTGGCGCCTCTGGTTTACGAGTACTTAACGTTTATGAAAAAGATGTCGGCCCGAATTTTCGCCGAATGCCGCATATGTGTTGCGGCATTACAGTCGTCTAACGAACACGATCACGGGGAGCACCACTGCAGCACTGATAGTGTATCAGTGCGTAATGAATGAAAACTTCATTTTGCACTTTTTAATCTTAAATTATATGAAACAAAGTCGGGTTAGTTACACCATTTATAACCCAAGATTCCCAAGAATGGCTCTACCGATTTTTATCAAATTTGGTAATTACACAGATAGTTTAATTACTTACTTGGATTAACGTTTTTTTTTTATAAGAGAGGGAGGCAAACGAGCATGCGGGTTACCTGATGGGAAGTAATCACCACCGCATAGGATACTTTTTTACTTACATAGGTACTTATTACACATACTTTGAAGCCTAGAAATTAAGTGTGCCTAGGTATTTAGCGTTATTGCCATCCCAAACTTTTCATTTAAATGGAGCAGTTCCATTAGGGGTAAGGGTAAACACTATAGCCCGTTGCAGACCATGCGCAGTAGCTTGCGCAAGTACTTGCGCCAGCGTTCTAACGTGAACAATCACTTGCACCTGACTTATGCAGTGCCAGTGTATAAGGCTTATTACTAACGAGAGAGACGCCGCAATACGTTAAATACGTATGGAGATATCTCCATCTCATTCAAATGTATTGCGGCGTCCCTCTCGTTAGTGACTAAATTTAGGAAGGTGTAATAAGCCTGTCGCACATGTCGGTGTCGATGTAGACCTAAACTTATCTGTAAGTTGCTTAGCGACGATTGTGTAGGAAAAAAACAGTAGAATTTTATTGAAATGGAGTAAGGAGAATACACGAGATTTTTAAAAGAACCCCGTTTCGTAATTTCTCACAAAGCCTTTATAGTAGACAGCCATGGACAAGAACTGAACTGGCGCCAGTACCGACACTACCGACCGCGTCGCGTTCTTCGGACGATGCGCAGTGCGAGTAGAGCGGGGGTGAAGCAGACGTAGCGGGGACGAACGAGTTGCACTCGCGCAATGACCAAAGCGAGTACAACTAATGCGTTACACGTACTACACGGTTTAAAACAGGCGATTTATACCGTGTAAACAGTGGTTATAAACCAAATTTCGCATGACCTTAAACGCCCTTGGCAGATATCAAATGGGCTTGTTTGAAACCGTGTAGCACGCGCTTAGGCTACTTGCACTCGCACTTTTACTAAGTAAAATGTTTACACGACGAAATTATATGCACAGTAGTACCTAGTACCTACTTGCGCAAGCTACTGCGCATCGTCTGCAACGGGCTTATGATGGGCTTATGTGATTTTGCACACTTGCGTTGCGAATCTGAGCTTATTCGAGTAGGACGACATGACAACATGGCGGTTATTTCGGGGGCTCCGATAGCCCAGTGCGGCTCCGGCGGCGAGGGGCATCAGACGTCATGGCGCTCCTGGGTGCAGCGGTCTTCGCTATAGCGTTGTCTCTCAATGTTTTCGTCTTCGTCAATGCCGGTAAGATAGCCTTGTTTGCAAACAATATTATCAGGGTCAACTTCCGGCCGTGATTTTTTTTGTGTCCTAGCTGAACATAATTATATATATGAGAAATATAATTACATTTATTTTTTATGTTATTAAGTTCATTATTCCCCACTGGTTTTCGGTAAAACTAGCTAATTGTGTTAAATTTAAATATTCGTAACTCAAAAAAACATAATATTTAAATCGCTAAAACCAAGACTGAAGCTAAAACCAAGACTGAACGGTAATTTTTTTTAAAATTTTTGCCTATAAATCAAAAAGTACGTAAAGGAAAATTATAATAAAAATTGTTTTGAAATGTACAGATTAGGCCCTTTTATATGACACCCCACTTAATATAATCAAATGACTTTAATTTTTCAACCCCCCATTCTAGATCCCTTTTCAATAATTTATAAAATTAATTTCATTTTTTTACTAAAATCAGATGCCAGCAAGCAAGTTATACAACTATTCAAAATTTCAAGTTGATAGCATATGTAGTTGCTGAGAAAAACTGATGTGACATACAGACGGACGGACAGACAGACATCGAAGTCTCACCATAAGGGTTCCTTTTTAGATGTAGCATATTTGGTAACATGTACCGATTATTTATTGATTTATTATTTATTTATTTAGATAGGACTAATTATATTGATCCCGCCCCGCGTAACGGCTAAATGTATGAAACCAGCGCGTGGCGACACGCGGCGTGGGCATAGTGTAGCCTGTGGTGTAACCCTGGCACAGTAAGCCTTTAAGACACCGACATGCTGCTGTTCCTCCAACACCCCCAACTACACTTGTGTGCCAAAATGCGGTCGTGGCAGTGGCCCCGGATAGATCTATCGCACACATACCTATAAGCAGAGATCGGATATCCCTTAAGTTTGCGTAATCGTAATAAGCTAGTTAATGTGGAGGCGGCTTCATAAAATAATTTATTTTATATTTATTGGTATTCAGGACAACAACAGCCGTAAATAAATGTAATTACATAATACCAGTTACATAATAGAAGGCCAATGACAGTTATCCATCAGGTACTTAATAAAACAGTACATAAACATAGCTAAGACGTGCGATCTATAATGCTTAAAATGTATATATAGTTATCAACCTAATAAATACGCATATGATCCAATGAGGAAGGTATTTTAAGAAAATAATAAGAAAAATAAGGAATATGAATCATCGTATTCATTATCATAAAGGAAACATCTGCGCAAATTACCCTATTTAATGTTTATTTTCCTTTATTGCCGTCTGGCAAACGAGCTAGCGGAACAAGTTGGTATTGACTTTGGCAACATCATAGTTTATTCTATAATTGACGTCACTCCAAATAATTGATTGAATTTGAACTTTTTAGTTTTTCATAGAGATATACAACAAACATTGGCCGTCCTCCGTCCGCGTAGAAGTCGTTTATCGCTGCTCCCTGGGTACTGTTCATTTTTTCGGGATAAAAAGTAGCCTATATGTGCTATTCCAGACTAATCTATCTCTGTGCCAAAGCACCTTGCATACTATCATACAAACCTCCTTTAAACTCTCACATTTCTTATATTCACTAATGTGATGAAATGGAGATAATGGATTGATGTCTTATTGATAAAAAAATCAGGGACCGGCCCGCTATCCCTTTCAATGGGTTTTGTATGGGTTTTTCGTAAGGATTAACTTACGAAACCCTCTGCCCGTCAAAACCCTTTAAATGTGCTTTTAAAGCGCTATTTCCAAACGATAGCCCATTCTATTAAGCGCTAACCAATATTCTTACTAAACCCTTTAAAAAAGGTTACTAGTATATACGCAATTTTAGATCTTTTGTAGACTTCATTAAACACACGTTACCTTGCGTCCCGTTGGAAGCAAGTAAACGACAGCCCATTCAAGAAAGCGCTAACCCAATACCCTTATAAAACCCTTATTAATATACACGTATTACACGTTACCGACGGCTACCCTTATCGTTGGGTTCTTCATTCGATAAAGGAAAGTCAATCGTATGGGTTGCCCATTGGAATGGGTGAGCAAATCCACTGGGCTAGCTGTTTCAAAGGGAAGCCCTTTGAAAGGCTTTTCCCGATGAAAGGGTTGTCCGGTCCCTGAAAAAAATATAATAATTATATTTTTTAATAATTGTTGGTATATTTTATACGCAGACAAGCCATGTGCTGCCCGGCAGATCCCCGGCAAGTCGGTCGTGTGTGTGTGCAACGACACCTACTGCGACGAGATCGTGCGACAGGCGCCGCGCGACAAACAATACGTCGCGTACACTTCTTCTGAGGTAAATCCAACTCTGATTCAACTGGTTTAAGGTTTATGCAGATGCATCAAAAACCAAGCCATGTTTAATGAATGAAATCCGCGTCGAATTTCATTAACATGAGACTAGTAGGTGTAAGTGTGACCTTTTGACCTCCTTATTACATTTCATGTTTGTCATTACATGGTTAAATAAGAATTACACAGGCAGAATCTTTTATAGGTTTGTAAGTTCTTTAGTACTTAGTATTATTTTATACATAGATGAAAAAACATTGCACGTGATGCGAATGTTTTCTAAGAACTCCCTTGTTTCGCTGGGACAAACAAGCTCGGCAGTGTAGAATAAAAATAGAATAGAAACGCTTTGTTGTTAGGCGAATTTACAATAGGAGCCCGTTGTGTATGTTCTATGACATGTCTTCTGTTGGAGATAACCGATCCCATAATTTTTTATGAGGAAATACAGCTCCAACAATTTTCGGTTATTACTAGACTTCAATTTAGATGAAATTTTAAATTTTGAAGCTCGTCCCGTCCGTCACTTACTAGTTGCGACTCATAGATTATTCTTTAATTAGGTACCTACTTGTTTGCAACTTTGAGAAAGATAAATTATTGTAAACGGAGTTGGAAAAAAGCATTATAATTGTATAATTATTTTTCAGGCCGGATCGCGATTCAAGAAAACCGTTGGAGAAATGCGCTCTTTCTATATGTGGAGTGAGTGCTTATAAAAGATAAGGTTTTTACTAATCAACTTTTAAGGTACATCTACAGTCGTCAACCAAAGCTTGTCCCAAAAATGAAAAAAATCATACAGAAAATTAAGTAAGTATACTCGTACCTATGTATAGAGATAAATAAAACTATTCCAGACGAGTCATGCTCCTACACGCTGGAGCTGGTCCCGTCAGCGAAGCACCGCACGGTCGAGGGCTTCGGCGGCGCCGTCACCGACGCCGTGGGCATCCACTTCGCCAACCTCTCCGAGGCCCTGAAGGCGCACTTTGTCAAGTATGCCGTTGTTATTACCCTTGAAGAACTTGTTACGGCTCCCTTAAGGTCTATATGTCTATAACTACCAGCTGGCTTTCCACACTTTCTCCTATTCGCTTGCAACTGTTGAAGATTTTGTCACATGCTGATGCCATTGCTTATATATAGCAAATGTGACGTTCTCAATATAAAGGGACCTTATGGAGGAAGGCAGTTACGCTCTTCTTATTCTTGTAACTATACGAATACTATGGTTACAGTTCTAAAAACGGCGTAACCGCCTCCCTCCATAAGGTCCCTTTATATTGAGAACGTCACAAATTGTCTCGCATGTTTTACCATTTCAAAAATCAATTTCTTCCTGCGACGGAACTCCTGTTGGCGGTGGGGCCTTCGGGTCTGTTGTAAAATGTATCCAAAACTTACCTATCAATTTTGGAAACATTGGAAAATCTGCTTTTGGAAGTATTCTATAATAGAAAAAAAAAATTGAAAATAAGCTTAGCAAACTAAAAGATTTTGATTAAATTTGACCAATGGCCCATTTCACGAAGCTACGAGTTACAAGTTACTTAATACAAAAGGGTTTAGAAAGAGACTTTGTGATGGTCCGCCTCCTTCTCCACCAGAGCGCCTCGTCTCGTGATCGCTTGTCTAGTATATTTTTATTCAATAATGCAATATAAAATTATATTTTGGTAGTGAATGCTCAGTTAAATTCTGAGTTATACTACTCTGTCAAGAAAGTACCGGGAAAAGATCAATAATACACAAACTGTTTGTTAATCATCCAAATTTATTTTATCACCTTCAAAGTATGCTCCTTCAGAAACGATACACTTACGCCAACGAATAATCCAATCATCAAAACATTTTTTAAACGCTGTTTCCGGAATTGAATTCAGTTCTCGGCGCGAATTCTCCTTTATGTCTTCTACCGATTGAAAACGGGTGCCACGAAGCGCCACTCCGAAGCTTGTTGACTAGTTTGCATGTCAAACTCGTAAACCCACGTCTCGTCACCAGTAACAATGCGTTTCATGAATGTTGGGTCGGAATTGACTCGTTCTAGCATGTCCTCAGCGACTCTCATGCGATTGAGTTTTTGGAGAAAATTCAGGTCTTTTGGGACTAGCCGAGCGGTCACATGTTTCATACCCAAATGATTAGTTAAAATAGTACGGATCGACTCGTGAGATACAGAAAGTTCGGCGGCTATCTCTCTCAAAGTTGAATGAGGATTTTCAGTCACTATTTCCTTCACTTTTGCGATGTTAACTTCAGTTGCAGACGTTGATGGCCTACCAGAGCGAGGCAAATCTTCCATCACATCTCGACCGCTTTTGAACGCTTTGTACCACTCATAAACACGTGTTTTTGATAAAGTCGAATCACCGTAAGCCTTCTGTAACATTTTCAGTGACTCCGAACACGAAATTCCATTGGCGATGCAAAATTTAAGACAAACTTGTAAAGAGTCCTAACCTACATACATAAAGAATTCACTCATATCATGGTCACGCGAACCAATTGTAAAGACCCCCCCCCCCTTATCTAAATACTTTAACCTTTAACATTCTACTTATACTAGCTTTTCCCCTTGATTTACTTGAGTAAACTATGACTTAATGGAAGCAAACAAAAAGGGCTTAGCATGCAATTAACTTCCTGATAACAAATGAATTCTAACTTTGGCTGGTGATCGTCTAGATAATAACAAATTGGACCGAATCGTTGTGAACCTGTAGTAACTCAAAATTCTTTAAATCTTCGCTTTAATTAATTACTTACTTTGGATAACTAGACATGAATAACCATCTAATAACTTCATTTTACTACCTATTTAAATCTAGATTGATAATTATTTATCCTATAATACTATAATGGAATTACAATGGACAATAGTTTATCAATTTTGGTTTAGCTTTTTGTTGGAGAAATTGTTGCTTGATTGTAAATTATGGTTTATTATTTCCCTTTATTATCTTAATACTAGTGACTGCTTAGGATTAAAATCCCGTCTTAAATTCCTAGAATATTATGTTAATATGATTTTGTTTATTGAAGCTTTATTAGCTTGAATTGGCCTTGTTAGCTTATATTGGCCTTCCTAATTAGGAAGGTTCGCTGGCCCCACCCCGCCAACGAACAATAACCCTCATCCTAAAGGACTGGACAGGTTTCTTGCCTTAAAAAAAAGTATTTACTAATTCTCGAATAAGTCATATGTAAGTCTGTTAGTATGTTTGTCTAATTTGGTAACAAAAGAGGACACAAAATAATATTAATATTCGATTCATAATTCCCTTTAGAATCTCTCATTAATATGCTAATATTCATATCTGTAATATTATTATCATTACATAAGTGACTCCATTCTAACATTAATAGAGTTTTAATGCGTCGATCATGTTTTAGATCTAGCATTATATGTATCCATTATGAAATATTCAACTTTCTCTATGTTTCTTCATTGATTGTATATTGTCAATGTGGTAAGAAACAAGACGTGGTTTCGTCTTATAGGGCCGTATTAATAAACTGATCTCGTGTGAGACGCCCTTCACAAGATGCGTCAAAATGACAGTTTTGTATGGATTGACGTTTACTTTGACTTATCTTGAGACGGGGATCACAGTTGAGACGAGTTTATTAATACGGCCCATAGATAGATTGAAACCTCATGATAGTTTTCATGGTATGATGAATTAAGTATGTAATTCAATAAAGCCACTTTATGTTGGTTTTATATTGCTTATAGTATTTACAGCATCTTGTTTAATTCAAGATCCAGGAATATGATCAAATATAATATTTTCTATATATCTCTAGCTTTATTTTATTTAATGTTTAGCTAGAATATATATTTATAATAATATGATTAACTTCTATATTCCAATTTTGTTTTATTCTGTTGTTAACTAGAATATAGGTTTCTTGTTTCTTGTAGGCCATCTAGTTTTATTTTGTAATATTTTTAACTAGATATTTCATATTTATAGTATCATTTTATTTTAAATATTGTTTATCAGATTCCGTCGATTCGATTACATACTTCAGAAATGAACTGACAAGCTTTCCGAAGTAGAAAGTTAAATAAAGGTAAAAGGTTAATGTCGAGAAAAGGATAATTATCCTGATAGTTAATGAAGATTTTCCCTAATTATTCCTTCAAGATGAAATACATCTTATTAATTATGAGTTTTCTTTAACAAGTTTTGGAATTTATGAATTAGTGTTGTTTATTCCAAAACTATGTTTATTATGTGTACCTAACCCTATCAGCTTCTAAATAATTTCAATACTAGGACCGGTCCACATTTAACTTAATTGCGTTTTCTTAACTAGCTGTATCGTTAGGTCAGGTAAGCCTAAGGGTGACTATCTAAACCTGGTGTAATGTTCCTTCCTCGGACCAAAATAGCCAGATTGAGGTTGGAACGCCCTATTATGTACATAGGTTTTCCTCATTACATATAAATATATTATTTTATGGGGATCACAAAGCAATTCAGAGGGCTTTGGAATTTGGTGTAGCCCGCTTACTAAACTTATGTTCTGGAGCCTTCCTTAGCTTTAACCTCTGTTGGACGTTTGCTCTGTGAGATAGCATTTTCTCATGTCTTATGTTCGCCATGAAAAAACCTCGGCTACCCGAGAATTTAGCTTCAATTCAAATAAATTTACCACCGCTAGGCTTATTTGTATTGCCACGAACACGGTTCATAGTTAAAAAACTCGTGTCATGGTGAAGAAGTCTTAACGAATTTGTCAGCTGACTGAATTATTAAATTCTCCCCTTAGAAATTCATTCCCGAACCATCGAGTGAACATTTTAAATGACTGAAATATCAACGCCACCGGCGTACAATACTTGCTAATCACCCAAAACAGCTCTTTTAAACTCGTGATTTATCAAAGCCCCTTTTAAAATTTATTAGCAACATTAAGAACTTTATCACAGCTAAATCGCCCTGTTGTATGAAGAAAAGTAAACTGATTAGCTTCCCTACTCCCTTCTAAATATTCAAATTAATATTAAATAACTTTACTGACTTGAAACTTAATGGCAAATCCCACAAAACTAATTTATATTCACTTCACATTATTAGTTTAAAACCCAAAACAAATTCCTTAATATCAAAATATCAAGATAGTAAACGTTTCTAATTTTCTATGATTCTAAACTTTAACTTTTATCTATATTAATTTAATCAACAAGAACATATTATAATTAACTTAAGAAACCCCAAAACTAATTAGATTATTCAAATCAATTATCAAAATGTAAAAATAAAATTTTCATTTACGTAAATAAAGCCCTTTGACTCGAATGCAATACTATCACCACCTTCCCCTTTGGAAGCTAATCAATCAAAAGCCTTGAACACCCGCGAACTCGCCTATTTAACCCCACCTCGAACTTTTCTCATATTTATCACTTTTATCACTGCGGGCACATTTGGACATGCGCACTAGCTTATCTTCTATCTCTCTTTTATTTCAACCGTTTCTTCATATCTCCCTTATCAACCTACATGACGAAGCTGATTAGACCGTATAGTGTTCTATTATTTTGTCCGCTTTCTTAACTACAGCTCGGCCCAGCGGCCCAACGCAACCCCCCATCGACCAGCGCCCCACAGTTCAAATCTCCACCCATCTCAATGTCTTTTTGTATTTTTCTATTAAAATATTTTTAATGATTCCTTTTGTTTTACTAATGCTAATTAGGAAAAGTCCAATTTAATATTTAATTATTTCTTAGTTAACCCTTTTATTTGTTATGAAATTTCTGTAACTAATAAAGTGTCAAAAGTTCATATTAGAATTGTCTAAGGTTTTTACTATTCCTTTATTTACTTAATGATACTCTATTTAAATAGACTGTAATATGATTGTTTGTTCCTTAATTACTCCAGTCTACCAAACCAATAAACTTCATTCTGACCTATAATTTTAAGTTTTATATACAAATAGATGTCGCTATTTGTTTATAATTATACAATTACTTTATTTGTAATTATATGTATGTTTTTAACAGACTAAATGGACGGATGTCTATGTGGCTCGTTACAGTCCTGCCTTTTGAAATCTTAAAGATGATAATGAAATTCTAGCTTAGCATCTGAAGAGATTTCAACCAATCTGCAATTATTATTTTTTTTTTAATTTTTAACACTAAAATTCATTAATATCAAACCCTTCTTGTTCTCGGTGTTGTGTGGATTTATACCTATTCAAACTGCAAACAGAAATGAGATCAAATTTGTCAATTTCAAATGTTCTGTCATGAAATATTATGGCATTTGAGATTTCGTTCTTTTCTGCGAAGAAGAGAATTGTGGGTTCTCTCAATTTCTAACAATTTATAATCAATTGTTCAATAACGAATCTTTTGTATGTATGATTTGACTTGAAGTTCTTGATTATACTACTCAAAATCAAACGCAAATCTTTAGACGTCAAAATGATCATAACATTGCATAACATTTCATTCTATCAACACATTATTCCTCACTCTGAACACAATTTAAACCTGGCGAATGCGTAGTGTATGAAGACTTAGAATTGGCTGCTAGTTGAGTATGGGTTTGTTAGAAGTTGCTTAAAAGCTGACTGATTGTCATATACAAATTTTTTTGTACATGAAATCTTTCTTTTAACCTAACTCTCAAGTCTTTTCTTCTAACAAACTGTTTGTAAAATGTTGTGTCTCCAGGTGTATTATTAATAAACCCAGTCTGTTGTTTATGAAATGTATTCAAAGTTAAACCCCTCTCTATAGTTTCATTAAAATTAAGTACTTAAGAAAATTTTACTCATTCAGTTTTACCGTTCATAACTTTTCATGTCGACTGTAACCTTTCGCGCCAGTTCTAACCTAAAATACATTTTTATACAAACACAGTCTGGTTAATTTATTATGATAAACTGAATCTTTACCTTTAAACAAAAATTTTTGAATTCCAATCAAATGCAAAACCAACATCCCAAATTCACCTTATTACAACAGTCATCCGCCCAAATAAAATCCATTTCATTATACGTTAATTTGACTTTTTATATTTTTTTGTTAGCAAAATTTTAAATTTTTAACATATCTCCAATGTGTTCGTACTTTTTTTTTTAATATTTTACTCTATTACTATCAATAATTATTTATTTGTTAAGTGCCCCAAAAATAAAAATTATGATTCAACTTAATTTTTGATACTTCAATAAATAAGTATCTTTGTTTTTACAAACTCAATGGTATTGTGACGTAGCCTTAATTAATTTATATATTTTAAATCTCTTTAATTAGAAAATGTAAAATTTATTGCTAATTTGTAACCACCCGAATTTCTGAAATACGGCCCTGGTTAAAGTACGTCCCTGTTCACTACGTGGCCTTCGACACGAGCGCTCGTCGCTCTCGCCGGGCTGCGCGCGCAAACCACCAGCCGCTAACACGCTCCGACGCTGCGTATGTGTATGGTATTAAACCTACTATGACAAACTTGACTTTCTACTGTTATCCCGGTAGGACACCTCCATAATATCTATTATAATGATCGTGTACTATCAGGCAGTGTGAAGAGTCCTTATTAAGAGACTGTTGACACGTCACTAAATCTATAGAAAAGAAACTTTGTAAAATTAACCGTTTTTTTAATGTAAGTAAAGACGTCAGATATTTAGTTTCCCTTTACGCATTAATAATGTTAAGTTGAATAGTTTTAATACGTCAACGAATTTAATAATTCAGAACAATGATAATTATTCGGTATCAAGATTGACAACACACTTTAATTCGCCATCAATAAAACTGATCAATACAATGATTGACACGTTAAAATTTGTGAATCCGTATCACAAAATTCTTATTCATTTAGAATGTTCAAAATATAACGGTAATAACATAAACACATATACTAGATTTAATATCTTAAGTCATATTTTATTTTGTACGCATTTGACATTTCTTTATAATCTGTGGATATCTGTTCTGTTGATTTATTGACTATAAGCTGGCACTAGCTATCGACAAATAAATTGTATTTGTATTGAGTATTCACCGAATATTTGCAGTTAAAACAGTTACTCTGTATGCTGCTGCAAAAATAATTAACGAAAAGAACGTGTCGTTGCCTTTGGTAACGCAACCCGATTCATCAAGTAAAAACAAGTAAGTTTAACTAATATTAACTAATTTATGATATTAGAATGTATTTGAACTAACTCGTCCACTCAAATTAATAACATTTAATGTTAAACATGTTTAGAATATCCTAATAACTTATTCCTTTCAATAAAATAGTCAATGTTGAAAATGACTTTTGATAACCAATACGTACATGTCGACTTTATTACTAAATTGATTTATCTGTTTTGTTTCAGATTCTCTCTTTGTTGTTGAAGAAGGAATACACATACTAACATCATATTACTGAACATCTGCCTGTTGGTCTTATGTCTTATGACGGCAAAATGTTTATAAGAAAATAACAATGAACGAAACTCATCACATAAGCAACTTTACAACGTCAACCCCAAGAAACCGGCTAAAAAGGTCAACCATCCGCTCCATACTGCCAAGTGAAGTGATAAAAAGTGAAGTGCACCTTGTTTAGTTTGATAATCAATCAAACGTCTCGTTAAACTGACCCTCTATTAATTTCCCCTCTTTGTTTGTTATGAACTAATTTTGAATTATACAATGTATAACTTAAGTTTTCCTTGTATTTAACCTAATTGAAATAGAAAAGCTTGTTTTGCTCTGTTTAGACTAGACCGATAGACTAGAAGATTAGACCGTCTTATTAAATTTATAAAAATTTATTTATTGTTACAACTTAAGACATTTAAGTATACTATGTTGACAAACTTCTATTTCACTTCATGCTAGTGTTATGTTAAAATTATAAAATGATAAGTTTACAAAGTTGAGTTAATGACTAAGATTGTCTCTTTCTATTTTTTCCTATTACCAAATAATTATGAATTGTTTAATGTTTAGTAACCCCTGTCTTCACGTTCCCTGCTATAAGACATATTGAAAATGTATAGTTGAATTTATAATCGCAAATGTATATTTTGAATCACCGTAACTAGTCACAGATTAGGATTAAGGTACAGTTTCACTGAGCGTGTGGAATTCCGCATATTTCATCTGTTTCCTTTTAGCGTTTAGCATTCGTAGTGAACAAAATGAAGAAATTATAAATGATGATGATGAAAATAAAAGTTAATTGCAAATACCTATTTTGTTTCATTCTCCGATATTTAGATGATAATTTCTATCGGATCCTAATTTTTATGGTTGACAACAAAAATTGTCATACTATTTCATCCACATTTGACATACCTAGGTAATGAAAGTGAAATCACTAATTATCTCTATTAAGAAATGAAAATTAAACTCATCGTTTTGTTATCTAACCAAAAGTATTATTTTGTATCGATTGTTTACTTTGGTTCACTCTCTCTTTTTTTTTAAATACCAACTTATTTATGAACGTTAATAATGAAATCCCATTTCATTTATTCTAGTACCTAGATTTACTTTAAACATTACACTCTACCAATACCAATAATAATCGATAAACTAAGTCGATAGATAAATGTCAAGTCTTTAGTCGATAGCTATTAACGATTAATCTGTTTCAAACAATATCTGAACATTCCGCGTTTTGTTCCACAACCATATTACAATTATTATCTTTTATCAATCTGATTAGGTTTCCATTATTCAAACTTGATATTCTAAAATATCTCTTACATAAATAATGAAAATGTCACATCGACTATTTTTATAAATCGATATCTCTTATGAATCAGAATATAATTTTGTTATAGCAACACTAAACTTTCTAATGTAATATTACCAAATTCAATTTTAGATTTAGGCTGTATGGACTGATGACTTTGCCTTTCCTTTCGGATCAAATTTAAAAACAACAACAATGTAACAATTCGTTCTATAATGTCATAACCTATAAATTTCGTGATCTGCAAATTATAACATAAACACGGCGATTATGTTCCCAGACTTAATACTAAATGTAAAGTATTTTCCATTATAATTACTTGGGATCCATCCCCGTTACACTCCATCATCAAAGCAATATGACCGCTCTTACTATGAATCATGATGAATCATGAATTCTAAACAAAACTACAAGGTAACTATTAGTTTACTATTTCTTTGATTTTCTTTGTAATTCATAATTAGTTATTCTAGTTACTTGTCTAGTTCATAACATCTAATCCTTATTTACTTTTTATGACAACTTAACCGATTTTCATTAGATTTTTGTATATCGAAATTGACAACTTACAATTTCACCTGTTAAAAGCCCGATTATAACAAAACTATAGAAACGTAATGATGTTATGTCTACCTATATGATTTGTTTTATAACTAATATTAATCCTTGTCGTTTTCTCTTTTAGATTAACATTCAAAACAGTATGTGCAATCAAAAGTGAAGCAATAACTAGAGACTGAAAATTTTACAATAAGATTGTACTTCTCCGAAACTACATACGAAATAATGGTACTTTATTTCTTCAAACAACAATAAAGTCTCAGAAGAAACATACAGGTAATATTATGTTTGTTTTTATGTTTCAAAACTCAAACTTTTGTCAAAATAGATTTATAGACTTGGCTCATTGTTATTAGACTTTTAAATACTGTTGAATAAGATTAAATCAAGTTTGTTGTTATCAACAATACTACTGAATACCAACCAACTATAAACTAGTTTTTCCCTCTTAAAAGTTTCTAGGTATTTGACTTATCAGTTTCTGAAATTTATATTTTTTGTTTCTATTTCAGCTTTCAAGAATTACAAGAATCCCAGATAAACAACAAATCCTGACGTCCTTCGTGTTAATGCTGATATTATACTGACTCAGACTATTAATTGAAAATTCTGCAACTTAATTTAGATTTTTGTATCCGTCATTTCTATAATAAATTAATACAAATTTCGTTGTTTACTTCACCTGCCTTAGTTTATACAACTTTTAACTTTGATATTAAATGAGTGGATATTCTGCTTGTATTTATATTTATTCAGCAACAATATTTCCACTTAGAAAACCATAAATTTACACTTTTCAGTCTAATTATCCCGCCTGCCTTAAACCATTATACTTTTAGATATCAGTAAACATAAAGTATATGTAAACAATATCATAATTTCTTATTTATAATGTTATTAATTATCATTATTGATTAAATAACTTTTCCCTGCCTTCAATTATAAAACTGTAACCCGATTAATAATCAAATAACTGTTTACAACCAAAATGTAAGTAATTAATTAAAACAAAGACCTCCATCTTCACTGACAACAATTGGGCTCACTAGGAACCAATTTTTCTATGTAAATTAATAATATCTAATAACAAACAACGACTGTTACTGATATTTCTTGGTTTCCATGGCAACCATTTTAATAGATAAACCTAATTCCAGAATCCTGATCGCGGCCGACAATTGTAAAGAGTCCTAACCTACATACATAAAGAATTCACTCATATCATGGTCACGCGAACCAATTGTAAAGACCCCCCCCCCTTATCTAAATACTTTAACCTTTAACATTCTACTTATACTAGCTTTTCCCCTTGATTTACTTGAGTAAACTATGACTTAATGGAAGCAAACAAAAAGGGCTTAGCATGCAATTAACTTCCTGATAACAAATGAATTCTAACTTTGGCTGGTGATCGTCTAGATAATAACAAATTGGACCGAATCGCTGTGAACCTGTAGTAACTCAAAATTCTTTAAATCTTCGCTTTAATTAATTACTTACTTTGGATAACTAGACATGAATAACCATCTAATAACTTCATTTTACTACCTATTTAAATCTAGATTGATAATTATTTATCCTATAATACTATAATGGAATTACAATGGACAATAGTTTATCAATTTTGGTTTAGCTTTTTGTTGGAGAAATTGTTGCTTGATTGTAAATTATGGTTTATTATTTCCCTTTATTATCTTAATACTAGTGACTGCTTAGGATTAAAATCCCGTCTTAAATTCCTAGAATATTATGTTAATATCGACGCTTGAAAGGAGAAATGGGATAAGCGACACGGAGCAAACTTTACAGGAGAGCCAAAAAACCGCGCAAATTTTCGAAAATAAATCATCAAAATTTTTCTACAAGACCAATTTTTGAATTAAACCTATATAAATGAACATATTATTGTTTTCTATATGATGTTTTGATTATTTTGCCCAAAAATGCATTAGTTTCGATTTTAGTGTCGCTTACGCAATTTGGTCTTTAAAATGGTTTCAGGTAAAATTGTCTATACAAAATGATGAGCGAGAAATAAATTCGGTCAAAGAGTCTGACCAAAAAAATATACTAAAACATATTCAAGTAAAATGATCCAACTAGAAATAATGCGAATTTGATGGTGAGGTAGAAAACTCTATATTTATTCTAGGTGTAAAAATATATTCAGGATAAATTATCTGACTGCTTTTGGACGGGCAACTTGAAAACGTAAAATCGGTTTAAGCTAAAATAAAACCTTAATTCACTTCTGGGAAAAATTAGTGATCCGTTTAATAATATACCTTTTTATAAAGTATTTGATTTGAAAAAAAGGTACTTTTTGGGATTCTTCATTATTTTTTGTAACGAAATGTATTTAAAAAACTAAAAAAAAAAAAAACTACATTTTTATGACATTGTAAGATTAGTTTTTTTTTGTTAGATTGTGTATATTAATACAATTATATTTATAATAATACCTACCTACAGTGGAAGCCACATTAATAGAAATGCTTGCGTTTTCCCATACAATATTTCTTATGACTACAAGTATGACAACTAATCAAAAAGTTCTTGACCAATTATGTACAGTTAATCCCTGTTGAAAACGTTGTTTTCATTAAATAAGGATTAATATTTGCTTTCATACAACGTATGAAATTTTTAATGAACGCGTCAGCACATTTTTGTTCATTGTACGTTAGTTCAAAGTTTCAAACCTTAGCTTTTAGTTTAAAGTAAATTATAACTAGGAATATAATTAGTACTTAGTACTAATAGTGGAATAAGTAGCTTAGTATTTTTTTATTATTGGTCAAATTCGATAAGTCAATAGTTACTTCTAGGCAGTTGTACGTAGAGATCGCAAGCGTTTCTAATTATATTGCCACTACACTGTAGGCCTAATTTGAATATAATTTTATTAATATACGTAAGTGAATTGAAAAGTTTTGAGCCTAAGGTTGATAACGAAATTAAAAACAAAAAATAACACTGGCACACGCCAGTCTTTAATCAATAAATTGTGTCAATCTTCACATGTTTTCTCATCATTATTCATTATTTTATCTTTTGTTTTTCTCCTGTCACAATTGTAAAATTTTGTGACGGAAATACTAAACAAGGTATGCGATTTCCATAATAATGGATAAAATTGAGCAACGTTCCGTAAATAATCAAGTACTTACAAAAGAAAATTTTCGAAGACATGTGCCAGACATTAGGGAAATCCGCCCCATCATATGCCACTGTATAAAGATGGGTAGCGGATTTCAAACGCGACAGAGAAGCAGTTCATGTAGAACCTAGACGTGGTAGGCCATTGACGGCTACTACAGAAGAAAATGCCAATAAAATAATAGACATGATTATGAATGATAGGCGGTTGAAGATCGTAGAGATAGCGGAAGCAATAGCCATCTTTTATGAACGAGCACAGAACATCATCACCAACGATCTTGGATTTTCTAAGGTGTCTGCCAGATGGGTGCCTAGACCGCTTTCAGCCGAAAACAAACGCACACGCCATACAGTATCACAGGATTGTTTGAATTTATAATATTTCAATGTGATCCTAAATCTTGATTGATTGATTCTTGAATCTTGATCTTGATTTTCTCAGTCGCGACCATGGACGAGACTTGGGTCCACCACAGCACATCTGAGTCAAAATCACAGTCCGAGCAATGGAAAAGGTCAAGGTCACCATCTCCTAAGACCTTAGGCCATTTTGTCAGCCAAGAAGGTGATGGCTTCAGTTTTTTGGGACTGCAGAGGGGTCATAATGATAGATTACCTTGAAAGGGGTAAAATCATAAATGCTGAATATTACTGTACCCTCTTACAACGTCCGCATGAAGAAATAAAAATAAATAAGCCCGGTATGTTATCTAAGAAAGTGTTGTTCCACCAAGACAACGCTCCTGTCCACACTGCAGTGAAATTAATCGCACAAATACATACTTAATTGTGGGTTTGGATTGTTGCCGCATCCACCCTATTCGCCGGATTTGGCCCCTTCCGATTATCACCTTTTCCCCAACCTAAAAAAAGGCTTATGAAGACAAAAAAAACAACAAATATTAAAGTACAAGAAGCTATAAATGCATCTTGGAGATTCTTTTTTATTGCATGGAATTCTGAAGTTAGAGGCGAGATGGCAAAAGTGTATAGATCGTTTTGGAAACTATGCAGAAAAATAAAATTGTTATAATAATTAAAGTCTTTATTTTGAAGGTCAGGTTCAAAACTTTTCAATTCGCCCTCGTACATAGTCCATGTTTTTCTTTCTTTCTTTCTATCAAAAAACGAACCACAGTTAAATAGTTTACAATTATGATTTTTTGTTGTGTAAAACTGGTAATTTTTTGACTGCAAAGTTAATTCGACACTAAAGTCCAACTAATCGACAATCTAAAAAACTAAATTCATACCTGTAGGCTTAACTGTTTAGATTGTATAAACTTACAAGTACTTTAACTGTAACTTTCGTAGCCATGATTTAATAATGTTTACATATTGTTTTCTACAAACTATCTAATTATGGATGAATCTCTCGTATAAATTATTATATGTTGCATTGCATTCAGATCACAATCATTCGGGAAAAATGGTTAATAAAATAAGAGATTGCCCTAAATTACATCAATAAGTGAAATTACTCTTAAATTGTTTGTCACTTGTCTTAATTTAATATGTCTACGTAACTTCATAAGTTGGTTAGTTGATGAGCTGTTTGTTTAGTGTCAATGGTTAAAAGTAATGTTGA
Source organism: Tortrix viridana (assembly GCA_963241965.1). Taxonomy (NCBI): domain Eukaryota; kingdom Metazoa; phylum Arthropoda; class Insecta; order Lepidoptera; family Tortricidae; genus Tortrix; species Tortrix viridana. The sequence continues at coordinate 4,341,553 of OY725191.1, read as the reverse complement.
TTTTTTTTATTACAACCTTTTTTTTCAGGCTTCAAAAACTACTTTGGATTCATGATATATTTTAGTAAAAAACACAATATTCTCAAAGTGTCGTACACTACTTCTTATATTAATAATTTTCAAACTTGCTTATTTTAATTGTCATTTAATTAAATCTTTTTCTATAACGCTAGCTTAATATATACCATTATTTATTTATTTATTTATTTATCAGTTTATACGAGTAATAAAAGATAATTGAAAGAAAAGACTAACTGTTGAGTTTCTTGCGGCGCTTCTTCTCAACAGTGGTCTCATCTTGGGAAGCGTTGGTAGACTCAGACATGTAAAAGTGTCTACAGGGCCCACTTACAAAATAAGGATTTTAATTTTAATTTTCCATCTTGAAGGATCTCGCATTTCTAATTCAGCAGTAAGCGAGATTGGAAAATCATGGAAGATCTCGGAAAAGCGACATTAGAAGCCCTAGTTAAATCCCTTGATTGATGGACTTTCTATCTATGCGACGACCGCGTATGACTTAGACAACGTCTCCTAGCGTAGCGATTTAGGTAGATGGCGTTTGCACGGTCTAGTCGCGTCCGAGAATAATGCGTTACCGGCACTTTTTTTTTGGATGTTGGTAATAACCGACTTCATAAATTCAATTAGATAGGGATAAGCGACATGAGTATTCAAAACTTATTGCAGGTAAAAAAGGATAAGCGAAAAAGATTTTATAAACTGCAAATAAGTAAATAAGGATAAGCGACAAAGGTTTATAAACTGCAATTAGGTAAATAAATATAAGCGACAATACTTCAGATAAGGTTGATCAGGTTATTTGATCTAAGCTAATTTATATCTTTCTGAAGGTAGTAGGTAAAAAGTCACAATGGAAAATAAAATCGAATATACAGTCAAGTAAAAAAAGACAAACGACAAGTCACTGGTTAGACGCGACAAAGCAAAACTATTCAAGTGTAGTGTTATTTGTCGTGACAAATGAGTAAAAAAATCTTAGCTTAATTTAATCAAAACACATTTTATCTAACCTCCATCATCTAAAAATGAGTCAAAAATTACGTCGTTTAGTTACAAAATTTGTCCGTGTTTCTCAAAATCACCGATGGGATAAGCGACAACAAAGTCGTCAGATGAACACGAGACCTAGCTCATTCGATGCGGAAAAATCAGCCGATTCCAACGATATATATAACTCAATATCACCAAAAATGTCGCTTATCCCATTTCTCCTTTCAAGCGTCGATATGATTTTGTTTATTGAAGCTTTATTAGCTTGAATTGGCCTTGTTAGCTTATATTGGCCTTCCTAATTAGGAAGGTTCGCTGGCCCCACCCCGCCAACGAACAATAACCCTCATCCTAAAGGACTGGACAGGTTTCTTGCCTTAAAAAAAAGTATTTACTAATTCTCGAATAAGTCATATGTAAGTCTGTTAGTATGTTTGTCTAATTTGGTAACAAAAGAGGACACAAAATAATATTAATATTCGATTCATAATTCCCTTTAGAATCTCTCATTAATATGCTAATATTCATATCTGTAATATTATTATCATTACATAAGTGACTCCATTCTAACATTAATAGAGTTTTAATGCGTCGATCATGTTTTAGATCTAGCATTATATGTATCCATTATGAAATATTCAACTTTCTCTATGTTTCTTCATTGATTGTATATTGTCAATGTGGTAAGAAACAAGACGTGGTTTCGTCTTATAGGGCCGTATTAATAAACTGATCTCGTGTGAGACGCCCTTCACAAGATGCGTCAAAATGACAGTTTTGTATGGATTGACGTTTACTTTGACTTATCTTGAGACGGGGATCACAGTTGAGACGAGTTTATTAATACGGCCCATAGATAGATTGAAACCTCATGATAGTTTTCATGGTATGATGAATTAAGTATGTAATTCAATAAAGCCACTTTATGTTGGTTTTATATTGCTTATAGTATTTACAGCATCTTGTTTAATTCAAGATCCAGGAATATGATCAAATATAATATTTTCTATATATCTCTAGCTTTATTTTATTTAATGTTTAGCTAGAATATATATTTATAATAATATGATTAACTTCTATATTCCAATTTTGTTTTATTCTGTTGTTAACTAGAATATAGGTTTCTTGTTTCTTGTAGGCCATCTAGTTTTATTTTGTAATATTTTTAACTAGATATTTCATATTTATAGTATCATTTTATTTTAAATATTGTTTATCAGATTCCGTCGATTCGATTACATACTTCAGAAATGAACTGACAAGCTTTCCGAAGTAGAAAGTTAAATAAAGGTAAAAGGTTAATGTCGAGAAAAGGATAATTATCCTGATAGTTAATGAAGATTTTCCCTAATTATTCCTTCAAGATGAAATACATCTTATTAATTATGAGTTTTCTTTAACAAGTTTTGGAATTTATGAATTAGTGTTGTTTATTCCAAAACTATGTTTATTATGTGTACCTAACCCTATCAGCTTCTAAATAATTTCAATACTAGGACCGGTCCACATTTAACTTAATTGCGTTTTCTTAACTAGCTGTATCGTTAGGTCAGGTAAGCCTAAGGGTGACTATCTAAACCTGGTGTAATGTTCCTTCCTCGGACCAAAATAGCCAGATTGAGGTTGGAACGCCCTATTATGTACATAGGTTTTCCTCATTACATATAAATATATTATTTTATGGGGATCACAAAGCAATTCAGAGGGCTTTGGAATTTGGTGTAGCCCGCTTACTAAACTTATGTTCTGGAGCCTTCCTTAGCTTTAACCTCTGTTGGACGTTTGCTCTGTGAGATAGCATTTTCTCATGTCTTATGTTCGCCATGAAAAAACCTCGGCTACCCGAGAATTTAGCTTCAATTCAAATAAATTTACCACCGCTAGGCTTATTTGTATTGCCACGAACACGGTTCATAGTTAAAAAACTCGTGTCATGGTGAAGAAGTCTTAACGAATTTGTCAGCTGACTGAATTATTAAATTCTCCCCTTAGAAATTCATTCCCGAACCATCGAGTGAACATTTTAAATGACTGAAATATCAACGCCACCGGCGTACAATACTTGCTAATCACCCAAAACAGCTCTTTTAAACTCGTGATTTATCAAAGCCCCTTTTAAAATTTATTAGCAACATTAAGAACTTTATCACAGCTAAATCGCCCTGTTGTATGAAGAAAAGTAAACTGATTAGCTTCCCTACTCCCTTCTAAATATTCAAATTAATATTAAATAACTTTACTGACTTGAAACTTAATGGCAAATCCCACAAAACTAATTTATATTCACTTCACATTATTAGTTTAAAACCCAAAACAAATTCCTTAATATCAAAATATCAAGATAGTAAACGTTTCTAATTTTCTATGATTCTAAACTTTAACTTTTATCTATATTAATTTAATCAACAAGAACATATTATAATTAACTTAAGAAACCCCAAAACTAATTAGATTATTCAAATCAATTATCAAAATGTAAAAATAAAATTTTCATTTACGTAAATAAAGCCCTTTGACTCGAATGCAATACTATCACCACCTTCCCCTTTGGAAGCTAATCAATCAAAAGCCTTGAACACCCGCGAACTCGCCTATTTAACCCCACCTCGAACTTTTCTCATATTTATCACTTTTATCACTGCGGGCACATTTGGACATGCGCACTAGCTTATCTTCTATCTCTCTTTTATTTCAACCGTTTCTTCATATCTCCCTTATCAACCTACATGACGAAGCTGATTAGACCGTATAGTGTTCTATTATTTTGTCCCCTTTCTTAACTACAGCTCGGCCCAGCGGCCCAACGCAACCCCCCATCGACCAGCGCCCCACAGTTCAAATCTCCACCCATCTCAATGTCTTTTTGTATTTTTCTATTAAAATATTTTTAATGATTCCTTTTGTTTTACTAATGCTAATTAGGAAAAGTCCAATTTAATATTTAATTATTTCTTAGTTAACCCTTTTATTTGTTATGAAATTTCTGTAACTAATAAAGTGTCAAAAGTTCATATTAGAATTGTCTAAGGTTTTTACTATTCCTTTATTTACTTAATGATACTCTATTTAAATAGACTGTAATATGATTGTTTGTTCCTTAATTACTCCAGTCTACCAAACCAATAAACTTCATTCTGACCTATAATTTTAAGTTTTATATACAAATAGATGTCGCTATTTGTTTATAATTATACAATTACTTTATTTGTAATTATATGTATGTTTTTAACAGACTAAATGGACGGATGTCTATGTGGCTCGTTACAAACTCTTTGTTCAATGTTTTTGTCCATTATGAAATTCACAATACACACTAGATATGATATAACTAAAAACAGCACTGTATTTAATATAAATAACAGATGCAACTCAAACTCCGCGCCAAAATAGAAAACAGTTGTGCCAATCTAACAACAACAAAAAAAACAAAAATTTGAATTTGGAACCATAAACAAATCATCCATTCCCGATACTTTGTTGACTGAATGTATAAGGAGTCAATAGTCCATCCGGTAATTTTTATGATTAAGTTTGATTAATGTGCATCTAGCCTTTTCAGAATCTGACTACAGCTGAACGACTTTCCTGAAGTGTGTCTCTCTGACCTTAGCATCCTGTAGACTCGGTCGTGAGGGTTCGATCTATCCTGTAAGACTCAATCGAACGAGCTGTCTTTGAATATTATATATATGCTCGAGCTTTGTTATTTTTTTGTATTTGCGCTTATATTATTCTTTTAGTTGTCTGGATGGCCATCCAGATCTCAAAGATTCAGCTCGGAAAGACAACAGTAGAAAGGTTCTGTTAGGATTTGATGTGTATTGACAAAGGCGGTCAATGATAAGAGATGTCTCTTATAATCTTTTATAATAAATGGTTTGAAGAGCCGGATGAACTTAAAGAAACCTTGTATATGTATCAATCAACAATACCTTTGTTGTTGACTCGAAGGACACTGAGTGCGTTCTCTCGAAATGATTATAATATGCAACTGAGACAATTTAGTTTATAATTATTGTAATGTCTGAATGCAAATAATTATGATTTCGTTAGAATTGGTTATCGAGTGGGATAATTAATTTATTAGGGTGATAATTGAAAAATGCACGTAAAGGAATTAGTATTTATTGATTTAATTCCTTATTTGTTTAGTTTTGATTTTTAATTGAAACTCTGTATAGATTTAATCAATAAAGTTGGCTTAATGACTTTATTGACCCTTGATTTTGTTCCTAGGCCCAAAACAATTATGAGTGAAAGGGAAAACTCGAATCAAGGAAAATATAAAAAACCCTTCCTGGCCAATTTCTTAGAATTAATGTAATAATTCTTAAAGTATAACTTTACGTACTATTAATTAATAACAAGTGGGATTTTCTCGAATACAATATCTTGCTTACACAATTCGAGAAGAAATCAATTAATTAGTCAAATAATAATGAACCCTGCTTTACGCAAATATTCCTGTACAATTTAATCTGAGGTGCCAATTATGTAAGATTATAATTATGGGCACATTTTAAATAATCTTTATTTAAAATTGCGTAATTCAGTCTCAATCATACACAATTAAATCAATTGCGGAACGTGATTAAACTCTGATATATTTAAAACTTTACTTGAACTTTTGTGCCAAAGCACTTAGAGTATTTGCTTATCACTTTTAATTGCAAACTATATTTTATTCACGTTCCCCAGAATAAAAGGTTAACTTAACTTTGAACTCTCCTTTCCCGTCACACCTCATGGATCTTAAATCGGCAATCGCTCCACACCTCGCTCTTGCTTACAAAATTCGCTTAACTCTCTTATGCACTTTTATTAGTTATATCAAGATAATCTTATTTATGGACCGTCGTCTCATAGCAGTGTTAAAATCGAAGTGAATCCCCGTGCAAACTTATGGTCTAACTTTCATCCAGAGGCCTCTGAATATATCTTAACCTAATTAGACTTCTTATTTTAGACCTTATCATTAGCATCAGAATACATATTTCTGACTGTCGTCTCCTTCCTTTCGTTTGTTTTGCGCGAACGTGATTGGCCCTGATGGGTCTAAGACACCATCCCTTTCTCGTCCAAAGCTCACCCGCGCACTCTCCCCGCCGTCGTCTGTGCGTGACGCTGTGGATGGAAAATTCCCAAAGCGTAACTGTTTGTCAAAGCAAAGCTCGCTGTTATGGTCTAGGTTTACAGTATAGTTCAGCTTGTAGAACTAACAAGCAATTAAGACCTTATTTAGATTGGTCAATTTATATTCTCTGGCTGCTGCACTTTAAACATCTGTTAGTAATAAAGTTTTGTGGCTTTTATCTAAAGAAGACAAATGGCCCTCTTCGACTTATTTTAGCAAGGCAAAAAACCCTGTTATTTGCTTTCGAAACCAGGAATGTTTTCCAAGTGTTTTGGTATTTAAAATATCTTTCATATATTTGTGATCAAATGAATTTGGCTAAATGTCATCCCATTACATCCCCCTCTCTAGTAAGGTAGAAATAATAGATTGAAAATAATGTTTCCAGCTTACTACATTATCACGTATTCTCACTATGGCTTTATTATTGTATGACAGCTTCATACCGAAATTTATTTGAGATAGAAAATAAAATCCCGAACCCTCTCACTTTTACAACTTCCGACGTTTACTTTTAGCAATCTTTCTGTTATCTATTTGTATTGTTATCCGACATCATAGGCCCTTTGTCATTGAATAGTGTTGTTGACCGGTCTTAAACTCCAACGTTTGTAGCATACGTTTTTTTTTTCTCTTACTTCTGTATTTACCCGTGTTAACGTACAAAAGTTCAATGAACTATGTCTCGGAGTTTGAATTCTCTTTTGAGATTACCTATTGATTATTTCCTGCTCGCGATAGGCAAAAGGTATCGGATAATTACGCTTAATGAATGATGTTTCGTCTATCATCTTAATTTTATGCGTGTATTTATTTTATGTTTGTGTAATACATATTTGCAATTTTGAGCGTCTTTAATTTCTAATCATCCATGCTTCCGTCTGTGTTATCAAAAATCATTTACCCCCTCTCCTATCACACGTCACGCAAGGTCTCCCCCTTTCTTCGCATAACCTAACACAGTCACGCCTGTTCTCTAACAACTTCCCTATGGATGTCGATAAATCTTCAAATTGCAATCCGATTGGCTGTACTTTTCCATTTTCTATAAGTTTCCAACTTCAGTCTTACTTTAAAATTTCCTATAATTATCCAACTTCAGTCTAACTTTCACATTTTCTATAAGTTTCCAACTTCAGTCTTACTTTCACATACTTATCCAATAGGTTTCCAACTTCAGTATTACTTTCACATTTTCTATAAGTTTCCAACTTCAGTCTTACTTTCATTCTTTGCCACCTCACTTACTTTACTTAAATATTCACGATTTAACGTACATATTCCTAACTAACTAATTTAATAACCTTAATTAATTAATTTCATTCGTTAATTTTTCAACCTGTTTATGTGCTATAAAGAGTTTACATACATACGTACATCTATAGCCTTACGATAGGGTGACTCAATTGTTCGACTGTACCCCGTTTCCCGCGTTCATAGAGCTCAAAGTGGTCCCGACGACGTCCCGGTTTGTATTACTATTTGGCTCTGTACTATCTCTACTCTGCGCCGACGCAGCTTCAAATTTTATGGCTGGGAAATACGCCCTATTATAACTTTGTCTTGCCATAAATCTTCCGCGTCCCCTACCACGACCTCGGATTGCTCCATGATGATGATGATCCAATCTGCCCTGCATGATTGCAGCTAATGGTCTAACAAATTCACGATTATAACCTGCACCGCCGCGCCTATTGTTATACTGTACGTTCTGACCACGGGTTTCATTTCCTCGGCTAATCGTATTAGTCTGGTTTCTACGTATTACATTTTGTTCTAGATTTCTGAGAAACTCTGACGCAGAAACGATAGTAGATCCTCCTACCTGCGTAAACCACAGTTGCTGAACATCCATCGGAAAATGTCGCATAACGCTATTAACTAAGTCTCTCTCGCTAAGAGGTATCGTAAGTGAACTAACAGTATCTATTTGATCCGCAAAATGCTCACTCATACTTAAATTACTATTACTGTCGTACGCTGCGTTCATTAATTTATGCTTCGCGGCCTCTTGGTGGTTTTCAGCCCAATAATTACGACGAAAGTCGGTCTCAAAATCCTCTAAAGTGACCCAATTTTTACTATACAATTCCATTACTTTGAGCGCTGATCCCGTGAGACACTCGGTAGCAATATCTAAAGCTCTATTTTGTCCATTCACAGCTTTAGTATACTTTTTTAAACGTTTTAAAAACCGCATCGGATTTGGGTCTCCCCTACCACTGAAACTCGGTTTCTCTACTGAAGGTTTTATGATATAGACGTTACTTGTTTTATTTTCACAGCACCCGCTACTAATATTAGATAATCCGCGGTCCGAAACGTTACTCGTTTGTTCCTCACCCCGTGACGAAGGAACGACAAAACTAGATTCTACTGTACTTGTCGCGCGAGACTCTATTACTTCAATCCTTTTTAAAATTTCCCCAAACTTCTCGGTTAATAATTGAAATCCACTACTAGCGATTTCCGTCGTGGTTACATTCGCCTGTTCTGCGGTTATTCCCGTCAAATTGACATTATTATCAACTTCGCTCCGCGTATTTCTTTTACGCGTGTTTGAGCTAGCTTTTACTACTCTTATCCGGTTTTTCCCTCGCTTAGAAACCCCCCGACCTGACATTCTGATACTTGTCTAATGTAATATTAACCAAACACACACTTGTAAAACTAAAACCAAGAAACTTTACAAGCCACACAAAACTTTATTTCAATAATCAAAACGTAATATATATCGTTCTGAAAATAACAGTAAATTCCAGCAAATATAATAGTAAACAAGATAGTATTATAAAAATCCACTCGTATTACGATGTATCTCAATATTATACTTGTATTTATTTTTCTTTAAAATAAAATACCCCTCTCAGATTTTCCAATTTATATAATATTTTTTTTCTTTTAAAAGAAAACACCCCTCTCAGATTTTACAATTTATATAATTTTTGTTTCTCTTTAAAACAAAACACCCTTCTCAGATTTTCCAACAAACAAAACCAATAATATTTCTTTATAAATTTGTATTAATTATTAATTTGCTTTTATTGTTTTATAAATTTGTATAGCAAATTTTAATTCCCATTCACAAAACCAAATTGTCAAAATTGAATAAAAGTGATCCTACGTTGTGTTTTTTTTTTTTATCAATTTTTTTTTTTTTTAGTTCTTTTTTTTCTAGTTGTGTCTACTTTCAAATCAACACAAAGTCTAGATCCTGGTCGAACGGTAACCACGTGTGATGGTCCGCCTCCTTCTCCACCAGAGCGCCTCGTCTCGTGATCGCTTGTCTAGTATATTTTTATTCAATAATGCAATATAAAATTATATTTTGGTAGTGAATGCTCAGTTAAATTCTGAGTTATATAAGGAGTCAATAGTCCATCCGGTAATTTTTATGATTAAGTTTGATTAATGTGCATCTAGCCTTTTCAGAATCTGACTACAGCTGAACGACTTTCCTGAAGTGTGTCTCTCTGACCTTAGCATCCTGTAGACTCGGTCGTGAGGGTTCGATCTATCCTGTAAGACTCAATCGAACGAGCTGTCTTTGAATATTATATATATGCTCGAGCTTTGTTATTTTTTTGTATTTGCGCTTATATTATTCTTTTAGTTGTCTGGATGGCCATCCAGATCTCAAAGATTCAGCTCGGAAAGACAACAGTAGAAAGGTTCTGTTAGGATTTGATGTGTATTGACAAAGGCGGTCAATGATAAGAGATGTCTCTTATAATCTTTTATAATAAATGGTTTGAAGAGCCGGATGAACTTAAAGAAACCTTGTATATGTATCAATCAACAATACCTTTGTTGTTGACTCGAAGGACACTGAGTGCGTTCTCTCGAAATGATTATAATATGCAACTGAGACAATTTAGTTTATAATTATTGTAATGTCTGAATGCAAATAATTATGATTTCGTTAGAATTGGTTATCGAGTGGGATAATTAATTTATTAGGGTGATAATTGAAAAATGCACGTAAAGGAATTAGTATTTATTGATTTAATTCCTTATTTGTTTAGTTTTGATTTTTAATTGAAACTCTGTATAGATTTAATCAATAAAGTCGGCTTAATGACTTTATTGACCCTTGATTTTGTTCCTAGGCCCAAAACAATTATGAGTGAAAGGGAAAACTCGAATCAAGGAAAATATAAAAAACCCTTCCTGGCCAATTTCTTAGAATTAATGTAATAATTCTTAAAGTATAACTTTACGTACTATTAATTAATAACAAGTGGGATTTTCTCGAATACAATATCTTGCTTACACAATTCGAGAAGAAATCAATTAATTAGTCAAATAATAATGAACCCTGCTTTACGCAAATATTCCTGTACAATTTAATCTGAGGTGCCAATTATGTAAGATTATAATTATGGGCACATTTTAAATAATCTTTATTTAAAATTGCGTAATTCAGTCTCAATCATACACAATTAAATCAATTGCGGAACGTGATTAAACTCTGATATATTTAAAACTTTACTTGAACTTTTGTGCCAAAGCACTTAGAGTATTTGCTTATCACTTTTAATTGCAAACTATATTTTATTCACGTTCCCCAGAATAAAAGGTTAACTTAACTTTGAACTCTCCTTTCCCGTCACACCTCATGGATCTTAAATCGGCAATCGCTCCACACCTCGCTCTTGCTTACAAAATTCGCTTAACTCTCTTATGCACTTTTATTAGTTATATCAAGATAATCTTATTTATGGACCGTCGTCTCATAGCAGTGTTAAAATCGAAGTGAATCCCCGTGCAAACTTATGGTCTAACTTTCATCCAGAGGCCTCTGAATATATCTTAACCTAATTAGACTTCTTATTTTAGACCTTATCATTAGCATCAGAATACATATTTCTGACTGTCGTCTCCTTCCTTTCGTTTGTTTTGCGCGAACGTGATTGGCCCTGATGGGTCTAAGACACCATCCCTTTCTCGTCCAAAGCTCACCCGCGCACTCTCCCCGCCGTCGTCTGTGCGTGACGCTGTGGATGGAAAATTCCCAAAGCGTAACTGTTTGTCAAAGCAAAGCTCGCTGTTATGGTCTAGGTTTACAGTATAGTTCAGCTTGTAGAACTAACAAGCAATTAAGACCTTATTTAGATTGGTCAATTTATATTCTCTGGCTGCTGCACTTTAAACATCTGTTAGTAATAAAGTTTTGTGGCTTTTATCTAAAGAAGACAAATGGCCCTCTTCGACTTATTTTAGCAAGGCAAAAAACCCTGTTATTTGCTTTCGAAACCAGGAATGTTTTCCAAGTGTTTTGGTATTTAAAATATCTTTCATATATTTGTGATCAAATGAATTTGGCTAAATGTCATCCCATTACAACTTCCGCTTGTAATTTGTACTGGCACTGGCATTGATTTGCACCTTTGTACCTCTATATATGATTGCCTCACCTTTAAAAAAGGCATCCCACACTGCGGGCCTAAGGCCGGCCACAAACCTACCGATTCTGTACCGATTCTATTCTGTTCTACAAGAACAGAATAGAATCCGGGTTTATCGTCAGTGGGCGTTTTTCAAAAAAAGTGTACAAGGTTAAGTAAAACTTAAGAAATGTTTACTTTTTCCGGTTCGTCACGAAAATTAACGATACTAAATGTATGACTAATTTTCGTGACGCACTGGAAAAAGTTAAAATTTCTTAATTTTTCCTTAACGATGTACACTTTCTTTGAAAAACGCCCCAGTATCGCCACACACACGCCGGGCGCCGGTCTTTCTTGATTCTCCCTCATTCGCAATCTAGCGCTTGCCAAGAGACGTAATATACTTAAACGTACGTACTACGTGAAAAATCGTAATGGGCGATGATGATTTGGTCTGTTTTTTATAATTGTTTAAATTAATGGCTTCCATTGAGTATACCTATGCATTTTCTAATTCTCTTTCTAGGGGTGCCAGTGGGCGGACGCTCTTCACTGAGCGCCTAATAAGCAGCGAGCGAATTATCTCTGCACGGGAAGATGCTCACCGCGCAGCGGGATATTTACGTTACACGCAATAATAATAATAAATAAATAAATAAATATCAGGGACAATCTCACACAAATTGACCTAATCCCAAACTAAGCTCTAGGCTTGTACAATGGGTACTAGACAACGATAAACATACTTATATAAAGAAATACATACTTAAATATATAGGAAACATCCATGACTCAGGGACAAATACTCGCGGTCATCACACAACTATTAGTCCATACCGGGATTCGAACCCGGGACCGCTAGCTTCGTTGGCAGGGTCACTACCAACTAGGCTAACCGCGTCGTCAATGTAATAAATGTATTAGATAATTCGCTCGCCGCTCAGCTTTATAAATCGGTCATTCTCTGAGCGTTTCAACCGCCCGTCGTCCTTCTAATTAACGCGTCACCTATAATCGTTCAATATATTAAAAACTTGATGTATAACCAAATGCTAAACTATAGATAATACAGGCCTGTGCTGGTTATAAAATTTAAAATTGAAGGTAGTTGTCTATATAGACAATAATTAGGTGACGCGTTAATTAGAATTACGACGGGCGGTTGAAACCGATTATTGGATGTAAGGTCCTGGTTGTTCTCAGCTCGTACTTCAGCGAGCGCGGGCTGGAGTACAGCATGGGGCGCGTGCCGGTGGGCGGCTGCGACTTCTCCACGCACGACTACGCCTACAACGAGCTGCCGCGCGACGACAAGCTGCTCGCCAACTTCTCGCTCGCCCCGGAGGACTTCCAGTACAAGGTGGGCAAAGGACTGGGCTTACTTTGATTCAGCCCATGCTTCAAAATCGTGATCACATTGGTGTTATGGTAGCTCTTACTCACTTGACGTTAAAAACTATAACGTCAACATCGATCCCGTGATAGAAGCAAGGTGGGCAACACAACAGGTTTCTTTATCAAACAATACGTAGTGACTTTACCGATGTAAGCCATGCGCTTACTTAAGAGGCCTCTTACAAAAGCTAGCTGGTAACGCTGGATTTTTTCGTTTCAATCAATTTCACAAGAAAAACGAAAACATGAGACGTTGATAACAGAGCATTTGTATGACCCGCCCGTGTGTAACAATTACGAATTAACCGAATTTCGACGAGACTTAGATTGTAGGTACCTAACTTCGTATTATGCCTACGAGCGCCCGGGTAAAATTATGGCGGCGGTCTGAGTATATGAGGAACGAAACTAGTGACGAAATCTTTCAAGACAATAACATTATATCAGTTAATTTAAAATCTTGTGGGGGTTATAAAATTAAATTAAACAAATCTCAAGTACGGCTAAATAACTCACTTTTTTAAGTCAGTTTCATACAAACAAGATAAGTAGGAGTCCTTTAAGCCCTGCCCTACCATAGAATATACAAGTGTCCCAATATCAGTAACCCACATTGACACCGGAGGTAAACCAGCCTAACATGACCTCAGTAAAAGTCGCATGGTTTTCGAGATATGCCAGTTTAAAGTTTGTACTGGAAAATAACTTTAAACTGACAAATCTTGAAAACCATGCGATTTTTACTAAGGTCATGTTAGGCTGGTTCGGTGTGGGGACAATGCGTAACGCACTACGTAAAAAAAAAAAAAAATCAAAAGTAAAAAAAAAAAAAAAGCAAAGAAAAAAAAAAAAGGGTCTGGTTCGGTCCGTCTTAGGCTGGTCTACCTCCGGTATCAATGTGGGTTACTGATATTGGGACACCCTGTATACAAAAGCACAGTCAACAACTTAACTGATGAGCCACAGCCAAATACGTCAAAATTAATCCTTGACTTTCTGCCACAGGGTTTTATGGTGACTCTACAATTAAAGTTGTTGTTTGAAACTTTACGACTGGGCCAACTGGTTGTCTCCAGATCCCGCTGATCAAGCGCATGGTAGCGACTGCGCCGGCGCCGGTGCACCTGGTGGGCACGGCGTGGTCCCCGCCCGGCTGGATGAAGACCAACGGGCGCTCCACGGGGCCCAGCGCCATCAGGGACGAGTACTACCAGACCTACGCCGACTACTACATCAAGTACGTCACGAGGACATTAGAGAAAACGCACCCCTGCGCCATTGGCGACTTCAGAGGCAGGCAGGAGGCCTCGCGAATGAGAATTTCTAAAAAACCAGAACCTATGTAACAAAATTACGTATCCAATCACGTGGTAAAAAACGTTTCAGAAACTGATTCATTTCACAAACAAATCATTGACTTATTTCAGGATTTATTTCAGGACCATCGTGTAGAATGTGTAGAACCCTAAATCAGGTCAGGTTAGTTTTATAAAAATCCTGAAATATTTACAAATACCAAATGATTTGTTTGTGAAATGAATCAGTTTGTAAAACGTTGTTTAGCAAATGATGGTAAACCCAAAATGAACACAGGTTAAAGGGTAAAATGGTGGCAGCTTACTAATATTATAAATGCAAAAGTGAGTGATTGTTTGTTAGTTTGTTACACTTTTACGGCTAAAACGCTAAATCAATTTCGATGAAATTTCGTATAAAGATAGTTTGGGTCCCCTATTCCCCATAGGATACTTTTTATTCCGGAAAACTGTACAGTTCCCGAGGGAGCAACGATAAACGACTTCTACGCGAATGAAAGCTAGTATTATTAAAGACTACTAACAAACAAACTCACTTTCCCATTCATAGGTATTATTTTTTTATAATATTTACAATGATCGCGCAAAGACTTATGCATAATGAAATTATGACATTGCCTTATAATTTCACTAAACTTGTCATGTTGTAGGTTTGTACGAGAATACAAGAAAAATGGAATAGACTTTTGGGGCATCACCACTACCAATGAACCCACGGACGCAATCATTCCATTTGTGAAGTTTCAAACCTTGGGTTGGACACCAAGTGCCATGGTAAACCACATTATAGTTAATATTATATCGACACAATTAGAATTGGTATATCTACCAGTCGACCTTATAAGAAGCTGTACATGTTAGTACCTTGTCATAGTAACGTATTAAACTGAGAATCGTTTTAATTTAATATATCAATAGCTGTGATAAGGTACTAGAATGTACCTACAGGCCCTAGCTTGCATGCAAGAGTTAAAATTTGACAGGTGCTAGGGAAATGAATGCATATACATATTCCATATTCTAACGTAAGACTTAACGCTTAAGGTTAAAATAAAAGTGAAAATTCATTTCCCTAGCAACTCAAATTTTATCTCGTGCTTGCATGTTAAGCCCGCAGCTTCTTATGAGGTCGACCGTACACATAACTATTTTCAGAAATTAATTTCAATGATTTTAATTTTTCCCTGTTCAAGTAAATTTCCTGTTCGGACGCGTTGATGTCTATTATATAAAACCCTAAACTAACCTGAATATTTATCATACGAGTATAATCTCTTTCAGGGCAAATGGATCTCACAGAACTTAGGACCTTCGATCAGGAACGCCTCCGACCTGCAACATTTGAAGATAATGGCTCTGGACGACCAGAGATTCGACATCCCTCTATTCTTCAATGACGTTAGTATACCTGCTAATATTATCTAGACTCGCTCGAATGTTTAATAGTCATTTAGATAACCACATCTTACCTAGGACGTAGCTTAGGGAAAAAGATCCATCCCACATAGTAAATCTATTTCAATTTGAATTCTATTGTTGTCAATATTATGTCATATTCTACAAGTGTGAAATGGATGAATTGAATCCTTTTCCCTAGGCTACGTCCTGACTACTCGTATTTAGGCATATCAGCCAATAATTGTGTTGTTTTTACTTATTTGTTATTGAGACAATCCATAGCGGAGAGTATATACAGAGTGACACTAGTTTGAAAAAACATTATTTTCGTTCTATTTTTAAGGGTAAGATTAATTACAATTGGATTACTTTAGACTAGCCGCGGCGTCTATATATATAATTGAACTAGTAGGTATAACTTAACAAAAAGGTCGAACATGGCTACTCAGTGCTTCCCTGCGCTACCGACGATCTCTTGAGAGCTACTCACCGCGGAGTAGTATTGGCAAAACATTGAAAAAAAAATAGTATAGGAACTCGGATTACCTTTACACGATAAGAAGAAATGCTTCCCTTTTTATCGCATAATTCGTATTCATTTCACCCTTGCACGCAACCTAACCCATTACCATCCATACAAAAGATCCAACAAGTAAGGTCCACCGTTGTCCTTGTAGTTTCGCGTAGTACGTAGTGCAGCGGGTTAGCTAAACCAAAGTATACGCAGACAGTATTTTAACTCCAACCCTTTAGGAGTTCGAGTTGGTACCTACGCACACACAAGCAGGTAGCGCAGCCTCAACTGATTCATCATTATCAGTGATAGCTTGCAGACTTGTGGCGTTTAAGGCGTGCACACATAAACACGAGACACCACACGATGTACCTTTCGTTCGAAAATTTTCTATTGGTCTATTCTATTCAAACTGTGACTATACTGTGGAACTGCGGTTGCAGATGATCTCGGAGCACCCGGCTGCCCTGCAGTACATCGACGGCGTGGCGCTGCACTTCTACTTCGACAAGATCACGCCGGCCTCCACGCTGGATCTGGTCTCTAAGCTGCACCCCGACAAGTTCCTCATCAGCACTGAGGCCTGCGAAGGTGAGATAGGATTCAAAGGATGTCTGCATAGAAACCTACATATCTGCATAGAAATAGATAAAAATAGGGCCTCCAAACTTTAAGTTGATGAGCCCGTCCGAAAAATATGAACCGGCAATGTTAAGTTGATCTGCTTGTTCTTAGACAGAGGGCAGAGTAAGGTTACCCAAAAATGCAGTATTATGTGGTGGTTGCCACTTAAGAGTATTGTATTTTCGGCTGTGACCACGTCAAACTGTTTCGTCAAGCTGTCGATACAGGCCATATGGACGACGCGGCGGTTAGCCTAGTTGGTAGTAATTCTACCTACAAGTTAGCGATCACGCGGTATCGATTCCCAGTAGAGTTATTATATTTTTTTCTGTAATAAGCTCATTTATTCATGGGTCCAGGACCCGTAACGGTATTTCATCACTTTATCGAAACACCTTTCATCGAACGTATCATTTCATCGAATTTCATTTCATGCAAACCAATTTCTGCTGAAACCTTATTGTTTTCAGGTTATCTTAAGCATGAGTTTCGTAGGTTAGGTTAGGTTAGACCTTACACTACCAAAAATTATAACTCCTGCACGTGGAAATTAGCTTCCGATGAAATTAAATTCGATAAAATGATACGTTCGATGAAAGGAGTTTCGATAAAGTGATGGCTACCCCCCGTAACAATACTCCCACCAGAATTTATCTTAATTTATTGGCACTGACGGGACAACTTCTGCTCGCCGGTAAACGACTTGATGACGAGCTTGCTGCGAATTGTGTAAGAGAATCAACACCTGGCTCTCTCAGTATTCGCAAAAGGCGATAATTGTTTATCTGTCTATCCTTACAGGTTCCGCCCCTTGGCAAAAGGCAGTGTCACTTGGAGACTGGTCGAGGGCAAAAAGCTATATAACTGACATTATGATAGTAAGTATTATACATTTATGATTTCATGACTGCCCTTCGTCTTTAATTCCGAATTGGGACCTTGTTTAAAATGAAACCCGTAACTCTATATCTCGTACAAATAACGTCTATATATCCTACAAATAATTGTAGGGAGACTTTATTGTTCATATTTCTGTCAAGCCACTCTTTCTCTGATACAGCTATAATTAATAAGCTAAAACAAGGAATCATTAGCCTGCGTAAGGAAATTAAACAGTTGGAATTAAAGTAAATACATAGTCACCAAAAGAACTAAGATTTCTAGGATAATAGGAACTTGGTTTTTTACACTGTTAAGGGTAGAGTTTATTGAATCGGTTGATTTCTAGAATAAGCCATGTACCTATAAGCAGTACCAAAACTTAAATTCCGTTTTCCAGGACCTGAACTACGACATGATTGGCTGGATCGACTGGAACATGTGCCTGGACGAGCAGGGCGGGCCCAATTGGGTGCAGAACTTCGTGGACTCCCCCGTGATCGTGCGTGCGCGGGAGTTCGTGAAGCAGCCCATGTTCTATGCGCTCGGGCACTTCTCTAAATGGATCCCTCGCGGGTCCGTGAGGATCGACGTGAAGGAGCACAAGGGCTGGCTGGAGAAGTCTCTGGAACACGTAGCCTTCGTCACCCCAAGGAACACTCTTGTTCTTGTTATACATAATAGGTGAGATATAAACTTGTTGGTTGAGTGATAAGCACGCGAAGATTGTAATTTACCCGAGTGTTGTTTGATTGGTATTGTACTTATCTTCACAGTTCATAGTTCACCAGTTTTCATTGTCATTTACTTTAAACGTTAATTTTGTTTACCTACATCATTGTTCGACGTTGATGTAAGCTAAATACCTATAGCTGACTGTCACATTCTAAATTAAGCTTTGATGTGTTAAAATTTACTTGCATTACACTTGTTCAGCGTTTAGCTTGTTTTTTTAGAAGTTATTTTATCAAGTAAATACCTACTTAATTTTCAAATCATTGAGAAATTCTGTGCAAATAGTAACACTGGTATAAATCTTCTAGTTATCCTATAGTATTAATAGCTAATGCCCTTGTAGGTCTTTCTGTCTCTTCATTCTTCTGTATTTTCTATAGGAATCGTATACGGATAAACTGTATTTAATGTGTTTTTTATATTTGAAAGCATGTACTCCAGCGATGAGCTAAGTTTCATAAGCTAAGCCAAGGTTCAGGAGTTAAGCCGTAAACGCACGAAGAGCGAAAGCGTAGCGGCGGAAAACGTAGTTTTTATTACTGGGCTGCCTCGCACCGCTACCGCTTTTAGTGCGTTTGCGACTTTATCAGCTCTGAAACAAGTTGGGAGATTTCTAACTATTCCTCATCATCATTGGTTTATAACTTCTATGACTGATGATTCATAGCAATAAAGATTTATAGATGTTTATAAGTGTATGTGCGGCCTAGACACTTTTATACGTCAAGATCCGCGTGATGTTATCGACACTTCCTTTGGTGGCTATACAAAGCAATAAGAGGCCGGCAATCTTGTTATTTTCAAGTTATTGACCTATTTGGTTGTTTCCCTACAGCGGCGGCGCTCGGCCGGTCCGCGTGCAGCTCGGCGACGACCACGCCGTGCTGGAGCTCGAGGCCAGCTCCGTCGTCACCGTAGAGCTCGTTTACTCGGACCAGCCCGACAGTGTGCCGACTGATCAATAAACTAATCAGCTGTACACTGTAATAGTTGTTTTATTTGTGTTTTCTTAAAATATTTATTTCGAAAAACATCTTTTACAACTAGAGCTCTACTCTCTACGTAGGTAAAACCTGTGCTTTAGGATAAGCGGAGCTCTTTCATCTATAAACAATTTGGAGTTAACAAGGTATTATTACACAATGACATAACTAAACGTACGTAATAATAATGAGTACATATAATAATAATGAGTCTTGTCTTTGACCCCTATAAAAGTGCGATACAGTCAAAACAGTGCAGCACTTTAAATGCTCAGATCAGAATAGGAATTTTGGGAACAGGTGACGAATTTGACGAATGTGACGAATTTTAACCAACTTTATCCGCGAATTGGAAATTGGCATAATAATAAAGTAGGTACCTATGTACACGTGATCTGTGGCTGTGCTCAGCGGAACGAGGCGCTAACAAACAAGTACGCTGTAATTTCTGCATGTCATAGCACTTTTCCACATTTTAATAGGCATAAAATGTTTGTTCACCTAAAACTTTATACTCGTAATATCAATGCGCGAGCTGTTTAACATTATTGTAAGATTTTAAGATAGTTTAGTTAGGAAAGAACCTTGTAATTAAAGAGAAACTTAAAAATTCATATTAAAAATTATACCAGTGGGACAACGGCCGCTCGAATCCTTTCTCTCCGCGCAAGCGCGTTCGTTAGACGACTGTACATAAGGTAGGGTTTATATAGACTGTAATTCCATATTAAAACGTTATTGAAACAAAAATCCATAGATGATCTATATCATTTCACCTTCCCTGGTACCAGGACGAATAGTACAAGTGGTCCGCGACTTGTTTATCGCTCGGATCTCCCTTTCTAACGTGTCTGTAATGATAGAGACGCACTGAGCGACAAGCGAGAAAATACAAGATGTGCTAACCGCTCAGAAGAAGTTTAAAAAAGACTTACCCATTGCAGTGTTGCAAAATATAATATTATGAAACGTAAACTACGTAAATTATATAAATGTCGTGCATTAAACTTATAGCCAACCTTCACTAGTTGGAGAGGCACTTTAAGAAGAATAAACTTATAGCATTCCATTTCACACATTTTGAATCGTCAGCTTTCGCAGTATTCAACTTGTTAGCTCTGTTTGAAGGCCAAAATACGCCAGTGGACCCCTTGGCCTGCTGAAGTAGAACCGCTTTATAGCTGGCAGAGACAGTGTTAATTAAGTTTCTTATGTTCAGTTGTGTGTTTCAACCAAAAACAAATTGCACGCGAAATGCTTCCGATTAAAGTAAAGATATTGTTTACATAAGTCATCTAACAACAACAGTTAGGGAGAAACAGAGAACTCACAACAGTAGGGTGTCTATTGATGGCAGGAAGAGTCTAATAAATGCCCAAGCGCACCGAGTCGAGTGTCGCGGCGCGACTAATGCACCACATATACTGTGAACAGGAGACGGTATCGACTACGTGCATGTAACTCTCGTATTCGCTCTCCGCTTGCATATGATTGACACTTCCTGTCTGCCCAGAGCCCTTAGCCAAGATGCCCATCGCTAACTAGCGTTTCTATTCGTTTAGTTTTTAAACTAATCGCGTCATTGGTAGATCACGTCATACGGAGAGTCACGTGATCTACCAGGGACGCGATCGGTTTAAAAACTAAACGAATAGAAACGCTAGTTAGCGATGGGCATCTTGGCTAAGGGCTCTGCTAAGTTATTTAAAAGGCAGTTTTTTACTCAAAACTACTGTAACAATTGCGACCTCATGATTGGGTCATAAGGTTGCAATTGCTACAGTAGTTTTGTGTAAAAAACTGCCTTTTACCTTAGCAGGGCAGCTGTAATGTATATGCATGAACTAATTTAATTGTGAGTCACCAAAGATCAAGGTTTGTTATGTTAACGATTTTTGAACCTTTGTTACCTTTTCTGAAACGTGCCTATTGTAATGACCTCAAGAGTTGGTTGGAGTATACACGGCGAGCAAAAATATTTGTAAGGAATTACAGTAGGTAATAGCCATCAATAGGAATAGTACAAGAAGGTGGCAAGAATCACGTGTCATTGCTATTTGTGTATACCTACTTGACACCGGCTTAGATATATTTCATGTACTAGGCACCTACTAGGCACCAAATAGGCAATTCCTAGGAGGCTGGTCATTATGTAAACCTTTTCAGTGGGTTTTTGAAGACGGTTTTTTTTGTTAAAATTTTCTGTATTATTTTCAAAACTTTAGGCCTAGTATGTAGTTTTAGAGATAAGGGAGGAATGGTAAATTTTCGCCTATTTTCTTAAATGACATCAAAACTATTTATCTTAAAATTATAAAAAAATATATATTTGAGATTCTTACAACGAACGAGCCCTTTTATTTGATATGTCACACGATATCGTTTTTAATTTCTAATTTACCCCCCAAAAGTTACACGTCCGTGTTTGGGTCACCAACTTACATAATATGTGTACCAAATTTAAACTCAATCGGTCTTGTAGTTTCGGAGCAAATTGGCTGTGACAGACGGACATACAGTGATCCTACGGGTTCCGTTTTTTCGTTTTGAGGTACGGAACTAGAAAAGGGTTAATTTTGAGAATGGGACAGAAAATGACTGGAGAAGAGACAGTGGATACGACCTAGAAACCAGAGCAGCTAGAAACAAGAAACATAACGCTAACGATAACTGTTCGAAAACTGTCAAAATAAAATGTATATGATTGACGTAAGCTGCCAATCTATCGCGTCGGCGGCCGCTTATGTCAATTCTATACATTTTGTTCGTAAATCGTAATCGTTAGAGTTATGTGTACCTATCTTGTCTAGGGCCACAGACCGGGAGCCGGCAGAGCGCCGACGTACGGTGACACGTTGCGACGCCAGAGTAGGCAGGCAGGTTGAAAAATAATAAATAAATAAATTAAAATAAAATTCATTTATTTCAGACCTCAGCTTGAACCATATTAATCCATACTAATTCGTTAGTAAAACACTACTTAATAACAGATAAACATAAACTAGATAAAATAAAAAATAACATCACACGACACACAACATGAAAAGCCTACCCACTTGGTCCTTCCTGTGACGATGTCGACACAAAACTTTATGAATGGGCAGTCGAGTCGTTCTGCCAACACCTTCAGGAGACTGTTGCCACTGCGCCGTACTCGCTTCAATAAAGGGGTACAGCTTGCACAAAACTAACGAGATTGGTGTGCTGCATGGGTTCCTTGATCCGTAGTTAATTAACTGATAGTTAAAAATCTGAGCAAAATTTATCATAATTTTGATTTTATTTTCGATTTTTAAGTCTGTTCGTTAATTTGCTGTATCAATTTTGATATGTGGTTTTGGTGGCCCTCTGTGCCCCCTGACCCTTGGTGCCCTAAGCAGCTGCTTATTTTGTTTAATGTCTAATCCGGCACAGGTTTCTGAGAAAGTAATATCCTTGGTACGGTTTTGTGGCCACCCCAAGCTATACGGCTTCACTACGTCCGTGACTCAGAGGCATTATTAACTTATGTCTCCTTCGTAGTGGCTGTGCGCTCAAAAAGACGAATGTGATTGTTGTTCGTTTCTCACTATCTGCGCCGAGACCGAGTGACACGGAAGCTTACTCATTCATAAACGCGCTACCTTTGCACTGCGCGTGATTCATTTTTCGAAACATGAAATGATGAGAAGTATTGTGACAAAAACTGGCCAAGCGCGAGTCGGAGTCACGCGCGGGTCACGTAGTGCCCGACGTAAGTCGGTTTTTATTATTATAGTTGTTTTTCTTTAGGGTTTACTTTACTTACACTATAATCTCATCGATAGAACAAATAAAACGTTTATTACATGGGGACCCCTCTTATTATTTGTGAAAAAATCCGCCATTATAACACATATTCTAAAAAAAAATTCAACCGGCTATCTATTGCGGTTCAAAAGACAGCTCTTTAATGTTGGACCGACGGACGGACGGATGGACGGTTGGACGGACGGACGGATGGACGGATCGACGGATGGACGGATGGACGGATGGACAGCGTAGGTATCATAGGTTCCCGTTTGGCACCCTTTGGGTAACCCTAAAAATGAGCACAAACAATCGTTATACGAATTGCAAGTACTTTGTATTAGGGTAACATAATTGTCCGTAATTATGATTCATTAGAGGAAGTTAGTTCCTCAACTTTACTTTGGTATATTCATATACACGTATATTAATTACACGATTTCTTAATAACTCGAGACGATGAGCGGTTAAAACAGGTATATTAAAATAACAAGCCATTTTTCCTTAAAGTTGCTCTAATTAAAGCAAATATGTTTCTTTGGGGTACACTAAGTACATAACTCCGAAGAGTCATAATTCCGAAATGATTGAAATCCCGAATTTTCATAATTCCGAATGCAATTTTTTTAATGGAGGCTTTATTTTTTTTAAAGCACATAAATCAAACCTAACCTAACAAACGTACAGCAATTCAAATATGTTTTCAGTTTTAAATAGCTCCAGCATAACAAAGATTTTGTAAATATGACAATTCGGACAAATGAATATTCGGAAAAAAATATTTCGGAATAATTGGGTGTTCCCGTTCCTTGTCCTTCTTTAACATTTAATAAATAAATAAATAAATAAATAAATAATACCTATTTGTAAGAGATAATTTCACAATAATTTATCTAGTTACCATATTAAAGCATTGACATTTTTGTAAATACATATATCATATATCGTGCTGTTACAAAATCTGTTACGGAACGTCCCGTTGAATGAAATGGTACGAATCAGTTGACGTCAGTCAAGTCATCACAAAGGGCTTTTTTATGAATGGTATTTGAATGGTTATGAATGGTAGAGTTTCATTCATTTTAGTTCCTGTCCCACATTAGGGTATACTTTCCAATAGGTACCTAGTAGATCGAGAACTCCCCACGAAATGAATTTTTAATCCCCTTATTTTCATCCCCTCTTTACTGATGAATAATAGAAGGGATACTCCTTAAAATAACCTCAGGTTTTATTAGAAAACCATTTGATAATACACAATTTTAGGAAACTTCTTTATTTCATTAATTTTGTATTTCATCTAGGTACCCATTTTCGATTTTCCTTTTCTAGTAAATATTTTGCAAACGCGTTGAACTCTAAAGCTCTGAAAACCTTAAAAGCCAAAAAAATATTAACACAAAAATATCTAATAGAAATCTGGCAGTTAAATAATAATAATAATAAAATAATTTATTCGAAGTAAAAGGGATTGTACAATCGACGATAGTTTAAATTGAGTACATGTAAGTAGGTTGTATATAATTATTGTACAGTTAATTGTAAAATGTTGGCCAGTAAGGCTATTCTTTGAAATTTTGAATGGTATACAAAAGTATTTGGTTTTGCAAGACGAAATTAGTAAATTTCGACTGATGTCAATATTACTCGTAGGTGTCGTGTTTAATCCGTCCGTCTGTCTTTGTTTTAGAAATACTAGCCCCCAAGACCCCGCGTTCATTGAACCTAACACAAAACTTATAGGTAATCATAATCACTCAACAAAATGACCACTAAAATATAAAAGTTAAGGTAGAGGTAGCCTAGCTTATTAATGCAAAGTAGAAGCCAGTCTACAGAGAACAAGTTTAAAAAAACATTCGCTATTTTGAGCGCGCATACCAGTTTGTTTAAATGACCGGTAGAGCGATCGAGTCGTCAGTCAACCGCTCGCGCCCGCAATCGTCGCTCGTGACGAGTTCCTTTTTCAAATTTAAATTGTATTCTAAAGATGCACTGGCCAGTGATAGGGGTGGTTTTGGCGCTATGTGGGGGAGCAATTTCCCACACTTGGCATTTAGGGGCATGCCCTGTCGTCGAGCCTATGCCAGGATTTGAAATGAGCAAGGTTAGTTGTATTATATGTATAGGTAACTTTGTATCGCAATATTTATTACTTTATTTGATATAAAATATACATTGCTTCACTTATTTTATCACTAAGGTAATCCTGTAAATAAAATTACTTTTAACTTAAAAGTACCACTGTGGTCTACTGCCCTTTCTGGTTTGTGGACACGAACTATGCAGTAGCAAAAAGGTTCTAAATAAACACAAACGATTTCTGAGGGATCGTGAATTAAACTGACAATTTAAATTAAATATTTTTGTAATTAAAAGATTAAACCCGACGTTTCCAACCGTTCCTGGCTATAGGAAAGTTACTTAAGATGTTTTCTGTTCTGGCTAAGATGTTCTGTTGTAGAAGATAACACACAACAACCGCATCGAAAACAATGGAAAAGCACTCGAAACGTTCGAAAGCTATAGTCATGGTATTACAATTATTCGTAAAAGTAGTTAAACAATTTGACTGTATTTGAGATCCCTCATCAAAACAGGACTACAAGAAGCAGTCTTTATTCCACTTTGTTTAAGGCTATCTTCCTTGACAGTAAGAGCTATAAATAGTTAACTATATGATTAAGATGTCGGAGTAAGATAGGCTAAATGGGATAAATTAAAATAGAGAGCTCATGACTAGAGATGTGCCGTTCTCGGAAACTTTCCTCATTTTGCATGGGAAATATTCCCGGTCGAGTATGTTCTCCATACAAAATGAGGAAAGTTTCCGAGTATGGCACATCTCTACTCATGACGTCCAGGCTTTATTGACTCTTGTCACTGTTTACCTATGTTCGTAAAAACTATGAGCAGCCTTACGTTAGAAAGTTTTAACTTCGGTCTCTATTTATACAGACCGCGCCGATTCAATGTCAAGATTAACAAATCCACGAAAATAACATTTACGCACCGTCTGCGCAAAAACTGATTTATATTTCCGTGTTTTTGTTACCGTTTAACAATGCGAACGAACTTGTAGTGGACATGATCCTACAGGTGGACAAAAACGGCAAGATAATCTTCATAAAAAAGGGTATATATATATTCGGAATCAGTAAATCAGTTAAACAAAGTAAAATTTACTAATAAAATAAATATCCTTTCACTTTTCGATACGTACACGTCAAATTTGATTTAACACGCACTACATCTAAATATATAAAACAAAGTCGGGTTAGTTACACCATTTATAACTCAAAAACGGCTCGTCCGATTTGGATGAAATTTGGCATACAGATAGTTTATTACCTGGATTATCATAAAAATACTTTTCATATCGGAAAATTTTATAGTTCCCGAGAAATAATCGAAAAATAACTACTACGCGAACGGAGTCGCGGGGAAAGCTAGTTTTGAATAAATTCCTAACTTATAAAGAGTGGCCTTGCCCCGCAGCGAGACACCAACACTGACTTGAAATACCTACAAGGCCTTTTTCCACTAGGTTTTAGTTTTAAGTATTAGCTCATATTAACTTTACGTTCTTTGATTCAATTGACAAATCGTAAAAAACAATATTTTTTGACATATTGTTTTAAGTAAGTATATTTTCGTAAACAAGATACTTAAAACAAACTCTGGCCAAGTAAGCAGGGGCTTAGCTATCGCCACCGTCACTTTCTATAGTGAGCGTTCGTACCTGATACGTTTATAGTAGGTACATACGGTCGTGGTATGATACGGTGTAGTGGGCAGAGACCTTAAGACTCATTTGCTTACCCTTTTCGTTGTCCTACTTAGGTGACCAAATATTTAACATTATTTACTTGTCGACACGAACCGTCAAATATCTCCGCGGTTATCGATACTTTCTTTACGTTACTCATAACATACCTAGCTATTGTTTGTGTACCACCGTCCAATGCAAAATAGCATTAACTATGTACCTACTTACGTACATGTACATAAGAACCTCGTGCTCCTATACTGCCTTTTTAGGGTTCCGTACCAAAATGGTAAAAAAAGAACTCTTATGGTAAGACTTCGTTGTCTGTCTGTATGTCACAGCAGTTTTTTTCAGCAACTACAGAAGCTATCAACTTAAGATTTGGCATAGTTGTATAACTTGCTTGCCCGCATCTGTTTTAAGTAAAAAATATATGAAACTAATTTTATAAATAATTGAAAAGGGGTCTAGAATAGGGGGTTGAAAAATGAAAGTGATTTGATTATATCAAATGGGGTGTCATATGAAAGGGCTGCAAATTTCAAAACAATTTTTTTTATAATTTTATGTGACTTACTTTTTTATGTATAACCAAAAATATTTAAAAAATGACTGTTCCCCCCCTTATCTCCGAAGTTTATGCACCGAGAAATCAGAAAAATTCCTAACTTAAAGATAATTACTTATATTTTACGAGAAAACTAAAACGATGTGTTTAAAATTTATAGTTTTCGAGAAATTGACAAAAAACTTTAAAAGTCTGTACTAAAATTTAGGCAAGTCAAAATGGACTTTATTGCATACTATTAAAGTACATAAAAAGGTATATTTTTGAATTACGGACTTAAACACTGAACCCTCGGTGCGCGAGTCTGAATCGCACTTGACCGGTTTTTATTTTAGACAGAGGTGTAATAGTGAGTGACCGGCGCTGGCGCATGAGTCATCTTGTTATCGAGAGCAAAGACAGTTAGGTCAAGTTTTGTGCTCTTTGTCTCCGTTATCAATCGATATCTGTTGACACTTGGTATGTATGGCGGCTTGTTTATCGATTGTAATGTTTGACACGTTCTGCGAATCCTTGTCTGCATGTGTTGTAAAAATAAGTAGGTACTTGGCCCATAGTTTGCGCTTATAATTATCAAATATTCATTCTACCGTACCGGTTCATTGAACGATATTTGTTAACTTTCAATATTGACATAATTTAGCACAGATTGTTATTAAGCATTTATTAAGTGTCTTTGTTTGACTATTAACACTATATCTTACTTTACTTGTAAATATTGTTGATGAGTAAGAAAATATATTATCTAGTCATTTTAGCAAATTAATTTTCTATTTTATTACACTTCGATTTAAAAAATCTGTTGGTAGGTACCTACTAATTACTTATTCCAAAACGTAAAACAGCCTAAATAACAGCAACCAATACACAACCTCGAAATAACCGAATGAGTTTTTTTAATAAATAGTCCCCGCGCATTTTTCATACATTTTTCATTATGCTATTGATTTTTTTTAATACCTAGTTGATTTCGTACTCGCAGACGAAAATCCACATGTTCAACAAGTTGGACATTGTGGTTGCATATGGATTCATGTTGCTGAATGAGATGATACACTGAGAAAAATATTTAACCAAACTACTTCGGTTAGTTCAGCATAACCATCTGTAAGGAATAAAACAGTGAATGTTATTAACTCGACTGATTTGGTTAGGTATTGCTTTATATTATGTAGTCATTTTTTTTAAGCTACAGGTAGACAAAGTTCGGTTTCATTAAACAAACTTTTTTTTCTCAGTGTGGCTGAGAACAGGCAGCTATACTTAATAAAAATAATGCCTTTGGTACAATAACAACTTTGACTATACATTTGTGTAAATTTTTCAAAAAATCAGAAAAATCGAAATATCTCGAAAATGGTGTGACTTTTACTAAGGTAATTTTTCTATATTTGGTAGATGACCCGTCCACCTGTCCCCCCTTAAGTTTGTCGTGCTACTTACGGGACACCCTGTATACCTACCTACCCCTGCGATTAACTCTTTTGCGAGCGGGACTGTCAAGTGGGTTAGATAAGACTTTTACAGTTTAGCAGTTTAGTTTAGCTCATCATCATCATCAAATCAGCCGAAAGACGTCCACTGCTGGACAGGCCTTCCCCAAAAAATTCCACGACGGTTTTGTGATACTCGCATCCATCGGATTTCCGTGATTCTTACCTGATCGTCGAATAACCCTGTTCCCTCAAGTAACGTCACTTCTCTAAAATGCCAACTGTTTTCAGCTGCTGGGCGTGTGGTACGTGATCCAGAAGACATCGACCGGCTCGACCTGCATCACGTACAACTTCACGGCCACCGCGGAGCCCTACGTCTACGAGCTGGAGCAGGTCTCGCAGGACGTCATCCTGGGGCTCACGCCGCTCAAGCACGACTACAGGTAACAACATGAAGGTTACCATGATTTTTAACTAAACAGAGAATAACGAGTACAATTTAGTCAATGACATTTACAATGACAAGGGTCCAAATGTTTATTGGCAGACTACATTGAACGTCACGATGAGAGAAGACGCTGACAGAGACGATCTACCGCGGGCCGTCAAATCGTCAGTAATACCTATACCGTATACGATTTAACAACCCGACCGAATTAAAAATGTTAGCAAGTGGCTCAACAATCCCGTGGTGTGACTGTACAATCTAGCGAAATGTATGGAACGACAGGCTAACGCATGACAGCTTATGTCAGTCCTGTACTTATCAATCCTTTGATTTCAGCACCCGTATTATAGTCGCCTTTATCGCGCTGGACAAGGGTGGATAAAGCATCCGTCTCTCTCGCACTTAGGACTGTTTAGAAAGTGACATATGTGTTATCCACGTTTATCCACACGATAAACACGATCATAATAGGCCCGCTGCAGTCCGTAACGTTGGCGAAATTATGGCACTTACTGCCGCACTCAGAGACGTCAATTAATTTTTAAGTATCATTAAGGTTGCTGCTGTCACTCTCTTTGCTATAGCAATAGAATAAGACGCAGCAACTTTAATGAAACTTAAAAATTAATTGACGTCTCTGAGTGCGGCAGTTAAGCTATAGAATGGGTTAGATAATTGTAGTAACTACGTGCCAATCTTGCTTGTCTAGCAAGTCGTAACGTAAGCATACTTACTACCTATGCTATCTATAGATAGCATAGATAGAGTATATTTTTATAACTAGGTAGATAGTTTTACGATCATCTTAATAATTTTTTGATTTAACAAACAACGTGTTCGATTAATGTTTTCAGATACACTGGCGTGCTGACCGTACCCGACCCCGCGGTGCCCGCGCGGATGAAAGTGCGATTCCCACTCAGTAAGTATACCTACCATTTAATTAAAAGGTTAAAAGAAGTTTACACCTTAATTTTTCAGTTTATTTGTGTCAAAATGTGGACTGTCAAACTTTAGTCGGGTTTGAAAGCATCTGATTTAAGTAAAAGCTGCAAATGACTCCTGGTCAGTTTATTAGTTCACAGCAGAATGGCGTATATAGGAGGCAGCAGTACCAACCATACCAATATTGTACACGACATACACGAGATAAAATATTCCATATTCTAGCGTAAGACGTGAAGCGTCAAGCTCAAGGTTTAAAATAAAAGTGTCTCGCCCTGACTTCTATTATCTTTTATTACTAAGGCCGTACATTGAGCCATTAGTGGCCGCCGCTAAAACGCGACCACTAGTGTTTCGGCTAAGCTATACTTTGACGCAGCCTCCGGTGGCTGAGTGGCGGTCTCCAGTGGCTATTGTCCATCGGAGAAGCCGGCGACTGTGGCCGAGTGTGCGCTCATTGTAGTTGTTGAGTAGCAGAGTAGAGAGTGGTCGAGATCTTTGGAGAAGGCTGTCCAGCAGTGGCCGTCCGACTGACATGACGACAATGGGACGTAGCTTAGGGAAAAGGATCCAGGACAGCAATAGAATTCAAATTTAAATACATTTACCTTGTGGGTTGGATCCTTTTCCCTAAGCTACGTCCTGATGATTCTGATGTTTCAGGCGTGGCCGGGTCCGCGAGCTACGTGGTTCTGGCGACGGACTACGGCACCTACGCCGCCGTGTTCACCTGCCAGAGCCTCGGCATTGGCCACCGCCGCTCCGCCACCATCCTCTCGCGCACCAAGGTGCTCGACAAGATCTATCTGGATAAGGTTAGTCATGTGACTAAGTTACACGTTATAAATTAACAATACCTACATTATGCAGATATACGTAATGAGGAATATCGTAGACCAGTTGTGCCATATTTAGATATGTGCCGTTCTCGGAAACTTTCCTCATTTTGTATGGAATATTCTCGACCGGGAATATTTCCCATACAAAATGAGGAAAGTCTCCGAGAACGGCACATCTCTAGCCATATTTGCATTCCGACCGATTTGGGCGACTGACTTTGTGACCTACTTAATGTTACAAATTCGGAGCTAATTTTATTAGGTAAATGTTAAAAAAAGGTGCGTCCTTGCTTTATAATAATTGATTGCGTAGGTACTGTCATAGCCGTTCCCCCTCCACTCGCGCATGCCTCCTCTCCTCTCTTCGATAGTTTTGTTAAAGAGCAGGCTCAATCGTTTATTCTTATCACACTAATATAATAAATGCGGAAGTTTGTGTGTACGTTTGTTATTCCTTCATACTGTGACGGCTGAACGAATTTGGATGAAATTAGGAATGGAGATAGCTTATACCCTGAATTGTTTTTTTATCCCGCAATAAAGAAACTTTTCCCATATGTTCATCGCAGACAGAAGCTATTCATTAATATAATTCCTATTTCCAGCTGCGCGCGAAGCTGTCGTCTTTCGGCGTGGACCCGTTCGACCTGTCCATCATCTCGCAGAAGGAGTGTCCGCAGCACGAGCAAGGCGAGGGCGTCAACATCAACATCGAGCCCGACACCTTCTCGAGCCACAACATCGGCGAGGCCGTGCGCAAGACCGGCGGCGTCATCGGTGAGGATAGTTACTGTCATTATATGTGACGTTCTCAATATAAAGGGACCTTATGGATGCAGGCGGTTACGCCGTTTTTTGTACTGTTACCATAGTATTCGTAGTTACAAGAACAAGAAGAGAGTAACTGCCTTCCTCCACAAGGTCCCTTTATACTGAGAACGTCACATATTAATCTCTGGGCACCTAAGGAACTACGTCAAATTGTAAGAAGTTAAATAGTAACGCTTACAATTTGCTGAATTGCGTCACTATAGTCCAAGTAGTGGTGGTGGTAGTTTTTGAATCCATCAAGCCGTTTAGTCTACAGGTCACAATGAAACGGGCTTAGAAGGATACATACATGTATATTTACAGGGTGTCCCAATATCGATAGGCCACACCCTGTAACCATTAATCTGTTGTTCCAGCCGACGGCGTAGAGTACGTGGTGGAGGCAGGCAAGAAGGTGTACAACAAGGTGGCGAGCAGGAACAGCAAGGAGGACCTCACGGAGGCGCCGGCGGGCGGCGCGGGGCGCGCGCTCGCCGAGCCTGACGCCGAGTGGCTGCCCTGAGCCGCCCCGCCCTTTTACTCGCAGCCGGCCTTGGCCCACAAACACAGCCATACAACATAAAATAAATTCCATTCCATTGATTGTCACGGCAACGCGTTTGCAGTTCTTGAGATTGCAAGTCCTTGCCAGACGATAGCTTAGCAAAAAAGATGTGGGAAAAATTTGGGCGGAATTGGCAACATGATCCAATTGTTAACCAAAAACTGCTCGCATAAAAAATGTAGTTCCGCCATCAAACTTTTTTTTTGCCAAGCAGTACTATCAAGTGGCCCGATGGGCTCGTTTGCCTCCTCCATGCCAAAAAAAAATCCGTGGATTGCGTGAATAAGTCGAGATGTAAAGATAAGGAAATTTGTATTTAGAACAGATTGCATAAGGTTTAAATTACTTCTTGCTTTTTAGACGACTTATCAACTTATTCACGACCTCCACGGAAATGATAACGATAGTGCCGTGCCATCTTGCCTTTATGAAACAATAATGCAAGGATCTTAGAACTAGGGATTTACCTTGCTTGGATGGCCAGGTCACAACACAGGACGTGCGCTAGCACAACATTGGCATCTCTTAACTATGGTGACTTTTGTCCGCCGGCTCATATGCCCGTTTGATATCCAAGCTATGCCGCATTTATGCAAGCAGGGAAAATAATTACTTTAACAGGCGAG
The DNA here is from genome assembly GCA_963241965.1 of Tortrix viridana. Taxonomy (NCBI): domain Eukaryota; kingdom Metazoa; phylum Arthropoda; class Insecta; order Lepidoptera; family Tortricidae; genus Tortrix; species Tortrix viridana. The sequence continues at coordinate 4,308,397 of OY725191.1, read as the reverse complement.
TTGTGTTACGCAAGCAGTAATCTCAATGTGTCATAGCTAGATTGAAACCTAATATAATATTTATAGGTAGTGATAATTATTACGGTAATATCAATATTTTAATCAACTAGCAATCAAAATGGAAACGTTAAAATTGAAGATGTTATTTAATGCACCAAAGAATTTTGATTAAATGCAAGCAAACATCACATTATTACTATGGCATTTTTATACTTTAACTATGATAAATAAAATAATGAAATCATACTGTGTTTTTAATTCAACAAAAAAAAAATGAAATACAACCTTTTTATCGCTACGACGAAAAATCCTCACGTCAACCATGGGTAAAAAGCTACGCAAAATTCAATCTAATTAAATCGTGTGTGGACCTCATTTTCAATGTACAATGTTGTAGAGAAGCCACGATTTCCACACGCAGTATACATATAAGTAAACTCGACCTTCGTAAATACATACTTAAGGACGTTTTGTTCATATCTAGACCTTTATTATACATATTTACTAACATGTAAATAATAAAACAACCAATAACTTAAACAAGCTGTACTCGTACAAAAACAGTATTAATATTAATAACACTTCCTTCTTAATACAAGACAAATGCAGTTTCAGATAAACAATTACATCACAACATTGCAAAATATATAATTTTTATGTAAATAAAATGTATGGCCAATTTTTAACCAGATTATACCCCAATATAACGCTTTTGGCTGTTCCCCGCCCCCCTCCGCCTCATTACCTACTGCAGATTTACGCGTCTCAAACGCCATCTACCGATTACTTCCTATACATCAAGTGTCGGCTTATGACCGCTGTACACATTGGGCCCAGGAGCTGGGCCAATGTATACAAATCTACTTGGTAGTTGGCGACCAACACTGGCCGGCCGGCGAATAATGTCGGTTTTTCGTGCACACATCAAAAGATCGTGGCGTGCACAATGATCAATACGCCAATGTGTAAACAGCTACTTTTAAAATACAAAATACAAATACAAAATACAAAATTCTTTATTCATAAAAATACATAACGTACATGATACAAGGGATGGAGTCACCCTGTAGGCAAAATGTTGCCTGTGTTGGGAGACACCGCTCTTCCTTCAATAAAATGGGGTAAGATTTAGTTAGGCTACTTAAATTACTAAATTTAACTTACTTATAGATTAAGTTTAATTTGTAAATCTTAATTAAGTTTAATTGTAATTTGAATTTACATTAACAGGTAATTAGTGCTGTTTACAACAGGATATCAGGATGTGTGTGTGTGTGTGTGTGCGCGTGCGCGTGCGCGTGCGCGTGCGCGTGCGTGTGCGTGTGCGTGTGGGTGTGCGTGTGCGTGTGTGTGTGTGTGTGTGTGTGTGTATGTGTGTGCGAGTGTCTGGAATCGTTATCGTATCAAGGACTCAATTTCATCATAAGATTTAGTTTTTAGCCATTTTATCAAGGTTATTTTACATTCATGGTAAGGTTTTGAGTGAATATCGAGTTGTTTATTTAATTTATTATATAGGTGTGCGGATTTTACGTTATACTGAGAGCTTGCGAATAAGGTTCTAGTTTTAGGTGACTTGGCTATGTTACTTATTAGTCTTTTCTTTTTGTAGCTCGGATTATATGGTAAGGACTTGTGTTTTCTCAAAGTGCTATGCAGGACATACAATTTTCTGACGGATAGTAGGTCGCTGATTAGATACAATTGATCAGTTGGAAACCTTTTTTTTTTTAAAATACATAACCTTGACTAAAGCACGTTGTGCTCGTTCAAGGTCTATTAGACGACTTTTTGCTGCTCCTCCCCAGATAGATATGCAATATACCAAGACCGATTGTGCCAAAGCTATGTATATTTCATTTAAAATGTTTCGGCTGTTAGAATTTTTAGTAATTCCTTTTCCTGGCACAATGTGTCTTAGCGTTTTGAAAAGCCAAAGCAGTTTCCTGACTCTACTCATAACTTGGTCAAGGTGAGGATACCAATTGAGATGTTGGTCTACAAGAACGCCAAGATATCTTGTATGAACAGCTTTTGCTATGTTAGGGCAGTTACAATTTTTAGTATTGAACGTTTGACAGGAATGTATTTGGAGATTTAAATCATATATAGGTTGTGTGCTATTATTAATACTGAAACAAATATAATTTGTCTTTTTTGTGTTTAAAGTCAGTAAGTTTATTTTTAACCATGTGGATACTTGAGCCAATCCTTGTACTGCACTGGATTTGACTTCATCCCATGACTTGCCAGTAAAGACTATGGCGGTATCATCAGCATAGGAAAAAAGTTTTGCATTTGGAATGGTCGTGTCACAGAGGTCGTTGATGTACACCAGGAATAAGGTCGGTCCTAAGACACTCCCTTGGGGTACGCCGTATAATACTTCTTCGTAATCGCTGACTTCGTTATGACTGGATAGTTTGACTCTTTGTTTCCTGCCAGTGAGGTAACTTTCAAACAGAGAGAGTGGGGTTCCCCTAACCCCTTTTTTTTCCAGTTTTTGTACAAGAATAGGAAGAGAGACGGTGTCAAAGGCTTTTTTCAGGTCAAGAAAGACAGCTAAGCACTTCTTGTTGTTATCAAGATTTTCTGTGACAAGTGAAGTAAGAGCTGTTATAGCGTCTTCCGTAGAAGTTCCGTGCCTAAATCCAAATTGTGAACTAGATAAGAGATTGAATTTATTTAAGTAGCTTAGCAGTCTGGTGTTGAGTAGTTTTTCCAAAATTTTTGATATGACTGGTAGAACTGAGATTGGCCTATAGTTGCTGACGTCGCCTCTCTCCCCACTCTTGTACACAGGGGTAATTAGAGATTGTTTTAATAAATTTGGAAATATTCCTTGGTTAAAGCATAAATTTGCGAGATGTGTTATGATAGGGACAATCTCTTTTGTTATATATTTTAAAAAATTAGTTGGAATACTATCCCAGCCGGGAGCACTACTAGGCTTGAGATTTAATAGTATATTTTTTACTTCTTCTTCACTAACAGGTGATAGTACAAAAGATCCAGACCGAGTGGGGAGACTACTTAAAAATAGTTTCAAGTCGTTTTGAGAGGTTGTGGGAATTTGTACAGCGAGCTCTTTCCCAATGTTAGCAAAATAATGGTTAATGAAATTTGCCGATTCAGTGCAAGTGGCTTTGATGTTTAATAATTCAGTGTGAAGTTTGTTTGATTTATTTGTAAAAGTCAGGGTTTTTATGTTCCTCCACAGTAATTTATTATTAGTAACAGAATCAGCTAGGAGTTCTTTTTCATATTTTCTTTTGAGTTTCTTTATCAGATTATTGCAATAGTTTCTGTAACGAATATATGTTATTTTTAAGATTGCATCATCAGGTTTGTTACGTACATCTTTTTGTAGTTTATTTCGATTTCGTATGCAGCGCAACATCCCGGGAGATATCCTAGTATAACCTTAGTATTAACTTTAATGGATTCAATTAACATGTTTATCAAACGGTCAGTTAAAACGTCGGGGTCATTGCAAAACATTAACTCAGGTAGGTTTTTTTCTTGAAGGTATTTTAAAGCATTTTCGTAGTCTATTGTTGTTTTAGTCTTATTTATAGCAGACATTGTTTTAATTGTTTTAAGTTTGGACACTGAGAGAAATGTAGTAAAATGGTCGGTTATAGTGGTCTTTAGAATAGCTATAGTAGGGGCATATTTAATTTTGTTTAACTTTAGGATAAAATGATCCAAACAATTCTTTTCTCTGGTGGGTATAGTGTGTCCAGCTAGAAGCCCAAATGATGATAACATATTCAAATAATTGGTTCTGTTTTTATATTCATGTAATGGTTCTAGCGGTTTTGGTTTTATATTGATATTGATATCTCCCGCGATTATTAAAGTATTTCCCGAATCAAGAGTTTCTAAATGAGTCCTTAGAGAATCTATAAAACTATCAGCATTAGTCATTGAGGGGGATCTATAGATACCTAAAATTGTGTTGTTAAGAACCTCCAATTGAAGACAAGATGCTTGCATTAATTTTATTTCTTTTACTTTGTGTTTTAACGTATTTTTGACGTAGACAACCACTCCATCGTTTTGGTTTAACTGACATGTTGTGAAATAGAAATCGTAGTCAACAAGTTGAGGTAGGGGTTTATTAGAATTTAGTCTACATTCTGTAAGAATGATAAGGTCAGGTTTGAAGGAGAAATTAGATAAAGTGAGCGTAAAATCGTCAAAGTTACAATAAATGCTCCTTATGTTTTGTGAAATTATAGTGAGATCATTTTTATTTGGGTATAAATACTTTTGAGATCCGATATATTGGCCCAGCACCTTGGCCCAATGTGTACAGCGGCCAATATGACGACGGGGCGTTAGGGGCACGTGATATTGAAGTATAGGCAGCGTTGCGGTGTCGCGTGTTGTGTCGCGTGTTGTGCTGCCTAGGGCGTGCAGCGCTCGAGGTAGCGCGGGTGGAGGCAGACGTCGCGCACGTGGGGGCGCGCCAGCAGCCAGCACAGGAAGCGCTCGAGGCCCAGCCCGTAGCCGCCGTGCGGCGCCGACCCGAAGCGCCGCTGGTCTGTGTACCAGTAGTACGGCGACGGGTCGATGCCCTCGCGCTTGTAGCCTGCCGACATCATGGATTGCGTTTCAAAGCCACGAATCCACTCCACTACTTCATTGTACATACAGTCGACTAAATATGTGGTCTGTTACCCTAAGGTTGAATTCCGTTTGGTCGTCATAAGACAAGACAATAAGGTCGATAGGATGTGTCTGACAACATTTTTATTTCATAGAAAATAGTGTCAAAATTGAAAAACCATTTTGCCGACGACTGTACATTGACGAAACCGTCCAACGTCAATTTGAGTGGCGAAGCTTTCGTGGATCAAAAACGATAAATTATAATAATTAGCTTAAACTAGTATAATCCCTGTTATATGACATAAAATATAATTTTGTCAAAAAATCATTTTTGGGACAAACTTTTCTTGCCGACTGTACTTTTTTTTGCACGGTCATCATCTGCTTATCAAAACAAATACAACGAGCCCAAACATGAGAGTGCTATCTTGCTTCGTTGCGAACTTTCTATGACTACCTTCATCAGACCAGGTCCATGGTACCATATTATTGCATTGTCACCGAAGTTACGTAGATATACCAAATTTCAGTACGCCATAGAGACCGGTTGAAAAAAAAATGTAGATAAGCATACGATCGGGTAAAATGAGGGAACCTTCCACTGCTGCGGCCGAAAATCATGAAGGTTCACAAACTATCAGGACACTTGATTGACGATGTGCGTACCTTCCATGAGCTGGTCGAAGTCCCAGGTCCTCATGGAGCCGCCGACGATCTCGCCGACGCCGGGCATGAGCAGGTCCACGGACTCGGTGAGGCGCGCGTCGTCCGCGCGGCGCTGCATTTAGAACGACTTGATTTCCGCCGGGAAGCTGTGCAGCAGGATGGGCACGCCGATCGCGTCCGTCATCTTGCGCTCCGGCTGCTCCGGGATGTCCTGCAAACCCACATATTAAGCTATTATGTCAACGGACTGAGATTTTCGGGTGATTAAACTAGTGCATGCTCAGTAATCCCACAAAATTTCCATAGCAGTTATAATACTGCAACATTTGGATAAGTTGCGAGTTATATATATTTCTTTAAGAACAGAATAAATGTAAACAAACTTAAACACGTGACTCTGTTAAACAGTCAATGGAAACTGTTTTGTGAACTTGACGGATCAGCGGTCCACTTATATTGTACGTATTGTATAAATATATTGTATTGTACTGAAGTTTGGACTAAATATACCGGCAATCTGGTAACGGTCCCAAAAATCTGTTGGACGCGAGTGGCAAGGGGCTGATGAGTACGATCCATGATGGAGACCCATGTCGAACCATGACGGACGTCTACAGGCTGTGATGGTGTACTCACGTCGCCGAACTCGTAGAAGGCGCCGTCATCTTTGGTGATGTTGTGTTCGCGGAGGTACTCTATAGCTTCCGTGTACGCCATCCTCTTAAACGGCCGCTGCGGCTTCTGGGAATTCAAATATGGACGAAGTTGGTTACGTACTTCATTTGTTCAACAAGTAATGGGCAGTAATCTCAATCTCTAAAAATTTTGAGAACATATTATTATTATATCACAAAGTGTAACAATATAATATTTAATATTATTATATTTGCTATGTAATATTTTACTTTTTTTTTTTACTACATTAACCATAATATAAGACAGTCACGTTTAATGGGTGTGCCGCAGAAAACACGCTTATGTAGATAGTTTACATGAATAAGAAAACCGAACCAACACTGAGGATCGAACGCGGTTAGAGATGTTCCGTTCTCGGGAACTTTTCTCATTTTGTATGGTGAACATTCTCGACGAGGAATATTTCCCATACAAGATGAGGGAAGTTTCCGAGAACGGCACATGTCTAAACGCGGTACATCCCAAGATCCCCACCCGTCATACCTTGAAGTTGGGGTTGAGGTCATAGACCAGGTCCGCGTCCGGCGAGGCCAGCACGCGCTCCACCACGTCCACCACCAGGTCCTCCAGCCTGTCCAGCAGCTCCTCGAACGTTATGAACGGACATTCAGCCTCTACGTGCCCGTACCTAGACCAAGTTTCGTAAATCGATAACAGTTCCGACACAAATACCCTTGTATAATGTTTCAAAAAGAGAAGAAATTGCTTTTAATGTCACGGAGAAGCCAGAAGGTAAACGAGCGCACAGGCCACCTGAGGTTAATACAGCTCGGACTCACCGACATTTGCAATCTCAAGACTGAGAATGCGTTGCCAATCCTGAGGACTAAGGGGTCATTTGCGATTGTAATGTTTACGTGATTGTTACGTGATCGGAGGTTTCTGATGATGGGCAAATGAAGCAACGATTGAAGGTGCATCAATCGTATACGCCTCAGTCGATTGCTAAACTATATTGAGGAACGTTAAAAACAATTGGTATTTGCCGCCATTGACTGCCAATGCACGGCGTGACATTTACCGTCAATCAAATTAATTATCATTCGCTCTCAATCACGTAGTAACATTGGCAATCGCTTCAATTGCTTATGTAAACGATAATATTCCGCATCAATGATACGTTATTGAGGTAAACATGGACAATCGCAAATGATCATTTCGGGGACCACAGATGGAATGCCTAGTCATTTCACATATTGTCTTACCCTCACAAAAATGCCAACACTTGTACCTGCTCGCCCCGGCAGGTTAAACGATTAGATGGTGGGAGCGACCTGGACGGACGCTGCCCAAGGTCTTACCACTACCGCGTCAGAAACTGTTCCAACGACATTCTGAAAATGATCGCGGGTAGATATGACTGTCCTATCGCCCCTATTCTTATATGTATACTGGGTTGCACAAGTCATAAGCGGTGTCAGGTACAATAAATACCTAGTCGTGGCGAGACATACTGAGCACAGGGCAAGACACATAGGTATAATGTTTTTTGCCTTGTGTTCTCTATACCTTCGTCTCTTTTTGTTGTGTTGTATAATGAAATTGTCACTAACCTATTTTAAACACTCTGTAACTAACAAACTATAAGGGCAGTAGCCTAAATGAAATGATTCTATTCTATTCTATTCGCACGGACGTTCACAATTCATTTAATTTATGACAGACCGCTTTAAGAAATCCTGAGATAAAGAAAGAAGTAATGAGCGACAAAGTCGCAGCGAATTTGCTATTCCTTTTGAACGGTCTTTTGGATCGCTCGGATCTCCCTTTCCTAACAAGTTTGTTACGACAGAAACGCAGTAAGCGATATTTAAGAAAATACAAGATGTGTTTGTTACTAGGCAAGATGCCTGCGCGTGCGCGACTGCTCGGCGCGGTAGGACTGCGCGATGCAGTACACGTCGCCCAGCGCCGGCAGGCACGTCTCCAGGTACAGCTGCGAGCTCTGCGTCAGGTACGCCTCCTCGCTAAGGGAAACGTGGCGTAAATACATTGCTACTCGTATTGAACAGCAGTTTTCAAGTCCAGTCAGAGAATCATAAATCATTTTAAAAACGTTATCTAAATCACTAACTGCCGCACTCAGAGACGTCAATTAATTTTCAAGTTTCATAAAAGTTGCTGCGTCTTATTATATTGCTATAGCAAAGAAAGTGACAGCAGCAACTTTAATGAAACTTAATATATAATTGACGTCTCTCTCTGAGTGCGGCAGTAAGGGCCGTATTAATAAACTCATTTCAACTGTGATCCCGTCACAAGATGCGTCAAAAATGACAGTTTTCTATGGATTGACGTTTACTTTGACGTGTCTTGAGACGGCGATCACAGTTGAGATGAGTTTATTAATACGGCCCTAGGAGTCGTATTGATTGAGAGATCTTGACTGAGATAGTCGTCTCAAGATGTGTCAAAGTTTTGTGTGGCTTGACGTTTACTTTGACGTATACTGAGACGGGGATCATCGCCAAGATGAGTTCATTAAATACGGTACTAAGTATGGAGTTCACCAACAGTTAAACATGCGACTAGAGGTTTGACAACTGTCAAAACAGCCGATTGAGATTAGTTAGATTAGAATGTCCTCTGTGCGGATGAGCACGGTGGCTATGAGCTCACCCGAAGTAGCTGAAGCTGAAGAGCGTGCTGCCGCCCTCGCACTGCGTCTGCACGAGCGTGGGCGGCGCCACCTCGGTGTAGCGGCGCCCGTGGAAGTGCTCGCGCAGCGCGCGCGTCACGCCGGCGCGCGCGCGCAGCACCTTGGACGTGTTCTCGCCGCGGATCATGATGTGCCTGCAGCCGACAACCCAGCCGAGTCAACACCGAGGGTCTATACATATAGTAGAGCATGTTGATTACAAAGTGTCAGCATGGCTCTCCAAATTTTGCCAAAACGTTCGCTAAACGTACTGACCCATTTAAGCCGCGCTTCGACAAATAACCAGAAACTTGAGACAAAAAACATAAACGAAATTGATATAATCACCGACGGGCGGCGCCCCTTAAGCCACCAATAGTCCGCAGTCAGCTCGCGCCTGACTCGAGCCATCAGGGACAGAGCTATATTAAATTTTGCTGTTTCTTTCTAGATTACTATATGTATATGTATATGTGGTTAGTATATGTATTTATTTATTTATATGTTTAATATTTATGTAGTTACATGTATTATCAATATTTCTAACTGATAGTTTAATATTTTGAATACTTTTTGCTACTTTTTGTGCAAAACTTGTATGTGTCTAACCCCATGCATTGTCCTTACTCATCTACTTCAGGGTTAGCTGGAAGAGATCCCATTTAGGGATAAGTTCGCCTTTGTACTTTAAATTTACGATGTCAATGTATTATTTACTTATACTTTTTGTGCAATAAAGAGTTTACATACATACATACATTACTCTTGTAAGACAGCAATCAACTTCTGCAATTTTTATTACAAGTCTATTTGGCCTGCATGGAACTTGGCAGGTTTTGGCACCTTTTACATCAGAATGGGCACTGACCGGTTGTCGAGCTGCACGTCCACGAGCGCCTCCTCGTTGAGGATGGCGTCAGCGCCGCCGGGCGGGGCCAGCCCCACCAGCTGCCAGTAGTCCGCGGTCAGCTCGTGCCCGCCGGGTGCCTGGGACACGGTCTCATCACCACTAACACTACCACGATAGAACAGCCAGCGAAATAGATGCCGTCTTATGTACGCTCCGATTCAAACCGCGGACTGATAAGGTTACTTTGGATTCAAATCTGACATTTGCCACATACATAATGTGTCGAATTTTATCCTGAGGTAGATTTATCTGTCTGCGCGCCCAGAAACGAAAAATATAGTAAAATTGTAAGAATTGATTATGCATACTGGTTTGTTTTGGATGACAGTTTATTGGTTAAACAGGGCAGCCAGGATTCTTAGGTTATTGAAGCCACTTTTTGGCAACACCAATCCGTAACATCTAAATGTCCTTTAAGTTAAAAAAGTTCGAGGACTCATGACAACCCATCAACAACCTATCATGAGATGGTGAAAAAAAATACCTTTTATAACCAGCGATCGGAATAGGTAGAGTATATTTACCTAAACTTGATGCATGTTTATTCAATAATGTGTTCCCATCTCACTCACGCATGAATGAACAAGCGTCAAGTTTAGGTAAATATACTCTACCTATTCCGATCACTGTTTATAACAGATTTCAAATTACTTATGGACTATTAACATAATAAATTCACAGTTAACAAATAAAATATTTGTTTTCAAATTAACTTACCGTTTTGCCTTCAGGTACAACTTCTAGTGTCCCGTACAAAATGACAGAGGACTCGGTGGAAAGGACCAGGGCGTCATAAGTCTGGCAGAGAAGTCCGTGAAGCACGCATTGCAGATAACGTGTGCCATCCCGCAGAGTGATGAACGTCAGGGCCTTGCCTTGCCTCCGGAGACGGTGCACCCAGCCGCGCACGCAAATGCGCTTGCCGCGGTGCTCTGGGGCTAGTGGGCAAAATTAAATAAATATCATTGGACAATCTGACACATATCGCCCTAGCTCCACAGTAATAACTCGATCAACAAATTATCCGTATTAAATACATGTTTACCTACTGAAGGTTTATTACCAATTATTATGATTACAACCTTGCTTTGGTATAAAAGTTTATGAGATTCCATATTTACTTCCACAATGACTTAATAGGTATGTAAATTCTGATATAAGTACATAATATAAATACTAGGAATAAAAATAAAATTGCCATAAAAAAGTTTCGTGTCCGTAAAGTATATAAATCATTTGTAGGTCAATGCATTCATTTTTATAATAAATTACCCGACGTAGTTTTAGAGTTACCCCTTCCAGCACTTAAAAATTACTTGAAAAAGTCGTTGATGTCAAAGGCGTACTATAGGGTCGAGGACTATCTAACGGACAAAAATGCTTGGCCTAAACCAGAAAATTAACTAATGTTTTAATGTTCAATATATATATATATATATATATATATATATATATATATATATATATATATATATATATATTCTCGTAGTCATTCTGCCATGTTTTCCTGCAAAACTACGCAGATATTTAATATTATTTTTACAGTTTTATATAATGCAATTGTAATGTAAGTAATTATTTTTGCCGTACCTACTATTATTTGTAATGACGCCTACTTATTTGTTGTTATTGATTATCAAAGCATTTATAACGAAATTTTGACTTATGTTCTTTCATGTGCATTATTATTATTTTTGATTTCGTCGCAGTTTTAAGGTTTTGGCACGTGATTGTAAATTAAAAGGTGATTCGGGGTTAGTAGACTAATGTATAACGGGACTGGTCGACCACCTAGTCAACCTACCCCATCATGTTGCAGTCTCTGTTGTCAATTATAATATCTTCTTGAATACTTAGTCGACTGGTAGAGAATGCCACTGGGCATTAAGTCCGCCATTTGTACGTTTTTTTGTGCATTAAAGAATTAATAAATAAATAATAAAATATTATGGAGATTCTACACATAAACATAGGTCGGTATTTTTGAAATTTTATCTAAAAGTTGTTGTTTCAGGATCATGCGAACATATAAAAGAAACATTTATTTACACAAACACACCAGAAAAAGAAAATATTTTGCAACTTAAATCAAAACAAATATTTATTGTTATTTGAAGTCTATTATGTTTAATTAGAGTGGCAGAAGATCGCTTTTTTGTTTCATTAAAAAAAAAAAAATACACCTGTTTTTTGTCTTTTATCCTATTTCTCCGTAGACATTGCCCTAACAACTTCATAGGTCAACTTACCCCTGCTGACAAGTCAACCTACCCCAGAAATGGGGTAGGTTGACTAGTTTTTCCTATTCTACGAGATCCGGCCTGTACACTATATCGTAATGAATCCCGTGCTTTTTGCCACTTTTTTCTAAAGCTTAATAGTATATCTATTAACTGAACTCGGTACCAAATGAATATACTCTATAGAAATAAAAATACAATTGTTTAAGCTGAAATTTGGTCAACCATCCCCGGTCTCCCCTACATCTAGTACACTATGTAGTACAGTAGAACCAAACTTGGAACAACAGGTCCTTTACTTAAGTTTTTCACCTATACTGTAGGTACTAGTATTGTATTATAGTGGTAGGTACAGTCAGTATTTTCTTGCGTCTCCGGCTTATAAACTATCTCGGGACCTTTTAATTTTAGTAGAATTAATACCTAATAATTCACAGCTAAACTTTGTAATGGTAAGATGTTTTGTGCAATGAGAGTGGACTCAGTTACGTATTACGTATACAAATAAGTACTCAGTTGCCTGAATGTGCAAACCCTAACCATATTTTACCCGACTACGGCGATATTATAATCTTAAATGTCGTTTTTACGATATTTACGTGCACATCTAGAAAACACGTTACAAGAGTCGTGAGAAAATATCACCGGAAAGTTCCTCCAACTTTTACGTAGATATTTACAAGACCTAAGTGATACGATCATATTGATGATAAACTTTACTGTACCGAAGCCAAGCGAAACAGGCACCGCTCACGGCCATGTTGGGCATTTTTTCCTGTTTAATTATCCCTATTTATTATTATCAGGAATACCTCATGGCATATACGCTACAACAAACACAATTCACATAACCACACAACAAAAAGCTAATAAACAGTGGTCGGAATAGGTAATTAGCTAATTTACCTAAACTTGACCCATGTTCATTAAAATAATGTGTTCCCATTTAACTCACGCATGTATAAGTAATAAGCTTTTACGTATGCATATACCTACAACAATACGTAGGTAGAAGACCAGCATGGCTTATCCGAGTGCCAACACTTATTCGAATCCGTTCAACCGTTTGTGAATGTGGTTTGAAAACAGGTGGTTTGAAAACAGGTGAAACAGGTGGTTTGAAACCGTGTAGACAGTGGTTTTAAACCAAATTTCACATGACCTTAAACGCCCTTGGGAGATGTCAAACAAATGGGCTTGTTTGAAACCGTGTAGCAGCTCGCTTCTACCAAGGTCACTTGGTTTAAAACCATGGTTTCAAACCGTGTAGCACACGCATTATAGTATACAATTGAAGCAGCTGAATAAACTTCCACATTCATATATTAAAGTGTTTTCAATCCACGAAGTCCTCACCCACTTAATAAAAAAATACGTTAGTTTACTTACGCAATCGCCCAGCGTCAAATAAGAAATATGCATTAATTTTTTTTATCGCATTTCTTAACAAAATGTGAAAATACCGTAAAAGAGAAGGTAAAAAATAAGCATTTAAAAATACTAATTACACAGAGAGATCCCACATGAACTGTTACGTCAGCGTGCACTACGGCCATATAAACTCCATGTTAAATTTTGTTTTGCTAGAAAGAGAAAGAAACAAATCGTTAATGGCTTATATTATTGTAGCGACACAGTTGCTTACCTAGCGTTATGTGTTATATACGCTAGGTAGGTATGCAGACGGGCTCTTCAGTAGTTCCGCACCCGTAGGTCAATGTAGACGTTTTCTATAATAAATCGTTTTCTATATTTGGATGGTTCATATTTATATTCCCTTTCAAGACATTAAATAGCGATAGTCAAACTTTTATCGCTAAATTATTATCTTGGTTATTTTTATAGTTATTCGGAAAATAAACTTTCTCTACTGTTACATGAATGACTTTTTATAAAAGCAAAAATAAATAATGCATATTCCCCATTATGAGATGGACCGCGACTTCGTAGATTTAGGGCCGTATTAATAAACTAATCTTGGCTCAGAAGCCCGTCTCAAGATACCTACGTCAGAATGACAGTTTTCTGTGCACTTGAAGTTATTTTGACGTAACTTTAGACGGGCTTCTGAGCCAAGATTAGTTTGTTAATACGGCCCTAAGAATACTATACTTACCTAATTTTTAACTACTAGCAAAAAAGTAATCTACCAGCTATTAACAAAGTTCTTCATCGTGCGTGTCCACGTGGCTTCGGGAGAGCAGTCGCTTAAAGGTTTCTCGACAAACGTCAAAGGATAATCTTTCTCCGTCGCGATTCTCATATTGTTGCTGCAAATGTATTTCAGCGCTTCGACCAGAGGCCGGCCTCTTAAACAGCCAGTCTGAATACTGTCGTAGGAGCAATCTATCAGTTCCTGTAAAACATACAGTGCATTAAAGATCATCATATGGGCAAAATCGGTCAGGGGGTTACGGAGTTACGGGGAAAAATCGTGAGGTCTCTGTTTGGGGTGAATTTATAGTTTATTAATACAATTGTCTTGTCTTTGAGCTGCACAGCAAGCAGCATACATGATTACCGATGCGGGTCATAGCTGAGCCACTTTCGGCTCTGGTATAAAAAAAATTGGGAACCTATCTAGATAGGGCCCCAATTTTTTTTGCACCTACCTAGATAGGTTTATTTAAGTTAAGTTTGAGGTTGAGGTTTGCTGGCCAGGGTTCGAGGGCTCTCCTGAGCTTGAGAGAGCCCCGGTGCACGGCACCGCCTAGCCCTCCGATAGCTACGCCACTGTGTAAAGGCTTGATTCCGATCAGACCGGGACATCGTCCGTAGCGAGTAGGTCGCGCGACCGGAGGGGTTATTGCCTAACGAAATTTTGACAATTGGTATCCGAATCAACTGTCATAGCCCATACAAAATCATTTATTTATTTATTTATTTATTTATTTCAAACAATTTTACAGCCTTACAGTAAACACCAGGACGCTGTATAATTTAGGTACAAATACAATAGAGCTTAGTATCTAGAGTTAAAAGCAGAAAAGAAGAAAATAATTTTCCGGTTTGCTCGATTAGGTACTAATACCACTGCCATCCATCACCTCGCAATACTTCAGACACTCACGACATACACTCCGCCATCGATTCGCAAATAAATCACATTCAGGCGCTGATGACAGAAGTGAGTTAAGCAGCGTCAGTGCTCGCATGGTCGGGGAATTTCTGTGCGACACGGTGCGTGCTCTTGGAGCTGCCAGAAGATTGGGAGTCCGCGGCCTGAGAAGATTCTTAGGCAGAAAAGGAACGGCCAACTTAACAAACAGTGTCACCAGCTCAGAGCAATCTGTATCACCGCGCAGGATGCTACAGGCCGCAGTAAGAAGATTATAGTTACGCCTCACTTCCAAGGAATTAAAACCGAGTGTGCCAAGCAGAAATTTGGTGGGGTATAAAAAAGGGTAATAACCGTAAATCTGTTTGTACAAAAACCTCAAAAATGTTTTTTGCACTTTCTCTAAAAGTAAGGCGTAAGTACATTCATAGGGGTTCCATATGATTGATGCCGCTTCGAGCCTACTTCTTACTAGAGATGTGTATAATAGCTTAATGGCTCTTCGATCACGAAAATCGCGTGCATTCCTCGTAATGAAGCCCAGTTTTTTATAACATACAGTGGCTACATTCTTGATGTGATCATGAAACGTAAGCCTAGTATCAAAAGTAACACCGAGATCCTTGACAGTCCACACGCGCTTCAATATTTGTGACCCTAACAAGTACTGAGTGTGCATTGGCGCCTCAGCACGGCTAAATGTCATAACGCGACACTTATCTACATTGAAATGTAATTTGTTTTCGATGCTCCATCGGTAAACAGCATTGATGTCATCCTGCAACGGCTCGCAGGTGTCCCCCTGTTTCACACAATATACCAGTTTTAGATCGTCTGCATACAGTAGACAAGTGGTATGCTTAACAGCACTCTCGAGGTCATTAATCATGATGCCAAACAGGAGTGGGCCCAAAATAGAGCCTTGACTGACACCAGATAAGGTTGGATAAGGTGCTGATACATAGCATCCATGCCTCACAAATTGTTGCCTGTTGCGTAAGTAGCTGGCAAACAACCGGAGAAGCTTTGGGGAGAACCCTATGTGACAGAGTTTATCGAGGAGAGTGTCGTTATCGACGCGATCAAAAGCCTTCTTAAAGTCGAAGTAGATGACATCAACCTGCTGACCCCTATCCATATGTTGCGAGATGATATCAACTACTGTTAGAAGGTTGGTGCTGACTGAACGCTTAGCTCTAAAGCCATGCTGTGCCTGGCTCATAAAAGGCTTCAGCTGTGCAGATAGTAATCTGTGAAGAACTGACTCGAAAAGTTTAGCTGGAGCAGATAATATAGCTATCGGCCGATAATTTTCAGCGCATGAGGTGTCACCGGTTTTGGGAATAGGTGTTACTCTCGAGAGCTTCCATTTCTCCGGATATTTGCCACCGCAAAGCGCAACGTTAAAGATATGACAGAGCGGAAGGATGAGGAAGTCTCTGCAGCCTTTTATAATATATGCGGGAACGTTATCTGGCCCTACAGAACACCTAGGCCTCAGCTTATTAATTGCAACTCTTAGGTCGCTCGGAGTTACAGAGTTAATGTTAATATAGTTTGCCGAACAGGATAGGTCACCTTTATTAGCAGCATTATGGTCAAGTACGGGTACATCAGGCAGAAAACTGCTTGAGAAAAAGTTAGCAAAGGCATTAGCGGCATCAGCGCCACTATACTTTTTTCCCTCATAACGAACAACAGATTCGAAACCGCCTTTCGATTTTAAGCTACCTATATGCTGCCAAAATGAACGGGGGTCATGACATATTTTGGCTTGCAGGTCGTTTATGTAAAAATCATAAGCCTTAGCCATACGGTTTTTTATGTCAGCACGCAGTCTAGCAAATTTATAATATATAAGTCTGCATCCACTTCGTTTCCATTCCCGGTGGAGTCTCGCCTTTTCAGTTATTCTCTTAATCAGATCGGCACTAAACCATACGGGATATCGCTTACAAGGTTTTTTAGAGCGAACCTTTTTAGGTACGGCAATATTGAATATATTATACATAATGTCGTAAAAAGCAGAAACTGAAATGTCAACGTCCTGCGCTTGGAGAACATCAGGCCATGACGCTTCAGACACAAGTCGGTAAAGTAGTTCGAAGTCAGCTTTTGCGAAATTCCAATCCTGATGAATATCAACATTACTGGGATCAATGATATCGGAGAGATGACTAGTGGCGATGCAGTCAAAAGAGACGAGGATATCTAGCGGCGGATGGTAAGCATCTCGTTTTGGGACCAGTCCACCCCCCTCAATTTCATTGATACCAGCAACATGGACGCGTTCCGTCACCAGCACTACATCTAGCTTACCCCCATATGCGTTCTGCACCTCATTCACATCATTCAAGCCACATACATTTAAAAAATAACAATAATAATTCAGAATACCTTGAGAGGTGTAAGTTGGATTTAAATTAAGATCACCGACAATAATTACGATTTCTTTCAGAGACTCGATCACAGATTCGACTTTTTGAAACCACTGCATATAAGTATTATCTGTGGCGCGAGGGTGGATGTACACTACACACATGTGAAAAACAGTCTGCTCAGTAGTCAGTGTCACCCAAAGGTCTTCGCCGTCATGACACTTGATGCTGATTCCGAGCGTCAAACGCGTTAGGCAATAAGGGGGCAGGTCGCGGTCGCCAACATCGGAATCATGCCTTTACCGCCACCCGCCGCTCTTTTCCGATGCAGGCCGTTAGCAATGGATTATATGTATATGTAGGTAGAACCATAGACGAATTTGTCTATAGTAGGACCTACCTGAATACTCAAACTAGTGAAGGTGCCGTATTTAATGCAAAACATGGACTCCATCACGCCGATGATACTGAAGGCCCAGCAGGCATTGCATTTCCTTTGATTCTGGATAAGACCCACTGCCCCTTTCTCCCGCCTACAGACAGATTTAGGTACAATGTGATGTAGGTATATGTGCTTTTGTTTATCACATAATACTTAGGTCATACTGAAAGTTTCTGGATTCTGATAAATAAGACTAGATAAGATGTTTATCATTAATTTATTGTTTTTCAAAGTATAGAATCGTAAACCTCTAAGTTTATATTTTTGTCTTGGGAAGCCTTCAAATACGCATTTGTTCTCTTAGCGGAAAGTGCGGACGCGTTATCGTGGTGAAGGATGACATGACTGCGAGGACGCTTTTCACGAACTTTTTCTAAGACACTGGGCAAGCAATTGCTTACATACCAATCTGCAATGACTGTTCTTTGATTTTAAAGCGACACTGATACATAATGTCCAGTTTTTCCGAAGAAAGACGCAATCATTTTTTTGCCAGTGGTCCGACTCTTCTTAACTTTTGTTGGCAACTCTTCAAAAGGAAAGACCTATTCTGCTGACTGGCTTTTTCTTTCCAGTTCGAAACAATACACCCAGGTTTCGTCACCTGTTACAATATTATAGACAGCCATTAAACTTATGTTACCTATAATTTTTCGCCACCACTACACGCGGTCGTTTCTGGTCTTCCGTTAAATCATGCGGTATCCATCGAGTCCGAACCTTCAGTTGCTCATGCAAAATGTTTTGCACTAGACTGATTCCTATGCCTAATACAGTACGAATTTGCTGACAGGTAATTTTTTTGTCTGTCTCAATCAGTTGTCGTACGGTATCGACATTAGTTTCAGTAACCGCAGTCACCGGCCGACCTTCACGTAGGTATGGAGATGGAGAGGTCATGGAGATGATCTCGTCCACGTCTAAATTCTCCGAACCACGAATAGACAAAGCTACGAGATGGGGCTTCATCATATTAAACGCCAGTTGAAGTCTCTGGCAACTTGTTGACTTAAGCCGCAGTGAAAATCGTAAAAAATCATTGAGCGAAAATGTTCACGAGTTAGTTTCATTATAGTAGCGACACACAATTCTCTGAACCCTGCCAAATTGAAAAAAACATATGACAGTCTCGTAAATTGAAAAGTAATGTTCATAGAGAGTTCCATTTTCAAATTCTGTTATTGCTTTTTTAATTTATATTGTAAGTGGCCAGTTCCAGAAACTTTCAGTATGCCCCACGTTATTATATATATAGTCCTCCTCATCGATTTCGATGACGGCGACCCTTTGCTAGAAACTATGGACTAAAATGGACTTTGCCTATTATGGGCTCGAATATTAATATTACGTATTAGGTACATTACTAAAAAGCGAAAAATAAAGTTCAACAAAAAAATAAAACTGACTTCAAAAACTCATTGAAAAGGGTTAAATAATAACCTATTTAGTGCCTAATAGGTAAATGAAATATATCGAAGTCGGTGGCAAGAATCATGTATTCATGTCATTCATTGCTATTGTGTATACACTTTATTTAATTTGGGGTTTTGAAGACGATTTTATTTTTTGTAAATTAATTATACACCGTGCCCGGGAGATACCCGAAGGATTTTAACAGCGTGTTCCTGAGTTAATTTGGCGTTAAAAATGTCGTATAAAGTAGGCTCGATTCGGTCTAGTTTTTGAGATATATCAATTTTTGTAAAAAAATCCTTTAACAAAAACTCAGGTGCAACAAACCCTTATAATTGCAACGTTGCCGCTCTTATACTCACGTTACGGCAAATAAAATCATATAAAAAGCAACTAAATCTACGGAAGACCGCACGCAAAATGTATCTATAACGGTTACAGAATACAGTTTATATTTGTCTACGCCTTGCCCTGGATCTAGTTACCTTTGATTTGACACATATGAGTATGAATGATTATGACAAGATTGACAAGTACGCTTGTGTCATTGTACCTAATTATTTACATGTCAATCGTTTGGGAAAATTCATTTTCTCAGAAAATGCAAAAATGCAAGATTTATGTACAATCTACGCGTCATTTAGGTACATTATATCGGTAACTTGTCCATTTAACCCTCAGACAACAATAATTTCCGTACTGAAGTGGCTTAAATACAACAACGAATTGTGCCCAGACTAGACGTATAATGTTTATTATTTAAATTTAATGAACCATGCCGAAGGAAATGTGGGAAATAGTGGATACGAAGTCCCGCACAATAAAGCCGGCGTCGCAGCCGACCAAAGTGACGTTATCAGAATGAACTTGGTACGTTCGATTAAGACTGGTGGAAGATTATCCAATATAATTATGGCTAAGTAAAAAAGGGAGCGAAGCCTGTGCCTAGCAGTGGGATATTTCAGGATACTAACATGCAGGACTTCTTTTATCATGGAAAGTTGACTGGACACGCTAGATTTTTACCATCGTGAGATATACGAGGGCAGAGTGAGAAGTCTGGTAAAAATCATATTAAAGGTATTTTTTTCACAAATTCATTAATGTCAATTTGAAATGCAGCCTTTTTGGAGGTACATCGTATATTTTCAGCCAGTTCACACGGCTAGTTTTTTTTTTGACAGCTATGAAAAAGAAACAATCACTTCGGTGTTTGCAAACATGGAGAAAAGTGAGTTTCGTGTTCTGAATAAACATTATTTTTTGCGAAAAAAAACCATTACGGATACAAAAAAAAAATTAGACCAATATTACGGGAACTCTGCTCCATCGATTAAAATGATCCACAAGTGGTTTACGGATTTTCGTTGTGGCCGTACAAGCACTGCTGACGCCGACCGACCCGGACGCCCAGTTGAGGTCACCACACCAGAGATGATCACCAAAATCCATGACATCGTATTGAACGACCGAAGAGTAAAGGTCCGTTGTTTCAAACCGTGTGTTAGCGACGCGCTCATAACTGTATTTTTAAAATACTGTGTTTTTTACTTACTCATATCTCAGTAAGTATAACAAAAAGTAAATTTCTCTATAGGTATATAGATTGACGGACGAGGAGCCCATAGAACGCTGTTAAATTAAAACACTGTATCTTAAGTTACAGTGTATTGGATTTACACGCCAGCGGGTAGATACCGGAGATGCCAGAGATGACCACTCTCTGGTCTTTCGGGGAGGGGCTAGCCTCCTCACCACTTTCGGCAAGTTGCTGTGGAGTTGGCACCATATTTTCAATCGTATATAATTTTACAATAGATAGATAAATTATCGTAATCGACAGTATTTTATTTTGTAACAAAATTGCAACTATCGCAGGATGCGCGACCTCGAAAATGAACCAAATTAAAATTCTGTTTTTTTTTTTAATAGTAGACTACAAGGTTAAGACTTACAAAGTTTAAACAAAAGGTGATGATTTAATTGTTATATCTAGACTTTAAATTATTTACTCATGCATTTTATTGAGCTA
This sequence comes from Tortrix viridana, assembly GCA_963241965.1. Taxonomy (NCBI): domain Eukaryota; kingdom Metazoa; phylum Arthropoda; class Insecta; order Lepidoptera; family Tortricidae; genus Tortrix; species Tortrix viridana. The sequence goes on along the minus strand of OY725191.1, from coordinate 4,287,307 downwards.
TACGTGCGAGTATAGCCTTGGAAAAAGAAACCTTGGAAAATTGGTTTAAAAATAATAGTGTTAATAAGCATTCCTAGCAATTTTGTGATCATTCTCCCTGAGGATGCTAAATGCCTACCCTGAAGATTCCTGACACATCTAGCCGCAGCCCCCCCTCCCTCTTCTCCGATATCATAAGTGGGATACGTTCAGCATGACGCACTCACTATTGGAGCAGTAAAACTGAAACTTTTCGGCAAGCATCGAATCTATGAAGGTACCACCTACTTCAAAACACTAAAAGGTCGGATCAGGTGGAGTAAATGAGACATTAACTGCCAAGTTCGTAAGCTTCGAAATAAATGAAGGGTATTCTCATCTTATAACATCATTGCAAAATGAGTGCAATGAAATTTACTTTGTCGAGGTGTAGTTTTGTAAATACGTGATAACTATATGCCTCAGTCCGCTATCTGAGCGATTTTACGTGTTCCTAATATTTATTCCTAATATTTTTATGTGTATCCTAATATACACACAAACAAACGTTATCGGATCTTGTTAACGTTTTAGGAAGTTATTCAGAATATTTTACTACTTACCGGTTTTCAAATTACCGGTATTAATACTCTTGTACCCACTTGAAATAATTTAATTGACCTTGCACGTACGTAGTACGAAGTTAAAAAAAGTTTTGGTAAGACTAAGACAAGCCTGAGTTTTTCTGTTGGAGATTTCTTATTGATTGACAATGATGAGTGTAATCAAACGACATAAGTCGTAAAATTTGAAGGAATATTTAAAACGAAGTTTATTGTGATGAAAACTAAGTACCACTTGACGCAATTTTATTAAAGAGAATCAGTCTGAGTCGACTGGAATAGTGTTTTTGTTAAAGCTGGTTCTCGGTTCGGCTAGTGGTTAATCGTTCAGATGCTATGTTGTAGATGTAAGCGAATAGCCCTGACGGTCTGATGGAGGTTGGTTCACGTTCGAGAACGTGGTTGTCTTGGACACTTTGTGGGAGTGTGCCGGTAGTGCGTACTTAGACGCGGAAAGAGTGTACCTGGGTGTACGTTAGAGTAAGCGTGTGACTTGTTGGTGAGACAGCCAAGGCCATATTAACGAGATACCAAATATTTTGATTTCTCTGACTGTTATTGTGTACAGTTGTGATTACTGTTGAATTTTGTTATATTGCCAAAGGTACTTGGTTACTTAAATGATGTGTATTGTTTACACTGTAAAATAAGAAACTTGATAATAGAAGGAAGTTGAGAGAAATTACAGGTTTTTAATTAGAGGAGGTTAAGGGAGATCATTACGTTTTGAATTCTGTGAACAGTATAAACGTGGAAAAATGTAACGCCTATTTGGAAAAATGCGCGAGGCACAAGTACACATTAATAGTTTGCTTTTATTCAAATAACTTATGCTGGCAAGTGTCCTCTGAAGTCGAAGCTTGAGTATGTTTTGAGATCACAGGGATGATCTGATGTGTCGAGTAGCCACAGGGATGGTCGTACTCGTATGGATAGCCGGACAAAAGAGGTCACTTTCCATGTTTTTCTAAATGACTGAGAATATGATTTGATGTATTGGGTACTTGAGCTCTTAATGTTAGTACTCGTACCATTCGATTGTCAGGAAAGGCCGAATGGTACTGCTTTGGCGATGTATTGTTTCAGATTAACACACGAGGACGTGTGTCGTCGCAGGATGGCTGTGTCGGAGTTAATCATTAGTATAGGAGCTCAACGAAACCGGAAAGCAACACCAGTGCCCTCTACAGCTTTTGGCAGAGCCTTGGTGGTCGCTCCAGTGCGACAGTAGCTCACTTCTACTAGAAATCGCGTCCAGTAAACACGTTGGGATGGAGCTGTTCTATGTTTCAAGTTACGTTTGTAGGGATTGAAGAAAGTATCGCTTGGCAGACCGCTGCTCCCACTGCGAGGGCTCTGTGTTACATCTTTTCATGTGTCGCTTCAGCACATCTTTATACCTGAAGAGTTATCCGCCATGCTTGCGTTTACCCTCCTCAAGTTCCGAATGGAAGATGCGCTTCGCCACTCGCTCTTCTGCCGTCCGTGAAACGTGCCCGCATCTCCGAAGCTGACGCCGCATAAGGTAAGCCTCAATGCCACACACATTCGCTCTTCGCAGCACCTCGGTGTTCTGCACACGATCTGACCACCGGATCCTCAGTATCTTCGGCAGGCATCTCAGGAGGAAATGGTTCATTGTGCGGATGTGGCGGCGATACACGGTCCACGTTTCCGCAGAATATTAAAGATTTGGCATCATGATCACCATATATACCTACCGAAGTTTTGGTACCAAGCTTAAGGTCATGTGAACAAAAAACCTTGGTATCCAGCTTACCGAACGCTGCAGCCGCAGCGGCGATTTTTCTGTTCACTTCTGCGTCAAGGTCGCATTTGGATGTCAAAGTGCTCCCTAGATATCGAAACTTTTCGACCAGCTTCAATTCGTCTTCGCCGAGTTTGATGGACAGTGTCACGTGACCATGTATGTTCAAGGACATCACCTCCGTCTTTTTGACACTGATCTTCAAACCAAACTTCCGGCAAGATTCATCAAAATCGGACATGAGTTTTTGCAGGCCCTGCGGAGAGTTGTATATTTAGATTAAGGAAATCGCAAACCTTGTTTAGTATTTCGGTCACAAATTTTACAATTGTGATAGGAGAAAAAGAAAAGATAGACAATGATGAGAAAACATGTCAGGATTACGTGCTACTGTTATTTTTTGTTTTTAGTTACATTATCAACCTTAGGCTCGAAACTTTTCAATTCACCTACGTAGTACCTATTAACTTAGTTTGCTTCCAAAGCTATAATATATTAGTATTGATTATTATTAGCTATTGTCGCCTGTAGATTTAAATATTTTGGGAAGTTACGAAACGGCTTTAGATGAAGCTAGTTCCGTTATGTAGGTACTTCGAGCGAGTTGAAACCAAGGACACCGAGTAAAAATTTAGTGGGGTACAAGTACGGATAATAACCGTATAGCTTTTTGTACGGAAAGTTGAAAGGTTGTTCAATGAAAGTTGGGTAACTTTTCGACATATATATTTTGGCAAATGTGTTTTTAGATGATAATAGAAAATTTAATGGCACATACAAAGGTATAACTCCTACCGTGATGCATACAAAACGTAAGTAACTTTTCAATGGTAAATGACATTTCGTCGCCTTACTTTCTCAACCTCGTATCTGCAATTTTTTCTTGCAGTTGGTAATTTCATTTCATTAATTATAATTTATGATGTAATCAGTTTACCAACCGCAAGAAAAAAATGCAGATACGAGGTTGAGAAAGTAAGGCGACGATATTAGTATATCGGATAGGTACATATTCTTAAAGAAAATTTAACTCTCTACACGATTTTCTGCGGGCTTTTTTTCTCAGATGAACTCAGGGTAGCCGGACGAGTGAGTTATCGTATCAATATTCGAAAATTATCGTACCAGATAAAAAAATGTTACGACTGTCAGAGCCGCGTGGAACGCGTAGCTAGCTCCCAAAACTAGAAGTAGGATAGGAATGAGGGCTATCGCGCATCAGTTTTTTCACTCGCGCCTCTAGGAACTGAGGTCTTTTTGACAGTTGACGTTAAAATCTAGAAGAAGAAGAAAGAAGAAGGAAAATATTTATTCGTGACAAATATCAGAAAAGGACAGAAAAATACACACAGAAAGAATGTAGTCACGAAATGGTCCCAACTCAGCGTAATGCCGGCATCACAGATCATAGAAAGAAGGAGATACGCCATGAGCGCAAATTCAATCGAGAACCGGTGTCGCCACTTTTAAAAATATGTGCGTCTTTACGCTTACGCTCTATGAACTACTACAAAAACAACTTTCTCATAATTGGTTACAGCTTACGAATTAAAACCGCCATAACATAATTTTGTTAGTAACACAAAATTAAGCTTTGTTCTTTTAGAAGGTCGAAAAATGCTGAAAGGTCGTTTTTTTTCCATCGCAGTTCAGTTACTCAACGTTAGATAGCGTTTACCAGTTCGCAGCTGCCATCTAGCGACGAGTAATAGCGTTGCTATTCAGCGCTAGATGGCGCTAAGATAGTAGTTCTTATGTATAGCGCTTTAAGGACTACGAAATAATAGCGGCTGGCCGGCCGCACCAGTACGAACCGGTGAAGTGTCACCCGGGCAATAAAGACAATACATTGCGCAATACGAGCGTTGTTCCAAGAACGTCAGCAATGGTTAGCTAGCAATGTAAACAGTTACTGTCGTACTAACGCATTATAAGTAAATACCATAATAGATTACTGGATTTTCTCGAAATATTAATAAATACAGTAGGTAAATAAGTGCTTACAGGTAAAATGTAATCACTCTTGGGGTACCTTTAAGATCTTAGCCCCTTATTTGACACGATAAATCTGCACAACACTGCATTTTACTATTTTTAAAGTCACTTAATTCATCGACCACGTCTGTACTACAACTGAGCTGCGTTTGACAATAACATGAGCGTCTGATCATAAGCGCGGTAACTCGCGCCACACCCCTTACCGCGTCTATAGTATTTCCTTGGTCGGTGGCCGGCATTAAAGTCACTGCTGGTAGAAGACCCATCAGGTGAAACTACGGAAGATTACACACACATAATTTTGACAGGTACATAAAACATAAATTACAAAACAAGAAAGAGGAAAAAAAACAATAAGAAAGAGAAATGAAAATGAAAAAATTTAAATTAAAATCTATGCCTAGAAGAAGACCAAACCAGTGTTGCCAGACGAAAAATCGAAGTGACAATATACTTTTTCACTTCACCATAGACATTATTTTGTATTTTTGGATGATTGGCCTTGAATATTAGTCTTTGCACCCCACTTCGGAGCAGGGTTGCAAATTATCCTACTTTTAGGTAGGTACGATAATACAAATTGTATTGTATATCGTACCGGAGTCGAAATTATCTTACATGTACGATAATTATCGGTTCTCTATTGGATGGCATAAAATTATTTGTAATAATAGTGTTACGCATAATTGCTTCTAGCCGAAATAATGATGTGCATAATCATCTTTACGCATATATTATTACGCATAACATTAAAAAGCATAAATACAGTAAGCATAATTGTCATCAAGACTAACGTCAAATATTAGCATAATTGCAAAAAGTCATAATAATTAATTGGCATCATTACAAAATGCATAACAGTATTGTCCTAAAAAATAGTCATATACTTAATGACGTGATGCAATGAAATTGCTATAGCGAAAGTCGTAGGCGTATCACATGACGGTACGTTGCCGTTGCAAAGGAATATTTAAAAATTGAAACTGAGGGTGAGTTATAATATATCATGAGCGAACAAGGACAAGTGTTGTTATTTCTGGTGTAGATTTCTGAATAGTCGTAACATGGAAAATCAAGTGCGTATATTTAAAACAAATAGAGGAGGTATCAAATTAAACTGCAATGGTTATATTTATGAAAAAAATCGGGCGGGTGACAACAAATTCTACTGGGTGTGTGAACATCACCGCGACAACAATTACAAGTGCAACGTTCGGCTTATAACTAGAGTAAATGATGAAAATAATCATGAAATCATATCCAAAGAAATAAAAAACCATAATCATGAGGCTGATGCACTAAGAGAAAAGGTTAGTTTTGTGTTTATATATACAAGGTGGGCCAAAAGAAATCACCCTATTGGAAGATGCTCTCATTTTTGCAAATGGTCGCCAATGTCAAATCTGTTTTGACATTTGTGGACTTGACAGATGCAAAATACAAGTGAACAAGCCATGGAGCGATACACTCCCCAAGAACGCGGAATAATCGTGTCTATTTTTTTGCGTAACAATTCGTCTGTGGTGTTGGCGCAGCGCGAATTCCGTCGCCGATTCCCCGGCCGTCAGACACCGACTGCGCAAACACTGCGCCGTTTGGCCACCAACCTTGAAGAGTATGGGACCACACGAGACGTTGCCAAGAGTGGCCGGCCCCGGAGCGCCCGTTCTGCCGAGAATATCGCCGCTGTTGCCGAGGATGTCGAGCTGTCGGCGGAAACATCAACCAGACGCCGTGCCACGCAATTAGCCATCAGACGGACGTCCCTAAGGCGAATTTTGGTCAAAGACCTGCGCATGTTCCCATACAAAGTCCAGTCCGTGCATCAGCAGCTGCCTGCCGACCGCCAAACGCGCGTAACCTACGCCCAAGCCATTCTCAATCTCGAGGAAGAAGTGGACGATTTTTCGACCAAAATCATAATGAGCGATGAGGCTCATTTCCACCTCAGCGGGTACGTGAACAAGCAAAACTATCGCTTCTGGGGCACCGAAAATCCACGAGTGATGCACGAGGAGCCATTACACCCGCTCAAAGTGACTGCATGGTGCGCTGTTCACGCTGGAGGAGTCATTGGGCCATTTTTTTTCGAGAATGCCGCTGGCCATACGACAACAGTGGACGGTGCGCGCTATAGGGCCATGTTGACCGAGTTTTTTCTGCCGCAATTGGACGAATTAGGACCGAACGACATGTGGTTCCAACAGGACGGAGCAACGGCACACACTGCGCGAGCCACAACCGATATTCTGAAGGCGGCGTTCCCGGGTCGCCTCATCTCTCGTTTTGGCGATTTGCACTGGCCCGCAAGATCACCCGATTTAAGCGTTCCAGACTTTTTTTTGTGGGGTTTTTTGAAGTCCCGTGTTTACGTGAACAAGCCCGAGACTCTGGAAGCCCTCAAGGACAACATTCGACACGAGTGCGAGAATCTGTCGCCCGAAGTTCTCGCCAAAGTGATGAAAAATGCCATAAAACGAGCCCGTATGACAATCTATTGTGACGGCGCCCATTTGGCCGATATAATCTTCTCGACTTGACCAATAAAATTCTAAAGGTTTAAATTAATATAATAAAAAAACAGAATCCAAGTTTTTCATTTAGAAAAAAAAAGAGAGTCAAACAACATCGGATGACTTCTTTTGGCCCACCTTGTATATGTAGGAACTAAAATGAGGCCGACGGACGTCCGCTTCGCGGACCTCCTGTTCTGCGTTACTTGAGCGCTTCGCGCCTGGATATCATACTAACCTTTTTTTTTTTTTTTTTTTTTTTTGTTGACGGAGTGGAAATGCTTTGCTTTACGCATCATCCCCCGGCCTAGGGTTGGCCATGCTATAGGGGGGTATGACGGACTCTCTCCTTCCTTCAGTCTCGCAAGAGACTGAAGGAAGGAGCCTACCGTCTAAAACCACTCCGGCGTAACCCTCAGTGCCGGTTAACGGAGACGCCGCGGTACCTGCGTAAGCATTGGCCGCTGGGCGCCTCCCGGCCGCTCAAAAGAGCCTCCGCCAAGGAGGAGACAGTTGTGTACGCCAGCAACCATCTCCCCAGACAGGTGGAACCGTGCAATGTGGGCCCCTCACCCACTGGTTCCACAGGAAGTTCGGGCGAGCAGCAAACCGAAGTTCGCTGAGTTCGCCTTCCCTTCCGCCGTCTGCCTGTAGTGTGGGTCGCTTTCCAGGAGGATACCAACTCCCTTCAAACAACCCAACACCACACCTGTCCCGCACGTGTCCTATGGTAGACCAGAGGAACACGTAACGGTACTCTCTGGGGGGATGGGATATCTTCCGGTTCCGGGTCGTGGGCCCTCCGCCTCGCCTTCCCCTTCCAATAAACCCAATCCCCCCTGGGGGGTGAATGGCCACCTTCCAGATCGGGGGGAGAGGCGAACCCCCCTTCTCCTTCAGGTGAACCTAGTCACGCCCCCCCCCCAGTGCCGGATATTAGCCATGGGCTGGAAGATTCCCACAAGGAGAAAGTCCCAACCAATGCCCAGGGTGCACCAGCCCAGATGCTGCGTTCTCTCCGGATCGAGATCAAGAGAGACTGCAACACCCAGGCCAACGTGGAGGAATCCGGCCTGCACCCCCGGATATCATACTAACCTAACCTTTTTTTTTTTTTTTTTTTTGGCAGGGTGGAAAATGCTTTATGCATTCCCCTCACCATGGGAGTGGCGAGGGGATATGTGGGACTCACTCCTCCCCCCCTCCCCAGAATGGGGAGAAAGGGAGGAGCGCAACCCACTAAAAACCACCCTGGCGTACCCTCCTGCCGGTTTCGGTAAGACGCCGTGGTTCCGCGTTAGCATTGCCACGACGCCTTCCGGCTGCCCCAGCCACTGCCGGGGCTCCCTGCGCCAAAGGGGAGAGAGGCCGAGCACGCCGGGCCTCTCCCCCAGACAACCAAGTGACGTTCCTACGGCAGGTGTGGGACTCCCATCCCCCACCTGCAGCCACTAAGGGTTGAGGCGGGCGGCAAATCGCCGCCGCCTCAACCCCCGCCGTCTGCGCCGGAGCGGATGCGCGAGAGGAGATTCCTCGCGCTCACGCTCCGCGGCCTCCTTCTGCGAGATAACGCTCTCGCAGAAGGAGGCCACCGCCTGCCAGGACCTCTCGCTGCACAGCATTGCCGAGACAACGCTGTGCAAGGAGAGGTCCCATTGCCCAATCGCCAGTGCCATGGTGGCGCGCTCCGAACTCCAGCGGCTGCACACCTCGAGGGTGTGCTGAGCCGTGTCGTCCGGATCGCCGCACTCATGGCACTGCGGGCCAGGCTCCCTCCCAATTTTGTGCAGGTAATGACCGAAGCACCCGTGTCCGGTCATTACCTGCACAAGCCTGTACGACAGAGCGCCGAATGCCCTATCCACCCAGGTGTCGAACGACGGGAGGATCGCCCCTATGGTACGGGTACCATAGGGCGAGTCCTCCAGGCCGTTCTTCCACCTGTCCCGCATTCGGCGCTCCGTCATACGGCGCGTCTCCTCCACCTCCTCAGGGTCCGGGCGTTCTCCTCTAGCCCGGGCCCTGGACCTAACCTTATAGGTCTCAGCCTGCACCTCTGCGTCCATTTCCCATGGCGGGGTGCAGGCGAGGAGGCAGGCCGCTGCGTGGGCCACCGTCATATAGGCCCTCACCATTCGGAGGGCCACCACCCGCTGGGGCCTACGCAGCAGGGCCCTGTTCCGGGCGGACAGCTTGTCCGCCCATATTGGGGCCCCATACAGGGCCATGCTCCTCGTGACGCCGGCGTATAGCCGCCGGCACAAGGAGCCCGGCCCTCCCACATTGGGCAGCAGCCGGCCCAGGGCCGACGCGGCGCCCACGATTCGGGGAGCAAGTCTCGCGAAATGCTCCCCGAAATCCCACCGACGGTCCAAAGTTAGCCCCAGATATTTGATATGGGGCTTTATCTGGACCGTCTCTCCCCCGATCGTGAGCGCCGCGCCCGCCGGCGGCCGCCACCCACGCCCCCCGAAGACTATCCCCTCGGTCTTCGAGAGGGCCACCTTCAGGCCGAGCTGCTCGATCCGGTGGATCGACAGCTCAGCCGCCACCTCCGCCCGCCTCATCACCTCCACCATTTCGGTCCCACGCACGGCCACCATGGTATCATCCGCATAGCAAATGGTGGCCGTCCGTGGGAGCAATTCCCCCCTGATGGCCCAATCGTACCCCAGGTTCCATAGCAAGGGACCGAGCACGGAACCCTGGGGTACTCCACAGGCCATCTCCCGCTCCCCCCGACCGCCATCCCGCCCCTCGTAGAGCACTACCCTCTCGGTAAGGTAGTGCTCCACGATCCTCCGGAGGTAGAGAGGCACTTCATGATACCGAAGTGCCTCTCTAATGACCCCATAGGGAAGGGTGCCAAATGCGTTGGCGATGTCCAGCGACACCGCCACGACACCCTCTCCCCTGCTCGACGCGTCCTCGCAGAAGTCCCTCAGGGACTTCAGTGCGTCGAGCGTGGACCGCCCCTCCCGGAACCCGAACTGCCGGTCCGAGACGTTCGGGCCGGCGCCCTCCAGATGCTGCAGGATTCTGGAGGCCAGGATCCTCTCCAACATTTTCCCGGCCTCGTCCAGCAGCACAATTGGGCGCCATGCCGAGGGACAGTCAGGGGGTCGACCCTCTTTCCGGAGGAGGCAAAGCCTCCCCTCCTTCCATACCCTCGGGAACTTGCCCTCCCTCAGACAGTCGTCCATGATCTGTCTGAGGCGATTCCCGAGGTGTTTAAGGGCAATGGGGAGGACTTTGCCGGGGACTCCGTCCGGGCCCGGGGCCTTTTTGCAGCCCCGGAGGCGGTCCAACACCCGGTCGAACTCGTCATCGCTAATGGGCGCGATGGCGAGTTCGACCTCCGGCTCCCCCGATGGCTCGGTCATCACCGGGGGAGTTATCGAGGGGCTTGGCGGGAATAGCCCCTCGATGACCGCCTGGAGGAGGGAGGGCTCCAGGGAGTCCATGGGGGGGGCGGTGCGCATTTTGTTGCGCACCACCATATACGGACGCCCCCACGGGTCCCTGTCCAGGGTGGCCAAGAACGAGGCGTGCGCCTCATCCTTGGCCTTGGCGATCGCCACCTGTAGGGCCCCCTTTGCCTCCTTGAGGGCCCTGTGGAGCCCCTCCTCCTCCTCCTCGGCGGTGTGTTGCCGACGCCGACAGTGCTGGTACGCCGACCGAGCACTGTTACTGGTGGTTCGCAGGGCCGCAATTTCTGCGGACCACCAGTACACCCTCCTCCGGGCGAAAAGGCGCTTCGCCCGGGGCATGGCCGCGTCGCACACCGCCTGCAGCGAGGAGCGGAACCGAGATGCCCGCTCCTCGACCCCGAGGTCGGCGGGTGGGGCAGCACACCATGCCTCCACCATCGCCGCCTCGTCCACCCTGGCCCTGTCCAGTTTGGACAGGGACCATTTGGGGAACCCTCCTCCTCTCCCGGCCCCCCTCTGCCCCCCCCCCGGGGACGGGCAGCGGCCGGACCCTACCTGTGGAGACCCTCATTCTGATATATAGATGATCAGAGAGGGTCTCCACGTCCTCCAGGACGCGCCAGTCCGTTACGCGTGCGGCAATGGCGGGGGTCGCGAACGTGATGTCCACGATTGACCCCCCTTGGCGCCGCACGCAAGTGTTGGCGCTGCCCTGGTTCAGGACCGTAAGGCCCGTCGCCGCCACCCAGTCCCTGAGGGCCGCCCCGCGCGGGTCCGTAACGGGGGAACCCCATGCCGCGCTCTTGGCATTGAGGTCCCCCAGGACCAGCACTTGCTTCGGGGCTGCCCTCCTGACGACCCCCCCAAGGGTGCCCAGGAACAACTCAAATTCGCGCAGCGGCCTATTGGGGGAGAAGTACACCGCAACGATGACGGTGTCGTCTCCCCACTTGGCCGCCACGAATCCCGGGCCACCCTCCACCCTGGTCAGGGGGGGGAAGTCCCCCACCGCCGGCACCACCACGGCCACCCTCTCGTCCGCCGACCCTACCCAGTTGGGTAGGGGGGGGACGAAGTAGGGCTCCGCCACCACGGCAACGCCAATCGCCCACTCCGCCATGGTCTGCATGAGCAGGTCTTGAGCTCTGGCGGAGTGGTTGGCGTTCACCTGCAGGATGTCTAGATGCGGGTGTGCTGGCATCTAGACATCCATAATTTCCTGCTGGGCCCCGGCGGCTGGCGCTGACGGGGGGTTCTGCTGGGCCAACCTCTGGTTGGGGGGGGGAAACAGTTCCTTCCCCCCATTCTGTGCCCCGCTGGGAGTTTGGAATGGTGGCAGACCGCACACCATTCCTTCTCCCAGCATTCCCCCATTTTGTGCCCCTCTTTGCAGCACCGGAAGCACAGCGTGCTCCGGTCCACGTTAGAGGGGCACAATTCCCTCGTGTGACCGACACCGTAGCACTTGAAGCAGCGCATCGGTGTCGGTCCCACGGCCGTGACCCTGGCGGAGGCCCAACCCACCAGGATCCGACCCGCCCTCTGCAGCAAAATCGCGCTGGTCACGGGGCACTGGACGAGGACGGAACCAGTGCCATCGTATAGCCTGCGGACGGCCCCAACCTTTACCTGGGCCGTCGCGCAGCCCCCCGCCTTGGCGACCGCCTCCGCCACCGACTCCCCGGTCGCCGACTCATCGAGCCCGGCGACCTGGAGGCCGGCCATCTTTACGGGGCGGCTAATGTTTGCCACGTCCCCGACTATGGCCTGCAGCCGTTCCGCCAGTTTATCGGCGGTCCGGCCGCTATCACCCCCTGGGACCTCGATGACCCTGCCCCCGGTCGCCGAGGTCCGGACCCGCACATGTTGCAGGCCCACCTCCTGCAGGCTAAGACCCTGTATGGCCTTAGCCATGGTGGCCTGCAACGTGGTGGTGGCGTCCTTCTTTAAGGTCACTACCACCGCCGCCGTCTTGGGGGCAGACAGCGCCGCGGGTCTTGGCGCTGCCTTTCTGGCCGGGGGGGGGGGAGGTCTTGGCCTTCCCCTTGCCCTTACCCTTTTTTACCACCTCCGACCATTGCGCGGGTGGAGGCGGTATTCGGCCTGAGGGGCCGGGTATGCCCTGCGAAGGCCGAGCGGCACCCGGGGCTACGGCAGGCCTGGGCGCCTTGGCCGCAGGGGCGTTGGGCGCTGCCTTGCGGGCGGGGGGTGCCGCCTTCTTGGCGGCCTTAGGTCTCCCATCCCCCAATCTGGCCCTCGCCTCAGGCTCGGGCTGCGGCATGGACGGCGGGGTAGGCCTCGTGGCCTTCGTCTTGGGGGGGGGGGGGGGGCGGGGGGGCAGACCCTGTGGCCCTTCTGTCCGCTGCCAGCGGGGGGCGGAGCGGGGGCTCCGGGGGAAGGCGGCGACTCACTTCCTCGATTCGGGCATTCACCATGTTGCCCAAACTGAGGAAGAGGTCCCTCTTCATGCACTCCACCGCCTCCACCAGCTCCTCCGTGGAGAACTGCACTGGTGGAGGGGGGGGAACCGGGGCCTGGCGCTCGGAAAAGGCGGTCCTGAGCGCCTTGGTCTCTGCCGTGAGCAGGGCGAGTTGCTCCCGCATCCTTTTGTTGTCCGCTTTAAGGATGCGGATCTCCTCGCCCTCGGCCTTGGCGGCCTCCACCTCGTCCATGGCCGCCAAGATGGCCCTGCAGGACCTATTAAAAAGGCCCCACACCTCCCCCTTTAAATTTTTGGACTTTCGTGCCCCCTCTAAAATTTCCCTCGCCGATGCTCGGGCCACCTCTACGGGATCGGCATACTGCCGATCCATCTGGTCGCCCGACGGCGAGGGAGAGCCCGCACGGGAGGGCAACTGCCCCTTCCCCTTCTCGCCCCCCCTTGAGCGGAGAGCGGGGAAGTCCCTCAAGTATCTGGCCGCGGCGGCGTCCTGCCTCTCTTCGAACCTTGGCTCGATGAAGCCGAGCTTCGCCCTCGCCGCGGCCATCCCCGCATATGCCCCTTTGGGTTTCCCCCTGCGTGCCGTGTTCACCTTAGGTAGGTGTTCCGGCGCCAGGGCCTCCCCCCCATCTTTATGGGCCCTTTTGGAGCCCGGTTGCACCACCGGGAGCTCCTCCACCTCCAGGCAGTCGTCGAGGTCCAAATCCGATCCGTCATCAGGTTGTGGTCTCTTCCCGGACTTCGGAGCATCGGCGTCCAGCTCCTCCCGGTCCGAGACCACAATTACTGGTTTCATCTGGGAGCCACCCATGGAGATGGCCGGAGATACCGGACGAGCATCCGCCTCTGTGCCCATCCTCTCCAACTCCACGAGTCGCTCCAACTCCACCAGATCCCGCCTCTTTTCTAAAATATCGAAATCCCTTTCATAGCTGTCGTCGTTGGTGTTGGCCCGCGCATTCAGGGCGCCCGCCTTCACCACCTGTTCAACATTTCTCCCTTCAGTGTGCCGTTCAGTGTCCAGTAGTCGTTTGCCAAGGTCGTGTTCACGAGGGTCGGCAGTCGGCCGACCCACGAAGCAGTTGTTGCCCCCCCCCAGAGTACGAGGGGCTGCCTACGTCTGAGGACGCAGGGAGGGATTCCCCCTTGCGGGGACCCTCCTGGGGACCATTTTTACAATCTGCTTGCTCCATTGTGACTTTTGAAGGGGAAGTCTCCCTGTAGTTTGCGGTAACATTACTCTTGCAGGTGCCGCCACATACCACCTACAGAAAACGCACTTTTAGGGACTATTTAGTTTCCCAAGGCCCGCGTTGGCCCAAAGTGGTTATACCGCCACTGGTTCGGTAGGATGGGGGAAAGGATAGGTAGTGGGGAGGATAGAGAAGGATATTAAGGAAAGGGAGCGGGAAGGTGGGAAAAAGGAAGGGGATTGTGCTGCTCTTAGTCTGGTCCCTCCCCCCTAGTCTGTCCGGTATGGGTAACCCTGTCCGGCATAGCGTCGGGGATCCTAGGAACGCGCAAGCCCCCCCACCACGGCAAGGTGGCAGCAAATCGGGGGGGATACTAACCTTTTATCGAGGTGAAATGCTTTACGCATACCACCACACTTGGGCAGCATGGTGGTTATGTGGGACTCTCCTCCCACCCTCTTCCCCTAGCGGGAAAAGGGCAGGAGGCCTACCCACTAAAACCCCTCGGCGTTCCCTCTCTGGCCCTTGGTGATATGGACGCAATGGGATTCCTTACGGATTTCACCAAAACTGCGGCCATGGCCTCCCCGGTCAGGTGGTCGTACCGGAGATTTCCTCATTTTAGGGAGGGAGATGCCGTGAACGCTTTGCATCTCCCTCAGCGCCTGGTGGGTGGTGTAAACCCCACTAGGGCAGGACGGTTCCGGCGAAATGCCGCCTCCTCCTTCCCCTCCTTCTGCGCCTTATGGCATCCGCGGACTCGTCTTCCTCGCGGATCCGCTCCGCTGCCTCCTTTTGTGAGATGACCTCCTCACAGAAGGAGGCAACGGCATCCCACGATCTGTCGCTATCCAGCATTGCTGTTAGCACGCTGGACAGAGAGAGATCGCATCCAATCAACGTCCTTAACGCTGAGCGCTCCGTGTGCCACGCGATGCAGACCTCCAGGGTATGCTGTGCCGTGTCCTCTTCCGCAGAGCACTCGTGGCATATTGGAGTTGTCTCCCGTCTAGCCACCTTGTGCAGGTATCGCCCGAAACATCCGTGTCCGGACAACACCTGCACAAGCCGGTATGTAAGGCGTCCATACCGCCTCTCCATCCATTTTTTGAGAAGTGGTCGGAGTGCCACAATGGTGCGAGCTCCGTACACAGGGTTCATGAGACCCTCCGACCACCTCTCCATCATTTGCTCCCGAGCATTCCTCTGTGCCCTCTCGACATCCTCTGAACCTGGACCCTCTCCTCTGGCCCTGCTCTCCGTGCGAGCCCAGTAGGTATTTGCGCGGAGTTTAGCCTCTAGCTCCCAGGGGGGCGTGCCAGCCAGGGCACAAGCAGCCGCATGGGAGACGGTACGGTACCCCCTAATCATTCTCAGCGCCATTATCCTCTGCGGTTGTCGCAAGAGGGCTTTGTTTCGGGCACTGAGAGAGCCCGACCATATAGGGGCGCCGTACATTGCCATGCTCTTGATGACCTCCGTGTATAGGCGTCGACACGTTGATTGAGGGCCTCCAACGTTAGGCAATAGCTTGCCTAGGGCTGAGGCAGTGCCCACAATTCGGGGAGCGAGGCGGCGAAAATGCTCCTCGAATTTCCACGAGCCGTCCAGGACAAGGCCCAGGTATTTTACATGGGCCTTAACCTGGATCCTCTCACCATGTATTTGGATGCTGAGGCCGGAGGGAACCCGCCATCTAGGCCCCCGGAAGACAATGGCTTCCGTCTTCGAGAGGGCCACCTCCAGTCCCAGCATCCGGATGCGGTCAACCACAAGGGTAGAGCCCACCGTAGCCAACCGCATCGCCTCCTCACAGTTGTTGCCTCGGACAGCCACCATCGTGTCGTCCGCATAGCAGAAGACCGCCATCCGAGGCAAGAGCTGTCCTCTGATGGCCCAATCGTAGCCCAGGTTCCACAGCAGGGGTCCCAGCACAGACCCCTGGGGGACACCGCAGGACATACTTTGGGCCATCCGCTCTCCATCTCTGCTTTGATAGAGCACTACCCGGTCTGTCAGGTAGTGCTCTATTACCATCCTCAAGTACAGGGGCACTCGATGGTATTTAAGGGCCTCCTTGATCACCTCAAAGGGAAGGGATCCGAAAGCATTCGCAATGTCCAGCGAGACAGCAACTACTCCTTCTCCCCTCTCTTTGGCCTCCTCCGAGAAGCTCTTCAGGGCGGATAACGCGTCCAGTGTGGACAATCCTGCCCGAAATCCGAATTGCTTCTCGGAGATATCCGGGCCCTCGCCCGCTACGTGTTTCCTGATCCTTGCGGCCACTATCCTCTCAAAGACTTTGCTCACATCGTCCAAGAGGACGAGTGGCCGGTACCCGGAAGGAGAGTCAGGTGGATACTAACCTAACCTTTTTTTTTTTTTTTTTTTTTTTTTTTTTTTTTTTTTTTTTATCGAGGGGAAATGCTTTACGCATACCACCACACTTGGGCAGCATGGTGGTTATGTGGGACTCTCCTCCCACCCTCTTCCCCTAGCGGGAAAAGGGCAGGAGGCCTACCCACTAAAACCCCTCGGCGTTCCCTCTCTGGCCCTTGGTGATATGGACGCAATGGGATTCCTTACGGATTTCACCAAAACTGCGGCCATGGCCTCCCCGGTCAGGTGGTCGTACCGGAGAATTCCTCATTTTAGGGAGGGAGATGCCGTGAACGCTTTGCATCTCCCTCAGCGTCTGGTGGGGTGGTGTAAACCCCACTAGGGCAGGACGGTTCCGGCGAAATGCCGCCTCCTCCTTCCCCTCCTTCTGCGCCTTATGGCATCCGCGGACTCGTCTTCCTCGCGGATCCGCTCCGCTGCCTCCTTTTGTGAGATGACCTCCTCACAGAAGGAGGCAACGGCATCCCACGATCTGTCGCTATCCAGCATTGCTGTTAGCACGCTGGACAGGGAGAGATCGCCTCCAATCAGCGTCCTTAACTCAGATCGCTCCGTGTGCCACGCGATGCAGACCTCCAGGGTATGCTGTGCCGTGTCCTCTTCCGCAGAGCACTCATGGCACACTGGAGTTGTCTCCCGTCTAGCCACCTTGTGCAGGTATCGCCCGAAACATCCGTGTCCGGACAACACCTGCACAAGCCGGTATGTAAGGCGTCCATACCGCCTCTCCATCCATTTTTTGAGAAGTGGTCGGAGTGCCACAATGGTGCGAGCTCCGTACACAGGGTTCATGAGACCCTCCGACCACCTCTCCATCATTTGCTCCCGAGCATTCCTCTGTGCCCTCTCGACATCCTCTGAACCTGGACCCTCTCCTCTGGCCCTGCTCTCCGTGCGAGCCCGGTAGGTATCTGCGCGGAGTTTAGCCTCTAGCTCCCAGGGGGGCGTGCCAGCCAGGGCACAAGCAGCCGCATGAGAGACGGTACGGTACCCCCTAATCATTCTCAGCGCCATTATCCTCTGCGGTTGTCGCAAGAGGGCTTTGTTTCGGGCACTGAGAGAGCCCGACCATATAGGGGCGCCGTACATTGCCATGCTCTTGATGACCTCCGTGTATAGGCGTCGACACGTTGATTGAGGGCCTCCAACGTTTGGCAATAGCTTGCCTAGGGCTGAGGCAGTGCCCACAATTCGGGGAGCGAGGCGGCGAAAATGCTCCTCGAATTTCCACGAGCCGTCCAGGACAAGGCCCAGGTATTTTACATGGGCCTTAACCTGGATCCTCTCACCATGTATTTGGATGCTGAGGCCGGAGGGAACCCGCCATCTAGGTCCCCGGAAGACAATAGCTTCCGTCTTCGAGAGGGCCACCTCCAGTCCCAGCATCCGGATGCGGTCAACCACAAGGGTAGAGCCCACCGTAGCCAACCGCATCGCCTCCTCACAGTTGTTGCCTCGGACAGCCACCATCGTGTCGTCCGCATAGCAGAAGACCGCCATCCGAGGCAAGAGCTGTCCTCTGATGGCCCAATCGTAGCCCAGGTTCCACAACAGGGGTCCCAGCACAGACCCCTGGGGGACACCGCAGGACATACTTTGGGCCATCCGCTCTCCATCTCTGCTTTGATAGAGCACTACCCGGTCTGTCAGGTAGTGCTCTATTACCATCCTCAAGTACAGGGGCACTCGATGGTATTTAAGGGCCTCCTTGATCACCTCAAAGGGAAGGGATCCGAAAGCATTCGCAATGTCCAGCGAGACAGCAACTACTCCTTCTCCCCTCTCTTTGGCCTCCTCCGAGAAGCTCTTCAGGGCGGATAACGCGTCCAGTGTGGACAATCCTGCCCGAAATCCGAATTGCTTCTCGGAGATATCCGGGCCCTCGCCCGCTACGTGTTTCCTGATCCTTGCGGCCACTATCCTCTCAAAGACTTTGCTCACATCGTCCAAGAGGACGAGTGGCCGGTACCCGGAAGGAGAGTCAGGTGGACGACCTTCCTTTCTCAGCAGGCACAAGCGCCCTTCCTTCCAGCACTTGGGAACCTGTCCTGACTCCAGGCAGTCATCAAACAGCTGCCGGAGATGACACCCCAAGTGCTTGAGCGCCAAGAATAGAACCTTTCCTGGGACTCCATCTGGCCCTGGTGCTTTTCGCGACGATCTTAAGCGAGCTACTGCCTCCATCATCTCTTCGTCACTGATTCGAGGTATGTCAGTAGTGCCCTCGCTATCATCTATGGTGTTCATGATGGGTGGAATGAAAGCCTCCCGCTGCGGGAACAGGCCTGTCACAACCGCTGTGAGTAGAGCTGGCTCGAGGTTGTCCGTGGGGGATGCTTGCTGTAGTTTGTTCCGTACAGCGCGGTACGGGCGTCCCCACGGATCCCTGTTTAGTGTCTCAAGGTATTCCTCGTTTGAGGCGTCTTTGGCCTTAGCGATGGCGGTCTGGAGAGCGACCTTGGCTTCCTTGAGAACTCGGCGGTATCTCTCCTCCTCCTCAGCGGTGTGTGACCTTCGTCGTCGGCACCGGGTATACGCCCGGCGAGCGGCGTTACATGTGGTGCGGAGGGCTTCAATTTCTCGCGACCACCAGTAGACCTGTTTTCTCGCAGGATGTCGTCTGGTTCGCGGCATGGCAGCGTCACAGACTTCCGTGAGGGCAGCTCGGAAGCGGAGCGCTCGCTCCTCCACGCTCTCCACACCTGCCGCGTCTAGCCCCCAGGACTGTACTACCGCGGCCTCCTCCGCCAGTTCATGATCCAGACGGGATAAAGTCCATCGGGGAAATAGCTGCCCATCGCGCCTGGGAATCGCACCTGTCGTCGAAGGACCGAAGACCCGGAATCGGATATACAGATGGTCCGACAAGGTCTCCACCTCCTCTAGGACGCGCCACTCACCAGAGCGTGCAGCGACGGCAGGGGTCGCAAACGTCAAGTCTACGATGGACCCCCCCTGCCGTCTAACACAGGTGTTCGTGTTGCCCCGATTGAGCAGAACCAGACCTATCGCCGCCGCCCAGTCCCTCAATAGTCCACCTCTCGCGTCCGTAATGGGAGAACCCCACGCTGTACACTTCGCGTTGAAGTCTCCCATCACGAAGACTTGAGATGGAGACGCCCGTCCTACCACCATCTCCAACACATCGAGGTACCTCTCAAACTCGTCGAGTCTTCGGTTGGGGGAGAAGTAGACTCCAATGAGCACTATTTCACCCCAAGTGGCCGCCACATATCCGGGCCCCTTCTCTTTGATCGAGAAGGGAGGGGAGTTTGTGGCTGCCGGTACCACGATGGCTACTAAGCCTTCAGTGTCCCCCGCCCAGTGTGGTTGGGAGGGTACATAATAGGGCTCAGCCAAGACGACTGCATCCAAGCTCCACTCCGCCATCATCTGCATAAGCAGATCCTGTGCACGGGCAGAGTGGTTGATGTTAGTCTGAAGGAGGTCAAGATGTCGGTGTGCTGGCATTACGATTCCGACATGTCAACCTCCTCAAGCACCTGGCTACTCGCCTCCACTTGTGGTGCAGCCTGGGTCCCGTGTGCTTCCGCTTTGCCTTTTACACTAGGCGGGGCGCATTTGCTGCTACCCATCACATGGCCCGTCGGCCTCTTCGCATGTGCGCATACAGCGCACCGCGGTTCCATCTTGCAGGAGGCTGATTTGTGGCCTTCTCTGCCGCACCTATAACAGAGGGCACCTCTATCAACCTCCGAAGGACACATAGGTCGCGTGTGTCCTAACCCCATGCATTTGAAGCATCGCAGGGGGCGGGGTTCCATCACTGTGACACGCGCAGCCGACCACCCAACCAACAGACGGCCCTTCCCCACCATGGATTTCGCCACTAACGCCGGACACTCAACTATAGCCGAGCCTCCATAGGGTCCTCTTCGTACCGCGCCGACCTTGACCTCTTCTTGAGTGCACCCTCCAGCCGCCGAAACAGCAGCTGCAATGTCCTCGCTCTCTATTGATTCGTCAAGGCCGGTCACTCTCACCGACGCCTTTTTGGTGGGCCTGGTAATTGAGGCCACACCATCGAGGACCACTTTCAACTTGTTCGCCAACGTGTCGGCCTTAGATCCGCTGGCAGCACCCGGGACGATAATAATCCGGGCTCCGTTGACTGTGTTCCGGACTTTTATATTGTTGTCCAGGCCCACTTCGTCCAATTCAAAGGCCCCCCTGGCCTTTTTGAGGGCGTCTTTATAAGTTACCCCCCTCTGCACCGCGTCCGGCTGCAGAGTAACTACTACCGCAGTAGATTTGGGGGTACTTATTTTCGGAACCCTTTTCCGTTTTTTTGGCGCAGACGCCGGGACGGAAGGCGATGTCGGGTGCGCAGATCGTCTCGAGGCAGGGGCAGCGGAAGCTGACGTCGGGAGTGGCTTTTGGCTCTTCCCTTTCCCTTTTCGCTTTCTCCTAACGACGTCGGTCCACTTCTCTTCCGGTTTCTCTGCCACACGGGAGTTTCTGGGCATCGGTTGCGAGACAGGGGCGGCAGCGGAGACGGCAACCTCAGCCCGATACTAACCTTTTTTTTTTTTTTTTTTTTTTTTTTGTTGACGGAGTGGAAATGCTTTACGCATCATCCCCCGGCCTAGGGTTGGCCATGCTATAGGGGGGTATGACGGACTCTCTCCTTCCTTCAGTCTCGCAAGAGACTGAAGGAAGGAGCCTACCGTCTAAAACCACTCCGGCGTAACCCTCAGTGCCGGTTAACGGAGACGCCGCGGTACCTGCGTAAGCATTGGCCGCTGGGCGCCTCCCGGTCGCTCAAAAGAGCCTCCGCCAAGGAGGAGACAGTTGTGTACGCCAGCAACCATCTCCCCAGACAGGTGGAACCGTGCAATGTGGGCCCCTCACCCACTGGTTCCACAGGAAGTTCGGGCGAGCAGCAAACCGAAGTTCGCTGAGTTCGCCTTCCCTTCCGCCGTCTGCCTGTAGTGTGGGTCGCTTTCCAGGAGGAAACCAACTCCCTTCAAACAACCCAACACCACACCTGTCCCGCACGTGTCCTATGGTAGACCAGAGGAACACGTAACGGGACCCTCTGGGGGGATGGGATATCTTCCGGTTCCGGGTCGTGGGCCCTCCGCCTCGCCTTCCAGCCCGATACTAACCTAACCTAACCTAACCTAACCTAACCTAACCTAATGTACCTAACGTGACCTAATTTAACCTGTGTTTTATTCATTTAGAAAACTAATATTATGGTTAATCACAGATATGACAAATAATTATTAGCCCAAACAATAATATGCATAATGTGTATTAGTCAAATACAAATTAGTCCAACTAAAATTATTCTAATAGCCTAATATGCTAAAAAAGGAGTATGCTAAAGTATTATTATGGGACAGTACAATTATGCCAATACAAATTATACGAAAACAATTATGCGAAAAACTTTTAGTCTAAAACACATTATGCGATCCAAGGGGATCCCTAATTATCGCACGTCTGGCATCGTTGGATGAACTGTTAGCAAGTTATAGAGCAATGTATGACAAAAAGAGTGTGGTAAAACACATTTTTGAGCATCGACCGTTTTTCGGAGCTCATATCTAGACAACGATTGGGAATAGGTAAAAAGTGTATAGATTCAAAGTTGTAGAGAATTTTATCAGCTTTCAGTATGTAGTAGAACAATATTTATTTAATTATAGTTTTTGAGATTTGAAAAAAAAAACGGGACCTTCTCTGTGGCCCCCCCCACTCTAAGGCTCACCTCTCAGGGATGGGGACTTTTAGTATGTTTGTCTCCTAATCCTAACTAGTCCAAACAAAGTCCCAAAGTCAAATTTTCTGCCCCCGACCTTTCCATCCACATTCATTCGTTGCCAGGACTAAATGTCCAATTGAATAGCGGGCAGCATCGTAGTAGATTGAAAACACTTACAAAATAAGATTCTGTCTAAAACAAAAATTCGTTGAAACGTACTAGTGGGTTTATTAAGTTTACATTATGTAGCGAGCAGCAATTAAATCATCACCTTTTAATCAAATTGTAACTGTATTTTAAATACGTATTTAAAACATAGGTTAGGTTAGGCTTCACCTTTTCGTCTACTAGGTACTTATAAATAAATTTGAGTATAAATTCGGTTCATTTTCAGGGTTGCAGGACTGGAGGAAGGTGTAGTTTTTTGTTACAAAATAAAATACTGTCAAGAATATACGTTTGAAAATATGGTGCCGACACCACAGGAGCTTGCCGAGGGCGGTGAGGTGGCCAGCGTCCCCGCGAACGGCCAGAGAGTGGTCATCTCTGGCATCTCCGGTATCTACCCGAAGATACACCACGTCAAAGAGCTCTCGGAGACTCTCTATAATAAGGTAATCTAATTGTAATTACCGTAACTATGGTAAAACAATGCTATAATGGTTATTAAAGAACAGTTATTATTATTACTATGGCAACGCTCATTATAGAACAGTTTTCTCGTTTTGGTTTAGGTTTTTTTTTTATCATAAATTGGTTGGCGTTTGACCTCAGTCTCACCTGATGTTAAGTCGAGAATTTTTCTTTAATACAGAAAATGCCGTCAGTGAGCCTTTTGTTTATTATACACTAGCTTTTCCCCACGACCTTCCGCTTTGAAGTCGTTTATCGCAGTTCCCTCGGGAACTGTCCAAATTTCCGGGATAAAAAGAATCCTATGTCCTTTCTCGGGACTTAAGCTATATCCATGCCAAATTTCATCGAAATATGTTTAGCGGTTCAAACAAACAGAGTTACTTTCATTTCACATTTATTATAATATGAATTTACAGGGAACACCCAAAAATCTCGAATTATTTTATTCCAAATTTGATAATACCGAATTTCATAATCCCGAATTTTTACATTGCCAAAATAACATAAGGTCGAATTTTCAAAATCTCTAATTTAATATTACCGAGTGTTAAAATCACGAAAACGTTTTTCCGAATATTATATTTACGAATGTCGACATTCCCGAATATTTTTTTCTACGAAAGTCATATTTCCGAGTATTTTAATTCCGAAAATTCATTATCTAGATCGGAAATGTAAAATTCGGAATTATGAAATTAACTTTCATTAGCACTAGTCGGTAGTCTACTAGTCTAGTAGTCTATTCATTTC
The DNA here is from genome assembly GCA_963241965.1 of Tortrix viridana. NCBI lineage: Eukaryota > Metazoa > Arthropoda > Insecta > Lepidoptera > Tortricidae > Tortrix > Tortrix viridana. The sequence goes on along the minus strand of OY725191.1, from coordinate 4,263,866 downwards.
AAATATTACGTTTATTAAAAAACCATTTAACGATTTTTAACAATGATTTTATTTTGCAATAATGATCAGGTAATAGAAGAATAGAATAGAATAGAATAGAATAATTTATTAACATACAAATATTAACAGTTACATAATTCAGAAACAGTATCCGGTGAGTGCCAAACTAGGCTGAGCCTGTATCTTGGGACCCACTGAGTCGGTTTACAAATTCGACAGATAACACGTTGGATACACTAAGCTAGTACTTACAAATTAAATCTACTATTATCGTGCGAAAAATAACAAAAAGAAAAAAATATATATTTTTAAGGTATTAAAATTAGGCAAAGGAAAATTATAAAAAACTACTACTATGCAGTTGATACTTGATAATCTAAGACGCGCACGCGCGCGTGTGTGTGTGTGTGTGCGTGTGTGTGTGCATGTGCAAGTGTGTGTGTAAGTGTGTCTGTGTATGAAGCGAGGGATGGTACGTTTGCATGAGAATGTGTGTGTGTATGCTCGGGATCTCAGTTAGCTATGTGATTGTGTTCTCCTAACTGCACGATCGCAGAATGTCTTCAGTATCATTATATGTGAGAGTAGCAAACCATTGTTTGAGTATGGATTTAACTCTGTATGTGGTACAAGTTTTCAAATCGCAAGCTCTGCAAACTGCATTGTACACAAACGGGTGTATGAAACTTGCAGAGCGTCTAGCATGCACCGATTTGACGATGGGTACTGGTACGCGATATATTCGTCGGCTCATGATGGAATCTTTCTGGGGTGACTTCGCAATACTCCTGTGGACCCTAATAACTGCGTTGCAGACGAATAACTGCCTAACTCTAAGGTACCCCGTTTCCCTGTACAGAGTGTCTGTAGGGAAACGGAAAGGTTTTTTCAGCATCACTTTAATGACTGTTCGTTGTGCACGCTCAAGCTCAAGTAGTGCCGTCTTACCAGCACTGCCCCAAACCGCGATACAGTATTGAACTATCGACTGACACAGCGCATGGTAGACCACGCGTAAAACCTCCGGGGGAGAGCAATCCCGTAGTCGCTTAACCAGGTAGATCACTTTCCTGACTCTCTTTGATAATGCAGTTATGTGATGCTTGAAAGAAAGATGTTCGTCGACGATAAGGCCCAAATACTTCACAAATATTAACAGATTACATAATTTGTATCAAACTCAATGACTACTAATTTTATAAATTAGGTCAATCTCAACTTTATAGGTTAGGTTAGAGTTGCATCAAGGCGCGAAGCGCCTTAACTACGCGGAATAGGAGCTCCGCACAGCGGAGCTCCGTCGACTTTGTCGCACGTTTCTTATATTTATTGCGCTAATGCTCTCCTTGCTTATACCTACCAATTGTATGTTATGCATGTAAAATTTTATACGAGGTGACTATTATACTATGAATTTGTTTATTATACCACTACAAATACAGATTATAGCTCGACCGATTCGAATTTTTTTTTTGTTTTTCTCGCCTCGATGCTGGGCTGGGGTGGTGTAGACTCATAACTGGACCCGGTAGGTGGCGCTGCGATCGAGCAGGATAACGTCTGCCGGGTCCACTAGTTTGGAATAAGAAAATCTTGAGAATTGGGCCTGCTAAAATTTCGGAAAAATAGAATTCGGAATTCGGAATAGGAATATTCGGAAATGACGAAATTCGGTTTTCATCTCGTCGGGTTTATGAAATTCGGAAAAATATTTTTCAGAATTTAAATAATTCGGATGTTGTGCTTATTCGGAAATTAAACCATCGGAATTGTGATGCTTCGTGAAACTGAAATTCGGAATGGCGATGATTCGAAAATTTTCAGAATCGGAATTTTGAAATTCGTGATTATCAAAATCGGTAAAAAATATTTCGAGATTATGTAGTGTACCCGAATTTACATATAAATCTTTTAAATTTAAGCGCATACAGTGTGTAAATGGTATACGGGCGTTCCTTTTAACTGTGGTTAGTATAGCCCTTAATGAGCACATTTAGGCAGCTTTTGTTAAAAAAAATTAAAAAAAAAATTACCATACAAAATAATTTAACACGCAATGTATAACAAAAAATGCAATTAATTAAAAACGCAATTAATGATGTTTCAGAGTTAAGTATTATTAAAGCTGAGATTACTTAACTTCTAATAAGAATTAACTCTTTCATGGGCGATGCACTTTAAAATTCACTCAATCATATCACTCAATTCTTGAGGACTGTAATTCCTATGAGTAATTCGATGTGCGAGGCATTTTTAAAATCAAAATGTATCTATTTGACAAGACATCTTTACCACAAATTTTTGTGAGAAAAGTATTTTTTTTACATACCAAGAAGTTTGATTTACTTAGTTAAAAAAACCTGTTTGGTGTTCAGATCAAAAAAGTATTTCTGTCTGACTCACACTTTATGTAGGTGAGTGAGCGAGCTACTTATTTGAAGTTGATATTCAGTCAGTACCTACCGCGTTCTGAAAAGGTTCCAACGAAATAAGTTAAAAAAGTGTACTGACATTTGACAGTTTCAGTCAAATTGATAAACACCGTATGCTTGTTGTAAATACGTGATTTAATTACAAATAAATGCACTTAAAACCTTGCTCTTAACAGTGATACATGTGATAATACCTGTGATGAGTGAGAGTGTGAGCGATAACAATGTTAGATGGATAGTTGACACACTAGACCGTGAACGTAAGTGCGGTAACATCTCTAAATTAATCAAATGCAATAATACCATCCCAATCTCCAATGCTAAACTAGAATTCTTAAAGTAATTTGTTTTGTGAGAAAGAGCTTTTAACTATAAATACCTGAGGTGAGGTGCCGAAATAAACATTTTAACAAGTAAACATTACGTACTTACCTGACAGATGGACTTAGATGTACATTGCGGGTCGATAGTATGTTCAAAAATTAATAACGGTGTATACGTTAGCGTAATCAAAATAATTCTTTCTGTTTATGATTAGTAGAGTCTTAATCTATGTCCATTTTTAATAAACGCCCGTATACCATTTACACACTGTATAACGAATTTAAAAGGAAAACTATCACGATTAAGTAGACTTTATTGGTTCTTGAGTTAAAGACGATTAAAATGTACCGGAAATCAGCTAAGATAGATGGTCGGTAAAAATCAAAGGATTACCGACAGCCACGTGCCACTCTATCAAAGGATGCCACCGCCGCGCGCTTAAAAAGTCAAATAAAATAGACTAAACGCAAAATTAACTTATAATTATAATTTCTCGACTTCTCGAGTTTTCTCGAGCCAAATTTCCCGGGAACGAGTATGACCGATTTCCCCAACCCTAAACCCTACTTTGGTTACACTATGGGTGGCATTCTGATACTGTTAACGATGTATATATTATAGCGGTTTATAGCACGCGAGTAGAAAAATATTTTTTAACACAGTTGCTCAAAAAGTGGTACTTTTCTTATAGACCGGGAGATGGTGACACAAAATATTAGGTGATTTGTACCAGTATGGCGGTTCTTCAGGGGTCTAATTACGTAATGACAAAAAGAAAAATGATGGTCATAGCGCTGGTACCGGCGGCCCAACCGCGTGGGCGTTAGTCGAACTCGTCGGATAAATTACGAGTGTCGAACGATTTGTTCCACAAAAGTTCTTGTATTTTCCGATTGTCCATAAAAAAAGAAGTAGGCGGTAGCGTAATGCCATACTTCTCCGGTGTGACTTACAGCCCGCCATACCGACGCGAACACATTAATTTATAAAAAAACAATTCAACGATTTGTACCAGGCTAATTTTTGCACAGCTAATCATTGTCGTGTAGCCATTTACGAAAATTACCATGCCATACTTTTCAGACGGTTCCAAATGGCTGCCATACTGCCCGCAAGGGAGTAAATTTTTTTTTTTTGCAAAACGATTTGTACCAGTATTGCATTTGGTGATTAGCTGTGCAAAAATTAGCCTGGTACAAATTGTTGAATTTTTTTTTTTATTAATGTGTTCGCGTCGGTATGGCGGGCTGTAAGTCACACCGGAGAAGTATGGCATTACGCTACCGCCTACTTCTTTTTTTATGGACAATCGGAAAATACAAGACTTTTTGTGGAACAAATCGTTCGACACTCGTAATTTATCCGACGAGTTCGACTAACGCCCACGCGGTTGGGCCGCCGGTACCAGCGCTATGACCATCATTTTTCTTTTTGTCATTACGTAATTAGACCCCTGAAGAACCGCCATACTGGTACAAATCACCTAATATTTTGTGTCACCATCTCCCGAGGGGTTATTGCCTAACGAAATTTTGACAATTGGCATCCGAATCAACTGTCATAGCCCATACAAAATCATGACACTTGATTCTGATTCCGAGCGTCAAACGCGTTAGGCAATAAGGGGGCCGGTCTGTTAGCTGTATATCGTGCGGAAAGTTGGTTTTCGCGAACTAGTGCTTTTTACTTTTCCAATTTTTTTAAATTTATACTTGTTCCTATTCATGACTACTTATTGATGAGTGTTAATATTAATAGTTTCCTTTAAACATAGTAATCAACATAAAAACCTACTGTTAATGTAAGAATACGAAAAATATACATATTTCACATTTTATTACTTACCTCTTCATCATTATAACACGTTTATTTTTTAATATTGAATATTGAAAAACCGTTCTTAAGGTTCTTTATAAATTGTCTGAATGGAATGGAATAACTGCCGAAACGCCTGTCAAAATTTTTGACATTATGAAGAGGCGTTTTTTCTTACTGCAAACATTTTTTAAGTTTCCAAAGGCAACATTCTATATTGTTTTTATAAATATACGATACACAAATAATCGTAAATAACAATACTTAGGTAATAATAGTACAATGTTTTATATTTACAATTGTTTATGTCTTATAGAACATGCATTTGAAAAAAAAACTTTCATTGAAGTGGGTTCAATAATAATAACAAAATCCATTCTAGTGGAATAAAAGCTAAAAAAAACACCTCTTCATAATGTCAAAAATGTTCACTGCGAAAGATCGAACTTACAACGAATTTGTTTACCAATCTTAAGTTGAAAATGAGTGAATCAGATTTTGAAATTGAGTTAGTCTTTCGCAACTGTGTTAAAAAACTTCGTTCGATACACGTGCGGAAATGTCATTCTTCACTCGTCCCGAGTCTTGCCACTCGCCTACAGCTCGTGGCAAGATATCTCGGTACTCGTGTACTCGTGAAGTAATGACATACTTTCCGCACTAACATCGAAATGTACTATTTGTATGCAGCGGTACTGCAGGTGCACTGCTGCACTACTTTATTATAATAGGTAGGTAGGTGGCTGTACGTTGATGTAATCGCGCACCGTTAACTTGACTGGTGTGGGGCGCCTTCGCTAATTGAAAATAATAGTTGTGTATTGTATGTTATTTTATGATCATCATCATCATCATCATTATCATCAGCCGCAAGACATCCACTGCTGGACAAAGGCCTTCCCCAAAATGGGTAGAAATTGCCATAATCGCCACGCTTGGCAGGCGGGTTGGAGATCGCAGTTTAATGCCCGTGTGGTGTCCGGGCACGAATTGCACCACCAACACTATATTTCAATAAGCAACTTTCCAAAATGTTTTGACCAGAGAAACCCGTTGGAACCGAATCCTCGATGGATCTACGATAATCCGGAAGTGCCGCAGTACGTCGGCGTGATTCCTGACGTGGACAAGTTCGATGCCCAGTTCTTCAAAGTCCATTACCGTCTCTGCTGTAAGATGGACTCGATGTCACGCAAAGTTCTTGAGCAATCGTACCAAGCTATTTATGATGCAGGTTATAAAACTAATCTTTATTTGTGTTTGCTATGTTCAATATGTTCATTTTAAACTTTTTCATTCGATTAGAATAGAGAATATATATGAAGGAAAACATCGTGAGGAAACCTGCACACATCTGCAAAGCAATTTGACGGTGTGTGCGAAGTTCCCAATCCGCACTGGGCCCGCGTGGGAACTATAGCCCAAACCCTCTCATTGTGAGCCTGTGCCCAGCAGTGGGACGTATATAGGCTGGATTATTATTATTTTATTATGATTCAACAGGCGTTAATCCCGAGCATCTCTCCGGGAAGAAAATTGGTGTGTACATTGGAAGTTGCCTGTCGGAAACAGAGAAGGCTATATTTTACGTCGCCAACAGTGGGAACGGTTTCGGTATAGCAGGGTAAACTGATCTTGTTTATTTTGAGTGTTACACAGGTTACACTAGGTTTACTGAATAATACTTCAATGCGCCTTTGAGATTATGTTTGGAGTAAAGTTTGTTTTAGTTTAGGTTTCCGTACTTCAAAAGGAAAAAGGAGCCCTTAATGAGATCACTTCGTTATCCGCCTGTCTGTCTGTTCGTCGAGCTGTCTGTCAAGACCCTTTTTCTCAGGGACGCGTTGAGGTATCAAGTTGAAATAATTATAATATCAAATACTGAAGTCTGCAATCCTTTGGAGCAGTGAAATATTCAAACGTACGTCAACGCAATCAAAAGATATACGGCCCTATATGTTGCGTATTTTGACCCTCGCAAGGGAATCAAAACCTATAGGGTACTTCTCGTTGACCTAGAATCATGAAATTTGGCAAGATGTTTTCTAGCACAAATAAAAAGGTAAAAATCCGAAAACCGTAAATTTGTAGTCACACCAAAAAAATATTATTAAAGGTATAAATATAACTTTGCCGTTGATAAACTGACCGCGACCTATGTCGATGTATGGGGACAACAGTTTTCCGACGGCAAAGTTAAGTTTTCCGTCAATCTAGTTTATCTTTTCGTTATAGTAACGTTCGGCGTTGCATGGCCCGACATGCTCTTGCCCGGTTTTTTAATAAACTAAAGTAAAATAAAGAGCATTGGTAAACGTTGCAAAACTGGCATATGAAAATTTACATAAACACCAATATTTTTGTCAATTTAGATGCAATAAGGCCATGTTTGCCAATCGGATTTCTTACTGGCTGAACTCCAAAGGGCCGTCGCAAGCCATCGACGCGGCGTGCTGCAGCTCCACCGTAGCCCTGGAGCAGGCGTACCTGGCCATGTCTCGCGGGGACTGCGAAGCCGCCATCGTTGGCGGGTCTAATTTATGTCTGCATCCTCAGACTTCTTTCCATTACGGAAGGTCAGTGCTTATTTTTGGAAAATTATTAAGAGAAGCATTTCTATTCTGCATACGTAAAGTTTTCGGCACACCAAACGCGTGTTATAATACAACGAAACAAATTGAACCCGGCACACCAAAAAGTAACGCGTGCCCGCGGCGGGCACGCGTATAGTAGAATTTATTTAAAATGTCGGAATCCACTTGAGAGCTTATCTTCCAATGATTGGCTTTGTTATCTATTGTGAAGCCCGACCGCTAATTAGCAGTGCAAAATGAAACGCACAAATAACAAAAGATTTCATATGAATAGCAACTTTACCGCTTAAAGAAGAAGGTTCAAATTGCAATGGCAATGCATTCGAGATAGTACTGTTTAAAATTTAAAGCGGCAGCCAGGTACTATTTTGTTTGTATCAGTTACAGGGTGATTCAAGGATAGCTTTCTTATCGTAGTATAGTACGCAAGCACGTCTGCATAGTTCTCAGTCGCCACCAAGTAACGACATCGTTTGCGACATATATATATATATATATATATATATACAAAAATAGGTACAAATTACAAATAATACTAGGCCAGAGGTCAAATTAAAGAAATATCCAGAATAAAACCCAGTGAAGCAAACGATATCGATACTTAGTAGCGACTGAGAACTATGCAGACGTGCTTGCGTAAGTACTATACTAAGATAAGAAAGCTATCCCCGAATCACCCTGTACCTGACACGAAAAAACTTCCTGGCTGCCGCTTTCAATTTTAAACAGTACTATCTCGAATGCATTGCCATTGCAATTTGAACCTTCTTCTTTAAGCGGTAAAGTTGCTATTCATATGAAATCTTTTGTTATTTGTGCGTTTCATTTTGCACTGCTAATTAGCGGTCGGGCTTCACAATAGATAACAAAGCCATTCATTGGAAGATAAGCTCTCAAGTGGATTCCGACATTTTAAATAAATTCTACTATACTATAGTATCCGCAAAACTAAGTGGCGAGTCGGGTCATAAACCATCAGGATCATGCTATCTCTTTCACGCTTGCACGGCCTTATGGGAGCGGGCCGTGCAACAATAGTGCAGGTAGCGTTAGGCATAAAAAGAAATGTCGATAAAGTAATGAAACAAAGAAAATAAATAGCGTGGTATTTTTATTCCAGTATTGTATAATCGAAATATTAAATTAGAATATTGAATTATTAACATAAAATATTAAATCATCAAATTTACATTACATTACAATAAAATAATTAGTATAATAAAAAAATAACTAAACAAGGAAAATACTAGCTATTAATGTTCGTCTTCAGTGTCACTATCGTCTTGTAGATTAATAACAAGACGGTTGGTGTCAATAAAAAGTCACAGTGTGTCTGTCAAATAAATGTTTTGAGTTTGAGTATCAAATCACATATTTAGCTAATTATTTAAGAAATATCTTATTTTTATTTATTTTATTTTAGTCTTTAAATAACTATGCACCTAAAAACAAATTAAATAATGATATAAGATTTCATTTAAAAATATAATATTTATATCGACGTTTACATCATAAGTTATCGCCATGTTACCACCCCTATGGTAACTAACGTTTATTGCCCGACTCGCCACTTAGTTTTGCGGATACTATAAAGCTTTCGGCACACCAAACGCGTGTCAGGCGCGTCGCGCTTTGAACGCGGGTCCGCGCATGTTGTAAAACAACAAATCAAATTGAACCCAGCACACCAAAAAGTAACGCGCGCGTGCCTGCGCAGGGCACGCGTTCGACCTGCTTCGCGCACGCGACGCGCCGCAGTCGCCGCAGACAACTCGGACAGCGCGTCGCGTGGCGTGCGCGTAGCAGGCGCGTCGCGCGCGCTGGCACGCGTCGCGTCAGCGCGGCGTCGGCGCAGGTACTAGTCGTTGTATTTTTTACAACCGCGTGGTGGGGGTACGCGCGCGACGCGCAGCATGTCTCACCGAACGCAGCAGCGAGGCGTGCGCAGCGCTGGCACGCGTTCGAAACGCGTTGAAGCTGCCGCCTGCCTGCGGTGTGCCAGGTGCTGCGTTGCTCACGCCACGCGACGCGACGCGACGCGCCTGACACGCGTTTGGTATGCCGAAAGCTTAACTGGTTCGCGCGCGCGACGCGCCGCAGTCGCCGCAGACAACTCGGGCAGCGCGGCGCGTGGCGTGCGCGAAGCAGGCGCGTCGCGCGCGCACGCGAAATTGTATTAAAAATGGCCGCCATGTTTGCCGGCACACCGGGGCGGGGCGAACGCGTCGCGCTACTAGTCGTTGTACTCGTATTTTGCGGCGTGCCGTAGTCGGGTAATAATATATAGTGAAAGTGTTCATTGCATTTGTTTCTATGAAATGATAATGCTTCATTTTGATTTTAGAACCATTACGTTGTGCAAGGACGGCAAAACTAAGTCGTATGACCAAAACGCCGATGGCTACGTCAGATCGGAAGCTGTTAATGTATTATTCTTGCAGAAAGCTGCAGATGCTCTGAGGTATAACTATTTTTTCGAACTTTTCAGCTTTGTATAGGTACTCACTCAACCAAAAACTTGAACCGTTTTATCTGTTTTGTGTTTTAGAATTTACGCTGATGTCGTTCATGTACAAAACACGTTTGTTTCACTGAAACAAAGTGAAGTAGGCCAAAAGTATGGGTTTAGCCGTGATATAGACGCTACGACACGTTTTCTTAGGAGTTTTTACGAGGAAGCAAAAGTTTCACCGGCTGAAGTCGAATACATCGAGGGTGTTGGAGCAGGTAGGAAAAGTTCAAATTAGTTGATTCTAATTAAGTATGCACTTTTAAAACACAAGTAGAAACACCGAAGGTCTGATTATCGCTAGATTCGATCGATGGGAATCAACATTGATGAGTGGTCTGATTTATTTATCCTGTGATACGAAGATTATTAATCCAGAGCTACCTTCTAATTCCTTCTCGCCTTGGGTCGGTACTAAGGTACTTGCATATTGTTTAACCCCGACGCAAAGAAGAGGGGTTTTATAAGTTTAATGTGTGTATCTGTGTGTCTGTCTATGGCATCGTATCTCCCAAACTTATTTTTAATTACTTTTTTTTTGTTTAAAAGATGACTTGATCGAGAGTGTTCTCAGCTTAGTTTGGTGAAAATCTGTTGGGCCATTTAAATAAATAAATATCAAGGGACAATCTCACTAAGCAAAAAATAGGCAATTCCTAGGACTCATAGGAGCCCAGTCTTTATTTAACCCTTTTTAGTGGGTTTTTGAAGACTGTTTTATTTCTTTGTTAATTTTTTTTTCACTTTTTAGTGACGCACCTAATATTATCATGTGATAAACTAAAGCACATAAACATTCCATTAAGAAACAATAGCCTAATATCCTTAACAAAATATCACTGTCCAGGATGCAGGGCCGTTAATCATAGAGGAGTTCTCCCGGTACTTCACCATCAGTTGCACGGGAGTATAAAAGTACTAAAGAAATTTCATTCCTGGCGTCAATCACTTACGACTAAGGAGTTCCGGTGGTCATCTCTGGTCTTCATCATCAGTTCCTCTTCAACAAGAGATGCTTTTGTAATGCAATTTCTTAAGGTCTTGCAGGTAATAAGTGTGCCTATAACTTTTGAGGAGTTTCGTCGATTCCTCATGGATCCCATTATCAGATTCTGACTTGGTAAAAATGGGACCACCTCGGTAGTAAGTATAACCTTTGAAACAAAAAAAAATTCAAAATCTGTCCACAATTGACGGAGTAATCGCGTAACAAACATACAAAAAAAAAAAAAACATACAGTCGAATTGAGAACCTCCTCCTTTTTTGAAGTCGGTTAAAAATAGGGGTCCCAGTTTTGTAGGGGGTTTTTATCTATTTAATAGTTATTCGTGTTTGTGTTGTTATGAAATGCAATTGTGTTAAATGTTTTGCAGCCGATGCAGAAGCGGATAAAGGGGAATTGGAGGCGTATGACAATGTCTTCTGTTCAAATCGTACTGAACCACTTCCTATTGGCAGCGTGATGTCTAACATCGGGTACTGCGAGGCTGCTTCCGGAATTACCGCAATCACTAAGGCATGCCTTTAAATTAAAGAACCCGCTGACAACAACTTCAATTGTTACAGTTCTTAAAATGTCATATTACTTACATTAAAAACCCATGCTGAAATTGAACTACTGCTCAACTGTTGCATCCCTGTAAGAAAAATCAAAAATAAATATAAACCTAAAAAACACTGGCTAACACCCGGAATATGGAAGTCATGTAAACATAAACGTCTTCTCAAAATCCTTACATGTGAAACCAACCATTAAGTTCTAAAAAGCACTGTAAGTATTATGGCAATTTATTAAAAAAAACTGTAATAATATCAAAGAAATTGCATAATATTAAAGAATCAAAAAGCCTAGCAACAAAATTAAAACAGTTTGGCAAATCATAGGTTAACAAACAAATAAAACTAATATAAAGTCCAAGAAAAATATTGCATTAAAAATAAACGACCTACTTACCGTTGATCCCCAAAGAGTGGCAAACTGCTTCAACTCGTACTTCGCGTCGGTAGAGCGCGCCCGCCGGGAGCCCAGCCGCGGGGCCGCCCTGTGCACACTCCGACCAGCAATACATTTTTCTTATCATCAGTAAGCCCGGCAGAAGTACACAAATGCATACTCCAATTAAAAAATAAAAACAGCTGTGGAATTGATGAAATTCCTCCAACCCTTGTAAGAAAATGTGTCGATGAACTTGCCCTACCACTCTCAGTTTTGTTTGATCAATCAATCCCTTGCGACGGGAGAATTTCCGGAGCCTCTTAAAGTTTCACTTATAAAACCTATCCCGAAAAAGAATAATAAAATAATACGTCTGACCCCGAACAGCACCGTCCTATAGCCCTTCTGTGCACCTTTTCGAAAGTATTCGAAACCATAGTGGCCAAACGACTGTGCTCGTTCTGTAATAAATTTGAAGTATTTGATGAATGTCAATTCGGATTTAGGAAACAAAGGTCGACGACATTGGCTGTTTATAAATTTATACAAGAAGTATTAAGTTCAATAAACGATAAAAAATATGCATTTGGACTACTTTTAGATATGAGCAAGGCATATGACAGAGTGCAGCACAACATCCTTTTAGATAAGCTCTACGGCATAGGAATACGCGGTACACTCCACAATTGGTTCGCGTCATATTTAAAAAATCGGGAACAAATAGTAGAAATAGATTACTTCGATGCCAAAATAAACCAGGTTACTAAAGTGCGATCACAAAAAATCCATACTACTTGCTCTATACCATGCACAAGGTACTTGGTTGTATTTTGTTCATAATTTATATAAACGACTTACCTAAAATAATTAATACAAACAATATCAAATGTTTTCTTTATGCAGATGACATCTCCATAGTAATCCCTAGTAATAATAATAATAATGACCTGATAAAAAGTCTTGATAACACTCTAAATTTAGTTGTAACATGGCTCGAGGACCATAACTTGTGTATAAATCTAAAAAAAACTAAGTTACTTCAATTCAGACCCCACCAAATATTAAAGTTAAAAAGTGAACTACTCTTACCTCAACAACAAAATGGAATTTGTAAACTCCTGTACATTACTAGGAATCAATATTGACGAACACATAAATTGGAAAAGTCATGTTGATAAAGTTGCTAGTAAACTTTCAAGATTTGCCTATGTTTTGAGAGAAATTCTAAGAATTACTGATTTAAAAACTGCACTTACAGCCTATCATGCGTTTGCACAGGCGTGGCTTTACTATGGAGTGATACTGTGGGGAAACAGTACAAATGCCATAGACCTATTCCTGCTGCAAAAAAGATGTATTAGAATATTGACCAATATTAGAAACAACGAAACATGTAGACCGCATTTTACAAAACTAAATATATTGACCCTACCTTCCCTTTACATACTAGAGCTGTGCAAATTTGTTAGAAATCAAAAACATTTATTTTCTCAGGCAAAAGACTTCTACACAAATACATTAAATCTGCGACACAAAAGCCGGTTGGTCTCATCGGTCCCTGCTAAGATAAAAATGTACAGCAGTGGTCCTCATGCTATGTGTATAAAAATTTATAATAATCTGCCTAAAGAACTGAAGGAAGAACATATATGTATATACTCCATATTTATAAATAGGCTAAAAAAAGTTCCTTGTTGAAAAAGATTTTTACACAGTGCAAGAATACCTAGAAAATTAATTAGTTATTTAAGTAGTACCTATGCTAAGATGTAAAAAAGGTTTAAAGTCTGTTATATAATAAGATAATTTAATATTACCTTCCCAAATATTTTGATTATCTTTTAATTAGTTATAACATTGCCATACCCTAATAGGGTCCATGTCTATTACCTTATTATCCTTGTAAGCAGGGACTGTATATCGATAACCGAGACATATCGGTATTTTTAAGAAAATATCGATAACAATATCGTTATACTCCAGGAAATTTACGGACGCTAGTATGGTGAAACGGAAATAATTTATAATAGCTGATTTTTCTTGTGTATCGAATATATTATAATTCTAGTAATTAGGTAAACATATAATCCAACTAAATATGAGTCAATAAGTTATTTAAAAAAAAATGAATAAATTTAAGAAAATCCTGAAAATTTGTTAAAAATAATTATAAACATTTTTTTTTTCATATTTGATCTATAATATTCAAGATGAATCGCAGAAAAAATAATTAAGGATGTTTCATTTATTCAATTAGCTAGAATATTTTTTTCATTTTGCATATTTCCTTATTTAAAAATCGTAATTGGCTATAGTTTTCTTCATTCCTTGTTGATTACAATAAATATAAACGTTGCAAGCAAATCATACACAAAATTATACCGGAAGGTCGATTTTATGGTGGTAAATAATGATTTCTTATAAAAAAATACAAATTGATCAGTGTATTTTAACACTTATAAATAGTTTTATGTCATTTTTATCAAAACACTACTTATTACTAACTTTTTCTATCATTTAAGGGTATATACATATAACCGGAGCCATGTATTTTGCTAAGTTAGTGGCTTTCCGTGTAAATATTTTGTTAGATGTCACCTTCTACTTATTATAGACACAAAAACCAATATTATTATGCGAATAATAATAACAAAAAAACATTAATTACAAGAATGTTATTATTATAGGAACACAGTGCGATGCAATTAATAACGTTTAAAATTCAAAATTGGTTTATTTTATAACGAAAAAAACTGCCTTAAAACAATTAATATTTAGGTTATGACTATTTTCACGTTGGTAAACAGTTTTAACTACAGACAAGGTGTAACAAAAAAATTGTGGTGAATCGTTTAAGGGCGTAATGTTTTGATTATGGAATATTAGGAGAAACGCTTTTCAAACGTAAAAACATTTCTTTTTTGTATGGGGCAGGTACGTCTTCTAATTTCAATGTAATTTTTTTATGTAATTTCTGTTTCCTTTATTCTTTTCTTATCAGAAAACGATCGACTACTACTTTTGTTACACTTTGTATGTACTTATTAGGTATTCTATATTTCGAACAAACAAATTAAAACCATTTCATTTTTCAATCTATACTATCTTTACTACACTACGATACACTACGATAGTATACTATAAATGCGAATCTGTCTGTCTGTCTGTCTCTCTGTCTTTTACCTTTTCACGCTTAAACCGCTGAACCGATTTAGATGAAATTTGGTATAGAGATAGTTTGAGTCCCGGTAAAGGACATAGGATACTTTTTATCCCGGAAATCATCCCTTAAGGGGGTGAAAAGGGGGGTGGAAGTTTGTATGGAGAATCAATTATTTCTTCAGTAAGGTATATAAAATTTATTAGTATGGAGATAGTTTGAGTCCCGGGGATACATAGGATACTTTTTATTCCGGAAAATTGCAGTTCCCGAGGGAGCAGTGATAAACGACTTCTACGCGGGCATACATATAATGTGTATTCCACACAGTTTATTTGCAGCGGTGAAATAAAAACTAAATTGAGTTGCTCTGAAAAGAGAAACAACATTAAAGCTATTATTCCACTATTTATATTGTCTCTTTATCTCAAGTAAGTATTTATAATCTTAACAGTATTACTTGCACTTTTCTGACAAGCCTCTTAGCCACCGATCTGACAGCTGTCGTCAACCGTCACTGTCACAGATAATAAAGACAAAGACATTAAAGTAAGCGCAGCAATAACCATAAATGAAGTGACATACACCTCTTCATTTACATCTCCCCCCCACAGAAAGTAGTTAAGTATATATATAAATTTAAATCAGAATTATTACGACAATTCTATCAGCGGGATAAGTTTGGTTACATGGAACAGATTTGATTCAGATTTTTTATGGCCTGTGTCTATTCTGTAAATAGAATTTGATAACTTTTGTAAAACTTTATACGGACCTATTTTTAATTCATGTAACTTTTTTCTATTTAATCGATTTCCATTTTCTACGTAAACTGAGTCTCCTACCTCGATTTCACACTTTTTTCTATTTTTATCGAATTGTTTTTTATTATAATTGTGTGACTTTATAGTGTTTTCTAATGCAATTTTTCTATCCTGTAGTAATTCATTATATGTTTTTTCCTGTTTTAGTTCATTTGGTAGAATATCAACTGATTTCCCTTCCAATAAGTATTTCGGAGAAAATCCGGTCACCGTATGTTCAGTCTCGTTATATCTTTGTGTACATTCGTGAGCGATAGTAGTCCAGGCCAATTTATTATTTCTCTCATTTATCTTACATCTTATTTTGTTAACTATCGTCTGATTTAGTCTCTCATTCAAACCGTTTGAAAATGGCGCATTGACTGCCGTAAAGATAATTGGTATGTTTTCTTTATCTAAAAAGTTTTTGAATTCCGTTGAATTTATGCCTGGGTATTGATCTGACAAAATCATTCCAATTTTATTACTCTGGTTTACCGCTTTCACCAGCTTTATAAAGTCATGAGAACCTTGAGTTTTAGAAGTCAAAATATACGCATACCTAGTAAAATGATCCACAAGTAAGTGTAGATATGTTTTTGTAGAACGGGAACCACCAAATCCACCAATGGTGTCAATAGATACTATTTCAAATGGGTTTGTTGCAGGACCTAAGTGCGACATCAATCCAAGTTTATATTTCACTCTTGATTTATTTTTAATACAGATTTTACAGTTGTCACAAATCTTTTTAATATTATTTGTTAAATTTTTCGCGGTAATAAACGGTTTAATCTTGCTTTCCATCTGTTGTGGTCCTAAATGACAGAAATAATCATGTACATTTTTTATGATTTTCAAGCTGAATTCTTCTGTTATTATTATCTTTTCTTTTTTTCCAATTTTCTTATAGTATAATGTATTTTTTTGCTTTAGTTTATTCTTATTTTGTTGCAAGTGTTCATTATTTTGCTGATCATCTTGAATGTCTTTTAGCTTAATAAAGTTTACACATTTTAAATTTTTATCTTGATTATCATCTGGTTCCAGTACAGGGTTTCTACTTAGACAATCTGCCTCCAAGTTGAATTTTCCCGGGGAATAAACAACCTCAAAGTTAAACTGAGATAAGTAGTATGCAATGTCGCCTAATTCCTCATCCGGTCGAGCCTTAATGTTCATTTTTTCTAGAGGTTTGTGATCTGTGAATACCGTAAACTGTTTCCCTATGAGCCAATGTTGCCAGTATTTTACGGCCTCTTTTATCGCCAAACCCTCGAGATATATGGCTTTTTTCTTTTTTTGAGCATCATTGAGTTTTCTCGAAAAGTATGCGCAAGGTTTCTCTTCTCCGTTACATTGTGGTTGTTTTAAGATCGCGCCTATGCCCTGCAAACTAGCGTCTGTATAAATATGTATTGGTAGATTCGGATCAAATATCGCTAAAATAGGTTTTTGACAGAGTAGTTTTTTTATAATCTCGAACGATTCTTGACATTTTTCTGACCAAGTAAATATTTGTCCTTTTCTTAATAAGTTATGTAGGGGCTCTAATATTACTGAAACATTTGGTACATATTTTCCATAAAAATTTATTTTACCCAGGAACTGGCGTACATTTTTCTGTGTTTTTGGTATAGGAAAATTTTGTATGGCAATTAAGTTATCTTTTAATGGTGTAATTGTATTGTCTTTGATTATGTGACCTAAATATTTGACTGAGTCTTGAGCAAAGCTACATTTTGACAATTTTAATCTAAAACCCTCTTTTGTGATTGCTTCCAATAACAATGATATGTGTTTAATATGATCAGTGAATGTTTCAGAAAATATTAAGATGTCGTCTATATAATTCACCGTAAAATCTGACAGTCCATGTTTCCTTATAATACTACTTAATATTCTCTGAAAGATTGCAGGAGCGGTCTTTAGACCAAACGGTAGACACGTCCACTGAAAATGTCCCTCCTGTGTAACAAACGCTACCTTCTTCCGGTCTTCAATTCTTAGTGGGATTGACCAGAATGCTGAGTTTATGTCGAGTGAAGTGAAAAATTTACAGTTTCGCGTTTTTACCATTAGATCCTCAATAAGTGGAAACGGTTGTGACTGAGGGACTACAATTTTATTTAAATCGCGAAAATCTACGCACAGCCTCGATTTTTTTCCTTCCTCTTTCTTGTAAGCCAAAGTTACAGGAGCCGCAAAAGGACTATAAGACTCTTCAATTAATTCTTTTTTTAATAGCATTGATATCTGTTGTTCTATTTCTTTCCTATCTTCAATGGTGCACCTATATGGCCGTTTACTACAATATCTATCCACCAACAAATCAATGTGTGCTTCATAGTCCTTCACAGTACCAACATCATATTTATCCCTAGCAAAAAGTGATGTATATTTACTGATCAATTCATCTATTTCCAACTGTTGATGTTGGTTTAGGTGATTTACTGAAATATTAAAGTTTTCAACTAGTATGTGTTCATTAAAATTTATAGTATGTTCTATTTCCTTTCCAGTATTCTCCAAAATAGTTACATCCTTATTTCCACTTTGATCATGTTTATTTTCTAATTTGCCACCTGTGAAGCCAGGAATTATTTTTGCATGCTCATGTTCCATGTCTTTTTTACTTTGTAGGATGGGAATATTTTGTGTAATTATCAAGTTTTCATTTTGAATTAAGTGAAATTTTTCAATACAATCTAAACCAATTAAGAAATTGTAATCGAAATTTTCCTCATCTATTACGAAAACATTAGCCTCTTGTTCTATATCAAATATTTTTATTGTTAAAGTTACCATTCCTATTGGTTTTTTTACGCCATTAATCGTTTTCAAGCCAGCATTTCTGCTACTATTATTACTTGTGTTATTTGTCAGGGACAATAATCTTGAGTTTATCAAAGATATATTAGATCCTGAGTCATAAACCCCTAGTACTTTTAAGGTATTATTTATTAGTACTTTAATCTTGATTAATGGCGGTATCTCTAGTTTTTTGGATCCATTTCATTTAATTCAGTCTCTAATTCATAATTGTTGACACTTTTTATTTGTTCTCGCTTAAATTTTTCACTAATTTTATTTTTAAACCAACACTGAGACTCTGGGTGATACCGTTTCCCTTTGTTTTCCTTTTCGCAAATCTTACAAGGTTGTACACTAACATTTTTCTCGTTAATTTTATTTTCAAAACCTACCCTCTTTTTTTCCCACATCTTTCTTTCCACTAAATATTCTAAACCCCTTATGTTACTAAATAAATCCTCAGTTTTTTTCAAGGTATTTCTATCAATTTTATCAGCTACAAAGTTTGGCAACCCCGTAGCGATGAGATCTATCAGTGTACAAATATCCATGTTTTTATTTATCTCTAATAGAAGTCTTTCTTTTTTTACTGCATACTCTAATAACGATCCCTGCCTATATTTAAATAATATTGCATACCTGACCGGTGACCAACTTTTGTCTGCATAAGTTTCACAAAAATTATTTTTCCACAAGGACCACTCTGAATCAACTGTATGTTTTATGAGCATGGCACTGTACCAGTCCAAGCACGATTCCTCTAAAAACAACCTGAGAACTTCAATCCGTTTTGTATCCTCTTCTATTTCGAGACGAGTACATTCGGCTTCAAAAGTCATAATCCACTGCGATACATTTGATGTCTTTCTTGTGAATTTCTCGATTACAAATTTTTCTTTTAATCCTGTCAATTTCTGAGTTTTAGGTTTATCTTTCCGCGCTTCTGCTAAATTCTCCAGGATTCTTGATAAAGCTTCTTCAGAAATTCCAGCTGCCGGAGTCTGGTCTTGAGTTTTTGATGCAATTTCTTCCAATAAATATCCTTTAAACTGCATATTTTCGTCTTCATCCATATAACTACTTCTTATATCTGGTGTCAGTGAAATCCACACTTGCCTTTTGTCATGTCTCCTCTGTAATGTATTTTTCACTTTCTGATATGCTTGTGTTTTTGTTATTGTCTCATGCAGTTTCACTGGTTGATATTGTTCTGGTATTCCAAAGACATTTTTATCTACGTCCGTAATCGAGGTGATACAGATTATATTGGACTTTGTATCTTCGGGACTTGCTTTCACTATAAATTCAAATCTCAACTTTTCCATGTTTGTCAAGAAATAGCTGGAAATGTTGTTTTATAATGTGTATTCCACACAGTTTATTTGCAGCGGTGAAATAAAAACTAAATTGAGTTGCTCTGAAAAGAGAAACAACATTAAAGCTATTATTCCACTATTTATATTGTCTCTTTATCTCAAGTAAGTATTTATAATCTTAACAGTATTACTTGCACTTTTCTGACAAGCCTCTTAGCCACCGATCTGACAGCTGTCGTCAACCGTCACTGTCACAGATAATAAAGACAAAGACATTAAAGTAAGCGCAGCAATAACCATAAATGAAGTGACATACACCTCTTCATTTACATACATATCAAATGTGAGGTTATTTGGTTATCGTGATTTTTGGTGCTTTGGAAGCTTTTTCAGCAGGCTGAAACATCGTTTCAGTCCGTTTCAGAGGTAGCTCTATCACATACCAATTTATCAAAATGTCAACCAAGTTGCCGTTGTTTTCAGGCACCTGAAACATGTTTTCAGTCCGTTTCAGATGTAGCTCTATCACATACCAGTTTATCAAAATTTCGACCAAGTTGCCGTTGTTTTCAGGCGCGTGAAACATGTTTTCAGGCCGTTTCAGAGGTAGCTCTATCACATACCAGATTATCAAAATTTCAACCAAGTTGCCGTTGTTTTCAGGCGCTTGAACCATGTTTTCAGTCCGTTTCAGAGGTAGCTCTATCATATACCAGATTATCAAAATTTCAACCAAGTTGCCGTTGTTTTCAGGCGCCTGAAACAAGTTTTCAGTCCGTTTCAGAGGTAGCTCTATCACATACCAGATTATTAAAATTTCGACCAAGTTGCCGTTGTTTTCAGGCGCCCGAAACATGTTTTCAGGCCGTTTCAGGCCACCCTCTGCTAGATTACGCGATAACTTGAAAACCCGTTTTCAGGCGTTTTCAGGACCCCTTATGGGCCTTTGAAGTACATTTGAGAATATGGTGAATTTTACTGAGAACCTTCCAGAATCGTCGCGATCAAAAACGAGACAGAGACAGCTATAGAACATTCCAGCAACGATTACTGGACTAATTGTATGACTTAGTTATATTTATATTTATTTTAATTAGGTGATTTAACAAAAATACTAACGTTAGTACCATTAGTTTTCATAAGAATAATATTATGTAACTTGACAAATTTAATTTAGTTTGAGGTTAAAGAATAGTGTAGGTACTGATAGTCAAACAAAACACATATTTTGTAAAAAGAAACAACTAAAATATGTTATTTAAATACTTTAATACGTATGAGTATATGTATCTTAATTTCCGGCATTCCGGGAAATCCCGGGAAATTTAATAGCAAAATTGAGTCCACCTCCATACTACTTAACATCAACGCGGTGTAGGCACTGAGGCCGAAGTTTAGGTATAAAAGGATCTGAATTTCCGATCCCTAGTTATGACGCAGGATTCGGAGGGCGCGGGATGCGAGGGGGAATTAATTATTGCTATAATATCGGTATTTTAGTATCAGTACCGATACTGGTAAAGTAAGTCAAAATATCGATATTAATGTATCGAAAATTATTTATCGATACCTATATCGATAAAACGATACCTAATTATCGATATTTATACCGATATCCGATATCGATATCCAAATTATACCGGTATTACAGTCCCTGCTTGTAAGACCTCTGTAAATACCATGGATGCAATAAATGAATATGAATATGAAAATACATAATGAAGATTATATGATTCATAGTTTATTTATTTGTGACAAGAAGGGTTTGGGTTAGTAGGTAAATATTATATGTACGTGTATAAGGTCGGTAGGGGCTATTTCGACTAAAAAAAACACAAACTTCAAAGGTCAGCATCCTCGTTTGTGAATACGATGTGATAAATAAGATAAATAGGTGTTCTAAAGGCTTTATTTGACTGTGTTTTCCACGTGTCCATAAGACAATACCCTCATTGTATGTTAAAATTAAAACGTTTCTCAAAAAAAGGCAATAATAGTTGCTATAACACCGAGGTGGGGCAATTTCAACTATGACACATATTAGTTCTACTAATGCTGTGATGGTACTGAAATTGGAAGCCAGACCTTTATTACGGCATGGTTCGTTCAAAATAATCATCATCATCATCAACAGCCGCAAGACGTCCACTGCTGGACAAAGGCCTTCCCCAAGGTTTTCCACAACGATCGGTCCTCTGCTGCTGTCATCCAGCGGTTTCCCGCGATCTTTATCAGATCGTCGGTCCACCTTGTGGAAGGCCTACCGACACTCCGTCTCCCGGTTCGCGGTCGCCACTCTAGAACCTTTCCGCTCCAACGGCCATCGGTTCTACGAGCGATGTAGCCAAAATAATACCTTACAGCAATCCTACCAGCCTCAAGTTTCGTAAAAAAACACTAACATTTAGGAGGGGCTATTTCAACTTTTTCCATAGGTAATAAATAGTACAGGGACACATGTCGGCCAACATATCGAATCAAATGAATAAAACTAATCCTTTAAAAAAATTAAATGTGGTTCTTCTACACTAATTTAAATAGGTTTTTATTTGCTTATAAACTTGTATCTTAAACTGATTGAAAAATAAATTTAAATGGCTGAGCTACAGATTGCTTGCAAATGTTTTCAGCAGGTAGATAAATGACACAGTATACGCATTCGTATTTATTTTTTATTACAATATTATAAAGCTAACTATGGCTTAATGTCTTTTGTGATTTTTGTTTAATTAACCAAGTTTTTCGGATGTGCTAAGGTTTTTTTTATTAAGTAGAGAGTATCGATGAATTGGACAACACTAGTGTTTTAGAACGCCATACAAAATTAAGCGGGGTAATTGCAACTTTAGGCTAGTTGAAATTATCCGCCTTCAATACTTTCACGGGGCAATTAAAGCTAACCAAATATCTCTTCTAAAACTTATATTTGTAACAAACAAATTAGCAAAACACAACTTATGGTTTATATTTTCACCACTCGCAGTAAATATTGTGAAAACAAGTACTCAAAATATTTTTTTTGTCACAAACTTGACGAGCGGTTTCCGTTAACACTTGCAAAAATAGGCGACTGGCAAAAAAATACCTGTCTGTAAAGCAGATACGTATGAGCAACGCCATATATGATTTGGTGACGAAACAAGTAGTTCACCGTTCTGCATATAGATGACATTGTTGACCAAGGCAAATAGTATAAAAGTTATTAGCATTAGTTTTAATTACCCCTCAGTCGAAATAGCCCCTACCGATAGTAGGTATACTTTATCTTAAGTAATGTTATAAAGAGAGAGTGCGAATTTTGTGAATTTGTGTATCACTCACCTCGGTCATTCTCTAAGCGTTTCAGCCGGCCGTTGCATTTCTAATTTAATTACCGTTTCACCTAATTATTAGCGATATGGACCATCTATTGACAGTTCTATTGCTTGGATTGGAGGCTGTGTTTGTAGGCATTTGGTTCCATATCAAGTTTTCAATCTTTCTTTAACAATCGGGCGACATTACTTTAATAGAAGTGGAATGAACGGTTCAAACACATAGAGAGTTAGATAAGATCAGATAAGGATAAGTTTATTGGTAGACCAAGCACAAGGATGCATTATTAAGTTAATTACCTACTTGTCTTATAGGTACTTTAAAATAACAAAAAGGAATACTTTGCCGACCTATTTGATAAATTTTTTCACCATTTGAAAATTACATTCATTATTTCAGATAGACAAGTACCTATTACGATTCCCACCGACCGGGCCACGGTGGAACGAAACGGCCTAAAAGTGGACATTCGCAACTTTTTTGGAAAAACCGATTTTAAAAAATGCCTTTCGTTTGAAAATAGTGCAACGAGTGAAAGTTGTTATGCTATTTTCAAACGAAACAAACAAAGACATTTTTTAAAATAGGTTTTTCCAAAAAAGTTGCGAATGTCAACTTTTAGGCCGTTTCGTTCCACCGTGGGGCCCGGGCGGAGAGCGCTCGCTCAGGCGCATTTTGCTAGATGCCAAGGGAATTTCAAGTGTCTATGCAGTAGTTACATTTCATATTTGAATGGAATATACACAGCATGCGACCCAGTCGGCTCCTTGCGTACGCGTATGACGTGTTCGGCTGTCGTAGCGTCTGGTCGGCTCCGTTCGGCTCCTGCCGCGTGCCGTCGGGTGCCGCCACGTCCGGTCGGCTCCATTCGGTTATAGCCGCATTGTAATATTACATATTTTATATGTGTTTTTAGCAGTCGGACGGACGCGATCGGCTGCTGCTGGGTGCAGCGGCAGCCGAGCCGGCCCGGCCCAGCCGGTGGGAATCGTACAATAGGCTATATTTTAATTTAACTTATAGTAACCGAAGCGAAGCGATGGGGGTCCCTATTTGATAATAACTTACCTAGATGCATTACAAAACACTGGTCACAGGTTGTTATGAATAGACAGGGTTGCAAATCGAAGAAACCTCTGCCAAGAAGTCGGAAACTAATGGGCTATTAGAAAGTTATAGTTAATTAGAGACAATTTATGGTTAATAACGGATTTTTAACAGGTGGTGTTAGGATATCACAGGGGTGAAATGGCAGGCAACTTGCATTACACAAACCCCCGAGATGACGTAGCAGGGTTGCGAGACGGCCGCTTGGAGATTCTTAATGACAACAAACCCATTAAGCGGACGTATGTTGGGGTCAATGGTTTGTCAATCACCGGTATCAACTCACACGTCCTGCTACACGGAAGTTACAAACCGAAGGTCAGTTTCTCTTTAATATTTTTAAATTATTTTAAATCTTCTGCAAAGTGTTATTTTTTTGCTAACTCAAACCTTTGTTCCAGGATTTAACTAAATACCAATGCAATATTCCCCGTCTGGTAATGTTTACCGCCAGGCAGGATTCCGCGGTTAAAAATATGATTGATGACTTAAAATCGCGACCCATAGACCCTGAAGAGTTAGCCTTGTTGCAAAATATTCATTCTTCGAAGATAAGTGGTCATTTGGGAAGAGGATTTGTTATCTTAGGTAAGCTTACGAAAGTTATCTTCTTACATTATGAACATAAATAGTGCGGTTTTAACACCAATAAAATCAAAATCTGACAATATAAGGGACCTTAGTTTAAATCATAAATCATTTTATTGTGTGAGGAATTGAGGTACAGTCATTGTTATTATTTTGCACAAATTTTTATCGTGTATGGAGAATGGAATCTTCAATTCTCTTTGATCCACTTCTATTAGTCGGATTTATAGGAAGTTGATGACGAAGCAATAATATGGTATCACCGAATTTGTATAATAATGGAGGTGAAAGGTCAAATCAAAATCATAGAATAAATATTCGATTCACAGATACGGACAAAGAAAATAAAACTGTAGGCCTCTGTGAGGAGGCGAACTACTTCGACGGCAGCGACCGCCCGCTGTGGTTCGTGTACAGCGGGATGGGCTCGCAGTGGGCTACCATGGGCGCCTCACTCATGCGCATACCTATATTTTCTGCTGCCATTGAACGGTATGATTTAGCATAGAAATTTAACTTTATTCAATCTGAGGGCATTTTATGACCTTTAAAAATTTGACTACTTCCAAGAAGGGAAAATTCGCTGCATAGTTCTTTACCTTTCACTGCCTGAAAATTGGCAATTTTTACCAGCTATAATAGAGATCGGAAATTCAGATTCATATTTACCTAAAGTTGGCAAAATACCGGAAAAAGTTAAGCAAATAGGCTTCTTAAAAATATTATTTTAAAAATAAGTTCCGGGATTCCGATTCCGAAAATAAGTTGGACCGATTGCTATCTGGGGATTTGTGTGGTGTCCGAAAGCGAATCCGTTGACAGAATGAGAAAAGAGACCACACAAATCCCCATATATCGACTTTGGAGGCAATCGGTCGAATGGTCGTATTATTATATAATAAAATAAAATTGAGTCCGCTCCCATACAACTGAACAACAACGCCTCCGCCAAAGTTTAGGTAAATATGCATCCGAATTTCCGATCCCTGATTATAAAGCTCTGTTCCCACTGGTTGCATTACCAGTTCCATTGATGGACCTAGCTGGCATTTTTTGTTCCATTTACATTACTTTCACTGTCTCAGTATCATTTAGATGTTTCCTGAGTAGGTAGGTAATGTTTAATTAAGCATACTTATTATACTTGCTAATATAATTAAGAAACTGACTTACTCACTGACTGACTCATCAACGCAGAGCCAAAACTGCTGACGATAGAAACACGAAAATTTGAATAAAGGTGTATTTTATAACTGCGATAAGCAATAATGAGGAGGGCATTACGAATAATGGCAAGCTATATCGGGTCAAGTGATTAATAATTATCTAAATTTTATTATCACAACATTATTTATCACATTGTCTGGTTAGATTAGGTTAGGTTAGTATTTTTATCAAATTGCCATCTCATATTTAGTTATTATTATCAAAGTGCCCGGACATTATAAAAAATACCCACATTTATGAATTGGTCCATAACATATTTATTATACAAAACAACGATGTTCAAATATAATCTAACTCCAAAAGTTTGTTATATGTATATGACAATGATCAGAATGATACCCACAAATACTCGTATTTACTTTTTCCTCTGAAAAATAAATAACACAAAACAGACATGATAGTCTGAATTGTGCGATTTTAAATTAACTACCCAAGCCTATACTTAAGTTGAAACCTTTATATACTTAAGTGATGTTTCTATTGCCCGTTTTTATGTTTTATTCATAAATAATATATTTTAAGTCCCAAATAAATAATAAAAGTAAGTTAAATACTTGCTTTCTGTTTTCAATTAGTTGCCTGAAAGTGTTGGAGCCAAAAGGCATCGACATCGTGCATATAATCACGTCGCCCGATAAAACGATCTACGATAATATCTTGCACTCGTTTGTGGGAATAGCCGCTGTCCAGATCGGCCTCACAGATATCCTTCGTGCGCTGGGAATGGTCCCGGACAAAATTATCGGTAACTATAATTTATTCAACCTATACTTAGCTTGGCAAACAGCGTTTAACGTGGTAATGGCGACGACAGTTAGAACTACAATATTTTTCAAGCGGCAACTACCACATTAAAAGCAGCAGGTTTTGGGTAAAAATATTCCCGATTCCCATGCGGCCTACTTACTGAATAAACATCTTTTTCTCCAATGTGCTCGGAAATGTCCACCTTACTGTTGCAAAAGCGCGCGAAGTTATTCGTTCCAGGCTAACGCAAAATTAAAAAAAGTCATTACTGGCGAGGAGTAGCAGCGGCCGCAAAAAATATATGAATTTCATTACTTTATATTTTTTTTACTTTTTATAACCTTTTTCGGACTAGGGAAATCAACTCGAAACAGTCAAACTCTCGTACTACTTACAAAGTTCTCGCAAGTTAATTTTACATTTTAAAATTTCTAACGGCGTTTACAGCGTCTTTAAAAGTGTCTCAAATAGTTTGACTTTTTTAAAGTTCCGTAGTCAAAATGGCAAAAATTATAGTTTCGTCATGTCCGTCCGTCCGTCCGTCCTACTGTGTGTCACATGCATTTTACTCAAAAACTACAAGATGTATATTGATGAAATTTGGAGTATAGATGTCTTGAATAAGCCGCTACTTAGTTTAAATAACAACAATTTCTAGGGGATGCGCTCCATACATGTAACAGAAGCTGATTTTTTTTTTTACAATTTAAGGTTTCGCGATACACTTTTTTGCTGGTGCATTTTATTTGTATTTGTAGTAATGGCGACGGAACCCTACACTGAGTATGGCCCGACATGCTCTTGCCCGGTTTTTTTAAACATAAACGCGTTATAGATATAATAATTGGAATACCAAGTTATTCAATTTCGATTTATTTAATTTTAAATATTGTGATTTTATTAAAAGGTAGTTATAATTCAGATTTTCGAATGAAAATGGCGTAAACAGTGATATCGTGTACTGTGAAACACGCCAACTTTGCCCGAATTTTATTTAAAAAAAAAAAAAAAAAACGATTTTTTTCTTTAAGAGCTGATCCAAGAGATATTTTTTTGTAATCGTTGCTGAAGCTTTATGTACATGTGCTTCCATTCATGTTGACAAATAAGCCCTAAATCTTGATTTAAACCCTGATTTTATTAATTGGCGGGCAAAGTTATCTGGACTTTTAGCCATCATTTCCCTTGATGATTTTCGACGCAAATATAGCTCCTACGCGGTTGAAATAAGTAACAAGTCATGAATTAGGGAAATGATACCTTTTATTTTAATAGTTGAGTAGGTATTATCTTAACATTCGTTTAAAAATGAGTGGGCAATCTTATCTTAGCATTTCTGCTAATTTTCATACAAGTCGCCAAAAGCTATTTCGAAATGCTAGGGTTGTCACATTAGGCTTAAATATTGAAATAAATATATTTTGATTCATTGAATAAATTTATTATTTATTTTCATCATACAATATTGAAATTTTACGAAATAAAACACGGTATTTTTCAAATACAACTTTTATTACAGGTAAATGCAAAATTGGTTAAAAATAAATAAATTATAATTATGTTATGACAACCCTGTCGCTCTTTCGACATCGGGCAAAGTTAACGGTCACACTTCAAAGAATTAACGGATAACGTTACCCATGATCATAATTTTATTTACTTATATAATATCTGGAATGTTAAAACCTAAACTAAAATACTCTCCAAGGTGTATTTTATTACATATAATTAGATACATTTCCTGAGTCTTCGCCATGATGAGTAGTAGATAATGTACTTCTAACATTTTTTTGCCCACAAAAACACACCGTATTTGACGAGTCGCGACAAGCTATGGAGTGGACTTAGAGACGAATGCCAATCACAGTGTTGTCGCTAGTATAAATTTATTTTCTACCAAAGAATGTTACCTTACAGAAGGATAATTTTTCCACATAACTAATTTGTTTGTAAATTGCATTATGGGCAATGATACCTTTGGTGGCAAAGTTGGAGTGTTTCACGATACTTAAAAAAAATAAGGCGGAATTTTTTCGATAGCTATTTTATGAGGGTGTTTACACATATTGTTTTACGAAAATTTAATTTTTTCACATATCGTTGGAGAAAAACACTATACAAGCCTCTACTTATACAGTAATGTATCTATCTTTTTTTTTATTTCACTTCGAACAACGACCATGTTTTACCACGGTACATTTTTCGTCGGTTAGTCGATATTAATATATGTACAGTCAAGGTCATAAATATGTGTACATTTTAGTACCTACCTTGTCTATTTAATATCATGTTTAAACTGCTATATATGAATTATTATGAATGTCACAGCGATTAAAGTGGCAAGGTACTAAACGTGTAGGTACACATATTTATAACCTTGACTGTAACTATATTAATATCGACTTACCGACCAAGATAGCTCCGTGGTACTTTTAGGTTTCAACGTCTAATAAATCTAATTTCAAATTTATTTTGTAGGCCACAGCGTGGGTGAGCTAGGTTGCGCGTATGCCGATGGCTGCCTGACGGCTGAGGAGATGATCCTCGCCGCATATAGTCGAGGGCTGGTCTCCATACAGACTCCATTCATAAGAGGCTCGATGGCCGCCGTAGGCATTGGATATGAAGAAGTATGTTTAATGTCTCTTTCGTTTTGCATCTTAATGGGCGTAGTAACACACGGCGAAGATACTATAATATTTTTATCTTAAGATAGATATCGTTCGCTATACATATAAAATAAGCTATGCAGTGTTTAACTATTTCGGTCACTTGTTACCGTCAGAGAGTGCAGAGACTACATGAAAATTACTATGTTGAACAGGTTTCGAAATTGTGCCCCCCGGAGATCGAAGTAGCCTGCCACAACGGACCCGACTCCAGCACTATTTCTGGACCGGCCGACATGATGACCGAGTTCGTCGCCCAACTGACTGCTAAAGGAATATTCGCTAAGGAAGTCCCTTGTTCTAACATTGCGTACCACTCGCGATACATTGCTGAAGCAGGTAATTCTTAAAGACGCGCGTAACGTGAAAAGGAGTAAAATAAGCCGTTACATACCATTACGAGTAAAAACAATCACTGTTTTAGGACCTGGTCTACTGAAGTACCTTACTGATGTTATTAGAACTCCAAAGCTTCGTAGCGAAAAATGGGTATCAACTTCGGTGCCGCAGGAGAGATGGGAAGAAGAAGCTGCAAAATATTCTTCAGCGGAATACCACACTAACAACCTTTTGGTAAGCTTTCTACCAAGTTCCTCACCGGATCATGTAGTTTTTAAAAGATGATAATAGTAAGTATTAAGTCAGATCTGCGCGGCGAATTGAGCATCTGGGACTGGTTACAGAGCCCGGTGCTGTTCGAGGAGACGGCGCGGCTCATCCCGGCGAACGCCGTGCTGGTGGAGGTGGCCCCGCACGGGCTGCTGCAGGCCATCCTCAAGCGCTCGCTGCCGGCCTCCTGCGCGCACGTGCCGCTCACGCGCCGCGGCCACGCCGACAATGCGCGGTTCCTGCTCGAAGCTATCGGCAAGTCAGTACAACCGACTACAATCAAATCTTAAACTATCTTCCTACCACACTAATATTTATTCTTATTCAAACGATAATACATTTTTCAGATTGTACATGGAAGGATATTTCCCAGACATACGAGCATTATACCCGAAAGTAGAATTTCCAGTTTCCACCGGCACACCGCACCTATCGCACTTGGTGGAGTGGGCGCACAACGAATCATGGTAAAAAATATGATATCAACTTATACATCCTACTTTTTAACTAAATATTTCTATTGAATTAAAATTGCACACCTAGTTATTGTTTTTTTTTGATACTAAGAACTGCAATACCTACTAGGTGTGCCAACAATCATTCTCCAATTCGTGAACAAACCAAGTCCACTAACCATGATTTGGTCTTTTATCAGGTTGATGCCTATTTATGTCGAAGCACAAAGGCAAACAACTGCATCATGTACGTTTGTTATATCCGTCCACGATGTCGAAAATAAATACTTACATGGAAACAAAATAAAAGGTAACGACAAATTTATTTTATCTATCCTTTGTATAAACCTACCCTAAGATATAAAAGTTCAATGTTCGGCATAAATAAATTTGGGTTGGTATTTGGCATACCTCACAATCGAAGTAGTAAATCGGTAGCACTTGACAGTTTACTGTCAGGGCAATCCGAATTTGAACGTCCGTTTCCCTCGAACGGCCACATCCCTCGAACGGCCACATCCCTGAACGTCCAATTCGCTTTTACGACCACATACTTGAAAAGCCACATCCCTGAAAAGCCACATCCCCGAAAGGCCACATCCCTGAAAGGCCACATCCCTGAAAGGCTACATTCCTGAAAGGCCACATCCCTGAAATGTTTTTTTCTTGGCAGCATGTTCTTTAATTTCGCAAATATTTATGGTATTTTTTTACGGTCTTCCTTTATTTTAAATAGCTGTTGCTCGCAAGTTCCTATGGCCATATTCCGGCTTATCCAGAGTACTTGTCAAGACAAGTCTAACGAACCGTGTGCGTCGGTTACCCAGTTCATATTATGACCAAAATTCCGGCTCCATCATCAGACGCACATAATCCACCGAGAAACATTATAATTTACTAAGAAAGCAAAATAAGAATAAGTTAATAACAAAGAATAGAGTGATAGGTTTGATAATAATGTCAGTTTTAAAAATGGGCAGGGGGTGCCTTATCGATTAAGTTTTAGTTTGCATTGAAGATTTATTATTTACATTTAATTTTTCTTTTAATAAACAGTACTATTTTTGTTTTCGTTTTATTAATGCTACAACGTAGTTTTTGAAACTACAAATGTAAAATACCATTTTATTTGAAATATGAGTTGTGTAGGTTGGTAGTAGAATGACGGGGGCAAAAATGTACCAGTGCTAGTGATTAATTAAATAACGACTAAGTTTATCGACATCGCTAAAAAGCAATTTTTAATCATTACCATAAGTAATGGCCAGGTTTGGATACCGTTTAGTTATGTGCAAACCTTTTTTATTTATACTTATCGCAACTATAAACGACCGGTATCTGACATTAACTCTGCACTCGAGTTACTGTTTGCATGGGACAACCATTGAAATTACAATCGGTAAGCACATCAATATTTTTTAGCATTCCGACGAATTGAAAACCTTTTTGTCTTAAGTCGGTTAAAAATGCCTCGAAAGAAAAAAAGATCGTTTATCTTAATGGAAAGCTGATCATTCATATACAGAAGATAAAGGTACGACTTAATTTTGCAAGAAATTTAAAATCCATGTCACGAAAAAAGTTGTCGATAAACTTAGTCGATATTGAATCACTAGCACTGGTACATTTTTTCCCATTCTTACCCACCGTCTACCTCCCGAGATCACCTGGGCATTTTAGCAGACATTAACGAAGTCGATGGAGCTCCGCTGTGGCGGAGCTCCTATTTCTGGGTTATGTATGTATGTATGTATGTAAACTCTTTATTGCACAAAAAGTATAAGTAAATAATACATTGACATCGTAAATTTAAAGTACAAAGGCGAACTTATCCCTAAATGGGATCTCTTCCAGCTAACCCTGAAGTAGATGAGTAAGGACAATGCATGGGGTTAGACACATACAAGTTTTGCACAAAAAGTAGCAAAAAGTATTCAAAATATTAAACTATCAGTTAGAAATATTGATAATACATGTAACTACATAAATATTAAACATATAAATAAATACATATACTAACGTAAACTTACATATACCTACACCTATATATATATATATATATATATATATATATATATATATATATATATATATATATATATATATATATATATATATATATATATATACATACATACATATATATATACTTATACTTAAATAAGAACTAACTAAGAGCACAAACAGCTAATAGATAACCTATAAATAAGCACTACGGAGTTTGGTTTCACGATTCATCAAGCCACAACGCTTTTAAATTTCTTTTAAGAGAGTTAACAGAAGGTGATTCTCTTAAGCACAACGGAAGCTCGTTCCATAGTTGGACAGCACGGACAGTGAAGGATCTAGAATAGACACGTGTTTTATTAGGCGGAACAGCAAGAGAAAGATTGGCGCTGGAACGCAGACGATGACCGCTGCCGCAGGCCAGAAAGCTAAATCTTTCGGAAAGATAGGGAGGGGAAGAAGGAAGGAAGAGGACATTGAAGAGGAGTGAAAGTACATGTACATCCCTACGACGACGGATAGGAAGCCATTTTAGCTGCGCACGGAACATCGACACGCGATCGTACTTTCTTAGGCCAAAAATATACCGAATGCAAACATTCTGCAGACGCTCTAGCCTGTCAAGCAGTTCCTCTTTGAGATCCAAAAACGCAATGTCGCCGTAATCAATAAGAGGAAGTAATAGGTTATTTTGGCCCTTCGGGCCTGCTGAAGGACTAACATAACCTAAACCTACCTGTTAACTTTGGCCAGTCTACTCTCCGTAATCCACTTAGGTGGACAAAATAGGTGGACCATGGGCAATAACCTATTTTTGCCCCCGTCAATCCGGGCTTGAGAATAACTATTTCAGCTCTATTTTTCATTTTGTCAACTACTTAGTCGAAATTTTCGTTTTAGCGGTAATTTTGTAGCAATACCTTAACTACACAGATAGACAGGGTACCGTATAAACAAAATATAGGACAATGCTACAGCTAGAATCTAAACAAGGGCAGTTCCTTCACCGTAGAAAAGCTTTTATTTGTGCTTCTGGGGTTAGTCCATACGAGAAATTTGAACAGTATGTAGGGTTGATGATTTGAATCATCCCTATATAGGTATTAATCGGTTGCTGTGGAGCATCTCCGCAGCTACCCCAAAATTATATTTAAAAATTGATTATGTACTAAAACATTACATATTTTTTTAAAGAATGTACCTCAATAGATCGAGAGTACAACTCAAGGTCGTATAAGGTACGGTAAGGTAAGGTACAATACAAGGTCGTATAAGGAAATGTCCGAAAAAAAAAGTGGACGAACAAGGATATGGCCGAACAAGGAATTTGGACAGTGGTCCATCCGGTAAATGGTCGTAACAGACTGATACCTGTCAGGGTTGACGATTATGATGATTCGTACTTTGTTGTACATAATACTATTATAATGATAACCTTACTGACACTGTATTGAAATAAACCTTATTTAATTTTCTATCAAAGAAAATAAATTAACACGTCAATGTCAATGTTAAATGCGTTTCAATGTGTTTGTCATTTTGTTCATGAAATAACGTATTTCATTCAAATATTAATATGGAATCATTATTGCTTCAACATATTGGTGTGCTTGAAAAGAACGAACAAAATATTTTTTGTACTTTATGTGCAGTGAATGTAAACATACTGGAAGTTGAACGGGACTTACTCGCGTAAAATAAACATTTAAGTCCCGTTCAACTTCCAGTATGTGTGAATATCGCGAAAGTTTAAGACAATATGTAGTGAATGTAAAATCAAAAAAACACAACTTGGTCAAGCATTCTGAAAGTAGGGGCCACCAAGGCATCTTATTTAGATTTTCTTTTGAAAGATGAAACAGCTTTCGAGATAAAAGAACGCAAAATTTACTGTATTTCTTGTAATATTTACATTTCACCAAGAAAATATGACATTGATCTTCATTTGGTAACAGATAAACATCTCAAAAATTCGAGTTTAAGAGGAGCTTTCCATACAAACGGCGATAACGTTTTCCACCCCCTAAATTTTAACCGATTTCGACCAATTTTTGATACTCGTACTGTGTCAGTCGGAACAAAAACTATGTTCGTACGGTTCGTTTTTTTCAATATTATTAATAAATTTCGATTTATTCCCGGTTTATTGTTTTCATACAAAAGTTATTTCGGCCATAATCTCTTTATAAGTAATCAATATTTAAAAAAATATATATATTTAAAGTATTTGCCATTGTCGTCGGTAGATGTGGAGCGGTCGTATTAGATTTTAAAATGGATTTACACAAGTAGGTACGTAGGCGACGCAGTTTGACTGCAATCAATTTGGAAAAAAACATGCTTATTTATTTTGGACATCGATAGAACCTTGAACTCTGTCGCCACGTCGCCTGTCTAAAAATGGGCTGCAAAAGTAAGTTGTCAAGAGCATTTTACTCTTAAATACGACAAACTGATAAGAAAACTCAAACATAATCGAAGAGTTTGTATACTACAGTGAAAAACACTTATTTAAAAGAGAAACAGGCCAGCTATCTCATATGTGTGGCAGGCAGACCCTAGCATCTAGCCATATCAATTTTAACACCTTCGGCGCCGCTGACATACGAGGTGTGTCAAAATGACATACATTTAGAGGTTATGCGGCGACGAATGTGTTAAACGTGAATATATACAATAGACAAGAAGGTTAAGATGGATCACAGCTTGTGTACAATTCACGATGGTGCCTTTCATTTATTACATTCATGGATAAGGACGAAATCATACAGGAACATAGTTTGTTTTTAAATGATGTCGAAATGAATTTTAAATAATAAATTGTATAATTTAAATAACATTGTATTTTTAATTGTTCGTAGTACTTAGCGACAACCCTGACGTACAACTGCTACCGATTTACTACTTCGATTGCGGTATGGTATTTGGATATTTATTTCATAGTCAGTGCAACAGGAGATCTAAATTTGAACGAGTGTGTGAATAGTGTATAATGTAAAAGGTAAAAAGCCGCTAGAAAATGTTGCACTTTCCAAGTAAGCAAGGGTAGTTTAGGCCAGAATGTATTTAATGTGGAATTCGGCACAAAAATGCACTTCATAAAGTTCATCCTAACTTTATGAGTTATCCTTCAGGACTCGTCATAATAAACATAAATCCGTAGAAAACTGTAATTTTTGACGTGTCTTGAGATGGGCACCTTATCCATTATTAGTTTATTAATATGGCCCTTGAAGTATTTTCTCCCTGGCCTTGTCCTGCTAGAGCTACGACTGAAAGTGATTATTTCGGTAGGTAAAACGTTATACCCGTTTGCGGGCGCGCTGGTGGCGGCGTGGGACACGCTGGCGATGATAACGGGCGGGGTACGCAAGCAGGTCGCGGTGCGCTTCCGCGACGTGCACCTGTTCTCGCAGCCCGCGCTGCACGACTCGCGCCAGCTGCGCCTCTCCGTCACGCTGCACCGAGGAACTGGCATGTTTGAGGTACCTAAAGGTCGCTTTTCCACTTGCTGGCACCGATATAGTGTATCATGTTATTATGGGTTTTATTTTATGTAGGTATCCAACAACAATCAATTATAATTATTTCGATGCACATGGCAACCTGTTGCGACGGGCGAAATTATCTAATGCCCCGCCTGTACAGTGCCGGCAGATTTAAAAACATAAATCCCATTTTCAAACAGGTCAATGACAACGGCTCTAAAGTAGCATCAGGATATATAATGGCCGACGAAAAAAAAAAAACATCTAATGAAATTTACTCTGAAGCTGAAGAAGAAAAGGAGAATAAAACCGTGGATTTAAATTCGGAAGACGTGTATCAAATTTTCAGTGACAGAAGCTATACGTATGGGTAAGTCGTATTTTGATTTGTTCCCGATTCGTCGTATTCCTGTTTTGTCGCATTCCTGTGTCGTCGGAATCTTGTATCATCGGAATTACTATGTAGGTATCAAGCGTGTAAAGTCGACCATTAGTTACCCACCTACCTGAAAAGGAGGGTTAAAGGGGTGCGTATCGATCCATATAACAACAAATGTTATGTTATTAGGTACTATAACGCTCAATGGATATAATTCACCTCTGATATAAAAACATATGATATGACATACCTACTCTTATAGCATATAGGGTCAAACAATCTAGAAATAGGTGCCCCGCGTAGTGGAGATCCGTCGAACAGCTCTCAGCCCTGTCTGTCTGTTACTACACTACAGTACAGTATTTATACTATATAATACCGACATACCGATACTATATTATATCGACTAAAATTATATTATTTGCAGTATATTTGCAGTAATAAACTTGTACCAATTGTTCATTATACAAGTTGAAAAATTATGTCCTTTGAAATTATATCAAATATTGTTATACCATGTGAAATTTATCAAACGTTGTTATATCGAACATTACACATCCGGGTTAATGTTTTCGGGTTCGGGTATGCACGCATTACTTATTGAGTCAGGTAGAATCTTTGTTTGAATACATGAGTTGGGCTATGGTAATTGCATAGTTTCATTTGATATTGTAAATCCGACTACAAGAATCCGACGAAACAGGAATACGATGAATCGCGAACAATCCAAATTAGGGTGAATTTAAAAAAAAAATTACGTAGTTATGGACAGTTAAGGCCTTAATTTAAAATCCGTATTTTTTTTCCTTTATGTAACGAAAGTTAACCGTCTGATTTATATTATTTATATGATGTGTGACTTCGTTACTCACAGGTAAAAGTTTGCGGTTTTTAATTGAGCCTTTAACTATGTACAATCTTTTTGGAAAGGAACAAGAGTGGCCCCTGACGAAGGATTTGGTCATTCTTTCTGGTGGTGTACTGGCAGGCCCTAACAACACTGTATGCTTAATATCAGTCCTCGATCTTCTTTTGTTTTCGAGTTATTTAGGATAATGTTAAAAAAGTAGGGTATCATTTAAAGTGTCATTATAGGTAAACTATTCAAGTTAGGAGTACCCAAACAAAATCGTCAATAACAAAAATAGAATAGACTGCAAAATGCATATTTTTAGTCAACCTTCATTAAAAAAACTTCAATCATTTAGTTAAACTTCATTAAAAAAAACTAGTTTTATTTTTATTTTCATTTTTTTGTCACTTTTCACCTACAAAAAAAAAATAGTGACAAGCCACTAATGCCCACTACATATACATACAGAAATATTTTCAAAAATCTTCTTGCATAATGGCAAAAAAAAAACAATCCTTGAACAGTACTAGCTAGCTAGCTAGTAGATACTAGCATATAAATGTACCAGTGCAGTGTGTAGATCACACATTATTAATCACGGTCATGTCGTATACATTCCTTTAAACTTTCCATATACTTATATACTTCACAACCACATAAAAAAAATGTTTATTTTTAAATTGGTATTGTCAAAAACTGTTACAAGTAGGATGTTCATACTCGGCCAAAATATTCTTCATTACAAGAGGTACTCACAAAAAAATCCCCGAGCCCATATTTTGATGTAAGGGCCGATTTTAATTTTTGAAAACCCTATTTGGCCATGCTAATTTACCCCATAGTCAAACTTATTAACCCCCGCGTCGTTCCAATTATACCTGCGGGCCTAATATGGCCGTGTTTATCGCGTGACAAAGCGTGGATAAAGCATCCGTCACTTTCTGACACGTATATAAGCGCGAGAGTGACGGATGCTTTATCCACGTTTTGTCACGCGATAAACGCGACCATATTAGGCCCGCTGTTGGCGTGCCAATTTCCCCCTTCGCCGTTCCTATTATCCCCAGAATGACCTAAAAACAAGTGGTTATCTAAAACTAAGATTTCCAATGAAATATTGCAATTATTTACTTACTTTTTTATTTCTTTAAATCATAATGCACTACTATGATCGATATTACACCAATTTTAACAGTTTTTCACAATATGACTCATCTAAAACTTGAAATTTAATGGTACATAAAACGCGTGTTCACGATGACCACACATTCAACGTGTTTTTTTTACTGGAACGTCATTGACTGATTTAAATGCTGTGTAGCCAGTAGCAAAACATACCTCGCTTATTCAGAAATCAACAACAGTTTGATCTCCGGTCTGTTAGTAATGGGACTAACAGACGGGTTTAGAAAAGCAGATATTTATTCCTATTTACCCCGCCGTTCCAATTTACCCCGTTTTACGGTATTTGATATTAATTTCAACTTGATACCTCCACGCATTATTCCTGAGAAAAAGAGTCTTGACAGACACACAGACAGACGGGCAACAAAGTGATCCTATAAGGGTTCCGTTTTTTTCTTTGAGGTACGGAACCCTAAAAACATTTTAAGTTAAACAAAATGGCCTTACGGCCTTAGCGAATCCAGACCCGGTGTGACACACACGTTCACATCTCTGCGCCTCTGTCCGGAATGACGCCCCTTTCTCTATTACCCAGTGTTGTTAACCTCAAAGCCATAGACAAATGAGAACACTCCAACAGTCTATAAATCCATCGAACCAAAACTAACAATACTAAATTACATAATGCCTTTTCCTGCATTATCTAATTCACGATTATTTATCCTTAAAACACGTTAAGAATAATAAAGACAATGACACGCTCAACAATTATGCAAGCAGTACAGTAGCAGCGTCCTGCATCCAGCGTCCTACTTGCAGTATCCTGTATGCAGTGTCCTATACTATCTTATTATTTAAAATAAAATACTTTGAAACGGAATTTACACCGTAACATTCTTGCTTCTTTTATATTTATTTTATACTTCTTAGTAATGTACAATAATAGGTGATAGATCCTGAAACTAGAACATTCTACCAAATTGAATTTACATTCGTTAATCCTTTTTTAAATTTTAAACGTAACATATCATAATGCAACAAGTTCTAAAGCTTCATTATAAACTTATTGCTCGATAGATTGAATGTGAAATATTTACAACAAAGCTATTTTGTTATATCGTTTGGAAGTATCCAAAATTAGATACAATATCAGGGGTGCCATTTTCGTCGTTCGGTGAGCCAGTCATAAAATGAGCACGAGCAGCCACGGGCGCCCCTAGCCAGTAGTAACATTTTGATCCAAGTGTCAACATATCGGGGGACCGCTAATAGCTATAGTATTGTTTTTTATTTATTTAGGTACTTAGCGGTCCTGCGACGTGACGACGCTTATGAGCAAAAACTTTCGACAAAAGCTTCAATGGGCTCCGAACACTTATGTACGTCAATGGACGGACTTCGTCACAACAATATTTCAAGTATTAAAAACTCCCGACAAAATCGCTTTCAGAGCTCATAACTTTTAAACAGCCGGATTTTCATCAAACCAAACTAAAAACACTCTATTAAGTCACCTTTCTAACAAAAAACTAAATCATAATCGGTCCATCCGTTTAGGAGCTACGATGCCACAGACAGATATACAGATACACGCACAGATACATACACACATACACACACATATACACATACAGATACACACACATACACACGTCAAACTCATCACATCCCTCTTTTCGTGCGTTGGGGTTTAAAAGTTGAAAGTAAGTAGCTATTCAAACGAACACTGGAGCCGACGATACTCAGTAAATCATTATTATGACATGGTTATTATTTCTACAGGGGCGAGTTCCGGAGCATCCTCGATTCGAACGAGTCGTTCACAGAGGGTCACCTGTCGTGGACGGGCAACTGGGTGACTCTCATCGACGGCATGCTGCAGCTCAACGCTTTAAGAGAAGCGCACGACGGCGGCTCCCAACCAATCTATATCAGAACAATAGAAATAATTCCTGATTTAAAGCCCTACACCGTTGAAAGTGATGCTGATAAACCCAACACCGTTGAAAATGATGCTGATAAACCCGACACCGTTGAAAATGATGCTGTTGTAACCCAAAAACCTGTGAAAATAAACATTTGTCCGTTGCAAGACTATACAAGGTAAAATAAATTAAATAATTTGGCTTTGCGAACAATTTACAAAATAAAGTCGAATGTATATGTAAAGAAACTTATTAATTAGTTATATTTGATATAATTATTACAGATGCGGAGGAGTTGTTATGGAAAATGTAAGATTCCGTAATATTGTTACATGGAATGAAAACACAATCGGATTGAAAGTATTGAAGTTTGTTCCACGATTCCTGGTCCGGAATAATTTAAATGTGAGTATAAAGTGTAGTTAAAAATTCAGTAGGTATGTACAAAAAATAATAATATGGCTTTTAGTGTTTTGATAAATTCTGTTTAGGATTCGGCATAATATCAATGGGATATTGCCCGCGCGTTGATATTATGTAGAGTATAATCTATCATTTTGCAGCTATGATTGTCTTTTTTTATTCCTTATAAGAGAACCTTCGTTCCTGTTCCAGATAAATCAAATCACACAAATCTTTTTGCAAATAGTACATGAAAATATTGACAAAGATGGATTTAATGTTGTTGAAATTTATGATAATGAAGACGCAGACGCTTCGGTCTTTGGAAAAGTACAGAAAGTTATTGAGGAATTACCTGGAATTAAAATAAATTTCACAAAAATACACAGGAAATATTTGGTGAATAATTTGACAGAGGAGGCAGATTTGGTTTTTATTCAAAAATTGTCAACGGATGATAACGTAAGTTTAGTATAAATAAAATAAAAATTACGTTAGAATGAAAAGTTGAGGTCACCAGCAAATTGATGTAACTTACTTATATTTTTTCTATTCCAGATTTGCAAAAGTTTATATGAAATACTCAAGCAAAACACTTTTGTAATCTCTGCCGAGGATCTAAATGAGGAGTTGAACCGCGTCCGTCCCAAAGCGCTTTATAACGTAGTATCGGCCCACAATACTGACAGCGCGCGGTTTGAACTGGTTCAGTGGAGGCCGAGGCCAGCTACCGCTACTAGCGCTTTTAATGTTCGCACGATCTCTGACCTCGTGCTTTTGCAAAAGACAAGGGCCAATCTTCCATCTCAACAAAAGATAATCATATTTGCTAGCTACCCACCAGTATCAGGATTAAAAGACTTGATCAAGCAGTGGAGAAGGGAACCAGTGCGAAACCAAGTTCACTTGCTAACAATGAAGGATAAAATATCTGAAGATTTATTCATGGATCAACTACCTGACTTGGATCTCGCATTTAATATTGTCAGCCACGTAAGGCCTAATTTTTAAGTTCACACGACGAGTACCTACCTTTAATATTTAAACAAAGGTCGTAGAAAGATAAGGGAAGGGGAAATTCCCTTTTATGATAGTGAGCTGGTTTTTTGTACAGTTACACTTTTTTTCTACTTTTTTATTGACAATGTGCAAGGCTTACGACCATTTAACATTTATTTAACAGGTTACAAATGATTAGTAATGTGTTCTACTAAATATTGATTAATGTACCTTTGTCGAGATGGACTATTGCACAATGTAAAATTTAATTGATAAGCAATACTTTTTGATCAAATTGTACACCTCCGTGTTAGTGGGCAACTTCATATTAGTGGGGACAACTCAATTGTCGATAAAAAAGTAGAACGACCAAGATTTTAACCATCAAATTGATATATGTGACAGAACGTTAAGTAAGGCTTGTTTAGAAATGACAATTCGACTGGTCACTACTAAGAATGAAAAAAAAATTACAGTTTTGACTTACCTGTTTTTTACATAAGTGTTAAAGATGGAGACTCCGTTTTCTTTAAGAACATATATTTGATTAAACTTACCAAAATGAAAAAATAATGGCATATTAAAGTTTAATAGTTTGCGAGAAAAGTCATATTTAATGAATTCGGATATTTTTTCTGCGGAACCACCAAGAATTTTTCAACCAAACTTGGTACAATTGCACTGCTAGATGTAAGTAACTGTAGAAAAAAAAAAACATAATATCAAAGGGCATTTTTCCTTCCCTTATCCTGCTACGGCCTTGATTGTTTTTATTTACACGATTTTTGTCTATAGGGCGAAGCTGGAGGGGAGTATTATGTGCCACTTCAAGAAAAACCAAGCTTACATAGAGGAGTTACTTTAAAGAGTGCGCGTACCGGAGACTTAAAATCATTGCACTGGGTAGAAACGTCTGGAAAAGCAGAATCTGGCATACCAGTCAAAGTAGGTATACATTTATCTAGAAATGCTGCAACGTATTATTAGGTATCTTATAGTTAAGTTCATATTTATAAAAATCATAATTACTGCCAAATTGTAGGTACATTTTGCTGGCCTGAATGCTTATGATGCTGCCAGAGCTGCTGGGCATGTGACTTTGAAACATCAGGACAATTTAAGTGAAGGGCATTATGGAATGGACTTTAGCGGCACGACAAAGAAGTATGTATGGATTTAGTAATCAAAGTTGCGTAGCTAGCTATTGACACATAGTGAGATACGCATAAAATATTGGTCTTGCTGCAGTGGTGAGCGCGTGATGGGGCTGGTGCGCGGCGGCGCGCTGAGCGACCGCGTGGCGGCACGGCCGGAGCTGCTGTGGCCGGTGCCGGCGCACTGGAGCCTCGAGGACGCCGCCACCGTGCCGCTGCCCTACGCGCACGCCTACTACTGCCTCGTGAGTGCCAACCAACTGTCTTAGGCCTCGTTTACGGAGACGCGGGGCGTCGCGCGTTGCGTTGGGCGGCGCGGCCCGCACTTAATTCAAACATATGGCGTTGTATAAGTGCGTTTACGGAGAAGCGGGTTTTCACGCGTTTGCTTGAAATGGAGCGTATTTTGTGGCGGAGCCCGCGGATGGCAACGCCGCGTCGCACGCGGCGTTTATCGCTGCGGCGCACGCAGCGGCAATTCTCGATGAAGCGATGCCCGCGACGGGAACCTTCTGCCAGTCTAATTTGGAAATCCCACAACGCAGACGTATCACTGTCGCAATGGAGTACGATATAATCGACTTTTTTTTAGAAGAAAATTGTATGTTAAAAAGTGAATTATTTATTATAAGAAGTGGCCCAGTGTTTACAGCAACGGAACATGAGAAGTTGGGAGAATATGCAACTCTTTATAGGTCAATAAGAGAAATAGGTTATGATGTATTTCATGGTTATACACGGATGTCTACTACAACTTTTGATTATATACTAAACATTATAGGTCGGTATATTACGATATATTTTAGTATATTTCGGGCAAACAGAGGGTGTTCCTTTTTCAACACTCTTCGTAACCGAAATGTACACATTACCGTCACTCAATTTAACGACTAAGTCCCTAAAACGTCGAAATTACTTGACTCTTGTTGGTTTTACCTTGTCGTCCATACAATGATACACTCTATGTAGCATCACTCCCACTCAATAACGACTTCAATACGTCAAGCAATAAACAGTACTTTCTAAGTTGCCGAAATTAATAAGAACTGCAGCTGTGTACGTTCTTCTGCTTATTATTTTATTGCTTTATTGTCTAGCCTAGTATTTACCTCGACACTTTCGGCATCAAACGTACCGAAGATTCTGAGAAATTCGTTATTTTGTTTATTGTGATTACCTTGCACGTGTTTACCTCGGCTGTTATACCTGCTGCAAACTAAATTGGCACACCGTCGTTAGGTTATTATGCATTATCTATACGTTATCATATTTTATACTTTATTAGTAAATAATTCATATAAAGTATAATGGTAAAATAATATTGATTGTTCTTCAATCCATTTAACGGCAACTCTCAATAACGCCATATAATGCGCAGTCCCTTCAGTGTCGCTATTATATGTATATAGAGTTTGCACTGTATATCGTTCGTTCAAATAGTGTGCAGTACACCCACACACTGCTATAGAAACCATACATATAATATTATCTGAATAGCCCATTATTTAATAATTTAATATAAGATACATATTTCACATTCATTTTTATAATAAATTACCCGACGTAGTTTTAGAGTTACCCCTTCCAGCACTTAAAAATTACTTGAAAAAGTCGTTGATGTCAAAGGCGTACTATAGGGTCGAGGACTATCTAACGGACAAAAATGCTTGGCCTAAACCAGAAAATTAACTAATGTTTAATGTTCAATAGCTTACCTACTACTCGTACATACCTCATAAAAATCATGTAAACGCTGTATCTTGTCTAGGGGACACGGTTTATGTAGGAAGACATGTCAAAACTGTTTTGTGTGATATATATATATATATAAATTTTCTCGTAGTCATTCTGACATGTTTTCCTGCAAAACTACGCAGATATTT
Source organism: Tortrix viridana (assembly GCA_963241965.1). Classification (NCBI taxonomy): domain Eukaryota; kingdom Metazoa; phylum Arthropoda; class Insecta; order Lepidoptera; family Tortricidae; genus Tortrix; species Tortrix viridana. Next base: position 4,219,230 of record OY725191.1, on the reverse strand, counting down.
AATATTATTTTTACAGTTTTATATAATGCTAGAATAAGTAGTGACATTGTTATATTTTTTATTAAAAAAATGACTAACTGTTGAGTTTCTTGCGGCGCTTCTTCTCAGCAGTGGTCTCCTCTTGGGAAGCGCTGGTAGATTTTGACGTGTAAAATATATTTTGGTATCTTTGTCGTGCGTGGTGCTTAGCTATAATATAATATATATTTTGGTATATTAATATATATTATTATAGCTCTATGTGTGTGACGCGACTGAGGATCCGCGGCGCCCGCCGCCGCGGGCGCCGCCGCGGGCGCCGCGGCGGGCGCCGCGGCGGGCACCGCCACTTTTCCCGTCTCGCATCTCTATGATCAACATCGTATATTGCCATATGTTTGTGTTTGCGCGTGCGATGACGCGGGCCGCTGCACGCACCGCCTGTCTATAAACGGAAAAAACGTCCCACGCGCCGCGAGACGCCACGCCGCACGCGACGCGCGACGCGCCGCGTCTCCGTAAACGAGGCCTTAGATTTAATTTGCGATTAACGTACAATAAAGCACTATTATTTTGAAATTTGAGGCGTATATCCCCACTATTATAATAAAACTAGCCTACAAAAACTGCCTGGTTCTATTTTTTCTAAATTATTACAGGCTATCAAAACCCAGCTGATGCCGGGTATGACCGTCCTCGTCAGCGGCGGCGCAGGCGCTATTGGGCAAGCCATCATATCCATCGCACTTCATCTTGAATGCCGTATTTTCGTGGTCGTCGGCGATATGCTGAAGAAAAGATTCTTGTTAAAACTATTCCCAGGTTTAAAAGGTAAGTGTCGCTCAATTCAAATTTATTTGCGTCAACATTGTTTTTAAATTTAAATGTTTTCTATGAAGTCACGAGTATTTTAACACATTTCAGATGAGTATGTTATTTGCTGCCGAGACGAATCTTTTACTGATTCGGTACTGACTATTACTAGTGGTAATGGGTGCGATGTTGTTATTTGCGGCAAAGGAGAGTATAAAAACGTAAGAATTGTGAACTCACTATCTTTCTATGTTGGAAAAAGGTTCGGGATTTTTCACATTAGTATTATCAATATCAGTTTACAACCCGTCAAAAGAGGTGCCTATAAGACAATTATACAAATGTTTAATCACTACTAAACATTACTTAAAAAAGCCGTGGTAGCCTAATGTTTTGACCAGCCGACTCTTAAGTAGAGGGTCGTGGGTTCGAACCCGGGCTCGCACCTCTAAGGTTTTCGGAATTTATGTGCGAAACATAATTTGTAAATTTACCATGCGCTTTTCGGTGAAGGAAAACATCGTGAGGAAACCTGCACACACCTGCAAAGAAATTTGACGGTGTGTGCGAAGTTCCCAATCCGCACTGGGCCCGCGTGGGAACTATAGCCCAAACCCTTCTCATTGTGAGTGGACGCCTGTGCCCAGCAGTGGGACGTAGATAGGCTGGATTATTATTATTATTATATATTATAAACATTACTTACGCCAACAGAATTTTTGTTATACAAATCATTACGGCCCATTTAAAAATAACGATACCGACAAAAAACAACCATTTTCAAAAACAGGTATTCTTGGAGTAGCGAAGAGGGAATTTCAAAGGGAATCCCATTGTCTTTCATAAGTTTTTTGTTTCGATTGATGAACGTCAGACGTTGATACTCATATTATTCGTGTTCATAATTATCGGCAGTCATAAAAAAAAGCCGGTAAGTGCGAGTCGGACTCGCGCACCGAGGGTTCCGCACAAACTTGTAGGCATGTAAATAGTTCGTAAATCACGGGAATACAACATAAACAAAGTCCAGTATATACTGACACGCAATAAGTATGCACTTTCGTACTTAGTGAGTGTCAGTTTATACTAGACTATTTTTTTATGTGATGTAACTACAAATTAACGGTTTTCGGATTTTTTCCTTTACTTGTGCTATAAAATAAAATAAAATAAGACATTGCTTCTTGCCAAATTTCATGATTCTAAGTCAACTGGAAGTACACTATAGGTTTTGATTCCCTTGAATATGCGGCATAAACGGCCGTATCTTTTGATTGTGTTGACTTAGATGTTTGATTTTTTCACTGATTCAAGGGATTGCAGACCTAAGTATTTGATATAAATTTCAACTTGATACCTCCACGCGTTCCTGAGAAAAAGGGAACTGACAGACACACAAACAGACAGACAGACGGACAACTAAGGGATCCTATAAGGGTTCTGTTTTTTTTTCATTTGAAGTACGGATCCCTAAAAATTGAGTATATTTTTGAAAAGTCATATTATACTCAAACATTTTTATGCATAGGTACCATTTTATTGAGGGGTCATTTAGCGTCATTCATTTAGGTCAGCGAGCGAGCGAGCAAGATGTGTTGAGGCAGATGCGACTCGGATAGGTTAGGTTAGAAGGCATGGCGCAAGCAAAGCGAAGCGAAGCTCCCACTTCTTTAGCCTTCGATTTCAGGTATTGTTTGTAACAGCTCAAAACATTTTTTTATTGTATACTAGCTTTTGCCCGCGACTCCGTCTGCGTGGAAGTCGTTTATCGGTACCCCACAGGAATTTGTAAAATTTTCCCGGGTAAAAAGTGTTGTTAAGTACGTGGGGGTAGGTAACTTATAGAAATGCACAATTAAACCGATAATTAAGAGTTAGGCGTTCGATCGCCCAGACCAAGACAATTCCAGATGGCCTTTCTAGAATAATCGACGTTCTTCGACCCGCCGTCGGGAATGTTCCAGTAGTCGTTGCTGGAATGTTCTATAGCTGTCTCTGTCTCGTTTTTTATTGCGACGAATCTTGAAAGGTTCTCAGTATCGCTATCTCTTTCTAATCATGCTATCTCTTTCACTTTTTCTGGAAAATTCACCATATTCTCAAATGTACTTCAAAGACCCTTAAGGGGTCCTGAAAACGGGTTTTCAAGTTATCTCCTAATCTGGTAGAGGGTGGCCTGAAACGGCCTGAAAACACTTTTCAGGCGCCTGAAAACAACGGCAACTTGGTTGAAATTTTGATAAACTGATATGTGATAGAGCTACCTCTGAAACGGCCTGAAAACACTTTTCAGGCGCCTGAAAACAACGGCAACTTGGTTGAAATTTTGATTAACTGGTATGTGATAGAGCTACCTCTGAAACGGCCTGAAAACATTTTTCAGGCGCCTGAAAACAACGGCAACTTTGTTGAAATTTTGATAAACTGATATGTGATAGAGCTACCTCTGAAACGGCCTGAAAACACTTTTCAGGCGCCTGAAAACAACGGCAACTTGGTTGAAATTTTGATTAACTGGTATGTGATAGAGCTACCTCTGAAACGGCCTGAAAACATTTTTCAGGCGCCTGAAAACAACGGCAACTAGGTCGAAATTTTGATTAACTGGTATGTTATAGAGCTACCTCTGAAACGGCCTGAAAACGTTTTTCAGGCGCCTGAAAACAACGGCAACTTGGTTGAAATTTTGATTAACTGGTATGTAATAGAGCTACCTCTGAAACGGCCTGAAAACATTTTTCAGGCGCCTGAAAACAACGGCAACTTTGTTTAAATTTTGATAAACTGATATGTGATAGAGCTACCTCTGAAACGGCCTGAAAACACTTTTCAGGCGCCTGAAAACAACGGCAACTTGGTTGAAATTTTGATTAAATGATATGTGATAGAGCTACCTCTGAAACGGCCTGAAAACATTTTTCAGGCGCCTGAAAACAACGGCAACTTGGTTGAAATTTTGATTAACTGGTATGTGATAGAGCTACCTCTGAAACGGCCTGAAAACATTTTTCAGGCGCCTGAAAACAACGGCAACTTGGTTGAAATTTTGATTAACTGGTATGTGATAGAGCTACCTCTGAAACGGCCTGAAAACATTTTTCAGGCGCCTGAAAACAACGGCAACTTGGTCGAAATTTTGATAAACTGATATGTGATAGAGCTACCTCTGAAACGGACTGAAACGATGTTTCAGCCTGCTGAAAACGCTTCCAAAGCAGAAGTCGTTTATCACTGCTCCCTCGGGAACTCCAATTTTCCGGAATAAAAATATCCCATGTCCTTCCCCGGGCGGGACTCAAATTATCTCCATACTAATAAATTGTATATACCTTACTTAAGAAATGATTGATTCCCCATACAAACTTCCAACCCCCTTTTCACCCCCTTAAGGGATGATTTCCGGGATAAATAGTATCCTATGTCCTTTCCCGGGACTCAAACTATCTCCATACTAAATTATATATACCTTACTGAAGAAATGACTGATTCCCCATATAAAGTTTCACCCCCCTTTTCACCCCCTTAAGGGATGATTTCCGGGATAAAAAATATCCTATGTCCTTTCCCGGGACTCAAACTATCTGCATACCAAATTCATCTAAATCGGTTCAGCGGTTTAAGCGTGAAAAGGTAACAGACAGACAGACAGACAGACAGACAGACAGACAGACTCTCATTTATAATATTAGTATGGATGTATATGACTAAGAGGGTGGGACCTTAATAATCTTTATTACAAGTACAATTATTATCTTTGACCTTATTAAGTTTAATACATTATGACATTAATTGTTATTATGTCTTTTATTACTTTCGACAAATATGACACGCAACGATTGCCATTCTAATTGATACTGTTTAATTAACTTGAAAATTATACTTAATTCTTCTTTGTATTACTAGGGATATCTAAAATGCAGCGGATCCTTTGGAGTAACGTTGGACATTGACCAAGTGAAAAGCAATAGTAATTTTATATTCGGAATGAATGACTTGTGTTTTGATCGGTCATACATACGCATTGATTTTTCTTCTTTACTGGATATCAATAACAGTGAAATAAAGGTAAGTTAATTTTGAAGTCCTAGATTAGAAAGTATTAAAAAAACTAACACATTTAAGGAAATATTGCGAATACAACGACAGCAACAGTCGGCAGACCGAGGCGACCGAGGAAACTGACACTACTGGTTTATATTATTTTGTATGTGAGCCTGTACGAAGGGCCTCTTATTCGCTATTCACTATTCGTCAACCCGTTTGCTTTCGAAACCACAATTATTGTTTTTTGCTATGTGACCGCCGAAAAGTATACGTAAACAAATTTTTAATCTTAAGTGGTTAAATAAACTCTCCCTTCTCATCATAGGACCTACAGTGGCTGATAACAGAGGGCATCTCCAAAGGAGTGGTGCGTCCCTTGTCGCGAGTGACGTATGCGCCGGAAGAGGCGCCGCGTGCGTTCCGCCTGCTGGCAGCCAGCCGCCACCGCGGCCGCGTGCTGCTGCGCATGCAACCCGCGCCGCCGCCGGCACAGCCCAGGTGCCTACTGTATACATATACCTACATGTCTCTTAAAACTCGACCCTGCTGTATAGTTATATAGTTAACAATATATTATGTAAATATGTATATTTTATACTATGTAAACATGTTGCGTTTTTTGCAGCTTCTTTCGGAAAAGTCTCCTCTTGGGAAGCGACTTTTGAGTTTCTTGCCGGTCTGTTTCTCAATAGTGGTATCCTAAAAGTGGTCTCCTCTTGCAGGGCCTCATCTCAAAAAGTGTTTTTGAGAAACGCTGGTAGAGTCAGACTTGTAAAACTGCCCGTGCAGTCTACTTACAGTATAAAATTCTTTATTTTGCTTTATTAATTGTCTTCTACCCACTGCAGTAACTTAATAGATAATAATAACGTAGTTTATATTCTTAATTTCAGGATTGTATGTACTGCACAGCAAAGTCAGCTGTTGCTGTGTGACGACGAGTCACTCGCAATACGTCTAGCGGATAGGCTGGTAAAACGTGGAGCCAGAAAACTACATTTGCACTCCGCGGCCTTCTCAGCGCGATTCTCACATACACTTAAGTAGCTACATTGTGATAAATTATGATAAGTGTTGTTTTAGGAATTATTTATGTAGATGTTTAAATAATTATCTATTTTCAGATCGTGGCAACAATTGGGCGTGCAAGTCCAAACATCTTCTGAAAATATTGCGGACAACAAAAGCGCAATCAATTTGTTAAACGCCGCCTCGCGTATGGGTCCTGTAGAAAGTGTGTTTGTGATGATCACTCGAGCTGCTCTCACGGACCAGACACGACTAGTCTATCAATCACTAGTTGTAAACTTGGATACAGCAACAAGAAAACTGTGCCCGTCGATCAGGTAACTGATAATAATATAAATAGGTTTTGTATCGTCCGGTAAACAGGTGAAAAGTACATTTTAATCAACATTTTCAGATATTTCGCCGTGGTAGGAACCGACACCTCTGTAGGAGAACACACATGTCTGTCACGTGCTAATGACCGATTATCAGCAACGATGCTCTCTATACCAAATATACCAAAGGTACGCTATAAAGCCACTCATTTTTTTTTATTTCCATAAAGCTAAGTTTGCAGTATACTACGTGTTCTATGTCGTTTCATAAAATTATTTTTTCAGGTCAACGCTGATCTTAAGACGTCGTCTCCGGTTAATTGCCGCGAAATTATAGACGCGGTAGAACAAGGTCTCCGGTCCACGCAACCTGTGCTCCTAGCTCACAAACTCCCTGCTAGAGACCAACCATCACTCCTAGATCAAATCATTACAGCAGCAGGTGACTACATTAAACCGTCAACGCCCTAAACCCTTAGAGCTAGAAAGCTAAAATTTTGTACAGATGTTAGCTTTATGATGTGGGCGAGGAATAAGACATAAATTTTTCAAATACCCACGATCTTATTTTCCACGTGGGTGTAACAGCGGGCGAAAGCTAGTTTTATTCCAATTTACCAAGTCATATCACAATAGACTCCACCACGTCAAGCAAAACGTCCTAGATAAATAATAATAATATGAAAGATTTCAATCTTATTCCAATTACCTACTTAAGACCAGTTTATATTCCAGGTGTAAAAATAAAGGAAGACATCCCTAAGAGTGCTACGCTGCGCGATTTGGGTATTACTTCAGACGGTGCTCATGATGTTTCTGTCTTATTGAAAATTAATCAAGACCTTTCGATCGATAAAGAAAAAGTACCTTTGCTGACACTGCAGGGGTGAGCATTATCATTCTATTTGATTTATGAGAGGCGGATCGACTCGAAAATAGCGATACTATATTTGTAAAGATAAATACCTCATACTTCACTGTCGCTGTCAAAACTAACGGGTTCGTAGAAGCTTGAAAAAGTAACGCTCAGGTTCAAGATGAATTTAGCTTTTTATCAAGTTATCACGATTTTTAACAATGTAAACAATAGTTACAAAATTATGTCATAAAGCAAAGCAAAAATAAAAAGTTAGTGCCCTATTTCAAAACTGAAACCTTCCTGCTTCTTGTTGTCTGATATTAACGATATTTCTGCTTTTATTTGTAGAATACGAGAAATTGAGGAGGATTTGAAAGAAACTGATTTCTCGCCTAAACAAGGTTTGAGTGCGATATTCTCTTACATCGACTCGGACGAATTACAAGCCACGTCTGAAATGGTGCCAATGCTCACTCTATCATCCACTAGTAAAAAGGTCAGTTCTGCAGTTTTTACAACGATCTTATGTTCAAGAAGGGAAAAACACATGTATCTAATATTTGTTCGCCTAATTGATAAGAAAAACATTTGACTTATAATGCTCGTAAAAAATAAATGCATTTCTCCTGAATTCTTACTTAACTAAGCACGTCTAAGTGATTCTACTTAGTGCTGTTCTTCTATTTACGGTTTGTGATACATACTAGAATTATACCTTTGACTTGATTTAACTTGTTAAATTTTCTTACAGAGAGACGACGAGTTTGACGCGAACCAAACGTTCCTTTGCATATTGCCAGGGCTCGAAGGCCATAACCGACGCTTCCAACTTATGTGTGAGCGGCTGAAGACCTCGGCATTTGTGCTTCAGCCCGGTCTCGACCAACCGAACGAGTCAGTTCACGAAATGGCGGAAAGATTCGCAAAGGTTAGTCAAGTTCTAGTGTAACGTTATACGTACATGGTTTTATTAAATCATAATTAATTCTTAATTTAATCGGTTATCATTATAAATTATATTTATTTTAATGTGGTTTTATTAAAAAAAATTACATTATTCAAATTAATTTAATTGCATGTTATTTAAATTTTTTAATTAAATCCTATTACTATATCTAATTTAACAAATTTAACTTATTCTAATTATAAATGAACCAAATCTATTTTAATAAATAACAACTTAAATGATAAAATTAAATATTAACAAAAATACATTAAATATTATATTTACAAAACGTTAGCACTTTATCGGCGCGACTATACATGCGCGTGTTAGAAAAATATATATAGTAAATAATATATTATAATATTGAATAATATAATGTTTTTGCTAAATGTACTAAATATGAAATAAGTCACATAAAGCAATTATCAAGTTTGAGCAACATGGAACTATATTTGATAGCAGTTAGAAAGTGACAGAAAAGTAAATAAAAACCTTCAATACTTATGACGACAGTACAATATATTTAATATTCAAACGGCAGTAATATAGAGTGAATCTACCAGCGCTTCGGACAAGACCATCATTGCGGAGAAGAAGCGCCGCAAGAAACTCCAGCAGAAGGTCATTTTTTCAAATATAAAATACAATAATACTTAAAAGTAAGTTACATTACAAGGTAATAAAGTAACAAATATATTATTAGAACTAGCACAAATGAAAACATTACAAATGTAAGGTCAAATACTTTACACTAAATGTAATGACTAGGAGAACAACACGACGAGGTCTCTTCGTCAAAAGCCATAATATTAATTCTTAATATTAATTTACATTGCCTTAATTAAATACTGTTTTGAAAACAATTCAAACACAGATCCTACAAGCTTAGATCAGCACTGTGAATATTTAATCACTATTATGGTTATCGTGTCTTATAAAAAGAATAATTCATAATTATAATATCGTCAGGTTAGTTCCTTGATCTAATACCTATTTACCTACATAAGTATATTCTAAAGCGTAATTAGTTTATGTCAATATATGAAGATAACTAACTACAAGAAGTGCACTTTTAGGTTGTCATCAATCACGTGGTCAAATCATGTCTTTTTAATATATTATAACACGGCCATACTGACATGTACTTCGTCCTCGAAGTACACAAAAAATAAACAATGCATTAGTAAATATATACATTTTCTGATGTATTACAGTTATTAATCATTGTAACAGTTAGTTTACATTTCAACATTGCTCTGCTCCGCCTCTAACATTAGGGGACGCAGCAGCAACGGTCACTGCTTTATACATTTCATACATCGCTAGTCCCACACCTGCTGCACATGAGACGGACTAGATAAAGCAATGACTTCAGCAGTTTCAAAATCAACATCATAGTCTTACTTATAAACCGTTCAATTCACGATGACGCATGGTTTTACTGAAATCAGATTTAAACGATTCAATAAAAAGGATTAGCACTTGCATAATCGTGATTGAAACATAAATACAAAAAAAAAATACATGTAGGTATACCAATTATTTATAATGCCAGTCCCATCCACCCGCTGCCGGTGGGATAGACAGGCACCAAGCAAGTGGTCAATTAGCGACACAATATGATTATGATCAAGTGCCTAGACATACTACCTCTGTACACCCGCTGCCAGTGTGATAAGGTAGTACCAAGCAGTTAATCGACCAGCGGCACACACAGACAATTATATTGGGTGCTCAAAAATTTCATTAAAAATCAAGTTACAAGTCTTCGTTAAGTACATCTCGATATGTTGGTCTTAAATTTTGTATGTTCATACAAAAGGGGTAGATACTATTTATAAAATCAATTTTACCATCAAACTAACCATACTTATCTTTTGTGATTTCAAATAAAGAAATTGTCATTTGTCACTTGTAAATCATTTATGCCCCATTATTGAGCTAAATATTTAACAGATTCTACCAATTACCTAGACATGCCAGCCCCATCCACCCGCTGCTGGTGGGATAGACAGGCACCAAGTAAGTGGTCGACCAGCGGAATTATGATAATTTTTAACAGTTTCTACCAATTACCTAGACATGCCAGCCCCATCCACCCGCTGCTGGTGGGATAGACAGGCACCAAGTAAGTGGTCGACCAGCGGAATTATGATAATTTTTAACAGTTTCTACCAATTACCTAGACATGCCAGCCCCATCCACCCGCTGCTGGTGGGATAGACAGGCACCAAGTAAGTGGTCGACCAGCGGAATCGTATATTATGACCAATTACCTAGACATACTACCTCCATACACCCGCTGCTAGTGTGATAAGGTCAGTAACAAGCAATTGATCGACCAGCGAATAATCAATAATCATCATCATATTTATTTACAACTGACAACATAACAATCACTTTATAAGTACACACATTTATACAATATGTCTTATACATTTTTAAATGGTTGTATTTAATGACTGCTGAACCCTCCACTATTCGCTCGGCCAATCTGACAATTAATTATTGCTAACAGTATTAAGCATAGGTATTGGTTACCGTGAAAACATAACGTTCTACTTGACAGTTACTCCTCGGAATGCCCGTAGCAGGGCGCCCTGAGGGCTGAGACAGCGTCACGGATCGCCTTAAGCAAGCCCTCCAAGACAGCAGTATCCATTCTGAAACTTGTACAATATAGCATTAGAAATAGGCTTTGTCAATCCCACTTCTGATGTTAGAAAAATATATATAGTAAATAATATATTATAATATTGAATAATATAATGTTTTTGCTAAATGTACTAAATATGAAATAAGTCACATAAAGCAATTATCAAGTTTGAGCAACATGGAACTATATTTGATAGCAGTTAGAAAGTGACAGAAAAGTAAATAAAAACCTTCAATACTTATGACGACAGTACAATATATTTAATATTCAAATGGCAGTAATATAGAGTGAATCTACCAGCGCTTCGGACAAGACCATCATTGCGGAGAAGAAGCGCCGCAAGAAACTCCAGCAGAAGGTCATTTTTTCAAATATAAAATACAATAATACTTAAAAGTAAGTTACATTACAAGGTAATAAAGTAACAAATATATTATTAGAACTAGCACAAATGAAAACATTACAAATGTAAGGTCAAATACTTTACACTAAATGTAATGACTAGGAGAACAACACGACGAGGTCTCTTCGTCAAAAGCCATAATATTAATTCTTAATATTAATTTACATTGCCTTAATTAAATACTGTTTTGAAAACAATTCAAACACAGATCCTACAAGCTTAGATCAGCACTGTGAATATTTAATCACTATTATGGTTATCGTGTCTTATAAAAAGAATAATTCATAATTATAATATCGTCAGGTTAGTTCCTTGATCTAATACCTATTTACCTACATAAGTATATTCTAAAGCGTAATTAGTTTATGTCAATATATGAAGATTCTGTCACAAGTATTTATTACGGGAAACACATATATAATTTGCCAGTAATTCCAAGTAAACCATAATCAATAAGAAAATAGTTTTAATATACAAATAATAAAAGTACTTAACTTATGATTAGCACCTTCCTGCTAGGCTGACTCCAGTAAATTTTTTGGACGGACCTACGTAGTTAGCCTCTGACGGCTTTGACTACTTCACCGGAGGGAGGGCGAGCTCCTGAGGGGAGCTCAGCGCAAAATGGGGTTTTCACTAGCATGCCTAAGGGCGCTCCTATTGAGCCGACCTCGGACTTAGGACGCTAGGGGAGAATTTCAAACAATCGAATTTTGTACTACCAACGCTTCGGAAAGTGTGTCGTGCTGTGCTCTGAAGGAGCCTTTTATAGCCAACAACACCACGTGGATCCGCATAAAGCGCCAACAGGCTTGTCAACCAATCAGGATTAAGACTGACGTTAAACACCAATAGAATTCCTTGACCAATCACAAGCAAGAATAACAAATTGCCCGTGTTGATGCCACGTGATCAAATCAATACTTTTATTCAATAACTATTGTATTATGTAAATAATTCTAAATCATCACAATGTTAAAATATTTAAGATATTTATGAATTACGTTACATGTTTCATATTTAAATCTTATTAAGATAGTTAAACTACAAGAAGTGCACTTTTAGGTTGTCATCAATCACGTGGTCAAATCATGTCTTTTTAATATATTATAACACGCGCGCATCACTCTGGAAATTTCGATCTTGCTCCGCGGCCCGCTGCGCTGCGCCAGCGCTCAGACTACGCCGGCGCGCCTCACGCGGCGAACCTATGCCGGTCGCGTACACGAGCTCTGCTACGTGTCGTCTTACGCAACCGCTTAGTTAAAGGAATCATTAAATTCCCTACATTCTTATAACTCGGCACTTCCGACATCCTCGGGAGGCTCTATAAGACCAAGTTAAAGTGTCGTTTCGCACCCCAATAGGGTAAGTGTTGAACAAGTATTATTTGATTTCGTAGTGAATAGTTTTAAGTAAGTGCTTATATTAATTAAACCCATAGTACAGTAATGGGCATAGTGTTAAACAATCATTCATTTGCAAGCTGATTCTGCTTAATCAAAATAATATTGTGATTTATTTTCTAGTGGCGTAAATGTAAATGTTTTTTTAATAAATGTTGCTTTTGTAATATAAGTAACATGATAGATTAAACTGTCTGTCTGTGCTTGCGCCTAGTTAGGAAATAATTAGCCAGCTCATTTAATTTTTAACTATTAAAAAGTGCAAGTCATTCTGCTTCGCTCTTCCCGCTTAATTGTATGGCTCCGTTCTGATAGTGAACTCCACACCATCTGCTTTCGGCTTCTCCTCTAGTTATAGACTCACATCTACCTGGGGTTCACCATCAGCGGAGGCAACTCGGGACACAATTCTCACTGTGGACGTCTATTCACAGGGTGCTATGCCACGGCTATAAAAGCCGTTCCAAAATCCTTCGGCACCACCGCTCCTGCCTCGCATTACGAGGGGTTGAAGCACGGCGAGCACCAACTGCCACGGCATTCCCCGGACCGACCCATAATTCATCTGCGCCGCGGCCATCTTGTCGACCACCTCGCCGCCACGTCAGGGGAGTACCGAACTGCGTTAGCGGAATCAGACCGGAGATTCACGACCTATTTTATAAATAAATAATTTATTATTATTGTTGACTTCGGTTGTTTCCTTTTAAACCACCACATTCTGGGACCGAACGTCACACTAGTCTATAGTTGTATTCAATTTCACTGCTAAATTTGAATGAAAACTGGCTTCGGACAAGACATTCCTAACTGCTATAGCACACGAACTAAAAGATGTCCGCTTGTGGCCGTATACCTCTTTTAAGTATCCAAACACGACTGGTGCAACCATTGATCTTATCTTGTATATTTCTCTTGCAGGTATACCTTAAGAAAATCGGACACAAAACTTTCCATATCGCAGGTTATGAAATGGGAGCCATGATGGCTTTGGAGATGGCTGCTATTTTAGAGGATAACGGTAAGTAAGATTTGGTATTTCCTCAAGTTAATAAATAAATTAAATTGTTACCTAGGAGACAGGCTACACCTAGTGTAGGAACCAGTAATATCTGGATTGATACACCACATAACTCTCTGTTAAATATTCCATCTAGACTATATATATATATATATATATATCTATATTTATATATTTGACTCTTTTTAGGGTTCCGTACCAAACTGGTAAAAAATGAACCCTTATGGTGAGGACTTCGTTGTCTGTCTGTCTGTCTGTCACAGCAGTTTTTCTCAGCAACTACGCAAGCTATCTACTTGAGATTTGGCATAGTTGTATAAATTGCTTGCATGCATCTGTTTTAGTAAAAAAATATAAAATTAATTTCATAAATAATTAAAAACGGGTCTCGTAGAATGGGGGTTGAAAAATGAAAGTGATTTGATTATAGCAAATGGGGTGTCATATGGAAGGGCTTATTCTGCACAATTCACAACTATTTTTTTATAATTTTCCGTGACGTACTTTTTGATTTATAACCAAAAATGTTCAAAAAATGACCGTTCCCCCCCTTATCTCCGAATTTTATGAACCGAAAAATCTGAAAATACAAATACAAATAAATTTATTTGCTATAAAATATGGTACAATTAAGTGTTATTTTGTTATTATTCCTGTACGACGACATATTTTTCAAGCTTAATGTCAGTACGTAATACGTAGGTCACGGCATAAGTCTTGTCGTTAAGCACTTAAACATACCGCAGCGTTGATTTGTTTACGTTATTACAAAGTACCCTCTTTGTTTAGTCTAAGTACAAAATATAGACTGTTAACTATTGACTCAATTTATTCAGTGATTTTTTGAATACGTCGCTATGGAGTCGTTCCCAGCTGTCGGATATCGCGCTATTATTTTCTACAACTTTCGCCGCGGATTATCTACTAAACAGTTTGAAGAAGAAATGAAGAAAGTGTTTGATAAGGATTGCCCGTCCTTGAGAACCATTGAGAGATGGTATTTAAATTTTAATCGTGGGCTGTTTAATTTAGAAGACGATCCTCGATCAGGCCGGCCGACAGAAATCATGACCGAAAAAAACCTTGAAATTGTGAGAGAAGCTATAACCAAAGATAGACGAATAACTTATAAACAATTAGCTGAAACCCTGAAGATCTCTGAACGAAGTATTGGAAGAATTATATCAAACCATTTAAATGTTAGCAAACTTTGTACCCTGTGGATACCACGAGCTAACCGACGCTCAACGGGAGGCACGCGTAATTTGGAGCAAAAAAATGTTGAAAGTCTTCGAATCGGGAGAACACGGTGCTGTAAATTCAATCATCACAGGTGACGAAAGCTGGCTGTATTTTTTTGATGTACCATCTAAATCACAGAACAAGGTATGGGTCTTCGAAGATAAAGATCAACCAATACAAGTGAAAAAATCACGTTCGGTCGGAAGATGAATGTGTCTTTTTTTCGTAAAACGGGTTTAGTGGCCAATGTTATGCTAGATAAGCAGAAGACAGTCACAGCTCGTTGGTATACTGAAGTTTGTTTGCCACAGTTATTTAGGGCGTTGAAAAATCTCAGACCAAAATCCCCTATGCGCTCGTGGTATCTTCATATCGACAACGCTCCAGCGCATCGTGCCCAGCTAACTCAACAGACTTTTCAAGAAACTGGAATCCGAGTATTGGACCATCCACCTTACAGTCCTGACTTGGCACCATGCGACTTTGGTCTTTTTCCGTTTGCAAAATCACAACTAAAAGCACGTAAGTTTGCTTCGAAGGAGCAGTTAATCGAGGCCTGGGAAACAATATGTGATTCCATTGAAAAAGAAAAATGGGAGCATTGGTTTAGTGACTGGTTCTTGCGTATGAGATAGTGTATTGAGTGTGGTGGAAAATATTTCGAGAAATAGTAAATACTTTTTTCATACGACAAGACTTATGCCGTGACCTACGTATTTTGATTCAAGCGTGCTCCGAGCACGTATGTACGTCACAGGACGGACTTCGTCACTACAAGATTTCAAGTACTAAAAACTCCCGACAAAATCGCTGTCAGAGCTCATACATAACTTTTAAACGGCTTATCATATTTTCATCAAACCAAGCTAAGAACACTCTCGATTAAGTTACCTCTCTAACAAAAACCAACTAAATCAAAATCGGTCCATCCGTTTAGGAGCTAAGATGCCACAGACAGATACACACGTCAAACTTATAACACCCCTCTTTTTGCGTCGGGGGTTAAAAAGGTATATTTTTGAAGTACGGACTTAAATACGGAACCCTCGGTGCGCGAGTCCGACTTGCACTTGATCGGTTTTTTATAATACAAAACTGTATGTATGTATATTTAATTGGAGAATAAATAAAATTTGTATTTGTTTTTGTAAATGACACGTGTAAATGACAAAAGAACAGACGTTCATAGATATGTGTATGTAATCGATTTGCAGGTTTAACCGGAACAGTGTTCTGCCTGGGTGGCGGGCCTGACGAGTTCCTGGTAGAGCTAGAGGAGCAGCTGCACATGACCGTGGCGAACGGCGCTGGTGATACGCAAGCACTGCAGGACGCAGTGGCACGGCACTTGTGCACTCTCATGGGCGGCGGAGACTCCGCGCAGCTGGAGACGGCGTTACGTGACGCTCCCGACTGGAGGCAGAAGGTCGAAGCCTGCGTGCGCACGCTGCGCGGCCGCGTAGCGCACTCGGCACAGTACGCGCGCGCCCTCATCGAGGCGGCGTACGTGCGCGTGGCGCAGGCGCGCCAGCACGCGCAGGCGCTGGTGCAGTCGGCGCCGCGCGCATTGCGCTCTCGTGTGGTGTTGCTCCGCTCCCCGACGTCGCGCTCCTTGACAACCAGCACCGGTACACACCCCTTGCAGCGCTACTCACAAACGCCGCTTGAGGTGTTCGATCTGCGCGCGCCGCTTTCGCGCGCCACCGACGACTTGCGCGTCACGGCCATCATCAACCAATGTCTTGACGGAGAAATTTTGAAAGAATTTGAAACCAAGAATTTATGTGACACCTATATTCTCAATCCTCTAGATTTTGTTGGGAGCAACAGGACCAAAAAATAAGTTGTTAACTGTTTTTTACTATCTCGTTATGTTTGCAAGAGATTCTCACATTGTTCTAATTCTTTTTCTCGACCCACGGATAGGTAGGTCCCTACTTACCTAATTACCTAATTTTGATAATATAATGGGTGTTGGTTGCTTATTTTCTTACTTTTAATTTATTTATAAATCTGTTTACTATCTCAAGGACGAGGTTAGTTTATTTAATTGTTTCATGTGTCTGAAGGATCTTTTGTCAATTATAATTGAGAGTAAATAAAAATGTTCCATTGAATTGATTAGTTTTTTTTTTCTAGGAAAACTAGGTAAGTAGTACGTGTAGATACAATTTAATTCTACTAATATTATAATTGTGAAAGAAAAACTGTTTTTTTTTTTTATTTGTTTTTAAAAGTTTATTCTTTCGAATAAAAAAACTACTTGTTTTTATTTTTTTATTCGAAAGAATAGACTTTTATAAGCAAATAAAAAAAAATCAGATTTTTTTGGTTGCGTCATATAATTATAAAAAATAAAAACAGTTTATTAAATCTGGGACGGACTAAGATGGACACTAACCTTAGTCCGTCACATAATTAAAAAAAACAGTGACAGATGTGCCATTGACAGCTACCTTGTCATGAAATAAACAACATAACCTTCGCTTGTGAATTTTTTATGCCCGATTTTTGCTCGTACGTCACATAAACTTCCAGTTCTTTTCACCTCAACATAGCCAACTGCACTCTCTACATAAGACTGCCGTGATGACCTTAAAAGCGAAATATGTGGTTCTATTCATATTTTGCAGTTTTCAAATTCCAGTATCAGTTTCAAGTCGTCGTAGCAGCTGTACGGTGACCATACACCGCACATTGCACAATCAGCACATTCGGCATTCCTTGATATTGCGAATTTACGTAATGCGCGTCAGTTCACGAACAGCACTCATTCCGCGTGTACTCATACCATCGCTTATCGTTACTATTTAAGTGACAATAAATTTACTATTTTTGGAACATTGATTTATCATTACAATCATCTCAACATCTTATAGCGAATGGTGTATGTGGTAACAGCAGCACGTACAGCAGCTATCAAGGTTAGGTTCAGGGTACAAAGCAAGAGTTATCGTCGTAGTTATTATCGTGGGTAAGCAGTCAAAAAATTAAAAGAAATCCAGAGAAAATACCGAAAACTTAGAGAAAGACGCGGGAATAAAATCACAAGCGAAGGTTATGTTGTTTTTTTTTTTTTTTTTTTTCTTCTGGACCCGCACGAATGCATCGCCATTTGTCAGGTTTTGAGTTTTTTTTTCAAGTTTTATTTACAAGTTACAAAAATTAGAGAAACTAACACGGAAATATAATTATTTAAAAAGGAAAGGAAAATGAAAAAGGAATATGGATCAGTAGAGTATGATAAGAATAGTAATATAAGAATATAACAGAATAATATACATTTAAAAAATATAGGAAACAAGAAGGAAAATAAATATCAAATAATATCATATTTTAATATCATTACAATTTATGAAAGATGCTATAAATAAATAAATAGATGGGTCAAGTGAAGAAAGAAGGACATTTATATTTGTAGGAAGCGGGACATGATAGGAGATTAGATCTTGGAAAAAGGAAATATGGTCATACAAGTTGCAAGCAAAAAATATATGATTCAAATCCCCAAACTCCTCTCCACAGTTACAAGCAGAACTCCTTATGATTTTCATTTTTGCCAGATGGGCAGGAGTACATGTATGACCAAGACGCATTCGAATTAAAACCGTGGTCGCTCTTTTAGTTAGATTTAATTTAAAAAACCAAGGTTTTAACGGTAAAGTCCTTTGAATATATTTGTAATGCTTTCCTTTGACTTTACTAGACTTTTCCCAGGATTTAAACCAGGAATCCCTGAGGTAAATCCTGGGAAGAGAAATTATATCATGGCAATAATTAACATAGGGGAAAACATCACCACACTCCACAGCTTCATTAGCCAATTTATCCGCACGTTCATTTCCAGTAATGTCGCAATGACTTGGTATCCATGCAAAGTTGACTCCAAGCCCGGCTTCTGAACATCGCAGAAGTTTGGCTCGAGCCTCCAAAATTAATGGATAATGAGATTTAGAGCGAAAAGGAAATTTTACTAAGGATTCGAGGGAGCTTTTAGAATCACTGAATATAACGGTATTATTGAGCTTCATTAATAAAACATATTCCAATGCCTTAACTATACCGAAACATTCTCCTGTGAATACCGACGTCTCAGGAGGAAGCTTAATTAATTGTATAATCTTATACTGCCTGTGAAATACCCCTACACCAACATTACCGGTTGTGCCATGCTTAGAAGCGTCAGTATAAACTTGATGCCAATTTTGCCACTGTTCGTCTATAATGGAGTTTAGCTTTAAGTTTGCATGTGGATCATAACGATCAATATTTAAATTAAATATAACATTGGGCTCTAATAAAAGAGCTTGGAAGTGGCAGTCAAAAAGAGGCAATTTGCGTGTCTGAAAAGTAGGAGCTGAAAAGTCTAAAGATTTATTATAACTGTTTACCAAACAAGGAGGCGATTTATACTTCCAATAAGAACTCGTAGCAACAAGATTTGACAGAAGTTGAACTTTTGAACAAAGTTGGTGATAGGAATACTGTAATGTACGGAAGAAAAAACGATTGGCTAAAAATTTACGTCTTAAGTCTAAAGGAGGATCACCACACTCTACTTGTAGAGCATTAATGGGGCTAGATTTCATAGCTCCCATAATTACTCGCAAAGCTTTTGACTGAATGGCATCTAACCTTTTTAAAGCTGCCACATTACAAGGTTCTAGAAGAAAAGTGCCATAATCTAAAACACTTCTTATTAAAGCGTTATAAACTAATTTTAACGAAAAGGGATGAGCTCCCCACCACACACCAGTGAGGCATCTAAGTAGGTTTAAACTTTTTTCACATTTTGTTCAAAGTGTGGATGGCCTGTAAGTTTCGAGTCTAATACAACACCCAGGAATTTGGCATGACTCTTTTCAGGAATGACTTCATTATTGTAATAAATATTTGCCGGCGGAGAATTGCGTTTACGACTAAATGTAACAATTGTACTTTTTGAAGCTGAAAGCTCCAAACCATGTTCATTCAACCAGATCCTAAGATAATTTAATGTGTTAGTTAATTTGAAGGACGCTACTTCCTGAGAACTATCAACGGAATATATTAATAAATCGTCGGCATACTGTAATATTTTAGAGTCTTTGATGGAAGTTTCTAGGTCAAAAGTATATACAGGGTGTTAGGTAATGAGTGGATAAACCGTGATCTGCTGATAGGGGGCACTTAGGTCGTTCTAATAATGATAAATGAGGTTTAGTAAAAGTGCCACCGTTTTCGAGATATTTGGACTTTTTTAATTTTTTAGGAAATTGACACCCTTACACGATTTTATGGTCGTGGTTAGTGTACTAAGATGTTTTTTTTAATTTTCTTTTTAGCTTATTATTGTGTAATAGTTGTGTTATCCGATAAACATTACCATTTTGGCGTAACTACCGCGGTTTAATTTAAAAAAAAAGCAAACTTGAATTTTGCATCTTCGATCGAACATTTACCAAGTTTTGAGCTATTGCGGTGAAAAAAAAAAATACTATCACATGGTAGCCAATGAGCTAAAAAACATGCCCATTTAATAGAGATTTTAAAACAGTAATCATCTTTTTATTTAAATATTAGAATAAAAAACAACATCAGTTTTCCGCAATCGATTCGATTATTTCCTGTGATTATTTCATATTAAATTTGTGCTCCAGAATTCCAAAGCGTACCTAATTGTGACAAACTTTTCCTTGCGAAAATAAAAATACCGGCCACTAATTTTGTGAAACCTTTTATTGAAAAAAAATTAAAGATTTGTGATCCGAGCGAAGCATTACAACCCTTTTGTTGCAATAATAACATATTTATTTATTTATTTATTTATTTATCAAAGATACACACTACCATTACAGGGAACCCAATGCGATAGTGTACCAACTTAATTATGTACAAATACTTAAAACTCACCTACTACTTTACCTACTGCCTACTTATAATATCATACAATACATTATAACATAAAAAGTCACTTTAGTGAATTCACACAGAGAACACGAGAACAAATCGGTCTTCTCAGACACTTCATTTAAAATAAATAAGGCTCGGGTGAGAGGGGCCTTATTTAGGAGATTGGTCCGGCCGCGCGGTACACTGAACAACTTAGGTCGCCGCCGCCGCATTATATATCTATCAGGTACAGATAGACTTACCATTTCAAGAATACCTGGATTATGAGCCTTACCTCTAATCAATTTGAATATTATTTGAGCCAATTGAAAGTCCCTTCTTACCTCTAGCTTGTTGTAGCCAACCATACCAAGTACAAATAGCGTAGGGTACATCAATGGGTAAAACGGGTATACGCCATATAGTTTCCAGTACAAGTAACGCGTGAATTTATTTTGTATGCGCTCCAACATTGTGCTGTACTTGGCCTCATGTGGAGCCCATATGACCGCATTACACTCCAAGTGGCTTCTTACCAGAGCATCGTATAATGCCTTAACAGCACTAATTTTCGTGAACGTCCGCGTTTGTCTAAGCATAAATCCTAAATTTCTGAATGATTTTTTGCAAACATTGACTATATGCTCTCGGAAAGTCAGGTCATCACTAACAATACTGGGCAGTACTTTTTTTAATGCCATTTATTCGAAATTTAGCCATCCAGACTACCGGATTTTTAATCGAGTACATAATGCGTTCACTGAAGGCAGAATTCTTGGTCAGGGTGTGGGTGGAACAAGTGGAAGAAGACCCACCCGAGGAGATGACGAGAATGTTTTGGACCTAGTTGAAGCAGATCCTTCTCTATCCGTGCGTGATATGGCAAATTACCTGGGTTTATCTGTATGGAAAGTGCATACTACATTAAAAGTACACCAATTACACCCATTTCACGTCCAACGTGTGCAAGTTTTATTGCCTAGAGATTATCCCTTACGAGTAACTTTTTGTCGAGTGATGCTGCGTCGGATGCGTGAAGACCCAGACTTTTTAACAAGATACTGTGGTCGGACGAATCATCTTGCCGTCAAGATGGCTACATGAATCTACACAATCTGCACAGTTGGCAGTTAGATAGTCCACACTTAATGAGAGAGGATAGATCTCAGTACCAATTTAAGGTAAGTCTTCTCATGATCACGGTATTCACGGTTGTTGTAATACGATAAAAATGTCAAGTTTTAATTAATTATGCTTTTTACCGCGATGAATCCCCTATCTATTACAAATATTAATTTTAGGTAAATTTGTGGACCGGTATCTTGAATGGCGAAGTGATCGGCCCCTTCGAGCTGCCATCTACTCTAAATGGAGATAATTACTTGGAGTTTCTTCAAAATGATCTGCCTATCCTTCTGGAAGATGTACCGCTTGCACTAAGGCAAGTAATGTGGTTACAACAAGACGGTTGTCCCGCACATTACGCAGCACGAGTGCGACAGTACTTAAGTGCCGCATTCCCAGAACGATGGATTGGCCGGTTAGGCCCAATACTATGGCCTCCGCGTTCACCGGATTTGAACCCCTTAGATTTTTTTTATTGGGGTTGTCTCAAAGAGAAAGTGTACAGCCGTCCAATTACGAGTCTTTCTGGGTTACGAGAGCGAATAAGAATTGCTGCTCAAGAAATAGGGAACTCTGGATACACCAGATTCGTCAGGCGTTCCTTTATCCGACGGTGTAGAGCTTGCATTAGGGCTGGTGGACGTCAATTTGAGCACATTATTTAACTTAACTTTATTAAAACATTCCCTTTTTATGTTTTTTTGTTTCACAGATAGCATTAGTTAAATCATTCATTAGAAAAACCGGCTGCCTTGCTACTCCAATACCTACTTTTTTAAGTTTTATTTATCAAAACCAATAAATGTTTACTGTTATAAAATCTCTATTAAATATGCATGTTATAAAGCTTATTAAAAGAATAAAAAGCTGTCCAGATATTTTTTAAATTTCGAATAAATGGCATTAAAAAAGTAGTTAGTGCCCGGTATCGTTATTATTACAACAAAAAGGTTGTAATGCTTCGCTCGGAACACAAATCTTTACTTTTTTCAATAAAAGGTTTCACAAAATTAGTGGCCAGTATTTTTATTTTCGCAAGGAAAAGTTTGTCATAATTAGGTACGCTTTGGAATTCTGGAGCACAAATTTAATATGAAATAATCACAGGAAATAATCGAATCGATTGCGGAAAACTGATGTTGTTTTTTATTCTAATATTTAAATAAAAAGATGTTTACTGTTTTAAAATCTCTATTAAATGGGCATGTTTATTAGCTCATTGGCTACCATGTGATAGTATTTTTTTTTTTCACCGCAAGAGCTCAAAATTTGGCAAATGTTCTATCGAAGATGCAAAATTCAAGTTTGCGATTTTTTTTAATTAAACCGCGGTAGTTACGCCAAAATGGTAATGTTTATCGCATAACACAACTATTTAACAATAACAAGCTAAAAAGAAAATAAAAAAAAAAAATCTTAGTACACTAACCACAACCAAAAAATCGAGTAAGGGTGTCAATTTCCTAAAAAATTAAAAAAGTCCAAATATCTTGGAAACCGTGGCACTTTTACTAAACCTCGTTTATAATTATTAGAACGACCTAAGTGCCTCCTATCAGCAGATCACGGTTTATCCACTCATTACCTAACACCCTGTATGTTATAAAGAAGCGGACTTAGTACCGAGCCCTGAGGTAAGCCTCTCCAAGCGGTCCTTGCGAAACCAGTTGAATTTAACCCTTAACCACCTAGGTGCGGTCTCACAGACAATAGATTATTCAAAGTTGTCAATAACTGAACGCGAGTACATCGCACACGCGTCTGTGACCTTGTACCTTTGCCCAGCCCCCCCTCAGTGCCCGCCATGTCATCGACGCGTTCAGACTAGATATGAGCGCCGCGCCGGCGCGCCGCCGCCGCCGTTGATTTCGCCGCGCCGCCGCCGCCGCGAAAAAGTAACGGCGCGCCGAGTGAGCGAGAGAGATAATTGAATCGGTCACTTGACTAATACTGACTGTATGAGCGTGCTCGTTGTTGCGCAGTCAGTCGTCAGCTACGAAAAATGGCTGCGTAGTTGGTTCTTGAAAATGTGGACGTTTATAAAACCAATATAGAAAAAATTACAGTGACTAGGTATGTACGCTCTCCCGTGTAAAATCAAAGCAGTTACTACTGGAACTATTTTGGATACGTAATTGTAAATGTAGATGGAAAAAAAGAACAGTTCTCAACGATCAAGTGTTTTGTGAAACATGTTTAAGAAATGCAAAGGAAAAAGACTATATACAGGGTGACTGTAATTCGACCTATTCCTTGAAAGAGGTTATACTAGAGCTTATTTGCAATATTTTATTTTTATTTTTTTATTGTTATTAAAAGTACAAAATATAATTAATATTTTACAAAATTTCGCCAAACTGCGGAACAGTTTGTTGGCGAAGCATGTACACTCTTATAATAAAAGTTGGTACAGTGTAAGCAATACTAATCTACAAAAAGGGTAATTACAAGTATAAAGATATTGTATCAGTCACCCTAACTACCTACTAAATATTTAACTATTTTCTGAGTGGAAGATGTTTATTAACCAGGACTTTAATTACGTTTGAAAACTTTCTTGCTTTCTTGCTGAGAAAAGACTGTTGAAAATCCGTGGTATCATATAGCTTCTCGTTCTCTGTCCATAATAATTATAAGCACCGGGTTCAGTGAACTTCTTTCGTAACGCTACTCTTAGACATCGGTTGTAATTTTTAAAACTTTTAAAATCTAAACATTCATACTGATCTACAGCTAATAAGTATTTAACTTTTTCATACACAGGAATTACATTACATTTTTTAAACAAAAGGTTATAATTTTTATTACAATTTTTTTTGGTCTTCCTATCAACCAGTAATTTAAGTAGTCTACGTTGTAGGTATATATTTCGCCCAGTCAACCAGGGGTCGAAATTCGGTAGTTTTCGAGTTATACGAGTATTCAGTTTTTTACATAGTATATAAAACACACACACACATACACACACGCGCACACCCACATTCACACAGTAAGTCAGGGACATAATTATAATGTAAAAAACTAAAAACTGGAATAACTCGAAAACTACCGAATTTCGACCCCTGGTTGACTGGGGGCTAAAAACATTGCAAAGAAGCCCTATAATAACCCCTTTCAAGGAATACTTAGGTCGAGTTACCAGTCACCCTATATAAAAAAGTTTTTTTATCGATAAACTACGTGATTATTTTATTTTTTATACTGGCAACGTTAAAAAAATCCTTTGGAGGCCACGCCGCCGACGACGCCGCCGCCGCCGACTCCAAAAAGTCGGCGCGCCGCCGCCGACCTTCCCCCCATCGGCGCTCATATCTAGTTCAGACGTGTGCTCGTTTTGATTTGGTGAGTAAAAAAATAGCATCGGCGGTCTGTGAGACCGCATGTAGGTGGTTACTATATTTTTGCATAGTCTCCGAGACAGCACGTAGGTGGTTGTGTTATTTTTTTTATACATATTTTTCATATAATCTTTACTCTATAGTTGACATGTTTCTCGTTTTTTCTAATAAAACATGCTTCCTAGTGATGCAATAATTGAAAGGTGGCTAGAAGAAGTATCGTTTGATGAAGATGACCTGTTGGATAAAAAATTGTCACAAAAAATACAAATAGTGAATGTTATCTTATGTCCAGTATGATGGACGTTGCCAAATTAAGGGTTACAGCGGCGATCAAGACCTAAAAAGAAGAATTATTTTGGGAAAAATCAGTTTCGTTGGTCATCTGAACCGCCATCGCTGCGATCAAGAACCGTGCAACATAATGTACTATAATACCTACATCTGAATCGAATGCATAAAACCGATTTGCTTTGAATGTTCCAATAAGTTGTGTATTGACTGCCGACAAAAATGGTTATTTTGAAGGCCTGTAATTTTATAAAAATAGCCCATTTTTAACCAAAATAGATAGTTTAATAGCACTGTTAATTACTCAATTTTAATATTTTACAATGAAAAGCTTTATATAACATTCCTTAATATTGAGATCTCATGTCCTGAAGGATACCTAGTTTTTTGATTAAAAATGTAAGAAGTTCCTAAATATGTAAAGTTTAAAAGATAATAATGTTGATTATTTTTGTATAAGTGTTGACTAATACATGCCTTAAACTGTGTAAAGAGTATTTACTACATTAAAACACCCGTCAGCTACGTTAAAGTAAATAATCCAGGTCCCATAACATGTAGCGGTCTCCATGACCGCAAGTAGGTAGTTGTGAGATACAAATAGGACGTAGGTAGTTAAGGGTTAAAATGATTTCACGGCCAGATAACATGTTGAGTATAAAATTTGATAGAATGGGAGGAATTTTCAATAGTTTCAATTTTTTAAACAATATTTCAATTATTACGTTATCATATGCCGCCTCAATATCCAAGAATGCTGCAGTAACGCATTCGTTTTGAGAAAAAGCAATACGAATATCTGTAGAAAAAACACTTACACTGTCTATCGTACTCCTACCCTTCCTAAATCCATATTGGCTATTAGGAAAAAGGTTTTGATTTTCCATAAACCATTCAAGTCTATTTTTAATTAAATGTTCAACAATTTTTATAATAACTGGAGATAATGCTATAGGTCGATAAGACGTGGAATGATTCGAATTTTTTCCCGGTTTTAGAATTGGTAACACTATTTGAGTCTTCCAAGACGAAGGAATGTCACCTGTCAAGATGACAGCATTAATAACCTCTAAAAGATACTCCAGTGCTTTATCACCAAGATGAGAATAAAATGAGTAAGGAATGCCTTCATTGCCTGGAGCTGTGTCCTTGATATGTGATAAGACACCTTTTAATTCGTTAAGTGAGAAAATAGAGTCCAGGCCGTACGGGCGGGTGCCTATCGTTTCGTAGAAAGTCAATACCTCGAATTTCGGTTCTCCGACCACGTTTGTCAGAATTTTCAGTTGTTCGAATCACGATAGTTAGAATTTCATTGCTTTGTAATTTCATTTACTCGAAGTCATCTGTTGTCCGAAACTACAGTTCTCCTAATTTCACTTGCTGCTTTTTCAATACATCGAATATTAATAGGCAAAATTTTCTGTTTCTCGAAAACGTTTCACCGAAAACGGTTGATTCTGATAGTTGGAAATCCTAATTAATACTTTTCGAATGGGTTTCGACTTCGAATGTTAGACACACTTTAGGAAGGCGGAGTGGGATAGCTAGGCGAAGGGGGGGTGGGGGGCGAAGCCCCCCTCAATGGGGGCTCGGGGGGCGAAGCCCCCCGCCATAAAAAAAACAAATACCCCCCCTCACTAGGTTGGGTTAGGTTAGAACTGTGACCACAACAGCACGCGAGCCGAGCGAGCGAAGCGAGCGTGCCGCGGCAGCGGCCGGCGAAGCGCCCGAAACATAAATAAGAAATCATAAAATCTTTATATTCCGACTTTGTGTGAAACCGCGTACAGAATGAGTAAAACACAATACATAAATTCAAAAATAAACTTGAACTTATTCGGGAAATTAAACAATCGTTTAACTGAACAATCGGGGAAAACCTATTCTGTTAAAAGTGCATTCGGGATATTAAAACTTCGTAGATTTGAACATATTTTCAATTAAAAATCGGAAATTTAATAATCGAAGTAATGAAATTCGGAGAAACGAAAATTCGAAGAAGTAAAAATTCGCGTTACTGAGAATCGAAGTATCGTGTTCGGGCAAAAGAAAATCGAGCTATTAATTTTCTACGAAACAATACCTACCCCGTACGGGCACGAAGGAACAAAAAGAGGACTAATGTTAATAAACATGTCTATATGGGGTACCGTCGGCGGAGCCAAACGATCTAGAAAGCTATTGTATAAAGAAGGCGGCATAACCGTAAAGTTTGTTGTACTAATACCTGATCTAAACCTGCGTATATTTTGCCATACTTCGGCGACCTTAGTGTTGGGGGATATGGATAAGCAAAATTTCCTCCATCCTTCAAACTTTTTATCCTTTAGTGTTTTCTTAGTTTTGGAAATAACTTCCATCAAAGAATTAAAATTATCTTGTGACATATTGGCATTATATATTTTCTCAACTTTCTTCCTTTCAGCTACAGCAATGCTACATTCTTTGTCCCACCACGGTGGACATGGTAACTTGTCAGAAACAAGTTTTTTAAGAGGGAAGGATGCATCAGCAGCTTCAATTATAATTTTAGAAAATAAATCTGCAGTAGTCCTTATATTTTGTAATGTAACTGGGAACAAATTGTTCACTTTATCCTCCATACATTGCTTATAGTCACTCCAATTATCACTAATTAATCTATATTTCATATGAGGAGGTGGTTTAGGAATGTTGTTAACTTTAAACATAGATAAACTTAAGATTATTGGAAAATGGTCACTACCATGAGTAGAGTGTAATGTTTCCCAACAAATAGTGGAAGCTAGACTAGGAGATGTTATTGTTAAATCAATAGCACTATCATTTTCTGTTGGTTCAGTGCGACGTGTGCGAGACCCATTATTAAGTATGCATAGATTATGCTTATCTATTAAGTTTAAAAGGTCCTCACCATGACAGTTGGATAATGAGCTACCCCATGCTCTATGTTGTGAATTAAAATCTCCCATGATAATCACTGGTTTTGGGATAGTAGAAAATAAAACATCTAAATCACTAAATACTTGTAAAGAAGGTTTAGGTATATAAATAGATACAAAACAAACTGCATTGATTAAGCAAGCTACAACAGAAAAGTTACCATTACTATGTACAGGAAATTGGGAAAAAGAAAGAGAGTTTTTAATAAAAAGTGCAGCTCCTCCATACCCATCAGACCTGTCATCCCTGAGACAGGAGAAGCCACCTAATTTAAATACAGAACCTGGCTTCAGCCAAGTTTCTGCTAATGCAATAATTGATGCATTAAAATTATTAACAAAATAAATGAGTTCACTTTTTTTATTTATAATACTTCTGCAGTTCCACTGAACTGCTTTGGACCTGTTGTTTAGATCCATTATGGTTATTTAGTACTGTGATGGCATCAGATAATTTAGCAGCGTTGGACGGTTCAATTACTTTTGACTGTATGATGGAATTTAAAAGAGAAATAATATCAGTAATATTAAGTTGGTTATCCGAGTTAATTTCTTTAAAAGCACAACCATTTGTCAGTGTAGAAGGTGGTTGTTTGACTAATTCATTATGTTCCCTTTGATTGTAGCCTTTACCTAATTTAGGTGGTAAGCGCGGCTTTGCAAAAACAGTCTTTTTGTAGGACATTGGGATGGAATTTGGTTGTCTAAAGTTGTTGCTCATTATGGTAGGTTGGTCCTTGGGCGTTGCCACAATATCTGCATAAGATTTTGATATGGGTGGATGTAACCGAGATGCTTCCGCATATGATATACACTTGTCGGCCATGGCAAACTTAATATTTTGTTGTCTTACAAATTCTGGACATGACTTATTAGTAGCAAAATGTATACCACCACACAAACAACAAGACAAGAAATCCTCACTAGTATTACAAGAGTCCCAGAGTGTTCCCTGCCACACTTGTAACACCGAGGTTTTGACCTACACTGTATCTTTGTATGCCCAAAGTGGCAGCAGTTGTAACATTGAATGGTCGGATATGTATACAGTTGCACTTCAAGTGAATTATAACACATAAAAATACGATTTGGGAGAACCTGACCATCAAATGTTACGACCACTGTCTGGGTAGGCTTCCAAGTAGGAGCTCCATCTATAATTTGTTTGGTGTTAATGTGCCTAACTTTTAATATTTTTCCACATCCATTTGGAACCGATGTACTTTCAATTATTTCTTCAGGTGAAAGGTCTGTTGGAATACCTCGGACAACACCTATCCGAGAGATGTTATAGGATGGTATAAAAGCTTTAAATTTATATTCAGTGAGACTATTATGGCCAATGAGAGCATTTGCATCATAATGTTTGGAAAAAGATATTGAACATCTGTTTCTACCAATTCTCTTGACACTACCATCAATGATGTTGCGAAATGCGAAACGCTTTAAAAACTTGCCCAATGAGATGGGATGAAGCGTGGTACTATCGTTAGGAGATTCTTGTTGGCGCTGAATATGAACTACGTACGGAGCGCTATCTGTCGATTCATAAAGAGTTCTGGTTACTGGGACCGGGGGAGACTTTTGGAAAGTTGAATCAATTACAGGTGCAGGATTTATAGGAACGGAAGGTGCTATATTAATTTCCTCTGCTTTTTTAATGTCCTGTGCTTCAGTGATATTGCTATCCTGATTCGTGCAAAGACAACCTTTGTATTCAGAATTAGACGCAGTACCATGCTTCCTTTTTCTTTTATTACAGTGCTTACACATTTTGTGCAGGCGACTGCGTTTTTGCCCTTTAGACACTGAAGAAGAATCTGTCTCCATTCCCGATTCGTTCGATGCCACGGTTACAAAACTTACCGGCAAAGGAGCTATGCCCCCACCGGGATCATCAGAAATGTCCATTCCGACTAAAAGTAAATAAAACTTACCAAATTACAGCTATACAAATACACTAATCTACTAAATATACAAAATATATACAATACTGATCACAATTTTGAAAAGAAAATTAATTTTCCAATCTAAGAGAAAAAAAACGCGGCCGCCCTCTTCGAAGTTTCCCGCCTTTTTTCGTTATGTTGTTTATTTCATGACAAGGTAGCTGTCAATGCAGGGGGGGCACACTTAGAATGGTTACCATTTTCATTGACGGCAGCGACCTCTGTAGTGTTGATGAAAATACAAAACGTCAACTGTCAAACATGTGTCAGTCCAATGTCAGTCAGTCAAGCGTTGTCTGTGCAGAAATGCGTTTCTCCGAGTTCTCTCAATATTAAAATGTATTGCTGAATACTTTGTTATTGTGACACCATAGAACCGCGTCATAATAAAGTGACATACTGAGAGGCGCAAACTGGATGTCACTTTATTATGAAACGGTTCTATGGAGAGTCTCAATATAATGTTTCGGTGGTAGGTAAACTCTACGACACATGCCTAGGTACGTATGTATATAGTATAGCTTTAGTTCAACCACAGCTCTCTAGGTGGCAGCACTTGTCATACATGCAAGTTTGGCCATAGAGTTGCCACTCTTTTCCTCTATAGTTACTTTACTCTTTGTGTCAATGGCACATCTGTCACTGTTTTTTTAATTATGTGAAGGACTAAGGTTAGTGTCCATTTTAATCCGTCCCAGATTTAATAAACTTTTTTTATTTTTTATAATTATATGACGCAACCAAAAAATCTAATATTTTTTTTATTTGCTTATAAAAGTCTATTCTTTCGAATAAAAAAATAAAAACAAGTAGTTTTTTTTAGGCGATCCCCAATTACGACATTACTCAGATACCACCATGGTATGGTTTAAACCAAGTAGCATCCTATTACGTTAAGCTAGCGACTAAACTCTGTCAAAATGTATGGAATGACATAAGCAGGGCTCGGATTTCTCATCGCACGGTAAGATGAAAGAAAACTGTGGAGTCGATATTAAAATTAAAACTTTAATCATATTCATATTCATACTCACTCATATTCTTAGTCTCGTCTTTTATATTTGTCATGTTGTAACTATTTCAACTTAATTACGTACCTAGTTTTACAGACTACTATAGTTGCGATAGACCTTTACCAAACTAGCCGCTTTATCAAATTTAATCGTGTGCATCATGTCATGTGTCATGTTAATCATTAACGACTTTAGTCGTGAACTCATTGTTGAATCGATCATAAAATTACAGTGTACCAATGTCTCTGTAAAGCAAGGTTTTCAAATAATAGATGAGATTAGACAATTTTTAACATGTTTTGGCCCTGAGACCATTAAGATAAATTGGAAAAAGTACTCAATAGAAATTCGGACTTCATTTAAATAAGACAGATGGCAAGTTCTCAACAATTTGAGCGAATAGGGTGAATTTCAGGGCGTTTCAACCACCGTCATTAGTGTCACCAAATATATTGACGAAATATATGACACTACAGCAACTTCTGATGCTGATAGAAACTACATCCCATGCTTCTGTTTACATCAGGAGTTGCTGGTAGGTGTCATTGATTTCGTCAATATATTTGGTGACACTAATGACGGCGTTTGAAACGCCCTGAAATTCACCCAATACTAGAATATGCGACTCTAACGTCCGTTGATGTAAAACGATCTTTTTCAAGTCACAAGTGGATTTTCAACGAATATATAACCTGCTTTGCTCCTTAAACTATAGAAAGTGTAGACATTACTTAGTCATTTTACAATTTTGATTTTGAAATGGACAATACACACGTCATACTTTGTCAAGATTTTTAAACACTAATTCCTGTAGCTACATGCTCTATGGATATTACAAACTAGGAACTTATTTAATTTTCATATTATTTTTATTATTTGGCCCATAGGTAATGTAAAAAACATGGCGTGGCATTTAACATTTTTATTTATAATCTTTTGGTGTTATTTAAATGAATGAGTATGAGTATGAATATGACTAAAGTTTTAATTTTAATATTGACTCCATAGTTTTCCTTCATCTTACCGTGCGATGAAAAATCCGAGCCCTGGACATAAGTACAACTTTTCCCGGCCCACAAATATTTTCGCTTACTTCGCGTTTTACTTTTCTTATGTAAACAAAATTATTATAAATTACAATATTCAAAATAGGTACTCTACCTTACTTCTTGTTATTATTTTAATTTATTAAACTTTTTATTCATACATATAGAAACAATTATGAAAGTAAATACCGGGTAATATAAAACTACTTTACATCTCTTGGACCTTAATATGAACTGGGTTAAAAAGTGCTTAAAGAGTTTCTAGGTTCGGCTATGCATTCAGTATCTAATAAACACTAGCGTAAAAAGACCGATTCTTTTGGGAAAAGTCGCCAATCGTTAACACTAGGTACTAAAACACTATAAGAATATAGTGTATTACGAAGTAATTTTGACTTGCAAAGAAAAATACGCGATATTTTTAAACGTACCTATAATAATTAAAAAGAGTAAAGAAAACCTAAAATTTTGTAGATTATTTTAACACACAAA
Source organism: Tortrix viridana (assembly GCA_963241965.1). Taxonomy (NCBI): domain Eukaryota; kingdom Metazoa; phylum Arthropoda; class Insecta; order Lepidoptera; family Tortricidae; genus Tortrix; species Tortrix viridana. The sequence continues at coordinate 4,186,469 of OY725191.1, read as the reverse complement.
TTAAAAAAAATATATAAATATTACTATTATAATAGGTCCCAATGCTGAATTAAATAAAATTAGTTACCTTTGCAATTTTACACACCAAAATCATGAACAAGGATAGTTTACAGAAATATAAAAATATTTGCATATGATCGTTATATTCTAGGTAAATAAGCAAATAATTTCGCTACTCAATGTTTCTTACGAAAATCTTCTAACCCTAGGCCAAATAAAGGATATCCTTTGTATTATAATAATACCAAATGGGTAAACGTGATTGCGAATAAACCGATCTAATTTGTAGCATACTATTGCTTATTTATTATTGTTGGAATATTTGGGTAAAAGAGCCTTAATAAAGAGAATAAACAAATTTGTGTAATAAAAGATTGTTAGATGTTCTTTGACAATAGTGTTATATTTTGAAGTGACTATGAAAAAAGAACAATAAAAAAAAAATAGAAACTTAAAAGTAGTTTGCACAACTGAGGTTAGTATCAACAACAGCCGCCCTTAATCGAAGTTCTGGGTAGGTATTGTTTCGTAGAAAATTAATAGCTCGATTTTCTTTTGCCCGAACACGATACTTCGATTCTCAGTAACGCGAATTTTTACTTCTTCGAATTTTCGTTTCTCCGAATTTCATTACTTCGATTATTAAATTTCCGATTTTTAATTGAAAATATGTTCAAATCTACGAAGTTTTAATATCCCGAATGCACTTTTCACAGAATAGGTTTTCCCCGATTGTTCAGTTAAACGATTGTTTAATTTCCCGAATTCTGTACGCGGTTTCACACAAAGTCGAAATATAAAGATTTTATGATTTCTTATTTATGTTTCGGGCGCTTCGCCGGCCGCTGCCGCGGCACGCTCGCTTCGCTCGCTCGGCTCGCGTGCTGTTGTGGTCACAGTTCTAACCTAACCCAACCTAGTGAGGGGGGGTATTTGATTTATTTATGGCGGGGGGCTTCGCCCCCCAGACCCCCCTCCGCCTAGCTATCCCACTCCGCCTTCCTAAAGTGTGTCTAACATTCGAAGTCGAAACCCATTCGAAAAGTATTAATTAGTACTTCCAACTATCAGAATCAACCGTTTTCGGTGAAACGTTTTCGAGAAACAGAAAATTTTGCCTATTAATATTCGATGTATTGAAAAAGCAGCAAGTGAAATTAGTAGAACTGTAGTTTCGGACAACAGATGACTTCGAGTAAATGAAATTACAAAGCAATGAAATTCTAACTATCGTGATTCGAACAACTGAAAATTCTGGCAAACGTGGTCGGAGAACCGAAATTCGAGGTATTGACTTTCTACGAAACGATAGGCACCCCGAAGTTCTGCCCACAAAAAAAAAACAACAAAAAAAATCTATATTAAGTTTCTATACCTAAATTTATTATACACCTCTTGTGTATAATAGGCCCGAGTGGCTTGGTAAGGACGTCTGCAGGCATATCGCTACTTTTCACATATTTTAAATTTATAACATTACATGATACTTTTTCTCTAATAAAATGAAATTTGGTATCGATATGCTTCGTCCTGCTGTGGTGTATCGGATTTCTAACAAGATTTATGGCACTCTGACTATCAGAAGCTAAGTTAACTGAATCAAGTTTACCTGTAATCTCATAGATAAAACGACGCAAGTAGCATGCTTCCTTTGTGGCAGATGCTAGTGCCATATATTCTGCTTCCGCGGACGATAAAGCAACTGTAGGTTGCTTCTTTGACTCCCAAGATACTGGACCTCCACATAACTTGAAGGTGTAACCAGTGTATGACCTTCTGTCAATCGGACAGTTTGCCCAGTCTGCATCACAGAAGCCTCTTAAAGGTGCTCCGCTTCTCCTATAAGCCAATGAATAGTCTAAAGTTCCTTTTAGATACTGTAGAACCCTCTTCGGAGCATTCCAGTGTTCCTTAGTATAACACGTATTAAATTGACTTAAAAAACTCGTTGCGTATGCGATACCGGGTCGTGAATTTACCGTCAGAAACATGAGACATCCTATTAGGTTCTGATAAGGATAAGACTCACCAACTTCACCATCATTTCTTCTTTCCATTATCTTTTTAACTAAAGGAGTTCCCACTGTCTTGCAATCCTTCATATTAAACTTATCAAATAAGGATAAAATATAATTCTTCTGATGTATTTTAATACTCTCGGAATCGTATTCGATTTCTAATCCTAAATAACATTTCAATATTCCAAGGTCCTTTAGAGAAAAATATTTTGACAAATCTTTCTTGACAATGTCAAACGTCAAATCGGATTTAAAGAAGACTATTATGTCATCGACAAATATCCCCAAAATAACAAGTTCCTGTCCAAAAAGTTTTGTATATACACAAGGCTCAGAAGGAGTTCCTGTAAAACCTATTTTAACAAGCGTTTCGTTTAACTTTTTATACCAAGCACGCGGTGCCTGTTTAAGACCATAAAGGGATTTATTTAACAAACAAACCTTGTTTTCTTTGTCCTTTTCTATGAAACCAAAGGGTTGCTCCATAAAGACTTCTTCTTCTAAAACTCCGTTTAGAAAAGCAGTATCAATATCTAAATGCTTCATTCTTAAACCCATCTCTGCAGCCAAGGCAAACAACGTGCGGAGGGAAGAATGACGATTCACTGGTGCAAATGTCTCATCGTAGTCCACTCCTTTGACTTGATTAAAACCTTTTACGACCAGTCTAGCCTTATATCTTGTGATGTTTCCATATGCGTCCTTTTTCAGTCTGTAAACCCCTTTACATGGTATGTATGACCTTTTTATTTGGTCTATCCACTAGATCCCATGTGTGAAGTTTGATCAAAGAATTATACTCATCAGCCATTGCATGGTGCAACTTTTCAGCATGATCAGAATGAGTAGCTTCATAATATGTCGTTGGTTCACTAGGATCGATGGTCGACACATTGTAAGTAAGAAAATCAGGAGGTTTCCTATTTCTTGACGGATACCTCTGCTCATCGAGAGATTGTTCTTCTTCCGCAATTGCTGACTCTTCATTGACATGAGTTTGCGATTCGGCAGTACATCTTATAGATGGTTCAGCCTCAGGGTCGGTATTCTCAACACAATCGAAGAACTGACAATCTTCATACTCGTTTTCCTTTTCTTCGAATAATAATATAGAATCTGACTGTACCGCAGACTCGGCATGTTTCTTTTTTAAACTCGAGAAACAATTTTCAAAAAAGGTTGCATCTCTGGACATAAATACTTTTCGTGGGTTAGTAGGATCCCGAAAACTATGCGTTTGGATTTTCCGAAAAACCGACGAAAATTGCTTCCTTTGCTTTTACATCTAACTTTTTCCTATGACACGAAGGTACATGGACAAGTGCTCTACATCCGAACAGTCTCAGATGACTAAGATCACTTTTGCGTCCACACCACCTGTCATATGGAATTTGTCCTCCTAAAGCTCGATGTGGAGACCTATTTTTCAGGTATACAGCAACTAGGAAAGCATCTTCCCAGAAAACTTTTGGTAGTGAGCTTTCTGCTAATAACGTCCTCGCCTTCTCTGTTATTGAACGGTGAGTGCGTTCTGCTACTCCGAGCTGTTGAGGGCTGTACGGCGTTGTCGTTTGATGTTCGATACCTTCTGAAGCAAGATAATCAACAAATTCCTTATTAACAAACTCCTTGCCACCATCAGTCCTAACTACTTTAATTTTTCTGTCCAGTTTTGCAACAAAAATTTTAAATAGACGAAATTTATTTTTAACCTCTGTCTTAGAAGGAACAAAATAATCAAATACCTTTCTTGTATTATCGTCTACTACCGTTAACATATACCTGTTACCTTGAAAAGCGGTTGTAGACACAGGTCCCAATAAATCCATATGGATTAATTCGGCTGTCCCAAACCAAAACCTAGCAAGAGCCAAATTTTTCAAAATGCATTTTTTTACACCATTGTTCCTTACATTTTGAGCTGCGTGTATTGCAAAAATACCCATATTTTTATCGCGCTTAGAATGAAAGTTACAGGAACCTCAAACCTAGTATCTCAACTTGCTACTCGTCAATACCAAAATCAAAATCCTAGCAAGTTACATTTCCAAATTCAAAACACTAGTAAGTACTGTACATACTAGGTATTTGATTTTGGAAGTTGCACTTACTAGGTATTTGAATTAGGATTTTATGTTATTGGATTACTCTTACTAGGTATATATTTACAAAACGAACTGTTCACTATTATACGAGGGCTGCTACCTATGTAACCGGAATCCGGGATTCCAACATTTTTAAACGCTATATCTGACCTTCATGATAAAATTGGAACTTTTTTAATACTGGTTGTTATATTTTTTTTTCTCATGTTCGCTAGTCTTTTGTTTTTGGCGGGTTTAAAATGTCATCTACCTGCAAGAATCGAACTCACACGTGAAAATTTTCGTGCTATGATTTATTACGATTTTCGGCGTGGTTTAACGCAACAACAGTGCATAGATCAATTAACTTCAACTTTTGGTGATGAAGCTCCATCGAAAACCACTGTATATCACTGGTTTAGTGAGTTCAATCGTGGACGTAGTATGCTCACGGACGAAGTTAAGGATGGTCGCCGGAAATCGGTCGTTGTACCACAAAATATTGAAGCTGTGCGAAAACTTATAATGCATGAGCGTCATGTTACGTATCGTGAGATTGAGGCGACTCTGGGCATATGTATGACGAGCATTAATAAGATATTACATGAACATTTAGCTGTAAAAAAAATTTGTTCGCGTTGGATCCCGCACAATTTAACTAAGGATCAAAAAGAGGCTCGCGTCGAATGGTGAAAAAAAATGTTGAAAAAATATAACCGTGGTGACTCAAAAGCTGTTCATAATATCTACACAGTGACGAATCCTGGATCTATGCGTATGATCCCGAAACTAAACAACAATCAACAGTGTGGGTGTTTCAAAATGAGCCGAACCCTACGAAAGTAACTCGTGCAAAAAGCACCTTGAAGCAAATGGTGGCCTGTTTTTTTGGTACTAATGGCTCTGTGGCTATAGTGCCACTAGGGAATCGTAAAACTGTTAATTCGGAGTGGTACACGACCATTTGTTTGCCGGAAGTATTTGAAGAAATTCGTAATAACAACCAGCGACGCAGAATCATTCTTCACCATGACAATGCCAGCTGTCATACATCAGGCGAAACGACTATTTTTGGAAGGTCAAAATATAGAATTAACGGGTCATCCACCGTACAGCCCTGATTTGGCACCCAATGATTTTTATTTATTTCCAAATGTAAAGAATAAATTACGTGGTCATCGATTTTCGACCCGTGAAGATGCCGTCGACGCGTTCAAACAGCACGTTTTGGAGATACCTCAGTCAGAGTGGAAAAAGTGCTTTAAAAATTGTTTTCAACGTATGCAAAAGTGCATCGATCATCACGGAGAATATTTCGAAAAACAATATAACCATATTTAGTCATATACGTTTGTTTATTTTTTCTATTCCGGTTACATAAGTAGCAGCCCTCGTATAATTACAAATGATTTCTATAAAATCCTAGCAAGTTCATGCGTCAGGAGCGGGGAATTGCCGCGCGGTTGGTTTGGTAGGGCGTACGGTGTTGCGGGGCGAGGGTCGTCGAGGCGACGCGCGCCGAATGCGTGGGCTACACGGTTTCAAACAACGGTTTAAAACAGTGTAGACAGTAGTTTTAAACCAAATTTCACTTGACCTTAAACGCCCTTGGCAGATATCTAACAAATGGGCTTGTTTAAAACCGTGCAGCTGCTCGCTTCTACCAAGGTCACTCGGTTTAAAACCGTGGTATCAAACCGTGTAGCACGCGCAGAACAGTCAGAATGTTTGCGCTGGCGCTGAACGACGTGCTTAGTTTATTGGCTGGGCCACGATCTCACTATTATGAACTGAAAATTAAGTAGTTATCGAAACAAATTAATTTTAGCTGCCGCTCCAGCAAGGTATGCACTTTTTAATTGGTTATTAATGATAGGAATTTATAAATAATATTTTTCTTGTGTTTATATGCTCTGCTAATTGCGCTAATCTTCTCGACACAAAAAAAGCTATTGATGATTTTGTGGGTAACTTTGTTTTAAACACAGTTTTTTGTGTGCACGGGACTACATAATGGTACCCTAGCTATGCAAGAAACTAACAGGATAGCAAGTTATGTAACTGGTACATAATGAAGCTTCTTAAGGTAAGAGTGCCGTGGTGATGTAAAGCTGAAAGTACACGGTTCAACCAAATTGATGCATTTTGGTTGAAAGGCGCAGAACATGAATGAAAATTAACGTTAAATGATTCACTTTTATGTTTACATGATTAAATTTTATTTCAAATTGAAAGGCAGAAGTGAACGTGAAATATGAGCTTTATGACAGGCACACGTACCTAACCTTATGGGCTGGTCATTACATAGGTAGTAGGTACTCGGCAGGGAACGGAACCGCTTAGCATTAAAAGGGTTTTCGATAGGGTATTGGATAGAGTTGTTTTTACAAACCCGAAGGATGCGCTAAGCCTATCGTCAACTTAGTCCAATAAAAGGGTAACCAAACGATACAGTTAATTCGACTAAGCGCTAACCCAATCCCAAAACCCGATCATCTGTTACCCCTTTTAAACTTAATCGAACGGTTTCAAGCTGTCTTAATGCCTATGCGCAAGTGTTTCGAATGATTATTGTACTACCTAACAATTGAATGGGTAGCGGCAAGTAAGTAGCCGCTCACGCGAGACGGAGAGATGAGCGAGCCGAAGTGTGCCGAAGGCGGCCGAGGCTTTGTCATAGAGCAGCACTTTTCGCTTCGTCAGACAATAGTAAACCTTTCATCGTTAGCACAAAATGTAAATTGTTTTGTTTAGGATTTACTTTACCTGTTTTTTGTTTTGACGTCTATAGGTTCGGCTGACTTCGGTGGATTTATTTCGGCGTGAAGTGTTTGTTTACTTGCCTACGATATGTATCACTTTCTTTGTGATTAGCATTTTTAATTTTTAAGTTTGATTAAAGTTGCTGCGTCTTATTCTAATGCTATAGCAAAACATGTGACAGCAGCAACTTTAATCAAACTTAAAAGTTAATTGACGTCTCTGAGTGCGGCCGTATAAGGTTAATTATTTAATGAAACTGCCACTGTGATTATCTATATTATAATTTATTTATACATATAATAAAATCGTTAAGACCAAAAAGTCTGTACATTGAAGATTTAAAAAAACAACCGATCAGAGCGACTTATAATAAGTAACTGAACATATTAAAACCATTTTTAAAATTTTTGTTTGTTTGTTTGTTTGACTGAGCATCACGTAAAAACTACTGAACGGATAATGATGAAATTTTCATAAATCTATTTATATAAAATCAGAATAACATTTAGGCTATAGAAATTTTGGAAAATGTTAGAAGAAGGGGGTAAAAAGAGGGGGTAAAGTTTGTATGGAAAAACAAATTTAGATTATTCTAGGATCATGAAACTCAGAAGAAATACTTATGAATAAAAATAAAGAAATACTTGTTTCAGGATTTTTTTTTAAATCTCATCCAAAAATGCAAAAAAGAAGGTTTTATGTTTCAAATTACTGGAATTCATACAACTATAAAATAAAAACCAATGAAGTTTGACCTTTGAAACTTGCTACATGTACTTAAAATAACAAATGAAAAAAAATACATTTGGCGATTTTGGATAAACTACCCCTAAGGGGTGGAAATGGGGGGTTAAAGTTAGTATGGGAGTTTGGACGTTTTTCAAGTTAGAAACGTGAAAATTGCTATAGGAATACTGTTATCAAATAAAAAACACTACTTTCGGTGATTTTGGATAAACTACCCCTAAGGGGATGAAATGTGGGGGTTAAAGTTTGTGTGGGAGTTTGGTCGTTTTTCAAGTCAGAATCGTGTACATTGCTATAGGAATACTGTTATCAAATAAAAAACACTACTTACGGTGATTTTGGATAAACTACCCCTAAGGGGATGAAATGGGGGGTTAAAGTTTGTATAGGAGTTTGATCGTTTTTCAAGTTAGAATCGTGTAAATTGCTAAAGGAATACTGTTATCAAATAAAAAACACTACTTACGGTGATTTTGAATAAACTACCCCTAAGGGGATGAAATGGGAGGTTAAAGTTTATATAGGAGTTTGGTCATTTTTCAAGTTAGAAATGCGGAAATTGGTATACTTATAGGCTACTGTTAACAAATGAAAAAAATAACGTTCGGCGATGAAATGGAATGGGATGAAATGCGGGTGGTAATTTGTATGGGAGTTTGGTCAATTTTGAAGTTAGAAACGTGGAAATTAGTATACTTATAGGCTACTGTTAAATGGGTCATTCTCACGAGCGTTTTAGCCGCCGTCACAACCGTGGTCGCATTATTGAAGGCTTCGGGCTTCCCTGTAGATTTGAATGTCATTTGCGGCTATTCTGTGCAATTCAGAGCCGCCGCTAACAATTCTTATCAATAGCTTTTCCTTAGAAAATCGTCAATATTGGAGCCACGGCTGTGACGGGCGGTTGAAACGATATGAGAATTACCCAAATAACAAACCAATACAACTTCTGGCGATTTTGGAAAAGTACTCCTACGTTGGTGAAAGGGGGAGTGGAAATTTGTATGGGAGTTATGTCAATTTTAAAGTTAGAAACGTGGAAATTGGTATATAGGTTACTATTAACTAACAAAACATTAAGCTTCTGGCGATTTTGGAAAAACTACCCCTTAGTGGGTGAAATGGGGGGTGAAAATTTGTATAGGAGATAAGTCAATTTTAAAGTAAGAAACGTGGAAATTGGTATAAAGGCTACAGTTAACAAATAACTTTCAGTGATATTGGATAAACTACCCCTAAGTTAATGAAATTGGGGCTAAAATTTGTATGGGAGCTCGGTCATTCTTTAAGTTATAAACGTGGAATTTGGTATACTTATATGTTAACAAAAAAAAACAATTTTTGGCGATTTTGGATAAACTAGGGGTAGTTTATCCAAAGAGGATGAAATTGGGGGTTAAAGTTTATAATGGAGTTTGGTCGTTTTTCAAGTTAGAAACGTGAAAATTGGTATTTAAGCTACTGTATACAAATAAAAAATACCACTTTCGGCAATTTTGGATTAACTACCCCTAAAAGGATGAAATTGGAGGTGGTAATTTGTATGAGAGTTTGGTCAATTTTGAAGTTAGAAACGTGGAAATTGGTATAAAGGCTACTGTTAACAAATAAAAAATATAACTTTTGGCGTGTTTGGAAACATCTACCCCTAAAAAGGTGAAATGGGGGGGTAGAAATTTGTATAGGAGTTCGGTCAATTTTGAAGTTAGAAACGTGGAAATTCGTATATTCGCTACTATTAAGAAATAAAAAAACACTTTTAGTGATTTTGGATTAATTTCTCCTAAGGGGCTGAAATGGGGGGTTAAAATTTGTATGGGGGTTTGGTCATTCTTGAATTTAAAAACGTGGAAATTGGTATAAAAGGCACTGTTCACAAATAAAAAATAAAACGTTTGGTGGTTTCCGAAAAACTATCCCTAAGTGGGTGAAATGGGAGGTGAAAATCTTAATGGGAATGAAGTCATTTTTGAAGTTAATGAAGTTGGTATTAAAGCTACTGCTTACAAACCAAGAGTACTTTCGGTGATTTTGGAAACACTACCCCTAAGGGGGGAAAATGGGGGTGGCAATTTGTAAAAGAGTTTTTATATTTTTTGAAGTTAGATATATGAAAATTGGTTTCTAGACTATTAAATATAAAATACGAGTTTTCTGATAATGGAATTTAGATTCAATTTCAATGACATTTACATTCCAAAAGCACCATTTGGTAATGTGAAATTAATGACCAGACATAACCATCGGAACTCCTTAATAATAAGTATTTCACAACACTCTACTTTTGCCCATCATTTGTAAGGGGCTGTTTATTTATTACGTTACATGAGGGTAGGATGTTCTTACGTAAGATTACAAAAGCAAGCAAAAATTAAAGCGTTTTTATATTTTTGCTACTTTTTCTTTGCAATTTTCAATATTTTATATTTTAAATATCAATACTAGCTCAGGTCTTGATAAAATCACAACCAAAACTATTAAATGCGTAAAAAACTTAATTATACACGAACTCACTAACTGCATTAACGAGTGTTTAGCCAGTGGCAGTTTTCCTGATAGTCTCAAAATCGCCAAGGTAACTCCAATTTATAAATCTGGAAAAAGAAGTGATCCCAGTAACTATCGTCCAATATCGGTCCTACCTGTTTTATCGAAAATTTACGAAAAAGTGCTGTATACTAGACTAGAAAAATTCATAACTATGCAAAATTTATTTTATCACAAACAGTATGGATTTAGACCAAAATCGAACACTCTTTCTGCAGCAGTAGACCTTGTTACAAAAATAAAAATCAATATAGATAAGAAACAATTTGTACTGGGAGTTTTCATAGACTTAAAAAAAGCCTTTGACACGGTTAGTCATCCCCTATTACTTAATAAATTAGCTGAGATAGGCGTAGCTGCAGAAGCCTACGCTATGTTAAAATCTTACATATCTAATCGTTTCCAAGTTGTTAAAATTGCTTCTAGTCAAAGTAAGCCTCAATTGATCAGATATGGCGTGCCACAGGGATCAATTATGGGGCCATTACTGTTTCTTATTTATATTAACAACATACACAACATTGGTCTTAAAGGTGACATATCCCTTTATGCTGATGATACGTGTCTGTTCTACTTTGGAAATAATATTGATGCCATTATAGCAGATGCTCAAAATGACTTAGACCTATTAAACAAGTGGTTCCAAGAAAATCTCTTGACAATAAATATATCTAAAACTAATTACATTATTTTTACATCCAAAAATAAAATGATTCCAAAATATGAACCATTATCAATAAATGGCCAATTATTAAAACATGTAAAACAAGAAAAATACCTGGGCTTAATACTAGACAGATATGTCAGCTGGAAACCACATATAGCAAAAATTAAAAACAAACTAGTATCACTATAAGCGGGGCCTTGCGTGGTATCGTTAAATGTATTCCTAAGAGTGTCCGATACACTATCTATAATTCCTTAATAAAACCGCATATTGAATACTTAATGAACTGTGGGGTGCAGCAGCGAAAACAAATTTAAGTAGCATACAAAGAACACAAAATAAGTTAGTAAAGATACTATTCCACTACGACTACTTAACACCTACGGTTAAAATATATAAAGAAACAAAAATAATGAACATAATACAAACCTACATCTACAGTACGAAAGATACTAAATAAAGATGTGAAAACTCAAATTTCTTTCAGCAAAAAACAACAAATTCAGAGACTTAGACTCAGGCAAAGTGGAATAATCTTATATACAGCGAGGACAAATTACGGTAAAAGAACAATAATGCATGAAGGCGCAAAATTATACAATAAACTACCCAGAGACGTAAAAGAGGCAGAATCTACCTATTTATTCAAAAAGTTGCTAAAGTTTCACATTACTAATAATCACATATAGATGTACATAAATAATGATAAATTAAACTTAAATTATTAATTTATTTTGTAAATAAAGATAAAAATAGGTTTACAATTAAAAATATGGAATTATAATGCAATACAATACCTATCATAAAAAAATAAAAAAAAAAGAATATTTTAATAATATAATATACATTTTTACAAATGCACTAATTAATCAAGTATATTCGCACGTCTTAATAATATATTAATACTATATATACTACAATAATAACAATGTAATTATAATGACTAACATTAACACACACAAAACAAAAATAAATACGCAAAACATAAGACAACTTACAAACATACTCAATAATCTTCATATACGCTCAATATACTATGACACATCCAGATGCGCTCGATCCGTGTTTTGCGAACGAATACAATGTTATCGTAAACAAGTTATGTGGACGCTGCATACGCGCACTTAAACTTACTGAGTTGGCGGTCGAACGGCCAAATTGAAACTTACCCTCGAAATACTAATGTGTGAATCAAAAGACCTTTGTAAATACCTTTAAATATTTTCTTGCATGTTATATACTTACTCCGATATTTTTTCTCATGTTAAGTGAATGTTAATTCTTATGAGGAATAAATGTCTTAAACCTTAAACCTTATTTTGGTAGATCTTACGTAAGATTAAAAAGGAGGGAGGAGGTTCATCCATGTCTTATTTTTTCTTACGTAGGGGGAGGGGGGGTCAGAAATTGGTTAACATTGTCTTACGTAATAAATGAACAGCCCCTAATGAATGTGGTGAAATGGAAGTTTCGCCAAGTAATAGGAGAGTTCTTCAACGATTAATGTCCCTGCATATTGGATAGCCCCATTTTGTCAAGAGTGATGAAGAATTGGCAATAAGCATTAATGAATGGCATGAATGTTGTGTATATGTGCTGCATGTAATACATTATCACATAATAATTAAACAAACACTTAAAAGCGAACAAATGTTAGGAAACATTACAATTGTTTTTGGACAGTCTGTCCCTTTATGATACGTACTTAATGAAAATTTTATTTGTACCTACCTACTTTTGAACGAAATAACTGACTCTCCGCAGACGAAGTCGCGGGCAGTCAGCTAGTCTATATATATAAAAGGCAATGTCCGGTTGACTGACTGACTGACTGACTGACTCATCAACGCCCAGCTCAAACCGCTAAAGATAGAACTTTGAAATTTTGAGGGGAGGTTGAGTTTGCATTGTAGGCGTCGTTTAAGAAGGGATTCTTCGAAATTCAACCCCCAAGTGGTAAAAATGGGGGGTGGAAGTTTGTATGAATGTCATTCATTTTTGAAGTCAAAGATCTGAAAATTGGTACATAGGCTATTATTTACAAATAAAAAACAGTACTTTCGGCGATTTTGGATAAACTACCCCTAAGGGGTGGAAATGGGGGGTTAAAGTTTGTATGGGAGTTTGGTCGTTTTTACCCGACTACGGCGAAGCAAAAAGGAGGGTTATGATTTTGACCGGTATGTATGTATGTATGTATGTACGTATGTATGTTCATCTGTTCCCTCGTAACTTCTAAACTACTTATAATCTGACATCACGCTTCAGATGTAAGCCTAAAAGCTCTCCAAAATACATACTTAGTAATATGGAATTATTATGTGTATCTTTATCAACTACCTATGCCGTCGGTATAAACAATAAAACTTTAACCAAAAAATATAAAGCGGATCTGAAATTGCTCCATCTTAAAGTTATAATATAACCCCAAAATAATTTAAAAAAAAAAAGTTTAAAAACTAAAACCCGACTGCAAAAAGAACGAAACAAGTTTGGACGTTTGTAATGTTAGAACCACTCCTAGTCCTCGTATGATGATGTAGAGTCCAAATTTAGGAAAATCCAAGACATGGCAGCAGGCATCACCTGTGAGTGAAACTCCATCCATTGCGATCGTCATCCTGTCTGCTTTAGTTAGGCTTACATCTGAAGCGTGATGTTTTAGAAATTATTCTCAACTAGCTTTCCGCCCACGACTTCGTCTGCGGAGAGTCAGTATTTTCGTTAAAAAGTAAGATAAAGTTTTTGTTACGTATCATGAAGGGATAGAAACTTTGAATCATACAAATTTTCAAACCCTTTTCGCCCTGCTAAGGGTAGATTTTCAAAAAACGCCATAACTCACATTTTATATATTCAGTAGTCTAAAAAACAATTTCCATATATCTAACTTCAAAAACTACTTCACTCCCATACAAACTTTCATTCCCCATGTCATCCCCTTAGGGATAGCTTATTAAAAATTACTGAAAGTGGTGTTTTTTCTTTGTTAACAGTAGCCTATATACCAATTTCTACGTTTCTAACACTACCATACAAATTTCAACCCCCTATTTCACCTACTTAGGGGTAGTTTTTCAAAAATTACCAAAAGTGGTATTTTTTATTTGTTAACAGTAGGCGATGCAACATTCAACTAAATCTACACTGTAGTCGCACCACGGGATTGTTGAGCCACTTAATTGTTAACATTCTTAATTTGGTTGGTGTCGCGGCCTCTACCTATATTATTAATATTTGAAGCCTACTGGAAAGCGCAGCATTTAATGTGAAAGAGGTGTCTATACTCGCCTTTATATGCCTCTACTTACGTGTGTACCATGCTTTATTTCACCTGTCATGTGTCTATGATAACCGTTTATGGTCACCTAGCTAGGCGGGAATCCATCTTCGTCATTGTGTGTTTTGACTCGCCGCCATTATGCACGATTAAGAATTAAAACTTTGTTTTTAAGTGTTTTCCATTAAAATTAAAAGAGAATTCTTTTACTAAATAAGTATTAGTGGGTGTCGCAATAGAGACGTGTAACGATGAAGTCAGAAGACAACGCGGCGCAAAGTCCACGTGCTAAGTCGGCTTCGTCGATCGTCGAGTTCCAGCTAGCTATTCCAATTTCTCGTCCTCAGAGGATGAATGTACTTCCTCGCGGCTCCCAAATAAACGAGGTAAAGGCGAAGATCTACGGATTGACGCCCTCATGAGCTCAGGTGGGTCTTTTGACATGTTTTGCATGATTTGCTGCGATGAGCAGTGGTATAATTGCAATCTTGCCTGATGATCAAATTTTAGATCGAACAGAGACAACCCTCTTTCTCGTAATGTACGGAACACTGACTTTTGCCCACCGAACGTGAGTTAAATTCCCCGTAGTATGTTCTCAGCTTGCTACAGCAGGTTTTATTGAATTGGTGTGTTTGAGAGCTTTTGTACCGTATTTATTGCAAATAACGAATTGATTGATTGATTGAAAACGTAATGACGGTCTGATGTACTTTAGCACATTCGTCGCCGGTGACACACTGTTATGTCAAAATTACATATATTTGGAGATTAAGCGGCGGTGAATGTGTTTACTCTGCTAAGAATTATTCCATGGGCAAAGAGACGGCCACGGCGGCGTTCTCCCATGCCCAGTTATAACAGAGGACCCTGCTCAGGAGGAGAGCGGATCTCCGGCCTGCAAGCAGTAGTCAATTGGGTAGTCAAATCCCCGGAGGATATAAACCCAAATGTTCTTATCAATAAAATATTGTCTATGCTCTTTGGCTCATCGCCTTAATCATAAAAGTAGTAAGAGTCGACTTTATTAAAAATTTTGTGGCAAAGAGAGTTACTTTCAAAAAGTGAAATTGAAATATTTCATTTCAACTCAGGGTGGTCTACAGGCCTGGTATCAGCTGCCAGTCTTTAGAAAACATGATCATTTCTTGCCATTTTTATAGTATAGTTATTAAAGTTATTAATAAGTTATGGATGCGAGTCCGAAATATGATAAAATCATTTATTCCAATAAGTCATATATGGATTTTAGTAAGGAAAAGTAATATTGCTACCTTATACTCAAGGGAAGTGGGAAGCTACTCTTTAAAGGTGCCTAGTTCTGTTCTATTCTAGGAAAGTTGAATATATCGGGTGCAAACAGCTTTATTATGTAATTAATAATCATTTTCTTTTTAGAAGCTATATAATAAGCTAATAGCTTTTTACAGAACCTTTTGTTCAGGTAATAAAACGAATTTAAGATCTCAGATCTTTAAATGGTTTTTATAGTTTTTTTTTTTTTTTTTTTTTTTTTTATGTTAAGCAGCTTACTGTTAAAGTTTTTGTTGCTGCAAAGAAAGACAGGGACTCGAGACCCATTTTTTATCTGCAGGTTTTCAACAATTATGTTGGAACAAAGAATGTTCACCTTATATCCTTGCAGTACCAGAATTTAATAAGCCTTAAGGTTGGCTAATAAAACTTTAGATTTCAGACCAGAAATTTAGAATTACCCAATTTGCTAGTTCCAATGGCTATTCCTCCACCTCATTAACAAGGGAGAAGTACCTCAGATGTCTTCTTTACCCTTCTGCCCCCTGCCTTTTCACAGGCAGTTCTTACTGGATTGCAAAAATCCTAGCTAGACAAGAGAGGGATACGCATGCTAGTTTACCTATGTAGATGGATTCCTGTTGGTCCATCAGGACCACTCCATACGGACTCAGCGGGCCTCGGCGGCCGTGGAGAGCTGGAGAGCTTAAAGTCAACTACCAAAAATCGGTTCTTATCCATGAGGAAAGAATTTATTAGGTGTCAAACAAAGTCCATTATTTTTTAAATGTTTACTCAATTTCATCACTTTAGGAGTAGCACAGGACCCAACAGTGGTGATCTTTGAGGAAGGCCTATGTCCATCAGTGGATGTGCTTTTGGCTGATATGATAATTTTGGGATTCATAAATAATTCATAATATAATATTTTTTATTTTTAAATAAATAATAAATATAAATTAGAAAAAAATAAAAATAATAATAATAATAATAATGTATTACACATTACAGTCATGGCTTTTGCACGATCTACATTCATACATATTATATCTTGTTCCTAATTTTTAAAGACATGACACTTGTACCTTCAATGAGCATTATTTTAGACACAAAGATTTTGTTTTTATAATTCTAAATGCTCAAGAGCACTTTTGATTCTTATAGACCTTGTTAGACCAGGATTATCTGTTTGTGATTCTGGAGTCACCTTATCTGACTTTTTTACTCAGTGGTACTTTCTTAATATGGCTACTGATTGACCTTTCAACTATTGGATCTGACTGATCAGTTCAATATAATTTGTGCCAGCTCTTCTGAGTAGATACAATGCCATTGCAGATTGCTTGTCTCGGGGCAGGCTGTTATCCGATTGGCATCTGATCTGACAACCAAGCTCACCACGGAGGTGTTCAGCTGTTGAGGAAAGTCAGAAATAGACGTATTTACCTCGATCTGCTCTGCTGTAGTAACCAAATACATTATAGTTGATGTGGAGGATTACTACACAGAATTTACAGATACCCTTCAGTTGAGCCTGAAACTACCGTATCAAGTGGATATTTTCTCCACCGTGCCTCAATGTTCCATACAGAACACTCGGTACTTACTTCCTAGTAATACCAACAACTCAAACACACTGGAGAGCGGATCTCCAGTCTCGAGTAATAGATCATTCTATACAGGGCACTGGGCACATATATCACATATCCTAGTAGTTCGGGCGGACCGGACTCTAGGTACTTTCCAGCTGCGCGCGAAGCTGTCGTCGTTCGGCGTGGACGGTTCGACCTGTCCATCATCTCGCAGAAGGAGTGTCCGCAGCACGAGCAAGGCGAGGGCGTCAACATCAACATCGAGCCTGACACCTTCTCGAGCCACAACATCGGCGAGGCCGTGCGCAAGACCGGCGGCGTCATCGGTGAGGATAGTTACTGTCATTATATGTGACGTTCTCAATATAAAGGGACCTTATGGATGCAGGCGGTTACGCCGTTTTTTGTACTGTTACCATAGTATTCGTAGTTACAAGAACAAGAAGAGCGTAACTGCCTTCCTCCACAAGGTCCCTTTATACTGAGAACGTCACATATTAATCTCTGGGCACCTAAGGAACTACGTCAAATTGTAAGAAGTTAAATAGTAAGGCTTACAATTTGCTGAATTACGTCACTATAGTCCAAGTAGTGGTGGTGGTAGTTTTTGAATCCATCAAGCCGTTTAGTCTACAGGTCACAATGAAACGGGCTTAGAAGGATACATACATGTATATTTACAGGGTGTCCCAATATCGGTAGGCCACACCCTGTAACCATTAATCTGTTGTTCCAGCCGACGGCGTAGAGTACGTGGTGGAGGCAGGCAAGAAGGTGTACAACAAGGTGGCGAGCAGGAACAGCAAGGAGGACCTCACGGAGGCGCCGGCGGGCGGCGCGGGGCGCGCGCTCGCCGAGCCTGACGCCGAGTGGCTGCCCTGAGCCGCCCCGCCCTTTTACTCGCAGCCGGCCTTGGCCCACAAACACAGCCATACAACATAAAATAAATTCCATTCCATTGATTGTCACGGCAACGCGTTTGCAGTTCTTGAGATTGCAAGTCCTTGCCAGACGATAGCTTAGCAAAAAAGATGTGGGAAAAATTTGGGCGGAATTGGCAACATGATCCAATTGTTAACCAAAAACTGCTCGCATAAAAAATGTAGTTCCGCCATCAAACTTTTTTTTTGCCAAGCAGTACTATCAAGTGGCCTGATGGGCTCGTTTGCCTCCTCCATGCCAAAAAAAAATCCGTGGATTGCGTGAATGGGTCATTCTCACGAGCGTTTCAGCCGCCGTCACAAGTGTGGTCGCATTATTGACGGCTTCGGGCTTCCCTGTAGATTGGAATATCATTTGCGGCTATTCTGTAGAATGCAGAGCCGCCGCGTACAATTCTTATCAATAGCTTTTCCTTAGAAAATCGTCAAATTTGTAGCCACGGCTGTGACGGGCGGTTGAAACGATATGAGAATTACCCGAATAAGTCGAGATGTAAAGATAAGGAAATTTGTATTTAGAACAGATTGCATAAGGTTTAAATTACTTCTTGCTTTTTAGACGACTTATCAACTTATTCACGACCTCCACGGAAATGATAACGATAGTGCCGTGCCATCTTGCAACAATAATGCAAGGATCTTAGAACTAGGGATTTACCTTGCTTGGATGGCCAGGTCACAACACAGGACGTGCGCTAGTACAACATTGGCATCTCTTAACTATGGTGACTTTTGTCCGCCGGCTCATATGCCCGTTTGATATCCAAGCTATGCCGCATTTATGCAAGCAGGGAAAATAATTACTTTAACAGGCGAGTTGTGTTACGCAAGCAGTAATCTCAATGTGTCATAGCTAGATTGAAACCTAATATAATATTTATAGGTAGTGATAATTATTACGGTAATATCAATATTTTAATCAACTAGCAATCAAAATGGAAAAGTTAAAATTGAAGATGTTATTTAATGCACCAAAGAATTTTGATTAAATGCAAGCAAACATCACATTGTTACTATGGCATTTTTATACTTTAACTATGATAAATAAAATAATGAAATCATACTGTTTTTAATTTAACAAAAAAAATTAGAAAAACAACCTTTTTATCGCTACGACGAAAAATCCTCACGTCAACCATGGGTAAAATGCTACGCAAAATTCAATCTAATTAAATCGTGTGTGGATCTCATTTTCTATGTACAATGTTGTAGAGAAGCCACGATTTCCACACGCAGTATACATATAAGTAAACTCGACCTTCGTAAGTACATACTTAAGGACGTTTTGTTCATATCTCGACCTTTATTATACATATTTACTAACATGTAAATAATAAAACAACCAATAACTTAAACAAGCTGTACTCGTACAAAAACAGTATTAATATTAATAACACTTCCTTCTTAATACAAGACAAATGCAGTTTCAGATAAACAATTACATCACAACATTGCAAAATATATAATTTTTATGTAAATAAAATGTATGGCCAATTTTTAACCAGTGTATACCCCAATATAACGCTTTTGGCTGTTCCCCGCCCCCCTCCGCCTCATTACCTACTGCAGATTTACGCGTCTCAAACGCCATCTACCGATTACTTCCTATACATCAAGTGTCGGCTTATGACCGCTGTACACATTGGGCCCAGGAGCTGGGCTAATGTATACAAATCTACTTGGTAGTTGGCGACCAACACTGGCCGGCCGGCGAATAATGTCGGTTTTTCGTGCACACATCAAAAGATCGTGGCGTGCACAATGATCAATACGTCAATGTGTAAACAGCTACTTTTGAGATCCGATATATTGGCCCAGCACCTTGACCCAATGTGTACAGCGGCCAATATGACGACGGGGCGTTAGGGGCACGTGATATTGAAGTATAGGCAGCGTTGCGGTGTCGCGTGTCGCGTGTTGTGCTGCCTAGGGCGTGCAGCGCTCGAGGTAGCGCGGGTATAGGCAGACGTCGCGCACGTGGGGGCGCGCCAGCAGCCAGCACAGGAAGCGCTCCAGGCCCAGCCCGTAGCCGCCGTGCGGCGCCGACCCGAAGCGCCGCTGGTCCGTGTACCAGTAGTACGGCGACGGGTCGATGCCCTCGCGCTTGTAGCCTGCCGACATCATGGATTGCGTTTCAAAGCCACGAATCCACTCCACTACTTCATTGTACATACAGTCGACTAAATATGTGGTCTGTTACCCTAAGGTTGAATTCCGTTTGGTCGTCATAAGACAAGACAATAAGGTCGATAGGATGTGTCTGACAACATTTTTATTTCATAGAAAATAGTGTCAAAATTGAAAAACCATTTTGCCGACGACTGTACATTGACGAAACCGTCCAACGTCAATTTGAGTGGCGAAGCTTTCGTGGATCAAAAACGATAAATTATAATAATTAGCTTAAACTAGTGTAATCCCTGTTATATGACATGAAATATAATTTTGTCAAAAAATCATTTTTGGGACAAACTTTTCTTGCCGACTGTACTTTTTTTTGCACGGTCATCATCTGCTTAACAAAACAAATACAACGAGCCCAAACATGACAGTGCTATCTTGCTTCGTTGCGAACTTTCTATGACTACCTTCATCAGACCAGGTCCATGGTACCATATTATTGCATTGTCACCGAAGTTACGTAGATATACCAAATTTCAGTAAGCCATAGAGACCGGTTGAAAATAAAATTGTAGATAAGCATACGAACGGGTAAAATGAGGGAACCTTCCACTGCTGCGGCCGAAAATCATGAAGGTTCACAAACTATCAGGACACTTGATTGACGATGTGCGTACCTTCCATGAGCTGGTCGAAGTCCCAGGTCCTCATGGAGCCGCCGACGATCTCGCCGACGCCGGGCATGAGCAGGTCCACGGACTCGGTGAGGCGCGCGTCGTCCGCGCGGCGCTGCATGTAGAACGACTTGATTTCCGCCGGGAAGCTGTGCAGCAGGATGGGCACGCCGATCGCGTCCGTCATCTTGCGCTCCGGCTGCTCCGGGATGTCCTGCAAACCCACATATTAAGCTATTATGTCAACGGACTGAGATTTTCGGGTGATTAAACTAGTGCATGCTCAGTAATCCCACAAAATTTCCATAGCAGTTATAATACTGCAACATTTGGATAAGTTGCGAGTTATATATATTTCTTTAAGAACAGAATAAATGTAAACAAACTTAAACACGTGACTCTGTTAAACAGCCAATGGAAACTGTTTTGTGAACTTGACGGATCAGCGGTCCACTTATATTGTACGTATTGTATAAATAGATTGTATTGTACTGAAGTTTGGACTAAATATACCGGCAATCTGGTAACGGTCCCAAAAGTCTGTTGGACGCGAGTGGCAAGGGGCTGATGAGTACGATCGATGGACACCCATGTCGAACCATGACGGACGTCTACAGGCTGTGATGGTGTACTCACGTCGCCGAACTCGTAGAAGGCGCCGTCATCTTTGGTGATGTTGTGTTCGCGGAGGTACTCTATAGCTTCCGTGTACGCCATCCTCTTAAACGGCCGCTGCGGCTTCTGGGAATTCAAATATAGACGAAGTTGGTTACGTACTTTATTTGTTCAACAAGTAATGGGCAAAATCTCAACCTCTAAAAATTTTGAGAACATATTATATCACAAAGTGTAACAATATAATATTTAATATTATTATATTTGCTATGTAATATTTTACTTTTTTTTTTTACTACATTAACCATAATATAAGACAGTCACGTTTAATGGGTGTGCCGCAGAAAACACGCTTATGTAGATAGTTTACATGAATAAGAAAACCGAACCAACACTGAGGATCGAACGCGGTTAGAGATGTTCCGTTCTCGGGAACTTTTCTCATTTTGTATGGTGAACATTCTCGACGAGGAATATTTCCCATACAAGATGAGGGAAGTTTCCGAGAACGGCACATGTCTAAACGCGGTACATCCCAAGATCCCCACCCGTCATACCTTGAAGTTGGGGTTGAGGTCATAGACCAGGTCCGCGTCCGGCGAGGCCAGCACGCGCTCCACCACGTCCACCACCAGGTCCTCCAGCCTGTCCAACAGCTCCTCGAACGTTATGAACGGACATTCAGCCTCTACGTGCCCGTACCTAGACCAAGTTTCGTAAATCGATAACAGTTCCGACACAAATACCCTTGTATATGTTTCAAAAAGAGAAGAAATTGCTTTTAATGTCACGGAGAAGCCAGAAGGTAAACGAGCGCACAGGCCACCTGAGGTTAATACAGCTCGGACTCACCGACATTTGCAATCTCAAGACTGAGAATGCGTTGCCAATCCTGAGGACTAAGGGGTCATTTGCGATTGTAATGTTTACGTGATTGTTACGTGATCGGAGGTTTCTGATGATGAGCAAATGAAGCAACGATTGAAGGTGCATCAATCGTATACGCCTCAGTCGATTGCTAAACTATATTGAGGAACGTTAAAAACAATTGGTATTTGCCGCCATTGACTGTCAATGCACGGCGTGATATTTACCGTCAATCAAATTAATTATCATTCGCTCTCAATCACGTAGTAACATTGGCAATCGCTTCAATTGCTTATGTAAACGATAATATTCCGCATCAATGATACGTTATTGAGGTAAACATGGACAATCGCAAATGATCATTTCGGGGACCACAGATGGAATGCCTAGTCATTTCACATATTGTCTTACCCTCACAAAAATGCCAACACTTGTACCTGCTCGCCCCGGCAGGTTAAACGATTAGATGGTGGGAGCGACCTGGACGGACGCTGCCCAAGGTCTTACCACTACCGCGTCAGAAACTGTTCCAACGACATTCTGAAAATGATCGCGGGTAGATATGACTGTCCTATCGCCCCTATTCTATATACTGGGTTGCACAAGTCATAAGCGGTGTCAGGTACAATAAATACCTAGTCGTGGCGAGACATACTGAGCACAGGGCAAGACACATATATGTTTTTTGCCTTGTGTTCTCTATACCTTCGTCTCTTTTTGTTGTGTTGTATAATGAAATTGTCACTAACCTATTTTAAACACTCTGTAACTAACAAACTATAAGGGCAGTAGCCTAAAATAAATGATTCTATTCTATTCTATTCGCACGGACGTTCACAATCCATTTAATTTATGACAGACCGCTTCAAGAAATCCTGAGATAGAGAAATAAGTAATGAGCGACAAAGTCGCAGCGAATTTGCTATTCCTTTTGAACGGTCTTTTGGATCACTCGGATCTCCCTTTCCTAACAAGTTTGTTACGATAGAAACGCAGTAAGCGATATTTAAGAAAATACAAGATGTGTTACTCGGCAAGATGCCTGCGCGTGCGCGACTGCTCGGCGCGGTAGGACTGCGCGATGCAGTACACGTCGCCCAGCGCCGGCAGGCACGTCTCCAGGTACAGCTGCGAGCTCTGCGTCAGGTACGCCTCCTCGCTAAGGGAAACGTGGCGTAAATACATTGCTGCTCGTATTGAACAGCAGTTTTCAAGTCCAGTCAGAGAATCATAAATCATTTTAAAAACGTTATCTAAATCACTAACTGCCGCACTCAGAGACGTCAATTAATTTTCAAGTTTCATTAAAGTTGCTGCGTCTTATTATATTGCTATAGCAAAGAAAGTGACAGCAGCAACTTTAATGAAACTTAATAGATAATTGACGTCTCTGAGTGCGGCAGTAAGAGTCGTATTGATACATAGATCTTGACTGAGATAGTCGTCTCAAGATGTGTCAAAGTTTTGTGTGGCTTGACGTTTACTTTGACGTATACTGAGACGGGGATCATCGCCAAGATGAGTTCATTAAATACGGTACTAAGTATGGAGTTCACCAACAGTTAAACATGCGACTAGAGGTTTGACAGCTGTCAAAACAGCCGATTAAGATTAGTTAGATTAGAATGTCCTCTGTGCGGATGAGCACGGTGGCTGTGAGCTCACCCGAAGAAGCTGAAGCTGAAGAGCGTGCTGCCGCCCTCGCACTGCGTCTGCACGAGCGTGGGCGGCGCCACCTCGGTGTAGCGGCGCCCGTGGAAGTGCTCGCGCAGCGCGCGCGTCACGCCGGCGCGCGCGCGCAGCACCTTGGACGTGTTCTCGCCGCGGATCATGATGTGCCTGCAGCCGACAACCCAGCCGAGTCAACACCGAGGGTCTATACATATAGTACACTATGTTGATTAAAAAGTCTCAGCATGGCTCTCTAAATTTTGCCAAAACGTTCGCTAAACATTTACCCAAACCCATTTAAGCCGCGCTTCGACAAATAACCAGAAACTTGAGACAAAAAACATAAACGAAATTGATATAATCACCGACGGGCGGCGCCCCTTAAGCCACCAATAGTCCGCAGTCAGCTCGCGCCTGACTCGAGCCATCAGGGACAGAGCTATATTAAATTTTGCTGTTTCTTTCTAGATTACTCTTGTAAGACAGCAATCAACTTCTGCAATTTTTATTACAAGTCTATTTGGCCTGCATGGAACTTGGCAGGTTTTGGCACCTTTTACATTAGAATGGGCACTGACCGGTTGTCGAGCTGCACGTCCACGAGCGCCTCCTCGTTGAGGATAGCGTCGGCGCCGCCGGGCGGGGCCAGCCCCACCAGCTGCCAGTAGTCCGCGGTCAGCTCGTGCCCGCCGGGTGCCTGGGACACGGTCTCATCACCAAAAACACTACCACGATAGAACAGCCAGCGAAATAGATGCCGTCTAATGTACGCTCCGATTCAAACCGCGGACTGATAAGGTTACTTTGGATTCAAATCTGACATTTGCCACATACATAATGTGTCGATTTTATCCTGAGGTAGATTTATCTGTCTGCGCGCCCAGAAACGAAAAAGATAGTAAAATTGATTATGCATACTGGTTTGTTTTGGATGACAGTTTATTGGTTAAACAGGGCAGCCAGGTTTCTTAGGTTATTGAAGCCACTTTTGGGCAACACCATTCCGTAACATCTAATGACCTTTAAATTAAAAAAGTTCGAGGACTCATGACAACCCATCAACAACCTATCATGAGATGGTGAACAAAAATACCTTTTATAACCAGCGATCGGAATACGTAGAGTATATTTACCTAAACTTGATGCATGTTTATTCAATAATGTGTTCCCATCTCACTCACGCATGAATGAACAAGCGTCAAGTTTAGGTAAATATACTCTACCTATTCCGATCACTGTTTATAATAGATTTCAAATTACTTATGGACTATTAACATAATAAATTCACAGTTAACAAATAAAATATTTGTTTTCAAATTAACTTACCGTTTTGCCTTCAGGTACAACTTCTAGTGTCCCGTACAAAATGACAGAGGACTCGGTGGAAAGGACCAGGGCGTCATAAGTCTGGCATAGAAGTCCGTGAAGCACGCATTGCAGATAACCTGTGCCATCCCGCAGAGTGATGAACGTCAGGGCCTTGCCTTGCCTCCGAAGACGGTGCACCCAGCCGCGCACGCATATGCGCTTGCCGCGGTGCTCTGGGGCTAGTGGGCAAAATTAAATAAATATCATTGGACAATCTGACACATATCGCCCTAGCTCCACAGTAATAACTCGATCAACAAATTATCCGTATTAAATACATGTTTACCTACTTAAGGTTTATTACCAATTATTATGATTACAACCTTGCTTTGGTATAAACGTTTATGAAATTCCGTATTTACTTTCACAATGACTTAGTAGGTAGGTATGTACCCAATAGAAAAACCATGTTGAAAAATAATAATGGGTTTATCTGCCAAGTTTAACATCATGGTAAATATTAAACCAATGCAGACATTTTACATATAAAATAATTAATTTAAGAAACCACCTCTACATTAACTTAGCATATATTGAGATAGCTAACTATAGGTAAATTAGTAGCTGGAAAACTGATATCTAATTATTTGATTACGCTCACGACACACATATAGGTACTGTGCCTCCTAGTAAAGAGGAAATTGTTATTACGCTTTGTTTATTATTACATAATATTATAAATAACTGTATGTTGAGGATTCAATAAGTGCCTATCATTTGCCAATAACTTATTTTGTTAACACCACAGCATATAAAATGATTGACTAGGATTTATGAACCTGTTATTTAGTGTTTAGTGTTTACCCTTCATTCGTCTTTCGAGGCTAAATCGGTAAAATAGACGAAAAATAAAGTAACTCCAACCTATGTTAGAAGTGGGACTGAAACTGAGAATTAATGGTGTTTATGGTAGTTGATTTAATGATTATTGTTACATAATATTATTCATAACTGTATGTTGGAGATTTAAGTGAATCAGCATATAAGCTGCCATCACAACAAGCAAGCTGTGGATCATGAAACTCTTACGCAATATTGCATCATCTATGTATTCCATTAATTCATTATCCTGATGATGAGTGTTGTTTTATGTATTTTTTGTTTAATATGTAAGAGTTTTGAGCAAGTTTCATGAAATGAAATAAATTATCCTTACATAGTATAAAATACAGTCGGACTTTGACGGATTTTGATGCAGTTTTCACCATCAGTTAGATCATTTTTTACGGAACTTATAATAGTACCCGAAACGAAGCGAGGGTGGGTCGCTAGTTATGTATAAATCAATATAAATATGTGTGTATTGTGTCATTGATAAAATTATCAATGACACAAATAAGTTAAACAAAGAGCAGGCTTTAAAAACCTGACTGCTTTTGTAGAATATAGATGTTGATTTCTGCAATATAATACATTATATTAAACCATGCATTTCAAAATTCATCAAGCCATTTTGGTTTAGGCTACAGAAGGTTATAAAGAAACAGGCATGAATACATACACACATATACAAATAGTCATCATCTCCTTACCCTTATCCCAATCATTTGGGAACACTGCTATTTCATGAGGGAGTTGGAAGTATGGCAGATGGACCCAGCACAAGGCTTACTATGCGGCATGCGCACACAGCAGATGAACTAGTTTTAACTAAATATTGTTACCAGAATGTCCAACATAGTTTTGATTAGTGCATCCTAGAATTTATCAATTTTGTTAAATGGATTGGTAAATCAAAAATATTACAGATAAAAGCACTTTCGCCTGGCCTTACTGAAAATCAGTGTGACATGATTATTTAATACCATAACACAAGCTGAGAATATGGTGTTCAAAATGGTATCTATTTTGAACACCATATTAACCTTTTGTATGTTGGAGGTGAAAAAAATGCCAAGTTCTAGTCTCTTCAGATTATGATATACCTAGTGCAAAAAGATAGCAAAAAAAAAATACAAAGAGATATTCAAATTTTGAGCACTAATCAGTGCTTAAGCATAAAAGAAGCTATGAAAAAGTGATATATTTTGTGTTTCTTCCTGTTAAATTTAAATTTTATTTGTACTGTTTTATCTGCTGCCTGTTTTTTTTTGTTGTTGATGATTTTTATTTTTAATAAGTATAGATTTGGCACCCTATATAGTCTGTTCCAATCAAATTTGTTAATAATGTAAACAATTCAACACAGTTTTGTTAATATTTCAACACAATCATTCACTTAATTGAATTAGTAACACACATATTTCAAAGGTTTCAACTTATTATCTCATCACTTTTTCCAGGAATATTAATTTGATTAATGTATTTAAATTTGATTTACAAAATTCAAGTCCAAAATTGAGGTTTTTTTTGTTTAAAGAAAGAAAACTTGTAATTTATGCATTATGAATGAAAAATTCAATTTAATTAATTTATTGATTTGTAATTAGCTCTTCGATTTGTCATCATTAATCAGTGGATGGTTGAGTTAATAAAACATTTGTTCAAATTGAATTGGAACAGACCTTAAATTTAAAAAATTCAAATACCTACTTACTTGCATAAATTTTTACTAAAGTCGCTTTGGGCAAGTTGGGGTCCTCTTTGATGGTTATTTTCTTGGCTTCTTCAATGTTTTGTAAACGCTTTTCGTTGCCTTCCTCCTCAGCCTTCACTTTATCAGCAGCTTTATGGGTTTCTCTTACCCAGATCTTCTGAATTTTCTTTAATTGTGACTTCGCAGCCACGTCATAAACTTTTCCGTCTTCTTTTGCATCAACATATATGGTCGGAAAAGGCTCCTTCCCAGCTTTGCGCATGGCTTGAAGTACTGTCTTAAAAGGCTTTTCTTCGGTACCATCGCCGGTTTCATCATTTCCTCTCTTATCCGACGTGAAAATTTCCTCTGAAAGAATATTGTAATGTGTACGTGTTTCATGGTGAAACAAACAGAGGTTATCAATCACTATAATTTACTCACTTAAGGATAATTTTTCGATCCCCGCTTGAGCCATGATTATTTTATGAATATACTAAAATACTAGTTCGATTACTTATTAAATTAGATTATAAGGGTATGAGAGTATATTATTAAACTAGCGCAATATGCCGCATTGCATTGCACCCACAGGTCAGGTCAGCAATTTTATTTGACATGCACTTATACCACAGATACCACACACCACACACGTTACGCCACAGACCAAATAAGCTATGTCCACACCAGTGCGCTTTCATATTCAACTCGCGCTTTCAACTTTCAATCCGAACGAGGGTGACACTGAATCTTCAATAAAATCCAATGTTTTGACTTTATCTTCCGCCATTTTATTTGCGAAATGTTGCACGTCAACCCAACGGTGACGGATCGGCGTGCGCTACGGGTATGCGCTGATATCAAACCTGTTTGAGCGCATGCGTTATTGCATTCGCTGTGGTTTCAGAGGCATGTGTCACAGGAAATCGCAAGTTGAACATGAAAGCGCACAGGTGTAGACATAGCTATAGAGACACACTTGAACCCAGACTAAAACCCCTTCTAGACGGTCGGGACAACCACACAACTCAACCAAGGTCAAGAGTGTCCTTGATCGGGTTGAACAAAAAATTGATCGTGTAGACGTCTGTTGGACAACCAGCGTCCCAACGGCCTTGGTTGGAAGTGCTGCGCTTGCAACCAAAGTCAAATAGAGGGTGTTGAGTCGGCCGCCCGATCGTTTGGAAGCTTGTCACCCAACCGCGCGTAGTCAGTCAGTTCCGTTTTGATCACAATGCCTACGCCGCAAAACGACTTTGGAGTATTACGCCTAAAACGCTATATGACTAAGAAGCAAAATAACTAACGTTTAAAACGGCTATAAAGCAAAATGCCTCAAATTAAAACGACTTATCATTACTGTGCCTCTACAGTAAAAGAACTTTGTAGTAAAATTTCTAAACATTAGAATGACTATGAACTCAATAAGACTAAAATGCAAAACATCTCAATTGTAAAATGCCTGGATATGAAGATGCCTAGGGATGCAAAATACCTCAAATGCAAAACCACTAAAAAAAAAGGAAACCTCTGTTTCTCGACACCGGTGCCGTAATTATCTCGTGTATTATTTTATATCAAATTAAATTCACAAAATAAAATAATTGTAACTCCGCTTATATACAATACAAATACTCAAAAGAATACATAGCTATATACTAATACATATAAACTATTAGGTACTTATTCTGTGCTAATGTTTAATAATGGAAAATTTGCCTTTTGACCTTAATTTTATTTTTCATAAACGTGAGTGGTGTTCTACTGCACTCATCTAGTTTTTAGGGTTCCGT
Source organism: Tortrix viridana (assembly GCA_963241965.1). Classification (NCBI taxonomy): domain Eukaryota; kingdom Metazoa; phylum Arthropoda; class Insecta; order Lepidoptera; family Tortricidae; genus Tortrix; species Tortrix viridana. The sequence continues at coordinate 4,156,952 of OY725191.1, read as the reverse complement.
ACCCGAAGGGTGCCAAACGGGACCCTATTACTAAGCCTTGCTGTATCTCATTAACCATTACCAATATGACAACAAATAATAAAAATTAAATTAAATTAAAAATTAAAGGGGTCCCTAAATATAAATGATGGGATGATTGGGATGTAATGAATTTAGACAATTACCTATCTATTGTTATAGCGCCTATCTTGTTTCTTTTACGAAAGTACCTACATAGTATGAAATCTTGTACCGATGTTACGGAACCCTTCGTGTGCGAGTCAGACTCGCACTTGGCCGGTTTTATTTCAGTTCCTTTTTGTGTTTATTGAATTCAATGTCGGTTTTTTTCTCTATTATTTTCAAACAAAGCCGCCTTAGTTTTCACGTTTTGCCATTTTGCTTCGACCAATAATTTTTCGAGAAAAGGTAAAAATGTTGCATTTGGTGGTATGCGAGCATTTATCCTTCGGTGCCATCCTTCCAACCCATTATTTGTGAGGTTCGTTTCTGAAGCACAACTTAGAACTTTTGGCACTAATTTCAGCTACTGTCTTTCAAAATATGCCGTGAAATTTTTCATATCATCACTATATTAGACCATAACAAAGACTGCCCACGCCCACCTTTTTGATTTTTAATAAAAACCAGCTGTTTAGGTACCTCAGCCATTTCATTACTAAATTCTTCCTGAGTAGTGTAGTTTCTATGTCACTTTTACTTACAGATAGGAGAGTTTACGTACCTATGATATTATATGTATGGTCAAACTCAAATGTTACTGAATATTTTAGCCCGTTGGAGTATACATAGGTGAACAACACATCGTTACTAACGGATTCCTTTCATACTGAGAGGATATTAAATATTATTATGATGATTGATTATGGCATACCTACTTTTATTTAAGTTGCAGTTCTTTAAATGAAACTATATTTTAAATAGCTCTTATTTTTAGACTATTGTAGTTTGCAACTTTGGTAAACTGACTAATAGGTATAATATTAATTTGAGGCAATTTGCTTTATAGTCGTTTTTTATTGCGAGTCATTTTGCTTCTTAGTCCTATGGCGTGTTATGTATAATCCTTCAAAGTAATTTTCTTTTATGAGACATTATGCTACATAGACAAAAAGAAATGTAGGCGTATTGCGACATTGGTAAACCGCTGTAGAGGTATTGATTTGAGGCATTTTGCTTTATAGCCGTTTTAAATGTTAGTTATTTTGCTTCTTAGTCATATAGCGTTTTAGACGTAATCCTTCAAAGTCGTTTTGCGGCGTAGGCATTGTGATCAAAACGGAGTCAGTTTTAGACGATCCAAGCGAGAGGGCGTATGCGTCATGGAGAACGAGCGCGAAGTTTTGACGGAGTTCTCAGAATTATATAAAGGTCTTATCAGAGATCACAGTAACTTTTTTTTTCTATTAATGGTCTGACCATTTCTAATAATTTATAGTCTCTTGGTCCATTCTAAGATAATTATGAAAATCTTCTGTATAGATAAAACGTTTAAATGACTTCAGTTTTTCAGCCATTTTCTTTTTTTCTTTTTAGGGTTCAAATTCAAATTCCAATTCAAAATAGTTTATTTCATTACATTAATTATACATTTTATTAATAATGGTAGTTAGCACCTGTAATGGAAATGGCGTGGGCACAGCTTGGCTGGTTTTAAGCCCACCCGTGGTCAGTGGAGGGTTATAGTACAGTAGTATAGGTGCCAAAATGGTAAAAAAGGAACCCTTAGGTGAGACTTCGTTGTCTGTCTGTCTGTATGTCACAGCAGTTTTTTTCAGCAACTACAGAAGCTATCAACTTAAGATTTGGCATAGTTGTATAACTTGCTTGCCCGCATCTGTTTTTAGCAAAAAAATATGAAATTTATGAAATTAATTTTATAAATAATTGAAAAGGAGTCCAGATTGGGGGGTTGAAAACGAGAAAGTGCTTTGATTCTAGCTAGTGGGATATCATATAAAAGGGCGCAATCTGCACATTTCAAAACAATTTTTTTTATAATTTTCCGCGACGTACTTTTTGATTTATAACCAAAAAACGTCAAAAAATGACTGTTCCTCCCTTATCTCCGAAATTTATGAACCGAAAAAGCTGACAAATTCCTTGCTTATAGATAATTACTTATATTTTACGGGAAAAATAAAACGAAGTGTTCAAAATCTATAGTTTTCGAGAAATTGACAATAAACTTTAAAGATCTATACTAAACTTTAGGCAAGTTAAAATGGACCTTATTACATACTCGTACAGTAAAGTACACAAAATGGTATATTTTTGGAGTACGGACTTAAATGTGGAACCCTCGGTGCGTGAGTCCAACTCGTTTTTTTCCTCTCTAGCAGATAGAAGGGCTTTGGCATGGCTACTCCGACTTTTTGGTATTTTGAAAGTGACATAGCGAACGGCTAGCAGTGACGTGTTCACTGCTAGCCGTTCGCAGTTGAACTGAAATTGCTTCCAACCACACGACCGTGTAGAACAAACTGCAAATTCGGTTGACTCAACCAAGGTCACGATGGTTGGGTGGTTGTCCCGACCGTCTAAAAGGGGTTTAGACAATAGAGAAGGCTGTGGATTGGTCGATTCCTACACAGCTCCTCTCCGCACCGCTCGTCTCCTCTTCTATGGAAAGGCAGCCTATAGTGCGGTTTCTGTGCAAGTACTTATTCTGTGGAAGTTAAATTATTTTTAAACCATAGACCAATAACATGGCACCATAAAAAAAAATCGTTCTGCAACTTAATAGAACAAACATATGTATTCATTTTTAAAAGTTTGTAAAACGTGTGTTGCTCTCAAAGCGGAAAGTGTTAAAATAAAAATGCTCTGATCAATGAATTTTACATAATTCTACTAGTGTTATATATCAAACTAATCAGTTGTTAGTTTTTACGATTGAAACTATATTTCAATCCTATTTAATGTTGATCAAGAACATAATTATCTCACTTAAAAATAGAAAATTAGTAGTTTTATGACGTGTTTGATATTCAGAGTCCTATATTTCTGAGATTATCCAATAATTCCTAGAAATATTAAAATAAAAACGCAGTTTAATTATTGAACTATACAGAGAAAATATACTTATAATGTGAAAAACAAAGAAATATGTAAAGTGTTAAATATGGTGTATTTGTATTTGGTGGTTTAGTGGTTTCTGTTGTCGGTGTTCGGTTGACAAAAGTATCACACTACTTTTTGTAGGTACGTAATCCCATTTTTTCTTATTTTGAGTATTGTTATTTTAGTGTAATATCGGTGATAGCTAGAAAATATTTCCATAGTTTATTAGTGTCCTATTATATATGTATTTACATTTTAGTCCTTCTATACATAAATAATTCGTAAAAAAATCATAAACCAACCACACAGTTTCACGGCGCATTTGCGCTGTTGCCAAATAAAAAACTGATATACCTATGTAACTGTAAAAAGTTTTCAATTTAACAACGTGCATTTTTTCATAATTAATTTTAATAGAAAAACTCATTAAAACAATACAAGAAACCGGTTCCCTGTTTCTTTCACTTTTGAGGGAGGGAGCTTCCTCACTGAGAGCATTCTTACCGGAGCATTTGTAAACGAGCGATAATTTCAGTAATTTGTAAGCTTTGTACGCTCCTCAACGTCCACACCACTCGAATATTCGACGCCGAATGCTCATTACACGCGAATGCTCCGACGCTCTTTAACGTGATAATGTTTATATCATAGTTTGATATAAACGTTAAGTAATATAATAGGTATATAATAAGATTAATAAGTAATAGTTAAGTAAGTTATCATTTTTCAAACCAAACTCGGCGCCACGGCGCGGATGTCCAAAGAAGTCGTAGCAATTGCAAGATTTGCAAGCAAAGTAAAGCAAGTGAGTGGTTGGTTATGCCTGCCTGTTAATTTTAAGCGTGTCACACACAGAGCTATAATATATATTTTGGTATATTAATATATATTATAGCAAGGCATCTTACGATATATTTTCGTATACCTAGTTTAGGTACTTTTCCGTACTAGTTGACAAGAGTCCACACACGCAGCACTCTCACACTCGCACTCTGTCAACTAGAAATAGGTACCCCTTCTAAACGATCGGGCGGCTGGGCCAACCGAGAGAGACCCAGCTATTTGTAATAGGTATAAACGTCTCGTTCTTACAGATAACTGCGTCCCTCTCGGTTGGCCCAACCGCCCGATCGTGTAGAAGGGGTATAAGGAAAATATATCGTAATATACCGACCTATAATATATATTATAGCTCCGTGTGTGACGCGCCTTAGCCATATTTTAGCTGTACATTCACAGGTACCTGTCCTGTACAGTTCGCCATCAAATATATCTGTACATACCTATCAGAGTGGTCAAAAATATCTGAACATGCACTCTAACGCCTTGACAATAGAGTCGTGTTCAGATATTTGTGACCATCTTGTTTGCTGCAATATACCTACCTATATAGACCGCCGTCCCAGGCCCAAAAATGTGTATCATATAACTAGCCTTGGAGACATGTATAGTGCCGGAGACCTATACCTACAGAAGCCCAATATCCATTTCTTACGCGTCAACTAGGAAGCTCTTGGGAGTTATAGGGTCCGAAAAAACCGAAAATTTGCAAAAAAATGTACCTATCATATTACTAAGTTACGACAGTACTATCACGTGATACCCGGTACCACCAATAACCCAAAAAACCATTTCTTACGAAGTTTTTAGGAAGCCAAGTGCGAAATCAGAAGGGTCAAAGTTTTGATTTTTTGAAAAAAAATGTATCATACATATTACTAAGTCACGAGAGTACTATCCGGAGTTAGAGGAGGATCTAAATAAATAGAAAAACCATTTCTTACGGCGATGCTAGGAAGCTTTCTTGAAAATCAGAAGCTTTTTGTTCAGTATGAACACCCATCGCGAAAGTAATTAATATTAAGTTATAGCCGTATAAATTCATGTTCGCGGATTGTTTCAGACTAATTAGGAATATTTTGATAAGAATATTACTATTTGAGTCTATAAACACTGAAAATCACTTGAAAATTTAGAAAATTTCAATGTTTTTGGTCAGTAAAAACCCTATGCAGAGGAATGAGAGGTACATGTATTAGACGCACCCAAGAACATCAGTCTTACGTATCAATTTTTACGGTTCCGTACTCGAAGGGCGCCCAACGGGATCCTGTTAATATGCCTACGCTGTCCGTCCGTCCGTCTGTCTGTCTATACTGTCTGTCTGTCTGTATGTCTATATAAAGAGCAGTATCTTTTGAACCGTAATAGATAGCGGGTTGATTTTTTTTTCAGAATATGTGTTATTATGGCGGATTTACTAACAAATAAAAATATAACAATAAAGTGAAATAATAAAGGGGGTCCCAATACAAGGAACGTTTTTATTCAAGGTATTTTTATTTTTGTTACATCGTAAAAACGGTAAAACATACAACAGCACGGTAGCAACGGTAAAACATACGGCAGGTTATACAGGAGACGGAAGAGTATAACCAGCCATTATACTTACATTTGTGGACTATGAGAAAGCCTTTATGCAATCGAGACATGGGCTATACTGCAATCTCTCTGGCGGTATCAAATTGACTATTGGTGTTTGCATTGGTACATGCCAGTCCGTGTTCTTAACCAAAACTAGAACCTATACATCTGCAACGCGGAGTGAGACAGTAAGGTGCTAAATCTGTTCAGTGCTCCGTTGGAAACCTTTTCAAGCTTACTTACTTGGCATACCTACATATCGACGGCGACTACCTGGTGAGTGCACCTTCGATTTGCCGACGATATTGTAGCCATGGCTGAGCTCCTGAAGGATCTAGTTCTGGACACAATGCTTGATGGCCTCATTAGTTTCTCAACAAGTGGGTCTCAAAATACGACATCTAGCTACAGCACGCAGCAAGTAGAATACAACTAAGGTGACTAAGTTCGGGCAGCGCCACCAGCGACAAACAGCTTAATTAATCTTCAACAACGCAGTATCGAAGTTGTCCTAGTCAAGTTGCATATATGTATACATACTTTCAACTTCATCCTAATGGACTTCGATCCCCAGGCAAAACACCCGCCTAGAAAGAGATCTCTCTATTAGCCTCTCTTCTACATTGGTGGCCCCGACGTGATTATTTATTTATCGTATGGCACTTAGGAGATACTTTAACACATTGAGCGGCGGTGACGTCTATAGACGTCAAGTTGTATGGCTAATTGATCACTAATCACGGTAGTGCACGCCAAAGTGTTAAAACTAAACATATAGATTACATCTACATTGGTGACCCCGACAATGGACAAATTACGCAACCTTGATGACCTTCAAAGACCGTGACGCAGTTTTAAAGGAAGCCAGATAACCCGCGCTATGCACCACTAGCATACTGTCTTATATCTATGCCTGATGTCTACAGTGTGCATACAACTCTCACTCGATAACGCGACTGCGTTACACTACGAGACTCACTGCGTATCACGACGCGACTCACTGCGTCTTAACGCAACTCACTGCGTACCTCGACGCGACTCACTGCGTCTAAGCGCGACTCACTGCGCCTCAGCGCGACTCACTGCGTCTACCCTACACGATTCACTGTATACTCCACTTCACTCCTCTTCTCCTGTTACGCTCGCCAACGCGGCTCTGAGCACTTCTAGAGACATCAACTGGCACCTGCAAGCGGCCATTCTACGCTTAGACTGCACGTCACCACTATCAACCACCGGTCTCAAAGGGGGGCTGGTGTAGCAAATATTAATTTCAATTTTTTTTTACTAAAAAAAACAGATGCGGGAACTATGGCACAAGTCGATAGCTTGTGTAGTTGCTGAGACAAACTGCTGTGACATACAGACAGACAGATATACAGAAAACGAAGTCTCACCATAAGGGTTCTTTTTTTACCATTTTGGTACGGAACTCGATGCGTACGTGTATGGCACACATACAGTTGTAATGTTTGGAACCGTATAGAGCATAGCACATTGCTTACAACCGAGTGGCGCGTAGGTAAGGTAAAAGCACCTATTGTGGACAATTGGATAGTGCTCCAGTTATGAAGAATCCAATAAATGGGTCATTCTAAGTTAAGAGGTAATATCGGTGGCAAAGATAACAAGCCGGTGTCAAGTAGGTATACACAATAGCAATGACACCACGGTTCTTGCCGCCGACTTCGATATATTTCATGTACAGTCAAGGTCATAAATATGTATACACTTATTAGGCACTAAATTGGCTATTCCTAGGACTCATAGGAGGCCGGTATTTATTTAACAATTTTTAGTGGTTTTTTGAAGACTGTTTTATTTTTTTGTAAAATATTTTTTTCGCTTTTTAGTGATGCACCTTATATTATTATGTGATAAAGCACATAAACATCACGTTAAGAAACAATAGCCTAATACCAATTTCTCATCACCCTTAACAAAATATCGCTGGCCGTTAATCATTGAGGAGTTCTCCCCGTACTTCACCATCAGTTGCACTTCACCACATGCATTATAATGAATATAAAAGTAGGTTCATATTCTTAGTAAAGAAATGTCATTGCTGGCGTCAATCACTTACGACTAAGGAGTTCTGGTGGTCATCTCTGGTCTTCATCATCAGTTCCTCTTCACCAAGAGGTGCTTTTGTAATGCAATTTCTTAAGGTCTTTTAGGTAATAGGTACCAAAATCGCTGTATGTGTGCCTATAATTTTTGAGGAGTTCCCTCGATTCCTCATGGATCCCATAATCAGATTCTAACTTGGTGACAATGGGATCACCTCGAAAGTATACCCTTCCATACAAAAAAAGGATTTTCAAAATCGGTCCACAATTTACGGAGTAATCGCGTAACAAACATACAAAAAAAAACGGTCGAATTGAGAACCTTCTCTTTTTTTGAAGTCAGTTAAAAAATCCTTAAAAAAACGTGTTGTTTATAATACCCCTGTTTGTTTTAAACATTCGCGATATTCACACATATTACTCATTGAAAACGGGACTTAATCGCGTACCTACACATTATATTCTTATTTACCACGACGTTTGAACCGTGTTGCAACGGTCGTCGTTGACGAGTAGACTACACCGCTTTCAGAGGTATCCGATATAAAACATACAATTAAGCTTCTATAAGAAATTATATTTTACAGCGTATTTTTATTCCTTAATTAACTTCTAAATAGCCAATAGAATAAGCTATGCCACACTGATTGCCCCCAATCGCGAGCCGCGCGTACCCCTTGTCTCCCCAGTCAGTGTCCCAGGAGTTCCTCACGATGTAGTAAGGAGTGGGAGCCGTATTGTCGTACCCCACGATCTGAACCGCGTGGTTCAAATCATCAATCGAAGTTCTGGAAATAAAGATATAAAGATGTTTATTCAGTAAGTAGGCCGCACAGGCACACAAGTCAAAAATCTACCAGCTTCAGGAGACCACTGCTGACGTCACAGTTCATGTCAGATGTCTCTGTCTAATTAGTAGTTTTAAATGCTTATTTATTATTCGTATTTCTGGGCTGATTTTAATTTTAATTTCACTTTTTTTCATTTCTTTTACGGTATTTTCATATTTTATTAAGAAATGCGATAAATAAAGGGTCTAGCAGGCTAAGCTAATAAGAGTGGCCCCCACGAGGGATTTGGTTATACTTTTAAGTCTCGGCCACACCGGATGCGTTGCGTAGACGTGCACGTTCGCGTTCCACTGCGTTGTATAGCTGCGTCCTTATGTGAGGATTCATACTATACAGCGCAGTGGAACGCGAACGCGCACGTGCGAGTCTACGCAACGCATCTGGTGTGGCCCGGGCATTAGGTGGAGTAGTGGCAGGACCTACGCACACAATACACTGTATGTATGCCTGATATCAGCCTTCGATCTTCTTTTGTTTCAGATTTATTCACGAAAATGATAAAAAACTGTTATTTTTGCTAAACCAAGCAAGTGAGGGTAACCAAATAGAATCAGAATTGAGGAGAATATAATGGGATTAATAATGCATATTTTTACAGACATTCATGTCCTTACCTTAGATGAAAAAAAAAATTGTTTGTTTTTCGCTTATTTTTTTTGCCATTTCTCGCGAAGGCACCTACCAAAAAAAAAAAAGGGACAAGCCACAATTGTCAACTACGTATACATATAAAAACATTTTCAAATATCTTGGTGCGTCATGTCAAAAACAAATATTCTCGAATGTATATTTACTATATCATATCATATCAATACAGTACCAAGTAGTGGCAAATTGGTAGGTAAGTAGGTAGCTATTACATCCTCTTTCGTTTATTATTAAATAATTAATTGACATTGATCAATCAAAATCAAAATGAGTATGTACCTAGTCGTAAATATGTGACATACGTCATTGATCAATGTCAATTAATTATTTCATAATGAACGAAAGAGGATGTAATAGGTACCTACTTACCTACTCATCCTGGTCCTGCACACCTACCACAGGTCCTGCCACTACTCCACTTAAAAGTATAACTAAATCCCTCGTAGGGCCACGCTGATAGTCAACTTACTCGCAGTTTGCGTCGATGATACTATGATCACGACCGTTATAATTAAACAAGTGTCTTGCATCCACCAGCGCAGTCACCGGCCCCCTATTCAGGACCTCCAGAAGCCTCGTTTCGTTGTCTTTCATCGTACTAGAAAATGTACAGTTACCGTTAGACGTGCAATAGAACGTAGAGCTTGAAGCTTTGAATATATAAAAAATAATACAATGAAATAATTTGTTTCAGGTATGTATATAAAAAAAACCCATAGTTGTTACGTTGGCAACTAAAGCGCTTCACGACGACCATCATGAAGAAATTATGTAAACTGCGGACGAAGTACACAAGGTAAGTCAGTGTAGGTGAAAAACTTAAGACCTGTTGTATGTAGTGGTTAAGTGTCTGTATGGACGCCTTGACGTTCCAAATTTGAAAAATGACTGTACATCTAGTGCACTACACTACTACATCTAGTACAGTAGAACAAAACTTGGAACAACAGGTCCTTTACTTAAGTTTTTCACCTATACTGTAGGTACTAGTATTGTATTATAGTGGTAGGTACAGTCAGTATTTTCTTGCGTCTCCGGCTTATAAACTACCTCGGGACCTTTTAATTTTAGTAGAATTAGTACCTAATAATTCCCAGCTAAACAATGTGTGCAATGAGAGTGGACTCAGTTACGTACTACGTATACAAATGAGTACTCAGTTGCCTGAATGTGCAAACCCTAACCATATTTTACGCGACTACGGCGATATTATAATCTTAAATGTCGTTTTAGGCCGGCCTTACACAGCCTGCATTTAAAAATCTGAATTCATAATCTGAATCCAGAGTGTGTGTGCTCGTCCATAGATAATGTATGGAAAGAGGTGCGTTCCTGTCAGATCAATCTGAGAAATTCATAATCTGAAAAAATCAGACTGTGTGTGGATGATAGTAACATTGTATGCAATTCCATGCTTTCTGAATTAATAATATGAATTCAGATTCTTAAAATTCAGACTGTGTAAGGCCGGCCTTACGATATTTACGTGCACATCTAGAAAACACGTTACAAGAGTCGTGAGAAAAAAATCACTGGACAGTTCCACCAACTTTTATGTAGATTTTTACAAGACCTAAGTGATACGATCATATTAATGATAAACTATGCTGTATCGAAGTTAAGCGAAACAGTCACCGCTCAAGGTCATGATGGTAATTTTTTCCTATTTAATTATCCCTATTTATTATTATCAGGAATACCTCATGGCATATACGCAACAACGAACACAATTCACACACCCACACAACAAAAAGCTAATAAGCAGTGGTCGGAATAGATTGAGCAAATTTACCTAAACTTGACGCATGTTCATTCAATAATGTGTTCCCATTTCACTCACGCATGAATTATAAGTAATAAGCTTTTGCGTATGTACCTACTACAATAAGTAGGTAGAAGACCAGCTTGGCTTATCCGAGTGCCAACACTTATCCAAATCCGTTCAACCGTTTGTGAATGTTTCGATTATAGTCAGTGATCGGAATAGGTAGAGTATATTTACCTAAACTTGACGCTTGTTCATTCATGCGTGAGTGAGATGGGAACACATTATTGAATGAACATGCATCAAGTTTAGGTAAATATAATATACCTACTCTACCTATTCCGATCACTGATGTGTACAATTGAAGCATCTGAATAAACTTCCACATTCATATATTAAAGTGTTTTCAATCCACGAAGTCCTGACCCACTTAATGAAAAATGACGTTATTTTACTTACGCAATCGCCCAGCGTCAAATAGCAATGCATGAATATTTTTTTATCGCATTTCATAACAAAATATGAAAATAACGTAAAAGAAAAGGTAAAAAATAAGCATTTAAAAACTACTAATTAGACAGAGAGATTCGACATGAACTGTGACGTCAGCGTGCATTTGGGCCATATAAACTCCATGTTAAATTCGGTTTTGCTAGAACAAATCGTTAATGGCTTATAGGTATCTTAGTTATTTTTATAGTTATTCGTAAAATAAACTTTCTCTACTGTTACATGAATGACTTTTTATAAAAGCAAAAATAAATATTGCATATTCCCTACTATTATGACTATTATGAGATGGACCGCGACTTCGTAGATTTAGGGCCGTATGAATAAACTAATCTTGGCTCAGAAGCCCGTCTCAAGATACCTACATCAGAATGACAGTTTTCTGTGACTTGACGTTATTTTGACGTATCTTTAGACGGGCTTCTGAGCCAAGATTAGTTTGTTAATACGGCCTTAAGAATACTATACTTACCTAATTTTTAACTACTAGCAAAAAAGTAATCTACCAGCTATTAACAAAGTTCTTCATCGTGCGTGTCCACGTGGCTTCGGCAGAGCAGTCGCGTAAAGGTTTCTCGACAAACGTCAAAGGATAATCTTTCTCCGTCGCGATTCTCATATTGTTGCTGCAAATGTATTTCAGCGCTTCGACCAGAGGCCGGCCTCTTAAACAGCCAGTCGGAATACTGTCGTAGGAGCAATCTATCAGTTCCTGTAAAACATACATTGCATTAAAGATCTCATATATGGGCAAAATCGGTCAGGGGGTTACGCGGAAAAATCGTGAGGTCTCTGTTTCGGATGAATTTATAGTTTATTAATAACATTGTCTTGTGTTTGAGCTGCACAGCAAGCAGCCTACATGGCTACCGATACGGGTCATAGCTGAGCCACTCTCGGCTCTGGTGTAAAAAAAATTGGAAACCTATCTAGATAGGGCCCCAATTTTTTTGCACCTACCTAGATGGGTTTATTCAAGTTCACTTTGAGGTTTAGGTTTGCTGGTCAGGGTTCGAGGGCTCTCCTGAGCTGGAGAGCTCCGGTGCACAGGTAAATTACTTTCGAGACGTTTTTGCATTTGTAGTTGTGTATGGTCAGCACATAAAGAAATAAACCAATACTTTCATATATTTTTTATAATTTTTATAAGCAGGTACATCAATGGGATTAATAAAATTAAACAATATTTAAAAAGTTAATAATATTAATATTAAACATAACATTTAATTCTAATATTCTTCTAAGTCAATGATATTCCGCTTGATAAAGCAACTAATTCAGCGGGAGTCACAATACTGCTCGGATTGCTATTGCATTCATTTTGAAAATATTTGTACAAATTATACAAAACTTCTTTAGTTTGGGATTACGTTGTTAACAACGTAACGTAATTAACAACATTACAATAATAACACTGAACAAAAAATATTACAAACCACAAGAATAAATATAATTATTATTTATTTGACATTCACTGACTTTTGACTGTCAATATATTTTCTTCTTAAAAGTGACGAACCTTTTTTTTCTGACTGTAGAATGAAATTTAAATTTAAATTTTAGAATCCCTGTAAATATACAAATACAAATACTACAAATGCAAAAACGTCTCGAAAGTAATTTACCTGTACGCCACTGTGTTAAGGCTTGATTCCGATCAGACCGCGGGACATCGTCTGTCGCGAATAGGTCGCGCGACCGGGTCGCGGTCGTCAACATCTGAATCATACCTTTACCGCCACCCGCCGCTCTTTTCCGATGCAGGCCGTTAGCAATGGATTATATGTATATGTAGAACCATAGACGAATTCGTCTATAGTAGGACCTACCTGAATACTCAAACTAGTGAAGGTGCCGTATTTAATGGAAAACATGGACTCCATCACGCCGATGATACTGAAGGCCCAGCAGGCATTGCATTTCCTTTGATTCTGGATAAGACCCACTGCCCCACTCTTCCGCCTACAGACAGATTTAGGTACAACAATGTGATGTATGGGTGTCATTCATTTTATCGAAATTTCTTTCATCTAATTTCATATCACCGAAAACTATTCCACGAATGTCATTTCATTTTTTTTTCTAATCACATAAACATCAATTCATTGTTTTTTAAATAATCGAACAACTATTCATCTTGAATCGTTTCGAATTTGTCTCAAATCGTAGCTTAACTATTCATCGATTTTACCTTTCACAGAATAATTAGTTAGTTGTAGTATTAATTTATCGAAACATGGTTCACAGATGGTACGTCCCATATATTATTATTGCCACGAACAATGTTTCATCGCAGTAACGTTTCATCGAACGATGCATTTTGTACCTAACTGTTAGTCTTGCGTTCTAAGGGCTGCATGACGTGAACACTCCTAACCAACCCAATTTTGATGGGTATAGCATAATACCACACCACCTAGGGTGCCTATTTCCGCTCTAAAGGTCACAAGATAACCCTAACCTAACCCACCAATAGTACAATTGTTACTATTATTTATTTGTTTACCTGCGGGGGGCTTCGCCCCCCGAGCCCCCCTAATAGGGGGCTACGCCCCCCACGCCCCCCCTTTCCAGCTGCCCTAACCTAATAACCTAATCTGACCTACTTTCTTGACACACTTTATAGTACGTAATTTACGTACGTAAATTACGTAATTTATATTAGTACGTAACACACTTTTTAGCACCTTTTAACAAGTAATTATTATGATAATTCAGTATTAGACAGTAAAATCTAAGTAAAAACGTTATTCGGCTATGGCGGTGATAATTCGGCAAAATGAGAATCGAGAAAACATGACTTATGAAAATGCTCTGTCGTTGAAACGAATTATCAAGTATAGTAACACCAGTGAAACGATTTTCTATGGAAAAATAATTTTGGGAACTGAAACTTTCGTTAGTCTAAAATTATAGTATAGGTGATTCGATAAACGACTATGTCGATAGACAAATAAAATAATAAAGTAAAATTCGATGAGTTGATTCTTGTGTAAACGGTAATTCGAGTATGAGCGATCTATCGACGTTCGATGAATGATTCCTAAGTGATAATAAAATCCTACGAATAGTGTTATAGGAAACAATAATCGATGAAACGATCTTCGGTAAAATGATGGATTACCGTGATGTATATGTGCTTTTGTTTATCACATAATACTTAGCAGAGTTGGGCAAAAATTGGGTAGGTAAAGTTTTTGGAAGAGGTGTAAATTATATTTTTTTTCGATAGTCGTCATCCTTAAGATCAAGAAACTGCAGCTCTTTTATTTTTATTTCCTCTAATATTTTTAAAATATTTTTTTTAGTTATTAAGTTGACATTTGTAAACTTTAATGACCGACAACCTTGTTGCCTTCGTACTTAATGAAAAAGAAAAAAAAACTGTCACTACTATAATATCTGTCATTGTCAAGTCGAGGCAGGGGGCACACTTAGAATGGTTCCCATTTTCATTGACGGTAGCGACCTCTGGAGTGTTGATGAAAATACAAAACGTCAACTGTCAAACATGTGTCCGTCCAATGTCAGTCAGTCAAGCGTTGTCTGTGCGGAAATGCGTTTCTCTGAGTTCTCTCATTATTAAATGTATTGCTGAATACTTTGTTATTGTGACACATAATAAAGTGACATACTGAGAGGCACAAAATAGACGTCACTTTATTATGAAACGGTTCTATGGAGAGTCGCAAAATAATGTTTCGGTGGTAAACTGTACATGCCTAGGTACGTATATATAGTATAGCTTTAGTTCAACCACAACTCTCTAGGTGGCAGCACTTGTCATAGATTAAAGTTTGACAGATATAGAAGTGAGTTTTTTTTTCATTTTCCTTAAGTACGAAGGCAACAAGCTTGTCGGTCATTAAAGTTTACAAATGTCAACTTAATAATTTAAAAAAAAAAATCTAAAATATTAGAGGGAATAAAAATAAAAGAGCCGCAGTTCCTTGATCTTTAGGATGACGACTATCGAAAAAAAATGTAAATTACACCTCTTCCAAAAACTTTACCTACCCAATTATCTATTTACGAAAAACCGGGAAGATAACTAAATCATCTTTTATTTGAAGTAACTAAATAATCCGTCATTTGTTACTTTGAATTTATCTAGATCAGTTTCACTTTTATCTAGATAAATTAGTTGGGATTTTTAATTAAAGAAGAATGTCAGTAGTACAGTCAGTGTGACGGTTTACCCGACGTGACATTCTGTATAGATTTATTATTATAAGCTTACTTCAATAACAAACGAGGTCGGTTATTTTCATCTAGATAATTTATCTAAATAAAAAAGTTGTCAACGCACTATTTGTGATTGAATTTATCTTCGAATAAATTTATTTGAAATGATTTTATTTGAAATAATTATCTAGATAAGAAATTATCTAAATAACGCCCAACTCTGATATTTAGGTCATACTGAAAGTATCTGGATTCTGATAAATAAGACTAGATAAGATGTTTATCATTAATTTATTGTTTTCAAAGTATATTCCCTCACTATTTACACATTTTTTCATTCGTTGGAACCATTGTGTGAAGCAGTGGGTCCAATCTTCGGTAGAGACCTCTTCAACGGCTTCTTGGAATGCATTCACTGCCGCTTCTTGGCTTGAGAATCGTAAACCTCTAAGTTTATCTTTTATTCTTGGGAATAAAAAGAAGTCGCAAGGTGCGAGGTCCGGACTGTACGGCGGATGCGTCATCAGTTCCACATTTGAAGCCTTCAAATACGCATTAGTTCTCTTAGTGGAATGTGCGGACGCGTTATCGTGGTGAAAGATGACGTGACTGCGAGGACGCTTTTCACGAACTTTTTCTAAGACACTGGGCAAGCAATTGTTTACATACCAATCTGCAGTAACTATTCTTTGATTTTAAAGCGACACTGTTACATAATGTCCAGTTTTTCCGAAGAAAGACGCAATCATTTTTTGCCCGTGCTCTTAACTTTTGTTGGCAACTCTTCAAAAGGAAAGACCCATTCTGCTGACTGGCTTTTTCTTTCCGGTTCGAAACAATACACCCAGGTTTCGTCTGTTACAATATTAGAGACAGCCATTAAACTTATGTCAGGCTCCCACCACTCTCATAGAAAATGATAAAACTACAATTTGAACTCGCATATAGCTAAAGCTTTTTATACTTACGTTTGTTAATACGTGTACTGCGAGCGTGCGCGCTAGAAAGGACCTTACGCGCTCGCGCTAAGTGTATCATCAATTACGTCGTCACGATCAAATTACGATCAAATGTCAACATTACGATAAAAATAAAATAAAATACTTTCTTGCGCACAAAGCGGCTAATAAAATGAGTTTTTTTTGGGGGGTATCTTCTATGCATGTTCCCATGTAAGTTAAGCAACGTGGGTACGATGAAATGTGTGTAAAACTTCGTTGAATGTAAAACTATAGAATGAGAACATAGAAAACTATTTAAATAACCATGAAACCCAAAGTAAATATTTTGTACAAGCAAAAATAAAAAACTAAATCCAATTGATCTAATAGGTATATGCCTAACGCGTGGCTTAAGTCCACTCCACTTTGTATTACAAAAGAATATGTCAATACATAGTATTAAACTCACCTTTCTTCGTTAGCTGGAAGTGTGAAAAATGATAGTTTTTGATTATTTTTCTTATTATTCATACATCCATTAACCGCACAGTATGCATGATTCACCATTTTGAATTTAACTACTACACTAACGCTAATACCTAATATACTACTTCAACTTCACGAATAAAATTAAACCAATATTAAATAACTTTGAGTACTTAAGTAGTACGTGAATGATATGATCACTATACGTGCTAGCGACCGACCGAAAGTCCGCGCGGTCCGCGCGGCGCCAGCGCCACCTAGCGCCGTCACACTTGAATGCGTGCCGGCGCGGCGTGGCAACATCCCTGGCAGCCCGTTTCGATAAGTCCGTTCCACAGGTGTCCAAAGGTCAGAAAACGGTAGGCTAATACGTAAGGTAATCTGTGTACGGCCTCTGCCATGCATGCCATTATTAAGCAGATTGCAATATTTGCTAAGGAAAACCTAAATCTGTTTCTACTCATGCTGAAGTGTTCACAAGATCCACTAGATACAATGATAAACTGTAGGTACTTGCCTCGATCGAAATCGAATACTTTTAAAAATAATTGTTTCTATATGGTACTTTTATT
This sequence comes from Tortrix viridana, assembly GCA_963241965.1. NCBI lineage: Eukaryota > Metazoa > Arthropoda > Insecta > Lepidoptera > Tortricidae > Tortrix > Tortrix viridana. The sequence continues at coordinate 4,139,438 of OY725191.1, read as the reverse complement.
AAAACCTACAATCATTTACCAATTCTAATACAGAAATGCCCCATTAATAGATTTAACCAATTAATCACAAGGTGGCTCCTCGAAAAATGTTATTACTCCGTTCGGGAGTTTCTTAATGAAAAACGATCTGACATGACGACATATGTAATAGGAAATTAATTCATAATAATAATATGACATAATAATATGTAATTGTAAGTTTTTTTTATTTTATTTTAAATATCTTTTTATTATCTTAATATTGCATGCCTAATTAAGGTATAATATAAGCACATCCTGTTCCACAGAGATCTATACAACTACTATAATATGTTCTGGCAATAAATATCTTTGTGTTTTGTCGTGATTTTAGAGCATATCATATTATATGTATAATTTAAGTTTAGAGCAAATAATTTTAATGAAACAATATAGACCCCACTTCACATCAAATTCAACACGGGTAATTGTTTGACCAACACATGGGCTATCCCCCTCCCTGTATTTTTAGTAGGTTTGCCCACAACTGCAACTTACCAGTCCAATGTAGGCAATATCTTCCCTGGTCTCTGGAAATCTCGGGGGCTGTCATTGCATTGCAATAAATCAATAGGTTCGCAACTTTTCTTGTTGTGCAATGGATGTGTTAGTATGCTATCTAACTCCTCTTTCGACCAATCGGAGAACTTGGTGATTCCGAATGTTGGTTTTCTTAAGCCACGGTTGAGTTTCCTGACTTTCTTAAGATTCTCCTAAAATGTATTTTTTTTCAAATTGGCATTTGGATTCCAATTCTCACATCAAAATAAATTATGGTTTGTATTCGATACTAGAATACGAGTATTGCATTACAAAAGAAAGAAAGAGAAAGAAAGAAAGAAAAAATATTTATTCGTGACAGATACAAAAAAGGGTACAGAGAAATACACACAAAACGATTAAAGGTCACGAAATGGTTCCAACTCAGCGTAATGCTGGCTGATGTCAGCGCTGGTCTTCCGTTGGTACCATCAGGTGGAACCACGGATGGTTACACACAAATAACTTTGTAACACAAGCAAAAACAAGACATAAATTATCAAAATGAGAAAAAGAAAAGACAGAAATAAAAAAAATCGCATGCAGCCTTTCATACCCCGCCTTGTTTGGCCGTATGAGCAACGGTCCCTTAGCCCAACATAGACACGCAAATCAAACTCCTACAGACAACCTATCTATTTTATTTATTTTTGTTGCAAAAGCACCTCTTGGTGAAGAGGAACTGATGATGAAGACCAGAGGTGACCACCAGAACTCCTTAGTCGTAAGTGATTGACATCAGCAATGAGATTTCTTTATTAAGAATATGATGCTACTTTTATACTCATTATAATGCATGTGGTGAAGTGGAACTGATGGTGAATTACCGGGAGAAACAATTTGTTTGACAGTTCTCAAAATGTCACTGTGACACGGTTCTATGGTGAGTCAGGGTTCCATTTTGCCGATAATACCTACCTATTATAGATAATCATCAACTTACCTTAAATAATGCAAACCTCATTGGAAACTCGTCTCTTCCGTAAGTTTTGTTGAATTTTTCCAAATAATCATAAAACAATAACTTTTTCAACCCTACCTGCTCTTTGGACTTTGAATTTATATACGTTTTAAAATAAAACTTTAAAACAGGATTATACTGAATACGATCAAACGCTATAATTATAATAAAGATTGCGCACAGACTTATTATTATTTTTGAAACCATTTCGTTAAAACGACTATTCGACGCTGGGCTATGGGTACGAGTGGAGGAAGGAATAGGAATATTGAATTATTGGAATAAGGATATTTTATACAGTCAATTTAATTGGTAAACATGACCAACAGTTTACATGTACTTATATATATTTGTCCTGTTTTGGTTGAGGTAAGGAAGAGGCGTGAGGTAATTGTGACCTACTATTTGATAAAGTTCGTTTATTTTATTATTTACTTTGGATATAGTTTCTAGCTAACTCACCTTTACGATGATAACATAATAGTAGGACCTGTCTGGACAAATCGAATATCAAAACATCGTCCATTCTACTCTTAGTATAGTATCTTGCTTGCTAACATTAGGAAATCTGATAACCTTTGTGACAGAAATCAATCAGATTAGTGAGCCTGTTCTACTGGCAACGTCTATAGTTTTGTGAGAAACAACTTGAGCGCACGCGGGCCTGGGCAGTATTTCAATTACTTGTATTTGAAATACAAATACTACTTTGTTTTTAAATACGTCTTCACAAAAATACTTTTTAATCCAATTATCTTGTGCACTAATAACACAACAAGTGTAATCGTGTAGCAGATTGTTTTACGGAAGAGCTGTCAGACTAGTTTCTCCTAGTTATAGAATAGATATACTTATCCAGCTAATGAAAATATTCTCTCAATATTTAGCCTCACTTTAAAAAAAAATGTATTATTAAATACATGGTCTTAATTACTGTTATTTGTATTTTATATTTCTAATACTTGTCATAAAAGTAATTTGTATTTTTAACCGACTTTAAAAAAGGAGGAGGATATGAATTCGATTTAACTTTTTACCTAGTGAACCGATTTTGATAATTATTTTTTAGTTGTAAAACTCATCATATTTCAGAACGTCCCATAGAAAAGTTGGCGTGATCTGATAATCAGATCCGTGAGGAAACGAGGGAACTATTCAATAGTTATAGGCAAACATACAATGATTTCGGTATTTTCTGTAAAAACTGAGGATGAAATACCAAAAGAACTCCTCAATTATTAACATCCCTGCATCTTGAACAGTGACATTCTGTTTAGGGTGGTGAGGAATTGGCATTAGGGTAATGTTTCTTAATGTAGTGTTAATGTGCTATAGTCCATCGAAACTAATCAACGAAAAAATATTTTTTAATTAAAAATAAAACCGTTTTTAAACAACGTTAAAATAATGACGGGTCTTCCTTGGAATTGCACATTTGGTGAAATGAAATGAAATGAAATATTTATTTGCTTAGAATACGTTACAAGGTTGTAACATCCTCAATCGGCGACCAGGCATGAGATCTTAGAAGAGGGCCAGCGGGTTCATATGCCTGAGAGCAAGCTACCTCGAATTTAGAAATAGAGGCGCCCTGGGTAACTTACTACAAACAGGAACGGTTCCTTGTGTGAAGTGAAACAACAAGTATTGTTCTCCTTGATATATTTAACACCTTTTACATCATGTTATTCATCCTAAGTACATTTATAGAGGTCGGCTATAGCGAGAGCCGCTCTAATGAAATTTGGTAACAAGTAGGTTCATATGCACCATAATAATAAACTAAGAAATAGAAAGGTCACTTATCTAGGGTGAAGTGTGCGTGAAGCCAGGTGTGTAGGTGATGTGAGGGTGAATGGCAAGCGAGGACTCAAACACTAGGATCTAAGCGAAGAGGCACGTTAATGCACCGAGCCTCCCTAAGTCGCAACACGTGGCAAGCAGGCCACGCCCCTGCGGTTCGAGTCTGCAGCCCCCTCACGGTCAAATCCGGTAGTTGAAACTAGACATAAAAATAAAAAAACCTGCAACAAGAATTGCAGTTGTAAACAAAAGAAATATAAATTGAAAGCTAACCTATCAGCCCTAGCCATAAGGTAAAGATGTGCACTTACCACAGTGTGGGTTTTCAATGTTTTCATGTAACTTTATAACGTGAGGCTAGTTGAGACCGGCTAAAAGCACGGTGCCTCCCTGTGACGTGGCACTGACTGTAAGCAAACATAGCTTGTTAGAACAAAGTTAAAATAGCGGAACTTGCCGACAGCAACGTGGGCTCTCACGATACTCACTTGAATCAGGCACGTATGCCACCTAGTGACCCTGTTTTACAAGGCAGGAGTCATCGCTTGGGTTTCGGAACTGCCCTAGCTATAACAAAAGAGGTTACGTAAGTCGACACATCAATCACACAACACCTTTAATAGGGTGGGACGCAGGAGTTACTTACATTGGTGGTATTTGTAGCGGCCTCTAACTCATATTAAGACGGCGACACAGACTTATGCCCTGTTCTGATGCGCTAACATGTCTTCGAGTAATTCGCCTGAAACAACATGACAAATGTCATAATAACAAATTCCACTTGGGTACGATGGCAAGACGCATCGAATGAACACCGTAACTCACCGCTGAAAGCCCCTTTATACGGGTTATTTAAATAATTTGGTCGACGGCTAAGCAGCCATATCTAAGAGCAATAACCGATTCAACGCTGATGTGGCGAAGTTCATACGTCATTCCGGGTGCACGACTCATTTCACTCTTCAATGCCGACAACATTGTACTCGTGCGCTATTTAACAATTTAGACCTCAAAACAACTATAATCTTTCCCAATTATTTTCCTACAGACACTCTATAAATCCTGAAACAATATAATTTTACATGCCGAATAGTAACACATGATCCGAGTCTCGTCTATATGTCAAAACGCAAGAACAGTGAAACGTAACGCTCAATCGGAAGCCGTATTTGTATTTGCTCCATCCCGCTCACTCTCAATGGGCAGCTGTAGGGAGTGAAAAGGACAGAGTTGGTTTGTATTCGATCCTTGATTTTGGTGCAGAGGCCCGCCAGCTGTAGTGTTGCTATATGAAAAAGCTTAACAAAAAAACGGGTGTTACAGTACCGGCTTAGTTGGGGAAATAATTTTATTTCAGAAGTGCAGCTTCTGAAATAAAATTATTCTGCACCATCAAGGGGGTCGAGAAATATTCAAGGGAGAGGTCGCCTTCGCCCGCAGGGGAAGACGTCTGAAATCTGAAACAAAATGCTAGACGTTATACCAAAGAGAACCACATTAATTTCTACTACTTACTAACAAACGCTTACAAAATACTTTCTCAGTGTTTGTTGGCTCTGCCTCCAATCAAACGTTCCTGATTAAAGCAAACGATCACACATGTACTGAACTTAAGTGTGTTTCAGTACACAACAACCTAAACCTAAAGAAATATCCGCGAGATTGCAGCTCTACTTATGACAGCAAAAACAGTGAGGGGTGTGACACACTACCAACCTCTTAAGCGGCTTAAGAAATGGTTAAACTACCACTTATAAGAGCTGTGGAATTTAACCTTATTAATTAAGTAAACCTAAGTGAAACTACAAATTTCAACCTAGACTCGTAGAGGAAAATTTCAACAAAAACCAGTATATAAAAAATTTCAAACAATAGGAAATAGGACGCACTCTGTACTTAGAATGTCCATTTCTCAACAACTTTGCTAACAAAAAATAAAACCTTTATAATTAGTTTTATCTCGAACCGATTACACTTATGGCATAAACGGAAGAAATCCTATAACTAAAAAAAAAATGGTAAGCATGGCATTACTAATCTCTGCATGCCTTATTTTACTACGGACAAAACATGTCGGCACGACTAAAATTAGGTGGATGCGCATCCTTGGTTACTTAAAACTAATACTTACCTAATCGACTTCTACGTACTTTCCTTCCAGTAATCTCATTCTTTAAAAGAGCCAACAGTCAGGACGAATCTTTTCCTATCAATAAACCACCTGCAGTCCGGACGAAATGATACCAACCAAACCAGTAAATCACACCTAAAAGAGAGCCAACGGTCGGGACAAATATTCTACCATCGCCAAAAATCTCAGCAAGTCCAGACATTTTTAAGTACTAAGTGCTTACTTACTTAAAGCAACCTAAGTATACATATAGGTACTTAACACTTAGACACAAATTCCATTAACCTACCAATCATACTTAACATAAAACTTAAGCATTTAGGTTTAGATGAGTTCAATAGCGCATAGAATCTGCCATGAGCTCATTCTAACCTAGTACTAACACTAATTTGAGGGTTGTACCCCTGGAGGATCAGAACCTCCGCGTTCTAGCAAATCCTTTATGTGAAACCGTCCTAAGGGTTTACCGTTAAGAGACTTTAACGAATAAACCAACGGTGAATGTTTTTTATCTATAACACATTTTTCATATTTGGGAGAAAGTTTAGCAACTAAAGTATTTAGAAGCGTTTGACAGAGGAAAACAACGCTTATAAATAATTTGACCCTCCTCAAATTGAATTGGTCGCTTCCGTAAATTATAATACTTTACATTATGAGTATAAGCCTTTTTTAAATGGGCTTGAACCGATTTAAATATATTGTTCAATTTAGGAAGATTAGACGAATACGGTTCAACATTCATCCTAACCGTCGAGGGATCTAACGGCTCCTCAATATTATAAAGAGAACCGTCCAATATCATCTCTCTACCATGAGTCAAATAAAACGGCGTGAACTTTGTACCTTCATGAACAGCAGTGTTTAGAGCACATTGTATTTCAGGAATGTTCTGATCCCATTTACGATGATCAGAACGCACGTAAGATGCAATGGCACGTACTATGTCGCGGTTGACACGCTCCGTTTGATTTGTCTGGGGATGATAACGAGGGTTATAGAAGACGTTAGGGACACCATAATTAGAGAGCAAATCCCTGAACTCCTTCGAAATAAACTGAGGTCCGTTATCAACATATATAAATTTGCACACACCATGCAATAAGAAAACGCCCTTCTCTAGACATTTAACTATGGCTTTCACCGTTACACTACGCAGAGGAAACAAAAGGGCGTACTTACTGAAGTAATCAGAACATACAAAGAGATACTGGTTCCTCGCGTATGAAGGTGGGAACGGCCCCATAATGTCACAAGAAATGGCTTCCCATGGACGTGTGACGACGCGTGGATTGCCTATCAGACCCGCCCTGGCAACATTGCTGGGTTTATAGCATTTACACACCTCACACGCCCCGACATACTTCTCAACGTCACGGTATAGGTTTGGCCAAAAATAAACAGCACTAATACGCTTATGAGTTTTAGCCACTCCAAAGTGTCCAGACACCGGGTCATCGTGGTACTTCATTAAGATCTCTTCGCGATGATCAACAGGTACGACCAACTTCCACTCAAACTGGGACGTTAAATTGTATTTATTTTTAGACAAACGAAATATTTTGCCGTCCTTTACCGTGAAGTTGGGAAATAAACGTGGATTGTCGCTACAATTTTTTAAGAGCTTAGTATACCAAGAATCTTGGATAACCTGGGGGTCGAATGATATAGAGTCTACCTTGATTCGAGATAAGGTGTCCGGGAGAACATGTTCTTTTCCTTTTCTATGGATAATTTCAAAGTCAAATTGGCTCAAGCGACACGCCCACCGATTTAGCCTTCCCATCGGATTTTTTAATTTATAGAACCATTGAAGTGAAGCATGATCAGTAACTATATAGCACTTGGAACCTTCAACATAAGAACGGTATTGCTCGAGAGCGTAAATGACCGCCAAGAGCTCTCGCTCCGTTGCTGTATAGTTGACCTCTTGTGCGCTCAGGGTTCTGCTGCAATAAGCGATAGGATGGTCTACATCAGCTTCGCGCTGCGTCAAGACACCACCAATAGCAAACGAGCTCGCATCTGTATGAATATAGAAAGGTTTACTGAAATCAGGACACTTTAAGATAGGTGCCGAGATAAGTGCAGACTTCAAAGTGTTAAAGGACTCATTAGCTTCATTCGACCACACAAAAGGAACCTTTTTACTCGTGAGGCGAGTTAATGGACGAGCTACCTGAGAGAAGTTTTCAATGAAACGCCTGTACCAACCAGCCATACCTAAGAAGCGTTTTAGTTCCTTCGGGTCCTTGGGACTAGGAAAATTCATGATAACTTCAACCTTGGACGGGTCCGTTCTCAAACCGAAACGATCTACGACATAGCCTAAGTACTTTAACTCACTCCGACAGAACTGAGATTTCTTCATGTTGATAGTCAGGTTAGCATACTTCAACTTCTCAAAGACACGTTTAAGGATCTGCACGTGCTCGTCGAATGAAGACGTACAGATGACAATATCATCGACATAAGCAAAGACCTTGTTATCAAACTCCGCCGAGAACAGGCTGTCCATCAAACGCTGCATGGTAGCGGACGCACCGACCAAACCAAAACACATGACATTATAATGAAAAAGTCCACGACGGGGAACAGTAAAAGCTGTCTTTTCCTTCGAATCCGAGTGAAGAGGTATTTGATGATAAGCAGCACTAAGATCCAAGGAGGTTAAATACTTAGCATCGCGTAAGTTATCAATAATGTAGTTTATATAGGGAAGGGGATACGCGTCTGTTTTTGATACTGCGTTAAGGCGACGACTGTCTAAACATAAGCGCATCTCGCCATTCGACTTAGGTACCATAGTCACAGGAGAATTCCATGGAGATGAAGAAGGCTCAACTACACCATTTTTTAACATTTTATCCAATTCCACGTCTAGTAACTTCAACTTTTCTGGACTAAGACGATAGTACTTCTGCTTAATAGGAGCAGCATCACCCGTGTGTATCTCGTGCTGGATCAACGACGTACGACCCAATCCTACCTTATCGGTGTTAATAGAGTCGAAAAGCGACTTGACTTTGTCAATAGTTTGCTTCTGGGAGATACTTAACGAATCGTAATGTCGCAGTCCCTCTTCGACAATATTATCTTGACCGGTCCTGACAGATGACACGTGATTAGGCAGGCAAGCTAAGATATCCGGTGCTAAATTAAAAGCCTTCCAAAAGTTGATACCAAAATGAATCGGTAATAATATTTCCGGTTGAATGTGAAACATGACCAACTTCACCTCATTTTTATATTGAATTGCAATGTTCATATAGTACCGACAAACATAATCCTCTCCATTAGCGACCCTTAAACGGCAAGGTCGTTCGAATTCGTGTAATTTAATATTTAAATTTAAAAACTTTAAATGAGCGTCATCTCCTAAAATAGAGCAAGACGCGCCGCAATCCAACAAACCACAAACGTTAACATTGAACACTTGAACAGTTAAGTAAGGGCGGGGGTCATTGACAGGGGGCACAAAATAAGTCTCATCGGGCGTTTTAGAACTACGCACCAACGGAACCCGTGAGACTGGCCTAATTAGTTTTTTGACGTGGAAACAGTCTTTACACAGTTTGGACAATTTGGACATTTAACATCTTTTTCCCCGCATTTAAAGCAAACAATGTCGCGCGACTTAGGACAACGACTGGTTTTGTGCCCTCCATTACAACGAAAACAAGTATGAGATTTTGATTCTTTAGTTTTATTATTATTACTTGTGGAGGCCACGTCCTCTTTGCGAACAAAACGACTGTTATTTGTACGACACTGCATGTCTGGAGCCATAGAACAACATAACGTAGACGGTTCAACAAAATCACCCGCACGAGCATTCGCTAATTCAAGCTTCATACATAATGCCTTAAGTTGCTGCATTGACGTGACATCTACTAACGCAAGTTCGCGACTATATTCATGACGAATATTCCTGACAATTATGTCCAGTTTCTCGTCTTCAGATATCGGTTTGGTTAAACGAGAAATCAAACCACCCATGATTGACAAGTAAACAACTATAGATTCATTCCGCGCTTGTGTACGAGCCCTTATCTCACGAAGCAACTTAAAATCAAAATCCGGGATGTCAAAATCAGCTTTCAAACCCGCAAGGAGCTGTGAGTACGAATTAAAATTTTCTTTATTAGCTCGGTACCAGAATAATGCCGGGCCTTCTACTATGTCGGGAAATCCATTAAATATAACACGCTCTGGAATCTCCCGAGACTGTCTAAGCTCTTCCAGTCGTGTTATGAAAGCTCGCACGCAAGTGTCCCCACTGTACTTTAAATTAAGTTCTGACAACTTATACCGAGGTTTAGAGTTACAGACCACCTTAGTAACTGGCTCAGAAGGAACCTGAAATTCCTCATCTTCAGACTCTGAAGACTCTGATGCAGGATTTAAAATCGACAAGCAACTAACTAAGATTCCTTTCAAATTGTTAACTTCAGTCTCAAAATCTGACAAACGCGCTAGCCGGTTTAAATAATAATTAGACCTGCCCACTAACCTGTCACGATGAGACTTTGAAAATCCGGTGCCCTGCAACACCTCAGACTGCAACTCATGCACCTTCGTTTTACAAGCGTCGACCTCCTGTCGTGAATCAGCTCCTTTATTCTCAGCTGCTGGCTTAAGACTGCCTCGTCTGACAAGAGCACGAGTCTGTCGAAACAATTTGCGAAGGGTGTCACAACTGTGTTCAGTGTCATAGGGTACATGTAAGACAGTTAGTTCATGTGCCAGTTCCTCCTTAGTGAGGTATTCAACCTTTACATTCAGGTCCATGGTCATTTATAATATAAGATGGTCACAAATCAAGCCTTGCAACAGAACAGTATGCCACGTGCTTATTAGCAGTAAAAAATGCAAACAACATACATTACAACACAAATAAGTAACTGCTGTTCTGTTATACACTCAAAACAGTTAGAAAGCGCTAAAGTGGCAGGTATTTTAAGAAGAACAAGGGAAAGATGTGTGCTCCTATCAGAATAGTCAAAACAGCTAGCAGTTATAAAATAAGAAAGTTATTCCTAGTAACATAGTATACCTACAGGAATTTAATAACTATTTTCTTATTAACTCTGTTATGACTGATAGTAATTATGAAAGAAAGCAATTCATCCCATTAAAGAACACTTAACACAAGAAAACCATTCCATCAGGCCATACGTTGGGTACGCCAGTGTAACATCCTCAATCGGCGACCAGGCATGAGATCTTAGAAGAGGGCCAGCGGGTTCATATGCCTGAGAGCAAGCTACCTCGAATTTAGAAATAGAGGCGCCCTGGGTAACTTACTACAAACAGGAACGGTTCCTTGTGTGAAGTGAAACAACAAGTATTGTTCTCCTTGATATATTTAACACCTTTTACATCATGTTATTCATCCTAAGTACATTTATAGAGGTCGGCTATAGCGAGAGCCGCTCTAATGAAATTTGGTAACAAGTAGGTTCATATGCACCATAATAATAAACTAAGAAATAGAAAGGTCACTTATCTAGGGTGAAGTGTGCGTGAAGCCAGGTGTGTAGGTGATGTGAGGGTGAATGGCAAGCGAGGACTCAAACACTAGGATCTAAGCGAAGAGGCACGTTAATGCACCGAGCCTCCCTAAGTCGCAACACGTGGCAAGCAGGCCACGCCCCTGCGGTTCGAGTCTGCAGCCCCCTCACGGTCAAATCCGGTAGTTGAAACTAGACATAAAAATAAAAAAACCTGCAACAAGAATTGCAGTTGTAAACAAAAGAAATATAAATTGAAAGCTAACCTATCAGCCCTAGCCATAAGGTAAAGATGTGCACTTACCACAGTGTGGGTTTTCAATGTTTTCATGTAACTTTATAACGTGAGGCTAGTTGAGACCGGCTAAAAGCACGGTGCCTCCCTGTGACGTGGCACTGACTGTAAGCAAACATAGCTTGTTAGAACAAAGTTAAAATAGCGGAACTTGCCGACAGCAACGTGGGCTCTCACGATACTCACTTGAATCAGGCACGTATGCCACCTAGTGACCCTGTTTTACAAGGCAGGAGTCATCGCTTGGGTTTCGGAACTGCCCTAGCTATAACAAAAGAGGTTACGTAAGTCGACACATCAATCACACAACACCTTTAATAGGGTGGGACGCAGGAGTTACTTACATTGGTGGTATTTGTAGCGGCCTCTAACTCATATTAAGACGGCGACACAGACTTATGCCCTGTTCTGATGCGCTAACATGTCTTCGAGTAATTCGCCTGAAACAACATGACAAATGTCATAATAACAAATTCCACTTGGGTACGATGGCAAGACGCATCGAATGAACACCGTAACTCACCGCTGAAAGCCCCTTTATACGGGTTATTTAAATAATTTGGTCGACGGCTAAGCAGCCATATCTAAGAGCAATAACCGATTCAACGCTGATGTGGCGAAGTTCATACGTCATTCCGGGTGCACGACTCATTTCACTCTTCAATGCCGACAACATTGTACTCGTGCGCTATTTAACAATTTAGACCTCAAAACAACTATAATCTTTCCCAATTATTTTCCTACAGACACTCTATAAATCCTGAAACAATATAATTTTACATGCCGAATAGTAACACATGATCCGAGTCTCGTCTATATGTCAAAACGCAAGAACAGTGAAACGTAACGCTCAATCGGAAGCCGTATTTGTATTTGCTCCATCCCGCTCACTCTCAATGGGCAGCTGTAGGGAGTGAAAAGGACAGAGTTGGTTTGTATTCGATCCTTGATTTTGGTGCAGAGGCCCGCCAGCTGTAGTGTTGCTATATGAAAAAGCTTAACAAAAAAACGGGTGTTACAAGGTCTTAAAGTAGATATCAGAATCAGTATTCAGTCGACTTCTAAATCAACATGCAAAATATTTTGATTAAATGTTATTATTTTAAGTTTGAAATGTCCTTATGTTTAATCATCATAGAGGTCGGTGGCAAGAATCAAATGACCCTAAAATCTGGCAACTTTGCTAAGGTATGTTAGCTTTGCCACCTGTACTGAGCTGGGTCATAAAATTGGCAAAGTTAAGTTTGTACCCATACAGACATACGGTACGATTATACGGTGTACTATTTGTGTACTAGACACCAGCTGGTAGTTATATATCCACTTGTTTTACCTCACCTAATACTTCATTTAAATGAACACTAAGTGTGTCGCATTTAGTTAGAAGACTATTTATGTTTCGGTGAAGTATTGAGATATTGTTATACTCGAAAAAAATCTTTGTCTTTGTTGTAAACTTTAGGAGATCCACAAGCTTGGTCAGTGCCGGAATGGTTGCCGTCTATTTGATCAAGTTGGTGGTCTGTTTGTGTTCCTATACTTACTGAGTTTACTGAGGGTTATTATACACTCTGTCTCTCTGCCGTGCTCTAGCTAAAACTCCTCTAAGCCACAAATCAAAGTTTTGAGGTAAAAATAAAAAACATTAAAACCTATATTTCTAGACTTTGTGAAGATCTACCTTGTATTTTCTTTGTGCAACCGTTAAAACAAGTTTTGTACTTGCAATATTCATAAGTGTTTTCGCAAAAACCGCTTCTATTATTTTATAATAAGGTTTTTGTGTTCTAGATGTGAAAATAAATCAGAAATAATCTATACTTTGAATACTAAAACCTAGCAAAGTATACCTTAACCATCTACCAGCATAGTATTTTGATAGTAACATTATGATCATTTACCATCAATCCAAAAAAAATTACTAAAATCCGTACGTTATTAAACTTTTACCATTTTTAAACTATGGAAAGCCAAAATAATTGTGTGTACCATCGCTAGTGACCTCATTTTGCTATTCTAGAAACATGTTAAGAGTCGATCCGTTACCAGTAACTAGATTTAAGTGTTGTAACCCTGGGAAATAATTTTTGATTTTTTAATTAAAATCTGGCTATTGTCGTAAACTATACATTGACCTTCACAATATTCTTTGAGTAATTTGGTGGAATAGCGAACACTACAGTCGCACGCTCTCCAGCCTCGCCCGTCTCGTCTAGCTCCTCGCCATCGTCTATGGGGTGATGAGTTCGCCACGGCGCCCGACACCTGCGAGTCGAGTGATGAGCACGGGCGCCGCCTCCGGCGCCACGACCACCTGCGCGACGAGGGTGGCCGCCATCACCGTCTCTGCCCGTTGCATCCACGATCATCTGTTATATATGAGATTGGACATCCTGCGAAAGTACGAAGGTTGTGGCATTTTAAATGCTAATAAGATTGCACAATCTCAAGGATTAACAATGAGTGTGGAATGCATCGTGATGTGGTTTCAGTAGGTAGGAGCCTTACGCCGCTTTCTTTGGCAAACGAGAACTGGCGCAAACCAAAGGTGTTAAGCACTGAGGACCGCAAGGATGCATGTAAGAGCAAGGACGCTTCTACCGGGCCTTAAAAGAGTCCGACGTAGATTTTTTAGCGTCCGTGAACTGGCTACGATTCGGTGCCCTCTTCGGGGAGACCAGGGGTTTTGTCTGTGCAGACTGTGTCCCTCAGACATATCATTTCCAGTTTTTCGCATTTGGCCAACGGTTGAGTACTTACACAGACATAAACTTGTAGCTAAGATAATTCATCAGGTACTTACTTGCTCTTCGATACGGTGTTGTTGAGTCCGAAGTGCCGTACCTACTATAAGTATGCACCGGTACCAGTTCTCGGTTGGACGTGCTACGCTCTATTGGGATCAATCTGTCATCACGGATAGGACTGTTGGTGCCAATAAGCCTGATATCGTGTTGACAGATCGATCCCAACGCCGGGGACAGTGCTCATCGACATCACCATTCCGCATGACCTTGCAAGCAAGTACCTTGACTTGGTTCACGAGGTGACTCGACGATCATTGTCCCGATAGTTGTTTTGGCGAACGGTCTCATAGCGAAGAGTCTTACTAGATGGCTGGATTAAGGACCCGATGCGTAAGAAGCTGTACTTCTCAACACGGCACGCATTGTCGGGAGGCTCCTCTCTCTGCAACCCTAACCACCGGTAGCTTGAGTTGAGCCTTGCCCCGCTGCCGGCGGCACCCGTAGGTTAGGTTTTTTATAATGTTTATTCTCTAAACAATCTAGGCTACTGGAAATAAAATAAATATCTAACGCACAAAATAATAACAGGGATCCTTAATTATTACGGAAATTAACAAAAAATAAAACCTGCTTCAAAAACCCACTAAAAAGGGTTAAATAAAGACCGGCCTCCTAGGAGTCCTCCTATTTAAAATCGGATTTTTAATCTCACGGAAAAAATGTAAACAAAGGTGTTGCCGTTAACGAAAAAAATTTGAAACATTCAGGATATTTATACTTAACACATTTTTAAGAAATTGACTTTATATAAATAAAATGTACATTATAATCAAGATAAAATAATTTAATTTATTAATGCCAAACTTTATTTTGACATAAACTCTCTGTTATATTAATTTAAAGAGAGAATACTGTTTTCGTATGCATAATTTATTTAATGCACTGGTATCACTGTCTCGATACACCCGGTTCATGAAGTTGCGGGCCGCTTGACGTGAGACGTCACTCGCTTCACTGAACATTCTAGATTGAATGCTCCCGTGATCCCGTAATCGCTTTCCAGTGACTGTTCTGTTAAATTTTTATTGCTGTTACGTTTTCCGTTGTTTTTCGTTCACTGTTTTGTGGAAGGATGGACCCTGGTCCGAGTACTTCTCGGTCAAAGGAAGACTATATGTTGTCTCCTGTGAAGAAACGACCACGTCTTTGCTCTTTATCAGTGATGGAGAAAAACATGTTGTTAAACACATTTCAGCACGTTTATAATAATTGGCCAACTTCTAATGCTAATAGAAACTACACCCACGGTTCTGCAACTGTTTACATCATAAATTGCTGGTAGGTGTCATTGATTTCGTCAATATAATATTAAAAAACACTAGTGACGGCGGTTGAAACGCCCGGAAATTAACCCGCCCATACTTTGAGATCCCCTGAAATGTCACTTTGACAGTGACGTATCTTTGTTTACATTTTTTCCGTGAGATTAAAAATCAGATTATAGTATCTAATAGGTACTTGAAATAATATCCAAGCCGGTGTCAAGTAGGTATACACAATAGCAATGACACCATGATGATTCCTTTCAGTGAATGCGAGTACCACACAGGATAAGTGTCTGAAGCTTCCTACAGGGTATATATTTGCCTCTAAGAGTTTTAAAGGTTTCATAAAAGAAATCAACCGTTTGACCCTAAGTACGTTGAGAGACTTCCTCCTCCCTTATAGAGATTATAATATCTTTAAATTGTCTGGTGATTTAATTAAACGCTAATTAAAAGCAAAGAAATGTACGAACAAGTCGAGCGGAGCTCCAATTCCGAGTGGCGTTTCGCGCCTTGACGCAACTAACCTAACCTAACCCATAAGGCGAGATTGACCTAATTAAGCAAATTGGTCTACATTTTCATCTTTAGGTACCAACCTATTTCAAGTTTAAGTATTGACCGTAGAAATATCAAATTTAGGTGAATCGTTAATTAGTCATTTGGTACTTCATCCATTATGTAGGTATTTTGTCTATTAGGGGATTTAAATTTAGGCAATGTAAACTTAGGTCGTTCAAGATTTAGGCGAAATTATTTTAGGTATTTTGACCTTAGATATTTTGTCATTACGGGAATCAATTTTAGGTGTTCTGATACGTAACCGTCCCGTTAGGTACCCTTCGGGTACGGAACCCTAAGAAAGAACTACCCCTTCATGATAGTTCTTTCTATGTGTTTGGAAAACATTCGGATTTTTTTTGGGGAAACATTTATCTGTACTTTTTAACGAATATGTAAAAGTACTGATTCTCCGCAGACGAATTCGCGGGCGGAAAGCTAGATATAAATAAAAATGCTTTAGTAGCAATAGCAGGAAGGTTTGATTGTCCAATTCTATCTTTTTAGATTGGACAGATCAAGGGCGTAGCCCAATTTATTATTTAAAAGCCTTGGTTTTAGTTATAAGTATTACTAATTTTAGTTTTAAGCCATTTGTTACTAACATACTATGGATCTAGGTCTGAAATAAAGAATTTTCATTTTATTTTATTTTATTTTATTTATTTAGTGCATGGAATCGTCCTATGCTACTCGTTATCGAGTCTTAAGGAGACCACGTTTCACTGACATATTTGTCAAAATGTAATAAACAAATAAGAAAAGAAAAGGAAACCAAATTAATTTAATGGATCCTTTTTATTTATTTACCCTCAATTATAATTGACAACAGATACAATGAGACACATACAATAATGAAAATACACCAAACTTGTCCTTAAGATAGAAACAGATATATAAATAACCCTTTCAAACAACGAGATGGTGAAAAATGGGAAACAAATTATTTTTTGTCCGTCTCGTTCGCACCAACAAATTCTAGAGAATTGATAACATAGGTGTCACATAAATTCTTGGTTTCAAATTCTTTCAAAACATCTTCGTCAAGACATTGGTTGATGATGGTCGTGACGCGCAAGTCGTCGGTGGCGCGCGAAAGCGGCGCGCGCAGATCGAACACTTCAAGCGGCGTTTGTGAGTAGCGCTGCAAGGGGTGTGTACCGGTGCTGGTTGTCAAGGAGCGCGACGTCGGGGAGCGGAGCAACACCACACGAGAGCGCAATGCGCGCGGCTCCGACTGTACCAGCGCCTGCGCATGCTGGCGCGCCTGCGCCATGCGCACGTACGCCGCCTCGATGAGGGCGCGCGTATACTGTGCCGAGTGCGCTACGCGACTGCGCAGCGCGCGCACGCAGGCTTCGACCTTCTGTCGCCAATCGGGAGCGTTACGTAACGCCGGCTCCAGCTGTGCCTCCAGCTGCGCGGAGTCTCCGCCGCCCATGAGAGTGCACATATGCCGTGCCACTGCGTCCTGCAGTGCTTGCGTATCACCAGCGTCGTTCGCCACGGTCATGTGCAGCTGCTCCTCTAGCTCTACCAGGAACTCGTCAGGCCCGCCACCCAGGCAGAACACTGTTCCGGTCAAACCTGCAAAGCGATTACATACGTAAATATATCAAAACATCTGTTCTTTAGTTATTTGTGTCATTTATTTATTAACTTGAAGAAATATAAATTTTACTTACCGTTATCTTCTAAAATAGCAGCCATCTCTAAAGCCAACATGGCTCCCATTTCATAACCTGCGATATAGAAAGTTTTGTTTTCGATCTTCTTAAGGTATACCTGCAAGAGAAATAGATAAGATCAATGTTTGCCCCGTCGTGTTAGAGTGTCGAGTGAAAGAGGTATATGACCACAAGCGGACGTCTTTTGGTTAACATAACAATGATAACGATAAAAGGACTTGTGTGTTAAGTATAGCAGTTACTTAGGAATAATTTTGTCCGAAGTCAGTTTTCATCAAATTGACTAGAACTTGACTAACCTTTGCGAATCTTTTCGCCATTTCATGAACTGACTCGTTAGGATGGTCGAGACCGGGCTGAAGCACAAACGCCGAGACCTTCAGCCGCTCACACATCAGGTGGAAACGTCGGTTATGGCCTTCGAGGCCTGGCAATATGCAAAGGAACGTTTGGTTCACATCAAAATCGTCATCTGTCTGTAAGAAAATTAAACACAAATTTAACTTAAATATCGCAGGTGTTCTAGCCTGTATTACACACCGTAAATAGAAGAACAACACAACAATCACTCAGACGTGCTTAGTTAAGTAAGAGTTCAGGAGAACTTATTTTTTACGAGCGTCATAACGACGGTTAACCACCAATATCTCTTAACTGACATAATTATTTGGTCAAACAACTTTTTTCACAATTCATGATAAATACCTTCTAACTATCATGAATTGTGAAAAAAAGTTGCTTGACTAAATATGTCAGTTTGAAGGTATTGGTGGTTAACCATCGATAAGTCAAATGTTTTTCTTATCAGGCGAACATATACCGCTCAGGTTGAAGATGACTGTTTCCTAAAATGTCACTTTCCCATAATGTCTGCATTCCCATACTGTCAGCACGTTGATTTTATAATGACTGCCTCCCAAAATGTCTGTTTCTTGTAATGTCTGCTTTCTAGGATGTTATTTTTGCCATAATATCTGCATTCCCGTTATGTAAATATTGTATTCTAAATATTGTAAATATTATGATGTAAATATGTAAAATTAATCTTTATCTGGGAAAATCACGTCCGCCACTGCAATAACACGTCATTCAAATTTTACTTGAGTAGGTACTCATCATCATCTCAGCCGAAAGACGTCCACTGCTGGACATAGGCCTCCTCCAAGGTTTGCCACAAGGACCGGTCCTGCGCCGCTTGCATCCATCGGTTTCCCGCAATCTTAACCACGTCGTCGGTCCACCTTGATGGAGGTCTGCCCACGCTGCGTCTTCCAGTACGCGGACGCTATTCGAGAACTCGTCGGCCCCAGCGGCCATCTGTTCTGCGAGCAATGTGTCCCGCCCACTGCCACTTAAGTCTAGCAATTCTTAGGGCTATGTCGGTGACATTGGTTCTCGTGCGGATCTCCTCATTCCTGATTCGATCACGCAGAGATATTCCGAGCATAGCCCTCTCCATTGCCCTTTGGGTGACCTTGAGCTTTCTTATGACGCCCATCGCCAGCGCCCACGTCTCAGTACCGTAAGTCATCACTGGCAACACACACTGGTCGAAGACTTTCGACTTGAGACATTGCGGTATATTGGACGAGAAGATATCGCTTAGCTTCCCGAATGCTGCCCAACCGAGTTGGATTCGACGATTGACCTCTTTCTCGAAGTTGGACCTACCTAACTGGACAGTATGTCCCAGGTAAACAAAATCGTCAACAACTTCGAGTGCAGAGCCTCCGATTACCACTGGAGTTGGTATTACATGGGTCTTCGACATGATCTTTGTCTTGTCCATGTTCATCCTCAGACCAACTTGTTCAGAGGCTCTGCTGAGGTCATCGAGCATTGCGTTTAGGTCTTCCATGGTCTCAGCCATGACTACTATGTCATCGGCAAACCGAAGGTGGGTGATGTACTCGCTGTTTATATTGATGCCACGTCCTTCCCAGTCCAGAACCTTGGAACACATCTTCCAGCGCAGCGGTGAACAGCTTCGGAGAGATTACATCTCCTTGTCTGACTCCCCGCTGCAGCGGAATAAGCTCAGAGTCCCGGTCCTGAAGTCGGACTGACATGGTGGCATTTTCGTACAAACACTTTAACACCTCGATGTACCTGTAGTCGATTTGGCACCGTTGGAGAGACTGCAGCACAGGCCATGTCTCGATCGAATCGAAGGCTTTCTCGTAGTCCACAAATGCTAAACAAAGGGGGAGGTTATACTCTTCGGTCTTCTGTATAACCTGCCGCAGCACATGTATGTGGTCTACGGTACTAAAGCCTTTACGGAAACCGGCCTGTTCGGGAGGCTGGAAGTCATCAAACCTGCGCGCTAGACGGTTCGTAATGACTCTCGAGAACAGCTTGTAAACATGACTCAGAAGTGAGATGGGCCTATAATTCTTCAGCAGGGTATTGTCACCCTTCTTGAAAAAGAGCACCACCACACTTCTGTTCCATGCCTGCGGGGTTTTCCTTTCGTGAATGACGGAATTAAACAGGGTCTGAAGGGCTTTAAGGACCGGTTTACCACCCGCCTTCAGAAGTTCAGCCGTAATTCCGTCATCACCTGGGGCTTTGCTGTTCTTGAGCTGTTTGAGAGACATACTAATCTCGCACAAGCTGACGTCCGGGATGTCTTCGGTATAGTGCCGGGTCAATCTAGCTCTCGGGTCATCAGCTAGATCGGTAACGGGTTGCCGGGTCGATGTGTATAACTGTCCATAGAACTTCTCAACCTCTCTCAATATCTCCGGTTTGGATGTAACGACTCTGCCGTCCTCGGTTTTCAACTTCGCCAGCTGGCTTTGCCCAATAGACAGATCTCTTGCGAACACTTTAGAGCCCTTGTTGCGCTCAATCGCCTCTTGAATACGATTTGTTTTAAATCGGCGTATGTCGCGTTTCAGAGATTTAGAGATCTGTCTGTTGAGCCGCCGGTACTGATAAGCATCACCTGAAGACCGCAGAATCATCCCACGCCTAGTAGGTACTACTGGCTAGTATTTTGAACCTACATATTTAACAAACAAAAGAGTGGACATGCAATGAAGACTACTTGCAAAGCTGACATTATAGGAAGACGAACGTAGTGGGAAGATAGAACTTATGCAAATGCTGAAATTACGAGAAACGTGACATAAAAGATAAAAGATATTTATTCAGTAAGTAGGCCGCACGGGCACTTTTACACGTCAAAATCTACCAGCGCTTCCCAAGAGGAGACCACTGCTGAGAAGAAGCGCCGCAAGAAACTCAACAGTTAGTCATTTTTTTAATAAAAATATAACAATGTCACTACTTATTCTAGCATTATATAAAACTGTAAAAATAATATTAAATATCTGCGTAGTTTTGCAAGAAAACATGTCAGAATGACTACGAGAAAATTTACATATATATATATATATATATATATATATATATATATATATATATATATATATCACACAAAACAGTTTTGACATGTCTTCCTACATAAACCGTGTCCCCTAGACAAGATACAGCGTTTACATGATTTTTATGAGGTATGTACGAGTAGTAGGTAAGCTATTGAACATTAAACATTAGTTAATTTTCTGGTTTAGGCCAAGCATTTTTGTCCGTTAGATAGTCCTCGACCCTATAGTACGCCTTTGACTTCAACGACTTTTTCAAGTAATTTTTAAGTGCTGGAAGGGGTAACTCTAAAACTACGTCGGGTAATTTATTATAAAAATGAATGCATTAGAAGAAGAATTTAGAGAATGCAAAGTATATAAATCATTTGTAGGTCACAAATGATTTATATACTTTACGGACACGAAACTTTTTTATGGCAATTTTATTTTTATTCCTAGTATTTATATTATGTATATCAGAATTTTTAACGAAAGAGTCTAGGTTCTTAATAACATACATAATATTTTCATAAATATATTGGGATGCTACTGTTAAAATATAAATTTGTTTAAAAAGTTCTCTTAATGAATCACGGGAATTTAAGTTATATATAGAGCGAATGGCCCTTTTTTGTAACACAAATATAGTTTGTATGTCAGCTGCTTTTTTGCTTATAGGAATAAATACATAATGAATAAAAGATATTATAGAAAGGCATATTATAAACATTTAAATAAAAAGGCAATATGTTAAGGCAAACAATATGGGAATATACATATAGACACAGACATTATAGGAAAATCAGATTTTAGGAAACAGACGTCTTCAGCCTGAGCGACAAATACTAGATAATATACACTTATATTTGTTTTTCTCTTCTTGAACATAAGATCATCGTTGCAAAAACCGCAGAACTAACCATTTTACTACTGGATAATAGAGTGAGCATTGGCACCGTTTCAGACGTGGCTTGTAATTCGTCCGAGTCGATGTAAGAGAATATCGCACTCAAACCTTGTTTAGGCGAGAAATCAGTTTCTT
This sequence comes from Tortrix viridana, assembly GCA_963241965.1. NCBI lineage: Eukaryota > Metazoa > Arthropoda > Insecta > Lepidoptera > Tortricidae > Tortrix > Tortrix viridana. The sequence continues at coordinate 4,117,440 of OY725191.1, read as the reverse complement.
TCAAATCCTCCTCAATTTCACGTATTCTACAAACAAAAGTACAAATCACGTAAACATCATGCAACAAGTAGCAATATTTGTTTCAGTGTTAAAATCGGCGAGTACCTACTTAACTTTATTTTCGCTTTGCTATATTACATAGTTTAGTTATAGCCATATACCCACCCATAATTTATAACATATTTTAGTTGAAATAGTTGAAATAGTTATAACATAGTTTAGTTGAAAAATTTATAAATTGAGCCTGAACCTGATTGATCATTACTTTATAAAATTATAGTACATCATTAGGCTATATTTTATTTATAGCCGCACTCAGAGACGTCAATTAATTTTTAAGTTTCGATAAAGTTAATAATAAATAATCCAGCCTATATACGTCCCACTGCTGGGCACAGGCCTCCACTCACAATGAGAGGGTTTGGGCTATAGTTCCCACGCGGGCCCAGTGCGGATTGGGAACTTCACACACACCGTAAAATGGCTTTGCAGGTGTGTGCAGGTTTCCTCACGATATTTTCCTTCACCGAAAAGCTCATGGTAAATTTACAAATTGTATTTCGCACATAAATTCCGAAAAAGTTAGAGGTGCGAGCCCGGATTCGAACCCACGACCCTCTGCTTAAGAGTCGGCAGGTCAAACCATTAGGCTACCACGGCTTTTCGTCGTTAAAGTTGCTGCGTCTTACTCTATTGCTACTTGCTAAAGTAAGTGACAGCAGCAACTTTAATGAAACTTAAAAGTTAATTATACGATATTTATTTTGTGCCAATTTTTACATTAATAAATTTAATAATTAAATTCAAAATAATCTTAGTTACAGACGTTTAGCCTGTTTAGTTGTCAATACATTCTTAATACTTTCAATAAAAATGTGAATAATTTATAATTTAATAAAAATTTACGCATGTGTTTCGCATCAATGAACGTGTTGATGGTATAATTTGAGATAGCTGGATAAAAAATATTATCCAGCAAATCTTTGTCGACATGGTTGAAGTTGCAAAATAGTTTTAGGTATACCTACCTAACTAATTATGCTTAGAGAAATTCATCAAGCAAATCACTACGTAGTTGAAAGTGCACAATGTTCGTTTTGTCAACATTTAGTGTCATTCCATTTCTAAGTATTACTCCAGGAAATTTACGGACGCTAGTATGGTGAAACGGAAATAATTTATAATAGCTGATTTTTCTTGTGTATCGTATATGTATATTATAATTCTAGTAATTAAGTAAAATCAAAATCCAACTAAATATGAGTCAATAAGGTATTAAAAAAATCCTGAGAATTTTGTTAAAAATAATTATAAACATTTTTTTTTCATATTGCTTACTTAATATTTGATCAGGGGGAAAACGTAAGCCTGGTGGGCAGTATCTCCGATACAAGGACGTCCTAAAGCGACATCTACCATCCTGTGGGTTGTCTCATGAAACGTGGGAGAAAGATGCCTTGATGAGACCAGAGTGGCGAAAAGCATTACAAGCTGGAACTGAGAAGTTCGAAGATGCCAGTCTTAAAGACGCGTCCCAAGGTCTTCTACAACTACACTTATAACACCAATGAGCAGTTACAGTGCAACATATGCAGCCGCACCAAGTTCGGCTTCGCGAGTCACATTCGAGCACACGCCAGGAACTGACAAGGTGTCGCCGTCGACGGACACGTCGTGGAGGACATCATCATCATCATTTGATCTATAATATTCAAGATGAATCGCACAAAAAATAATTAAGGATGTTTCATTTGTATTCAATTAGCTAGAATATAGTTTTCATTTTGCATATTTCCGTATTTAAAAATCGTAATTGGCTATAGTTTTCCTTTTCCTTGTTGATTACAATAATTATAAACGTTGCAAGCAAATCATACACAAAATTATACCGGAAGGTGGATGTTATGGTGGTAAATAATAATTCCTTATAAAAAAATACAAATTGATCAGTGTATTTTAACACTTATAAATAGTTTTATGTCATTTTTATTAAAGCACTACTTATTACTTTTTCTATCATTTTAGGGTATATATAACCGGAGCCATGTATTGCTGATTTAGTGGCTTTCCGTGTAAATATTTTGTTCGATTTCACCTTCTACTCATTAAAGACAAAAATATTATTATGCTTCGGCACAAAAATTACAATTACGATTTTTAATTTAAAAAAAAAGCATTTATTTGACAGTAGGTATATTTATATACCTACTTCCGGGTGGAAAGTTGGTAGGATTCATGAATATAGTGTCTTAGAATATCTTATAAAAATGGAGTAAAAAAAATCAGGCTATTATAAATTAATGTTTTAAAAACCGTAATATGACTGGATTATATGAATTATTTCTCTTTACAAATACAGTATCGCTATTTTCGAGTCGATCCGCCACTCCATAATCCATAATTAGAATGATAATACTTACCCCTGCAGTGTCAGCAAAGGTACTTTTTCTTTATCGATTGAAAGGTCTTGTTTATGTTTCAATAAGATAGAAACATCATGAGCACCGTCTGAAGTAATACCCAAATCGCGCAGCGTAGCACTCTCAGGGGTGTCTTCTTTTACTTTTACACCTGGAATAAAACAGTTTTTATTACAATTACTTACTTAAGACCAGTGTCTTAAGTAATTAAAATGATTTTTTTAGGATTCCATACCAAAATGGTAAAAAAGGAACCCTTATGGTGAGACTTCGTTGACGTCTGTCCGTCCGTCCGTCTGTCTGTATGTCACAGCAGTTTTTCTCAGCAACTACAGATGCTATCAACTTGAAATTTGGCATAGTTGTATAACTTGCTTGCTTTGCTTAAATTTGGCATAAGTGTTAATTTTATAAATAATTGAAAAATGAAAGTAATTTGATTATAGCAAATGGGGTTTCATATGAAAGAGCTTAATCTGCACATTTCCCTTTTTATAATTTTCCATGACGTACTTTTTGATTTATAGCCAAAAACATACAAAAAATTACAGACGTATTTCCAAAGTTTATAAACCAAATAATCTGAATAATTCCTGACGTATAGCTAAATATTTAAATTTTACGGGAATAATAAAATTAAGTGTTCATCATTTACAGTTTTTGATAAACAACTAAAAAACTTTGAAAATTTGCGTTAAATTTAGGCAACTCAAAATAGACCTTATTGCATACGAATTAAAGTACATAAAAAGGTATATTTTTAAAGTATGGACTCAAATACGGAACCCTCGGTGCGGGAGTCCGACTCGCATTTGACCGGTTTTTTGTAGACGTGGTTGTGTCAAATTTGCTATGCCTTGGTAAATTACAATAAATGTATCACCTGCTGCTGTAATGATTTGATCTAGGAGTGATGGTTGGTCTCTAGCAGGGAGTTTGTGAGCTAGGAGCACAGGTTGCGTGGACCGGAGACCTTGTTCTACCGCGTCTATAATTTCGCGGCAATTAACCGGAGACGACGTCTTAAGATCAGCGTTGACCTGAAAAAATAATTTTATGAAACAACATAGGACACGTAGGTACCTTCCTACCCGATTATATTCAATATTGTTGTGCGTGAGTCATAGAAATAAATGTATCTCAATGCGGATATATTTTAGTGTATGCTGCGACCTTTGCTTTGAATAAATAAATAAATGTGTGGCTTATAGCGTACCTTTGGTATATTTGGTATAGTGAGCACCATTGCTGATAATCCGTCATTTGCACGTGACTGACATGTATGTTCTCCTACAGAGGTGTCAGTTCCTACCACTGCGAAATATCTGAAAATGTTGATTAAAATGTATTTTTTACCTGTTTACTTACCGAACGATACATAAACCTATTTATATGTATTATTGTCAGTTACCTGATCGAAGGGCACAGTTTTCTTGTCGCTGTATCCAAGTTCACAACAAGTGATTGATAGACCAGTCGTGCCTGGTCCGTGAGAGCTTGAGTGATCATCACAAACACACTTTCTACAGGACCCATACGCGAGGCGGCGTTTAACAAATTGATTGCGATTTTGTTGTCCGTAGTATTTTCAGACGATGTTTCGACTTGTACGCCCAATTGTTGCCACGACCTAAGAATAGATAAGTAATTATTTAAACATCTTCATAAATAATACCTACAACAACACTATTAATAATTCATCACAATGTAGCTACTTAAGTGTATGTGTGAAGCGCGCTGAGAAGGCCGCGGAGTGCAAATGTAGTTTTCTGGCTCCACGTTTTACCAGCCTATCCGCTAGACGTATTGCGAGTGACTCGTCATCACACATCAACAGCTGACTTTGCTGTGCAGAGCATACAATCCTGAAATTAAGAATATTTGAACTACATTATTAAAAAAACTACATTATTATTATTTTATTATTATAAAGAGTTTACATACATACATACATTATTCTTATCTATTCAGTCACTGCAGTGAGTAGAAGACAGTGAATAAAGCAGAATAAATAAATAATTTTATACTTTACAGTATACGTACGTACGTACGTACTTACGTATACGAGCAATTTTACAAGTCTGAGTCTACCAGAGTTTCCCAAGAACACACTTTTTGAGAAGTGGCCCTGCAAGAAAGAAGCTGCAAAATAGGTACACAGCATAGGTAGGTATGTATAATAAGTCGTCATGTTTAGTTAGGCTTGTTATCTATACTGCAGGTTCGGGTTTTAAGAGACATGTTTATGTATACAGTAGGCACCTGGGCTGTGCCGGCGGCGGCGCGGGTTGCATGCGCAGCAGCACGCGGCCGCGGTGGCGGCTGGCTGCCAGCAGGCGGAACGCACGCGGCGCCTCTTCCGGCGCATACGTCACTCGCGACAAGGGACGCACCACTCCTTTGGAGATGCCCTCTGTTATCAGCCACTGTAGTTCCTATGATGAGAAGGGAGAGTTTATTTAACAACATAAGATTAAACATTTGAAATTTACGTATACTTTTCGGCGGTCACATAGCAAAAAACAATCATTGCGGAAAGCAAGACGGGTTGGCGAATAGCGAATAAGAGGCCCTTCGTACAGGCTCACATACAAAAAATATAAACCAGTAGTTTCAAGTTTCCTCAGTCGCCTATGTCTGCCGACTGTAGCTGTCACTGTGTTCGCGTATTTCCTTAAAGGTGTTAAGTTTTTTTAATACTTTCTAATCTAGGACTTCAAAATTAACTTACCTTTATTTCACTGTTATTGATATCCAGTAAAGAAGAAAAATCAATGCGTATGTATGACCTTTCAAAACCCAAGTAATTCATTCCGAATATAAAATTACTATTGCTTTTCACTTGGTCAATGTCCAACGTTACTCCACGGGTTCCGCTGCATTTTAGATATCCCTAGTAATACAAATAAGAATTAAGTAAGTATATGTATTAAAAATGTAAGTGCAGGTAAGTAAATAAATGAGTTTGAGTAGGTACCTACTTCTGACAGACAAGGCAAATAAATCGGAATAAATTCAGTGAGATTAGCCATATCCTTCTCAATTAAACAGACTAAAAGAAAGTGTTTACGAGTATAACTACACAAAAAGGCGATACAAAATTATGGATCAGTAGGTATCTTTGAAATGATTCGATTATTAAAATACATAACAATTTTCATCGTAATTTTTATCAGTCATAATGTTCAAAATCATAATATTAAGATAAGATAAAAAAGATAAAAGATATTTGTCCAGTAAGTACGCCGCACGGGCACTTTTACACGTCAAAATCTACCAGCGCTTCCCAAGAGACCACTGCTGAGAAGAAGCGCCGCAAGAAACTCAACAGTTAGTAATTTTTTAAATAAAGCTTATGAGTCTTATGACAATAATACCTACTACTTATTCTAGCATTTTATAAAACTATAAAAATAATGTAAAATATCTACGTAGTTCAGCAGGAAAACATGTCAAAATTACTACGAGAGAAAAAGTGTATACATCCATTACATATACATACAGATACATAATACATGAAAATGAAAATGAAAATGAAAATATTTTTATTTCTCTTAGAATTGTAACAAATACTTAATTGTAGTGGCCGGGTCCTACTTTTAGGCAAAGTATTGCCTGTGCCAGTAGGAACCGCTCTTCTAAATCTCAATTACATTTCTTATCGTAGGAAAATACATATATATCCCTCTTATTAATTGTAGTATTATTTATTTATATATTTATTTATTTATTTACTTTTACTATTTTTACATTAAGCATTTCTTAATTATATTATAGGTTTGTACTTGATTCTGTTTTACTTTGTACTTTCAGTTGGTAAAAGATTATAATAACATGTTTTATAAGTATATAATTATATAATTTTGAGTAGGTTTATATTTTCACATTATTAATTGTTGACTAATAGTGGATATACGTTATTAATGAATGAATTAATTTATTTATAATTTTTATTATTAACACAATAACGATTCAATTGCCTCATAGCTCATGGGTTCCAACCAGTTCCTCATCAACTTTTTACAAACGTAATAATGCTTACTGTATATATTGACACATGCATTTATTTTATTGTATAGATAAGACGAATTGTAAAAATACTGTCTTCTAGCAAACTTTGTATTAGTTTTAACAATCCGCACTACTGTTTTTTTCCTTCTTGTGTTTGTTTCCATAGATGGATTATAAGGTACTTTTTTATGTTTTTTTAAGACCGTCTGTATAATATAGAGCTTTCTGACTGATGCTAATTTTGTAATACTGTATAGCAAGTCTGTGGGGAAGCATCTTTTTTTGAAATACATTACTTTGAGGAGTGCACGTTGTGCGCGCTCCACAGTTAGAAATTTAGACTTAGCTGCCGCACCCCAGACCGGAATACAGTATATTATAACTGATTGTACTAGAGCAATGTAAATTCGATTCAGCAGGTTTTGAGTCTTATTTTTCTTTTTGCCGGGGAGGTCTATAGGGGCCACATATCTAAGATACTTAAATATCCAGATGAGTTTCCTGACACGGCTTGAGACTTGTTCCAAATGTTGGTACCAAGATAATCGTTGGTCTATGCATACGCCTAGATATTTTGTGTGTGATAGTTTTTCTATTTGTGTACAATTACATCCTGTGTCAAAGTTCTCGTGGTTACATGTGTGGATCTTAATATTAAAGTTAGTTTCTGGTTGGGTGTTATTATAGATACTGAAGCAAATGTAATTGGTTTTTGAGGTGTTCAGGGTGAGAATATTATTCGTCAACCAGGTGGATACTTTAGCTAAACCCTTTTCAGCACTAACCTTAATCTCCTCCCAGGTGTTACCAGAGACTACAATAGCAGTGTCATCGGCGTAAGAAAAAAGTCTCGCATTTTTTATACTTATGTTGCAGAGGTCATTTATATAAATTATAAATAATGTAGGGCCCAAAACGCTACCTTGAGGAACACCAAATGACACTGCTGCGTCGTCACTGGTGTACAAATCGATCCTAACTCTTTGCTTTCTATCAGTTAGATAGTTTTTGAACAGAGCCAGCGCAGAACCTCTGATTCCTACACTTTCTAATTTTCTTACAAGGATGGGGACAGATACTGTATCGAAAGCTTTTTTTAAATCCAGAAAGATAGCCGAGCATTTTTTTCCAGTATCCAATTTTTCAGTGACCCAAGAACTTAGTTCAGTAACAGCGTCTTCAGTTGACACACCCTGCCGAAAACCGAATTGATTAGATGATATAATGTTAAATTTTTCCAGATAATTGAGTAGCCTTTGGTTTATTAGTTTCTCGATGATTTTTGATAAGGCGGGTAAAATCGAGATGGGCCGGTAGTTACTGATATCTTCTCTGTCCCCACCCTTGTATACTGGAATGATAATTGACTGCTTCAGAGGAACTGGAAATATCCCAGTTTTAAAGCAAAGATTTGCCAGGTGTGTTATTATTGGGACTAAATCATTTTTTGCGTGTTTAAGAAATTTAGTAGGGATATTGTCCCAACCTGGGGCACTCTCCGTCTTCATATCCATCAATATTCTATTCACTTCATCGGAATCACAGTCCAGAAGAACAAAAGTATTTGGTTGTTTAGGGAGATTTTGCAAATAATTGTCAGCGTGGTCATTATTAATACATATGTACACACATATATATACATGTAACCACATAACAGTTTCGACATGTCTTCCTACATAAACCGTGTCCCCTAGACAAGATACAGCGTTTACATGATTTTTATAAAATATTTAGGCTATTCGTAAATTTTCTAATTTTCGGGTTTAGGCTTAACATTTTTGTCCGTTTGATCGTCCTTACGCTCTAGATATCAACGACTATCAAATATAGACTTTGAGGGGACCGTAAGTTATCCTACGTCATCAAGTACACGAAATATGCCACTTTGTAGCGAGAGGAGTGGCCTATTAGACCCATAAAACTTTGGTCTGCCAATGCGCAGCCTGGCAGGTTCGGTACAATCGAAGAGAAAAGTTGGTATTTTTTCGACGTAATCTACGTCATAGAGTACACGAATGAAACGTTTTCGTAGCAATAGAAGTTACTTATAAAAGTAAAAAAAAACGGGTCTGCCTTACATCCTCTTGGCAGTTTCGCTAATCGGACCGCATTATGATCACCTAAAAGTACGACGAAACTACGTACACAAATGGGATTACCGGGACATTGTAGTCTAGACCACCCTATTGACAATACACCAAGTCTGCCAGCGGTCAGCCTGGCAGATTTCGGGTCCGATCGAATTTATGTTTCGTAAAGGCCATAGTCGGGTTTCCATAGTAAGTCGGCCCTTACATGAAATGGGCTCCGGTTTTTTTTTGTGAGTACCTCTTGTAGTGAAGAATACTTTAGCCGAGTATGAACATCCTACTTGTGATAGTTTTTGACTTATGATTTTTTCAAGTTTTTTTTTAAATATTTGGATTTTCAGGATGTATTCAAGCTATTTGCTTCAAATTTTGAAATGATGTTCTTTAGATAGATTTGCATCGCCACCCAAAAAACGAACACTAGTTATCATATAAAAAAAAAGAAAAAAAAGACCTAATTAAAAAAAAACATTCTTTATGTGGTTGTGAAGTAGTGACACCTCTAGATTTTTTTCTCAAAATAGACCATACATTGGCCTACTACTTGCCTAAATATCAAAATTTTCCAGGCGGTACTTCCTACCAAAAATCAGCAAAATGTGTGGCCAAGTTCTGTATTCAATCGGTGTTTTTCAATGTAGTATACAAACTCTTCGATTATGTTTGAGTTTTCTTATCAGTTTGTTGTATTTAAGAGCAAAATGCTAATGACAACTTAATATCATCGTGATGCAAGATGTATATTGCATTATTTATCGGCATTGATACCCAGACGTTGATACCCAGCTATGTTATTCTGTTGACACATCGTCGTTCAGTTCTACTCAGTCGATGAATAGCCGGCGAATTTAAGTCGTCCGTCATGGTGGATAAATGACATTCAACTGCCTGCATATTCATTTAGTCGCTGGTTTCACAGACGACCAGCTGTCAAACTAGCGACTAAATGAAAGTGTAGGCAGTTGAATGTCTTTTACCCACCTTGACGGACGATGTAAATTCGCCGGCTATTCATCGACTGAGTAGAACTGAATGACGTTGTTTTAACAGAATAACATAGCTGATTTTGATGGTGGTTGTTTACCTGTTGTATCGTTATTTTTAAATGGACCGTAATGATTTGTACGAAATCGTTACAAAAATTCTATTGGCGTAAGGCAATGATGCACCATAATAAGTAATCATAAAAAAACCACAACTATGCCCAACTCAAAGACCGTAATTAAGGAATGGATTACGCCTGGGCTTCTCAAATGCATTCGTGCAAGAAGCAAGCTGCACCTGCAGGCGACAAATCACCCCAATGACGTGGCAATGCAGGACCAGTATAAAAGGTATAGGAATGTATGTTCTGACCTATTAAAAGCTGTTAAGACAAGACACTACCAACAAGAGTTAATGTCAGTAAGACTTGACGCTAGAAAAACGTGGAAGACGGTAAAATCTATCTGTGACATGCCGACTGAACTAGATCAAGGATCTCACTTGCTGCAACTTGACGAGGACCCCATAAAATCTCTGAACATGGTTAATACTTTTTCAGTTCGGTCGGCAGGAATTTATCAGAGGAGATCTTAACAAAACGGGGTGTTAGCGAAGAAGGTCTTTGTAAGAGTATAGGCAACGGGGCCGAAATATCTCCAGTTGCATCTTTCTTTTTCAGACCCACCGACAAGTTTGAAATAGCTGCCTTTATCAGACAGCTAAAAGCTGGAAGTGCTTGTGGATTGGATGGAATAACGCCAGATATTTTGAAAGCATCAGTAGATAGTGTAGCAGAGCCAATAGCATATCTATGCAATCTAAGTATGTCAGCAGGTTATTTTCCTGACTTATTTAAGGTAGCTGCAGTAACTCCAGTACACAAGGCAGGGAACAGAGACGAAGTCACAAACTATAGACCTATCTCGCTACTTAGTGTCGTTGGTAAGCTAATTGAAAAAGTCATAAATCTACAACTTATAAAATTTCTAGAGTTAAATAAACTATTATCTCCTCATCAGTTTGGATTTAGGCGAAAGCGTTCCACGGAACAAGCAGTTAACCTACTTGTTAGTGAGATTGTAAAGTGTATCGACAAAGGAAACAAGTGCGTGGGCGTATTCCTAGATTTAGCCAAGGCCTTTGATACCGTCTCTGTTCCCATCCTTCTGGCCAAACTGGAGCGTCAAGGAGTTAGAGGGTTAGTTCTAAACTGGTTTTGTTCATATCTCAATAGCCGGAAACAGTGTGTCCGCGTAGGGAACCTTCATAGCGAGCTTTCTAATATTGGATTTGGAGTGCCACAGGGGAGCGTTCTGGGGCCTACCCTTTTTCTCATTTACATAAATGGACTTTGTAATCTGCAACAGAGCAACACTTCAATCATTTCTTTTGCAGATGATACAGTTATCCTCACTCGAGGAGAAAGTTGGCCTGAAGTGCAGGAAATAGCTAATACAAGCATTGCTGCGGTGGCTACATGGCTTGAAGTAAACCTACTGACGCTGAACGTCACTAAAACTAAATACGTTTGCTTCTCTATTGATGACAGAGGACAACCTAATGAAGATTTTCACATCGAATTTGGATCTGACAGGATATCGGACCCTAACTCTAACGGAGCTATCACACTCGAGCGTACAAAAACGATTAAATACTTAGGCGTTATAGTGAATAACCATCTCTCGTGGTCTGAGCATATACAGGCTTTAAAGTGCCGCGTACGTAAGCTTATCTTTATTTTCCGCATCTTGAGGAATGTTGCGTACCCTGAGTTATTGAGAACTGTCTACTTCGCTCTCTGCGAATCAATTCTTAGTTATTGCAACTCGGCATGGGGAGGAGCGGCTAAAGTGTATTTAATCGGTTTGGAAAGAGCACAAAGGGCCCTTCTTAAAGTCACATTGCGGAAACCACCCTGGTTTGGCACCAAAGAGCTATATAAAGAAGTGAAAGTTCTTACGGTGCGTCAACTGTTCATCTGCAAAATAATGCTTGAATACCTGAAAGCAAACAGTACAAACTTTGACGCTGAAATAAGACGACGACACCGCTGGAAATCCCTCAAGTGTAGAACTAGGTTTGCCCAAAGGTTTAAAGAATTCTTGTCTCCTCTAATTATGAAGACTTTTTGTAAAGCAAATTGTGTAGCTAGACCCCCCTCTAAGCGTATCATAACTGTGTGGCTCATGCAGCACGATTATGCAGATACGGAGAAACTACTGTCTGTAGTAGAATAAATTGTTGTTAGTTTGTAATAAAACAAATAAGATATATATAAATATAAAGTAACTTCTCTTTTTTTTTTTTTTTTTACGTGATGCACGCACCCAACATAGTATAAGTTATTTTAGATATTAAGTTAGAATAATTTAATTTTAAGTCTAATCAGCTAAATACTGATTGTAGATTTACTTTGTAATATATTCTTCTGTTTTGTTATTTAACTGGGGCCTGTAACACAGGGTATCCTAGCTCAGTCCCCAGAGCCGATGCTTTGCCTTGTGTATTTTTATATGTAATAAACATTTTTCATTTTCATTTTTTCATTTTCATGTTTAGTAGTGAATAAACAGTTGTATTGTCTTATAGGCACTTTTTTGAGGGGTTTTAAACTGATGTCTGGTATCTTTGATAATACTAATGTGAAATATCCCGAATTTTTTGTCAAAATAGAAAGATAGTAAGTTCACAATTCTTACGTTTTTAGACTCTCCTTTGCCGCAAATAACAACATCGCACCCATTACCACTAGTAATAGTCAGTACCGAATCAGTAAAAGATTCGTCTCGGCAGCAAATAACATACTCATCTGAAATGTGTTAAAATACTCGTGACTTCATAGAAAACATTTAAATTTAAAAACAATGTTGACGCAAATAAATTTGAATTGAGCGACACTTACCTTTTAAACCTGGGAATAGTTTTAACAAGAATTTTTTCTTCAGCATATCGCCGACGACCACGAAAATACGGCATTCAAGATGAAGTGCGATGGATATGATGGCTTGCCCAATAGCGCCTGCGCCGCCGCTGACGAGGACGGTCATACCCGGCATCAGCTGGGTTTTGATAGCCTGTAATAATTTAGTAAAAATAGAACCAGGCAGATTTTGTAGGCTAGTTTTATTATAATAGTGGGGATATACGCCTCAAATTTCAAAATAATTTATTTATTTATTTATTTATTTATTTATTTACAAATATATTTACACGGCATTACAGTGAAAACCAATACACCGAGAAATCAGTTTCTTATAAAATAGAAAAACAATATAAGGGTTAGCTAAATACCATAATAATCATTTTAAGCATATACACTAGATTGCCTGTCATCGATCATAACGCAGAATCTCAAACATTCCCGGCACACAGACGCCCATCGCCATGCAAACAGGTCACATTCGGGTGCTGATGCCAGAAGCGCATTAAGCAGCGCTAGCGCGCGGGGGAGCGGTGAGCTCCTGCGCGCCGCCGTGCGCGCCGCCGGCACCGCCAGCAGCGGGCGCGCGCGCGGCCGGAGGCTGATGCGGGGGACATCTGGCACGTATAGTCTAACTACTCGACCCACTAACTCGATGCAGTCCGACTCGCCGCGCAAAATGCGACAGACCGTGTCCAGCAGATGGCAATTACGCCTTACTTCCAGAGAGTTAAAGCCGAGGGACCCGAGTAAGAATTTCGTCGGGTACAAATATGGGTAATAACCAAACATCTTTTTGTATAGGAACCTTAGAAATGCTTTTTGAATCTTCTCCAAAAGTAAGGCGTAAGTGGACTCATATGGGTTCCAAATGACAGACGACGCCTCGAGCTTGCTTCTCACCAACGCATAAAACACAACTTTCAAAACCCCGGGATCGTGGAAGTCCTTCATGTTGCGAATTACGAAACCCAACCGCTGATAGCAACCACTTACGAGCGTCCGGATATGTTCGTGGAAAGTGAGGCGCGTGTCGAACACAACACCAAGATCTTTCACCGAGAAGACACGGACGATGGGCTCAGTTCCTAGAAAATATCGCGCATGTATAGGAGCGGCGGCACGACTAAATGTACACAGACAACACTTATCAGTATTAAATAATAATTTATTTGAAATACTCCAACTGAACACTGACGTTGTATCATCCTGCAAGAGGTCGCAATCCGCTTCATTCGTAATCTCATACACCAGTTTAAGGTCGTCGGCGTACAACAGACATTTAGCGTGTTTAACGACTGCTTCAAGGTCATTGATCATCAGACAAAAAAGGAGAGGGCCCAATATAGAACCCTGGCTGACACCAGATCGAGTGAGATACGGGTCCGATACAAAATGCCCATGTCGAACGTATTGCTGACGATCGCGTAGATAACTTGCAAAGAATTTGAGCAGCATAGGAGAGAAACCAATGTCATCGAGCTTGTTCAGCAGGACGTCATTATCTACGCGATCGAAAGCCTTCTTAAAATCGAAATAGATGACGTCAACTTGGGAACCTCTGTCGAGGCACTCCGAGATGGCGTCAACCAATATTAGGAGGTTGGTATCTACAGACCGACCAGCTCTAAACCCATGCTGTGACTCGCAAAGCGATGGCTTTACTTGCGAGGATATTGCACGATGCAGTATGGATTCGAACAATTTTGCCAAGGTCGACAGATTGGCTATGGGCCTATGATTTTCCACATTGATAGTATCGCTGGATTTAGGGATGGGCGTTACCCTAGTGATCTTCCACTTATGGGGATATGCCCCAGTGGAGAGCGCTAAGTTGAACAAGAAGTGTATGGGAAACTTCAACAGTTCCGCACACCCTTTGACAATATATGCCGGTAGATTGTCTGGACCCACCGAACTATTAGGTTTAAGCCTCCTTATGCCTGCCACAACCTCTTGAATAGATACACTATCTACGTGAATATATTGGGCAGAACGATCCTTACTGGAGCCCTTTACAGACTTTGCATCCAGGCGAGGAACGTCGGGCAAGAAGACGCTAGAGAAAAACTTAGAGAACGCTGTAGCAGCTTCCACACCAACATGCTGTTTCCCATCGAAGATCACCTCAGCCACAAATCCGCCTTTCGACTTTAGACTATTAACATGCTGCCAAAAAGAAAGTGGATCCCTTTTTATATTACTTTGGATTTGATCAATGTAACTGTCGTACGCCGATGACATTCCCTGTTTAACATCTGCCCTAAGTTTGGAAAACTCCCTATAAGCAACCATGTCCCTTGTGGCTTTCCACTCTCGATGAGCCGCCGCTTTTCGTGCTATGTCAGCGATCAATTCAGCAGTAAACCAAACCGGAAACCGACGACTGACGCGCTTTGAGCGGGACTTCTTGGGTATGCAGGCATCAAAGATACCGTACATTATATTGTAGAAATTGTCAACCGCAATGTTGATTTCCTCGGAATCAAGAACACTCTGCCAGTTAACTTCGGAAACGAGTTTGTACAGAAGCATGTAGTCACCGTTGGCAAAATTCCAGTCCCGTCTCGAGTCTACATTACCAGGATCAGTTTTAACACTGGTGGGACGCTTCGCGGCTTCGTCTAAAGGGAACGAAATGTCTAACGGTGGATGGTAAGCATCACGTCGAGGCACTAAACCTCCTCCTTGAACTTCAAGAACACTTACTCCACGAATACGCTCTGACACCAGCACAACATCAAGCTTTCCACCAAGGGCATTCATCACTTCATTCTTCTCATTCAGACCACACACAGTTAAAAAATAGCTGTAATAACACAAAATACTCTGAGACGTATAAAGAGGATTTAAATTCAAATCACCCACAATAAACACAGTACCACTCAGCGAGTCCAATACTTGTTCGACAGTCTGAAACCAGCACATGTAAACCTCGTCCGTAGCACTTGGTGGAATATACACCACACATAGATGGCAGATGCCCTGACCCAGGGAGAAAGACACCCAAAGATCCTCCCCTGTGCGCGTTTCGAGCTCTCGGCAGCGCCGCAACTCTAAACCGGGGCGCGCAGCAAGCAACACGCCACCCCCACGCGACCCGGTGGCGCGATCTCGACGGGTTATACTCCAACCACCCCAAGCGAGCTCAGAGTCTTCAATAGCCCCCGTGAGAAAGGACTCCGTCACAGCCACAACATCACACTCCAGAGATAAAAGATTGAGCCTAAAGTAGCTGAGCTTCGTGTTGAGACCCCTGACATTCTGGTAAATGATGTTTAAGGTAGGCTTCGGTCTTAATTTCGACTTATTTTTAGGATCGAACTGCTGGGTTCCTGTTTCCTTGCGATCCTCGAAATAACCAAGCCTTGACTCTGGCATTATCCGGCCAGACATCCGCGGATAGACACCTGTCATACATTCTAGGTGGAACACCAATTTTAAAAGACTTGTAGTCACCTTTGGGCTTGAGTTCCTCCACTGTGAAGGTGCATTCTGGGTTCAAAGTCTGCAAATATGCTCGTATCTCATTTGGTCCAGAAATCATATTCCACAGGTGAATATATCTACGGTGTTCCACAGCTCTTAGCGAGGTTACATCCGGACCAGCCGTACACCGTACAGAGGTGAAGCGTCTCTTCCGGTAGCGGACTTCCTGAAAATCACCAGCCGCCTCCTCCTCTTCAGTACTGGGGCCACTATCCACCTTCACGTCGTCTCTAGCTGGCGACACCAGCGCCACACTAGGCGGTTCAGTTACCGGCGTTTCCTCAGGTACTACCGCAGTCGCGCCACCCTCAGTTACTTCAACACCACTCTTCGAGCGCTTGAGGCCACTAGTCTTGCGCTTTCGCTTGGGCTTCATCTTGGGTGATACTGCATCTGCCCCCGTCTGAGTTGGCCCGGATTTGACAGCCTTGCAGTAACATGCTGGTGCTCCTTCCAGTTTCAGAAGCCTCTCATTAACCGCCTCAAACTTCTTGGTGCTTTCGGCAAGCGCCACCTGGTACTGCGCAATAGTGGAAACTGCATCTGCCAGTTGGATGGTTAGTGTAGTCATTTGGTCACGAGTTAGCTGCAATTCGCGCACAAACGATACTGAGTCCCTCTCTGGCACGGGCTGCGGGGAAAGATGGGAGGTTTCACCTTTATCACTAGGGTCACAAGAAATCTGCCACTCTCGCGCGATCGACGCAGACTTATCCTCCGGTTTCGGTTGCGAAGCAAGTAGGGGAGTTTCAGGTCTTTTTCTGTAGGCGATATTCTTGATATTGACTGGGGTGCCGACAGGGGTATCACAGTTACGCCCACCTTTTTTACGTACATTGCAGCACTCCGGGCATACCCATGTGGCTTTCTCTTCAGACGTGAGCACCTTGTTATTGCACAAGTAATGGTACAGCTTGCCGCAGTTGGCTACCATGCATTGTAGGTATTCCTCCCCCACAGCAAGTGGCTCCATACACGCCTGACATATCATCTCGCCACTATCCGATCTAGACATATATTGCGTAGGCGTACTCACGCGCTCACCGATAGTCCTAGGTACTAGTGCCATGCTGTGTAGCACACTAGACGCCGCTGTGTCGCGTAGCACGGAGCGTAGCACCTCGTAGCACCTCGTAGCGGCTTGGCGTAGCCGATGCACTCGCCTCTCCGACGCCACTGCACCCCACCAGGCTGTTTATTTCGCCGCCGTCACGAAGCGTTGCTTGGTCGAATGGTGTGGACACTGGCCTCGCAATCCAATGACGCCGGTTCGATCCCAATGGCACTCGGATAACACTAACTGTCCTTTTCTAAGACCGCCCAGTAGGAGGAGTCGATCCGTTAGAGAGCAATAGGAGTAACAAGGAATTAAAGTTACTAAATCGGACCAATCGCAATTTAGCTTCGCAAATATTTCATCACAGAGCTAATGCAAACAGTGGACGCGTCCGCTATCGGCGGCTGAGCGGACGGAACCTCCAATAGTGCTTTATTGTACGTTCATCGCAAATTAAATCTAAGACAGTTGGTTGGCACTCACGAGGCAGTAGTAGGCGTGCGCGTAGGGCAGCGGCACGGTGGCGGCGTCCTCGAGGCTCCAGTGCGCCGGCACCGGCCACAGCAGCTCCGGCCGCGCCGCCACGCGGTCGCTCAGCGCGCCGCCGCGCACCAGCCCCATCACGCGCTCACCACTGCAGCAAGTCAAACATTTTATGCGTATCTCACTACGTGTCAATATAGCTAGCTACGCATCTTTGATTAAATATATACGTACTTCTTTGTCATGCCGCTAAAATCCATTCCATAATGCCCTTCACTTAAATTGTCCTGATGTTTCAAAGTCACATGCCCAGCAGCTCTGGCTGCATCATGAGCATTCAGGCCAGCAAAATGTACCTATAATTTGGCAATAATTATGATTATTATAAATATTAAACTTATTGTAGTATATGGCAATACTAGGTGGTGGTAGATTTGAGAAGCCCGATCGCTTTTTACTTGATTCCCCGATACATATCACTTAGAAGATACCTAATCCGTTGCAGCATTTCTGTATAAATTTATACCTACTTTGACTGGTATGCCAGACTCTTCTTTTCCAGACGTTTCCACCCAATGCAAAGATTCTAGATCTCCGGTACGTGCACTCTTTAAAGTAACTCCTCTATGTAGGCTTGGTGTTTCGTAAAATGCCATATAATACTCCCCTCCTAGTTCACCCTACCGACAAAAATCGTGTTAAACTGTCACGTTTTAACAACAATCAAATGTTCACACGTATTATTCATAAAAATAATTAGTTCTTACGTGGCTGACAATATTAAATGCGAGATTCAATTCAGGAATTTGATCCATAAATAAATCTTCTGATACATTTCCTTTGATTGTTAGCAAGTAAACTTGGTTTCGCACTGATTCCCTTCTCCACCGCTTGATCAAGTCTTTCAATCCAGACACCAGTGGGCAGCTAGCGAATATGATTATCTTTTGTTGGGACGGAAGATTGGCCCTTGTGCTTTGCAAAAGCGCGAGGTCAGAGATCGTACGAACATTAAACGCGCTAGTAGTTGTAGCTGGCCTCGGCCTCCATTGAACTAATTCATAGCGCGCGCTGTCAGTATTATGCGCCGATACTACGTTATATAGCGCTTTGGGACGGACGCGGTTCAAATCCTCGTTCAAATCCTCAACAGAGATAACAAAAGTGTTTTGCTTGAGTATTTTATATAAACTCTGACAAATCTGAAGAAAAGGCACAAGTAAAAAAATAAGTTAAAATATTTTTTTCGGTAGGTAATCTTAACTTTCTATAATAAATATTTATACAAATAAATTCCAAACTTACGTTATCATCCGTTGACAAATTTTTGATCAAAACCAAATCTACCTCCTCTGGCAAATTATTCACCAAATGCTGCCTGTGTATTCTTTCAAAATTTATTTTGATTTCAGGTAACTCCTTAATAACTCTTTTTATTCTTCCGAAGTCCGAGACATTTGTGTCTTCATTATCATAAATTTCAATGACATTCAGTTCATTTTTGTCAAGATTTTCATGTGCTATTTGCATGAAGATATGTATGATTTGATGTATCTGCAACAGGATCAAGATTCGTTCCGATAAAAATATGTATGTTTTAAATTTGGGTGTCATAATGAAGAACAAGCATTAATTACCATCAAAGGTACTTAAAACTTCACTTTATACCTACTTACATTAAAATTATTACTGTGAGAGAATCGTGGGACAAACTTCAAAACTTTCAACCCGATTGTGTTCTCGTCCCATGTATCGATATTACGGAATCGTACATTATCCATAACAATTCCTTCGCATCTGCAATTAAATGAAATAAAATACTATGCGTTTTTTATTCGTCGAAAAAATTTTGGGGGTTAAATCAGTAAGTCATACTGATTTCACTATGGGACCAACCCCGAAATAGCGAAAAAAAAATTGACTATCCCATACATTTTGGCTAGTCAGCTGACGATGTTTTGTATGGGAAGGTCAAATTTTTTTCGCGATTTCGGGGTTGGTCCCTTAGTGAATGTTGGTCAATATGACTTACTGATTTAAGCCCCAAAATTTTGTCGACGAATAAAAAAACATCCTGTATAGCCAATCAATTTCATAGCAAATTCTTATTTAACATTTTTCTTTATTTATTTAAATTGGCATCATACAGTCATTAACATTAATGGATTTTTTCTTTGTCGATCAGGTAGATTATCAAAAAGTATTGGACATTACAGACAGACACATAAAAAAAAAGTGTCTGGTACCTTGTGTACTCTTGCTCTGGACAAATGTTTATTTTCACAGGTTTCACAACGGTCTTTGGTTTGAAATCAGAAAGTATTTCCATTTTTCTGATATGGATTGGTTGGGAGACGCCGTCGTGCGCTTCTCTTAAAGCGTTGAGCTGCAGCATGCCGTCGATGAGAGTCACCCAGTTGCCCGTCCACGACAGGTGACCCTCCGTGAACGACTCGTTCGAATCGAGGATGCTACGGAACTCGCCCCTGTAGAATAGGATTAATGGAACTCTCTTCACTGTGCTCAATTCAGTGGAATCTGAAACGTTACGGGTCTTACCAACTTAATTTTAGGGTATAGAGTGTTTGGTAGTCGGTTGCAAAACTTGCAATTTGTAAAAAAAATATATTTCGTTATTCATTTTATGCGTGTCGAAACACTAAGACGAAGCTAACGACGACAACTCGTCAAAATATAATGGATAGTAACTACTATAATGGATAGTAACTAACCACGAGGGAACAGATAAAATTACTAACATACTAACTATCGTACTTACCAACAAACTAACAAAGTTATGTCGAATTTCACCAACAACTTAACAGACGATTAGAGTGTTAACAGCTGTCAAAATGTATGAACTAACAGTCGGTTAACATTTAACATCGTTTGTTGAAATTGGTACTTACGACTGTAAAATCATAAAAAAAAATTGCTTTGCTGATCTCGGGTAAAATTGGATGTAGCGTTTCGAATGTCAAATATAACTTTGTATAAGTAGGTAAGAAACGGACAGTTAAAATATAACCTCAACATAACGTAGGACAATAACTCTGCCGGAAAAGGTTTTTCGGCGAAATTATGTGTTGGGATAACGTCAATGGCAGAATTAAATATTAACAAATGCTATCGTCGGACCTATTAAAATAATTCGAAATTAAATCAAGCGTATGATTAAGCTCATAGTAAGACACTTATGTTATCACAGTAGGTACATTGAAGAGGTTGCTGCTTTTTTAAAATACGACTTACCCATACGAATAGCTTCTGTCTCTGAAAATGTCATACACATCTTCCGAATTTAGAGCCATGGTTTTACTGTCATCTTCTTCTTCAGCTTGGCGGGAAACTTTTTGAGAAGGTGTGTTTTTTATGGGTACTATGTATCCATATGCAACTTTAAAGCTGTTGTCATTGACCTGTTTGCAAAGGAGATTTATGTTTATAAATTCGCCGACACTGAAACTGCACCAGCCAGGAAATAGGTATTTTTAGGCCAAGTTTTTCATCTTCAAAAATTGACCTGTCGGATTGGTGCTGCCAAGTTAAAACCGGGCAAGAAAGAACATGTCGGTTCATGTTCAGAGTAGGGTTCCGTCATACAAAAACAATTACAACAAATACAAAAACAATCTTCAAAAAAACCTTTGATATTAGCTAACTTTCTATTAGAAGTAATCTTGGCTGACTTTCAGTACCTATATAGAAACATTTTAGTCGACTGTAACTCAAAAACTAAAGAAGTCTACTTGATCGTGATAGTTTCCCTTTTAAGTTGGTTATATGAGCTTTCGTTTTAGAATTTTTCTAGGGTTTTAGTATTTAACTTAGTTTTGGCTGTTTGGGACACGTGACTATACGTGTACAAAATTTTAGCTTTGTAGCTTTGATGGTTTCTGAGAAAAAGTTAGTGCGACATACAAACAGGCAGACAGACAGAGAGACGGACTTGGCGAAACTACAAGGGTTTGCGTAGTTTGACTACGGAACCCTAAAAATCACGCTTACTTCAAAAAGGCCAGTTCCTCGGTGCAGCGTGACGGAGAGGCGCAGCTGACGCGAGTCGTGCAGCGCGGGCTGCGAGAACAGGTGCACGTCGCGGAACTGGACCGACCCCTGCTGGCGCGCCGTGCCCAGTGTCATTGCCAGAGTGTCCCACGCCGCCACTAGCGCGCCCGCAAACGGGTACAACGTTTTACCTTTTGAAACAACAGACAGTTTCAGAGGCGGCTCTAGAGGGTCTTAAGGGGTTAAAATGTCTTCCAGCTATGTTATTCTGTTAACGCATCGTCGTTCAGTTCTACTAAGTCGATAAATAGCCGGCGAATTTACGTCGTCCGTCAAAGGCAGTTGAATGTCATTTACCCACCTTGACGGATGACGTAAATTCGCCGGCTATTCATCGACTGAGTAGAACTGAACGACGATGTGTTAACAGAATAACATAGCTGAATGTATTTAATGTGAGATTTGACATAACATTAATGCACTTTATAAGATCGTTTTAAAGATAACATTTTTATCCAAGAAACATCAAAATCGAATTACCCAAAATATTTTTTTTTCAGTAGACTTTATAATTTTATATCTGGGTGCGGCTTTATTAAATTCGCAATTACTTACCTTTTATTTTGTTTCCTTGTAAGTACTTATTTTCGATGTCGTGGATGGATATCACAAATGTACATATTGCAGTTCTTTGCCTTAGTGATCCGGCGTAAAGATGCAACATCCTGTTAAAAAGTCAAAATCAAGTAAGTTCAAAAACACCTCGAGACTAGATAAGTTCGAAAACTGTTAAAATATAGTATAGGATAAGATTGACGTGAGCTTCCAATCTATCGCGTCGGCCGCTAATGTCAATTCCATAATTTTTCTAACTTAACGTGAACTGTAAGTAACGTTCACCTAATGCAACATGTCTCGGTCATACAGGGCTTTTTCGTCTTTGTTCCATAAAGCAAACCCGCTAATCACTATGAGGACAACAGTAAGGTTATGTATTTACAGTAGTCATGCAAAGGTCAACCAGTGCCGAAAAAGTCGAGACTGGGCATGTCACGATTTCAATAATTTGTAAGCTTTGTACGCTCGGCTCAACATCATCACCACTCGAATATCTTGTCGTTTGTGTGTTTGTTGTTATAAATAAATTTTAGGACTGACCATTGAACTTGGCACCCATTTAGATCTCACTTCTTTTGTCGTTGAAGTCAATAATATTGAACTTGGCTCTCATTTCACATTTATGTTTTGATGGGATATCATTACTTTTTGTACAGAAATTATTTGTAGGTAGTTATTCATAATAAAATTAATACCAAATGGTTTTTGTCAATCTACTGTATTTTCCTACGTTTACGGGGTATAATTGTCTTTTTTTTTATTTTCTATTTTTTCTTGTACCCTTGAAATGAAATTCGAGTGAATTGCCCATTCAGTATCCGGGATTTTTTTTACGCGTTTTCTTGTTTAGGTATACTTAATTTGGCCAAGTCGAAGAACTGGCGAGCAGCACCGTTTGTAATATTACACGAAACATTTGGAGCCACTTTTGACCCCCTCATAACTCTAAAACTATTTCACATAAACATGTAAAATTTGGCTCATACATTGAGACTTGCGAGATACAACATTATGTGTTTCAAATTTCACAAATACACCTCAAACGGTAATTTAGATATTAACGTCCAAATATCGTCATTTTTATCACTGACTGACCTATAGATCAAAACTCTAACCCAGTTCCAGATGACTTAGAAAGTTCAAATTTGTCATCCAGATAGGTAGTCGGGTGAATACCACCACCACCATTCATGAGGAATCGACGGAACTCCTTAAAAATTATAGCCACGCGTACAGCGACATTACTACGTACGTACATACACTTGAAACTAACTAGGTTTGATACATTATTGTTTACCATGTCTCGTTATGCGCCCACTCCACCAAGTGCGATAGATGCGGTGTGCCGGTGGAAACTGGAAATTCTACTTTCGGGTATAAGGCCCGTATGTCTGGGAAATATCCTTCCATGAACAATCTGAAATTTTAATTAACGTTTGAGTAAGAATATTCGTGTGATAGGTGTGAGTGAAAGTTTTGATTGTAGTCGGTTGTACTGACTTGCCGATGGCTTCGAGCAGGAATCGCGCATTGTCGGCGTGGCCGCGGCGCGTGAGCGGCACGTGCGCGCAGGAGGCCGGCAGCGAGCGCTTGAGGATGGCCTGCAGCAGCCCGTGCGGGGCCACCTCCACCAGCACGGCGTTCGCCGGGATGAGCCGCGCCGTCTCCTCGAACAGCACCGGGCTCTGTAACCAGCCTTAAGGCTCTATTCACTGATCCAACTTAGTCTCCTTAGGTAGGTACTAATTACTAATATGAGCTATTTAAAATACAATACCTGGTAAATGCCTAGCTAAGGTAGCTTACCAGAAGGTTGTTAGTGTGGTATTCTGCTGAAGAGTATTTCGCAGCTTCTTCTTCCCATCTTTCCTGCGGCACCGAAGTTGATACCCATTTCTCGCTACGAAGCTTTGGAGTGCTAATAACATCGGTCAGGTACTTTAGTAGACCAGGTCCTAAAACAGCAATTGTTTTATTCGTAGTTGTATGCAAAAGCATATTTTACTCCTTTTCACGTTACGCGCGTCTTTAAGAATTACCTGCTTCAGCAATGTATCGCGAGTGGTACGCAATGTTAGAACAAGGGACTTCCTTAGCGAATATTCCTTTAGCAGTCAGTTGGGCGACGAACTCTGTCATCACGTCGGCCGGTCCAGAAATAGTGCTGGAGTCGGGTCCGTTGTGGCAGGCTACTTCGATCTCCGGGGGGCACAAATTCGAAACCTGTTCAACATAGTAATTGTCATGTAGTCTCGGCACTCTCTGACGGTAACAGGTGATCAATACTCAATACTCAAACGTTTATTTAGCTTATACTTATGTGTAGTGATGTAAGAACTTGCCAACTATGCAATGTACCTATACCGGTCTGTTACGTAACGTGTCACCGTACAGGTGACTTTTAAGATGCAGAGCGAAAGAGACATTAAACATACTTCTTCGTATCCAATGCCAACGGCGGCCATCGAGCCTCTTATGAATGGAGTCTGTATGGAGACCAGCCCTCGACTATATGCGGCGAGGATCATCTCCTCAGCCGTCAGGCAGCCATCGGCATACGCGCAACCCAGCTCACCCACGCTGTGACCTATAAAATAATTCGATGTTAAATTAGTTGGACGGTTAATCCTAACTAAAACATATAGCTTGGCAAAAAAACGTTTGAAAACAAAATAAAGTAAAAAAAAAAAATCAAAACCCGAAACGGAATAAATATTTTTCAACACACTTGCTCGTAAAGTGACCCGGCTCTTATTCCAGCGTCTTTAAGGTCATAATGCGGCATATTAAACACGGGTGTGTTTTACTTTAAATTACCTCACTAGTGTCTTTTACATTACGTTTTTTTTTAATCTCAGCAAAGAGTTCTGTTGAGACGTCGTAAAACATAAACGTCGTAAAACTATTGCGAATGAATTAACTGACCTAGTTAAAATATCTATAATAAACAATTTTTTTTTTAAATCTTTATTTTGTTTTATCAACAAATTCATATATTTGTATTCGTCTTTGTCATAAATACCTACATAAAAATTAAGTTTATCATATTTTTAATAATTTACCGTTTGGCGGATTTGACAATGCCTCTATTTCCACCAGCTCGCGCATAATTTAAGCATCAAAACTACGGCGCGCCAAAAACTAAAATGTCCGCCGCCATGTTTCACGGATAAGTGTTTGTATGAGATTTTATGACTTTTTCTCGCAATTGTGTTGAAAAACGTATGATGATGAGTATAGGTCATTACACACTCTGCTTCATTACGCCCGCATCCCACCTCCCCGTTTCTCATGCTGTGTTTATCAGTCACAAAGTACATAATACTCATTTTACCCATCATCAACCATTTTATCCAAAGCCGCTATTTTGGATGTATAATAATAATATGACGCCACATAGCCAATGAGACGCGGAACACTAAGAACGAAGTCAACGACACCTCATTTGTCAAAATATAATGGACAGCAAAATATAATATAATAATAAACTGATCTTGGCTGAATTGACGTTTGAAGTGACTTGGACGTGTCTTGAGACGGGCATCACAGTCGATATATGTTTATTAATATGCCACCTCGATTCTATGACCGTCCGACACTGGTTCCACCTGTCACTACAAACTCTTTTGCCAAGTTGTAAGTGGAATATAGTATTTTAAGTTACCGATAATTTTGTCCGGGACCATTCCCAGCGCACGAAGGATATCTGTGAGGCCGATCTGGACAGCGGCTATTCCCACAAACGAGTGCAAGATATTATCGTAGATCGTTTTATCGGGCGACGTGATTATATGCACGATGTCGATGCCTTTAGGCTCCAACACTTTCCGGCAACTAATGGAAAACAGAAAGCAGGAATTTACAAACCTCTATAAATGTAAGCCTAATTCAAAAACATGTAAGTATAGAGATGACGAAAAACGTTTTTTTTAGTCAACTTTGTGACTATATCCCTACTAGGTTTTGCCCAAGACTGACATGTATAGGTAGGTACCTATATTTATAACCCCTGTGTAAGTTCTTGCAAATAAAATAATTTCAATTTCATTGCGTCCGTGTAGAAGTTGTTTATCACTATTCTCACGGGAACTGTCCATTTTTCCGTGATACAAAGTAAGTATCCTTTTTCTTTAAGAGTCCCGGGGAAGGCCTCGGGACTCTCAAAATATCTCCATACGAAATTTAATCGGCTCGGCAGTTAGCCGTGAAAGCGTAACAAACATACTAATAGACAGAATTACTTTCACATTTTTAATATTAGAATAGATGAAAAAAATAAATAAAGCGATTTAACCGTTTAAATAATTTTAAAACTGTTTTTTGATAATATAGGCTTCCTAAACGTATACAATGTTTGTAAAACAAACGGTCAAGTGCAAGTCGGCCTCGGGCACCGAGGGTTCCGCACCTACGTATGTATTAAATATTAGAATTTGAATAAAGTCCTGCTGCGGCGTGGTAACATTTAATTTTAAAGCAACACAACACGGGACATTTCTTTCTACAGCTTTTTGCCTCTGCCAAAGATTATAGACCACCAACCGCAATACAAAGTTTGCCTTGCAACAACTTTTATCTTTTTCCAATAAAATTATTTGTGTTGAATAAGAAAATTTTATTATTTCTGTAATACATACAAATCTAGTACATACAATATCAAAATTCTAACGATAAGGACCTTTGTGGTCTAGTCATATTTTTACGTAAAATCTTACCATTCAATGGCAGCAGAAAATATAGGTATGCGCATGAGTGAAGCACCCATGGTAGCCCATTGCGAGCCCATCCCGCTGTACACGAACCACAGCGGGCGGTCCCGGCCGTCGAAGTAGTCCGCCTTCTCACAGAGGCCTACAGTTTTATTCTCTTTGTCCGTATCTGTGAATCGAATATTCGACATTGAAGAGTTCGTATAGGTGCTTTCCACCTCCATCGTCGTGCCAGCTCATGATACTTTATTATTGCATCGCCATCAATGTCATTAAAGTGCAAAAAAAATTAGCTTGCAGTGAAGCATGGAACGTTGGTCAGCTGACATTAAATCTTTCCCGAAGGCCCTATCGTCCGGCTTATAGACGCTTCCGAGGTTCCCAGAGTTGATGCTTGCCTTTCTCAAACGATAGGACTTAGCTATTCAAAGAGGTAATGCATGGCTGCATTAGCTACCTACCTAACTTTTACATATTCGATCTACACTAACTTTAGTTAGAAAAACGATATAACGAAGAATGGAGGAATGTACACATAAAATAATAGACAAGCTTACCCTGCTGATACAACCACCACCAACACCATTTCAAAGGATTATGCTTAATACTAATTATGTCATCAAATATAATGAATTTTGAAGACTATGGGATGTGGATTTTGTAGTAACTGATATTATAGCAGGTGGATATAATAAAAAAATATGGCATCCGAAATTATGATAAATGGCAAATAAAATTATTTCAAATAAAATTCTGGAAAACAATTGTATACCTACCCATAGGGACCATATCGCGGGCGCACTGCTGGAGGGGTATTAATTATTTTTACGAGAATGATTGTGTTACTGCGGCACTCAGAGACGTCAATTAAGTTTTAAGTTTCATAAAAATAGCTGCTGTCACTTTCTTTGCTATATCAATATAATAACGCAGCAAATTTAATGAAACTTAAAACTTAATTGACGTCTTTGAGTGCGGCAGTTAGAGCTTGTTCCCTGTATGGATATTTACCTATGTGCTTGAGGTATATAAATTGCAATTCGCCGAGCTGTGAGCTATGAACTTGTTACGATTATAAAACTTGCAAATATTGCAAGTTAACTTTGCCCCTGTTCCCGGTATTGGGACGGGCTGTAAATCGGTCAGGATATTTAAACCCAATAGCAATTTATACACTTACTTCTTTTGACCCTTCCCTCGAGTTACACCCTTTATAACTTTGTTAAGCTTACCTAAGATGACATATCCCCTCCCTAAATGGCCATTTATTTTCGAAGAATGTATATTTTGCAACAAGGCTATTTCTTCGGGGTCTATGGTTCGTGATTTTAAGTCATTAATTATATTCTTAACCGCTGAATCCTGTCGTGCGGAAATCGTTACCAAACGCGGAATATTGCATTGGTATTTAGTTAAATCCTGGAACAAAGATTTTGGTTATCGCATTGATTTAGTATATACAATTATGTACAAAAAGTCAAAAGGGACTAACCTTCGGTTTGTAATTTCCGTGTAAAAGAATGTGCGAGTTGATACCGGTAATTGACATACCATTGACCCCGATATACGTCCGCTTGATGGGTCGGTTGTCAGAAAGGACCTGCAAGCGATTCTCGCGCATCCCTGCTACGTCATCTCGTGGATTTGTGTAATGCAAGTTGCCTGCAATTTCGCCCGTATGATATCCTAACAGGACCTGTTAAAAGCATTATATTGACAAGTACACAAGTAACAAAATAATTTGGTCTCTAATTAAAACATTATACAAACAGTTTAAATTCAAATGTAGCAGTCACTGACCAGTCTGCTTGAAATTCATCTAAGCTAATAAACAGTTATGAATTGTATTACATTTGAAATTTATTTATCAAAATAAAAAAAATATTTTGAAGAACTATAACTATCTAACGTTGGTGGTCAAGTGGTCATACACCAATTCAAAAATACTGCAAGCAAGTGACATGCCTTGGTGACTGCGGTAATTCCGGAAGCGGCCCCGCTGTACCCGACGTTAGAAATCACGCTGCCAACAGGAAGTGGCTCGGTACGATTTGGACAGAAAACTCTGTCATACGCCTCCAGCTCTACTTTATCCGCCTCTGCTTCGGCTGCAAAACATTTAAACCCAATTCATAAATAAAAGATGATTTATTATACGATGCTGTCAAGCTAGCAACGATGGGGGGTGCGTCTCATAAAATATAACAACATTTTTTATAATTCTATATTATAAACACACAACAAAAACTATAATTTCAAAAGGTATAATGATTAAAGATGAAGATAAAAGATATGTATTCAGTAAGTAGGCCGCATGGGCAGTTTTACACGTCAAAATCGACCAGGGTTTCCCAAGAGGAGACCACTGCTGAGAAGAAGCGCCGCAAGAAACTCATCAGTTAGTCATTTTTTAAACATAGTTAACTTATGGCAATGATACTACTTTTTCTAGCATTATATAAAACTGTAAAAATAATATGCAAAATTATATAAAGCTTACTAACTAATGTTTAATGTTCAATAGCTTACCTACTACTAGTACATACCTCATAAAAATGATGTAAACTCTGTATCTTGTCTAGGGGACACGGTTTATGTAGGAAGACATGTCGAAACTGGTTTGTGTATATATATATTCATTCAGTCATTCATTCATATTATTTTTACAGTTTTATATAATGCTAGAATAAGTAGTATCATTGTTATATATTTATTTAAAAAATGACTAACTGTCGAGTTTCTTGCGGCGATTCTTCTCAGCAGTGGTCTCCTCTTGGGAAGCGCTGGTAGATTTTGACGTGTAAAAGTGCCCGTGCGGCCTACTTACTGAATAAATATCTTTTATCTTCTTTACTATTATTTTTAAGCTTATTATTATTTATATATATATTTATATATATGTCCCCTTAAGCCAAGCTAAGCTATGTAGTAAGCTTTATATAATTTTTACACGCTTTAGACATCATAACGACTTTTTCATGTAATTTTTAAGCGCTGGAAGGGTAACTCTAAAACTACGTCGGGTAATTTATTATAAAAATGAATGCATTGACCTACAAATTATTTATATACTTTACGGACATGATATTTCCTATGGCAATTTTATTTTTATTCTTAGTATTGAAATG
Organism: Tortrix viridana; assembly: GCA_963241965.1. Lineage (NCBI taxonomy): Eukaryota > Metazoa > Arthropoda > Insecta > Lepidoptera > Tortricidae > Tortrix > Tortrix viridana. Next base: position 4,087,523 of record OY725191.1, on the reverse strand, counting down.
ATGTATATCAGAATTCTTAATGAAAGAGCCTAGGTTCTTAATAACATACATAATGTTTTCATAAATATATTTGGACGCTACTGTTAAAATATTAATCTGTTTAAAAAATTATCGTAAGGAATCACGGGACTTTAAGTTATATATAGAGCGAATGCTGCTTTACCCCAAACAAACCAGAACCCCGTACGACATAACACTATGATAAACTAAGCGAGCTGTCTTAACATTGGTGACTTTGGTGTGGTTTTCCTAACGGCGTAAGCTGCCGAACTTAATTTGCCTGCTAGTGCTCCTATATGGGGACTCCATTTCAAATTCTTGTCTATAGTTATGCCTAAGAAAAGTGCCTAAGCTAAGAAAAGAAAAATACTAGAATTTACTGGTTTAACATTAGGCAAAACAAACCTAACACATTTAATTTTCTTAGCATTGATTAGTAAATTGTTACTAGTAAACCAATTAAGTACTTTAACAAGCGTTGCGTTTATTCTACTATAGTCGACTGATTTTCGGTCTACCTTGAAAATTAATGGTGTATCATCAGAAAATAGCACTATACCACAAAGTTTATCTACTATGGGTGGTGGTAAGTCATTTATATGAACCAAAAATAAGAAAGTACCTAATATGGAGCCCTGACGCACAGCTAATTTAACTGCAGCGCCAACAGCAGAGTGATTCTGTTAAAACGCAGTTCGTCGATGAGATGTCAAATTGGATCGTCCCAGCGATCGTCCCAGAGATCGCCCTTGAAGTGTCATTTTAGTCCAGATTGCGTATTATTTACAACAACCGTTTGTGTTCTATCACTCAGTGAGGTAAGAAGACATAAGTCTTAGAGCATTATTTGATAGACCATAATGTTCTCATTTTAAAATAAGGGTCGTATGATCAACAAATTATTTGATATAAAATTTATGTTATATTATATGATATCTTATGGTATAGCATTCATAAGGAATAATAACTTTTAATATAACATACACAAGGTATAATACATATCATATGATATGACATACTACGTAAGAAAATATAATTAAGAAAAATCATTTATTTCAATCGTTCATATCGTTTATTTGTACACATTAATGATTTAGAAAACTCACTAAAGCATCCATATAAGATCTCTTCCAGTTAACCTTGGAGTAGGTCAAGTGAACAATGCAGGGAGACAAATTAACAAATGAAAAACCATTTACTCTATGACAAATTTGGCTGTTTTTTTTTTTTTATAAGAGCGGGAGGCAAACGAGCATGCCGGTTACCTGATGGGAAGTAACCACCGCCCACGAATACCATTTTAATTTTACTTTCTGCCATCTCTTATTGTATGTTAAGAGATGCGATAAAAAAAATCATGCATAAAAATTATAAGGCATTATTATAATAATAATATACAAATAAAACCAAAAAGCGCTGCAATGTTTAAAATTCAAAATTCAAAATCATTTATTTGTCCAACATAGGTTAATTACACGATGTTTAATTATATTGCTGTATTACTATGTGGTGCCCGTGGGCATACAAATGTTTATTATAAATTATAAGTTTGTACAAATGAAGCATGCTTAGGTTAGGTAATTTGCTATGAAATAAAGATAGGATATATACGATATTTTATGTCAGTGGCAAAAACTAATTATTATCATTCAAAAATTCTGTTATCGAATAATAGGCATTTTCTATAAGGAACAGTTTTAAGTTTTTCCTAAAATCCGCGTTATTACTTTTATTTGCTATAATGTTTTTTGGTAGTTTATTATAAATTGTGTGGGCCATTCCAAGTATACTTTTACGCAATAGGGCCGTGTTACTCGGCGGTGCTTTAAATTTGTCTTTTAGACGCACACTTCTAAATCTGTTAAAGAGGTTTTGGGTATTGTCAAGGACCATATATATGGTCCTTGGTTATTGTTTAAGGCTGTCTGTTCCATACATTTTGACACAACTAAACTGAACTTAGTCTAAATGTAGATATCTTTGTTCGATACATAAAATATTGAACACTAATTGTTAGATTATTAATGTGTTGCTATATGTTTAATTTGACCAATATGTTTGCTGCAAGTGGCCCACTCTTAAATCTAGACAGTTTAGTTGTGTCAACTTTTTCCTGCAAGTGGTCCCTAGTTGAAAATGGGTATGATTTAAACGGTTGGCAGAATATTAATGTTTCAGTCAGCAGAAAAATGCATTTAGTCAGCAACTATAGGTCAGCTAAAATATAATTTTTTTTTCAGCAATTAATTTTATATTGAGCTGCCTCTAAAACCGATTGGTACTTAAGCCATTTAAATATATTTACTGCATTTTGTGAGACACATGTAATAAAATTTCGGTTAACTAAAGCACGGAGAGCATAATGCTTAATAAATATAAGAATTGCACGACAAAGTCGACGGAGCTCCTAGCGTAGTTAAGGCGCTTCGCGCCTTGACTCAGACTCTGACCTAACCTAACCTATCAAGTTGAAATTGACTTAATTTAGGAAAATTGATATTTCTGCTAACCACTTAAAGTTTACTGCTTACCAGTTTGTGTAATCTTGCTGACCAATTAATCATTTTGCGGATCAAATATTTATTTTGTATCACGATTATTTATTTAGTTTACCGCTTACCAAATATTGATTAATTTGCCGATAATATTTGATTTAGTAGTGGACCAAGTGTTATTTATTTATTGCCGACCGAAACACTATGTACTGATCAATTGATTTAAATGCTGATTTTTGAATGCTGATCAAATAGAAAAACTGCCAATCAAAAAATTTACTCCCGTTGAAAATTACCTAATTTAATTTAGAAATACATACAGCTATTACGAAACGACTAAAAATATGGTAATATCTGATGTTCCCAGATTAAGAGGGTCATACGGAAATAGCTAATTTTAAATTTTCTTACCTGCTCCAAAGCCTTCGATGTACTCGACTTCAGTCGGCGAAACTTTTGCTTCATCATAAAATTCCCTTAGAAAACGTGTTGTAGCGTCAAGATCGCGGCTAAAGCCAAATTTTTGACCTAGTTCAGTACTATTTGTTGAAATAAAAGTATTTTTAACATAAACGACATCAGCGTAAATTCTAAAACAAAAATACCAATAAAATTTTTGGCTTAGTAGGTAAAGGATACTGTTCCTTATCGATGTATTTTACGATAAACTTTATTTCTAGGTAATTATGATAATACTGCTATCACTAGGTAATTACCAATAACTGGTATTATAAGTTGCCAACATAGTTATTTTACTCTACTTACTAAACATCGATAAATATGTGCGTGAACGTCATTTTACCTCAGAGCACACGAAGCTTTCTGTAAGAATAACACGTTAATGGCTTCTGATCTGACGCAGCCATCGGCGTTTTTATCAAACGACTTGGTTTTGCCGTCCTTGCACAACGGAATGGTTCTGAAATCAAAACAAACAATCCTAATTTCACTAACCTTTGCGAAATATCTTTCGTCTATGTACATATAACTTGGTATTTGGGCGGTATTAAAAAAAACATAGTTAAGGACTAAAATTAAGTAAAGGTAACTTTGGTGCCATCTCAGACAAAACTCCAGTAGTAAGTGCAACCATATTACTAACGAACGGGTGAGGATTGAATCTGCTTCGGTTATTGATTTTGAGATATCGTCTATATAGGAGTATGAGGGCAGTATATAAATGTATAACTAATTTTTGTGACGTAATGGAAAAGATACGGTTTCTTGTTTTAGTCCGTAACTATGTACACTTTTATTTGAAAATTGCACATTTCGCTCACTTAATAATAAACCGGCTTAACTCAAAAACCATAAATTGTGGCAAATAGAGTTCAATGCTTACAAAGTTAAAATTCCGTACTTCCCATGAATATCTGGAAGCCGCGATAGTGGTTAAAACGTAGTTTTTTTGTATCATCTGCATATTTTAATTAAACTTTATACTCAAACTTCTAGTTAAAAACAGAGATACATGTTTGTATTTAATATTTATAATAAACACACTACTAATGTTAACAATTACATATACATCTCGGAAGCTTATGTTTTTTGGATTGTTCATAATATAGGTGCTTTTACTCGTACCTTAATATGCTTATTGTCGTATGTATAACTATTAAAAGTACTCGAAACCAGGTATGTACAAGCCTGTCAAGCCTGTCTCCTAATGGGGTAGGCAGAGACTATGGAACGCCACGCTTCCTCTACATTCATCAACCTCTTCATGCACGTATGTCGGTTTCGGGTGCTTTTAATTTGGCCCTTATACAGTACATCGCGAATTTGATCCATGTATGTGCGTCTAAGGCGGCCCCTTCCGTCTCCACTAAGTCTTGCTCGCCATACAGCTTTCGTATTCATCCTTCATTAATCCTTTCTAAATTATCAAACCATCTTAGCATTCCCTTGTCACTAGTTCTTCTTTCAATCCACATCGTTCTCGGGTCACGCTATTTCTTACTCTATTTATCATTCGAACTCCACACACATTTCTCAGGGCTATCATTTCAACAGCAAAACCCTTTTTTTAAAGTGCTGTCCAATGCATACAGAATAGAAAGGACCAAGAAATAAATCTCATACAGCCAAGGCAACTGCTCGTTTTCGTAGCACAGTGCGTGTGTTTTCTTCTATTTAATTTTCATTAAAATTGTCTATGGTTAGAAAAAAAAATTAAAAACCAAAACTTATTGAAATTCAAACGTAGAACTTACTGTTGTGTAAAAACTACAAACATCAAGTCCTCGGCACTTCACGGTATTAAATTTGAATTCTATTGCTGTCAATATTATGTCAAAGTCTACAAGTGTGAAATGGTTGAATTGGATCCTTTTCCCTAAGTTACGTCCATTTGTCTACCACAAGCCCTGAAATATCAACATCTCAAATTCAACAGACAAACATAAATGTTCCTGGAAAACCCATAACAATTTCATTTACAAATTGTCCTAAATGACTAACATCACTTTTAATATTAATTTTTTCTTTTTACAAATATTTTTTATCATTTCCTCACATATTTGAGAAAAGCATTATAATATATGCCTCAGCGGAAACGGGGGGATTGCCTGACTCGTATTTTAGCAGGCCTCGCTATTGCTCGGCCTGCTAACCACTTCGTCAGGCAATCCGTTACTTTCCGCGCCTAGGCAAATTATGTACTATTAAATAAGTGATTTAAGTTTCAGACCGCGATGAGAATAGGAATTATGGGGTTAAATGTCTGGATATTTAAGTATCTTAGATATGTGGCCCCTATAGACCTCCCCGGCAAAAAGAAAAATAAGACTCAAAACCTGCTGAATCGAATTTACATTGCTCTAGTACAATCAGTTATAATATACTGTATTCCGGTCTGGGGTGGGGCAGCTAAGTCTAAATTTCTAACTGTGGAGCGCGCACAACGTGCACTCCTCAAAGTAATGTATTTCAAAAAAAGACGCTTCCCCACAGACTTGCTATACAGTATTACAAAAAGCTCTATATTATACAGACGGTCCTAAAAAAACATAAAAAAGTACCTTATAATCCATCTATGGAAACAAACACAAGAAGGAAAAAAACAGTAGTGCGGATTGTTAAAACTAATACAAAGTTTGCTAAAATAAATGCATGTGTCAATATATACAGTAATCATTATTACGTTTGTAAAAAGTTGATGAGGAACTGGTTGGAACCCATGAGCTATGAGGCAATTGAATCGTTATTGTGTTAATAATAAAAATTAATTAATTCATTAATAACGTATATCCACTATTAGTCAACAATTAATAATGTGAAAATATAAACCTGCTCAAAATTATATAATTATATACTTATAAAATATGTTATTATAATCTTTTACCTACTGTAACTACAAAGTAAAACAGAATCAAGTACAAACCTATAATATAATTTAAATGCTTAATGTAAAAATAGTAAAAGTAAATAAATATATAAATAAATAATACTACAATTAATAAGAGAGATATATATGTATTTTCCTACGATAAGAAATGTAATTGAGATTTAGAAGAGCGGTTCCTACTGGCACAGGCAATACTTTGCCTAAAAGTAGGACCCGGCCACTACAATTAAGTATTTGTTACAATTCTAAGAGAAATAAAAATATTTTCATTTTCATTATTTTCAATGTCAATTTGACGAAAGAGTTTGAAATGAAAAACTGAACACTTGTTCATTTATAATCATATAAATCAACAACCATAACACGTTGAAATAAGAATGGGGGCACGGTAATGCCCCCGCTAAAAACTAGAAGCCTAAATTTTCAGTAACCAAGAGGGCATTACATAGCTAGATATATTTCCAAATTATATTAAATTTGAACCAGTAGTTTAAGAATGATTGCAAGTCAAAGTTCCTTAATTTTGTCACTGACTGACTCACCTGACTCATCGATCATCAAAATTCTAAGGTACTTCTAGCAGACACACAGACTTCAAATTTTGCATTCAGGTAGTGTTTAGCCCAAATAGAAAGGAAAAACGGACACATGCTGAAATTTCAGTCCCGTTTTCTTTGCGGTTGGTAAATTCACGTCTCCATATAAAGTCTATGACAAATAATTATACGAACTGTACAAGTAACTTTATAATCGTATTTGTAGTGGATATAGGTAGGCACAGTCAGCCACAGATAGATGTAAACAATTTGCCATAAAGGTGGACTGCCTACAAAAAGAAATGAGACCCCATCAAAAACATAAAATGTACAAAAATGTCAAGTCTCGCAATGCTTCCACCGTAAAATTTGTGAGATTTATGTAAAGCCAAGCCTACATTTAGTGAACATATTAATACTAGACATCTTTATTTTTATAATAAGTGTATTGATTTGGAAATGGCACGTCAACATAGTAACTTATTTTTTTTTCTTTCTCTGGCCCACTTGAGTGTCTCACTGCTGGGCAATAACTTATCTATACTTATTAAGTTAATATAAATTAATTAGCGATTTGAAAAGGTATTTTCACGCAGCAGCGCTTTATTTGTGCTGTGTGATTGCCAAGTCACTATACTTATTAAAGAAATAGGCTTGGCTTTACATAAATCTCACAACTTTTTACGGTGGAAGCATTGCGAGACTTGACATTTTTGTATTTTTTATGTGTTTGATGAGATCGGTATTACTCTTAGTCACTGAAAATTCAGGCTTCTAGCTTTATCCACAACAAAGTTACAGGGGGTCGAACGTGCCCCGAGTGACATCAAGAAAATAATACTCGACTCAGATATATTATATGTATGTATAGTACGGCTGTGGTTTGTTTGCTCGCCTTGGCGGGTGTAAGTACTAACGTGACCCAGATTTTAATTCCTTTTTTTTAGTATTTGTTAAAAAATCAGGAGGGTTACAAATATATACCTTCCGTAATGCATAGAAGACTGAGGGTGCAGGCAAGCGTTGCATCCGCCGACGAGGGCGCCTTCGCAGTCTCCGCGAGAAATGGCCAGGTACGCCTGCTCCAGGGCTAAGGCGGAGCTGCAGCACGACGCGTCGATAGCCTGTGATGGCCCCTTGGTATTTAGCCAGTAAGAGATCCGATTGGCAAACATGGCCTTATTGCATCTAAATTGACAAAAATATTGGTGTTCATTTAAATTTTCACATGAAATTTTAAGAATAGATAAAAGTTAGTTAGCGTTCTAACAGTTTCGATCAACATTAGCGGACTACATCGAAAGAGAAAAGAAGGAACCGCAACTAGACGTAAACGAAAGTAACACTGTTGTTGTTGGGAAAATAATACTTCAGAAATGGTCCCATAGAAAAGTTGGCATGAGTTGATGGTAGAATTCACGAGGAATCGAGAACTCCTCAAAAGTTATAGACATACATACATACAGCGATTTTGGTATTTTCTGTAAGAACTTAAGCAATTGTATTCTAAAATTAACTTTTGGTGAAGTAGAACTGATTATGAAGAACATATATAAACACCGGTACTCCTTAATCATACGTGTTTGACGGGGAGCAATGAGATTTCTTTATTAAAAATATGAAGCTACTTTTACTCATCATAATGCATGTGGTGATGTGATACTGATGGTGAACTACCATAAGAAATCTTCGATTATTTGCGTCCCTGCATCTTGGACAGCGACCCTATGTGCTGTAGTGGATCACATTATAACAAAGTACAGCATGACACAATTAATACGGCGCGCGTCGAAGCGCTTACACTGTTGACCAAAAGTATATTATTACTTAATCCGCTCGCCATAAAAAAGATAAAAAGATATGTATTCAATAAGTAGGCCGCACGGGCACTTTTACACGTCAAAATCTACCAGCGCTTTCCAAGAGGAGACCACTGCTGAGAAGAAGCGCCGCAATTTTTTAAATAAGCTTATGAGTCTTATGACAATAATACTACTTATTCTAGCATTATATAAAACTATAACAATAATGTAAAATATCTGCGTAGTTCAGCAGGAAAACATGTCAAAATTACTACGAGAGAAAAAAATATATACATCCATTTCAAATGCATACATATACATATATACACAGTACACACATATTATAATTTGTATCCTGATGAACATGACTAAAAAGAGTTTTTTTTTACCAAAAAATAAAACGGACTTCAAAAACCCACTTAACAGCTTTAATGACCAGTCGGCTTGGAATGGCCTATTGGATGCCTAATACAAGAAATAATTATATCGAAGAAGTCGGGTTACTTTGCGATTGTACTTCACACCGTCTTGGATATATTTCACGTCTTGGATATATTTGAAGGCGGTTTCATTTATTGGTTATTTTTTATTTTATTTCAAGCATACGCAACCTACGTTTCTGACATTGAATTTCATGATATGATAGGTAACTTTACTAAGCCAAAGGCTCAAAATGAGCATGATCAATTACCCTGCTATAGCAAATCGAGTTTTACTGCTCCGTGTCGTCGTCCCGTAAAACGTAGCCTTTTCCGTTTCTGACAGGCAGCTTCCGATGTATACAGCAATTTTCTTTCCAGAAAGATGCTCAGGGTTAACACCTGTTCAATCAAAACAATATATTTTAGCTACAGTATCTACATCAATCAGTTTTGCAGTCCTACGGTAAATTAATTTTCAATGTATTTGCTTATAATGTAAATTAAATTTAAGACTACCGTCAGCCGTCTTAACACTTAATTTGTTTTTTCTTTCTTTTTGTTTTTACTTAGTTCATAATTTCTTTGTTTAACGCTGACTGTATGGAGGATTAAGTGTTAAATGTACTTTTTATTTGTGGTAACTTTAGTGGTTGATGTTATAATATCGTTTTCACTTCTCGTGCTCTAAAAGTTCGTCTTTATGTCGTGCGTAGGCGACATAAAGTAGCTTCTTATGCTCTAGAGCATAAAGTAAAATCTTCGTCGGAGGCCTAGGCAATCGGTCCAGCAGCCACACCAACAACTTTAACTTCATAGAATAACCTCTTTATTTTATTTCGTTTCGTTAGTATTCTAAGACCAAGGCAAGGATACCAACAGCCAAAGTACACAATAAAGCTTCATGAAATAAACTTATCATTTTTATTTCGTCGCATGTATTATTATTATTATTTTTGTCATGTTGCTGTTTCATTTCCTCGCAATCGAAGTGAAAAGTAGAGTGTACAACTATAATAGCTAAAAATAGTAGATTGTACAACTCGTCCATAAAACCCATTTAACACTCGACTTTATATCCATCCTCGCTCGCAAGCTCGCTTGGATGGATAAACGTCTCGCGTAAAATGGTGCGTTTTATGCACTTGTTGTACAATCTACTATTTTTAGCTATTAGTTGAATTGTTCCGTTTGTTACCCTAATAAACATCAAACATTATTATTCATGGCTGCAAGCTACGAGTATGATCATATGCTGTAAGCATACACGAAAAAGCCAACTTTACGCTCTAGTGCGAAAAGCTATATTTTTAATTTTTTGTGACCTATGTGTACGTAGGGTGACGGCACCAGTGTTGGACACTTTTAGCTGACAGGCACCATTAATGAACACCTAACTCTTAATTCAAAGATAACCCTAAATTTATAAAAATGATTGTTGCAAAATAAATGAATAACCCTTATGTTCTTCAGAATAGAATCATGTTTTCATCATTGGTCCTTGTCCATTACTGGTGCCATCACCCTATAAATTTGACCAATGAGGGTTTAATGTGCTATGTTTTTTCTTGAAAAAATTAATTTTAATAAAATAATACTTAACGTGATTGACCTAGGTTAAATATAACATTTTTAACTCCTTACGGCGGCATGGGGCGTCGAAAATAGAATTTTTAGGACAAGCTTTTGTGGCCGACTGTACTTTTTTCGCACAGTCATCATCTGCTTATCAAGACCAAACTAACGAGTCCCAAATAGGTGGGTCTACGTTAAGTACAGCGGAGATCCTCTTGCCACCTTCCGACTCCATTATCAGATCAGCTCTTTGACACCATAATATTGCATTACAATCGGACACCGGGAAGTGGTTAAAATCTTGCTTGCAAATTTTGAAACGGTCAACTTATATACATACATACAAACATTGCAAGTTTATTTATTAGGGCCTTCAACAAAAACACTATTACATTGGTAATGTAGGTTATTACATGCACAGAAAGAAAGATAAAATGCACTTATTTAAGCTAATCTTAGTTTATTGATGAAGTATTGCTTAGAACAACATAACATTAAGAAGTTCTACTTATTCTAATTTTTGGGAAAGAAGTTGTATGTACTGAGATCGACCTCATTTTGATGTTGCTGATAAATATGAATTATACCTACGTGTCAGTAGCCTTTAAGATTGGTACGACAATCCGGCAAACAGAACAACCTATTTTTGTTGGAATCTTAGGTGGAACATAAAAATAAAGCTTAAATAAAAGCTTGTAAAAATGAACTCGGCTGAACAGATCTGGCATTTTTATTTTTTTTAATTATCCTCTTATACTCGAGTGTATTTTATTTTGGGACAAAACGTGATTTCATGAAACGGAAGCAAAAAATAATATCGTAAAATTATCTTATTTCTTTTTAAGTAAAAAAATACCTTAATGTTTTCTACACGGTACAAAGTTTTAATACGAGAATAAAATAGAATAGAACGCATAGATTTCGAGAAAAAATATCATAGGTGTCCCACACGCAAAATAGGCGCTAGACGTCGAGTTGCGGAAACCAGCCCGCCCTCAAAAATCATAGGTGTCAAAAAAAACTGGGCAAGAGCATGTCGGGCCACGTTCAGTGTAGGGTTCCGTCGCCATTACTACAAATACAAATAAAGTGCATCAGCAAAAGAGCGTATCTTCATGGCACTTACGTCCTTTTGTTGAGTAGCACAGTTTTTGAGCAATAACTCAAAAACTGTATATCCGATCATGTTGAAAATAATTTTGGTTAAAAGTATTTATTAAGCGATACATTTGTAATATTTTTTCATATTTTTGAACCTACAGTTTAAAAGATAAAGGGGGACACACAATTTATGCAACTTTCGGAGCGATTATTTCCGAAAATATACACTTATTAAAAAAAATGTTTAGAAACCTTCAAGTGTCTTTAAAAGTCCTGTCGAAATATGTGCCACACGTTGATGTTTGCTGAAAAAAAATCAGCTTCTGATACATATTATGTATGTATAAAGTGGAACGGCACATTTGAATTAGCTGCACTTGTAGAAAAAGAACTAAAGATTAATTTTATTACCTGCATCATAAATAGCTTGATACGATTGCTCTAAAATTTTGCGTGACATCGTGTCCATGCCGAAACTGAGATAATAGTTGACTTTAAAGAACTGGGCATCGAACTTATCCAAGTCAGGAGTCACACCGACGTACTGCGGCACTTCTGGATTATCATAGGTCCAACGAGGATTGGGTTCAGCCAACGGATTGCCCTGAAGAAAAACATTTTGGAATGTTGCGTTGTTAATGAATCGCACTTGTTCACACTCTTGGCCACACAAATACTCAATTCGGTTGAAAGTTTTTTTTAATGTTTGTTACCTCAGAACGTCGTTCATCTATGAACCAATTTGTTTTTTTATTTTATTTGAATGGATATACTTTCAATTGGTCCCATTTTCATCAGATCAGGGATCTGATGATGGGATCCTGGAGAAATCGAGGGAACTACTTAAAAGTTATAGGCACACATAGAGCGATTTTATTATTTCCTGTAGAACCTTAAGAATTTGCATTCTAAAAGTACCTTTTGGTGAAGAGGCACTAATGATGAAGACCAGAGATGACCCCCGGAACTCTTTGGTGAAGTGATTCACCGGCAACAATGATATTTCTTTATCAAGAATATGAAGCTACTCTTACTCATCATAATGCATGTGGTAAAATGCAGCTGATGCTGAAGTACCAGGAGAACTCAATGATTAACGTCCCTGCATCTTGGACAGCGACATTTTGTTGAGGGTGATGTACATTAGTTGGTAACAGAGGATGTTAGTAAAATTGAACAAAAAAATTCAAGAAATTTGAAACAGTAGAAAATCGCTGTACTTATGGTGGTCAGATCGATAGATCATGACGTTCTCTATCGACCTGCCTCATCTGATCTAATTCACCATGCGATGTTACACCCAGAATAGTCTGCAGTTAGAATAACAGTTTATGTAGCAGTGCATGTTGGTCTTTTGTTTTAGATCCTCATGTGAAACGCCGCCGTCTACGTGAGAAAACCGAAAAATCTATCCCTTAATAAAAAGTGTCACTAAGTGTTTGCATTTAAATTTGCTTACCTTACTATAAAGAGTCTCCGAGAGCTCTTTGATGTGGTGTATCTGCGGGTAGATACCGGAGATGCCAGAGATGACCACTCTCTGGGCTTTCGGGGAGGGGCTGGTCTCCTCACCACTTTCGGCAAGTTGCTGTGGAGTCGGCACCATATTTTCAATCGTATATAATTTTACAATATATAGATAATTATCGTAATCGACAGTATTTTATTTTGTAACAAAATTGCAACTATCGCTGAGTCCGGGACCTCGAAAATGAACCAAATTCAAAGTCTGAATTTCTTTAAATAGTAGACTACAAGGTTAAGACTTACAAAGTTTAAACAAAAGGTGATGAATTAATTGTTATACCTAGACTTTAAATTATTTACTCACACATTTTATTGAGCTATAGGTGCGGGTCATTGCCTTGGAAAAAGACACCTTGGAAAATTGGTTTAAAAATAATAGTGTTAATAAGCGTTCCTAGCAATTTTGTGGTCATAGGTACTCCCTGAGTATCCTGAGGAATTCCTTAATTTGGGATTTTACTGTTTTTACTCTTCAAAAGTTATAGGTAGATACTTACACATTCAGGTATTTTCTCTAAGAATATTTGCAATTTGCATCCTAAAATCAGCTTTTGGTGAAGAGGAACTGATGAAGACCAGAGATGACCACCGGACGGAACCGGAATATGTGTAACGAGCAGGGATGAGCTTTCTTTGTTTAGATTACGGAGCTACTTTTAAGCTGAATTAAAAAAGAGGTATGTTTGTTTTTTCGCGAATATCTCAAAAATAATTACAATGTTAATCATTGAGGCTCAATGATTAACGACCCTGCATCTTGGATAGCGACATTTTGTTAAGGGTGATGAGACTGATGAGAAATTGGTATTAGGCTATTGTTTCTTAATGTGATGTAAATAAATGTGAGGTAAATTTCCGGGCAGTACAGTCAAGGTCATAAATATGTGTACACTTTAGTACCTTGTCACTTTAATCGCTGTGACATTCATATATGGCAGTTTAAACATGACATTAAATAGACAAGGTACTAAAATATACACATATTTATGACCTTGACTGTACAACTGCCGTCATCATCACCGTTTTCAATATATTGACGAAATCAATGACACCTACCAGCAACAGAACCTTCTGATGCTAATAGAAACTATGTGCTTTAGTTAATCACATTTAATAGTATTAGGTGCATCCTCAAAATTGAAAAAAAAAAGTGTTAAACACCAAATAGGCAATTCCTAGGAAGCTTGTCATTATTTGAGTATTTCTCAAAATATTGGCCCCTGTGAGTGACAATATCTCGAAATTTTTTTTTTGCCAGAGGGCAGCCAAAGACATGAATTTCAGTTACAAAAAAGGTATTTCCCATACAAATATTTTGAGACACATTAGGATATCATTCAATTATTGCATAGTTTCAAGTACTCTACCCTCTGGCAAAAAAATAAATAAATTTGGAGATGCCACTTTTGAGAAAGGCTCATTTAACCCTTTTCAGTGATTACCATCTTACCTATTTATAATAAATACAGAATCAGCCTAAGCATTAAATTTAAATGTTTTAAAGAACTGTGAACAGACTCAAAATTAACAAAAAATATAACCGTCTCAAAAACCCACTGAAAAGGGTGAAGTAAATAATGACCGGCCTCCTAGGAATTGCCTATTTGGTGCCTAAAAAGAACATGTAATAAGTATCGAAGTCGGTGGCAAGAATCATGGTGACATTGCTATTGTGTAAACTTACCTACTTGACACCGGCTTGGATATATAAATGTCCCATTAGGCACCAAATAGGCAATTCCTATGAAGACGGCCGGACATTATTATGAAGACGGTTTTATTTTTCGTTATTAAGTTGGGAAAGTCATACTTCAGGAGTGGTCCCATAGAAAAGTTGGCGTGATCTGATTATGGAATCCATTAGGGATCGAAGGAACTCCTCAAAAGTTATAGGCACACATACAATGATTTTGGTACTTTCTGTTAGAGCTTAAGCATTTCAATCTTAAAAGCACCTTTTGGTTAAGTGAATCTTATTATGAAGATCAGAGACGTTCACCGGAACTCCTTAATTATAAGTGTTTCACGAGCAGCGATGAGATTTCCTTGTTAAGACTATGAAGCTACTTTTACTCATCATAATGTATGTGGTAAAGTGGAACTGATCGTGAAGTGCCAAAAGAACTCATCATTTTCTCAACGATTAACGTCCATCTTGGAAATAGGCATTTCCTAGGAGGCCGGTCATTATTTTGAAGACGGTTTTATTTTTTGTTATTAAGTTGGGAAAGTCATACTTCAGGAGTGGTCCCATAGAAAAGCCGGCGTGATCTGATGATGGGATCCATGAGGAATTGAGGGAACTCCTCAAAATTATAGGCTCACATACAGCGGCGATTTTGGTATTACCTGCAAGGCCTTAAAAATTGCATTACAAAAGCACCTCTTGGTGAAGAGGAACTGATGATGAAGTTCAGAGGTGACCACCGGAACTCCTTAGTTGTAAGTGATTGACGCCAGCAATGAGATTTCTTTATTAAGAATATGAAGGTACTTTTATACTCATTATAGTGCATGCAGTGAAGTGCAACTGATGATAAAGTACCGGGAGAACTCCTCAATGATAAACGGCCCTGCATCTTGGGCAGTGATATTTTGTTAAGAGTGATGAGAAATTGGCATTAGTCTATTGTTTCGTAATAGTATGTGCTGTAGTAAATCACAATATATTGTACATCACTAGAAAGCGAAACAAAATTGCCAAAAAATAAAACCGTCTTAAAAACCCTACTAAACAGCGTTCAATAATGACCGGTCTCCTTGGAATTGCCTATTTGGTGCTTAATACATGAATATACATATAATAGAAGTCGGTGGCAAGACTCAGGTTACATTGCTATTGTGTATGTGACACCGGCTTGGATATATTTCATTATTGAATGCTGTTTAGTGGGTTTTTGAAGACGGTTTTATTTTGTGTCAAAAGTTTGTAATAACTGAAGGGCATTACGAGTTTTATCGAAATGCCTTTGGTCTTACGAATGCCCGGTTACCTTTCATCAAGTCCTTGGTTGAATCTGTTCGTCTTAAAGCGGCTTTAGCGCATTTATACAACGTTATTATAACAACGAAGGTTTATGACGAGCGAGAGTTACAGAGGGCCAGAATGATTGTCGCTACCCGGAGTTATTCTCGTGATAATTGCCACATTTGTACACTATACGGGCATTCTTATTAGCGTTAAGAGGGTTTGGCTGGTGCCTGCCTACCTAGTTAGTTACCTATTGCACTTTATAAGTAAAATACCTTATGATTTTGTACTATTTATTAAAAAAAAATTGAATGTATTATTATTAATGTATGGCTTGGAAATGAGTAGTGCAGTGATGATATATAGAAACATTTTTTATCATGCATTTACGTATTTATTATTTTTAATTTCTTCACATATCATATATGTTTTATAATTAGTTTGCCTGTATCTTACTTCTATCACTGCTATCGCAGAGGTTAGTTGGTTTACGATTTTACATGCATACATTATCCTTCGTTCTACGTTTTCCTCAGCACACAAGCTAGACGACTATTGAATAAATTTGGGTAAATTGTAATTGTAAATAGTACAGTAACGTAGCTATATCTAGTTACAAAAACTATGTACGTGTGAATTGTAATGATACGAGTAAACATAGTAAAACTAGACTCCTACCCAGTGTAATAAAACTACTAACTACTTAATTATACACAGAAGTTTCAAGCCGTCATAAATACATCAGCATTCATAATATAACTCTCACAAAGGTTTTTGTTTTCGAAATCTTCGATCAATGAGTCATCGAGATATTGATTAATAATGGTAGCGACACGCAAGTCATCCGTGGCACGCGAGAGCGGTGCGCATAGATCATGTATGGCGAGTGGCAACAGCGAGTAGCGTTGGAGAGGGTGCTGACCGCCGCTGGGTGCGTCGGAGTGCGGCGCCGGGGAGCGCAGCAGCACTATGCGGGAGCGAAGTGCGCGTGGTGTCGCGTGCGCACGTATCTGCGCGTGCCTGCGCGCCTGCGCAACGCGAACGTACGCCGCCTCGATGAGCGCACGCGCGTATTGCGCGGAGTGAGCCACCCGGCCGCGCAGCGCGCGCACACAGGCTTCAACCTTCTGCTGCCAGTCAGAAGCGTCGCGCAGCGCCGCTTCCAGTTGGACGGAGCCGCCGCCCCCCATGAGCGCACACATGTGCCGTGCTACCGCGTGCTGCAGCGCCTGCTCCGATCGCGCGTCGCCGTCGCTGCCCGCAGCGGCCGCGCGCAGCTGCACCTCCAGCTCCGCCAGGAACTCGTCCGGCCCGCCGCCCAGGCAGAACACTGTTCCGGACAAACCTGTGTAACACAAAATACACACAAGTACACATTATTAAATTTTCTACTCCCGCTCTTAATCTGCCGTTTATAAGGTCACATAACTACCCTAATATAATCCCACCAAACATAAATGTAAACAACAGGCCAGTTCTCATGTGCCACCAAAAGTAGTGATATCTAAAAACGTGCCAAGTTTGACACTAGATCGTTGACAGTCAAACCAATAATATTATAGGTACCTCATTAACCGACTTCAAAAAAGGAGGAGGTTCTCAATTCGTCTGTATGTTGTTTTTTTTTTTTTTTTTTTGTATGTTTGTTACGCGATTACTCCGTCAATTGTGGACCGATTTTGAATATTCCTTTTTTGTTTGAAAGGGTATACTTCCGAGGTGGTCCCATTGTCACGAAATCAGAATCTGATGATGGGATCCCTGAGAAATCGAGGGAACTCCTCAAAAGTTATAGGCACACATACAGCGATTTTGGTATTACCTGCAAGACCTTAAGAAATTGCATTACAAAAGTACCTCTTGGCGACGAGGAACTGATGATGAAGAACAGAGGTGACCACTGGAACTGGCTTAGTCGTAAGTGATTGACGCCAGCAATGAGATTTCTTTATTAAGACTATGAAGCTAGTTTTATACTCATTATAACACATATGGTGAAGTGCAACTGATGGTGAAGTACCGGGAGAACTCCTCAATGATTAACGGCCCTGCATCTTGGGCAGCGACATTTTGTTAAGGGTGATGAGAGGTTGGTATTAGGCTATTGTCTCTTAATGTGATGTTTATGTTCTTTAGTTCATCACATAATAATAAGAGGTGCATCACTAAAAAGCGAAAAAAAAAATTTTTACAAAAAAATTAAACCGTCTTCAAAAACCTACTAAAAAGCGTTAAATAAAAACTAGCCTCATAGGAGTCCTTGGAATAGCCTATTTAGTGCCGAATAGGTACATAGAATATATCGAAGTCGGTGGCAAGAATCATGGTGTCATTGCTATTGTGTATACCTACTTGACACCGGCTTGGATATATTATATTTACCTATTCGTCACTAAATAAACTATTGCAAGGACTCCTATGAGGCTGGTTTTTATTTAACGCTTTTTAGTAGGTTTTTGAAGACGGTTTTATTTTTTTGTTAAAAATTTTTTTTAGATATCACTACCAAGTAGGCACTTGGATTATTTTTTACATTAATATTTCTGGTGGGTTATCATATCAGAGATAAATATTGTCCAACTAGCGTTGGCCCGTGACTCAAAGTGGGTAACATGTGGCTCGCTCACCGTGGTCTTCCAGTATAGCTGCTATCTCGAGAGCCGCCAGAACACCCATTTCATACCCTAGTAGGTAAAACGACTTGTTTGTGTTTTGAAGCTTGTTCAGGAAAATCTGAAAACAATGAAGCTTCTTTTGTATTTTTATTATAGGTATACATTAAAGTTATACTCAATTACGCTATGCAAATTTCAATTATATTTTTGTTAGTATGGAGATTTAGTATTATGCTATTTTATTTTATTATTATCTAAATATTATGCACAATAATGTTATGCCAAGCAAGTGTGTTTATGGCAATAAATGTTATGCTTTAAGGCGCACCCTGCCCTGGCCTTTACATGTAAGTCATAACCGTCCTTATCACAATTTTGCCCGCGGAAGTGACAAACATATTGTCATCTGCTTGTGCGTGTAGGTATATAATTTGAGAGAATTCTGTCATAATCATAAAGTGTTACTGCTTATGTCATACCTTAGCGAATCTTTCTGTCATTTCCTGCATAGATTCATTGGGTCTGTCGAGACCCGGCTGTAGTACATATGCCTGCAGCTTCAATCGCTCGCACATCAGGTGGTACCGATGGTGATGGCCTTCCATTCCCGGCACAATGCAGAGGAACGAGTTTGCACTGACATCAAACTCATCATCCCTCTAAAAATGTACAGTTCGGTTATTCTTGAGTGTTTTGACCATCTCACGGTGGACAGAAAGCCCGAAAAATAAACGCGGATATAAGCTTTTTTTGCTACTAGTAGATTTATTTATTTATTTAATCTTAATTGCACAAAAATACAAATTTGAGTACAAAAGGTGAATAAGGTGAAAGGTGGTATAGGTAGATTCACGATTAGATTAAAAAAAATGCTGTTCACTAGAGTATGGTCACGTGATCAAATGGGTGTAGTAAGTACATAATAATATATACTTTTAAATAATGCTTATTTTTATCGAATTTTAAATAATGCATATTTTACCGACATTAAAGCAGTCGTGAGTAATCCATATCGTTAATAATTATGTGAAAGGGAAAATCTAGAGGCGGATGAAACTTTGATTGTTCGAGGCACTTAACAGAGTTTACGGACATAGAACTTCTATAAAAGGATGATTGAAGCAAGTCAACATCAATAAATATAACTACAAGCCATGATATCTGAAAGTTTAGCTTCTAAATCATTGTACAGTACTTAGTAGTACATTTGAGATTCACATCGATATTTGTGTGTGTGTGAACCTAACATATCAATTTCTAGAATCTCAAAATTTAAACACAGTTCTAGTAGCATCCCCAATAGTTCTATAGTTCTACATATTTATTTTCGATAGTTCTGCTTGTTTTTTCAGAAAAACGATTTTTTCAAAATGAGATGCTAACTTCACATTTCACTTATTAGCATCTCAGCAGTTTTCGATTCCTAGACATCAAATACCTCAGAAAATGCATAGTTCTGTGGTCTGCAGTCGAAACAGGCATAGTTCTGGCTAAAAAACCTAAAAATCTAGACAAAAATTAAGATACTGTAACTTTTTAAACTGTTCTACTTAGCATCTCAGCCGATATCGTTAGCAATGCTACAAATGCGTATGAAACTGCAGAGTTCTATGGTCTAGAGTGGAAACAGGCATAGTTTTGGCTAAAAAACCTAAAATTTTCATATCCATTAAAATGGAACTTTATTGTTTAAGACCTAAGCGTTTTCTTCTATTTAGTGGTTTCGGCATGATAATACAAATGTTATATATGTAAACCGTAAATATAACCAAAACTACAGGTGAATATTCATTTTACTTTTTATTAATTCTTATAAAAACTGTTCATGGAATATTATTTGGTCGATGATTTATTTCGTATATTTTTTAAATGGAGGAATTACAAAACATCGATATTCATTTATTTGACGTTTTATTAAATTTTTTTTAAAATTATCGAATACACATATATTTTCAATCCAAATATTCATTAATATTTGATGATTTAAAATATTTCGCATACACAATTATCAGTATTGTGAACGCGACGTATTGCAATGGGTACTTACGATTTTTAAGTTGTTGCTAGGATACTAGATACTCGTAGGCAAGTGTTCATTGCTATACGTGAAACGTTAACTTTGAAATGAAATTCGATAAAATGAGTGTCGGCGATTCAAGGATAAACCGTAATACGTAAGGTTAGGTTAGGTTCGTTTTTATATCAGGCCCGGAGGGCCAAAACAACCCAGAAATAGAAGCTCCGCACAGCGGAGCTCCGTCGACTCTGTCAAATTAGATTTTGTCTTTGTCTAGATTTTTAGGTTTTTTAGCCAGAACTATGCCTGTTTCCACTCTAGACCATAAAACTCTGCAGTTTTATACGCATTTGTAGCATTGCTAACGATATCGGCTGAGATGCTAAGTAGAACAGTTTAAAAAGTTACATTATCTTAATTTTTGTCTAGATTTTTAGGTTTTTTAGCCAGAACAATGCCTGTTTTGACTTTAGACCGTAGAACTCTGCAGTTTCATACGCATTTGTAGCGTTGCTATCGATATCGGCTGAGATGCTATGTAAAACTCTTTAAATAGCTACAGTATCTTAATTTTTGTCTAGATTTTTAGGTTTTTTTACCAAAACTATGCCTGTTTCCACTCTAGACAATAGAACTCTGCAGTTTCATACGCATTTGTAGCATTGCTAACGATATCGGCTGAGATGCTAAGTAGAACTCTTTAAAAAGCTACAGTATCTTAATTTTTGTCTAGATTTTTAGGTTTTTTAGCCAAAACTATGCCTGTTTCGACTCTAGACCATAAAACTCTGCAGTTTCATACGCATTTGTAGCATTGCTAGCGATATCGGCTGAGATTCTAAGTAGAACAGTATAAAAAGTTACAGTATCTTAATTTTTGTCTACATTTTTTGGTTTTTTAGCCAGAACAATGCCTGTTTTGACTTTAGACCGTAGAACTCTGCAGTTTCATACGCATTTGTAGCGTTGCTATCGATATCGGCTGAGATGCTATGTAAAACTCTTTAAATAGCTACAGTATCTTAATTTTTGTCTAGATTTTTAGGTTTTTTAGCCAAAACTATGCCTGTTTCCACTCTAGACCATAAAACTCTGCAGTTTTATACGCATTTGTAGCATTGCTAACGATATCGGCTGAGATGCTAAGTAGAACAGTTTAAAAAGTTACATTATCTTAATTTTTGTCTAGATTTTTAGGTTTTTTAGCCAAAACTATGCCTGTTTCGACTCTAGACCATAAAACTCTGCAGTTTCATAAGCATTTGTAGCGTTGCTATCGATATCGGCTGAGATGCTATGTAAAACTCTTTAAAAAGCTACAGTATCTTAATTTTTGTCTAGATTTTTAGGTTTTTTAGCCAAAACTATGCCTGTTTCGACTCTAGACCATAAAACTCTGCAGTTTCATAAGCATTTGTAGCGTTGCTATCGATATCGGCTGAGATGCTATGTAAAACTCTTTAAAAAGCTACAGTATCTTAATTTTTGTCTAGATTTTTAGGTTTTTTAGCCAAAACTATGCCTGTTTCGACTCTAGAACATAAAACTCTGCAGTTTCATACGCATTTGTAGCATTGCTAGCGATATCGGCTGAGATGCTAAGTAGAACAGTTTAAAAAGTTACAGTATCTTAATTTTTGTCTAGATTTTTAGGTTTTTTAGCCAAAACTATGCCTGTTTCGACTCTAGAACATAAAACTCTGCAGTTTCATACGCATTTGTAGCATTGCTAGCGATATCGGCTGAGATGCTAAGTAGAACAGTTTAAAAAGTTACATTATCTTAATTTTTGTCTAGATTTTTAGGTTTTTTAGCCAGAACAATGCCTGTTTTGACTTTAGACCGTAGAACTCTGCAGTTTCATACGCATTTGTAGCGTTGCTATCGATATCGCCTGAGATGCTATGTAAAACTCTTTAAATAGCTACAATATCTTAATTTTTGTCTAGATTTTTAGGTTTTTTAGCCAAAACTATGCCTGTTTCCACTCTAGACAATAGAACTCTGCAGTTTCATACGCATTTGTAGCGTTGCTATCGATATCGGCTGAGATGCTATGTAAAACTCTTTAAATAGCTACAGTATCTTAATTTTTGTCTAGATTTTTAGGTTTTTTAGCCAAAACTATGCCTATTTCCACTCTAGACAATAGAACTCTGCAGTTTCATAAGCATTTGTAGCGTTGCTATCGATATCGGCTGAGATGCTAAGTAGAACAGTTTAAAAAGTTACATTATCTTAATTTTTGTCTAGATTTTTAGGTTTTTTAGCCAGAACAATGCCTGTTTTGACTTTAGACCGTTGAACTCTGCAGTTTCATACGCATTTGTAGCGTTGCTATCGATATCGCCTGAGATGCTATGTAAAACTCTTTAAATAGCTACAATATCTTAATTTTTGTCTAGATTTTTAGGTTTTTTAGCCAAAACTATGCCTGTTTCCACTCTAGACCATAAAACTCTGCAGTTTCATACGCATTTGTAGCATTGCTAGCGATATCAGCTGAGATGCTAAGTAGAACATTTTAAAAAGTTACAGTATTTTAATTTTTGTCTAGATTTTTAGGTTTTTTTACCAAAACTATGCTTGTTTTCACTCTAGACCATAGAACTCTGCAGTTTCATACGCATTTGTAGCATTGCTAACGATATCGGCTGAGATGCTAAGTAGAACAGTTTAAAAAGTTACAGTATCTTAATTTTTGTCTAGATTTTTAGGTTTTTTAGCCAAAACTATGCCTGTTTCCACTCTAGACCATAGAACTCTGCAGTTTCATAAGCATTTGTAGCGTTGCTATCGATATCGGCTGAGATGCTATGTAAAACTCTTTAAAAAGCTACAGGATCTTAATTTTTGTCTAGATTTTTAGGTTTTTTTACCAAAACTATGCCTGTTTCCACTCTAGACCATAAAACTCTGCAGTTTCATACGCATTTGTAGCATTGCTAACGATATCGGCTGAGATGCTAAGTAGAACAGTTTAAAAAGTTACAGTATCTTAATTTTTGTCTAGATTTTTAGGTTTTTTAGCCAAAACTATGCCTGTTTCGACTCTAGACCATAAAACTCTGCAGTTTCATACGCATTTGTAGCATTGCTAGCGATATCGGCTGAGATTCTAAGTAGAACAGTTTAAAAAGTTACATTATCTTAATTTTTGTCTAGATTTTTAGGTTTTTTAGCCAGAACAATGCCTGTTTTGACTTTAGACCGTTGAACTCTGCAGTTTCATACGCATTTGTAGCGTTGCTATCGATATCGCCTGAGATGCTATGTAAAACTCTTTAAATAGCTACAATATCTTAATTTTTGTCTAGATTTTTAGGTTTTTTAGCCAAAACTATGCCTGTTTCCACTCTAGACCATAAAACTCTGCAGTTTCATACGCATTTGTAGCATTGCTAGCGATATCAGCTGAGATGCTAAGTAGAACATTTTAAAAAGTTACAGTATTTTAATTTTTGTCTAGATTTTTAGGTTTTTTTACCAAAACTATGCTTGTTTTCACTCTAGACCATAGAACTCTGCAGTTTCATACGCATTTGTAGCATTGCTAACGATATCGGCTGAGATGCTAAGTAGAACAGTTTAAAAAGTTACAGTATCTTAATTTTTGTCTAGATTTTTAGGTTTTTTAGCCAAAACTATGCCTGTTTCCACTCTAGACCATAGAACTCTGCAGTTTCATAAGCATTTGTAGCGTTGCTATCGATATCGGCTGAGATGCTATGTAAAACTCTTTAAAAAGCTACAGGATCTTAATTTTTGTCTAGATTTTTAGGTTTTTTTACCAAAACTATGCCTGTTTCCACTCTAGACCATAAAACTCTGCAGTTTCATACGCATTTGTAGCATTGCTAACGATATCGGCTGAGATGCTAAGTAGAACAGTTTAAAAAGTTACAGTATCTTAATTTTTGTCTAGATTTTTAGGTTTTTTAGCCAAAACTATGCCTATTTCCACTCTAGACAATAGAACTCTGCAGTTTCATAAGCATTTGTAGCGTTGCTATCGATATCGGCTGAGATGCTAAGTAGAACAGTTTAAAAAGTTACATTATCTTAATTTTTGTCTAGATTTTTAGGTTTTTTAGCCAGAACAATGCCTGTTTTGACTTTAGACCGTTGAACTCTGCAGTTTCATACGCATTTGTAGCGTTGCTATCGATATCGCCTGAGATGCTATGTAAAACTCTTTAAATAGCTACAATATCTTAATTTTTGTCTAGATTTTTAGGTTTTTTAGCCAAAACTATGCCTGTTTCCACTCTAGACCATAAAACTCTGCAGTTTCATACGCATTTGTAGCATTGCTAGCGATATCAGCTGAGATGCTAAGTAGAACATTTTAAAAAGTTACAGTATCTTAATTTTTGTCTAGATTTTTAGGTTTTTTAGCCAAAACTATGCCTATTTCCACTCTAGACAATAGAACTCTGCAGTTTCATACGCATTTGTAGCATTGCTAACGATATCGGCTGAGATGCTAAGTAGAACAGTTTAAAAAGTTACAGTATCTTAATTTTTGTCTAGATTTTTAGGTTTTTTAGCCAAAACTATGCCTGTTTCCACTCTAGACCATAGAACTCTGCAGTTTCATAAGCATTTGTAGCGTTGCTATCGATATCGGCTGAGATGCTATGTAAAACTCTTTAAAAAGCTACAGGATCTTAATTTTTGTCTAGATTTTTAGGTTTTTTTACCAAAACTATGCCTGTTTCCACTCTAGACCATAAAACTCTGCAGTTTCATACGCATTTGTAGCATTGCTAGCGATATCGGCTGAGATTCTAAGTAGAACAGTTTAAAAAGTTACATTATCTTAATTTTTGTCTACATTTTTAGGTTTTTTAGCCAGAACAATGCCTGTTTTGACTTTAGACCGTAGAACTCTGCAGTTTCATACGCATTTGTAGCGTTGCTATCGATATCGCCTGAGATGCTATGTAAAACTCTTTAAAAAGTTACAGTATCTTAATTTTTGTCTAGATTTTTAGGTTTTTTAGCCAAAACTATGCCTGTTTCGACTCTAGACCATAAAACTCTGCAGTTTCATACGCATTTGTAGCATTGCTAACGATATCGGCTGAGATGCTAAGTAGAACAGTTTAAAAAGCTACAGTATCTTAATTTTTGTCTAGATTTTTAGGTTTTTTAGCCAAAACTATGCCTGTTTCCACTTTAGACCATAGAACTCTGCAGTTTCATAAGCATTTGTAGCATTGCTATCGATATCGGCTGAGATGCTATGTATAACTCTTTAAAAAGCTACAGTATCTTGATTTTTGTCTAGATTTTTAGGTTTTTTAGCCAGAACTATGCCTGTTTCGACTGCAGACCACAGAACTATGCATTTTCTGAGGTATTTGATGTCTAGGAATCGAAAACTGCTGAGATGCTAATAAGTGAAATGTGAAGTTAGCATCTCATTTTGAAAAAATCGTTTTTCTGAAAAAACAAGCAGAACTATCGAAAATAAATATGTAGAACTATAGAACTATTGGGGATGCTACAAGAACTGTGTTTAATTTTTGAGATTCCAGAAATTGATATGTTAGGTTGATATGTAACTGTAGCTATTTAAAGAGTTTTACATAGCATCTCAGGCGATATCGATAGCAACGCTACAAATGCGTATGAAACTGCAGAGTTCTACGGTCTAAAGTCAAAACAGGCATTGTTCTGGCTAAAAAACCTAAAAATGTAGACAAAAATTAAGATAATGTAACTTTTTAAACTGTTCTACTTAGAATCTCAGCCGATATCGCTAGCAATGCTACAAATGCGTATGAAACTGCAGAGTTTTATGGTCTAGAGTCGAAACAGGCATAGTTTTGGCTAAAAAACCTAAAAATCTAGACAAAAATTAAGATACTGTAACTTTTTAAACTGTTCTACTTAGCATCTCAGCCGATATCGTTAGCAATGCTACAAATGCGTATGAAACTGCAGAGTTTTATGGTCTAGAGTGGAAACAGGCATAGTTTTGGTAAAAAAACCTAAAAATCTAGACAAAAATTAAGATCCTGTAGGTTTTTAAAGAGTTTTACATAGCATCTCAGCCGATATCGATAGCAACGCTACAAATGCGTATGAAACTGCAGAGTTCTACGGTCTAAAGTCAAAACAGGCATTGTTCTGGCTAAAAAACCTAAAAATGTAGACAAAAATTAAGATAATGTAACTTTTTAAACTGTTCTACTTAGAATCTCAGCCGATATCGCTAGCAATGCTACAAATGCGTATGAAACTGCAGAGTTTTATGGTCTAGAGTCGAAACAGGCATAGTTTTGGCTAAAAAACCTAAAAATCTAGACAAAAATTAAGATACTGTAACTTTTTAAACTGTTCTACTTAGCATCTCAGCCGATATCGTTAGCAATGCTACAAATGCGTATGAAACTGCAGAGTTCTATGGTCTAGAGTGAAAACAAGCATAGTTTTGGTAAAAAAACCTAAAAATCTAGACAAAAATTAAAATACTGTAACTTTTTAAAATGTTCTACTTAGCATCTCAGCTGATATCGCTAGCAATGCTACAAATGCGTATGAAACTGCAGAGTTTTATGGTCTAAAGTCAAAACAGGCATAGTTCTGGCTAAAAAACCTAAAAATCTAGACAAAAATTAAGATAATGTAACTTTTTAAACTGTTCTACTTAGCATCTCAGCCGATATCGATAGCAACGCTACAAATGCTTATGAAACTGCAGAGTTCTATTGTCTAGAGTGGAAATAGGCATAGTTTTGGCTAAAAAACCTAAAAATCTAGACAAAAATTAAGATACTGTAGCTATTTAAAGAGTTTTACATAGCATCTCAGCCGATATCGATAGCAACGCTACAAATGCGTATGAAACTGCAGAGTTCTATTGTCTAGAGTGGAAACAGGCATAGTTTTGGCTAAAAAACCTAAAAATCTAGACAAAAATTAAGATATTGTAGCTATTTAAAGAGTTTTACATAGCATCTCAGGCGATATCGATAGCAACGCTACAAATGCGTATGAAACTGCAGAGTTCTACGGTCTAAAGTCAAAACAGGCATTGTTCTGGCTAAAAAACCTAAAAATCTAGACAAAAATTAAGATAATGTAACTTTTTAAACTGTTCTACTTAGCATCTCAGCCGATATCGCTAGCAATGCTACAAATGCGTATGAAACTGCAGAGTTTTATGTTCTAGAGTCGAAACAGGCATAGTTTTGGCTAAAAAACCTAAAAATCTAGACAAAAATTAAGATACTGTAACTTTTTAAAGAGTTTTACATAGCATCTCAGGCGATATCGATAGCAACGCTACAAATGCGTATGAAACTGCAGAGTTCTACGGTCTAAAGTCAAAACAGGCATTGTTCTGGCTAAAAAACCTAAAAATGTAGACAAAAATTAAGATAATGTAACTTTTTAAACTGTTCTACTTAGAATCTCAGCCGATATCGCTAGCAATGCTACAAATGCGTATGAAACTGCAGAGTTTTATGGTCTAGAGTGGAAACAGGCATAGTTTTGGTAAAAAAACCTAAAAATCTAGACAAAAATTAAGATCCTGTAGCTTTTTAAAGAGTTTTACATAGCATCTCAGCCGATATCGATAGCAACGCTACAAATGCTTATGAAACTGCAGAGTTCTATGGTCTAGAGTGGAAACAGGCATAGTTTTGGCTAAAAAACCTAAAAATCTAGACAAAAATTAAGATAATGTAACTTTTTAAACTGTTCTACTTAGAATCTCAGCCGATATCGCTAGCAATGCTACAAATGCGTATGAAACTGCAGAGTTTTATGGTCTAGAGTCAAAACAGACAGTGTTCTGGCTAAAAAACCTAAAAATCTAGACAAAAATTAAGATACTGTAGCTATTTAAAGAGTTTTACATAGCATCTCAGCCGATATCGATAGCAACGCTACAAATGCGTATGAAACTGCAGAGTTCTATTGTCTAGAGTGGAAACAGGCATAGTTTTGGCTAAAAAACCTAAAAATCTAGACAAAAATTAAGATATTGTAGCTATTTAAAGAGTTTTACATAGCATCTCAGGCGATATCGATAGCAACGCTACAAATGCGTATGAAACTGCAGAGTTCTACGGTCTAAAGTCAAAACAGGCATTGTTCTGGCTAAAAAACCTAAAAATCTAGACAAAAATTAAGATAATGTAACTTTTTTAACTGTTCTACTTAGCATCTCAGCCGATATCGATAGCAACGCTACAAATGCTTATGAAACTGCAGAGTTCTATTGTCTAGAGTGGAAACAGGCATAGTTTTGGCTAAAAAACCTAAAAATCTAGACAAAAATTAAGATATTGTAGCTATTTAAAGAGTTTTACATAGCATCTCAGGCGATATCGATAGCAACGCTACAAATGCGTATGAAACTGCAGAGTTCAACAGTCTAAAGTCAAAACAGGCATTGTTCTGGCTAAAAAACCTAAAAATCTAGACAAAAATTAAGATAATGTAACTTTTTTAACTGTTCTACTTAGCATCTCAGCCGATATCGATAGCAACGCTACAAATGCTTATGAAACTGCAGAGTTCTATTGTCTAGAGTGGAAACAGGCATAGTTTTGGCTAAAAAACCTAAAAATCTAGACAAAAATTAAGATACTGTAGCTATTTAAAGAGTTTTACATAGCATCTCAGCCGATATCGATAGCAACGCTACAAATGCGTATGAAACTGCAGAGTTCTACGGTCTAAAGTCAAAACAGGCATTGTTCTGGCTAAAAAACCTAAAAATGTAGACAAAAATTAAGATACTGTAACTTTTTAAACTGTTCTACTTAGAATCTCAGCCGATATCGCTAGCAATGCTACAAATGCGTATGAAACTGCAGAGTTTTATGGTCTAGAGTCGAAACAGGCATAGTTTTGGCTAAAAAACCTAAAAATCTAGACAAAAATTAAGATACTGTAGCTTTTTAAAGAGTTCTACTTAGCATCTCAGCCGATATCGTTAGCAATGCTACAAATGCGTATGAAACTGCAGAGTTCTATTGTCTAGAGTGGAAACAGGCATAGTTTTGGTAAAAAAACCTAAAAATCTAGACAAAAATTAAGATACTGTAGCTATTTAAAGAGTTTTACATAGCATCTCAGCCGATATCGATAGCAACGCTACAAATGCGTATGAAACTGCAGAGTTCTACGGTCTAAAGTCAAAACAGGCATTGTTCTGGCTAAAAAACCTAAAAATCTAGACAAAAATTAAGATAATGTAACTTTTTAAACTGTTCTACTTAGCATCTCAGCCGATATCGTTAGCAATGCTACAAATGCGTATAAAACTGCAGAGTTTTATGGTCTAGAGTGGAAACAGGCATAGTTCTGGCTAAAAAACCTAAAAATCTAGACAAAGACAAAATCTAATTTGACAGAGTCGACGGAGCTCCGCTGTGCGGAGCTTCTATTTCTGGGTTGTTTTGGCCCTCCGGGCCTGATATAAAAACGAACCTAACCTAACCTTACGTATTACGGTTTATCCTTGAATCGCCGACACTCATTTTATCGAATTTCATTTCAAAGTTAACGTTTCACGTATAGCAATGAACACTTGCCTACGAGTATCTAGTATCCTAGCAACAACTTAAAAATCGTAAGTACCCATTGCAATACGTCGCGTTCACAATACTGATAATTGTGTATGCGAAATATTTTAAATCATCAAATATTAATGAATATTTGGATTGAAAATATATGTGTATTCGATAATTTAAAAAAAAATGTAATAAAACGTCAAATAAATGAATATCGATGTTTTGTAATTCCTCCATTTAAAAAATATACGAAATAAATCATCGACCAAATAATATTCCATGAACAGTTTTTATAAGAATTAATAAAAAGTAAAATGAATATTCACCTGTAGTTTTGGTTATATTTACGGTTTACATATATAACATTTGTATTATCATGCCGAAACCACTAAATAGAAGAAAACGCTTAGGTCTTAAACAATAAAGTTCCATTTTAATGGATATGAAAATTTTAGGTTTTTTAGCCAAAACTATGCCTGTTTCCACTCTAGACCATAGAACTCTGCAGTTTCATACGCATTTGTAGCATTGCTAACGATATCGGCTGAGATGCTAAGTAGAACAGTTTAAAAAGTTACAGTATCTTAATTTTTGTCTAGATTTTTAGGTTTTTTAGCCAGAACTATGCCTGTTTCGACTGCAGACCACAGAACTATGCATTTTCTGAGGTATTTGATGTCTAGGAATCGAAAACTGCTGAGATGCTAATAAGTGAAATGTGAAGTTAGCATCTCATTTTGAAAAAATCGTTTTTCTGAAAAAACAAGCAGAACTATCGAAAATAAATATGTAGAACTATAGAACTATTGGGGATGCTACTAGAACTGTGTTTAAATTTTGAGATTCTAGAAATTGATATGTTAGGTTCACACACATGATATTTGTTGCAATTATTTTAATACTTTACTATACTAACCATTGCAGAATTATGTGAAAGTGTAGCTATTGCCACCAATTCGTTGGTGGCCATCATTTCGTCTGTATCTATATAAGACATCAGGGCATCGAGGCCTTGTTTGGGTGTATAATCAGATTCCGTTAATATCTCCTGCATATCTCGTATTCTGTAAATAAAAGTTACATAATAACACATAATCGTATATAAATAATATAATTTAAGTAGTGCACATTATACTCGTACGTATGTATCTTCTTACCAAGAATTCAACTTACCAAGGATTTTTGAAATGTACCTTACCTTTTTATTGACAATGATGATATTTCGCCTTCATCAAGTGAAACGTTATGCATGTCCCGTAAAAAAGTAGATATAGCCTTTGCTCTACCAAAACCCATTCCCAAATCTTGCAACGTAGTACTTTCTCCGGTATCTTTATTCATGGACACACCTAGAAATACAATCTGCGATATAGAAGTAGTTATGACTACTACATGACCATGGTTATCATGTATTGCGTTTTATGTATATAAACTATTCAAATTTTACCTATCAAAAGACAATTTCGCGCTTACCAGCGGTCTCGAGCATTTTATCAAGAAGCGGTTTTACGTTGTTGTCGATAGGAAGATGAGCAAGAAGTACTGGGCGTGTTGAACACAACCCTTGCTCCAGTGCAATTAAAATTTCATTTGCACTTGTCAAATCACTTGCATCCTACAAAACAATAAAACCTCTTTAGTTAAAACAGTTTATAAGTAAAAGTCGCCTGGATAAGCACACAATTAACAATTATATTATTTTACCTTTGTTACACGAAACATCAATGCCGGTAGTCGATCCCTTCCTCGTGAAAGACATACTTGGCGCCCAATAGAGTTGTTTACACCTAATACAGCAAAATATCTGAAATATTAACCCGACGATATTAAAGTATACTTATTTCTTACGTTTCTTGTTAGTGTACAGTTCTGAGAAGAGGTATAATTACGTACTTCATGGTTGGACATGATTTTCTGACAGCAGCATCAAAGTTAGTAACCAAAGATTGATAGTATTTATGCGTTTGTTCATTTAAGCTCTGAGTTATCATGATAAATATTCCCTCTACTGGACCTAATTGCGAGCTTTCATTCAGTAATTTTAATACGTTCTTGCTATTTGTAAGATCTGCTGTTGACATCTGAACCTTAACACCCAGCTTCTGCCATAATCTGTAAAACATACATTTGTTCATATTGCAAACCTCCATTTTTCTTGGTAAAGTGTAATTGTGTTCGTGTAGTAGTGTTATTATTATTTATTATTATTTATTTATTAAAAAGATGAAATTACAACATATATAGGAACATATGTCCCACAAAACCGTTTGCACAGTTTGACTGTGGGATCATTACTTGAAAATTGGGTGACACCGCGGCGGAGTGATCTGGAACTGCAGGTGCAGTGTTCTGGCACCACGTTTAACCAGTCTGTCAGCCAGCTGAAGCCCAAGCCCTTCCTCATCGCTCACCAAAAGCTGGCACCGGCCATCAGAGCACACCAGCCTGTAATGAGACACGATAAGCCACTCATGTATTGCTGAGTACAAACAGTAGCGGTATTAACTCGTTATAGCGGTGGCAGCCAGCCGGAGGAACGATATCAAGCCACTGCAATGCAGCTTGTAAGAGTGCAAGAGATGGTATCCGTTCATTTTATAGAAAGTGCGTTTGGTAAACGTATCATTTTACAAATTTTCATGTCACAAAAGGGTGAAATTAAAAAAAAATTATACTTTCTCAGTTTCGTTACGGAAATTAACGATATAAATATATGACTAATTTTCATTACGAAACTGTGAAAATTATGGAATGTTAGTCACTGACGTTAAGAAACGGTAACTTTTTTTTTAATTTCACCCAAAAACCGTTACTATTACATAAGTTACGAGTAGATAGGCTTATATAATATAATAACGCATGAAACGAAGTAAATATGTGACGTTCTCAATATAAAGGGACCTTATGGAGGCAGGCGGTTACGTCGTTTGTAGAAATGTTACTATAGTATTCGTATAGTTGCAAGATAAGGTCCCTTTATATTGAGAACGTCACATATACGCAAGTCACATCTGTGTTATTCATTGTTCTACTGCACATTGGATATTGCATAATATTGTTTTGCACACTATTATTGTGAATATGCATTAACGTATTTCGTGTAATAATAAAAGCCGAGGAATGCCGAGTGGTAAACTCCAAATAACCGTTCTGTACCTTTTTGCGAAACGAACATTTGTAAATCTATACAGTTTGCCAAATAATGATTTGGTAAAATATTATTGAACCGCAGGAGATATGTGTATAGAATAGGCACCTAGGCTGCGCAGGCGGCGGCGCGGGCTGCAAGCGCAGTAGCACTCGGCCGCGGTGACGGCTGGCTGCCAGCAGGCGAAACGCCCGCGACACCTCGTCCGGTGCGTACGTCATTCGCGACAGCGGACGCACCACACCACTGCAGATGCCTTCTAATATCAACTTCTGGAGTTTCTGCAAATCATAACCATAACTTTAAAAATTGAGACGAATTACACCACCAAAACAAAAATCTTAAGTAGGAGCTAGCGTACCGTCATTAAGTTACGATCCTCTAAAATACTCGCCACATCAATGTACATGTACGCTCGATCGTAACACAAGGAATGCATTCCAAACGTAAAGTTGTCTTGACATTTTAGAGGGCTGGTATCCATCACTACCCCGCATTGTGTACAGCACCTAAGGAAAGCCTGAGGAAAATGATTATTAGTTATTATTGCCGTTGTTTCAGATTAGGATAAAACGACTATGAAAATTTCAAAACTCAGCCTTCTTAACTTAATAGGTTTATATTCCAATTGGTCCATTAATGTTCGAGTTATTTTTGATTTGCTATAATTTAGTTACATCAAATGTTTTGACCTAGCTACCCAACCGAATTTATAGACGAAAGGGAAAGGGACAAATCTATATGGCTGCTATAACTGTGTCCTTTTCTCTGTCTGGAACTTGGCAGGTTTAACAGCTCGTAATACGGCCTCAGAAATGTTTGAAGTCAATACAGAAATTAATATTACGTCTTTAGACACTTTTGATATTGGTATCATAAGATTTAATTACCGATTTAACTTCGCCCTTCCCGCACGTGATTACGATATTACACCCCCTTCCGCCGGTGGCACTCAACACTGCGACGTCGATATTTGGGTCTCGGGAGCAAAATATTTGCTCACCTGAAATTTTACAATTAGTGATGATCTAATAGATTGGTTAAGTAATAAACAACTGGGCTAAAACCAGAAGCCAAAGTGAATACGTTAGGTCATGTAGACTACAAAACACAAAGATGTTTTAAGGGTTTTTTACTTATATTTGTACCGTAAAACCCATACAGTAGGTATGGGTACAAACTTAAAAACTTAACCAATTTTATGTTAAATAAGGACTTGTGATAGCACACTACAGGTGGCAAAGCTAACATCCCTTGGCAAAGTGGCCAGATTTTGTTACATACTTATAAAAAATACTTACCTTTCAATTCGGGAAATAATTTCATCAAAAACCGTTTCTTCTCTAAATTGCTGACAGCGGTATAAACTTCACATTTAAGGTTGATTGCGATTGCTATTAAAGCTTGACCAAAAGCACCAGTGCCACCGTGTATAAGTATAGACATTCCATATGTCAGATGTGTTTTGATAACCTGAAAATCAGTTAGCAAGTTTAATTTTTTTTTTAAACTATTTGAAGCAGATGAATCGTTTTATTAATTTTATGCTGCGTTTAGAAGTTGATAATACTTCCTTAATATCAGATCAGTACGAACTGCGGATGTAAAAAGACTACCGCTTCTGATTATAAGGAAAGCCCTGGGTTTGGGTTATAAACACGTTTAAACGGGGGCCAAGTTGTACATGCCCTTGTTGGCACTCACGAGGCAGTAGTAGGCGTGCGCGTAGGGCAGCGGCACGGTGGCGGCGTCCTCGAGGCTCCAGTGCGCCGGCACCGGCCACAGCAGCTCCGGCCGTGCCGCCACGCGGTCGCTCAGCGCGCCGCCGCGCACCAGCCCCATCACGCGCTCACCACTACATAAACATGTCCGTGTACACTCACTACATAAACATGTACGTGTACACTCACTACATAAACATGTACGTGTAGGCAGTCGTAGGCGTATACGGGTGCTATTAGAAGTATTTACCATTGGGAAGACCAATTGTCTCGGATTTTTGTGATATTGCTTAAAACCTGTACGCTATTCTTCTCTTACTTATTCTACCTTACAGCACTAGTAAAAAGTCAACCACATTTATCGTCGCTTAATTTAATTAAATTTTATTGAAAATAGATTAAAATATACTATTTTATAAAAATAATTTTAACCATTTTTGCATTTCAATCATTTTATTTTTCCTAGTAAATATTTTGTTAGTTCGGACGCATTCAGTTTTTTATATATGAGTTCCCTTGGATGCTTTGTATGAAATCCTTGGCTTGAAATTTTTTATTACCTTTTTAATTATTTATTAGGAAAATAATAAATTCAAAATAATCATAATAGACATTAAAGCCTGATTTTAGTAAGTTGTGTGACCTGTGTTGTAAAAAATTAAAAAATAATAAGTCATAAAATAAGATAATTACCGTTCAGTTTTACCACTGAAGTCCATGCCAAAATAAAGTTCACTTGAAAGATTTTCGTTTTCTATTGGTAGATCTCCACAAGCTCGCTTAACATCATTAGTATTTAGTCCGGCAAAATGCACCTGCAGGTATAGATGTTATGATTTTGCCATTTAAACAATATTCTTATTACTTTAGAGCTACATTTAATTAATTATCCCATTAAATACCTTAACAAGAACACCAGAATCCTGAGATTTAGAAGTTTCTACCCAATGAAGAGAATCAAAGTCTCCTATTCCGGCACACTTTAAGGCGATTCCGCACTTAGGGTTTGCTTTTTGTTGAAGTGGCTCATAGTACTCTCCGCCCCATTCGCCCTGAATAAGTAACATATAAAAATAAGTTTTAAAAGCTGAAATGGCAAGTCAGCGGAACACGTGAGCTGAAAAACTGATCCAAGGTGCAAAACTATTCTCGCTGGAATCGCAGCGCAAGCAGACCGCAAATCTAGAAGTTGCCGCGCGTCTAGTCAACTGGATTCTAGTGGTCCAGAACAGACAAGAGATAGTGATGATGATAAAAATGTATTGCTACCTATTTACTACGTAACTTACATTATCAAAGCAGTTGAATGCTAGATCCAGGTCAGGCATTTGATCCATATTGAGATTTTCAGATATGGCATGTTTGAACGTAATCAGATATATTTGGTTTCTCTCTGATTCCTTTCTCCATTGTTTAACGAGATCTTTCAGTTCACTCATCGTCGGATAATTAGTAAATATGATCATCCTATGTCGGTGTGGAAGATTGGCCCTAGCTGTATGTAATAGTGCAAGATCTGCTTGCGTTCGGACAGAGAATGTATTAATTCCAGCAGCTATTGATTTCGGTCTCCACCTCACCAGTTCTAAACGAGTGTCTTTGGCTCTTAGCGCCGAAACTATGTTGTATAATGCTAATGGCCTAATGCGATTTGTATCGTTTAAGTCTTCAGCATTGACGACAAAAGTGTTACGGTTTAGCAGACGGTATAAAATTTGACACATCTGAAACAGTTATATTCAAATATTCAAATGATAAACGAAAAATGTTATTCCCATTTAAATATTGTGGTACTTACATTATCGTCTCTTGATAAATATCTCACCAAAACTATATCTGCCTTCTTTACAAAACTATCCAATACATTACTTTTGTGCATATCTTGAAATCTAATTTTTATACCGGGGACATCGGTAAGAACGTTTTTTATGTCGTTGAAAACACAATTATCACCTCTTTTGTCGAAGATCTCAACGATATTAATGACATCTTTTCCTATATTTTCTTCAACTATTTGAACAAATATTTGTAAAACGGATGTTACCTGAAAATCATAAGTAAATTTCATTGATGAATTCGAAATCGTGTCGTAAAACTAATATACTTGTCCCCGTCCTTTATTTGAGAAACTACTTATGATAAAAAAACTTACAAAAATACATAGTACATACTAGAAAATACTCTTTATACTACAGAAAAAATTAAATAGTTACTCTAACACTTAGGAAAATTATAAAGCAAACCTTGTATTGAACTTGGTGGTAAAATAGTCCGTCAGCAAAGAAGCAAAAAGTACAGAAATGGCATTTATGGTGTCTGATAACTGGTCGTGTAGAGAGAAAAAAATTGTTACAGAATGTCAGATAACGATTGGAGATGAAATAGGGGAACAAGTGGGTGAGTTTGTGTATTTAGGGTCCTTGTTTACTAGAGATGGGAGATTTGAGAGGGATATTAAAAGAAGAGTGAAAGCGGGAAATAAGATCAATGGGGCGTGACACTCAATCTCGGCAAACAAGATCATATCGAACAAAGCTCGCCTTGCAATTGTTTAGGGAGTATTGACGCCAACATTGATGTATGGTAGTGCATCATGGGTATGGCGGAAGAAGAATGAAAACAGGGTTAATGCAGTTGAAAGAGAGCCCTGAGAAGTCTGTGTGGAGTTAGTATTAGTAGTTATAAATTGTGTGATCCGAGAACGATGTGGATTGAAAGAAGATGTAGTGACAAAGATCGAAAAGAATATGCTAAGACCCGCACCCGAAACCGACGTAAGTACGTGCATGAAAAGGTTGATGAATGTAGAGGAAGCGAAAGAAGTATGTTTGGACCGGTGCACCTGGCGTCCCGTAGTCTCTGCCTACTCCATTGGGAGACAGGCGTGAAGGTATGTATGTATGGGTAACTAATGTAGCATGTCCCGTCTGGTGTGGTTTCCAAAAGATAATGACACTAAGCAGCGGAAATATTTAATAAATATTAGGTTTCTAATATTTCATTCAAATAAAACCTAGTAGTTATTTACGTGCCTAAGCCTCGGTGCTCGAGTCCGACTATCACTTGACCGGTTTTTTACTAAGTCGTCAACTTAACGCCGTCAATAAAATGGCACTAGTCTTACATGCGTCTTTTCCCGTACCGAATGATAGATGGCACCTTTCCTTTTAGTTGTAGGTGATTAGAACCAAAGGTCACGGTTCACTAAAAACTTACGTCTAGATCATTCTTATTTTGAAATCGCGGGACGAAGTTCAAAACTTTTAAAGCTATTTTGTTTTCACTCGAAGAAGCGATTTCACGAAATCTTATAGTTTCCATTAATATTCCTCCGCAGCTGAAAATACAAATACAACAGTATGTATAGGGGCCACTTGCAAAAAACAAATCGACAATGAAGTGTAATGATCTCCTATATAACAAAGATTTCTTTGTTATACAGAAGGTCACTACATTTCATCATCGAAATGTAACGAAATATGTTAAAACAAGATCGCTTATAACTTTACAAGTATAGCACGTACCGGCAATATTTTATTACCATTATTTAGATGAAAGAAGCCATTACTCGGTTGTGCAATATGTTGCAGGCCAAAATGGCGCTGTAATCGCGTACAGTACGGCGCATTGTGAACTATATATACCATCGCGTACTGTGATTATTTAGTGATTACTCAGCAGTACATTAATCGATTTGAGCGGGAGTGGTTTGACAGAACTTACGATGTTATAGCAGGTGTGATACATAAAACTCATACTTTTGACCGTTAGAAGTTGAAGAGTTCAAAATGGGAGGTTTTTGCGGAAATCTGACGACTGCTTTACTATGATGCCACCGCGTGCGATACATATTGTACATAACTGGCGTACAAAAGCTCGGGTAGAAAAAGAGAGACATTCCGGCCCACGACTACCCGCTTTGACGCTTTGTGCTCGTTTCCACAGGAAACGCGTTAGATGGAGCCAAGCGCAGGAATCCCAACCAGATGGTTGAGCAAGCACTAGAAGTTTCACGTACTCCACTGCGGCTGCGTACCTAATACAGCCTACCCGTTTTTTATTTAATTATATTTTCACTATTTTCATATTCACCTTGTGTTATCTTGAATTGTACAAATGTTCGTTTTCATGGCATTTGAATTATTTGTTTTATTATTCAAGTGCCTTTTTATGTCGATGGAAATCTTCCTGATGTGGATTGGTTGGTAAATGCCGTAATGTCCTTGTCTAAGAGCATTAAGCTGCAACATGCCGTCTATGAGAGTCACCCAGTTACCTTCCCATAACAGGTGCCCCTCCGTAAAAGATTCATTCAAATCGTGAATGCTTTGAAATTCGCCCCTGAAGAGAAAATCGTGCTTATTGTTTTAACGTTTATTTAAATTAAGACAAGCAATTACTCTAGTTCTCATAAAACTTATCACAAACTCACGTATAGTTATATTGTCTTTCAAGGAACATCTTATAGATTTGTGTTGACTTAAGAGCAAACTCTTCACATTTTTCCTCCGTTTGAATGAAACCTCTGGACATGTTAGTAGACAATGCGTTGATATATCCATTAGCTACTTTTGTATTTTCATCCATAACCTAAAAAAAGAGTTATATCATTAAGGGCACTTTTGTTTGTACAGTCGAGGGCAGAAATATGTAAACACTTTTGATCCTTATTACAATGGGACAGGGTCCAAAAGTGTATACATATTTCTGCTCTTGACTGTAGTTATAGGCTGCGAACAATTTGATGCATAGTTAGAAATTAATATGAATAAATACATCTTTGGTGCTGATGCAGGGCAATGAACAACAGAGCATGCAACTTGGTTGGATTGTTGATAGGCTGAAAATATGTAGGTATGTATGTATGTATATTGCATACTCGAATACTGCAAAAACCCATAAGTACGAGTAAATTAAGTATACCTATTTACCTCAAAAAGGCCAGTTCCTCGGTGCAACGTGACGGAGAGGCGCAGTTGGCGCGAGTCGTGCAGCACGGGCTGCGAGATCAGGTGTACGTCGCGGAATTGCACCGACACCTGCTTGCGTGCCGCACCCAGCGACATCGCCAGCGTGTCCCACGCCGCTACCAGCGCGCCCGCGAAAGGGTACACGGTCATATCTGAAATTTAGCGGCTATTTAACTACGAGTACTAAGGAAATGTTGTTTGAACGGGATCAGCTAAACTTTTGCTTGCAACGAATAGAGACACATTAGACAATGTAACGTACCCTTTATAACGTGACCTCGCAGGAATTTGTGTTCAATGTCATGGAGTGATATAACATACTTGCAAGACGCTGCTTTTTTTCGATCAGCAGTAATGTAGAGCGGCAAAAACCTTGTAATGTTAAAATACATTTATTTCTGAATTGAAAACGTAATAGACTTTATGGTATTTTAATCTTAACGTACCATTTCTCATTATGAGCCCATTCCACCAAGTGCGACAGGTGCGGAGTGCCAGTAGAAACAGGAAATTCAACTTTTGGGTATAAGGCCCGTATATCCGGGAAATATCCTTCCATGTACAAGCTGAAAATTAAGAATTTTTTAAGCAAGCAAACCAATGTGAATTGGTTATCTCATGATTAGAATGATGCGCAATTTACTGACCTGCCAATGGCTTCGAGCAGGAACCGCGCATTGTCGGAGTGGCCGCGGCGCGTGAGCGGCACGTGCGCGCAGGAGGCCGGCAGCGAGCGCTTGAGGATGGCCTGCAGCAGCCCGTGCGGGGCCACCTCCACCAGCACGGCGTTCGCCGGGATGAGCCGCGCCGTCTCCTCGAACAGCACCGGGCTCTGCAACCAATCCCACAAGCTCTAGGACTAACCACTAACTGGGGATCCGACACAATCTACTTATATCAGCTCTATCTACTCGAAGAAAACTACAAAATCCGGGGAACATCCAGGTGTA
This sequence comes from Tortrix viridana, assembly GCA_963241965.1. Classification (NCBI taxonomy): domain Eukaryota; kingdom Metazoa; phylum Arthropoda; class Insecta; order Lepidoptera; family Tortricidae; genus Tortrix; species Tortrix viridana. The sequence continues at coordinate 4,046,791 of OY725191.1, read as the reverse complement.
GCTTACCAAAAGGTTGATAGTGTGGTACTCGGCTGAAGAGTATTTGGCAGCTTCTTCTTCCCATCTCTTCTGCGGCACTGAAGTTGATACCCATTTCTCACTACGAAGCTTTGGAGTTCTAATAACTTCGGTCAAGTACTTGAGAAGGCCAGGTCCTAGAAAATAAATTGATTCACTAGGATGTGAAGTTAAAATCGCTTGAACATTAACTGGAAATTTAAAGTATTACCTGCTTCTGCTATGTATCGCGAATGGTATGCAATGTTGGAACACGGGACCTCCTTAGCGAAGATTCCTTTGGCGGTCAGTTGAGTGACAAACTCGCCCATCAGGTCGGCGGGGCCCGAGATCGTGCTAGAGTCGGGCCCATTGTGGCAGGCCACCTCAATCTCCGGGGGACACAGTTTTGAAACCTGCAAGTTCCTTGATTTTTTAGGACACCTATTGGCCTATTGAATTTATGTACATACAATATAGGATATAAGAAGTCATATACTCGTAGGTACTTAGATGCTAACTTGCATATATGTAGTCCAGTTTTATACCTTTGTTAATTGATAAAATGAACCTAGTTATGTGCCGTTAATAATATTTATTAATTACTTGGACTTTAAACGAAGTATTGATTTTAAGTGCCAATAAATGCATTCGGAAAGTGACAATATCAAGTTTGACCTCCAACACAAACGTAAATTACTTTGCATAAGTGGAAACATTAATATGCGTCAAAGGTAGGATCAAAGTTTAGAGGCTTTAGAAATAGTAACGCAATGAGCTAGATCGTAAGAATACAAGTAGATTTGATCCAATTTACTAAACAACAGGTACTAAAGTTCTAGCGCTTAACATTGGAGGTTCCTGCGTTAGTGGAGCGGTGTGGGAGGGGATACATGTGACGTTACAGAACTGGGCCCTTAGCCAAGATGCATTACGCTAACTAGCGTTTCTGTTCGTTTCGTTTTTAAACCAATCGCGTCACTGGTAGATCACGTGACTCTTCGTATCACGTGATCTACCTGTGACGCGATTGGATTAAAAACGAAACGAATAGATACGCTAGTTAGAGTAATGCATCTTGGCTAAGGGCCCTGTTTCGCTATACACGTGATGAATAGTAATGAAAATATATCTTACGATATTTACAAGGTACTGTGTACTTAAATTGAATTGGTATAATTGCGTATGCGTATGACAAAATAAACTGATAAAATGAGTTACAATATGATTTAATATAAATGTTTTGAACTGACATTTTGAACGTATTACTTAATTAAATTTTATTAATCTGTATCAATATCTACTCGAATCGCTGTCTGTAGAGGTATGATTAGAATCGCTTTCATTATCTTTCATGTCGTAAATTTATAATAAATTTATCCATTAAGGCATTATCTTGTTGCTAAGATGGTCATTTTTGTAGTACTTATGTACTTGGTTTTGTACATTAATGTCATCTTTAAGTACGTATTTCTCTATATAAGTATGTTTATCGTTGTCTAGTACCCATAGTACAAGCCTAGAGCTTAGTTTGGGACTAGGTCAATTTGTGTGAGATTGTCCCCTGATATTTTTTTTTTATTTTTTTTATCTTTATCCTCAGTAGAATTGCGATCCGATTTTTTTGCCTTAAAAAGTTCGTACACTTTATAAACAACTTGTTTAGTTTGAGCCTAATCGGAGGATCTTCGGTTGTAAAATCTCGTGTGTGTTTTGTTCAAAGCGGCCAGTCAAAATAAATCTTCTTCACGACAGCAATGCCGAGCCTGATTGAAGTCTCGCGTCATTTGACGTAACGAAAACACACCTCTCCCGCACCGCACCACTACCGCAGGAACCTTCAACTTTAAGCGCTAGACCTATAAAACACAATATAATTAAAACAAATGAAATTCTCCATCTTAAAGATACTCACTTCTTCAAATCCAATGCCAACCGCAGCCATCGAACCTCGTATGAATGGAGTCTGTATGGAGACCAGCCCGCGGCTATATGCCGCGAGGATCATTTCCTCAGCCGTCAGACAGCCATCAGCATAAGCGCAACCCAGCTCCCCCACGCTGTGACCTGCAGAATGAATAGTGGTATCAATCTCCGTTGATCTGGTCATATCACCGTATTAAGTAGTATTGAGTAACTTACCGATAATTTTATCAGGAATCAAACCTAATGCGCTTAATATGTCGGTCAGACCGATTTGAACTGCCGCTATGCCCACAAATGAATGCAAAATATTATCATAGATCGTTTTATCGTTAGACGTTATGATATGCACAATGTCAATCCCTTTTGGCTCCAGTACTTTATGACAGCTGTTAACAGAGTAAAGATAAGTAACTAAGACGTGATGTCGATTTTATTTAACTATTTTATTTTGCAAAACATACCGTTCAATGGCAGCAGAAAATATAGGTATGCGCATGAGTGAGGCGCCCATGGTAGCCCATTGCGAGCCCATCCCGCTGTACACGAACCACAGCGGGCGGTCGCTGCCGTCGAAGTAGTCCGCCTTCTCACAGAGGCCTACAGTTTTATCCTCTTTGTCCGTATCTGTTTAATAATAACACATTGAGTGATTTTATAGGGCATCAGTGGCTTACAACCACGGATCCCCTATAAAATCAACCAATCCTGAATCCAAAACCAATCCTGAAATCTAACGGTAACGGTATAATATTATGTTATCCAGTTTTATGAAATACTTCTAAAATAAACCACATAGCGATTTAATAAATATTATGACTAGAGTCGTCCGTTGGTTTTGCGGCAAGATAAAAAGTTGGAACCCCAACGGTTGCTATTATAATAGTATTTAATTGCGTACGTATGCGTAAACTTCTTGAGGGAACCTTGCTTGCTTGATTTTCTGCTTGCCCAAAGGTCAACGGGTAGAGAATGCCATTAGGCATTAAGTTCACCTTTTGTACTCAAACTTGTATTTTTGTGCAATAAAGATTAAATAAATAAATAACCTTCTCATTTCGGGAACTAAATTTTAGATCCTTCACAATTTCTGTCACATTTGTTATTAAGGTCAGATGACATCTCCAGAGTAATAACGTAACCGGATCTGGATAAAATTGTGTTGAAAGCGTGTATTTGTGGTGTACACATACACAAAGCTGAATTAAGCGGTATTTAAAGAATTAATGTAGAAACGGTGTTACAAAATAATCACTTTACAACCATGTACGTTTGTAATTTATTAAAATAAGTACTAAGTACGAGTACCTACTTGCAGTTATAATCTAACCTAACCTCAATAACTAAAACCCGACTGGTACCTAGTATGACGCACCTTTATAATTTTTATGTAGCCTATGACACTCCCACGTTTTTGATGAATCATGAGACACCCCATATATTAAAATCGGTCCAATAGTTTAGGATATAGAGTAGAACATCCGATTTTTGGTCACATACCTACATATACAGGCTGTCCAAAACCAGCGCCCAAACTAAGAGGGCTGGCTGATAGAACAGCTCATACGCTATACATATATGACGGCGCGGTTGGCCTAGTTGGTAGTGACCCTGCTTACGAAGCTGGCGATCCTGGGTTCGAATCCCGGTCAGGGGAAAAATTGTGTGATGAGTCATGGATGATTTCTATATATTTAAGTATATGTATCGTTGCCTGGTTCCCATAGTACTAGCCTGGAGCTTAGTTTTGGACTAGGTCAATTTGTGTGAGATTGTCCCTGATATTTATTTATTTATATAAGACTGCTTTCCGCCCGCGACTTCGTCTGCGGAGAGTCAGTAATTTCGTTAAAAAGTAGGTAGGTACAAAAAAAATAATTAAGTACGTATCCTAAAAGGATAGACTTTCCAAAAAAAATAGTAATGCTTCCTAACATTTGTTCGCTGTTTAGTGTTTGTTTAATTATTGTGATTGATTATGTAGTACATTCATGCCATTAATGGTTATTGCCAATTCCTCATCACTCTTGACAAAATGGGGCTAGCAGGGACATTAATCGTTGAAGAACTCTCCTGGTACTTGGCTTTGAAGGGTTTCGTCAATTTCTCTGGGATTCCATTATCAGAAAACTTGTATTTTATATTTAGTAGTCTAGAAACTAATTTTCATATATCTAACTTCAAAAATAACCAGACACTCTTACAAATTGCCACCCCCATTTTCACCCCCTTAGTAGTAGTGTTTCCAAAATCACCGAAAGTAATAGGTACTCTTCTCCTATACAAATTTCTACCCTCCATTTCACTTTACCCTACTTAGGGGTAGATGTTTCCAAAATCGCCAAAAGCTACATTTTTTATTTGTTAACAGTAGCCTATATACTAAATTCCATAAAAATTGACCATACTCCCATACAAATTACCACCCCCCATTTCATCCCCTTAGGAGTAGTTTATCCAAAATCACCGTAAGTTATTTTTTTTCATTTGTTAACAGTAGCCTATAAGTATACGAACTTCCATGTTTCAAACTTGAAAAACGACCAAACTCCTATACAAACTTTAACCCTCCATTTTATCCCCTTGGGGATAGTTTATCCAAAATCACCGAAAGTAGTGTTTTTTATTTGCTAACAGTAGTTCCAATTTCCACGTTTCTAAGCTGAAAAACGACCAAACTCCCATACAAACTTTAACCCCCCATTTCCACCCCTTTGGGGTAGTTTATCCAAAATCGCCGAAAGAAGTTTTTTTTATTTGTTAATTTAAGTGTATGTACCAAGTTTCGAAGATCAAACTTCATTGGTTTTTATTTTATAGTTGTATGAAGTCCAGTAATTTTAAACATACAACCCTCATTTTTGCGTCTTTGGATGTGATTAAAAAAAAAGCTGAAACAGGTATTTCTTAATTCTTATTAATAAGTATTTATTCTGAGTTTCACGATTCTAGAACAATCAATTTTTTTTTTCATACAAACTTTACGCCTTATTACCGCTTTCTTTTAAAATTTTCCAAATTTTGTATAGCCAAGATTTGATTTTATTTAAATAGGTTTATGAAAATTCCATCAATATCTGTTCAGTAGTTTTTACGTGATGCATGGTCAAACAAACAAACAAACAGACAAACAACAAACAAACGAAAATTTTCAAAATGGTTTTAATATATTCGGTTACTTATTATAAGTCAGGGTGACTGGTTGGTTGTTTTTTTTTTTAATCTTCAATGTACAGACTTTTTGGTCTTAACGATTATTATTGAAATTTTTATTAAGGTCAAATTCGCTTAATCTTACAGCTTATGAGCTTCTCTATCAGCCTCTCAGTTTTGGCGCTGGTTTTTGGGACACCCTGTCCCAAAAACCAGCTACTTGGTCTGTTAACCACAATGATACTTTTCCTTTTGCTTCGCGCAGTTGCGGAAACCAGCCCGCTTTAAAATACAAAATACAATACTTGCAGTTAATTAAATTATCATATCACCACCCTACCTAGAATAACAAATCCTCTGCCCAAGTGTCCACTTATTTTCGTGGAGTGTATATTATGGATCAAGGCCAATTCTTCGGGATCGATGGGACGAGATTTTAAATCGTTAATAATGTTTTTTACTGAGGAGTCCTGCCTTGCTGAGATCGTTACTAAATGAGGAAGGCTGCACAGATATCGAGTAGGATCCTGAAAGAATATTATATTTGTAACACCCAATTAGAATTAGATACCTAACATAATATGTTATATTTTAACTACTGGTTTGAACAGACCTTTGGTTTATAATGTCCATTCAAAAGAACATGTGAGTTGATACCAGTGATTGATATGCCATTGACACCAACAAGTTTTCGCTTGAAGGGTTGATGATCACTTAGTATGCTAATTCGTCCGTCTCGTACGGCTTTCACATCCTGGCGAGGCGAAATACAGTGCAGGTTTCCAGCCAGCTCGCCTTTATGATAACCTAATAGAACCTTTGAGGAAAAATTTAATATTAATACGTCGTCCAATCTACTCTTAGTATCTTGATAACATGAGGAAATCTGATAACCTTTGTAACTGCGGTTATTCCGGAAGCTGCCTCGCAGTATCCTACATTAGACATGACGCTGCCAACCAGAAGTGGTTCTATTCTGTTCTCACAAAAAACTTTGTCAAATGCTTCCAATTCTGCTTTATCTGCATCAGGATCAGCTGTAAAATACTATGATTTAGAAACATAATCTTTAAAAACCAATGCCACGTAATAATTAACCTACTACTAACAGTTAACACTATCATTGACTCTAATTAACCTTTTGACCGCCGTAGTCTGATATACATATAAGACACCATACCCATACTATAGCTAATGTCAACCTTCCTCAAATACACTTAGGTCTATTTTACGCTGTCAACCATGACGGCTACAGCCGTCAATGGCGTTCAAAAGGTACATTAAGTACATTAGTACTTACTTAGCATTGTAATTTTGCTGTGCTTTAGCAGGGTTCATGTTCTGAGCTGTATTTTATTTTAAACAACGTAACGCAATAAATGATTAGCTATGTCTACACCTGTGCGCTTTCATGTTCAACTTGCGCTTACCTGTGACGCATGCCTCTGCAACCACAGCGCATGCAATAACGCGTGCGCTCAAACTGGTTTGATATAAGCGCATACCCGTAGCGCACGCTGATCCGTCACCGTTGGGTTGACGTGCAACATTTTGCAAATAAAATGGCGGAAGATAAAGTCAAAACATTGGATTTTATTGAAGATTCAGTGTCACCCTCGTATTGCATGCGCTTGACGCCCGACGAATTCCAAGTTGAAAGCGCAAGTTGAACATGAAAGCGCACAGGTGTGGACATAGCTATAGATTGATTGATTGATAATTATTCATTTATATTTACCTGATCCACAACCCTCAACATATTCAACATCCTTGGGTAATACTTTAGCTTCATAGTAGAATTCTTTTAAAAAATCGGACATGCTTACGGGATCTCGATAAAATCCATATCTTGGGCAAGTTTCACTATCTACCATTCCAAGAAATTTATTTTTTACATGAATGACTTCGGCATAAATCCTGAAATCAAAACTTATATGATTACACTAGGAATCCGAATCAGATAAGGAGGGTGTATACCCTGACACACATGTATAGCTGTCCTATAAGTAGCACGTTACAGTGACACGGGAGGTAGACCAGCCTCAGATGGACCGAACCAGCCTATTTTTTAATACATTTTCTTACTTTTTAGGGTTCCGTACTTCAAATGAAAAAAAAACGGAACCCTTATAGGATCAGTGTGTTGTCCGTCTGTCTGTCTGTCTGTCAAGACCCTTTTTCTCAGGAACGCGTGAAGGTATCAAGTTGAAATTCATATCAAATATTTAAGTCTGCAATCCCTTGGATCAGTGAAAAAATCAAACATCTATGTCAACGCAATCAAAAGATACGGCCGTTTATGCCGCATATTGAAGGGAATCTCAAAGGAATCAAAACCTATAGGGTACTTCCCGTTGACTTAGAGTTAGAAATTTGGCAAGAAACAGTCTTATAGCACAAATAAAGGAAAAAGTCCGAAAACTGTTAATTTGTAGTTAGATCACATAAAAAATAGGTCCAGTATAAACTGACACTCACTAAGTAGGAAAGTGCATACTTATTGCGTGTCAGTTTATACTGGATTTGTTTTTAATGTATTCCCGTGATTTACGAACTATTTACATGCCTACAATTTTGTGCGGAACCCTCGGTGCGCGAGTCCGACTCGCACTTGACCGATTTTTTTTAACAGAGTGGAAATGCGTTACGCGTCATCCCCACACCGAACCAGCTTAACATTACCTCAGTAAAAATCGCACGGTTTTAAAGATTTGCCAGTTTAAATCAAATTCTTTGCCATAGCATTTGTGGAATATGGAGCCCGTACAGTAAACTTGTTTAACATGTACTATTTTTAAATGTTACATTAGTGTTTACCTAAATGCATCTTTAGCCTTTTGTAGAAATAACACGTTGATAGCTTCAGATCTTGCGCAACCGTCAGCATTTTGATCATAAGACTTCGTGTTACCGTCTTTGCATAATGTTATCGTCCTGAAATAATTTGAATATTATATTGATGAAACTGAAGTATAGTATTCCTACCTAAAATAGCCATATTACAACCACCACCTGGCCGTTGCGTTAATGATATCCGAAAAATGGTGGGAAGATATTGAATGGATGCGATTAGCGTAGGACCGAGGAGACTGGCGTGATTAGGAAAAATACCCCTTCATCAATTGATGCATCAATACATAGTATATAAAATGAAGTCGCCCTCCGCGTCTGTCTGTCCCTATGTATGCTTAGATCTTTAAAACTACGCAATGGATTTTGATGCGGTTTTCACCATCAGTTAGATAATTTTTCACGGAAGGTTTATGTATATAATAGAATCCGGAGCGAAGCGAGGGCGGGTCGCTAGTTAATTATAAAATTAGGCTGATTGAATGAATGGGATATTCGAACATTGTTCAACCTTCCATAATGTAAGGAGCTTTGAGGATGCAAGCACAAGTTGGCTCCGCCGACGACGGCGGCTTCGCAGTCCCCGCGCGTCATGGCCAGGTACGCCTGCTCCAGGGCCACGGTCGAGCTGCAGCACGCCGCGTCGATGGACTGCGACGGGCCCTTGGCATTTAACCAGTAAGAAACCCGGTTGGCGAACATAGACTTGTTACACCTGCATTTACCGCAATATAAATTAGTTATCAAATAATTGAATTGGAGCAAAATTAAAGTAAGGTTTTTTCTTTGATATTTTGATTTCAAAAAATTACCCTGCAATGCCGAAGCCCGTTCTAGAAGTAGCTACGTAGAAACAAGCTTTTTCAGTTTCCGAGAAGCAACTTCCGATGTAAACACCGACTTTTTTCCCAGAAAGATGTTCCGGGTTTACGCCTGTTGATGCAAAACAATTACAATAGTGTCATAGCTTACAGTGTTTTTTTGCAAACGATTACTTAATTATTTGATGCTAACCTGAATCGTAAATGGCTTCATAAGCTTGCTCAAGAATTTTTCGTCCCATAGAGTCCATACTTTGGCTGAGGCGATAATGAACTTTGAAAAATTGAGCATCAAAGCAATCCAACTTTGGAATCACGCCGACAAATTTCGACACTTCTGGGTGATCATACTCCCATCGAGGTTTCCCTGCTGTTACAGGATTCTCCTGAAAAATATTTTTTTGGAATCCAATTGCATGTTGTCTTACAAAACCTTCGGTAATTGGTATTGACTGACATGCGAACATACAGCAGAAAGCGTCACTGACACGCTGATGGAATACACGCAGTCATATCCGCCATCGAGTTCCGAACCCCATAAGAAATAAATAACACTGCAGTCCGTAACTCGTTGCCGGCGTTTTGTGGCGCTCGCAAATATCATGTTTTACAAACATTTTACATTACCTACTAACTAGTATGCATCAACTCGCATGCCGTGTTTGTCGCAGTGTTTAATTTTAGGAGACCACAAATTTAACCACCTTCTGTATTTTACTCGTATTGTATAAATAGCTGATTGTACAAAAAGGTCAAGCCATAATGATCCGAGACATTTTTGTTTTTGTAAAAAAAAAGATTTATCTAATATCTTAGCGTGTAAACAGCAATATTATTATGTAAGTACTTGAGCCTTTGCTTTCCATGATAAAAATATTTTAGTCGTATATTATCCGTATTCATTCGAAACCATTCAGCCAATTACGCGTGACGTGATTAAAATAATTGTTTTGACCTTATAATAAATACTAAACGAGTAAATACCAGGGGACCTAGTCCCAAACTAAGCTCTAGGCTTGTACTATGAGTACTGGACAACGATAATACATACTTAGATACATAGAAAAATACATAGGTACTTAAATACATAGACAACATCCATGATGCTGCAGGAACAAATACTCGCGTTCTTCACACAAGTATTTGCTAATACTCGTACTGGGATCCGAACCCGGGACCACTAGGTTTCACCTAGTCTGACTAGCTCTTGACCGATTTTTTATGCTAGATTTTATATTTTCACAGGGGTTCATTCAAAGTTAGTTTATTTTATATTTGTGGGTCGATACACAATTTCAGAAAAAACATTAATATAACCTAAACTAGCTTTTCCCCGCGACTCCGTCCGAGTAGTTATTTTTCTCTTATCCTACTGGAACTATCCAATTTTCCGGGTAAAAAGTTAGTTAATGAACTATCTGTGTGTCAAATTTCATTAAAATCGGTCGAGCCGTTCTTGAGTTATAAATGGTGTAGGTAACTAACCCGACTTTGTTTTATATTATTTAGATTATAATAGTTACCTACTACTTACTTAAACCATTAAACAAAGGTATAAAGTGACTCAGGGTTATTCTATGTACCTACAGTGTAACCTAATTTATCTTTAAAAGTGTATCTTCTGTCTCTAGCTTTTATGCGGATAGCATAACGTTTTCGTTCAAAATTATACAGGGTGATTGGTTATACAATACATTCGTTTGCAACAAAAGGTTAGGTATTTCTACCATGCTTTTGGAAAAAGTTCCGTACCATGCCCCCTAAAAGAACTGTATGTAAAAACTAAAAATAATTTACCAGTACTATAAAAAAAAACAACAAATACATAAACCAGAGTCACATACTTTTTTTTTAACAATAATGGATTACCTTTTTATAAAGAATGTCCGTAAGATCTTTGATGTGCTGCGACTGCGCGTAGAGGCCGGAAATGCCTGATATGACTACCTTGTCTCCGTCTGACGTCCGTTCTTGCGGGCTCGGCATTATTATTTTAGCAATCTGTTATTTATTAGGTTATTTTCAAACATGAAAAGATTCAAGTAAAAGCAAAGTTACCTAAAATGTCCGTTATGCACTTATAATATAAGTATTTGCTTTATATTACCGTTTCAACTGCACTTCTGTATCACACTCGACTTACTTCCGAAGTGGAAAATACTCGCGCGTTGCCTCTTTTATATTTTTCATAAATTTGCATGATATTTATGAGTGGCGACAAAACTGCTTATTTGTCTTTGAGATATGTAGTGTTTGTTCGTATCTACAATAAACGACTATTGATTTTGACATTTCACAACATAGTAAACATAACTGAATTAGTAAGATTAGCCATAGGGCGCTTTTCTGTGGTTGGTAAACTAAAAGCGTCTCTATCCTCCTGAGGCCTACGTCAAAATTTCGCTAATTCGAAACAGAATCTTATGTCAGTCAACAAAAGTTGAAAGTAATTTTGATAATTGTCCTATATTTAGGAGGCTATACAATTCCATACATTTCGGCCCCAGCTTCGCGGTGACGACGAAACCGTGCCGAGCCGTGCCGTTCAAAGGCAAATTATAAAATCGTCCATAGGCGTCCAGAAACAAAAAATATTGGAAAACATAAGTAGTCGGGGACGACTATCTTAACGCTTGAAGCCGTTTCAACTATGCAAACTGACCTCTAATTTAGTTTAATTTTTTATTTTATTTGAAACGAGTGAACACTATAAATTGAACTAGTTAAGCGATAATAGTTATAGTTGTAATTGTAAGCAGACGATTATGCAATTAAGGTCACGTAGTTACTACTTGTGACATACTAACCGCCTGTTTCACAATCGTCAAGTAAAGCATATCTGTCATATAAATTTATCCCTTTCCCTTTCTTACATTTGATACAAGGAGAGCGCTATCTCTATCTGACAGATGAACTTACTTGTCGATTGTGAAACAGGCCCTAAGAGTTTTCAAAATAACCTGAGTTTTTTATATTTTTGTATCTTTGCTTTCTTTATTTTTAATTAGGTATATAAATAAAATACAATTTACAGCTTCTTGTTGTGTAGCTTATACGAGTATTTTGATGATCGGTATTTTTTTCATCTCTTATTTTTGATGCGTTTTGATCAATTAACATGTCGTTGCCTTAATTAGAGCACATACTCATCTATAATTTATACAGTAGTTGATGAATGCACTTACAATTGTAAAATAAGTTGCATACACATTTATTACGCTCACACATGACCTCTAATTACAATAATGCCAATCGAGGGAATACTCCTTACTGATTGAACAGGATGATTGTAATGTGTTAGCAAAGGCAAACGGAAATAATTTCGTTTTTTCGTTTATCGGTAGTGTTAGGAATATCTATTTCTATATTATAAACATTATACTTAATGTTACGTAGGTATACAGAGCTAAACTTGTGTATTTGTTTGTTTGAATATTGAGGGTAATATCTGCTACCTAGGGTCGACCGTGGCGAACAACCTCTCGCTTGATGCGGAGGTCAACATTCGTATCGGCAAAGCGGCGACCATGTTCGGGAGGCTTAGTACTCGAGTATGGCAAAACAAACATCTGACGACAAAGACCAAGATGTTGGTCTTCCAGGCTTCCATTTTAAGCATACTCTTGTACGGAGCCGAAACCTGGACGACGTATGCAAAAGTAGAACGTCGTTTAAACTCCTTTTACATGCGCTGCCTTCGTAAGATCTTAGGCATATCATGGCAAGACAGGGTAAGAAACGAAAGGGTTCTAGAAATTGCACAGCTACCTAGCTTGACCGCGTTTCTCAAACAGAGACGCCTACGTTGGCTAGGGCATGTGCACAGGATGGAACCCTCTCGACTACCACGACGTGTTCTTCTTGGTGTTGTTGCGAATGCAAAAAGAAATGTTGGGAGGCCATTGCTTCGTTTTAAGGATTGCGCCAAGAGAGACATGTCTGCCTTTCAAATTGACCACCGAAACTGGGAGAAGCTTGCGGAGAAAGGGACGGAGTGGCGTAAGCGCGTTGTGGAGGGTCGCAACATATGCGATGGGACCTGGTTTGCAGCACTCGCTGACAAGAGAAAAAGACAGCGTCACGGCGACTCAGGCCCATCTGCTACAGGCTTCTCTTGTCAGGCCTGCGGTAGAACATGTGGCTCTCGCATCGGACTATTCAGCCACCAAAAGCGGTGCCTCCCCAGCATTGCACCATAAATCGTCTGCAATAGACGCACGGGCTAATATATATATATCTCTGGAAGTACTAAACCCCAATTGTACAGTAGGTACGTAAGTAGTCAACATTTATTTACAATAATATTAAAAATATTTTAATGAATATCAGACGTCGAGTGGTTTATCACACATCTATTAGGTACCTGAGCCTGCTTAACTTATGATCGATATGCATGTGCATGCTTAGGTATAATCTTATTCTGCAAAAACATAATTCATCATCATCATCATCATCATCATCATCATCATCATCATCATCATTATCAGCCGCAAGACGTCCACTGCTGGACAAAGGCCTTCTCCAAGGTTTTCCACAACGATCGCTCCTCTGCTGCTGTCATCCAGCGGTTTCCCGCGACCTTTGTCAGATCGTCGGTCCACCTTGTGGAAGGCCTGCCAACACTTCTTTTCCCGGTTCGCGGTCGCCACTCTAGAACCTTTCCGCTCCAACGGCCATAGATTCTACTAGCAATGTGCCCCGCCCACTGCCACTTAGGTTTGCTATTCGGTGAGCTATATCAATTCTCCTGCGGATCTCCTCATTCCTGATTCGATCTCGCAAGGAGACTTGATTAAGTACGATAATCTTTGTAATTAGGTAAGCTATTATCACAACAAAACAACCGCGTTTAATCGCGTATACCTACGTATGATTTATGATTTAATGCTGACTGTAAAGATATACTCTTTTCCAACTTTATAATAGTGTAACATAAGAATGTTAAATGATTAAAGGGGAATAATCAGTAAGTTTGTCAAAACCCTACTATTAAAAAGTATTAATTTAATTCATTATTCAATTACTTAGTGTGTTATTTTTGTATTAAACCATCCACGTCATATGTTGAAATACTTGGCCGCGTTCAAGTAAACTGTATGAAAAAAATATTGTCAAATAAAATTATTGTGTCAGAGAGCTTGTAACCGCTGCAGATTTTTGTCTTTCAAACGGTATACAACCTTACTGAAATTACTGTCTACTCAAACGTTATATCAATATCTGACATAAATGACTTCAAACCTTAATTCAATTAATATTTAGTTGATTATCGAAACCACTCGATACGTAATATCTTTTCATTTCGAAAAGTGGGTATTTTGGAGCGGATTTTACAGTCGTTTTTGTTTGAGGTTACCCTTCCATACTTATTATATTTCGATGGGTACTAAGCGAAAATATCTGTGGACTGGAAAAGTTGTACTTATGTCATTCCAAACATCTTGACAGAGTTTAGTCGCTAGCTTGACGTATTAGGATGCTACTTGGTGTTAAACCATACAGTATCTGAGTATAAATGTTTTTAATCAGATCAAAACAAATATAAAAATATTGTAATGGCAGTCCACCCATTATATCTCTGTGCCAAATTCCATCCAGATCCGTTCAACCACTCTGGCGTGATTTAGTAACAAACATCCATCTATCCATCCAAACTTTCACATTTATAATATTAGTAGGATTAAATTTTATCTACACGTACTACCTAGTTTTCCTAGGAAAAAAAAACAAATCAATTCAATGGAACATTTTTATTTACTCTCAATTATAATTGACAAAAGATCCTTCAGACAACAGATTTATAAATAAATTAAATGTAAGAAAATTAGCAACCAACACCCATTAGATCCTCAAAATTAAGTAAGTACCTATCCGTGGGTCGAGAAAAATAATTAAAACAATGTGAGAATCTCTTGCAAACATAACGAGATGGTAAAAAACAGTTAACAACTTATTTTTTGGTCCTGTTGCTCCCAACAAAATCTAGAGGATTGAGAATATATGTGTCACATAAATTCTTAGTTTCAAATTCTTTCAAAATTTCTCCGTCAAGACATTGGTTGATGATGGCCGTGACGCGCAAGTCGTCGGTGGCGCGCGAAAGCGGCGCGCGCAGATCGAACACCTCAAGCGGCGTTTGTGAGTAGCGCTGCAAGGGGTGTGTACCGGTGCTGGTTGTCAAGGAGCGCGACGTCGGGGAGCGGAGCAACACCACACGAGAGCGCAATGCGCGCGGCGCCGACTGCACCAGCGCCTGCGCGTGCTGGCGCGCCTGCGCCACGCGCACGTACGCCGCCTCGATGAGGGCGCGCGCGTACTGTGCCGAGTGCGCTACGCGGCCGCGCAGCGCGCGCACGCAGGCTTCGACCTTCTGCCTCCAGTCGGGAGCGTCACGTAACGCCGTCTCCAGCTGCGCGGAGTCTCCGCCGCCCATGAGAGTGCACATATGCCGTGCCACTGCGTCCTGCAGTGCTTGCGTATCACCAGCGCCGTTCGCCACGGTCATGTGCAGCTGCTCCTCTAGCTCTACCAGGAACTCGTCAGGCCCGCCACCCAGGCAGAACACTGTTCCGGTTAAACCTGCAAATCGATTACATACACATATCTATGAACGTCTGTTCTTTTGTCATTTACACGTGTCATTTACAAAAACAAATACAAATTTTATTTATTCTCCAATTAAATATACATACATACAGTTTTGTATTATAAAAAACCGATCAAGTGCAAGTCGGACTCGCGCACCGAGGGTTCCGTATTTAAGTCCGTACTTCAAAAATATACCTTTTTAACCCCTGACGCAAAAAGAGGGGTGTTATAAGTTTGACGTGTGCATCTGTCTGTGGCATCTTAGCTCCTAAACGGATGGACCGATTTTGATTTAGTTTGTTTTTGTTAGAGAGGTAACTTAATCGAGAGTGTTCTTAGCTTGGTTTGATGAAAATATGATAAGCCGTTTAAAAGTTATGTATGAGCTCTGACAGCGATTTTGTCGGGAGTTTTTAGTACTTGAAATCTTATAGTGACGAAGTCCGTCCTGTGACGTACATACGTGCTCGGAGCACGCTTGAATCAAAATATTACGTACTGACATTAAGCTTGAAAAATATGTCGTCGTACAGGAATAATAACAAAATAACACTTAATTGTACCATATTTTATAGCAAATAAATTTATTTGTATTTGTATTTTCAGATTTTTCGGTTCATAAACTTCGGAGATAAGGGGGGGAACGGTCATTTTTTGAACATTTTTGGTTATAAATCAAAAAGTACGTCACGGAAAATTATAAAAAAATAGTTGTGAATTGTGCAGAATAAGCCCTTCCATATGACACCCCATTTGCTATAATCAAATCACTTTCATTTTTCAACCCCCATTCTACGAGACCCGTTTTTAATTATTTATAAAATTAATTTTATATTTTTTTACTAAAAACAGATGCATGCAACCAATTTATACAACTATGCCAAATCTCAAGTAGATAGCTTGCGTAGTTGCTGAGAAAAACTGCTGTGACAGACAGACAGACAGACAACGAAGTCTCACCATAAGGGTTCATTTTTTACCATTTTGGTACGGAACCCTAAAAAGAGTCAAATATATAATAGTCTAGATGGAATATTTAACAGAGAGTTATGTGGTGTATCAATCCAGATATTACTGGTTCCTACACTAGGTGTAGCCTGTCTCCTAGGTAACAATTAAATTTATTTATTAACTTGAGGAAATACCAAATCTTACTTACCGTTATCCTCTAAAATAGCAGCCATCTCCAAAGCCATCATGGCTCCCATTTCATAACCTGCGATATAGAAAGTTTTGTGTCCGATTTTCTTAAGGTATACCTGCAAGAGAAAGATATACAAGATAAGATCAATGGTTGCACCAGTCGTGTTTGGATACTTAAAAGACGGCCACAAGCGGACATCTTTTAGTTCGTGTGCTATAGCAGTTAGGAATGTCTTGTCCGAAGCCAGTTTTCATTCAAATTTAGCAGTGAAATTGAATACAACTATAGACTAGAACTTGACTAACCTTTGCGAATCTTTCCGCCATTTCGTGAACTGACTCGTTCGGTTGGTCGAGACCGGGCTGAAGCACAAATGCCGAGGTCTTCAGCCGCTCACACATAAGTTGGAAGCGTCGGTTATGGCCTTCGAGCCCTGGCAATATGCAAAGGAACGTTTGGTTCGCGTCAAACTCGTCGTCTCTCTGTAAGAAAATTTAACAAGTTAAATCAGGTCAAAGGTATAATACTAGTATGTATCACAAACCGTAAATAGAAGAACAGCACTAAGTAGAATCACTTAGACGTGCTTAGTTAAGTAAGAATTCAGGAGAAATGCATTTATTTTTTACAAGCATTATAAGTCAAATGTTTTTCTTATTAATTAGGCGAACAAATATTAGATACATGTGTTTTTCCCTTCTTGAACATAAGATCGTTGTAAAAACTGCAGAGCTGACCTTTTTACTAGTGGATGATAGAGTGAGCATTGGCACCATTTCAGACGTGGCTTGTAATTCGTCCGAGTCGACGTAAGAGAATATCGCACTCAAACCTTGTTTAGGCGAGAAATCAGTTTCTTTCAAATCCTCCTCAATTTCTCGTATTCTACAAATAAAAGCAGAAATATCGTTAATATCAGACAACAAGAAGCAGGAAGGTTTCAATTTTGAACTTTTTATTTTTGCTTTGCTTTATGACATCATTTTGTAACTATTGTTTACATTGTTAAAAATCGTGATAACTTGATAAAAAGCTAAATTCATCTTGAACCTGAGCGTTACTTTTTCAAGCTTCTACGAACCCGTTAGTTTTGACTGCGACAGTGAAGTATGAGGTATTTATCTTTACAAATATAGTATCGCTATTTTCGAGTCGATCCGCCTCTCATAAATCAAATAGAATGATAATGCTCACCCCTGCAGTGTCAGCAAAGGTACTTTTTCTTTATCGATCGAAAGGTCTTGATTAATTTTCAATAAGACAGAAACATCATGAGCACCGTCTGAAGTAATACCCAAATCGCGCAGCGTAGCACTCTTAGGGATGTCTTCCTTTATTTTTACACCTGGAATAAAAACTGGTCTTAAGTAGGTAATTGGAATAAGATTGAAATCTTTCATATTATTTATCTAGGATGTTTTGGTTGACGTGGTTGTGTCTATTGTGATATGACTTGGTTAATTGGAATAAAACTAGCTTTCGCCCGCTGTTACACCCACGTGGAAAATAAGATCGTGGGTATTTGAAAAATTTATGTATCATTCCTTGCCCACATCATAAAGCTAACATCTGTACAAAATTTTAGCTTTCTAGCTCTAAGGGTTTAGGGCGTTGACGGTTTAATGTAGTCACCTGCTGCTGTAATGATTTGATCTAGGAGTGATGGTTGGTCTCTAGCAGGGAGTTTGTGAGCTAGGAGCACAGGTTGCGTGGACCGGAGACCTTGTTCTACCACGTCTATAATTTCGCGGCAATTAACCGGAGACGACGTCTCAAGATCAGCGTTAACCTGAAAAATAAATTTTATGAAACGACATAGAACACGTAGTATACTGCAAACTTAGCTTTATGGAAATAAAAAAAATGAGTGGCTTTATAGCGTACCTTTGGTATATTTGGTATAGAGAGCATCGTTGCTGATAATCGGTCATTAGCACGTGACAGACATGTGTGTTCTCCTACAGAGGTGTCGGTTCCTACCACGGCGAAATATCTGAAAATGTTGATTAAAATGTACTTTTCACCTGTTTACCGGACGATACAAAACCTATTTATATTATTATCAGTTACCTGATCGACGGGCACAGTTTTCTTGTTGCTGTATCCAAGTTCACAACTAGTGATTGATAGACTATTCGTGTCTGGTCCGTGAGAGCTCGAGTGATCATCACAAACACACTTTCTACAGGACCCATACGCGAGGCGGCGTTTATCAAATTGATTGCGCTTTTGTTTTCCGCAATATTTTCAGACGATGTTTGGACTTGCACGCCCAATTGTTGCCACGATCTGAAAATAGATAATTATTTAAACATCTACATAAATAATTCCTAAAACAACACTTATCATAATTTATCAAAATGTAGCTACTTAAGTGTATGTGAGAATCGCGCTGAGAAGGCCGCGGAGTGCAAATGTAGTTTTCTGGCTCCACGTTTTACCAGCCTATCCGCTAGATGTATTGCGAGTGACTCGTCGTCACACAGCAACAGCTGACTTTGCTGTGCAGAGCATACAATCCTGAAATTAAGAATATAAACTACGTTATTATTATCTATTAAGTTACTGCAGTGGGTAGAAGACAATTAATAAAGCAAAATAAAGAATTTTATACTGTAAGTAGACTGCACGGGCAGTTTTACAAGTCTGACTCTACCAGCGTTTCTCAAAAACACTTTTTGAGATGAGGCCCTGCAAGAGGAGACCACTTTTAGGATACCGCTACTGAGAAACAGACCGGCAAGAAACTCAAAAGTCGCTTCCCAAGAGGAGACTATAGTTTTCCGAAAGAAGCTGCAAAAAACGCAACATATTTACATAGTATAAAATATACATATTTACATAATATATTGTTAACTATACAGCAGGGTCGAGTTTTAAGAGACATGTAGGTATATGTATACAGTAGGCACCTGGGCTGTGCCGGCGGCGGCGCGGGTTGCATGCGCAGCAGCACGCGGCCGCGGTGGCGGCTGGCTGCCAGCAGGCGGAACGCACGCGGCGCCTCTTCCGGCGCATACGTCACTCGCGACAAGGGACGCACCACTCCTTTGGAGATGCCCTCTGTTATCAGCCACTGTAGTTCCTATGATGAGAAGGGAGAGTTTATTTAACCACTTAAGATTAAAAATTTGTTTACGTATACTTTTCGGCGGTCACATAGCAAAAAACAATAATTGTGTTTTCGAAAGCAAACGGGTTGGCGAATAGCGAATAGCGAATAAGAGGCCCTTCGTACAGGCTCACATACAAAATAATATAAACCAGTAGTGTCAGTTTCCTCGGTCGCCTCGGTCTGCCGACTGTTGCTGTCGTTGTATTCGCAATATTTCCTTAAATGTGTTAGTTTTTTTAATACTTTCTAATCTAGGACTTCAAAATTAACTTACCTTTATTTCACTGTTATTGATATCCAGTAAAGAAGAAAAATCAATGCGTATGTATGACCTTTCAAAACCCAAGTCATTCATTCCGAATATAAAATTACTATTGCTTTTCACTTGGTCAATGTCCAACGTTACTCCATGGGATCCGCTGCATTTTAGATATCCCTAGTAATACAAAGAAGAATTAAGTATAATTTTCAAGTCAATTAAACAGTATCAATTAGAATGTCAATCGTTGCGTGTCATATTTGTCGAAAGTAATAAAAGACATAGTAATAACAATTTATGTCATAATGTATTAAACTTAATAAGGTCAAAGATAATAATTGTACTGGTAATAAAGATTATTAAGGTCCCACCCTCTTAGTCGTATACATATACAATAAAAAAATGTTTTGAGCTGTTACAAAAAATAACTAACATCGAAGGCTAAAGAAGTGGGAGCTTCGCTTGCGCCATGCCTTCTAACCTAACCTATCCGAGTCGCTTCTGCCTCAACACATCTTGCTCGCTCGCTCGCTGACCTAAACGAATGACGCTAAATGACCCCTCAATAAAATGGTACCTATGCATAAAAATGTTTGAGTATAATATGACTTTTCAAAAATATACTAAATTTTTAGGGATCCGTACTTCAAATGAAAAAAAATGGAACCCTTATAGGATCACTTTGTTGTCCGTCTGTCTGTCTGTCTGTCTGTGTGTCTGTCAGTTCCATTTTTCTCAGGAACGCGTGGAGGTATCAAGTTGAAATTTATATCAAATACTTAGGTCTGCAATCCCTTGAATTAATGAACAAACATCTAAGTCACCGCAATCAAAAGATACGGCCGCATATTCTAGGGAATCTCAAGGGAATCAAAACCTATAGTGTACTTCCAGTTGACTTAGAATCATGAAATTTGGCAAGAAGCAATGTCTTATAGC
Organism: Tortrix viridana; assembly: GCA_963241965.1. NCBI lineage: Eukaryota > Metazoa > Arthropoda > Insecta > Lepidoptera > Tortricidae > Tortrix > Tortrix viridana. The sequence goes on along the minus strand of OY725191.1, from coordinate 4,026,002 downwards.
ACAAGTAAAGGAAAAAATCCGAAAACCGTTAATTTGTAGTTACATCACATAAAAAAATAGTCTAGTATAAACTGACACTCACTAAGTACGAAAGTGCATACTTATTGCGTGTCAGTATATACTGGATTTTGTTTATATTGTATTCCCGTGATTTACGAACTATTTACATGCCTACAAGTTTGTGCGGAACCCTCGGTGCGCGAGTCCGACTCGCACTTACCGGCTTTTTTTTATGACTACCGATAATTATGAACACGAATAATATGAGTATCAACGTTTGACGTTCATTAATCGAAACAAAAAACTTATGAAAGACAATGGGATTCCCTTTGAAATTCCCTCTTCGCTACTCCAAGAATACCTGTTTTTGAAAATGGTTGTTTATTGTAGGTATCGTTATTTTTAAATGGGCCGTAATGATTTGTATAACAAAAATTCTGTTGGCGTAAGTAATGTTTATAATATATAATAATAATAATAATCCAGCCTATCTACGTCCCACTGCTGGGCACAGGCCTCCACTCACAATGAGAAGGGTTTGGGCTATAGTTCCCACGCGGGCCCAGTGCAGATTGGGAACTTCGCACACACCGTCATTTTATTTGCAGGTGTGTGCAGGTTTCCACACGATGTTTTCCGTCACCGAAAAGCGCATGGTAAATTTACAAATTATATTTCGCACATAAATTCCGAAAACCTTAGAGGTGCGAGCCCGGGTTCGAACCTACGACCCTCTGCTTAAGAGTCGGCAGGTCAAAACATTAGGCTACCACGGCTTTTTTAAGTAATGTTTAGTAGTGATTAAACATTTGTATAATTGTCTTATAGGCACCTCTTTTGACGGGTTGTAAACTGATATTGATAATACTAATGTGAAAAATCCCGAACCTTTTTCCAACATAGAAAGATAGTGAGTTCACAATTCTTACGTTTTTAGACTCTCCTTTGCCGCAAATAACAACATCGCACCCATTACCACTAGTAATAGTCAGTACCGAATCAATAAAAGATTCGTCTCGGCAGCAAATAACATACTCATCTGAAATGTGTTAAAATACTTGAGACTTTATAAAAAACATTTAAATTTAAAAACAATGTTGACCCAACCAAATTTGAATTGAGCGACACTTACCTTTTAAATTTGGGAATAGTTTTAACAAGAATCTTTTCTTCAGCATATCGCTGACGACCACGAAAATACGACATTCAAGATGAAGTGCGATGGAAATGATGGCTTGCCCGATAGCGCCTGCGCCGCCGCTGACGAGGACGGTCATACCCGGCATCAGCTGGGTTTTGATAGCCTGTAATCATTTAATAAAAATTGTTTAGAAGTAAATAACCTGAAGATAAACATCGATAAGACTAATTACATTCAATTTCAACGGACCGAACTAAATCACAAATATACAATTCGATAGCAGTTCTATTAAAGAAGTACGTCAAGTAAAGTTTTTAGGAATACTTGTTGATTGCAAATGGAAAGAACATGTAGGTAGCATAAGGTGACACTAAAGTGAACGGGCCCTTAGTCAAGATGCCCATCGCTAACTAGCGTTTCTATTCGTTTAGTTTTTAAACCAATCGCGTCACTGGTAGATCACGTGATACGAAGAGTCACCAGAAACGCTGACGCGGTTGGTTTAAAAACTAAACGAATAGAAACGCTAGTTAGCGATGGGCATCTTGGCTAAGGGCTGTTTTGTATTCGCATAGAATAGAAGCTAATTAGTCAAACAGTTTCTATGCAAGCTGCTTTAATGGCATATTACGGTTATGTTAATTCGACGCTAAGATATGGTATTATAGTAATATGGGGTAACTAACTATGCAACTATAGATCACTTAGTCATCTTGCAAAATCGATGCATAAGAGCAAATTTTGGTATTCAACGAACGGAATCTTGCCGCCTTTTTTTCGAACGGTACAAAATTACTACATTGCCCGGTTTATACATAGTTATGTAAAGTCTGTTTATTTGTTCATAAATACAAAAGTCACCTTACAGATATTCAAGATATGTGCTATCGCAAACTTAGGCCACAGTATTTATTTGTTTATTTAAATAGGCTGGCCAACAATACACATGCGATATACATTTAAAATAACAATAACATAAAAGCAAATACACATGCATACAATTTACAGGCTAACACGTCACTCAATAAAAAAAAAAATGTATCAGTATAAACTGTACAAACCAGCAGCAAAGTTAGCGTTGTGTGTAACTATTTATAATAAATTACAAAGTCAATATAAAATGAAGAATATAAAGACATTTAAAAAATGGTGATGGCTTTGATACACTAGAAAAGTTTTTATTAGCGAGTGCCTAAAACGACAAGCTGTGTGACATATTATGTTAATTATATTTATGACTACTTACTGACTTATGGCATGAAATGAAATTTGTACGCCAGTCCAAGGCACAATGTGGAGAACCGTTATATTTTAATTTTAAGACCATTTTGTACACGTGCTTTGACAAATAAACAGTTCTTTTCATTTCAAGTTAAAATACTATAGTGCTTTCTTGTAGGTACATCGCAAATTAAATCAAAGACCGTTGGTTGGCACTCACGAGGCAGTAGTAGGCGTGCGCGTAGGGCAGCGGCACGGTGGCGGCGTCCTCGAGGCTCCAGTGCGCCGGCACCGGCCACAGCAGCTCCGGCCGCGCCGCCACGCGGTCGCTCAGCGCGCCGCCGCGCACCAGCCCCATCACGCGCTCACCACTGCAGCAAGTCAAATATTTTATGCGTATCTCACTGTGTGTCAATAGCTAGCTACGCAACTTTGATTACTAAATCCATACATACTTCTTTGTCGTGCCGCTAAAGTCCATTCCATAATGCCCTTCACTTAAATTGTCCTGATGTTTCAAAGTCACATGCCCAGCAGCTTTGGCTGCATCATAAGCATTCAGGCCAGCAAAATGTACCTACAATTTGGCAGTAATTATGATTTTTATAAATATGAAACTTTATAAGATACCTAATAATATACATTTCAGCATATCTATATAAACGTATACCTACTTTTACTGGTATGCCAGACTCTGCTTTTCCAGACGTTTCCACCCAGTGCAATGATTTTAGGTCTCCGGTACGCGCACTCTTTAAAGTAACTCCTCTATGTAAGCTTGGTTTTTCTTGAAGTGGCACATAATACTCCGCTCCAACTTCGCCCTATAGACAAAAATCGTGTAAATAAATACAATCAATTTGTTTACAACATACTTAAGATACTCGACGTGTGGACTTAAAAATTAGGCCTTACGTGGCTGACAATATTAAATGCGAGATCCAAGTCAGGTAGTTGATCCATGAATAAATCTTCCGATATTTTATCCTTAATTGTTAGCAAGTGAACTTGGTTTCGCACTGGTTCCCTTCTCCACTGCTTGATCAAGTCTTTTAATCCTGATACTGGTGGGTAGCTAGCAAATATGATTATCTTTTGTTGAGATGGAAGATTGGCCCTTGTCTTTTGCAAAAGCACGAGGTCAGAGATCGTGCGAATATTAAACGCGCTAGTAGCGGCAGCTGACCTCGGCCTCCAGTGAACCAGTTCAAAGCGCGCGCGGTCAGTATTATGCGCCGAAACTACGTTATAAAGCGCTTTGGGACGGACGCGGTTCAAATCCTCGTTTAGATCCTCGGCAGAGATTACAAAAGTATTTTGCTTGAGTATTTCATATAAACTTTTGCAAATCTAGAAAAGAAATAAATATAAGTAAGTACTAGATTACATTAATTTGCTGGTGATCTCAACTTTTCATTTTAGTATTTTTTTTATTTATGTTAAACTTACGTTATCATCCGTTGACAATTTTTGGATTAAGACCAAATCTGCCTCTTCGGTCAAATTATTTACCAAATGTTTCCTGTGTATCTTTGTAAAATTTATTTTAATTCCAGGTAAATCCTCAATAGCTTTCTGTACTTTTCCGAAGACCGAAGCGTCTGTGTCTTCATTATCACAAATTTCAACAACATTAATTCCATCTTTGTCAGTATTTTCATGTACTATTTGCAAATAGATTTGTGTGATTTGATTTATCTAGAACGGGATCGAAGGTTTTCTTATAAGAAATAAAAAAAGACAATCCTTAGCTGCTTAAATGATAATCTACATAATATCAACGCGTGGGCACTATCCCACTGATATTATGTCGAATCCTAAACTGAATTTATCAAAACACTAAAAGCCATATTATTATTTTTTGTACATACCTACTGAACTTAACTACACTTTATACTTACATTTAAATTATTCCGGACCGGGAATCGTGGAACAAACTTCAACACTTTCAATCCGATTGTGTTTTCATTCCATGTAACAATATTACGGAATCTTACATTTTCCATAACAACTCCTCCGCATCTGTAATAACATCAAATAAAACAACTTAAAAAGTTCCTTAACATACTTTCGATTTTATTTTGTAAATTGTTCGCAAAGTCAACTTATTTAGTTAAGTTAATATTTTTCATATAGGTAGGTACCTAAGTGTAAATGTTTATTTCTTTTGAGAAATACAGATGCATTAACCCGATCTTTAAGATAATCCTTAGACGAGAGCCTTAGAGTTGGACACCCTTAATTTTACGCGATCTAGTAATTACCTTGTATAGTCTTGCAACTGACAAATGTTTATTTTCACAGATTTTGGGGTTTCATCAGCATTATTATCAACGGAGTCGGGTATATCAGCATCATTTTCAACGCCGTTATGTTTATCAGCATCATTTTCAATGATGTTGGCTTTATCAGCATCACTTTCAACGATGTCCGGCTTTAAATCAGGAATTATTTCTATTGTTCTGATATAGATTGGTTGGGAGACGCCGTCGTGCGCTTCTTTTAAAGCGTTGAGTTGCAGCATGCCGTCGATGAGAGTCACCCAGTTGCCCGTCCACAACAGGTGACCCTCCGTGAACGACTCGTTCGAATCGAGGATGCTCCGGAACTCGCCCCTGTAGAAATAATAACCATGTCTTAATAATGATTTACTGAGTATCATTTACATTTATATTTATAACGAGTAAATACCTACATATACAATAGAAACAAATGAAACGGTTTACTCGGTCGGTTTCAGTGTTCGTTTGAATAGATACTTACTTCCAACTTATATACAATGTGGCTGTTGAGAAAACCCCGCGCACCGAACGACGAAATTGACACCCCTGAGATTGTATCTAATTTTGGATACTTCCAAATGATGTTACAGAATAGCTTTGTTGCAAATGTTTCACGTCATTCAACCTATTATAAGATCGAGCTCATAGTACCTACTTAATAATTGCGTTGATTAGGTACAATAATGTTCACATGTGGTTTTTTTTTATAATTACCTACTTGTGATTGCTGGGTAGGAAGGTTAATAACCTTCTATAATAATGGACCTAATTAAAAAAAATACATAGAAGGCTTAATTAAAAAACCGCTAACTTTTACCTGTGAGTAATAAAAATTACTCATATAAATCATATGGTCAACTTTCGTTACATAAAGGAAAAAATTGACGGAATTTTAATAAAGGCCTTAACTGTCCATAAACTAACTACGTACAATTTTTCAACTGGAATAATGAGCAATTGGTATAACAACAATTGATATAAGATTATTGTGTATAATAAAAAATTAATATAATTAACGGTTCTCATACTGTTCAACCGACATAATGAATAAATAATATAATTTTTGTCGATATAATGTATTATATAGTACCTATAATATTGTACTGTAGTATAGTAATAAGACAGACAGGACTGAGAGCAGTTCGACGGAGCCCCGCAGGGCGGGGCTCCTATTTCTGGATTGTTTGGCCCTCCCGGCCTATTTCTAAAGCGGCATAAACCTCAATTAAATTATACTTATAATACGTTATATTCAATGTGTATCATAACAAAAATGTTTATATTACACGAACCTTAACACCTTCGATATGTTAGTTCAAATGTTTTTTATGAATTGTTTATTATACTAATTCATACTTTATATGCTACAAGATTATGTCATATGTTTTTATATCAGAAGTGCATTATATTATATCCATTGAGCGTTATAGTACCTAATAATATAACATTTGTTGTTATATGGATCGTTACGCACCCCTTTAACCCTCCTTTTCAGGTAGGTGAGTAACTAATGGTCCACTTTACATACATACATGCTTGATTTTATGATAACATTCCGACAAAACAGGAATACGACGAATCGGGAACAAATCAAAATGACTTACCCATACGTATAGCTTCTGTCACTGAAAATTTGATACACGTCTTCCGAATTTAAATCCACGGTTTTATTCTCCTTTTCTTCTTCAGCTTCAGAGTAAATTTCATTAGATGTTTTTTTTTTTTCGTCGGCCATTATATATCCTGATGCTACTTTAGAGCCGTTGTCATTGACCTGTTTGAAAATGGGATTTATGGTTTTATATCCACCGGTACCGGAATTGTACAGGCGGGGCATGAGATATGAGTAGATATACGTACATATTTATTCTCAGTATCGTCAACTGTGGCAATATTTTCTCAAATGTGTTAATTTCGCCCGTGTCGCAATAAGTTGCAAATACATCGAAATAATTATAATTGACTCTTGTTGGATACCTACCTAAAATAAAACCCATGCATGTCCATTCCAATAACATGATACGCTAGACCGGTGCCAGCAAATGGAAAAGCGACCTTTAGATACCTCAAACATGCCAGTTCCTCGGTGCAGCGTGACGGAGAGGCGCAGCTGGCGCGAGTCGTGCAGCGCGGGCTGCGAGAACAGGTGCACGTCGCGGAAGCGCACCGCGACCTGCTTGCGTACCCCGCCCGTTATCATCGCCAGCGTGTCCCACGCCGCCACCAGCGCGCCCGCGAACGGGTATAACGTTTTACCTACCGAAATAATCACTCTCAGTCGTAGCTCTAGCAGGACAAGGCCAGGGAGGAAATACTTTAACCCTTTATAAGGTAGAGGCGATTTAGCGACCACATATGAGTTGCCCCTGATATTTATTTATTTATTATTTTAAATGTTTCCCTAGGAAGTGTCAAACATGGGACTGTATTTAACTTTCACGTAGCATAACTGTATAACTGAGGCCTTATAAAGGGTTACCTAAGGGCCGTATCAATAAACTAATCTTGGATGAGGTGCCCATCTCAAGACACGTCATCATACGACCCTTAAAGTTCTTGAAGGAACATTTATTTATGAAGTGCATTTTTGTACCGAATTCCATTTTAAAAACATTCTGGCCTAAACTGCCCTTGCTTGCTTGGAAGGTGCATTATTTTATATCGACTTTTAACCTTTTTGCGTGTGCTACATGGTTTGAAACCATGGTTTTATACCAAGTGACCTTGGTAGAAGCGAGCTGCTGCACGGTTTCAAACAAGCCCATTTGTTTGACATCTGCCAAGGGCGTTTAAGGTCATGCGAAATTTGGTTTAAAACCACTGTCTACACGGTTTCAAACCACCTGTTTGAAACCGTGTGGCACGCGCTTTTACCTACTCGCTCGAAGTTAGATCTCCTGTTGCACTGACTATCAAATAAAGATCCAAATACCTACCCAAATTTATTTACGTCGAACATTAAACTTTTATATCTTAGTGTAGGTTTATACAAAGGGTTGATAAAATTCGTTGTTACCTTTTATTTTGTTTCCATGTAAGTATTTATTTTCGACATCGTGGACGGATATAACAAACGTACATGTTGCAGCTGTTTGCCTTTGTGCTCCGGCATAAATAGGCAGCAACCTGATAAAATATCAAATCAAGTATAAGTAAAAGCCTTATATAAGTTACACAAAGTAGTCAACCAACCAGCAGTACTCACCGCGTACCACGCTTACGTTACGTCAACTCGCAGGTTCGGTATTATATTCTGGAGGAATTCGACGGACAGGGAAACGGCATTTAGGGCACAGAAAAAATGCATTAGATCAATATGCAATATTAAACCCACTGACTCATGCAGACTCCATTTCATCAAATTAAAATTACTGACCCTTCCTTGTCTATATATATTATGTACCTATATGAATGTATACTATTTGTAAAGTGTAACATTAATAAATTCCCACCTTTATTAGCCTACGCTAACTTGGAAAGATAAACTCAAAATCTTTTAAGACCGCTTTATTATCAAAAAGCATGTTTGGAATGGCGCCAAAGCTTTACTTATAATTAGTTACCTACCAAATTTCATTTTAAAAATTGACGACATAAGACAGTTTTTTTTTTTTTTTTTGACATTTTAGTAAAAAAGGTTTTTATTCTGTAAATGAATTTATTAATGACATGATCTAAAAATATATATTTAATAGCTACTGTTTTTATATTCTAATCAATTAATTCAATATATATTGCTTCAATTTTATTCATAACTTCGTAGAAATGTTTTGTTTTTCTTTTTTGTTATTAATTTCATGCTAGCTACTCGTAGCTGCATGCCAATATGCTAGCTATTTTGTATGCCTTACGGCGAAACATAGTGCACCAAACTATAAACAACACCGATCTTATATTATAACCTATGTTTATACAAATATGAATTTTGATTGATTGATTGATTGAAGTAAGTTCAAAAACACGAGGGTACATTGGTTAGGTGGACTGAGTTTGTTCACGAACTGGAGAATGATTGTTGTCACACCTAGTATTGCCGTTTTTGGTATCAAAAAAAAAAACAATGACTTGGTGTGCAATTTTAAGTCAGTAAAAACTTAGTTAAAAAGTAGGATTTTTACGTTGATATCATGTTGTTTACCATGTCTCGTTATGCGCCCACTCCACCAAGTGCGATAGGTGCGGTGTGCCGGTGGAAACTGGAAATTCTACTTTCGGGTATAAGGCCCGTATGTCTGGGAAATATCCTTCCATGTACAATCTGAAAAACATATTACCGTTTGAATAAGAATAAATGATGGTGTGGTAGGAAGATAGTGAAACGTTTGATTGTAGTCGGTTGTACTGACTTGCCGATGGCTTCGAGCAGGAACCGCGCATTGTCGGCGTGGCCGCGGCGCGTGAGCGGCACGTGCGCGCAGGAGGCCGGCAGCGAGCGCTTGAGGATGGCCTGCAGCAGTCCGTGCGGGGCCACCTCCACCAGCACGGCGTTCGCCGGGATGAGCCGCGCTGTTTCCTCGAACAGCACCGGGCTCTGCAACCAGTCCCAGATGCTCAATTCGCCGCGCAGATCTGACGTAATACTTACTATTATCAGCTTAAAAAACTACATGATCCGGTGAGGAACATGGTAGAAAGCTTACCAAAAGGTTGTTGGTGTGGTACTCAGCTGAAGAATATTTTGCAGCTTCTTCTTCCCATCTCTCCTGCGGAACCGAAGTTGATACCCATTTTTCGCTACGAAGCTTTGGAGTTCTAATAACATCAGTAAGGTACTTCAGTAGACCAGGTCCTAAAACAGTGATTGTTTTTACTCGTAATCATATGTAACGGCATATTTTACTCCTTTTCACGTTACGTGCAATCTTTAAGAATTACCTGCTTCAACAATGTATCGCGAGTGGTACGCAATGTTTGAACAAGGGACTTCCTTAGCGAATATGCCTTTAGCAGTCAGTTGGGCGACGAACTCGGTCATCATGTCGGCTGGTCCAGAAATAGTGCTGGAGTCGGGTCCGTTGTGGCAGGCTACTTCGATCTCCGGGGGGCACATTTTCGATACCTGTTCAACATAGTAATTTTCATGTAGTTTGTGCACTCTCTGACGGTAACAAGTGTCCGAAATAGTTACCTATACACTGCATAGCTTATTTTAAATGAATAGCGACCGATATTTTAATTTAAGAATATTATAGTATCTTCGCCGTGTGTTACACCCATTAAGATGCAGAGCGCGCGGAAGAGACATTAAACATACTTCTTCGTATCCAATGCCTATGGCGGCCATCGAGCCTCTTATGAATGGAGTCTGTATGGAGACCAGTCCGCGACTATATGCGGCGAGGATCATCTCCTCAGCCGTCAGGCAGCCATCGGCATACGCGCAACCCAGCTCACCCACGCTGTGACCTATAAAATGAATTCGAAATTAGATTCGTTTTACGTTGAAACCTTCTAAAAAGTTGTATGTTCCTATATTTATATCGACTAACCGACCAAGACAGTTTCTTGGAAAATATGGTCGCTGTTCGAAGTGTAACAAAAAAGATAAAAATTACATTACTGTAGAGGATTGTACCTACTTTTTCTCCAATGATGCGAAGAAATTAAATTTTGGTAATTTTCGTAAAACAATAATATGTGTAAGGTAAACACCCTCATAAGCAAAATTGCCTTCAAAGAAAGTTCGTATTCTTGTTCCCGCCTTATTTTTTTTAAGTACACGACATTACTCTTTATACCTATTTTTAAATAAAATCTAAATTTAATAGCTTGGGATTTCAAATTAGTATTTTATTTATAACGCGTTTAAGTTAATTTGCCATTTTATTTAATTTATGAACGAAAGATGTTTAAAAAAAATTTAAACTATTTGAGAAACTTAAAGAGGCTGTAAACGCCGTTCGACATTCTAAAAAGTAAAATTAACTTGCGCGAACTTTGTATCTAAGTATAATAAAAAATGAAAAAATCCAGCCTATATACGTCCCACTGCTGGGCATAGGCCTCCACTCACAATGAGAGGGTTCCCACGCGGACCCAGTGCGGATTGGGAACTTCGCACACACCGTCAAATTGCTTTGCAGGGTGTGCAGGTTTCCTCACGATGTTTTCCCTCACCGAAAAGCACATGGTAAATTTACAAATTATATTTCGCACATAAATTCCGAAGAACTTAGAGGTGCGAGCCCGGGTTCGAACCCACGACCCTCTGCTTAAGAGTCGGCAGGTCAAACCATTAGGCTACCACGGCTTTGGCTATAATCTGTGAAAGAAATTCATATATTTTTCGCGGGCGCTGCTGCACTACTCGACATAAATGTACTATTTTAACACAGTTGCTCAAAAAGTGGTACTTTTCGTATCTGTATATCGTGCGGAAAGTTGGTTTTCGCGAACTAGTGCTTTTTCTTTTCCAATTTTTTTAAATTTATACGTATTCCAATTCAAGACTACTTATTGATGAGTGTTAATATTGGTTAATGTAAGAATACGAAAAATATACATATTTTATATTTTATTTCTTACCTCTTCATCATTATAACACATTTATTTTGTAATATTGAATATTGAAAAACAGTTCTTAATAAGTTCTCTGAATGGAACGGAATAGCTGCCGAAACGCCTGTCAAAATTTTTGAAATTATGAAGAGGCGTTTTTTCTTACTGCAAAAATGTTTTAAGTTTCCAAAGGCAACATTCTATATTGTTTTTATAAATAAACGATACACAAATAACCGTAAATAACAATACTTAGGTAATAAAAGTACAATGTTTTATATTTACAATTGTTTATGTTATGTCTTATAGAACATGCATTTAAAAAAAACGTTCATTGAAGTGGGTTCAATAATAATAACAAAATCCATTCTAGTTGAATAAAAGCTAAAAAAAAACACCTCTTCATAATGTCAAAAATTTTCACTGCGAAAGATCGAACTTACAACGAATTTGTTTACCAATCTTAAGTTTTCATAAAGTTGCTTATAAAATGAGTGAATCAGAGTTTGAAATTGATTTATTTTTTCGCAACTGTGTTAAAAAACGTCGTTCGATACACGTGCGGAAATGTCATTCTTCACTCGTCCCGAGTCTTGCCACTTGCCTACGGCTCGTGGCAAAATATCTCTATCACTAGCATCGAAATGTACTATTTTTATTTTGCGATGGCATGGAACGAATAACTTCCCGTATTGCTTTTGCAACGGTAAGGTGGAGATTTCCCATCATATTGGAGAAATAGATGTTTATTCAGTAAGTAGGCCGCATGGGAATTTGCAATATTTTTACCCAAAACCTGCTGCTTTTAATGTGGTAGGTAGCTGCCGCTTGAAAAATATTGTAGTTCTAACTGTCGTCGCAATTACCACGTTAAACGCTGTTTGCCAAGCTAAGTATAGGTTGAATAAATTATAGTTACCGATAATTTTGTCCGGGACCATTCCCAGCGCACGAAGGATATCTGTGAGGCCGATCTGGACAGCGGCTATTCCCACAAACGAGTGCAAGATATTATCGTAGATCGTTTTATCGGGCGACGTGATTATATGCACGATGTCGATGCCTTTAGGCTCCAACACTTTCCGGCAACTAATGGAAAACAGAAAGCAGGAATTTAATTCATTTTTAGTTTATTTTGGACTTAAAATATATTCTTTATAAAAAAATCCGGTCAAGTGCGAGTCGATCTCGCGCAACGAGGGTTCCGCACAAACTTGTGGGCATGTAAATAGTTCGTAAATCACGGGAATACAATACAAACATCGTCCAGTATAAACTGATACGCAATAAGTATGCACTTTCGTACTTAGTGAGTGTCAGTTTATACTGGACCTTTTATTTATGTGATGTAACTACAAATTAACGGTTTTCGGATTTTATCCTTTACTTGTGCTATAAGACATTTCTTCTTGCCAAATTTCATGATTCTAAGTGAACGACGGGAAGTACCCTATGAGATTCCCTTCAATATGCGGCATAAACGGCCGTATATTTGGATTGCGTTGACTTAGATTTACGTCCTCTAGTATCTAATGAGTCTTCTGGAAATCCACTTTTATTATATTATGCTTTCAGCCCATGTTTTCACCCCTTGTAGGTTGATTTACTTATAAAAACACCAAAACTCTATTTTTAAATTCTTATTAGTAGTTTAGCTACCAATTTTTATGTACCGAGCTAACTTCTTATATGAGGTATATGAAAAATCCCTTAATGCTAATCGCAGTTATAAAATAAACCTTTATTCCAATTTTCATGTTTCTATCGTCAACAGTTTTGGCTCTGCCTTGATGAGTCAGTCAGTAAATAATAAATTTCTTAATTATATTAGCAAGTATAAAAAGTATGCATAGACATTAACCTACTCAGGATACATCTTGATGATACCGAGACAGTGATTAATTATTATTAAAGTGGATCAAGTTCGCAAAAAACCCATTAATTAAACCTTGTGTATAATGTAAATGGAACAAAAACATCCACTAGGTCCATCAATGGAACTGCTAATGTAACTAGTGGGAACAGAGCTTGATAATGGCTGGTAAAACTTTGCAGGCAGTGAAAGGTTGAGAACTATGACTGCCGCGAGTTTTCCCTTCATGGAAGTTGTAAAATTTAAAAGGTCACAATATGCCCTCAGATTACATAAAACTAAATTTATATGCTAAATCATACCGTTCAATGGCAGCAGAAAATAAAGGTATGCGCATGAGGGAAGCGCCCATGGTAGCCCATTGCGAGCCCATCCCGCTGTACACGAACCACAGCGGGCGGTCGCTGCCGTCGAAGTAGTCCGCTTTCTCACAGAGGCCTACAGTTTTATCCTCTTTGTCCGTATCTGTGAATCGAATATTTATTCTATTATTTTGATTTGACCTTTCACCTCCATTATCATACCAATTCGATGATACCATATTATTGCTTCGTATTCGATTTCCTATAAATCTGACTATTAGAAGTGGATAAAAGAGAACTGAAGATTCCATTCTACATAAACGTCAAAAATGTACTGTACTTAACTTCCTCACACAATAAAATGATCTATAATTTAAACTAAGGTCCCTTATATTGTCAGATTTTGGTTTTATTGGTGTAAAAACCGCACTATTTATGTTCATAATTAAAGAAATAACTTTGTTAAGCTTACCTAAGATAACATATCCTCTTCCCAAATGACCACTTATCTTCGAAGAATGTATATTTTGCAACAAGGCTAACTCTTCAGGGTCTATGGGTCGCGATTTTAAGTCATCAATCATATTTTTAACCGCTGAATCCTGCCTGGCGGTAAACATTACCAGACGGGGAATATTGCATTGGTATTTAGTTAAATCCTGGAACAAAGGTTTGAGTTAGCAAAAAAAGAACACTGCAAAAGATTTAAAATAATTTGAAAATATTAAAGAGAAACTGACCTTCGGTTTGTAACTTCCGTGTAGCAGGACGTGTGAGTTGATACCGGTGATTGACAAACCATTGACCCCAACATACGTCCGCTTAATGGGTTTGTTGTCATTAAAAATCTCCAAGCGGCCCTCTCGCAACCCTGCTACGTCATCTCGGGGGTTTGTGTAATGCAAGTTGCCTGCCATTTCACCCCTGTGATATCCTAACACCACCTGTTAAAAAACCGTTATTAACCATAAATTGTCTCTAATTTACTATAACTTTCTAATAGCCCATTAGTTTCCGACTTCTTAGCAGAGGTTTCTTCGATTTGCGACCCTCTCGAGAACAATCTGTGACCAGTGTTTTGAAATGCATCTAGTTAAGTTATTGTCAAATAGGGACCCCCATCGCTTCGCTTCGGTTACTATAAGTTAAAATATTGTAAGATTCCCACCGACCGGGCCGGGCCGGCTCAACTGCCGCCGCACCCGGCGGTAGCCGTCCGCCTCCGTCTGACGGCTAAAAACACCGTAAGCTGACTGGGAGCTGTGATATTCCATTCAAATATGAAATGTAACTACTGTATAGACACTTAAAATTCCCTTGGCATCTAGCAAAATGTGCTAATCCGCGCTCCAGCCCGGCAAGGTTGGTGGGAATCGTACTTATGTCTAACTAGAATATTTAATGTAATTTTCAAATGGTGAAAGAATTTATCAAATAGGTCGGCAAATTATTCCTTTAATTTTGTTATTTTCAAGTATATAACAATTTGGTAATTATAATAACTCAATAATATATTCTTGTACTTGGTCTATCAATAAACTTATGCTCATCTCATCTAATTCTCTAAGTATTTAAACCGTTCATTCCACTTCTATTTAAGTAATGTCACCCGAGTGTTAAAGAAAGTTTGATAACTTGATGTGGAACCAATGCCTACAAACACAGCCTAGGGCCTCCATGCAATAAAACTGTCGATAGATGGTCCATATCGCTAATAATTAGGTGAAACGGTAATTAGAAATGCAACGGCCGGTTGAAACGCTTAGAGAATGACCGAAGTCATACACAAATTCACAAAATTCGCTCTCTCTCTTTATAATATTAGTTAAGATAAGGCATACTATACATATAAAATTTACCTAAAAACCCAAACCCTTCTTGTCACAAACAAATACACTAATGAATTGTATAAATTTCATTATGTATTTTTCATCGATATAATATGAAATTTTAAGAACAGTAACAATTGAATCTTGTAGTCCAGATATTAATTAAAGCATTTTCTTTGATTTTTGGGACATGCCTTAGTGATTGCGGCAATTCCGGAAGCAGCCTCGCAGTACCCGATGTTAGACATCACGCTGCCAATAGGAAGTGGTTCAGTACGATTTGAACAGAAGACTTTGTCATACGCCTCCAATTCTACTTTATCCGCCTCTGCATCGGCTGCAAAACATTTATAACATTTGCATTTCATAACAACACAAACATGAATATCTATTAAATAGATAAATGCCCCCTAAAAAACTGGGAACCCTATTTTTAGAACTCATAACTCTTAAATGACACAATAGATTTTCACCAATCTAAGCTGATAACACTCGATCAAGTCACCTTCCAAACAAAAAAAAATAATTAAAAATCAGTTTGGAAGATACGATGCCATAGACAGATACACACGTTAAACTTATAACACCCCTCTTCTTTGCGTCGGGGTTAATCAATATGCAAGTACGAGTACCTTAGTACCGACCCAAGGCGAGGATTCCAAAATACTTATTGATTCCAATCGATCGAATCTAGCGATAATCAAACCTTCGGTATTTCTGATGGTTTTTTTAAATAAATAAAAAAAAAATATATAATTAGAAACAACTAATTTGAACTTTTCCTACCTGCTCCAATACCTTCGATGTATTCGACTTCAGCCGGTGAAACTTTTGCTTCCTCGTAAAAACTCCTAAGAAAACGTGTCGTAGCGTCTATATCGCGGCTAAAGCCATACTTTTGGCCTACTTCACATTGCTTCAGTGAAACAAAAGTGTTTTTTACATGAACGACATCAGCGTAAATTCTAAAACAAAAAACAGATAAAACGGTTCAGGTTTTGGTTGAGAGAGTACTTATTCAAAACCTAAAAGTTCGAAAAAATAGTTTTACCTCAGAGCATCTGAAGCTTTTTGCAAGAATAATACGTTAATGGCTTCCGATCTGACGCAGCCATCGGCGTTTTGGTCGTACGACTTAGTTTTGCCGTCCTTGCACAACGTAATTGTTCTAAAATCAAAACAAAACATGATCATTTCATAGAAACAAATGCAAATAACACTTTCTCTATTTATCTCTATCAATATAGTGAGCCGTCCAAATGTGTGACCAATGCTCATTCCCAATATTCAGTCCGTGGATGAACGGACATATGGGGAAGTCCACGATGCGTCAAAAATCTATACATATATAACAGTTACGTATGTAAAATAGGTATGCTTCTCTTAATAATTTTCCAAAAATAAGCACTGACCTTCCGTAATGGAAAGAAGTCTGAGGATGGAGACATAAATTGGCTCCGCCGACGATGGCGGCTTCGCAGTCCCCGCGAGACATGGCCAGGTACGCTTGCTCCAGGGCCACAATGGAGCTGCAGCACGCCGCGTCGATGGCTTGCGACGGCCCTTTGGCGTTCAGCCAGTAAGAGATCCGATTGGCAAACATAGACTTATTGCATCTAAATTGAGAAAAATATTGGTGTTTATGTAAATTTTTATATGCTAGTTTTAAAAGGAATTGGAAACTTCAGATTTTTTAGATGGGAGGTTTTGAGGAAACTACATCTTTTTGCAACGATTACCAATGTTCTTTATTTTAGTTTATTAAAAAACTGGACATGTCACTATTATTTACTAAAAATACAAATGAAAGCGCCGAAAATTGCTCTGACGAAAAGATAAACTAGATTGACGGAAAACTTAACTTTGCCGTTGGAAAACCGTTATCCCCATACATTGACAGGTCGCGGCCAGTTTATCAATGGCAAAGTTAAGTTTATCCGTTTAATAATTTTTGTAATATGACTACAAATTTACGGTTTTCGGATGTTTACCTTCTTTGTGCTAGAAAACATTGCTTCTTGCCAAATTTCATGATTCTAGGTCAACGGGAAATAGCCTATAGGTTTTGATTCCTATATATCTTTTGATTGGGTTTTACACAGATTTAGCTTTAACATTGTCCCTTCTGTTCCTAATAGTTAATGACTTGGGAGTTTTTAACTCATATCATTTTGACACAGGCCAAAACTACACAGGGCTCCCATTATGCGGATATATCTTAAAGCAAAAAAATTGGTTTCAAAGTCCTTAACTTTCTGGAACAGGAGACAACTTTTGTTTCTGCGGTTGTGTATTACCCGATTGCGTTGACTTATAAGTTTTGTTCAC
This sequence comes from Tortrix viridana, assembly GCA_963241965.1. Lineage (NCBI taxonomy): Eukaryota > Metazoa > Arthropoda > Insecta > Lepidoptera > Tortricidae > Tortrix > Tortrix viridana. The sequence continues at coordinate 4,008,528 of OY725191.1, read as the reverse complement.
AGCTCCAAGGGATTGCAGTATTTGATATTAATTTCAACTTAATATTTACCTCCACGTGTTCCTGTGAAAAAGGGTCTTGACAGACAGACAGACGAACAGAGAGACAGACAGACAGACGGATAACAAAGTGATACTATGAGTGTTCCTTTTTCCTTTTGAAGTATGGAACCCTAAAATGAACTTTACTCCAAACATAATCACAAAGGCGCATCGAAGTATTACTTATCTTGGTAAACCTAGGCCATCACTCAAAATAACAAGATCAATTTACCCTGCTATACCGAAACCGTTCCCACTGGTGGCGACGTAAAATGTAGCCTTTTCTGTTTCCGACAGGCAACTTCCAATGTACACACCAATTTTCTTCCCGGAGAGATGCTCGGGATTAACGCCTGTAGAATCATAATGTTATATTAGATTCTCTAGATTCTAATCGAGTGAAAATGTTTAAAATGAACATAAACATAAATAAAGATTAGTTTTATAACCTGCATCATAAATAGCTTGATACGATTGCTCAAGAACTTTGCGTGCCATCGGGTCCATGCTACAGCAGAGACGGTAATGGACTTTGAAGAACTGGGCATCGAACTTGTCCACGTCAGGAATCACGCCGACGTATTGCGGCACTTCCGGATTATCATAGATCCATCGAGGATTCGGCTCCAACGGGTTTCCCTGGTCAAAACATTTTGGAAAGTTGCTTAATGTAAGAAATCGATACAGCAATATAGTGTTTTCAATCCATGCAGTCGCGCCCCACCAATTATATGACTTAAAAAAAGGAGGACGTTCTCTATTCGGTTGAGTGTTTTTTTTCGTGTTAGGTACCTACCTCAGAACTCAGTCATTTATGAAACGATTTGAAAAAATATTTTTTTATTTGGAAGGACTTTCAGATTGATTCAATTTTCATCCGATTAAGGATCTGGTGATGGGATCCTGGAGAAATCGAGGGAACTCCTCAAAAGTTATAGGCAGGCACACATACAGCGATTTTAGGTTTTCCTGTAAGGCATCAAATAGGCCATTCCTAGGAGGCTGGTCATTATTTAACCCTTTTCAGTGGGTTTTTGAAGATGGGTTTTTTGTTAAAAACTGTTTTACTTATTTATTTTTAAATTGTTATACAAATTACCTTTCTGTTGGAAATTACCTACTTATACTTGCATTTTTCTTTGTTTTTTGTGAGTATTTTGGGGTTGTAATCAATAGAAATAAACTGCTTAACAGTAATCAGTTCGGCTTCACCAAGGGACGATCCACTACTGATGCAGTATCTGTTCTTATTATATATATATATATATATATATACATATATATAACATCTGGGAGACATCTTGTGATGCAGTAGAATTTTTTTGTGAACTTTCGAAAGCTTTTGATTGCGTTGATCATGCGACCCTTATTTTAAAATTGGAACATTATGGTCTATCAAATAATGCTCTAAGACTTATGTCTTCTTACCTCAGTGATAGAATAGAAACGGTTGTTGGAAAAAATACGCAGTCTGTTGGCGCTGCAGTTGTATTTGGTGTGCCTCAGGGCTCTATATTAGGTCCTTTCTTATTTTTGGTTTATATAAATGACTTACCACCCATAGTAGATACACTTTGTGATATTGTACTATTTGCTGATGATACATCACTAATTTTCAAGGTAGACCGAAAATCCGTCGACTACAGAAGGATAAACGCTGCGCTTGTTAAAGTACTTAATTGGTTTACGAGTAACAATTTACTACTCAATGCTAAGAAAACTAAATGTGTTAGGTTCGTTTTGCCTAATGTTAAACCGGTAAATTCTAGTAATTTTCTTAATAGCGAGTGTTTAGAAATGGTAGATAAGGCACTTTTCTTAGGCATAACTATAGACAAAAATTTGCAATGGAGTCCCCATATAGCAGTTTTAGCAGGCAAATTAAGATCAGCCGCTTACGCCGTTAGAAAAATTAGACAACTTACACATGTTGAAACAGCTCGCTTAGTTTATCATAGTTATTTTTATAGTGTTATGTCATACGGTATTCTGGTTTGGGGAAAAGCAGCTGACACACAGACTATATTTGTGTAAAAAAAAAGAGCCATTCGCTCTATATATAACTTAAATTCCCGTGATTCATTAAGATAACTTTTTAAACAAATTAATATTTTAACAGTAGCATCCCAATATATTTATGAAAATATTATGTATGTTATTAAGAACCTAGACTCTTAACATAATATAAATACTAGGAATAAAAATAAAATTGCCATAAAAAAATTTAGTGTCCGTAAAGTATATAAATCATTAATTTGTAGGTCAATGCATTCATTTTTATAATAAAATACCCGACGTAGTTTTAGAGTTCCCCTTCCAGCACTTGAAAATTACTTGAAGAAGTCGTTGATGTCAAAAGCGTACTATAGGGTCGAGGACAATCTAACGGACAAAAATGCTTGGCCTAAACCAGAAAATTAACTTATGTTTAATGTTTAACAGCTTACTACTCGTAGATACCTCATAAAAATCATGTAAACGCTGTATCTTGTCTAGGGGACACGGTTTATGTAGGAAGACATGTCGAAACTGTTTTGTGTGGTATATATATATATATATATATATATTATATTCCATGTAGCATGGAATATATCCAATTATTACTAGGCACCCACCAAATAGGCAATTCCTAGGAAACCGGTCATTATTGAGTCTTGTTTTGTGGGTTTTTGAAGACGGTTTTATTTTTTGTTAAAACAACTTTTTTACATAGGTATTTTTACATAACGATCATACCATAAAATAAACGACTATTGTTTTCAATTAGCGAAGGCGCCCCCGCACCAGTCAAATTAACGGTGCGCGATTGCATCAACGTACAGCTACCTATCTACCTATTATAATAAAGTAGTGTCACCATAATACCACTATTGTTTCAATGATTACGTTTGTTCAGTTTGAAATATCCTGTCATCTCATGCCTATCATTTAATGCTTGAAAAGAATCACTAATCACAAATTGCATTAAAATTAGATTACCTTATTATAGAGAGTCTCTGAGAGCTCTTTGACGTGGTGTAACTTCGGGTAGATGCCGGAGATGCCAGAGATGACCACTCTCTGGCCGTTCACGGGGGGGCTGGCCACCTCACCACCCTCGGCAAGCTCCTGTGGTGTCGGCACCATATTTTCAAACGTATATTCTTGACAGTATTTTATTTTGTAACAAAAAACTACACCTTCCTCCGGTCCTGTGTCCCCGAAAATGAACCGAATTTATACTCGAATTCATTTATAAGTATTAGACAAAAGGTGAAGTCGTATAGGTATTTAAAATACAGTTACAGTTTAATTAAAAGGTGATGATTTAATTGCTGCTCGCTACATAATTTAAACTGTAATTAACATACTAGTACGTTTCGACGAATTTTAGTTTTAGTTAGAATCTCATTTTGTAAGTGTTTTCTATCTACGACGATGCTGGCCCCGCTATTCAATTGGACATTGCACGGTTGCGTCAATGTACGTTTAATTAAGTGTAGTGGCGCGGGACTTCATTGTAAGTGAAATCTATCGTAGTAGTTGTGTATGTCACTGGTTAGGTACGTAATTTGGACCGGATGAATCTAGGCTAAAGAGGTGGTGCGAATTTTAGGTTATGTCCCATACCACAAGGGGTTATAGTTATTTTCATATCTTATTGGGCCTGTGACAGCCGTATTTCGTAATTTCAAACACTTATTACAATCGCAAGAAAGGCATATAAAAATAGAGAGGTGATTAATCTGATTACTGAACGTCGTCGCAAGGTTAATATCAATGTATTATTTATGAGAAGCCTAAGAAACGAGTGTAATACGTGTTTATATGAGCTGTCACAGGCCCAATAAGATATGAGAAATACTATAGTAAGTTATATTTACGGCGAGGATAATATTTTAAATCTAGTAAGAAACTATCCTCTCAAGAATTTCAAACATAGCGAGTATAGTTCAGGGCCCTTACTTAGCCAAGATGCCCATCGCTAACTAGCGTTTCTATTCGTTTAGTTTTTAAACCAATCGCGTCATTGGTAGATCACGTCATACGTAGAGTCACGTGATCTACCAGTGACGCGATTGGTTTAAAAACGAAACGAATAGAAACGCTAGTTATCGATGGGCATCTTGGCTAAGGACTCTGAGGGCCTAGTGTAAGTTTTGCAATGTTTTTTACGTCTCGATCGCGTTTGCGTTTAGACTCAATTAGTATGGAAGTGTGACAGCGCCCCTTGCGGCGCGTATTCGAGACATTTGGCAGTTCCATATAAAGTTACACTTTTACGCAAACGCGTTCGAGACGTAAAAAACGTTGCAAAACTTACACTAGGCTCTCTATTTTGGGTTTGGCATAGCATTGGAGTGGCACCGCCTAAAACGAAAATCTACTTGCTACCAAGTACGTAATACATACTGCTTTCTATCTATCTACGGGAACAATGCAAAAAAATGTTTTAAAATAAGAGGCAAGATTTATAAAATATAATCTTAAGTCATTAACTCAAAACCAATATCCCTATATCTACCTAAAGAAAAGCAAAAATAAGTCTTTAACTAGGTATGTAAAATATATGAATATTTTATAATAATTCATTAATTTGAACTCTATTTTGGGAGATCGAAATAATTATTTCTGAATATAAGTCAATTGTTCAAAATTTATAGTTTTCGAGAAATTGATAAAAAACTTTAAAGATCTGTACTAAAATTTAGGCAAGTCAAAATGCACCTATTGCATACAATAAAAGTACATAAAAAAGTATATTTTTCAAGTGCGGACTTAAATACCGGTTTTTTGTGTAAGTTGCTGATTTTAAAAATTCACAAAAAAAAACATTCTTACTAGTCTATCATGTCCGTTCTCCATTTTCATGAAAACATAATAATAATATCTTAAACTTAGTCAACTTTATCAATACTTTTTTTTTTCTTTTCTTTTTCATTAAGTACGAAGGCAACAAGCTTGTCGGCCAATAAAGTGTACAAATGTCAACTTAATAACTAAAAAAAATATTTCTAAAATATTAGAGGAAATAAAAATAAAAGAGCCGCAGTTCCTTGATCTTTAGGATGACGACTATCGAAAAAAAATATTATTTACACCTCTTCCAAAAACTTTACCTACCCAATTATAATTTCAACTATGTGACGTTCGACTATGGTCTGAGCCGTAATGCCAAGTTATTATAAATATTTGCGTTATATTTTTTTTACGTAAATGCACGCCCGTATTAATCGTAAATTTGTATTTAGATAGTAATACATATGTCGTAATTATATTAAGATATAACCTAAATCTCATAAAAATATATCAATTAAATGAAGGATTATTGTGTATGTGGCTGTAAGGCCTAATTGCCATAGTCTTAAAAGAAGAAATTACTTTATGCACAAGAGTATAAAAACCCATTTTATGCAGCCTACTCTCGACATAAAGAACAACTATACGAGCATGAGAAGTGAAATAGTAGATTGTACAACAAGTGCATAAAACGCACCATTTTACGCGAGACGTTTATCCATCCAAGCGAGCTTGCGAGCGAGGATTGATATAAAGTCGAGTGTTAAATGGGTTTTATGGACGAGTTGTACACTACTTTTCACTTCGATTGCGAGGAAATGAAACAGCAACATGATAAAAAAAAAAAAAAAATGCGACGAAATAAAAATTATAAGTTTATTTCATGAAGCTTTATTGTGTACTTTGGCTGTTGGTATCCTTGCCTTGGTCTTAGAATACAACGAAACGAAATAAAATAAAGAGGTTATTCTATGAAGTTAGTTGTTCGTGTGGCTGTTGGACCGATTGCCTAGGTCTTCGACGAAGATTTTACTTTATGCACTAGAGCATAAGAAGCGACTTTATGTCGCCCACGCACGACATAAAGACGAACTTTTAAAGCATGAGAAGTGAGAAGTGAAAAGACATTTAAGGAACTAGCGACAACCACCACGCGGGCCGGTTTTTAGTCGAGCTCCGAACGTGTCAGGCGGTAGACGTGTCGGCTGGTGCCGGTCGCTCTAGAGTTATGAAGGTAAATACGAGTATATGGTTTCTCTGTCCTTGGTTTAGATAACATTCTTATGACTCTGTTATTTTTTTTAACGTTTTTATTTTTTAGTAGGGTTAACTGGCTGCGAAATGATAAGTATTTAATAAGCGGTACATCTCCGCCAATTTTGGCATAGATGACTTTTGTTTTTTTTATATCTGGTCCCCTATTATCGTAACACTCGACATGAACAAATCTTACATTCGAGATGAAAATGTCAACTGCGTATAAAATTTTATTTGTTTCGTCGTGTCTCCCATATAATTTCATCTCGAGTGATTCGAAAGTTAGACCCAAGAGCGAATGACATTAAAAAAAAGTAGGCACATTATTTTTAGTCTGTGCACTGTGCATCTTTTAGCAATAATACCTACACCTAAAGTCGCCGTCAATAGAACTTGTGAACGACGTAAACAAAACCAAACGAACCAATTCACATTGATTTTTCGATAATCAATCACGTACTTTTAAAGATCAAGTGAGGTCTTTGCAATGATTTATACACTAGATCATTATTTTCATATTAAGATGAATTAACTATTCAATATACGTTATTTTGAATAAAAACACGCTTGGTGAATATTTGAGGTTATATGTCAAACAGTAGGTACTAATTTGTTTACATCTTTTCCAAGTTCTATTGACGGCGACCTTAATATTTTACGATACAAAAAACGGTGTTCTGATTGTTCGATTTCATTCTTCTATCTATAATAGAAAAAAATATTGAATGATTATCATTGGTTCTAAGGTTGGATAACAATGTTGTCGACGAAAACATTGTTGGCCTGTCTAATGTCAGTACTTAACCCTTTACTGCATAGGAATCCAAATATGGTGTCTCATGTTTATGATTTTTTTTTACCTATGAAAATTAATCGTATTTGAAATAAATATATTTTAATATAATGCTTAAAGTGTCTGTAAAACAAAACGTATTTTTATTTGTATGTTGTGGGGTACTTTGCAATTTTACTGGCACTCGATTCTGTCGGGATACAAAAAACAGTGCTTGACAAAAATCTGAATGTTTTTGAAGTGAATTCAGCGTAATCAAGATGATTAATACGTTATAAACATATTTTACTGCTACCTTTAAGCCTAATTAAGTGTATGATTACGATTGTTATACATAATATTATCATACATACTTAATTTTAGCGCTTTTTTGCATGAACCTTATATGGCTTCGTATGCATCAGAGATATTAATTAAAAAGACTTCATAATAGTCACATTTGGCTTCGTATGCATTGTGAATTTTAAATCATTGCTTGTGAGGTTGATGAGAGATATGAGATTTTTCATTAAATGCCAAAGTAATAACTTAAGAAAACATTATCAATGACACGCTTTGCGACAGACTGTACTTCTTCTATCATTAACCGACTTCAAAAAAAAAGGAGGTTCTCAGTTTGACTTGTATGTTTGTATGTATGTATGTATGTATGTATGTTTGTCCACGATTATCTCGCGTTTCATCATCATCATCATCATCAACAGCCGCAAGACGTCCACTGCTGGACAAAGGCCTTCCCCAAGGTTTTCCACAACGATCGGTCCTCTGCTGCTGTCATCCAGCGGTTTCCCGCGATCTTTATCAGATCGTCGGTCCACCTTGTGGAAGGCCTGCCGACACTCCGTCTCCCGGTTCGCGGTCGCCACTCTAGAACCTTTCCACTCCAACGGCCATCGGTTCTACGAGCGATGTGCCCCGCCCACTGCCACTTAAGGTTTGCTATTCGGTGAGCTATATCAGTTACTTTAGTTCTCCTGCGGATCTCCTCATTCCTGATTCGATCTCGCAAGGAGACACCTAGCATAGCTCTTTCCATCGCCCTTTGAGTGACCTTGAGCCTTCTTATGAGGCCCATTGTAAGCGACCATGTCTCAGATCCGTATGTCATCACTGGCAACACACACTGATCAAAGACTTTTGTTTTGAGGCACTGTGGTATTTGAGACGAGAAGATAGTGCGTAGCTTACCGAACGCTGCCCAGCCGAGTTGGATTCGACGATTGACCTCTTTCTCGAAGTTGGACTTACCTAACTGGATTTTTTGTCCTAGGTATACATAGTCGTCAACAACTTCGAGAGTAGAGTCTCCAACTTTGACAGGAGTGGGTACGACATGGACATTTGACATGATTTTCGTCTTGTCCATGTTCATTTTAAGACCCACTTGTTGAGAGACTCTACTGAGGCCATCGAGCATTGTACCGAGGTCCTCCAGGGTCTCAGCCATGATGACAATATCGTCGGCGAATCGAAGGTGAGTGATGTATTCGCCATTTATGCTGATGCCAAAACCCTCCCAGTCCAGAAGCTTGAAAGCGTCTTCCAATGCAGCAGTAAACAGTTTTGGTGATATTACATCTCCCTGTCTCACTCCTCGCTGCAATTGGATAGGCTTCGAGTTCCGGTCCTGAAGGCGAACTGACATAGTGGCGTTTCTATACAAACACTTTAACACCTCGATGTATCGATAGTCGATTTGGCACCGCTGAAGAGACTGCAGTACAGCCCATGTTTCAATCGAATCGAAGGCTTTCTCATAGTCCACGAACGCTAAGCATAGTGGCTGGTTATACTCCTCGGTCTTCTGTATAACCTGCCGCAGCGTGTGGATGTGGTCTATGGTGCTAAAGCCTTTTCGGAAACCGGCTTGTTCGGTAGGCTGGAAGTCGTCAAACCTGCGTGCGAGACGATTCGTAATGACTCTAGAGAACAGCTTGTAGACATGGCTGAGGAGCGTGATGGGTCTATAATTCTTCAGCTGGGTATTATCACCCTTTTTGAAGAAAAGAACCACCACGCCCCTGTGCCATGCTTGTGGCGTTTTACCCTGGGCTATGACGGAATCAAATAGCTTCTGAAGAGCTTTTAAAACCGGTGATCCACCTGCTTTCAGAAGCTCAGTCGTAATTCCGTCATCACCCGGCGCCTTGCTGTTCTTAAGCTGTTTTAGAGCCACTCTAATCTCGTACAGGCTAACGTCCGGGATGTCTTGGGTGTAGTGTCGGGACAACCTAGCTCTTGGGTCTTCTGCTAGGTTGCTGACAGGTAGGCGTGTTGTCGTGTACAGCTGTCCGTAGAACTTCTCTATCTCTTCCAAAAGCTCAGACTTCGACGATATGATCCTGCCGTCATCGGTCTTCAGCCTCATCAGCTGGCTCTGCCCAATAGACAAATCTCTTTTAAACACTTTAGAGCCCTTGTTTCGCTCAATAGCCTCTTCAATACTATTGGTATTGAATCGGCGTATGTCGCGAGTCAGGGACTTAGAGATCTGTCTATTGAGCCGCCTATACTGAGAAGCATCTTGTGATGACTGCAGAAGCATGACACGTCTTCTCTCCATTAGCTCTTGGGTCGAGTCAGAGATTTTCTTGGTTCCTTTTGAACGGCGAGTTTTGAAAAATTTAGACCCAACCGTTTGGACAGTTTCCACGAACCTGTTGCAGTAATCATCCACGTCTACGCATTCGCCTAGGCCTTCGAAGCGGTTTTGGAGTTCGAGCTGAAAGTTTTCGGGGTTTTGGATATGGATTGGTGCTGGACGGAGCGTAGATTTCATCAGGCGTGACCTTTCCAAGCGTACGTCGATATTCAATTTGCCTCTGACCATTCGGTGATCGCTCCCGGTTTTAACTGCATTGATCACGGAGACATCATTGAATATTTGCCTTCTGGTCGACATGATGAAATCTCGCGTTTGGCTGAACCGATTTAGATGCGGTTTTCAGCAAAGTATTTGTTACATTCTGGAGAAGGTTTTGGTATACAATAATAATGGATACCACGTGACGTCATCCGCATGGATCCGTTATTAAGCGATATATTAGTTCAACTCAACCGATTTTGTGTTGACGCGATTTTTTTAGTGATAGTTATAAAATATCACTAAAAACCGAAAAAAAAATGTAATAAAAAAAGACGAAAAAATTTTTTTATAAAAAATAGAACCGTCTTCAAAAAAAACCCACTAAACAAGACTAAATAATGAGCGGCTTCCTAGGGATTGATGGGTGCCTAATAGGTAGATGGAATATATCGAAGTCGGTGGCAAGAATCATGTGACATTGCTATTGTGTAAACGTACTTGACACCGGCTTAGATATATTCCATGTACCTATTAGGCACCCATCAAATAGGCAATTCCTAGGAAGCCGGTCATTATTTAGTCTTGTTTAGTGGGTTTTTTTGAAGACGGTTCTATTTTTTATAAAAAATTTTTTTCGTCTTTTTTTATTTAACTTCCAACTCCTATCAAGTCATGTTAATGAATGTTAAATTCGACGTTTTAGATTTTTTTTAAATACATACCAAGCCATTTATGGTATGTTATTATTTAGTTCTGAAATGCATACAAAGCCATATATGGATTTTGAAAAATTCGTGTTGAAATTTTTTTTTCCTTTACTTTTGAAATTTACTCATAAAATAAATATTGTCTGTTAAGAAGAATATTTTTTTTACTTAATTTTACCTATTCCATGCGGTAAGGGGTTAAGTGATGGTTTCTGACCCCAAACCGGACTAAAAATGTTCATATTTCCGAGTGTTGAGAAAATTAATTAGGGACTCATGCAGTCGTTTTAACCGACTTCAAAAAAGGAGGTTATCTAACTATTATATATTATGTAGATACGAGTATACTCTGAATAAATATCAGTGAAATGGGTTTGTAAGATATGGGTTAGAATGAAAAATGCACTTCCGATAAAACTTTATTTTTTCCCCTTTGTTTATAAAAAGTTTTGTTACAATATTCGAAATCCCTTTAATTTTAATTTATTACTTATACAGCAATCTAATCCTTATCAGTATCGGCAATCATAAATTCGCCGAATGAATAGGTATCACAAAGATTTCTGGATTTGAATGCTTCTAGTAATACGGAATCTATATACTGGTTTATAATGGTCGAACACTGCAAGTTCTTAGGCGCTTGCGCAAGACTAGCCCGCAACTCGTGCACAGTTATTGGTTGTTGCGAAAACCCAGCCATTGAGTCTAGGTTTAATGCATGGGGTAACTCCGCACGCATCACAACAATTTTTGAACGTAATGATTGTGCCTGAGATTTGTGGTTACGAATAAGTTGCATACGGTTGTAAGCAGCTTTCAAATAACATCTGGTGAATTGAGAAGTGTAAGTAACTGGTTTACGGTTTCCGTTCACGCATATTTCTATTTTTTCCTCCATATTTGTTTCCTTCCGAAGAGATTCTATAAGATTTTGATCTTTATATCCCAGTAAAGTAGTTAGATGTTGCAACAATGCGTTTTGGAGAGTTTCTTCTGACATTTCACCCAGATCCATCTCCAACGACATACGAATGTCTTCAGAAGTTCCGCCCAGGCAAAATACAGTACCGGTTAATCCTGGGGGAAATAATATAACTATTGAACAGTAACGCCATATTCAAAAATGATAGAATTATCATAATAGGTTTTATCCTCGAGAATTAACAGAAACATTAAGAAACAATCATAATGGATACCTACCGTAGCTTTCTAAAATGGCAGCCATTTCCAAAGCGACTAGTATGCCTAGTTCATATCCTAGTAAGTAGAAGGTCTTTATATTCTTCAAGCTCTGTGTCATGACCTGAAAATATATATTGAAGTGATAAACATCTAGTTAACCGTTATAGATATTCCAATATGTAGAAAACTATTTACATCAATAAGTCTTTGTGCCATATCCCGAACGTTGTCGAAGACGATGTCACAGCTCGGCTGCAGCACGAGCGCAGGCAGTTTCAGCCTCTCGCACAAGATACCGAAGCGTTCATTGTGGCCCTCCACACCTGGTATTATGCACAAGTACGTCTGCGTCATATCGAATTCGTCGAGACGCTAAAATGAAAAAGCATTACTTATAACATAGATATAAGGCTTTGCTCGTCAGGTAGATTACGCACAGCCTAAGTCGCTGAACCTAGAGACTTGCAGATAAAAATTACGGGAAACTACTTCTATGCGTATGAAGACGCGGTCTTCTTCTCTGGTAGGTATAGAATTACCGAAAATTATCCATAATAATCAATGACATTAAATATTATTGGGTATATTTAATAACTTTACCATTCCTGAACTGCTTCCAAGAGTGCGCATTAGCACGAGTTCCGTAGAAGCAGCTATTTCATCCTCATCGATCGTTTGGAAATATGCTTTTATACCTGAGTCTTCTTTAGTGGTATTACTAAATTGCTCTTGGATTTTCTTTAATCTAGATAAATGATAAAAATATTGAAAGCAACTTATGATGACAATATTACAAAACCATGAAAATGACTGTTTTTAATACACTTCTAAATCGAATGGTTGAGAAACAAAATAAATATTCACCCCCTTCTAATTGTAAGATCGACTTGAAATGTTGCATAATTATCTACTTATGCTATAAATTCTGATAACAATACAGTGATATAGAATCATCGAGCTGGTACGAAGATGAAAACAGAAGCTGCATAAAGAAACTCGTGAAACTTGTAAGAGTATAAATCTAAGTCTATCCAGTTTGGACTTGTTTTGGCTTATCTTTTAATTACCGAGTTAGTTGTAGCAGGACGCAATGAATATACTCGTCAAACCGCTTATGCCGTTGGCCAAGAGTTTATTATTGCTTAATCCGCGCGCCATATAAATTGTGTCCCGCTATACCATAGTGCTGTACAGTTGGCAATAAAGCAGGTCATAAAAAAGTATTCAGACTTTTGCACTTATTAGGTTATCATCAGTGCAGTGCCCGTGCAACATAAGATTTAAGGCAAAGCACCACTTTTTTTTTGTTTTAATCATTCAATTATTAGCAGATATCTTCTCCAGTCATGAATAGTGGGTAAATATAAAATACATACTCGGTTATAGTCATCTGAGGAAAGGTTTCCTTCGGGAGTACAACATCAAACTTTTTCCGAAGTATATAGCACAACTCTTGCGCTCGTCCCTGGTCGATGCCGACTTGTTCTAAAGTAGAGCTTGGATCCGTCGCGCTGGTGATTTTGACACCTTACAAAGAACAACACTTCCTTAAGTTTTAAAAAAAAGGAAAAGTCAATTAAAATTCATTGTCAAATATATAAATACATATATTTACAGTATTTCATAAATTGATGTTAAATACCTGGTAAAAGAGCTATCTCCTCAAGCAAAGTGCGGTTTGTCATCGCTTGCGCATAGCCAAATACGACAGCTGCTCTGCTACAAAGAGCTTGTTCAATGATTTCCACAGCGCTTCGCCATTTCATGGTGACAGTGGATAACTTGTTATTATTGTAACCAAACTCATCAAACTAAAGAAAATCATTAATAGTTAAATATGTGCTGAAATATGTATTAAAAAAAACTAAAACATAATGACATTTTACTACCTTTTCCAAGTTTTGCAACTGTAATGAAAGCGACGGTAGTCCGCAAAGCGCTCGGTCGTAGCATATGTCTCGTCCGAAAAATCTATTTTCACTTATAACAGTGAAGTGCCTAGAAAAACACGCGATTAAGATATAATTATTTTAAACAATGATTTAGTTTACCAGACTTATGGCCATTCTCTCCAACTGTTTAAAGGGACAGTTAACAATGGTCCAACGTTATAATAAACTACTTACTTTAAAGAATGAAACAGCTCTCTCGATGCAATATCTAGCGACTGCAAAGTAGATTCCATCATTCTTTCATGCTCGTAGTCTCTGACGATGAAGAAAAGTGACTCGACAAGTCCAGCTTGTTTGCTGTCGTGCAGGAATTGTATGAGTTTTTCTTTATCCCAAGTTTCACCAAAAGTAGTTTCAACTTGTACGCCTTTATAATGCCAGGCACTGAAAATAATGATTTGTGAATATAATTTGCGGAAGTAATTATACAAGGTAGTGATGAGTCAAGTTAAATAAGTCGGTGACGGAATGCGAATGGAGAAGTTACTGCCTGCTCAAAATTTAACGGGGATTTATTTTGAAACAAATCACGTAACTCATCGATCATTTTAAACGAGATTTGTTTTAATCTCACCAAAATTCCAAGAAATTCTTCAAGTACCTACATAAGTATTTGCATTTCGTATTTTTTGGTGTCCAATAAAGATTATACAAATATGTATTGTGTTGTATTTAATAATTAAATTAACTTGAACATTTTCTTGCATGCTAGTGGTGTGATCGTGTGAATTAACATTAAATCTTACTCTTTTTTGAGTTTTAAATAAGCCGAAGGCTTTGGGAAATACAGACGCAGTCTTTTGGCCCCTCGACTGATTAGTCGATCTACCAGCTGGAGGCTCAACACTTCTTCGTCGCATATCAGCAACTGTTGCAAGTCGTCCGAGCAAGCCAGCCTGGAAGGGATAGCGTGTTGTACAAATAAGTTATTTCGATGTTATGAGCTCTATATACACATAGAATGCATCTCTGTGCGTAATGATCTAATGATCGCAATTTACGAATATTGCATGCAATGATAATCTCCTCCAAACAGAGTTTTAAAATTTACTTGAAAAAAGGTATCCGTTCAGTGTACTCTGTATATGATTTATAGTTTTTTTATTATAAGTTAAGTTGACTTATTATAACCCTTTTTCACTAGGACCCCAGTATTATGGTCGCCTTTATCGCGGTGATAAACGTGAATAAAGCATCCGTCTTCCCTGCACTTATATACTGGTCAGAAAGTGACAGATGTTTTATCCACGTTTATCCACATGATGAACACAACCATAAAAGGCCTGCTGAGGGTCACTAACCGCAACGTACCGCAAGTATCGCAATGCATCTATTTCGATGTGTGGTTTTGTGTGAAGAATAACTTAGCCCCAACTTTTTTTTTTTTACAATCATGCAGATTTAAGCTATGTTTAAAGTTTCAAGTCTCTAGCTCATGGGGAAGTTATTTTAAAATGAATTTGTATCAAACAGACAAGAGTTAATAAAAACCGGTTATGTGGTTCCCTACCATCACATATATCAAATGAATATCCTATAAATACTGTTTACATATTGCCGGGTGGGCATCGCGAAGAAACCTTTACATTCGAACAACCGCGTGTGTAAGTGTATAAACAAAAGATCCTACATGTGTATTCGAAAGAGTCCATCCGTAAAAATATTAAAATAAAGCCTAAAGTACCTCAGTTGCGCAAGAGAAGCTAGACTAGCGCGGTCCATGCGCAGCAGCACGCGGCCGCGGTGGTTGCTCGCGGCCAGCAGCCGGAACGCGCGCGCCGCCTCGTGCGGCGCGTACGTTACGCGCGACAACGGGCGCACGCACCCGGTGGCTATGCCCTCGCTAACTAACAACTGCAATTTCTGAAAAATATAACAAACTGAAATATATAATAAAATAGTAGGGCGGGCAGGACATCATGGATTGAACACACTTTAGGTAATCTAGTATGTAATTAATTATGTTAAAAGCTATTCGGAGTCACTTATTAGGTATATTTCGTATTTTAATGTTTTAACGTATTAATAAATTGATTTTAAATGAGATGCTCGTTCCAAGATACGTCCAAGTACATTTGTCACGTCTTGTCATAGAAAAGTGTTAAGCGTTAGAGGCGTCTTAAAAAAGGCCCGGGTATCTCACTCAGATCTTTATATTAAAATTAATACAATCCTCGGATACCTTTTTTAGTATCGTGGAGTAGGTACTGTACGCCGAAGTTCATTACCGCTAAATATTAACAACTTAAATCCCTGTAATATTAACTTACAGCTGTAAAAACAGGGCGCTTATAAAATGGAAACGTTTTTTTTTATATTTAAGAGTATATAGGGTTACCTGTCCATCATTAAAACAATCGTACACAATGAGACACAGCGATATTTTTAAAACGCGTTGTTGCTAGATAGTGCAGGATAGCGGATTTTGTTACAAAAAAGTCGGATTTTTTTATATAATCGGTGATTGCGCCGTGCTGTTTGGGACCATGGAGGTTGGCGGGCTCCCTGCCAGCTGACGGATGCCACGTGTGCACGGCGCATGCTCGCATAGGCACTATTGTCGCTAAGTAACGAATCATCAACGTTTTTGTAAAGAAAATACCTATGCGCGTAAATAAACTACTCGTGATAACAATTTAAGCGTTATGATACTTATGATAATATCCATATAAGGGCGTTTTAAAAGGCGTTTTAAGGACCATATACGGGCATAAAAGCCGTGGTAGCCGAATGGTTTGACCTGCCAACTCTTAAGCAGAGGGTCGTGGGTTCGAACCCGGGCTCGCACCTCTAACTTTTTCGGAATTTATGTGTGAAATATAATTTGTAAATTTACCATGAGCTTTTCGTTGAAGGAAAACATCGTGAGGAAACCTGCACACACCTGCAAAGCAATTTGACGGTGTGTGTGAAGTTCCCAATCTGCACTAGGCCCGTGTGGGAACTATAGCCCAAACTCCTCTCATTGTGAGTGGAGGCCTGTGCCCAGCAGTGGGACGTATATAGGCTGGATTATTAAGGGCGGTTTAAAAAAAAGTGTACATCGTTAGGGACAAAAATTAAGAAATTTTAAATTACTTTTCCCGTGCGTCACGAAAATTAGTCATACATTTTAGTACCTATCGTTAATTTTTGTGACAAACCGTAAAGACTACCGTTTCTTAATTTTTGTCTTTAACTATGTAAACTTTTCTGGAAAAACACCCATAATCCACCTGACTGTTAACATCTGAATAGGGCCTACGCAAACCGGCGGAGCGCAGCGCAGATCTCTTTAAATTTATCAATGTATATTCTTCCCTATTTTCATTACAATAAGGTATAAATTTAGAGCCGCAGCCGCAGAGTAGAAATCCCCCGTGATGCTCCGAGGTCGGTCTCAGAGCATTCAAATTTTTACCTTATCGTAATTAAAATAGGGAAGAATATACATTGATAAATTTAAAGTGATCTGCGCTGCGCTCCGCCGGTTTGCGCAGGCCCTCGTTTCGTCGTGTTACGTCATGTGCGGGCAGCGGCTCGGCGGCGACTGTATAGATGAATTCCCCAAAATTTTCTTTCTCCAATATTTTTTATTTTCTATACGGAATTTCTACCAACAGATCATTTCGTCACACGCATTTATTCTACTCGTTATTTTTGCTACACGCAGTTTTACCAATGCAATTTTTCACCAATCTGTTTTATTCACATGCGTATGCTTTACCCGTAGAATATATTTCCACTGATTTATTTTTGTCACACGTTTTAATGTCTAATCTTTTTTTTCGCTAGACGCACATTTACCATGTTTTAGCATGAATATTAAGCGGGCTGGGCTTGAGCAAAAGCTATTAGTTGCAATTGATCCCACCAAAACATTTTCATGTAAAATATTGCAAAAACGAGACCATTAAGCCTGGGCCACACCGGATGCGTTGCGTAGACGTGCACGTGCGCGTTCGCGTTCCACTGCGTTGTGTAGCTGCGTCCTCATGTGAGGATTCATACTATACAACGCAGTGGAACGCGAACGCGCACATGCACGTCTACGGAACACATCTGGTGTGGCCCAGGAATTAGGCTATGTCAAAAAGTTATCAGATGTTATGTAAAGATAAGCTTCTAAATGTTAGGTATACCTACGCCCTAACAATAAAAGCCCTAATCCTATGAACTTATGTGTCCCGTCTCGCTACCGTCACTTTTCTATTATACAGTAGCAAGAACTATATAAAGGTAGGTATTTATGGTCCTTAACCTGGATAATTTCAATTTTTAATCCGTGGAAAGTAAAAGATAAGCAGTTAGTTTTATATTTATTATTAAAACACGGTTAATCATATACATGTACTTAGGACGAAATAAAACAAAAACTGTACTTTTGTTAACGAAAAAATAGGAACTTAAGTATGCTATCAGATACGATAATGCAGTTGAAAGCCGGCCTAAATTCGTCCTTATAAGAATCCAAACATAAAAATTGTAACAATATTTTCTTAATTAATGTTAATGTACTTAAATATAAGTTTTAGTTATATTTAAGTACAGATAATAACCTTACACATTTATCTGTTGGTGGATCCCTGGAGGTAATTATTTACTATTCCCTCTATTTTTCTATCCATCGAAATATAGTATACATTCTATTGCGTTTTCGGAATACACCAGTTCGCATTTCATTTTGAATGTTTACAAAATTAACTTCGACGGCTTCTTCTTTTAATTGTGATATAAAAAACAATAGGCTGGAGTTTTTATGAATACGATTATTCATCTTCTTGTGCCAGCTTTCAACTACATTATTTGTCCTGTGGCGGTGGCCGTAACAAGACACCATGTGAATCATATTAACTTTGATCCATTGTTTTAACATATAGTCATTAAAACTTAGGATCTCGTCAGTTCGGGGTGACATTTGAAACACACACACACATAAACACTGACATTGACGTTGTCCAGATAATGATAATGACGTTGAGGTAATAGAACTCGTTACCTACTTATCTAAAGAGGTTTATTTCTAGTGCTTATTATCATCACCTATCTGTAACTATAGAAGTTATAGTAGTTCTCACGACCCCGCCGCCCGCTTAGTATTCATGCTAAAACATGGTAAAAATGCGTCTAGCGAAAAAAAAGATTAGACATTAAAACGTGTGACAAAAATAAATCAGTGGAAATATATTCTACGGGTAAAGCATACGCATGAGAATAAAACAGATTGGTGAAAAATTGCATTGGTAAAACTGCGTGTAGCAAAAATAACGAGTAGAAAAAATGCGTGTGACGAAATTATCTGTTGGTGGAAATTCCGTGTAGAAAATAAAAAAATGGGGAAAAACGCGAATGGAACTAAAAATATTGGAGAAAGAAAATTTTGGGGAATTCATCTATACAGTCCTAATTATAGTTACTAATTGTTATTGTTCAATATTACGGAATTATGTACATTTCCAAGTGTATTTAAACCTATACACACAGGAAATCGTTTACTTTTTGTTGCATTTTAATAGGTTATTCAAAAAATAACTCTGTTGGTTCACAATGAAACAAAAGTGTATGTCGTATACAATAAAACAGTGTTTCATTATAGGCCGTATTAATAACAGTACAAATTTTTTCTACGCATACGTAACATCCCTTGAGGTTTATTTAGTAGGCAGGTTTGTACTTATTAAGTACCTAACTATAATTTACGCTGTAGATATTTTATAAATAATGTATTTCTGATTTAGATGGCACGAACTGAAGTTGTAAAAAGAAAGAAGGGAGATCATTCGGCTGCAAATATGCTTCGAGCTTTCAGTTTCATAGGGATTGAGTCTCAGAAAAGCTGATAAAGAATGCGGTGTTCCTTACCGTACCTACGTGTGTCGATATGAAAAAAAAGAATACGAATTTCAGTGGAACTCAATTAAAAAATCAAAGCTTAACACCAAACTATAATGTTTTTTTCTAGTAAAGACAATCGCAGCGTTGCGTATAGTAGTAGATGGCTCATATAAATAAAATAAAATTTCCTATCAGCTGGGAGTTTAAAAAAATGGCAGGCGTCGAGTGGCTTAGATCTTTCAGGTCTAGGAATCCTGATCTAACATATAAATAAATAAAAAATAAATGTCATGTACCTACCTACTAACTAATAACACTATTTTATTGTTGATTGATTACCTCTGTTTCATTGTTGATTATCCCTGTTTCATTGTAAAAATGCAGGTGTTTCATTGAGTACATGTATATGGACACAATGAAAGAACACATTTTTTTAAATACTTTTTTACATAAATTATAAAAGTAAAGGACGAAATTTAATGCGAAACAAATAATAACGTAAGTAACTTTAGAAACGGCAAAGCAGGATGGTTTGAAATTTTGGTGTTTCATTGATGGACAGAGTACCCTACATTCAATATCTATATATTTATGTACCTGCAATTCTTCAAGGTGGTTGCCCTCAGTGATAAATGAAAAGTCAATTGGTATATATGACCTTGATTTAGTCATGTTAAACATTCCATAGGAAAAGTTTTCCCTCGTATGAATTTGACAAACATCCAGTGTAACTCCAAAACTAGCGCAGCAACTTAGTGAGGCCTATAGATAGACAGTAATTAGTTATTATGATCATGATCACTCAATAGGTACCACCTTTTCTACCTATATAGGGAGGGTGTGTAACACAAATAGTATCTATATGACGTGGCCTCATAGAACTGAGTTTTACAATTTTAAAATTAGAGAAAGTGAAAAAATAGACAGTAATCGATGCTATAATATGGTTTAATTTTTTTTTCTTATTACATACGTTTTTAAGCTCTCCTTCCAAATTGTTTATAACGACATCACACCCTGCTCCATTAGTGGCACTTAACACCATGTCACTAAACGTATTATCGCGGGAATTTCCAATATGACTCCCTAAAAATTCAAAATAAACATAATAATCCGTGTCGAAGTAATGAACCATGCTGTATGATTTTGGTACAGTAAGTTGCTTACCTTTTAGATTAGGAAATAATTGTTTCAAAAAGTTCTTTTTACAGATGTCGCTAACAGTTGTGAACACCTCGCAGCGCATGGCCAGTGCTATTGATATTGCGGCCTGGCCGAGTGCGCCTGCGCCGCCGTGTATCAAAATGCGCATTCCTTCTTTTATCTGGCATTTGATGGCCTAGGAGAACGTACCAAAAGAAGTGTAGTTTATCAAACACGGGAAAAATACAGGAAAGTTATTTTTATTTTTACACATGCCAATCAAAAGGTTCGTCACTTACGTTGCTTTTCAGCTGTTATTGACGTGTAAGTGTCGACTTTTGTATTAGCCACGGCGTTCAAAAGGTTAACACCATCCCGTGTCCAGTCCATTGGCTCTTAGAACAGGATTCGGCTTCGGGTAAAGTCGGCTAGCCGGCTACGCGTCGAGCTTATGAGAGCGAGTGAGAGAGAAGTACAAACCCTGATCCTATTCTAAGTGCTAACGGACTCCAACACAAAACATAAGTAATACTAATATTTAAGGTAGTAAATATTTACTAACGAGGCAGTAAAATGCTTGTAGATATGGTAAGGCGACCGTGGCGGCGTCTTCGAGATCCCAATGATCAGGAACAGGCCACAAGAGGTCCTTTAGCGCGTTTACACGGGAGCTCAGGGCGCCACTTCGCACAACCCCGAACACGCGGTGCCCGCTGAAATAAAACACATTTAATTCCATTTATTACTTCTAACGCAAAAAAAAATCAAGGTCTTTTAAGACCGAACACCCGGTACTTATAGATTATTTTCAAATCACTTAGGCTTTATTCCACTTTGCCCTTAACAGTATCTTTATCATTTTGTTAACGTCATGGTAACCCATATAAAAATTCACTGCCCAATAAAGGCTGCCGTATCGTAAATAAGCAATACCTAAGTATATGGTTTCCAAAACAAGATAAGTTAAACAAAGTAAAATAGAAGGCTTATGTTGGATTTCGCCAACCACTTGGCAGACGATTAGAGTGTTAACAGCTGTCAAAACGTATGAACTAACAGTCGATTAACATTTAACATCGTATGGTGAAATTGGTACTTAGTTTAATAATTTGCTACCTACCTGTCTGTTATTCCGCTGAAATCCATCCCGTACCCATCATTTTCATTACTGATGGGTATCTCTGCACGTGCCCGCTTAGTATCATAAGTACTGAGGGCGGCATAATGCACCTAGAAAAATAGCGATAAGTTTAATACTTAAATAAAAAACATACGTAGGAACGTTTGTGAAATTTCCGTGTTTATTACCGTTATAGCCACTCCTTTGTGGACACGTTCCGGAACTTCCACCCATTTCAATGAATCAAGGTTGCCAATTTGATCGCTTTGCAACGCCTTGGGCCGGCCACTCGCTCCAGTTTTGGGCAGTGGCAAGTAGTAGTCACCACCCCATTCACCCTGTTGACAACAAGATTTAAATACGAGTCACACACAATCTTACTTGATAGAGCACAAATACTAAAGATAAATTTACGTTTTCCAGTAAATTGTAGGTCAGATCAAAACGAGGCAAGTGATGTAAATCTTTTTCATCTGTTAACTTGTGGTCAATCATTGCTACGTTGATTTTGCGATTACAAACTTTTCTCTGTTGTTTTACTATGTCTGTTAGACCTAAAGGTGGTGGGTAGCAAGTGAGGATGACAACCGTATGTTCTGGTGGCAGGGTGGAGCACGTGCTCTGTATGAAATCTATTTCAGAAGGATTGCGAACTGTTAGTGCAGTGGTGGAAGTGCTCGGGGACGGTCTCCACAGCGCTAGTTCGATCCTCGCCGAGCCTTTGCCTCTAGCGCACACAGGTCGGTACAAAGCCGCTGACCAAACTTCTTGGGTTTCTACCCCGACGCTCACAATGAATGTATTTGTAGGTAGATACTGATACAGGAGCTCGAACATCTGAAGTATAAAAGTTACATAAGATTGTGAAGAAATGTGTGCATACATTACAGATTCTATTCATTATTGACGACGCGGTTAGCCTAGTTGGTAGTGACCCTGCCTACGAAGATAGCAGTCCCGGGTTCGAATCCCGGTATAGGAAAATAGTTGTGTGATGAGCGCGAGTATATGTTCCTGAGTCATGGATGTTTTCTATATATTTAAGTATGTATTTCTCTATATAAGTATGTATATCGTTGCCTAGTACCCATAGTACAAGCCTAGAGCTTAGTTTGGGACTAGGTCAATTTGTGTGAGTTTGTCCCTGATATTTATTTTATTTTATTTATTTATTTCATTTACTATCAATATGACCAATGAAAACAATGAAGACTGATTATTTATAACCACAAGAGTGTTTCTAAATATATAAAGGTTAGTTTTGGTTTAATTGTTTGATATTTTATCCACGATTTTATGAACCTTTGAATGATCACTAAAACACCTAACTTTAAGGTTGGTTGTAAGGATAAGCTTAGTAAGGTTGTTGCGCCCTCTCAATACAAAATCAAAGATTTGTTAAACTTACATGTTTGTCAGAAAGGAGATCGTGCACGACGAGTACGTCTGGTTTCGGCTTTTTGTTTTTCAATGTCAGAAGGTCTCCTTTATGAATACGTATCACTTCGTGCTTAATTTCCGGCGGACTGTTCAAGATGTTTTTAAGGTTTTCGATAACTTCAGTCTTCTTATAACAAATTATGTCAAAAATGTTCACTACTTGCCCACTTATGTTTTCGGATATTATTTGCATAAATACATATAAAGTTGTCATAATCTAAAAAATATATATTGAGGTTAGAGTAATGTATTTTAAAAATACTTAACTTTACATTAATCTTCTGAACTAACATCTGCATCTTCCTGAAGGAAGAACGGGAAAAAATTAAGTGTTTTCAAAGCTGGCGTTTGGCGCATAATGTACGGCTTGTCCACGAAGCTAATCTGTTTTATCGTTACACCTCCACATCTGAAATTACAGATAATTAACTTCTCAATTGGACATATTTGGCTGTTATTTTTAATGTTTTAAAAGTCCGAATCAGTTTTTTAGGGTAAGAAAAATTGTAAAAGCTGCTCAGATAAAAATTAACGGGACAACGTCTGTCGGGTCTGCTAGTAACGAATAATATATCAACACAATTTAACTTGCTTACTTAGTTACTTCAGTTGTCTCTGTTAAATTCGCATCTATGTAGTTCGCATCAGCACCAATACTACGCGAGTGGATTAAGGGGTTAATGGTGAGCTCCCTAATATGAGACGGCTGTGAAATGGCAGTATGCGGTCGTCTAAGAACGTTCAACTGGATTAAACCATCAATAAGGGTCACCCAGTTGGAGTCCCAAACCAACTGTGCTTGATCTACCGAACAGTTTGTTTTGTAGATGCTGCGAAATTCCCCCCTGAAAAATACATTAAGTACTACAATGAAGCAGCTCTACAATGATGAAACTAATTCTCCAACTACTATTTTATCTTACCTATATTCGTAGCCCCTCTCGTGCATTAACTTATATACATCCACTGAAGTCAATGACAAAGACTTCTTTTGGTCGTTAACCACGTCTAACACGCCACCAACTTTATTTGGCAATGCAATTATTTTTCCTTCAGCTATCAAGCCGTACTCGTACGAAACCTGAGAAACAAAGCTCATTTATATCACCCAGTCTGTATAGGATTAGTGTGGGTCTCGCTCTAGTCGCATACGTACTTTTGGCATAATTTCGATTGGAATAACACTTTACGCATATAGTTGTTGGCTCATAAAAGTATTTTGTCATAAATGATCCTGCGTATAATACTTTCATTATCATAATTTTAGTCATATAATTGAAGATCATAATGTTTTTAGTCATAAAAATTGCAATGCATGAATTATGACAATAGACATTTAGCGATAGTGTTTGACTACCGCTATTTAATGTCTATTGGGAGTAAGTATGAATACTGTAACTATTAATTTATTATAATGTCAACTACACTGGCCTACGGGCGCGGAACTACTGAAGAGCCCGTCTGTATACCTAGCGTATATAACACATAACGCTAGGTAAGTAAGGTAAACTGTGTCGCTACAGACATATAGCTGAAATTGACCTAATTTAGCGGACGAGCTGCTAAATTTGCGGCGGCACCAGCTGTTCGCACCGTTCGGCCGAGGTGCGAGGCGGCGAAAGTACTGACGCACGTGGCGTCCCACAGCAGACACTTCCCTTCTGCCATGGCACTAAAGTTAACACGTCCGGCCTTTTGCCATCGGCGCGGCAGAGGCCCGGAGGCTCAAGAACACAGGGGATGTTGGCGGATATTAAAGCCCGCCTTACGATGTCATTGAGAGCATGGTGACGGGGAAACCTTCCTGAACAACGACAGCAACTCAACGCGTGATGGCCATTCGCTTCCACCATGGAGCCGCAGATGCATTTATGAGGCACACAAAAATCGCAGCCCAGGCGGAGAGCTACTGCCACCCGCATTGAGTTGTTGTCCAGGAGCGTTCCCAAATGAGGAACAGGCAAAGCCTGCAACCACGCTCCCGCTTCGACTTTGCTAATTATATTTTCTTAGTCTTAATAACTATGACAAAAGGACGAATATAGGCATGAGTGATAATCACCCGTGATATTCCGCTGGATATTATTTTCTTCATAATGATTAAGTTGAGTCGTTAATATAGTAAAATGCAATCCTGCCCTCCAAGTCCTATTATTCAGGGAATGCGTAAAGCGTTAATAATTTGTTTGCAAAACCAATAGTCAGCTATTTGCTGAGAAAGGCAAAGAACTCCAGTTCCAAAACTGGTAAAAGAGTTTCTTGGTCGGCTATAATATGCATTTGTAAATCTCACACACACCGATGCCCATGAACACCGGAAACACAAGAGGCTTGTGTCGGCCCATTGCCGGTCCCATCTTATATTATAACTGTTTGGGAACATTGTAGAGGCGAGTTGGTTTCAGTTTCACTGTGAAGTGGTTTATCTTGTCTGTTTGTACTCCCGACGAAGTTTGCCCGTACATACTTACATATTGCTAAGAGAAATGGGTTACGCTCGTTTCTATGAAAGTGACAAAGATTAGCAATTGTATGCAAACTATTCAAAGAAGGAAATTCGCCTGGAAGGAAATACTTAGTATCTGAGTTATATTCTCAAAAACATATCTATTTAAGAAAATACTTAATCAGTACTCACTTCAAAATGTCCAGATCCTCTCATCAAAGACACGGTTAAATGGAGAGCCTCGTTTATCAGAAGACACGGCTGTGCGTGGAAACATATGTCGCTATATTTCACCGGCAAAGACCGCAGCGGTTTGGACAGGGTCATAGCTAACATATCCCAAACAGCCACGAGAGCGCCAGCAAATGGGAATAACCTTGTTCCTGAAATTATTTTACAACATAAATTGTAACATTATATTCATCAAAACATAAATATTATATTCGCAATGCCCTAAATAGATATTTAGGGCATTGCGAATATAATATGTACCTACTGTTGTATTTGTATTGTATTGTATTTGAGGGCGGGCTGGTTTCCGCAACTCGACGTCTAGCGCCTATTTTGCGTGTGGGTGGGATTACCATGTTACTCTAGCCATCCCAGCTCCTCGAGGAAGCCCACCAGACCTTTAATGTCGATGGTTACCTCGGGGAGACACCTCATCGGACCGAGGTGTTTAGCCCTGTATTGCGCCACCTCGGTGCAGTGTAGTACGTCGTGGGCGGCTGTTTCTTCTGTCTCCATGCACGCACGGCACAGAGGACTGTCTGTAACACCTAAATTAAAAAGATGTTTGTTAAAAGGTCCGTGACCTGTTAAGACACTGGTTACCGTCCTTAGTCGAGATTTGCTAAGACGGAGGAGTGCCTTGGAGAGTCGACTGTTAATGGTAGGCAGTGCTTCCCTCGCCTGCCTGCATTTATCGTGACTCACCCAGTATTCATTGTGTAATCTCTTGGTGCGGTTGAGCAGCAGAGATCGAACTTTGCTAAAGGGCGTTGGGATGATCGGTTCGGGGCCCATGGCCGTCATTTCCGATCCTCGCCGGGCCGGTTCGTCCGCAGCATCATTACCTCGAGATCCACTGTGGCCCTTAATCCATTGAAGGGTTAGTTGATTGTATTGAAATACCTCCATGAGTCGTTTGTGGCACTCGTAGATTAACCCTGATGTGACGGTGTGACATCTCAGGGCTTGTAGTACTGCCGTGCTGTCAGAGAGGATCCGGATGGAGGTTCCAGTTACCTTCCTATCAATAATGGCAGACGCCGCATAAATGATCCCCATACATTCGGCCTGAAAGACTGTGTTGTGGGTGCCAAGCGGTGTGGCAATTGACATGTTCAGGTCTTCAGAGAACGTACCAGATCCTGTGCCATTGTCAGTTTTGGAACCATCAGTGAAGATCCTCAGCTCCCTAGGGTTAAGACCTTCGTAGTTGTCATCTTCATGTAATTAAATTTTGTACCTCTTATCGAACACCATTCGTTTGGGAATCCTATCCGTACCTGCCCTAAGCAACGGAAATTCTTCGGATACTTTGTCTAAACTAGCTGCGTATTGAGCTCCATGGTTGGATCAGAGGTTCAGAGTTCGTAACCTTACCGCAGACAGGGCAGCCTCCTGTTGAACATGGAGGTGAAGCGGAGGTAGATCAAGCATTGCCTCTATGGCGGCAGTCGGTGTTGTCCTCATACCGCCGGTGGTGGCCATGCAAGCGAGTCTCTGAAGCCTTTGCAGCTTGTTTTGGACGGTAGCGAGGTTTGTTCTTGGCCACCAAACCAGCGCCCCATAGCAGAAAAGAGGTCGAATTACTGTCTTATATAGCCAGAGGATGACTTTCGGTGAGAGACCCCACCTGTTGCCTACCATTCTCCTACATTGCCAGAAGACGACCCCTGCTTTTTCTATTCTTTTGTTAATGTGATTACTCCAGTTTAGTTTGCTATCAAGTGTTACTCCTAGGTACTTTACCTCAGGTGACAGTTGAAGCTCTGTTTGTAGTAGTTTGGGTTTGGTAAAGTTGCCAAGAACTCTTTTTTGAGTAAACATTACCATTTCTGTTTTGGCTGGGTTAACTGACAGGTCGAATTCCTTACACCATCGCTCCACCACCTGGAGAGCGGTCTGGGTTAGGTCACAGACTGTACTGGCAAACTTACCTGTTATTAATATAGCTAAGTCGTCGGCATAGCCTATCGTGTAGAATCGTTCAGCGTTGAGCTTAGTGAGGAGGTTGTTTACCACTAGATTCCACAGCAGCGGCGAGAGAACCCCCCCTTGCGGGCAGCCCCTTACCACAGCTGCGGCCTGTGACCTACTGTTAATAATAAAATGATCTTTACCCTCTATAATATGTCCTGCTAAATATTCTTCATCGTTTATCGCAATAATAGGCTTATACACCGTTGAATAGCATCGATCAGCGGTAACATACTTGCACAAGTTCCTGAAAAGGAGCCATTTTAGAAGTAAGTAAGTACTCCTAGATAGAACATACATTGAACATGAACTTAGATAGAGCATACCATACAAAAAAGTAAATAAGTAATAAATAATACCATGTCTCATCATGAACCCATTCTAATAAATGGGACAACATCGGGGTTTCAGTCGACACCGGGAATTCAACTGGCGGATACAGTGCAGTTAAGTCAACGTTATAACCTTTCATGTATATCCTGCAAAATAAATATTCATTCACGGAGAGGAAATCAGCAAAAATTTATTTAAAGTTTAATGATAGCCCAAAAAACACTGCACATACTGACCGTCCAATAGCTTCGAGAAGAAATAAGGTATTGTCTGCATGACCTCGGCGTGTGAGAGCAATGTTGTCACAACTATTTGGTAAAGATTTCTTCAGAATAGCCTGCAAGAGGCCGTGAGGAGCAATCTCCACAACCACTGCGTTGCTCGGTATTAAACGAGCGGTCTCCTCGAACAATACTGGATTCTGCAAAGTGAAACTTAGTGTTTTGACCAAAACGATACGCTGGCGATATTAGAAAGGTTTGACTCCGCAATACCTTGTAAGAATTGTCATCCAAATACTTTTTGGCGCTATCGGCCATCTGTACTAAAAGCAAGTACGTATGTGCCCAACCCATCCCCTGCACTATAATACCCAGTTATATTAAGACATGAGATTGTATTAGATGCCATTTTTTAATTTTTCATTCAATCTTTTAAGGAAACACCGGGCCTATGCCTCCAATTCCCCTTTGCCTTAGCTCGCTTTATTGCCCTTTTGGAGACCTTGAAATGTATTATAGCTCCATTTAATTTTTTAAATGCTTTGTAAATAGAACTTCATAAAGATCCAAAAAAACTTGTTTTTGTAGCCGATTCCACTAATAACTAAGACATAAATTGACAGCTCGTGTATTAATCTGACGTTTTTAAACTTAATTTAGTTGTTAACTAGTACCAGTAAATTGTTAGTATGGTATTCGGCTGATGAGTACTTGGCGACATCTTCTTGCCATCTGTCCTGCGGCACTGACGTGGACACCCAGCGTTCACTGCGGAGCCGCGGTGTGGTGATCACCTCGCTCAAGTACTTAAGAAGTCCAGGCCCTGAATAAACATTTAGACTCATTAACAATCGTTTGTGGAACTAATACTTAATTTTTTTTATAAGTACTACAAACGGTAGGTAACTCAATATTTAGCATATGAAATAATTGAAACAATATATTTTGGTTCAAGTAGGCAAATACACATGTCATAGGTGTGTCATGTTTAGGGCTATTGAGCTTTCTCAGTTTCATTTACTTTCAAAAACAGGAAACTGTCAGTAGTTTTAATCGCACTTTTTTCCTTTTGATATTTAAATAAAGATTATTACATTAATTACCCAAACCTATGTACCTGCTTTTGCGATATAACGTGAATGGTACGCGATGTTAGAGCACGGCACTTCCTTCGCGAAAATTCCTTTAGATGTCAAATGAGCAACGAACTCGTGCATGACTGCAACAGGGCCCGAGATCGTACTGGACTCTGGTCCGTTGTGACAGGCCACTTCGATCTCCGGTGGGCACATTTTTAACACCTGCAATAATATTTAAAATTGTACATTCTCATAATAATATTACCTATGCTCCTTTTGTATTGAAATCCGTACTCCTATCACAAACTTCATCTAACTTTTAGATCGTAATTATATTGTTGACGTTATTAACTCTTACATTAATGATTAAAGTAAATAAGTGCTAACAAATGCTAAAGTTAACAATCATCATCATCATCATCACCATCACCATCATCATCATCATCATCATCATCATCATCATCATCATCATCAGCCGCAAGACGTCCACTGCTGGACAAAGGCCTTCCCCAAGGTTTTCCACAACGACCGGTCCTCTGCTGCTGTCATCCAGCGGTTTCCCGCGACCTTTATCAGATCGTCGGTCCACCTTGTGGACGGCCTGCCGACACCGTCTCCCGGTTCGCGGTCGCAACTCTAGAACCTTTCCGCTCCAACGGCCATCAGTTCTACGAGCAATGTGCCCCGCCCACTGCCACTTAAGGTTTGCTATTCGGTGAGCTATATCTGTTACTTTAGTTCTCCTGCGGATCTCCTCAATCCTGATTCGATCTCGCAAAGAGACACCCAGCATAGTGCTTTCCATCGCCCTTTGAGTGACCTTGAGCCTTCTTATGAGGCCCATTGTAAGCGACCATGTCTCAGATCCATATGTCATCACTGGCAACACACACTGATCAAAGACTTTTGTCTTGAGGCACTGTGGTATTTGGGACGAGAAGACAGTGCGTAGCTTACCGAACGCTGCCCAGCCGAGTTGGATTCGACGATTGACCTCTTTCTCGAAGTTGGGACTTACCTAACTGGATTCTTTGTCCTAGGTATACATAGTCGTCAACAACTTCGAAAGCAGAGTCTCCAACTTTGACAGGAGTGGGTACCACATGGACATTGAACATGATTTTCGTCTTGTCCATGTTCATTTTAAGACCCACTTGTTGAGAGACTCTACTGAGGCTATCGAGCATTGTACCGAGGTCCTCCAGGGTCTCAGCCATGACGACAATATCATCGGCAAATCGAAGGTGAGTGATGTATTCGCCATTTATGTTGATGCCAAAACTCCCCCAGTCCAGAAGCTTGAGAGCGTCTTCCAATGCAGCAGTAAACAGTTTCGGAGATATTACATGTCCCTGTCTCACTCCTCGCTGCAATTGGATAGGTTTCGAGTTCTGGTCCTGAAGGAGAACTGACATAGTGGCGTTTCTATACAAACACTTTAACACCTCGATGTACCGATAGTCGATTTGGCACCGCTGAAGAGACTGCAGTACAGCCCATGTCTCGATCGATTCGAAGGCTTTCTCATAGTCCACAAACGCTAAGCATAGTGGCTGGTTATACTCCTCGGTCTTCTGTATAACCTGCCGCAGCGTGTGGATGTGGTCTATAGTGCTAAAGCCTTTTCGGAAACCTGCTTGTTCGGTAGGCTGGAAGTCGTCAAGCCTGCGTGCGAGACGATTCGTAATGACTCTAGAGAACAGCTTATAGACATGACTCAGGAGCGTGATGGGTCTATAATTCTTCAGTTGGGTTGTATCACCCTTTTTGAAGAAAAGAACCACCACGCCTCTGTGCCATGCTTGCGGCGTTTTACCCTGGGCTATGACGGAATCAAATAGCTTCTGAAGAGCTTTTAAAACCGGTGATCCACCTGCTTTCAGAAGCTCAGCCGTAATTCCGTCATCACCCGGATCCTTGCTGTTCTTAAGCTGTTTCAGAGCCACTCTAATCTCGCACAGGCTAACGTCCGGGATGTCTTGGGTGTAGTGTCGGGACAACCTAGCTCTTGGGTCTTCTGCTAGGTTGCTGACAGGTAGGCGTGTTGTCGTGTACAGCTGTCCGTAGAACTTCTCTATCTCTTCCAAAAGCTCAGGCTTCGACGATATGATCCTGCCGTCATCGGACTTCAGCCTCATCAGCTGGCTCTGCCCAATAGACAAATCTCTTTTAAACACTTTAGAGCCCTTGTTTCGCTCAATAGCCTTTTCAATACTATCGGTATTGAATCGGCGTATGTCGCGAGTCAGGGACTTAAGAGATCTGTCTATTGAGCCGCCTGTACTGAGAAACATCTTGTGATGACTGCAGAAGCATGGCACGTTTTTTCTCCATTAGCTTTTGGGTAGAGTCAGAGATTTTCTTGGTTCATTTGGAACGGAGAGTTTTGAAAAATTTAGACCCAACCGTTTGGACAGTTTCCACGAACCTGCTGCAGTAATCATCCACGTCTACGCATTCGCCTAGGTTTTCGAAGCGGTTTTGGAGTTCGAGCCGAAAGTTTTCGGGGTTTTGGATATGGATTGGTGCTGGACGGAGCGTAGATTTCATCAGGCGTGACCTTTCCAAGCGTACGTCGATATTCAATGTGTCTCTGACCATTTGGTGATCGCTCCCGGTTTTAACCACGTTGATCACGGAGACATCATTGAATATTTGCCTTCTAGTCGACATGATGAAATCTATCTCATTTCTGGTCTCACCGTCGGGACTTACCCGTGTCCATTTGCGGCGTTCACTCTTCTTGAAGAAAGAGTTCATCATAAAGAGTCCCTCTTTCTCCATAAAGCCCGCCAGCAGCTGGCCACGGGAATTCCGACTTCCAAACCCAAATTGCCCCACTCTCAACTCATTGCCGCTTCGTTTACCCAGCTTTGCGTTAAAGTCTCCCATGACAACGGTGTAGTGAGTTTTGGTGGAATGTATGGCTCTGGAAATATCCTCATACATAACCTCCACCTCATCATCGGAGTGCGTCGAAGTTGGAGCGTATACCTGTATGACCTTCAGCGAATACCGTTTGGTGATTCTGAGTATAAGGTAAGCTACTCTTGACGACACACTCTCGATCTTGACAACGTTGTTCACAAGAGACCTGTGGACGATAAACCCGACACCTCCCTGGGGCTGTTGGTCGCCCTCCCGGAAAAAGAACAGGTTACCCGACTTAAGGGTTATCGTGTCCTCCCCCTGTCTTCGGACCTCTGATAAACCCACTATGTCCCAGCGTAATTCTTCCTCAAGTTCCACGATCTTCAGTCAGTCCTCAACGTGCGTGTGTTGTAAGTTGCCAGGGCCAATGGTCGTCGGTGGTGGTAACCATCTCTCTTCCGGAGATTCTCAGCACCCCCCGCCCCGCCGTTACCGTGATAGCTACCATAGCCAGGAATAGCGGGGCCGCCGGGGACTGGGGGCCGATTCCTATGTTGTGCTTCCATCCTTGTTTTTTCTCCTTGGGGAGAAAATGCCATAATCGCCACGCTTGGCAGGCGGGTTGGCGATCGCAGTTTGATGTAATAATGTTCAGAAGGACGCTGCTGCCCATCCTCTGGTATGATTCCCTTAGTCGCCTTCTACGACACCCTCGGGATGAGATGGGGTGGTGCAATTCTTGCCCGGACACCACACGGCATCCCGGACACCACACGGCATCCCGGACACCATACGGCATGGTTAACCACAAGTTAACAATATGATTGCGATATTAAATCAAAATGGCCTGAATGGGCTGACTTGCATTTTGGTACCTGTTCATGG
This sequence comes from Tortrix viridana, assembly GCA_963241965.1. Lineage (NCBI taxonomy): Eukaryota > Metazoa > Arthropoda > Insecta > Lepidoptera > Tortricidae > Tortrix > Tortrix viridana. The sequence goes on along the minus strand of OY725191.1, from coordinate 3,975,456 downwards.
CCGAGGCCTATAGCAGCCATGGATCCCACAATGAAATGCGTTTCAAGGGACACCTTTCCTCGACTATATGCTGATAAAATCATCTCTTCAGCGGTTAGACAGCCATCAGCGTATGCGCAACCCAGTTCTCCAACACTGTGCCCTATATTCACAAACAAAAACTAATAATTAATAAGCATTTTATATACGTATATTGAGAAGGTTGCATCCAGCATTGTTTCCTAGCAACTGTTTGTTTGATACTTGGTTTGGAATAAAAAAGATTTTTGGCATGTGAACATTAACATTGCGTTTATTATTTATTAATTTCAAGTCGAAGCTTTTTATTTTTACTTAGTCGTGTTTTTCCACTAACGTGATTTTTAGTATTACTTTCTCCTAAGTAACTAAAACCGATTCAGCAGTGACGTCGTAGCTTCTATTTCTGGGCAAAATACTTTTAAGCTTTTTTTGAAAATATACAATTAAGAAAAATATAAACTGGGACAGTGAAAGTAAAATTTACTTTTCACCTCAGCACCTCAATCAAGCAGGTTTTGTTTTTTATAGTCATTGAGCAAAATTCGATTTTGCTGCGAAAGTAACTTTTTATTTATTGTTTTTTTAATGCCGAGAACAGTGCTGGGTCTACTCACAAAATTCGAAAGATTTGAACTTCACTTTGTCCTGTCACTTTTACTTCGATACGAAAAAGCGAGAGCTATAGAAACGAGTCGATTCGAAGTTCAATTTTCAAATTCTATACCTCGTACCGAAAATGAAACAAAAAATAAAACGTTTAAGGTTTTAATGTAAGTAATTTTTTTTTTTTTGTAAATAATCGATAAATATTTTTATAATCAAATAAAGAGAATGTTGAAGCACGTTGAAGTAAGAATACGAAGTTATCATGTACCTACATAATTATTTATAGTTTTAACAATCTTTAATATTGTTACAAAATACCGCGGCTGCAGTTTCAGAACGCATCTTTAAAAAATAGCGGAATTCAAATTTTTACAGTTTGTTTTCTTCTTCTGGTACGCTAGCTACATAGTTCGATACACGTTGGATATTACAAAAATAATAATAAACAAATGAGTGAGTCCAATGACGAAGTCCGCTATTTAACACCGGAAGAATTGAAACAGCATGTAAAAAATGCAGAATTAAGTCTCCTGCCTGAAAATTCTTGCGAAAAATAAGTAAGGACAAACTTAAGTACTTGTTCTCTGTTTGTCCTTACTTATTTTTCGCGAGACTTTTCAGGCAGGAGACTTAATTCTGCATCTTTACTTGTTTTTTGGAAGCCGAAACTATAAGCTTGAAACAGGCCTTAGATCCTTGGTTTCGCCCGTCTACTTCCAGAGTCACGAATACCGTCGCTGAGTCACCTACTTTCACTGGATAGTGAAAGGAGGTGACTCAGCGGCGGCGGTGGATTGTGACGGGAGGATTCCCGTCACAATCCACAAGTAAGGAAACCGAAACCTCAGAGAATACTCTTACTCACGCTAACATAAAGGCTTAACTGCATAACGGTTTCAAACAAAAATGTTACTTTTAATTTGCAAAATGCAATAATTATACTTTTAACTTTAAATTTTTTGATACTGTTTGTTTTACGTGTGGTTTAATTTTTACCATGTTGTACCTTTGGATAATATCTTCTCGCTGCTGAGGTGAAAAGTTGTAAGTGTTACACGATACCAAAGTTATTTGCACCTCGTGTCTTTGCTCGCTATGCTCGTGATTTTATTATACAATCCTTCGCTTACTCCGCATTCAAAATCAACACTCGCAGCAATGCTCACTTGTTGCACAAATAACTATTATCTATTATATTATATTTAAATAACAAAATACTGATCAAAAGATAACCTATGGTATTACTAAAAAAAATAATTCAACAGTATGTCTGTAGACGATCAATCAACATGATTTGGGTCTGCATAGCAGCTCCGTAGTAGGTCGGGCCAATGACGCGGGGATTCTTTTCCGCAAGCGCCATTTAACGGGGAACTGTTCTTAGACGTCCAGTAGAACGAAGCTATTTGTCTGGAATGTCCACGCGTGCAAACTAGGAAATGTTTTCTTACGAATAAGTATTGCGAATAAGCTTATATGCTTCAAATAAGTATTGCGAATAGTGTGTCAATATGCGTGGAGATATGAATAAATCTCGACAAGAGTGCGTAGGTTTTATTCCGACAAGTGTACGGATTGCACGTTTTTGTACAATGAATACCCATTTTGCATTCGTGGAGTTACCCCAGATGAGAGTGCCGTATGACATACTCGTAAGTGAGTGAAAGTGAGCGAAATAAACTTGTTTTAACGCGTCTCCGGAGATAAGCAGCTTTAATTTTTTAACGCAAAAACAGCGCTGCTCAACCTTTCACAAAGATCGTCCACATGGCACTTCCGGTTCAAATTTGAGTCGATCATGAATCCAAGGAACCTGTTCTCCTTTATATTATTAGATTTTGCAACATTTAACAAAAGCCCGTTCGCAAAGAACCAGCACTGCGAACAAGCTTCGTTAATCTTGACGCTTAATTGCTAGTTTCAAGTACTCCACATCTGGTACAAATAATTTTAAATTTGGAGATGTCACTCACCGTGGCCAAAATTTTGAGAAATGTTCAGCTCATGTCGAAATATAGCTTTCATGAACTTACCTATAATATTATCAGGAATCAAACCAATCGAAGTTAAAACATCTGTAAGGCCTATTTGAACTGCAGCAATTCCAACGAATGAGTGCATAATGTTATCGTAAATGGATTTATCTGGGGATGTCAGAATATGCAATAAATCTAATCCTTTAGGCTCAAGTATTTTTCGGCAGCTGAAAGAAAACTGAAATTATATGCGTGCACAACACAAAGTAGGTTACCAATGGCGGACGTCTACCTGACAACCAATACGTCAAATAGAAACAATATAATGTTGGTGAGAAAAAAATTAAACAAATACGAAACAATATAATATATTAAACTTATATATTATTACTAGCTGTCTGCCCGCGACTCCGTCTGCGGAGAGTCAGTAATTTCGTTAAAAAGTAGGTAGGTACAAATAAAATTTTCATTAAGTACGTATCATAAAGGGACAGACTTTGCAAAAAAATAGTAATGTTTCCTAACATTTGTTCGCTTTTTAGTGTTTGTTTGATTATTATGTGATTATGTATTACATGCAGCACATATACACTACATTCATGGCATTAATGCTTATTGCCAATACTTCATCACTCTTGACAAAATGGGGCTATCCAATATGCAGGGACATTAATCGTTGAAGAACTCTCCTATTACTTGGCGAAACTCCCATTTCACCACATTCATTAGGGGCTGTTCATTTATTACGTAAGACAATGTTAACCTATTTCTGACCCCCCCTCCCCCTACGTAAGAAAAAATAAGACATGGATGAACCCTCCCTCCTTTTTAATCTTACGTAAGATCAGTATCTACCAAAATTGCAAAGAAAAAGTAGCAAAAATATAAAAACGCTTTATTTGCTTGCTTTTGTGATCTTACGTAAAAACATCCTACCCCCATGTTAGAAAAAATAAGACTTGATCAGACCCTTCCCCCCTAAATCGTCTTACGTAATAAATAAACAGCCCCTTACAAATGATGGGCAAAAGTAGCGTGTTGTGAAATACTTATTATTAAGGAGTTCCGATGGTCATGTCTGGTCATTAATTTCACTTTACCAAATGGTGCTTTTGGAATGTAAGTAAATGTTCTTACAGAAGTTTGAAAACCGCTGTATAAGTCCTTTAAATTTTTGAAGGGTTCCATCAATTTACCTGGGATTCCATTATCAGAAAACTCTTATTTTATATTTAGTAGATTAGAAACCAATGTTCATATATCTAACTTCAAAAATAACCAAACTTAGGGGTCGTGTTTCCAAAATCACCGAAAGTACTCTTGGTTTGTAAGCAGTAGCTTAAATACCAATTTCATTAACTTCAAGAATGACTTCATTCCCATTAAAACTTTCACTTTCCATTTCACCCACTTTGGGATTGTTTTTCGGAAATCACCAAATGTTTTATATTTTATTTGTTAACAGTGCCTTTTATACCAATTTCCACGTTTTTAACTTCAAGAATGACCGAACCCCCATACAAATTTTAACCCCCCATTTCAGCCCCTTAGGGGAAGTTAATCCAAAATCACTGAAAGTGTTTTTTTTAGTAGCGAATATACCAAGTTCCACGTATCTAACTTGAAAATTGACCGAACTCCTATACAAACTTCTACCTCCCATATCATCTACTTAGGGGTAGTTGTTTCCAAAACCGCCAGAAGTTATATTTTTTATTTGTTAACAATAGCCTTTATACCAATTACCACGTTTCTTACTTCAAAATTGACCAAACTCTCATACAAATTACCACCTCCCATTTCATCTCTTTAGGGGTAGTTAATCTAAAATAGTCAAAAGTAGTATGTTTTATTTGTACACAGTTAAGTAGCCTAAATACCAACTTTCACGTTTTTAACTTGAAAAACGACCAAACTCCATCATGAACTTTAACCCCCTATTTCGTCCCCTTAGGGGTAATTTATCCAAAATCACCGAAAGTAGTGTTTTTTATTTGATAACAGTAGTTTCTATAGCAGTTTCCACGTTTCTAACTTCAAGAATGACCAAACCCCCATACAAATTTTAACCCCCCATTTCAGCCCCTTAGGGGAAGTTAATCACTAAAAGTTATTTGTTAACAGTAGCCTATATACCAATTTCCACGTTTCTTACTTTAAAATTGACTTAACTCCCATACAAATTTCCATCCCCCATTTCACCCACTTAGGGGTTGTTTTCCAAAATCACCAAAAGTTGTATTTTTTGCTATTTAACAGTAGCCCATATACAAATTTCCACGTTTCTAACTTCAAAATTGACCAAACTCCCATACAAATTACCACCCTCCATTTCATCCTCTCAGGGGTAGTTTATCCAAAATCGCCGAACGTTATTTTTTCATTTGTTAACAGTAGCCTATAAGTATACCAATTTCCGCGTTTCTAACTTGAAAAACGACCAAACTCCTATACAAACTTTGACCCCCCCATTTCATTCCCTTAGGGGTAGTTTATCCAAAATCACTGAAAGTAGCGTTTTTTATTTGCTAACAGTAATCTCTATAGCAATTTCCACGTTTCTAATTTGAAAAACGACCAAACTCCCGTACGAACATTAACCCCCCATTTCTACCCCTAAGGGGTAGTTGATCCAAAATCGCCGAAAGTAGTTTTTTTATTTGTTATTTTACGTATATGTAGCATGTTTCGAAGGTCAAACTTTATTGGTTTTCATTTTATAGTTGTATGAATTCCAGTAATTTTAAACATAAAACCCTCTTTTTTGCGTTGTTGCATGAGATTAAAAAAAAATTATAAAACAGGTATTTCTTTATTTTTATTAATAAGTATTTATTCTGAGTTTCATGATCCTAGAACAATCTAAATTGGTTTTTCCATACAAACTTTACCCCCTCTTTTTACCCCCTTCTTCTAACATTTTCCAAAATTTTTATAGCCTAAATGTTATTCTGATGTTATTTAAATAGATTTATGAAAATTTCATCAATATCCGTTCAGTAGTTTTTACGTGATGCTCAGTCAAACAAACAAACAAACAAACAAACAAGAATTTTAAAAATGGTTTTAATATGTTCAGTTACTTATTATAAATCGCCCTGATCGGTTTTTTTTTTTAATCTTCAATGTACAGACTTTTTGGTCTTAACGATTTTATTATATGTATAGATGAGATTATAAGGAAACTGGCGCTGGCTCAGTAGGCTAAGTAATTACGTATCTGTTACTATTTGTGCGTGTAAAAGAGCCTTAAATGAAATTGAAATTTACCCATCACTGTTTAAATTATTTGAATTTGTGTACCGTTCAATGGCGGCGGCGAATATCGGTATGCGCAAGAGTTGCGTCCCCATGCCGGCCCACTGCGAGCCCATCCCGCTGTACACGAACCAGAGGGGCCGCGTGGCGTCGTCGTAGTAGTCCGCGGCCTCGCAACGAGTAACCGTTTTATTCTCTTCATTGGTTGCTATAAAATAATAAATATAACATTAAAATATCGGGCCTTTATTGTTTTTAGACCTATCGCAATCATTTTGTTTATATACTCGGAGGAACTATCATGGTATCATGTCGTTGACAATACGATAACAATTGGGGAAAATAGTACAATGAAGAATAAGGCTCCGGAGATCGGATATTCAGAAGCTAGTTTACCTACAATAATCTCGAGAAAAGCTAAGTAAATGTGGAGGTGGCATGGATAATTTATTTATTTATATCACAATGTGCTTACTTAGTTCCATGTTTTAACCTGTTTTATGCGAATTACGTGAATTAGTAAATATCGGATGCATTATTACCTCTATATTCCTTAGTTAAGTAAATTAATTCATAACCGTTGGCGTCTAGCATGGTTCAATAATTACGGTAATAAATAAGACCTTGAGTACTACATTTTTTAAAGGCCAATTTATAAAATTGTTTTGGTAAACCAAATACAGAGTCCGTCTCCATAACACTGAACATAGCGACAACTCAGAAGTTAAATTAGCTCCTGATTATCCGATCTCTAAAATAAAACCCCAGTTTAATTAGTGACAAAATATTAATAAATTATTTTTGTGGTTTCACTTACAAAATATGCCAAAGCCTCGCGACAGATGAGCGCTCATGCGGTGCTTATGGATGTTGTGTAGCAAAGCAATTTCTTCAGCGTCCAGGTTATGTGTCTTTAGATAGTTTAATAATTTTTGCACGGCCGATTCTTTACGACCCGATAGTGTTACCAAGTATGGAATTTCTGAATAATACTGAGAGAGGTCCTGAAACGTTTTTATTTAAGTATAAGTTCCATTTGTATAGACCCTCTTACTGTGAGTGGGTTCTAAGGCCGATTGGCCGGTTGTCCACAGCTTACCTTATGTTTCAAGTATCCTCGAAACAACGCGTGTCCGTTGAGCCCAGTGATCGACATCCCGTTGACGGCGGCGTAGGAGCGCCGGAAGCGGTGGTGGTCCGTCACGATACGCATGCGACCCTCGCGCAGCGCTGCTATGTCTTGGCGAGGAGACTCGCAGTGCAGGTTCGAAGCTAATTCGCCTCTTTGGTAGGCGAGTAATATCTTAAAGTGATATAATGTTGTGTTCAGGCGTAATTATTACGATGTGGATCTTTATAAATATTTGCAGGGTAATATTCAATAAAAAATAGCTATATTGATACCGGTCCATGTCGGTCGAGCAATTAAACAACGTGATAACATGTTTATCTTCTCTTTGTAAATACTGGCTATTTTAGATACACTTCGACCACGTAGAGTTTTAGGTATGTGCAATTACCCCTCTTACACACTCAGCTATTGGAATTCGCAGGTTTCCTCACAATGTTTTTCCTTCACCGTAAGAGCATCGCGTTATACATATAGATACTTAAATTAGAGATTCTCATCGATCACGAGTCCACACACTAAGCCACTAGGCTACCGACGCTCTACAATGATGATGATGGACGACATACTTACTTTCATAATGGCCGCTGAGCCAGAGGCAGCTTCTGTGTAACCAATGTTGGACATGACGCTGCCGACTAACAAAGGGTCGGCGCGGTCCTTGCAGAACACTTCTTCTATCGCCTGTAACTCCATTTTGTCAGTAACAGGTACGGCTGAAAAAACATTACATATTATGATTACAGTTTCATTAAGTGAGCATTTTGAAAGAAAGAAATTAATAAAGTTTTTTTGACACACATTACGAGACATTTTTATGATAATAAACTGAAGGATTAAAAAGAGACAACGATCAAAATGCCAAAAAAATGGTTCAAACAGGGTGCCACTCAGCGTAATGCCGTGGCGAGCCACGTTGCTGGTTTTCAGTGGCTCCTATATTTTCCAACTATTCATACCAAATCAGTATATTATAACCTTATACAAAACTACTCTACTACTACTAATAATACTCTTTATTGATCATCAAATATAATTATTAATTAAACAAAAAATAATAATTGAAGATGGTAAAAAACTGGTCTTAACGCTACATAGGAATCTCAAAAAAAATGTGGCAGGCAAAACAATTAAAAAAATTCGGTTTAACCTTGAATTATCAAAAAACGTTTCATAAAATATTTTACTTCGCCTTTTTTTCATTCCATCGACAGGCATTTCTACGTACAGGAGTTGCAATTTTTTGGTGGTCACAGATCTAACCTAACCTACGTAACCAATGCTTAAAATAACCTGAAAACAATGAGGTTTCAGCAGAAATTAGCTTTCGATGAAATGAAATTCGGTGAAACGACACATTCGCTAAATAATAATTCGATATTTCAAGAGGCGCCGAAACAATTCACTCAGTAAATAAGTAGATTTAGGTGCAAAACTGAGTCAATATTAGCACCTTAGTAGAATGTTAATAAGTAAATTGATGACAATCAAAGGTATTTTACATGCTTAATAGAGAATAGTACTTGAAATTCGCCACAAAACTGCCTAACAAATGATCTACTTGTCATTTATAGTTTATTAGTAATCTTGAACCAAAAACTGTAAAATTTTACTTTATTTATGTTTATAATAAATTTAGTTTTCTCTATGGCAACCCCAAATAAGGAAACTATTTAAAATAGAGCATTCCATCCTCTTTATAATGAGGTATCAACTGCTTGAATCAGGGTCGAAGTTTTGTAGTTACTGCAGAATTTTAGTCCGCTGTAATAGTGAACTAGTAATAACCAGTTTGTTCGGCTATTTGTCTCGGTGCAAAAGTGAACCTATGCGCCAAACAATTAATCTCAGTCATTTTAAATCCAGCCTGGATTTCCTTAGTTTTGTCAGATCCTTATTTAGGAATGCCATAGGGAGTATTAAAATTATTAGAAAAATAAAAAAAGTTAAATTCAACAGTTTTTGGGTGAAAATGACGGAAAAACTGTAAATGACAGGTAAATTATTTGATAGGCGGATTTGTAGCAAATTTATTTATTTATTTTGTATTAAGTAAGCATTTAAAAATACCTTTGATGGTCATCAACTTATTCGCGGTCTACTAAGATGCTATTATTGACTTACTTTTGCACCTAACTGTATATATCATTCGACTCAACCACAGCCTTCTCTATTGTCTTACAAGCCGTGCTGTTAAATTTGGCAACGTCGCTTTTCGGGATCTGCGTGAACCGATTGCTTTGATAGGCGTCCATTACACGGTAGGTTTTACTGTCAGTTTTGCCACAGTCACCGCTGTGACTGACGGATAACATACCGTCTAATGCGGTGACTGACGTTTGCATGATATTGATTGATCGTTATCTAGATATTTTGATTTTTGCATCATGCAACCATGTCATAACTTTTGAGTGAACTTGTAATGGCGGCATTTCGTCAATCACGGTTAATCACCCGCAGTCAGCGCGTGGACAGTGATGGAATCGGACGCGGCGGATCACGGTGAAGACGCGCCCGCGCATTCGCGCAGCCTAACTGCTAACATATTAAATCCAGAGAAACATTTTATTATCTCGTTTGAGACTATTCCTGTGTTGTGGGATACCACACATCCGCAATATACCAATAAATACAAATGGTATTTTAGTTTTTAGGGTTCCGTACCCGAAGGATGCCAAACGGGGCCCTACTAAGCCTCCGCTGTCCGTCCGTCCGTCCGTCCGTCCGTCCGTCTGTCTGTCGCCACGTCGTCTGTATCTCATGAACCAAAATAGGTAGACAGCTGAAACTTTTACAGAATGTGTATATGTCTATTGCCGCTATAGCAACAAATAATAAAAATAAAATAAAATAAAAAATTAAAGAGGGGCCCCATATTAATTAATAATTCAAGAAACTCCGTGATGATGATAATAACTTCACGTTCATGTTCGTTTGGTTGTCTCGACATTATGACCGTACCTACGCGATGCGTCTACGCTCGGTGCGTGCAGAGACGCGACTGTTGTTCGCGTGGTTTTAAACAAGCGGCTAGACAGTTTAAAACAAGTTTGAAACCAACATTTCTGCCAGTGGTTTGAAACGAATGCCCGTCTACCAAGGGCGTTTGAAGCGCGTGCTAGATGGTTTGTAACCACGGTTTCAAACCGTCTAGCACACGCTTGAAGGTCATGCGAAATTTGGTTTCAAACCACTGTCTACATGGTTTCAAACTACCAAGGTCACTTGGTTTCAAACCGTGTAACACGCGCTTAAATGAGCACGAATATGGCAATGACGTATACTCCAACTAACTTCACAATACAAGAAAGGTAGAAATACACTTATCCCACGTACGCAACGTATGCAATGCATTATGATATTCTGGACTATTGAATTTGTATGATTAGAAACACACTTATCACACGTGGCGTTGCGTATGACAAGTGTGTTTCTAATCATACAAATTCAAGAGTCCAGATGTCATAATGCAACGCATACGTTGCGTACGTGGGATAAGTGTGTTTTTACCTGAAATCTAGTACAAAATATGACTTTATCATCGACTACGATACTTAGTCGCGTAATGTTAATTGGCTAAATATATAGTGTTCACTGAGTTTGTGAGTTTTATTAATTTTCGCTTCTTTTTAACTTTGGCGCATTATCATAATGGCGTCTATGTTGACATTATTTTGTGAACCGGTTCACGCGCGACGTTGCCAGATTTCAATAGAACTAATCTCGAAATACCCATTACTTAATACGACCTAAGATCTAGAAGACCTTTTCTCATAAGGGATGAAACCCGAATAGACCTACTATCAAAAAGAGCGGTTCTCAATATATACTATTGTCAATAAGACTCAATTTCAAATGAACCGAGTCTCATTTAAACTTATTCCCAAAACGTCTCATTCCCATAATACACTAAATTCTAGTATCAAAGTACTCGATTATCATCAAAACTGATTCTCAAAACGTCCTAGTCCCAAAACACACTCAATTCCGTTATTTATACGCTCTTAGAGAGGCAAAAACATTGAGCACATTTTTGACGCAGTCAAATTTCAACAGTATCAAAAAGGTAATAAATGTTAAGATTCAGGTAGCGAAAAAAAATCTTAATGAGTTTTACCTCTCGATGGACGACACCTGTCGGTGCCGTGCGTTGGAGAAAAAGGTAGTTTTTAGGGTTCCATACCCGAAGGGTGCCAAACGGGACCCTGTTACTAAACCTCCGCTGTCCGTCCGTCCGTCTGTCCGTCTGTCTGTCGCCGGGCTGTATCTCATGAACCGAAATAGGTTGACAGCTGAAAGTTTCACAGAATATCTATGTCTATTGCCGCTATAGCAACAAATAATAAAAATATAATAAAATTAAAAATTAAAGGGGGCTCCCATACAAAAAACGTGATTTTTTTGTTAAATCCGGCTGTATCTCATGAACCGTAACAGGTAGACAGTTGAAATTTTCACAGAGTGTTTATTTTAATTGCCGCTATAACAGCAAATAATTAAAATAAAATAAAATTTAAAATTAAAGGGGGCTCTAACACAAAAACGTGATTTTAATAAATTTTGTCACTCCAGGGGCTGTATCTCATGAACCGTAATAAATAGACTGTTGAACTTTTCACAGAGTGTGTATCTCTGTTGCTATTATGACAACAAATAATAAAAATTAAATTAAATTAAAAATTAAAGGGCGTCCCTAAATAAAGGGGTGTAATGAATTTAGACAATTACCTACTTTACATATTGTTATAACGCCTATCTCGTTTCTTTTACGAAAGCATTTAAAAAGTGCATAGTATTAAATCTTGTACGATGGTACGGAACCCTTCGTGTGCGAGTCAGACTCGCACTTCGCCGGTTTTTTTTCAAAACCTGTAAGTTCAGGGTAACACACGGAATGAAGAAATCTACTAATTTTAGGAAAGCTCAGCCCTACCACTTGCTGGTCACAGGTTTCCTCTCGTGAGAGAGGGGATTCTATTATATTCTACTCAAAATAAAAAAAAACATATATGTACAGTACCGGCCAAAAATATATCACCTTAGTGTTTTTATGGCAAAACTTTTTTTTTAATATTTATAAATTATTTCCACCTTACTACATCATGTAGTAGGTAGTATCTAGACTCCTTGGACGAGCGATGAGCCGATGAGAAAACCTGATCAGCATATAACGGCTTTATACTTATAACACCCCTCTTTTTGCGTCGGGGTTAAAAACTAAAAACTGCCGAATCAAACATTTAGTGTATTTTGGGCCTAGGACGTTTTGAAAATTAGGCATTATGAGAATCGTGTGATAAAAGATATTTATTCAGTAAGTAGGCCGCACGGGCACTTTTACACGTGTGTTTTGATATTTCCATGTGTATATATTTTAGTGTATTTTGGGAATGAGACATTTTGGGAATAAGTTTAAATGAGACTCGGTTCATTTGAAATTGAGTCTTATTGACAATAGTATATATTGAGAACCGCTCTTTTTGGTAGTAGGTCCATTCGGGTTTCGTCCCTTATTAGAAAAGGTCGTTTAGATCTTAGGTCGTATTAAGTAATAGGCATTTCGAGATTAGTTCCAAACAGCCCGGAAGGGACTCAACAACGTAATTTGCTTTATATAGTTTACCAGCGCCAAATCCTTCGACGTATTCTACCACAGACGGCGGTATCCTGGCTTCGCGGTAGAACTCCTGGAGGAACTTGACCAGATGTTGAGGGTCACGTTCATGTTTAAACTTGTAATCAGGATTCCAATCTTCCTCTACTCCAAAACTAGATTTTGCGTAGCAAAGGGATGCATAAACCCTAAAATTTAAAAATAAAGACAACGACGTAACATATTATTTTACATAATATTTTAAAAGCATAGCTACTTACATGGCTTTACTAGGTACATGATTTACAACTGCGAACAAGAGACGAATGACGGCTGCCAATGAGAGAGGACGTGTGCGTATTCTCCAAAAATAAATCTAGTGTCAGAAGTCTTTGTTTCCTTTAACGAAACCAGAAGCTGCATACATATATAACAGCACGCATACCTATGTAATAGTGCGTAAATAATACCTTTTGCAGTGTCCGGTGCCCGTCCGGATCACTACCACCATCTTATCCTTCAATCTATCGCCAATCAGCAGTGTTTGTATTGTTGTGTTCCGGTGTGGGGATAAGACAAAATAGTGAATTGAGTAGCACAGAGGTATTCCGTCTTGGTCCTAAGGGTGGCAGCGCATTTGCAGTGTTGGGATTGCAGCCTTGAGATTGAAAATGTGTATAGTCCGTTCGCTCAAATAGTTTGTATGCTTTGTGTCCCGCTACAAAGAAGCCGCCGGCGCATGCACAAAGCGGTGTCGGCGACTTCAAAGGCTTGTACACACCCAGTATGCGCTGGTAAGTTGCGGCATGTAGTTGTGTTTAAGATTGATAAAATATCGTCATTATAAGTATGTTTTTTTATTTTCTATATTTTAATTATTTGTCACTACGTATTTAAAAAAAATATATATTAATTTTTTCACAAATGGGTTAATTGCTATTAAGATAATATTATATGGTTTCCATAGCAGTGTGTGGGTGTACTGCTGTAACGGAACTAGCTTCATCTGATGCCGTTTCGTTACTTCACAAAATAAATCTACAGGCGAAAAATTCTAAATAACGTTAGAAGCAGCTAAGTCAATACTATATAAAAGGGCATTGTAATTCTTTATAAACAAACTTAATCCGTGTATAATGTATGTAAAATAAGTTCAAAAAGTGCACGATTAGACCACACATGTGACGTTCTCAATATAAAGGGACCTTATGGAGGAAGGCAGTTACGCTCTTCTTGTTCTTGTAACTATACGAAATTACGAATACTATGGTAACAGTTCTAAAAACGGTGTAACCGCCTGCCTCCATATGGTCCCTTTATATTGAGAACGTCACAAATTACTTACTTATTTATAAATAAAAGTAAATAAAGGAATTTTAGAACCAGTATAAAATGTTAGAAAAATACACAAACGAAAGAAAAGAAAGAATCGAATCAATTATTTTTGTTGCTAAGCGGAAATGAATTAAAACTAACTAAAAAGAAAATGAGTCTTATCTTATTTAATGGTTGTTACGATATATTTGACACTGCAGTTAGAAAAGGGACAGGGGCAGCGGGGAAACAGATATCTAGATAGAAAATGAACTTTAAACGGAAGACCATAGTACTGGAATTTGAAGCGATGTAAGAGTTGTAATAGTTGTAAAATATGTCGTAGTTGTAATTGTTATGAATTAACATGTAATTGTTATTAATTATGTGAAACATAAATAGAGGTGAAAAAGGAGCCCGATGATTTTTTCCTGTGCGTTCTTCAGAGGGGTAAGACGTTGCCATAATTTGGAATTCGGAGTTTATTTCTGATTTTGGTATATGTGTTTCTTGTGTATTTATGCTTATTATTTAATTGAGTCAATTTAGGTTTTAAATATTTGGTTTAATCTGATGGTGCACTGGCAAAAGCCAGGTTACTTGCAATACTATGATGTCCGCTTGAGCACTCAGTGCTCTTATCTGTTTATTTAAGTTAAGTTATTTTTTAAACTTATCGAGGGTAGGAAACTAGGAAGGTACAATTTGGTTGCACGATTTATTCTTGGTTACCGACTATTTTATAATTAGCTTAGGTCAGCTTATAATAGCATGGGTATTTTAGTTACACTCCATACTATTTGAACTAACGAACTACACTGGCCCGCAAAACTAAGTATCACACTTCTAAATTATTTTTTTTATAAACTATAGAAGTTAAGAGATTTAAATTAAAAAAAATATTTTATAGCAAATTTTATCAGCTTTCTTTCCAACTATAACTAAAATAAACAGTAATATTTTCAACTTAAAAAACAGATAAAACAATAAAATAGCCATTTTTAGTTATTGCGATTTTAAAAGTGTGATACTTAGTTTTGCGGGCCAGTGTATATGGATCTCAGATCCCAATTTCCATTAGGTGCTACGTGTGGTCGTCTTGTGGCCTTTTGAATAAAAAAAGATTTTTTTTTTTTTTAAAGCCAGATTACCTTTTGCTGTCCTTGTATCTTTGAAGTAGAAAGACGATAATGGCTTCGGACAGCGACTGTCCATTAGCGTTGGTGTCGTAACTCTTAGTTTTGCCATCATTATTTTTAGGCACCGCTCTACAAAGGAAATCATGTAAAATTGTTAAAGGGTAACCGACCATAGTTTTTAAACCAATCGCGTCACAAAATCGGTAGATCACGTGGTACGAAGAGTCACGTGATCGGTGTCACGCGATTGGTTTAAAAACGAAACGAATAAAAATGTTATTTAGGGCCCCAGATCAAGTCATATAAGCAACAGATGAAATGATTCTAACCCGTAACTACACTCGTATACTATTTTAGTTGCGCGCCAAGCAAACACTATTATTTTTCTTTCGAGTAAAAACCTACTATAGTGAATAAAACATAGCATGGTGCAAATTACATGAGTCAAAGTCACAGACCAGTGAGGTGGAGTGTTTAAAACTCCAATCGATAAAACAGACTATGAGGTGGAGTATTTAAAACTTGAATCGATAAAACTGTTATTTTTAATCATAAATACCGTCATAATTCACATTTATTTCTATTATTACTCTATAGCTATGTCCACACCAGTGCGCTTTCATGTTCATCTTACGTTTTCCTCTGACGCATGCCTCCGCAACCATAGCGCATGCAATAATAATAATCAGATGATGAATCTAACGAGTTAATTAGATGAATCAGACTCAGACATATAAGTCTCAATTGTTATCCTTTCGGCCAATAAAATAGATTTTAAGAAGTACATACCTATTTGTTTCTTTTATTTTAACAGAACTTTATTGAAAACAAAACACTCATGTCCCACAGGATGAAATGCGACTTTACACGTTCGTTACTTACAAATTAATACGTATCGATAAACACGTGGTACAGTGGTGTCGCATCACTAAACTAGTCTCTAATGTTTCGTTACATGCATATTACGTTTTGTTACTTTTACGTACTTTGTTTTTTTTATTGATAATAAAAAATAAGAAGGGTAAATTTTATTCGTGTCAGACAATTTTCTTTAAGTTTAAATATTTCAATCCATACATATTTGAACTGCAATTTAAATAAAACGTCAAATGTATAGACTGCAGCAACTTTCTTTGAGTATAACGAAACGTTGTGTCAAATGTCATTCGCACCAAGCTAAAGTGCAAAAATTATAAACAAAGTTATTATGGTCATTAATGATAACTTTTGTCTGTTGTATACGATTACGACGTGATTTTTCAAATATATAGGAGTCTTTTCTTCAAGTTTCTTATCAGGTATTTAAAAAACATAAAAGAAATTAGAAATATCATACAAAATAGTCCCATGACATATAGTCTAGTTACTGGTTAAATAACGTACCTATGATAATGTATTACAGAGTGGGGGTGCAGTAACACTTTGGAACTCCCTACCAAGGCAGCGTCACACTCCCCTGACATGATGGATTGGTAAGCCTTCTCGAAAACCGTTAAGGAACCTGCGCAGGCTCCGTCGATAACCAGAGAAGGCCCCGTCAGGTTCAGGCAGTAGGATATACGGTTTGCTATCATAGCTCGGTTGGTTCTGTGGAGATACATTTATTTGTAATGAAATGATCCAACTTGAACAAGTAAACACGAGGGTGTCACATATCTTGACGTAAATATTACGGCATTAAAAAGCTCCCTTTATACCGGTCCAGTATGTTTCTTTAGCATTTAATATGTCAATTAATTTAATGACAAATGACAAATTCTTTATTTGACATCACAAAAATTATCTTGACGTAAATACTACGGCATTAAAAAGCTCCCTTTATACCGGTCCAGTATGTTACTTTAACATTTAATATGTCAATTAATTTAATGACAAATGACAAATTCTTTATTTGACATCACAAAAAATAGCGTCCGAATATTTAAACAGTTAAATAAATAGAAAAGACAGTGTACGAGTAACAATATAGAGTTTGTGATGCCAGAAAGGAGCTGGACTCAGCATTTTGCTCCAGTGCGTTGGCACTGCAGCGCTGGTTTTCAGCCAGACCCTTAATTTAAGAGTTATTAAGGTTATAATGACTCAGCTAAAGAACACTATCTTGTGGTACACTTTTGGCTGGTTTTTAGCCAAAAAGAGCTATTAAATTAATCTATAAATTTCCATAAGTAAGCCATGGTAGCCTAACGGGTTGACCTGCCGACTCTCAATCTTAATCGGGTCGTGTGGGTTCGAACCCGGGCTCGTACCTCTAAGTTTTTCGGAATTTATGTGCGAAATATAATTTGTAAATTTACCATGAGCTTTTCGGTGAAGGAAAACATCGTGAGGAAACCTTGCACACACCTGCAAAGCAATTTGACGGTGTGTGCGAAGTTCCCAATCCGCACTGGGCCCGCGTGGGAACTATAACCCAAACCCTCTCATTGTGAGTGGAGGCCTGCGCCCAGCAGTGGGACATATATAGGTTGGATTATTTATTGAAAATTTTAAATTGAAATAATTTATTTGTTAACAATTTACAATAAACATCTTACAAAAACAGTATACAAAAACGAATGGTACAAGTTTAACCGTACACTGTTGAATATTATTATTAATATTATGTTGATTATTATTATTAAGTTTCAAAACCTCCACTTTGTCTTTAATAACGTAGCAATGTACTGAATTACATGATAATTCAATTTTACGACTTGGAATAAATCTATACTTTCTAAGCGACTGAAGTGTTACCGTTTTTTATTCAACAAGCTGACTCTTCGTAGATCCTGGAAGAAAATGGGTGTCCCCTTGTTTTGGAGACACTCATTTCATCGAATGCATCGTTTCACCGAATTTCATTTAATCGAAAGCTAACTTCTGCTGAAACCTTATTGTTTTAAGGTTACCTTAAGCATGGGTTACAAAGGTTAGGTTAGGTTAGACATGAGACCACAAAAAAATTATAACGCGTGCACAGGGAAATACAAATGAAAATTCGGAGAAGTAACACATTCTATGAAATGAATGTCTGTGATTCAACGATAAACCAAAAAATGCTTAAGACTAAGGTGGCGGGTTAAATAAAAAATAAATATCAGAGGACAATCTCACATATATATTGACCTAATCCCAAACTAAACTAGGCTTATACTATGGGTACTACGCAACGATAAACATACTTATATAGAGAAATACATAGGTACTGTTCTGACCTCACCCTATTCGACAAAAAAAATATTATTTCTTTTTAATATAAAACCTACTTTATAAACATATTTCGATTTGAAAGCGAAATTAAAAAGTTTCGGAGAAAAACAAAGGAGTGTCGAAAATTATGTCAATGAAGTGAGTTCGTGAAAATAATTCGGAAAATGAAAAAAAAATAATTTAGAAAATAAAAGATAAATAGGAGTGATTCAAATTATAAATTATTGCATGAAACCTAGTACGATATCAATTTGATTGAGGAGACGGAACAAATATAGAAATATAAAGAATCTATACAGTGTTTTTTTATTCGTCTAAAAAATTTTGGGGGTTAAATCAGTAAGTCATACTGACCAACTTTCACTATGGGACCAACCCCGAAATCGCGAAAAAAAAATTGACCATCCTATACATTTTGGCTAGTCAGCTGACGATGTTTTGTATGGGAGGGTCAAATTTTTTTTCGCGACTGATTTACAACCGTCACGGTCAACCAACCAACCGTCACGTTTGAGGCGGGTTTTTTTTAGTGTTTAATTTTTTGTGGCTAAAGAGAAAAGTATTTACATCAAGTCGAGCAATACGCGACAGGCAGACACTGTATTATTAATTTTCATAATTAAACAAGTTAATTAAAAAATCATTGAATTTAAGTTTTCAACCGACTTTACGTTCAAGTTAATGCTTTTTCCAAATCAGTAGGTTGATTCCCTAAAGATGAGTTAATCTACAAGTATCCATTTTTGATGGCGAATAATTACTTACTCTTTCTTAATTATCTTTTCAATAATTAAGTTCAGTTCTTTTTTGCAATAATATCGGCCATTGAAGTATGCATCTGAAGATAAATACTGATTTCTGAAGAGTTTGTACCAGGTACAAGAGTAATGGAAGTTCGTAAGAAATGTACTTCTTAGTTTTAATTAGTACATTTTGAATATTTAATCTTTTTTGGTAACTATTGTACCTCATTAGATAGATAGTAAACCAAGGAAGTTTTTCCAGTGGTTTGTACGCTGCATGTCATACATTTATAAAAAAAACACTGTCTTTTAATGAAGTAATTATTTTTTTGTGTCTTTTTATTGGAGTTTTATTAAATAACATGACATGTAGCATTATGTGATTAGGTTTTTGTCATTACATGAAATCGCTGACATTTTAGCTTTCAGAAAATACATTAAAGTGCATTAAAAAAGGCAAATTATTTTTTTACATCTTTTTTTTCGAACATATTCCGCAATTTCGAAAAAAAACTAAAGTCTCAAATATCTCAGAATTTTTTCGGCTACGGTACTACATGACCTAATTTGCTCCAAATGAGCTCTACTATGCCTCCTGAAAAGGAATGTATCGAATATCCAGTCACCCTGTATATTTTCAATACGAATATTAAGAATCCTATCGACTCCTTTTCTAAAAGAAGAATGCTAAATTTATCTTAAACAATATTAATTTTACTCTTTGATTCTTAACAACAATTGCATTTTATTGACGATACCATATTAATCGAAAATATAATTAATGTTTGTAAAGATTCAAGTTAAATTATTACATTGGTGAAATCCAGCTCCCGAACCATAAAATGGCATCGGTTATAAGATACATGAGAGGTAGTTTCATAAATTATTAACTAAACTTCACAAATCAATATTTTATGGCTTGGAACATGGAATAATCGAATAAATCTATTTATTCTTTTACAACGTTATTACATAATCTCTATGGAAACGTTATAGTCCGAAACTATTTAGCTATTTTTGTTCATTAAACTATAGTCACTTTCAGTAAGTGATATTTTCCAAATTTCCCCATTATTCTTGGCCTAATTGATTACAGGACGATTTTGGACTTATTAATGGGAACTTTGATACAAAGCGGATGATTCTATGATAATTAACTAACTATTCAATATTCTTTATTAATAATTAAATTTAAATGCTCTAACGAGTATAATTAGTGTTGAGGCAACTCGTACACTTCTATCCCCTCTATTGGTTTCGGTTAACATAGAAAAGGGACTAATAGGCACAAATGCTAGTCTCATATTTCTGTTTGCCGATCAATTAATGGTCCGAAAAGCGTGCAATGAGACTGAACAAAGTACCTCTACAGACTGTCCAATGTTGTGAATAACATGTTATAATGGAAGTTGTAGTTTAATCTTAATTATACTTTGGGAAGACGAGTATCACGGATACATGTGGTCACCAAGGGTTTTCTTGGTGAGGACATGTGGGGGGAAGCTCGGGTTCTTGGCTTCAAATGTCATTATGAGATGTTCTCATGACTACCTCATACATTTTCTTAGAGTTGCTTCAGCCGAGGTAGATTAAAGAGGGGATTAAAAGAATCCGTAGGAAAACCTGTTTCTGGAATGACTATAAAGTTGTATAAACCCTCTTATATCTTGGAAGACGATAACTATAACAGACAGACAAATAGACTTTCCATACATTCCCCTTAAATCATGGAAACAGGCCGGTGGAGAAGTGACCAGTCTGGTGACGAACTTCACAGGTCCAGGCGGGGTGTTTTCGGGCCTGACCTTTACCGGAAATATTTCTTTATTTATATGAATAAAGTGTATAGGAATAAATATACTTACTAACTATTTCGGATAATCTATACGCGCTAATAATATTAATTTACTTATTATTCCATTCTCTATTGTCACTTATAAGGTAAATGTCCGAGTGTATAACATTGACCCAGTGTATGACATTTTTGCAGTTAATTAGAAATAATAATACAACGGATATTAATATAACCCAAAAACCGGGTTTAACCAAATCTATGATTTTTGTGCAGAAGTTTTCATCGATGCGATAAAGTGATTTATTAGGCCGTAAAGTATTTATTAGGCCGTCAACACTGCTGCTTACTGGGCGTCATGCATCTGAGGAACCTCGACTCTAAAGAAGAAGAAGTATTTATTTATTTGAGAGTCAGTTTTCGCGAGCATGTGCTTCGAGTTAGACGTGTGTCGGTTTTCTTGTGAAATCTGTTAAGACATTGGATCGTCAAAGTAGATATTATAGCCAGGATTTATACGTAAAGTGATTATTTAATTAAACCGTTAAATCATTAAACAAACTATTGATATTAAGTGTTTTAAATTGATTATATTAAGTTAGTATTTTAGAGGTACGTCATACACTGGATAATTTTTTTTCGCTCGAATCCCTAATTTTTGTTAAGAGGTCCGTCACTCTCCTAACTGTTCTACAAATACGTCAAATACGTATACACTACGTACGGCGAGGCGGGTCATTAAATCTGGGGAAATCTTAAAATCGCGATGTAGGAAATTGCCTAAACGTAACAGCGCCATCTATGGAGCGCTCGGTAAACTAAACTACTTACTGCTGATGGTGGTTAGAACGATGCGCCGAACTTCATCATACTCGTAATTAATGATTCTGGAATCATTCGTTGTACGTTTCACCGTATTGTTGTGTGATGGCTTTGTATATTATTAGGATGTTATGATATTTCAGAATTACCAATCTTCAAAGAGATATATGCTAACAACGTAAATAATATGAAAAGTCATACTAATTATAACTAACATCAGTACGGTGCCTTCACAGTATTTCAATTTATGTTCTGCAATTTTACTAGGAATTTCTTAATACAATATGGTGACAGTTTCCTCGTATAATATAATTATAATCTTTCACTGGAGTATCATCAAATTATATAGTTTTGTTTTAACAGGACAGCACTATATTGTATCAAAATGGTAATATTATATTCGGTGACTAAATCTTAAGGTGAAAGGTCATCCATCACATTATTGCATTACTTCATCTATAAATTCGATTATTTCGTTATATGGTAGAATTCTGGCGTTGTATTTGCCCACGATCACTTTATTTTAGTATAATTAATCACATTCTAGATCAATGTAATTATATTTTAAAGTGAAGCCAAAACGACATTTTTCTCAGTGTAGTTCCCAAGCGGGCCTACTGCGGATTGGGAACTTCGCACACACCGTTAAATTGTTTGCACGTGTGTGCAGGTTTCCTCACGATGTTTTCCTTCACCGAAAAGCTCATGGTAAATTTACAAATTATATTTCGCACATAAATTCTGAAAAACTTAGAGGTGCGAGCCCGGGTTCGAACCCACGACCCTCTGCTTAAGAAATTTAATAGGAAATGAAATGTAAATTATAAGTAAAATACATTTATCCCTTCGTTTATAATGTACTAGGTAACTATTTCCACAGGTATTTCTGTATTTAGTAAGGTTAGGAGAACTATTAATGGAGGATGCAGCAACATAACCAGTAATATACTTACCCCAGAAGAGCCATGCCAAAGTTGTTCGAAGCAATATGGGAGACTTTATCGCTCTCGCTGGAACCCACGGCTATGAACACCCCCACGCGCTTGGAAGTCAGCTCCGTTGGGTTCAGTCCTGTTACAATTTTGCATAATATTACCCAAGCAAAACTCGCCACATTGCAGAAAATAAATTAAATAAGCTGCCAAAGTGGATACATGTATATACTTGTAGTTCATTATCTGTCACATACTTTAGCCCGTTCCCTTTCGTACACTTGAAAATAGACAAGGAGAGGGCTAACTTTCAGTGGTAGATACATTTTGAAAAAAGACTGAGTTTAGTCGAGTTTACAGATGTAGCTACCTACATCTGTAAACTCGTAGTGAATAATCAAGATATCATATTTTGGCAGATAAGTTCGTATTCATCTTGCTTTTTAGTTTTTCCATTGTAATGTAAGGCCGCATTTCCACCTGCAAGAAACTGCTGCGAAAAATGTCCCTACTCCCGACAGTAACTTGCAAGAATCTTGCACGTGTTAACTACCTACCACGAGGCACTCACTCACTGTCGTCTGCTATTTCTCGCAGCAATTTCTTGCAGGTGGAATCGCAGCCTAACTCACGTAACACAGATTTAAAAAGTGTGGTTCCGGTGTTTTATTTTTCTAGTCATAGTTAACATACATTTGGCATAGACTTTCCTCTATTTTTATAGAGTATAGCTTCTGCCCGCGATTTCGTCCGCGTTGAATTTAGAATTTTGTCCAGAGTGAAATGAAATATGTGTGAGTTGTCGCTACACGCCTTCCCCGGCCTTACACAGACTTTCCGCTCTGCCGAGGTATGATCAAATGATAGGTTTCTAAATAAATAAATAAATTTAGTCGATTATTTGACATAGCTGCTGCCCGCGACTTCGTCCGCGTAGAATCAGCAATTTTACCATCCCGCAGGAACAGTGTTTTTTTCGGGATAAAAGGTAGCCTATGTGTTATTGTAGGGTATTATTTATCTCCATTCCAAATTTCATCTAAATCCGTCCATCCGTGTAAGCGTGAAGAAGTAACAAACACACAAACTTTCTTATTTATAATATTATAGCTTGCCGCCCGCGACTTTGTCTGCGGAGAGTCAGTACCTTTGTTAAAAAGTAAAGATAATATTTTATCGTACGTATCATGCATGATGGGATACAAACAAATTTAAACCATACGTTTTTTAAAACCCTTTTCACCCTGCTAGGGGTCGAATTTCCAAAAATGCCAAAGCTCATTATATTTTACATACTTACTTAGTAGTCTAGAAACATATCTCCTTATGTCTAACTTCAAAAATAACCAAACTCTCTTACAAATTTCCACCCCCCCATCTTAGGGATAGTATTTCCAAAATCCTCGAAAGTAATACTTTTAGTTTGTAAGCAGGCTGTTAGTTTGTAAACCCCCATTTCATACACTTAGAGTTAGTTTATCCAAAATCGCCTGAAGTGGTATTTTTTATTTGTTAACAGTAGACTACATACTAATTTCCACGTTTCTAACTTGAAAAATCCTCCTAGTGCACCCCTGGACCTCATAAGGAACCTACGTGCCAAATTTGGTACCTATCTCTAGACCCAGCGGTTTGGGCTGTGCCTTGATATATCAGTCAGTCAGTCAGGACTTTGAATTTTATATATACAGATGGTCACTTATGGTCATTTAAACCCGTTTCCAGGAGGCTTGCTGACCCACATTCAGTTTTCAGATTGTTAATTTATATTTCGAAAAATTCGACCAGTCATTCATATTTTTGTCTACTCGTATGACAATAGATTGACCTTGAAGCGTTTCAGAGCTTTAGATTTCAATGCACCATTAAGAGTAAATAAATAAATTAATCGTTAAATTGTAATATGGACAAAATTTGTTTGCTTAAAAAGTCTACGTTTTAACATCTTTCGATTAAGATTGAACAAAAATCGACGTCGAAGATAGCTTAGTAAGCGTTACCGATAACGCTTACTAAGCTAAACTAAACTTATAACCTTGCTGGTCATAGCATCAAGCTCTTGTCCAAGACGGTAGCACTTCTTGAAGGATCGTGTCTTGAAGCTATTACGTTTATACCTATAGACGCTGGGACTAGGTACTGATTTAACTAACCGGCATCAAAGATGGCTTGGTAGGCGTTCTCCATCAACTTCCTGGACATGGCATCAAGGGAATGTGCAAGACGGTAGTGCACCTTGAAGAACTGCGCATCGAAACGCGCCAGCTCTGGCACGCGGCCCAGCCGCTCCGGGACCTCGGGGTGCTCGTACTTCCACCGGTACCCATACTTCTTCACCAGATTCTCCTATTTACATAAGGCAATCAATTAGTACAGGCGCGTCCGATTTACACAATATTATGTATAGTTTACATGTATTTTGTTGATTAGTGTGCTACTAAAATCATTCATTTTATAAATAACGTCATGCGTTAACACTAAATTTTACAGCCAAGATTTGCTAAACAGCCTATATAGTTTAGTTATTTAGCGCTTATAAAAGCCTCAGCGACAACAAAACAAAACACTGAATATCTCTCACGTTTTAAAGGGTTTCGAATGTTTACTTTCATGCTATGAAAAAGGCACACTGGACACCAAGGGTTCCTGGAAAATTGGATTCTGTGGTCCTTATACAGTTACACTACGAGATTGTTGAGCCACTTGCTAACATTCTTAATTCGGTCGGGTTGTCAAATCGTCAAATTTTAATAGTAACATACCGTGTACGATTTGACAACCCGACGGAATTAAGAAGTGGCTCAACAATGCTGTGATGTGAGTGATCATTATTTTAACGTTTCTCAAAACCTTGTCGTAGAGCTTCCGAGCGAACTCGTCGACGTTGTGGCAGCCGGGCAGATGGCCTGACATGCCGCTGATGACCACGTCGCCGTCGGCGGGGGGCGCGTCCTCCCGCGGGGCGCGCGCCTCCACGCGCGGCGAGTGCTCTTGCGGTCCAGGCGCCATTACTTAAGTGATTGCAAATATCTTCTTGTAGTATGCACTTCCTTAACTATTGAGACGTGTTATTGGTTGTTGCTGCAGTGTTAACTGGAGGGAGACGCATTACTAGCTTAATCAAAATACATCTTAGCTATATCATCATCATTAAGAAGTCCACTGCCATATGTACCTGCGCTTCCTAAGACCTATTTTCTTTAGAAATTATTAAAACCGTTTATGAATATAAGCTCTGAAAGTATGAGCCCTAAATTGAGTTGAGAGTTTTTATGTTATTGCTTTTTCTGATGATCCTAAATTGGGGGAGTGTGTTCTCGTTGCGCTGTCAATCAACACAGAATATCTTAGTTGGGTACTTTGTTTTCTCTGTAGCATTAAACACAGGCTTACTTGCGTTAATTACTTGTCGAAAGCACTCAAAAATAAAATTTCATACTTTTAATCAGTATTTGAAGATAGAAAGAATTAGTTAAGTTATTCTGAAATAAATAATTTATTATTATAAATAATTAATGAAAAATGCAATATTAATAAAACTTACCAGTCTGAAGTGATTGATAACAGAAAAATTTAGTGAATGAACTCCTTCGGTCATAACGTTTTGCTTTTTATACCAATTTATAAATATAATTAAAATTTCGTGAATGCATTAAGTGCATAATACTTACATGCATTTCCGTGCATTGTATGGTAATTAGAGATATTAACATTAATTAAATTTATAATAATAAAACAACGGTGAAAAATAATAAAAAGTAAAAATAATCCGGGTCATTTCCGTCAAATAATAATCGACTTGACCGAGCACTTTGACGAAATGTAACATTTTTTGAACACCCTTTTTGAACTGCTCCATTTTCTCTGCACTAATTGGTTCTTCGTAACCCACTTGTCACATTCCCAGATCTTCACTTTAACCAATTTTCACATTTCCAGATCATCACATTGCCAAATTTTCACATTCTTAGTTCTTCACATCCCAAATTATTCTCACTCTCTGTGCACATGTCCAATTCTTCACAGTCCCAGTTCTACACACTCTGTTTGTCGGGTCCATATTGGGTTGCATACAAACTATTGGAATAATGTAATGTTTGGCATAATTTTCGCAAGTCATAATGCATTTTTTTCACATCTTTATTATTCCAGGATTTTTATTAAAGTAACCTAACCTAACCTAACTAATCTACACGATGAATGTTTATTAAATCCTGTAATTTCAGTCTGAAAGGAATTATGACAAACATTACATTATGCCAATAGTTTGTATGCGACTAGAGGGAGACCCCTGTTTGTCACATGCCCAATTCTTCACAGTGTCAATATGTAACGTAAAGTACAGTCAGAGAAGTATACTACTGTCCAAAAAATAATAAAACAGTCATTTTAAAATCGATGAATTTATTATCAGTAAAAAAATAGAATATTATAATTAACATAAATAAAAAACGTTATCTTCCTATCTAAAACTTAAATTAATTAAATATGTTTCTTACTTTTATCATTATTATTTTACACTTGCACGCTATTGAGTTGGTAATTTAATTAATCGATCTCAACAATCGAGGACTTCTATTTTTCCAATGTTGCAGTCATTAACAATATTTTTAATTTGTTTATTTAGGTTCACTATCCCTTTTTCGGGTTCCGTAGCCAAAATGGCAAAAACGGAACCCTTATACCCTACGGACCCTGCGCGTCCAGTATAACGATGCGTTCCGGATGCTGTTCGGGCTGTCGCGGTGGTGCAGCGCTTCCGCTATGTTCGCCGAGGCGCAGATAGCTTCTACTCAATAATCAGGAAGCGATATGCTTCCCTCTTAAATAGGGTTCGCTCCAGCCCGAATAACGTTCTGAGCACTCTGGCCCAGCGCTGGGACTCGCCGCTGCTGCAACACTGGGTCAGCTTGCACGTAGCGGCGACGCCCCGCCGCTTTTGATGTGTGTTTTTTTTTTGCTTTGTGTGTGTTTTTTAGTGTTTTAACCTAACCGTAGAATTTAAGTTTTTTAATGTATGTGTTATCTACTAACAAACTATGGATTATGTCATAGGTATATGTTTTTGAATTTTGAATTATACATAGTTTCGGCATGTCCGTCCCGTCCGTGCGTCAGTGTGTCTCATGCATTTTACTCAAAAACTACACGATGTATATTGATTGAAATGTGTAGTATAGGTGTCTTGTATAATCCTCTACTTATTGTGGTAGTTAAATAACAAAAATATTTTTTTCTAGTGGGGGCAGTCCATACATGTAACAGAAGCGATTTTTTTTTCAGCAAACATCAACGTGTGGTTCATATTTCGACAATTCTTTTAAAGATATTTTAAGGTTTCTAAGCAATTTTTTTGACTAAGTGAATATTTTCGGAAATAATCGCTCCGAAAGTTGCATAAATTGTGTCCCCCCTTTATCTTTTAAACTGTATGTCCAAAAATATAAAAAAATTACAAAGGTAACGCTTAATATGTCCTTCCAATTAAAATTATTTTCAACATGATCGAATAACCCGTTTTTTATTTATTGCCGAAAAACTTCACTTGTCATCAAAAGGACGTAAGTGCCATGAAGATACGCTTTTTTGTTGATGCTTTTTATTTATATTTGTAGTAATGGCGAAGGAACCCTTCACTGAGCATAGCCCGACATGCTCCAAATTTCATCAATATACATCTCGTAGTTTTTGAGTAAAACGCCAGTGACACACGGACGGACGGACACATGACGAAACTATAAGGGTTCCGTTTTTGCCATTTTGGCTACGGAACCCTAAACACTGTACCTTCCTTCGATCTTGCGACCCCGAAAATGAAATGAATTTACTTTCATTTTCAGAATACCGATGATTTGTGGCTGATTTGTTTAATTAAAATTAAAACTGCCAAAATTAATTTAAAGCTTAAAATATTATGGTATATCATCTAGGATAGCCTACGGAGTGTGCAAACTCAGTTTGTGTCATCTTCGTCCTGTGCAAACTGACATAGGGTCAGTATGTAAAAACAGTTCTTCTCAGCAGTGGTCTCCTCTTGGGAAGCGCTGGTAGATTTTGACGTGTAAAAGTGCCCGTGCGGCCAACTTACGCCTCCGGGGTATGTTGGCCATAATGTCAAAATGTCCAATAGGTCATAATGTCCAGATACCATTTGATCCAACTGGTCAATTGGTCCGATTGTTACATTGCCCAGGAGGTCATAATGTCCAGATGCCTTATGATCCAACTGGTCAATTGGCCCGAGTGTTACATTGCCCGAGAGGTCATAATGTCCAGATGCCATTATGATCCAACTAGTCAATTGGCCCGAGTGTTACATTGCCAGGGAGGTCATAATGTCCAGAAGGACCACTGGTCAATTGGCTGCCACTCACTCAGGGTCATAATAATAATGTCGAAATGGAATTAAGACGAGGAGGTATAATAAGGGATAGGTGGAACAGGGGCTAGGTAGGTTTAGGTTATGTTAGTTTTGCACCTAGTAACAGCCACCACTCTTATTTCAAATCAATTAGACAGTGTCGACGGAGCTCCGCTCACGCGGAGCTCCTATTTCCGGGTGGTTTGGCCCTCCGGGCCTGCTGCAAAACTAACATAACCTAAACCTACCTAGCCCCTGTTCCACCTATCCCTTATTGTCTTTGACTATATTTTTGGCAATTGGGCGTTTCGGCATTTTGACGATTTTGACCACTAGACATTTTAGCAACTGGATTATTTGGCAATTGGGCATTTCGGCATTTTGACGATTTGAACACTGTACATTTTGGCAACTGGATATTTTGGAAATTGGGCGTTTTGGCATTTGGACGATTTGACCACTAGACATTTTGGCAACTGGGTATTGTATCCTTGGACGTTTCGACACTTGGAGGTCCTGACATTTGGATATATTGACACTCTGGCCAACATACCCCGTGGCGGATTTTTAATTATTTTGTTTAAAATATTATGGTATAATATCTAGGATAGCCTACGGAGTGTGCAAACTCAGTTTGTGTCATCTTCGTCCTGTGCAAACTGACATAGGGTCAGTATGTAAAAACAGTGCAAAAAAAATTACAATTTATTTAATAAATGTTTCCTATCTCAGATCATCTAAATATGCCCATTAAATAAATTTGTGCCAAATTCAGCAATGCAATTGTAAGATTTTTAATTATTTTGTATTTTTCTAGCGATAAACGGTACAATCGAATAATAGTACAATCATTAGAGCTCACATATTCAATACCATAAATGCATAAAAAATCGACATTGTAAATTTGTGTCATTTTCATGCACTATATAAATGAATAGAACACAAAAACAATGATTGAGGTCGAATGCGGACGCGGGCTACTTTTTCTCATTTTGTCAACGGATTCGTTGTCTTCCGACCACACAAATCCCCAGATATCGATTTTGTAGTCGCATTTCGATTTTGGAAGCAATCGGTCGAATAACTTAAAAAAAGTTCAAGGTGGCAGCTTTATTTCTCATTCTGTCAACGGATTCATTTTCGGAGACCACACAAATTCCCAGATATCGATTTTGGAAGCAATCGGTCGAATAACAAAAAAAAATTTTTACAAAAAAATAAACCGTCTTCAAAAATCGACTAAAAAGGGTTAAATAAGATCGGCCTCCTAAGAGTCCTAGGAATTGCCCAATTTAGTGCCTAAAGGTACATGAAATATATCCAAGCCGGTGTCAAGTAGATACACAATAGCAATGACACCATGATTCTTGCCACCGACTTCGATATATTTCATGTACCTTTAGGCACTAAATTAGGCAATTCCTAGGACTCTTAGGAGGCCGATCTTATTTAACCCTTTTTAGTCGATTTTTGAAGACGGTTTATTTTTTTGTAAAAATTTTTTTTTTCGCTTTTTAGTGATGCACCTAATATTATTAAGTACCAATGTGATAAAGCACATAAATATCACATTAAGAAACAATAGCCTAATACCAATTTCTCATCACCCTTATCAAAATGTCGCTGTCCAAGATGCAGGGCCGTTAATCATTGAGGAGTTCTCCCGGTATTTCACCATCAGTTGCACTTCACCACATGCATTATAATCAGCGTAAGAGTAGCTTCATGTTCTTAATAAAGAAATCTCATTGCTGGCGTCAATTACTTACGACTAAAAAGTCCCGGTGGTCATCTATGGTCTTCATCATCAGTTCCTCTTCACCAAGAGGTGCTTTTGTAATGCAATTTCTTAAGGTCTTGCAGGTAATACCAAAATCACTGTATGTGTGCCTATAACTTTTGAGGAGTTCCCTCGATTCCTCA
Organism: Tortrix viridana; assembly: GCA_963241965.1. NCBI lineage: Eukaryota > Metazoa > Arthropoda > Insecta > Lepidoptera > Tortricidae > Tortrix > Tortrix viridana. The sequence continues at coordinate 3,944,655 of OY725191.1, read as the reverse complement.
TGGATCCCATCATCAGATTCTGATTTCGTGACAATGGGACCACCTCGGAAGTATACCCTTTCAAACAAAACAAAAAAATAATTTTCATAATCGGTCCAAAAACATAAAACGTACAAAAAAAAAAAGCAACATACAGTCGAATTGAGAACCTCCTCCTTTTTTGAAGTCGGTTAAAAAGTTCAAGATTGCAGCTATTTTTTCTCATTCTTTCTCATTCTGTCAGCGAATTCGTTGTCGAAGACCACACAAATCCCCAGATATCGATTTTGGAAGCAATCGGGCGTAATAATTAATATTCTTTTAGAGCTAGTTGGGCGACGTGATATGTACCGGTTAAATATCAGGATTCTCGTATACAGAGATGACACAAAACGCCTATTTACATCGATTACTACTTTGTTATTATCATGAAAGTAAAATTTTCATCTCAAAGTTTTTTTTTCGTTTAATACTGATCGTAAAGACAAATACCTAAAGAACTTAGATAAAGAATCCAATAGATATGACAACTAAATAATAATACCAGTACGGAGCGTGATGGTCGTATACAAACTTCAATAAGAATGACAGAGAGAAATATATTATTATTTGTCTTTATTATAGTTTCACTTTTCAATCGTCTGCCACAAACGAGTTTGTGGCAGACAAATAAGTACGTTACATGTCATGCATATCATTTATTGTTGTTTTGAATAAAATTGTGCTTTCTCCTGTAAAATATAGTAATAATCAGGGTGTTTAGTGTCTGCATTTAAACGACATAATGGTAAATTGTTCTGTAACCAGCTGTAAAAGCCGTACTGAGCGTAAATATGAGACCATAACTTTTCACACGTAAGTACAGTATTTTACCCATTCCTCATAGCGCAATATGTGATAATAACATCGTACAATTATGTTACACTCAAAACATTGTAAAATAATATTGCAATTATTTACATAGTATAGGAAAACATTATTTGTCATATTATCCGCTCAAATTACGTAGGTTGTTTATGGTAACCTGCCAGCTACTTTAAAACGTGTTTTTAATTTAGTTGCATGGCAATCATGTTAGTGATACCAGATAAAAATATCATAATTTACCAGGAATTTTGACTTCTAAACCTTTTTTCGTACTTGTAATTACAACAAAAACAAATATTTATTTCGTAAAGATTAAATAAAGATACCAGTTCCACGGTTTAGAATCGAAAATTAGTATGACACAATTGAACATTTTGAAATAAGTATGTACCTATGAACAGTTTTCTATACGCCATTCAATTTATAAAAAAAAATTACGTCTGAATTAATATGTGTATTTTCTAGGTTTCCGAGACGAGTAGACGAGTCTGTACGCAACGTTTGGATAGCGGCTACTGGACGACAAAATTGGCAGCCGACTAAATACAGCCAAACTCATGATGGAAAGGGTAAACAAGAACAGAACCAGAGGGCTTATTGCCTAACGCACTCGCGATCTCGATCGACTTGAAAGTGACACAATTGCTTTCATTTTGTAGGCAGATTTGACTTCAACTGTCAAATATGAAAGCGATCGCGATCGCGAGTGCGTTAGGCAATAAGCCCTCTGGTATCTAATAAACCTTGGTAAGTATAATCTTAGTATACTAGCTGTTGGTATATTACAAAAATCCAAGTACCTTCCATTCATTCATTCATTATGTTGATACAATCTGTCGTTCATTCAATTCAATAGTTCATTAGTTTTCTTGATAAAACTTACTTCAATACAGACCGTTGAACTATCAAGATGTGTTTGCCTTTCCTGCCCCTAAAAATCCCAATAGGTTATGGGCCCAGGGCACACAATTTATAAAAGTTTTCCATGTCAATTTTATTTAATTATATCGACACAAGAATGGATCAGCGAAGTAAAAGAAATATACAACCATTTAATGGCGACCGTTATAGCACGTGGAAGTTTCAAATCAAATCACTTTTAGCCGAACTTCAAGTGTCTTCCGTTTAGAAGGATCTGCCCCAGAAAACCCTGACGCTTTATGGACAAGAAAGGGACCACATCGCTAAAGAATGCGTTGTGATTTTTGTGGAAGGCGTAACCATTTCAAACGGGATTGCCGTTATTACAAGAAGTCACAGGCAAACAGCGGCGGCAGCAACGCTCGCCCGAGCGCCGCCCACGCCGCTATGTCGGACTACAAACACGAGGACAGTTTCGTTTTTATGTTCTCGCATTGTAAGTCATTCAAAACTAATCACAATAATAACGACATCACTTTTCTTTTAGATTCGGGAGCGACAGACCACATTGTTAATACGCGGGAGATTTTTTCCGCGTATATGCATCTGGTTTCACCACTGAAAATAAATGTAGTAAAAAAATGAAGCATCCATACAGGCATTAGGACGAGGTAAAATTGATGTGATCACTGACCTAGGAGTGCAAGATTCATTCGAAGAGGTTTTGTACTCATCCGAGATCCCATATAATCTACTTTCAGTAAATCGGATGCAACAAGCAGGTATGGTTATTGTCCTAACAGTTTGGTTAATAACAAAGTTTCAAAAATGATATATGACATGACATGATAATGTCAGGTAATATCTGCAATAATCTGTTTAAAATAACATTTACAATTAACTTGCGAAAGGCTTTGAATTTAAACAGCAAACCTAATTAATATGATTTTTTGCACAAACGTCTCGGGCATTTAACTAAACAAAAGTTCACTAGTCTTAAACATATGATTGATGACTATTCAGCAATCGACAACATAATTCCACCTACTGACGAGTTGTGCGAGTCTTGCATCCTCGGTAAACAGTCCCGACTTCCCTTTGCAAAGTCAAAACACGAACGCACGAACAACAGATCATCTACTTATTGCATTCAAAATCTGAAGTGTTTAAATGCTTTCAAGGTTATGTTGCTAAAAGCGAAAATCTATTTAATTTTAAGGTAGTTAATTTATACTGTGACAATGGCCGAGAGTATCTGTCAAATGAGTTTAAAGATTATTATATAGGCAAGGGAATAACGTATCACTTAACTGTGCCCTACACACCCCAACAAAATGCGGTTGCAGAACGCATGAATCGTACATTAACCGAAATGGCGCGAACCATGGTAACAAGTGCGAAATTGGGAAAACAGTTTTGGGATGAAGCCATTTTAACATCCACATATTTAATAAACAGGCTACCCACCAAAGCGCTTATTGACAAAACCCCATACGAAACGTGGCACGGTGTGAAACCGAAAATAAGTCACTTGAGGGTATTCGGTTCCACTGCATATGCTCATAATAAGACTAGAAAAACAAAATTAGACGAGAAATCTATTAAATCTGTTTTAGTTGGCTATGTACCGACTGGTTATAAATTGTATAATACAGAAACCAATAAATTCTTTATTGCTAGAGATATATTATTTGTCGAGTCAAATTTTTGTGAGTCTAGAACAATATGCAGCAGTGAAATCCCCATGTAAATCATTAAACCGAACAACGAGTCGGTGGAGTTGATAAGGCCAATACCTAAGCAGTGGTGACGAACTTCCCGCCGAAATCAACAAACCGAACGAGTCGGTGGAGTTGATAAGGCCAATACCTAAGCAGTGGTGACGAAATTCTCGCCGAAATCAACAAACCGAACGAGTCGGTGGGGTTGATAAGTGATAAGCAAAGTGACGTCATCAACAAGTCACCTGTCACTGAATCCGATTGTTTGAGACGAAACGATATAATTCGGAATCTACCCCCAATAAATTATAAAGTAATGAATGACCCTGCCTTATCGATTTTATCGCTTTGCTTCACTAAAAATAAAAATAAAATACCTCTTACTAGGAACCAGAATCTGGTTATCAGTACAGTATTGTCTTGCTGTATATGTGACGACAAAACTCTTTGTATACATAACCAGACTGTTCTAGTTATAATACACGATAAAACATAATACCCGCAACTAGTCGATGTGTTCACATTACAATGAGCACAATACAAATAACAGAACAGACATTTTGTATCAATTACACTTGCATCTTTATTAATACATTGAAATTGTTCGTATTACGATGCATAATCATAAAAATACAAAACATTTTGTATTTATTACACTTGGATCTTTATTAAAGCAATGCAATTGTTAATTACTACAAAACTGCGTTGAACTAGACTCGTGTAGTGGCGTTTACAAACAATATAATACACGATACAACATTTTTGATGAACGCTACCAGATTTTAGTTGAGATAACTACATATTTCACAACTACACGTTCTTGTAGTATTGTAGAAAAATATTTTTTTCGGTGTTCAAACAACAAATACCATTGCCAGTGCATTTTAATGACATTTTTAATAGACCTGATACAAATGAATGGTTAACGGCAATCAAAAGTGAAATTGATTCATTACGTAGCAATCAAACATGGTGTCTTGTTAATGATGTTAATGTTTTTGAAAGCTCAAAAGTTGATCCATGTTTACTAGTACATATTAAATAAAACAAATATCGATCAGAATGTATATATTGTTTTATACGTCGATGATTTGTTAATAATAACAAAATGCACTAAAACCACGCAATACTTAAAACACACAAAAACACACAAAACACTTTAAAAATGTTTGATGCAACAATTTGAGATGACATACCTATAAGACATCAAATTGTTTATTGGCATACGGATTGAAAGAACCAAAGATAAAATAACTTTGGACCAATCAACATGTCTACAAAATGTTTTAAATAAGTAAATTTTCTATAAATGACTGCAATCCTTCAAAGTCACCCTTTCCAAATAAATTAAATTATACTTCGCGCCTCGTCCTCGAGATTAGTACTGTAGTTAATTATACACATGTAGTACCGCGTAGGTGTCACCACTCCTGCACTTAGTTTAGAGACATATTAGGTTTTTTTTTATTTTTTTATTAGGGTAGATAGGTGCCAGCTCCGCCCCAGGTCACTCAGTCGCCAGTCATTTCGCATTCAAGTGCTCAACCACTCAACACGTATCGATTGTTCTCGCACAAGTTCTCTTCTCTTCTCTTCTCTTCTAACATGCCAAAACGTAAACGTTCTAAATCAGGTGATATTGAATATTACAAAAATAAAATAAAAAAGTTAGAACGTAAGATTAGCGATCGTCAAAATGGTGATTGTAACAAACTGAATAATGAGTTGGAAAGTGCACCTTATACCGAGGAAGAAATCATGGTTACCGACGACGACCGTGGTGTGGGTAGGTACCTAATATAACACTTATTCTATTGAGTGATCTAATATATTCACGTATTTACGTGTCGATTTTACTATGCAACCTGAACAGTCACTGGGACCGATTCGACGCATTGAATAAAGGTTGGCGTTCCTTCCACTGGGGATTGTAACCTAACCTAAATGAATTTACTTCTCACCTTGAGATGATTTTTATTTTATTTCTGTGCCAACAACGCGTTAAATGGTCTATGATATTTCACAGACACCCCTGCCTTACGACCAGATGATTGGTTATTACCATGGCCATTACATCATTCAGGATGAAACCCCGGAACCTCAGCCGGCGGACCCTCAGCCAGGCCCTAGTACCTCGACTCAGGAGGCTCCCTCAGAGCAAACGAAAGAGGACATGAATGATTTGGACACCGAGGCCCTCGAAATTTTGGGCATTGACCCTGCTTGCAACGAAAAATTCGGACCGGAAATACATAAGGAACTCGCAAGTCGTCTTTTACATATAGCTCAAGAGGGCCTCAGTAAAGAACTTCGTAAAGAATTAATTTCCAAATACTTATTACCGGCTAATTGTGTTCAGTTAAATGCTCCTACTAAGATGAACCCGGAAATTAAGGCAGCAAGCGGCGAGCCCGCCATTAAACGTGATAAGGGAATCGAAGTAAAGCAGAAACAATTATCGAGTGCAATAGCTTGTTTAAGCAACATAATTAATAGCGAATTAAATTTGAAATCAAGAAACAATGAACTGCTACAAAAGTCAATGGACATTGGTAGACTTTTATGTGACTTGCAACACGACGATTCGGTAACTAGAAGAAACTTTATTTTATTTGCCTTGAAGAACGACATGAAAGAGCATATTAAAAATACCAAGATTGACACACATTTATTCGGTGAAAATTTGGCTGACACGTTAAAGTCGGCTAAGGCCGTAAATAAGTCAGGCGTTGAGCTGATAGCGGAGTTAAACAGCAACTCCACTGTTAAATACCAGGGATCAGGACCAAGGCCTTTAAACCGCAGGCCTCCCCCCCAGGCGCGCAGGCCGCCAGCAGGGCCGGCGCCGCCAGCGCCGCGGAGTCGCGAGCCTGCCACAGCGCGCGCGCCGTACCACCCCCCACCGCCTTACAGGCCGCCGCCGCATGCGCGCTCATCGAGGATGTCATCGCAAGTTCATCCCGTGACGTACCCACGTCGCCGATAGACACAGTTAAGTACGTATACGCAGGTCGCTTATCTCAGTTCTGTTATCAATGGAGCCTCATTACCAACGATTGCACCATACTGTCCTGGGTAGAAGGCTACAAAATTCAGTTTACATCACCGGTAGTACAACACACACTACCTTCATATCCTCATTACACCAATAAGGAGAGTACACATTATTTAGAGGCTATAAATAACCTACTTAATATAGGTGCTATATCAGAATGTTCTCCTTGTAAGAATCAATTTTTGTCGGGTATCTTTTTAGTACCGAAACCTAACGGTCAGATGCGTTTTATTCTAAATTTAAAAAATCTTAATATGTTTATTAAGACCGACCACTTTAAACTAGAAGACCTTCGGACTGCGGTTAAACTAGTGACACAAGACTGTAAAATGGCTACACTGGACCTTAAGGACGCTTATTTTTTAATTAAAATCCACAAAGAATCCCGAAAGTACCTAAGATTCTTGTTTGAGGGCAAACTATATGAATTTACTGTTCTGCCATTCGGTCTTAATACCGCACCTTACATTTTTACAAAAATAACAAAACCTATAGTGAAATTATTACGTTCGGCCGGATATATGTATGTCCACATTGTACTTAGACGATTTAGACGGCCGTCCCAGGCCCAAAAATGTGTATCATATAACTAGCCTTGGAGACATATATAGTGCCGTAGACCTATACCTACAGAAGCCCAATATCCATTTCTTACGCGTCAACTAGGAAGCTCTTGGGAGTTATAGGGTCCGAAAAAACCGAAAATTTGCAAAAAAATGTATCATATTACTAAGTTACGACAGTACTATCACGTGATACCCGGTACCACCAATAACCCAAAAAACCATTTCTTACGAAGTTTTCAGGAAGCCAAGTGCGAAATCAGAAGGGTCAAAGTTTTGATTTTTTGCAAAAAAATGTATCATACATATTACTAAGTCACGAGAGTACTATCCGGAGTTAGAGGAGGATCTAAATAAATAGAAAAACCATTTCTTACGGCGATGCTAGGAAGCTTTCTTTAAAATCAGAAGCTTTTTGTTCAGTATGAACACCCATCGCCCAAGTAATTAATATTAAGTTATAGCCGTATAAATTCATGTTCACGGATTGTTTCAGACTAATTAGGAATATTTTGATAAGAATATTACTATTTGAGTCTATAAACACTGAAAATCACTTGAAAATTTAGAAAATTTCAATGTTTTTGGTCAGAAAAACCCTATGCAGAGGAATGAGAGGTACATGTATTAGACGCACCCAAGAACATCAGTCCTACCAAGGACCATATATAATAGGACTGACAATCTTCATACTACGCACCGTACTCCGTTAGTTAGTATCTTTCTACGTGGCTAGATGCCGCTAAGAGTACAAATTCATTCATAAGTCGTAATTTTACAATTTCTATGTGACGCGCAAGCGTGAAGTAACAGCCATCGAGCGTTCAACGACATTCCAATTGATACAGTAAAAAGTGAATAGATGGCGTTAGGTGCGAGGATGTTTCATTACTACGTTCCGTCCGTTCCGGCTCACTTCACTATTTTTAAACTATTATTTGTACTTACATAATAATTACTTACAAATGAAATATATTTCAAAGTTTGTTTACCTTATTATTTATAATTTAATTTCGGAACCCAAATAATGTCCGCAATTATATTTTAGTTTAAAAAGATTAAAAGAAATTTTAGATTCTGCGCGAATTGAAATGAAAATTAAAAACGCCAAACCTTAAAAAGTTATAAAAGAGAAGCAGTGATGTCACTTTAGGATATTTTCTCAAGATTTAGGGTAAAAACACTAAAAACAGAACTCAATGTAAGGTAATTTTTTCGTTGAATCGTATTTTGTTTTATCGTCATAACATTTATTTATTTAATTAACATAACACTTAGGTAAGACATAACACTAAGACAATATACTCCTCCCTAATGGCAATATGCATTTTGATGTCATCAGTGGTAATAATATTAAAGGCTTATAAAATTATAATTTATTATTAATAGCTTAGACGTACCCACGTACTTAAGATATTCACTATCTCAATCTCTATCCATTTAAATAAAACTGGTCGAACTGTGTCGAAATTGTCGAAAAATACTGAGTAAACTGATATGTACACCTGTTTTAGTGTTCCTTAACGAAAGTGGGAAAACAGGGTCATTGTGCAAAATGTTTATTTAAAACCATAGTTGAAATTTGGGTTTATTTTTCAATAACGCTACAAAAGTGGGATAAAATTTGACAAAAGCTAGGGTAAAGTGAAAAATAGACCTGGCAACACTGCTGCATTGCTTTTAAGGCGCGTCACACACGGAGCTATAATATATATTAATATACCAAAATATATATTATATTATAGCTAAGCAACACACACGACAAAGATACCAAAATATATTCATTTGACTCGTCGCTATCCTAGCGAGCGCACGATTTCAACATGTACAGGATGTTCTAAAAGTGAAATATGGATTTAATATTAAATTATTCAATAATGGGTATTGCTATTCAGATAATATTATATGGTTTCCATAGCAGTGTGTGGGTGTACTGCACACTATTTGAACGAACGATATACGTGTAAACTCTATATATACATAATAGCGACACTGAAGGGACTGCGCATTTTATGGCGTTATTGAGAGTTGCCGTTGAATGGAGAGAAGAAAAATCAATATTATTTTAGCATTATAGTATGAATTTTATTTATAATTCTATATATATAAAAGGCAATGTCCGGTTGACTGACTGACTCATCAACGCCCAGCCCAAACCGCTAAAGATAGAACTTTGAAATTTTGAGGGGGGGTTGAGTTTGCATTGTAGGCGTCGTTTAAGAAGGGATTTTTCGAAATTCAACCCCCAAGTGGTAAAAATTGGGGGTGGAAGTTTGTATGGAAGTCATTCATTTTTGAAGTCAAAGACCTGAAAATTGGTACAAAGGCTAATTTACAAATAAAAAATAGTACTTTCGGTGATTTTGGATAAACTACCTCTAAGGGGTGGAAATGGGGGGTTAAAGTTTGTATGGGAAATTGGTGGTTTTTCAAGTTATAAACGTGGAAATTGGTATAAGGCTACCGTTAACAAATAAAAAATCCTACTTTCGGCGATTTTGGATAAACTACCCCTAAGGGGATGAAATGGGGGGCGGTAATCTGTATGGGAGTTTGTTCAATTTTAAAGTTAGAAACGTGGAAATTGGTATATAGGCTACTGTTAAAGGCTAAGGGATGAAATGAGGGTGGTAATTTGTACGGGGGACCAAACTGGTCAGTTTTAAAGTTAGAAACGTATAAAATGTGTATTTAGGGTGCTGTCAATAAATAAAAACTGCTTTCAGTGATTTAAGATATACTACCCCTAGGGGGTTGAAATGGGGGTTAAAAATTTGTATTGGAGTATGGTCATTTTTGAAGTTCGAAATGTGGGAATTGGTATATAGGCTACTGTTAACAAATAAAAAAAAAATTCGGCGAATTTGGATAAACTACCCCTAAGGGGATGAAATGGGGGGCTTAAGTTAGTACGCATACTTACGCAATCGGTCGAATAACTAATAAGTTCAAGATGGCGGGTACTTTTTCTCATTCTGTCAACGGATTCGTTGTTGGAGACCACACAAATCCCCAGATATCGATTTTGGAAGAAATCTGTCAAATAACTAAAAAGTTCAAGATGGCAGGTACTTTTTCTCATTCTGTTACCGGATTCGTTGTTGGAGACCACACAGATCCCCAGATATTGATTTTAGAAGCAATCGAACAAAAAACTAAAAAGTTAAAGATGGCGGATTCTTTTTCTCATACTGTCAACGGATTCGTTGTCGGAGACCACTCAAATCCCCTGATATAAATTTTGGAAGCAATCGGTCGAATAACTAAAATGTTCAAGATGGCGGATTCTTTTTCTTATTCTGTCAACGGATTCGTTGTTGGAGACCACTCAAATCCCCAGATATCAATTTTGAAAACAATCGGTTGAATAACTAAACAGTTCAAGATGGCGGCTACTTTTTCTCACTCTGTCTACGGATTCGTTGTTGGAGACCACACAAATCCCTAGATATCGATTTTGGAAGCAATCGGTCGAATAACTAAAAAGTTCAAGATGGCGGATTCTTTTTCTCATACTGTCAACGGATTCGTTGTCGGAGACCACTCAAATCCCCTGATATAAATTTTGGAAGGAATCGGTCGAATAACTAAAATGTTCAAGATGGCGGATTCTTTTTCTTATTCTGTCAACGGATTCGTTGTTGGAGACCACTCAAATCCCCAGATATCAATTTTGAAAACAATCGGTTGAATAACTAAACAGTTCAAGATGGCGGCTACTTTTTCTCACTCTGTCAACGGATTCGTTGTTGGAGACCACACAAATCCCTAGATATCGATTTTGGAAGCAATCGGTCGAATAACTAAAAAGTTCAAGATGGCGGCTGATTTATTAGATAATTTTCACAGAAGATAATTTTTAAATAACGCTTTATAATTAACATAAAAATAAAACCGTCTTCAAAAACCCACTAAAAAGGGTGAAATAAATACCGGCCTCCTAGGAGTTCTAGGAATTGCCTATTTAGTGTTTGATAGGTACATGAAATATATATGACACAATGATTCTTGCCACCGACTTCGATATATTTGGTCCTGGCTCGAGCCCTGGTTAAAATATGTATTTGGTCCTGGTAGGTTTACGTACCTACTGACCTACGTAAAATTACAGCTTTCTAGTACTAACAGCCTCTAAGCTAGGCAGCGGACGGACGGACATGGCGAAACTAGGTAAGTATAAGGGTTTCTTGTAGGACTACGGAACCCTAAAAATAAAAACATTTTAATCTGACCCATATTTGCGGCAGCGGGAAACGGTAGTAGGTACATAATTATTCTAATCCGTTTTCATTTATTAGGTATACTATTACCTACATCCTTGATTATTACATCCATATTTTACGAAAAACAAACTTCTTACGTACAAAACTTTTCTAACAGCACCAAATTACGTTAGTGACTGTTTAGTTCGTGGAAAATCTCGAATTTGTCAATATATGCGTAATTTTATCTACATTTTACCAGTGCACCAACGCCATCTAGTTATTTTATGTAGCAAAAATTGGCAAACCAGCGAGCAAACTTGAGCAATCAATGATTCCAGAGGTAGTGCCATCTATTAAATACGACCTGTTTCACGCTGTTGACGAGTAAAAAATATTATATTTAAAAGTTGTGTATAGAAGTGATATTATGGTGTTAAAATAAAGCACTTAGACGTTTGTTCTTAAAAAATAAAAAAATCACGAGAAAATAATGGTGAAAATAACATTTTTGCCACTTCCAGGCTACAAAGCAGCGCCATCTAGTTTTAATACCGAATTTTGAGCTATTTCAGAGTTACGTTTTTTTGTATGTGATTGTCAGTCCTATTATATATGGTCCTTGGTCCTACGTATCAATTTTTACGGTTCCGTACTCGAAGGGCGCCCAACGGGATCCTGTTAATATGCCTACGCTGTCCGTCCGTCCGTCTGTCTGCCTATACTGTCTGTCTGTCTGTATGTCTATATAAAGAGCTGTATCTTTTGAACCGTAATAGATAGCGGGTTGATTTTTTTTTTCAGAATATGTGTTATTATGGCGGATTTACTAACAAATAAAAATATAACAATAAAGTGAAATAATAAAGGGGGTCCCCATACAAGGAACATTTTTATTCAACGTATTTTTTTTTTGTTATATCGTAAAAACGGTAAAACATACAACAGCACGGTAGCAACGGTGAAACATACGGCAGGTTATACAGAAGACGGAAGAGTATAACCAGCCATTATACTTAGCATTTGTGGACTATGAGAAAGCCTTTATGATGCAATCGGGACATGGGCTATACTGCAATCTCTCTGGCGGTATCAAATTGACTATTGGTACATGGTGTTTGCATTTACATGCCAGTCCGTGTTCTTAACCAAAACTAGAACCTATACATCTGCAACGCGGAGTGAGACAGTAAGGTGTTAAATCTGTTCAGTGCTCCGTTGGAAACCTTTTCAAGCTTACTTACTTGGCATACTTACATATCGACGGCGACTACCTGGTGAGTGCACCTTCGATTTATTGTAGCCATGGCTGAGCTCCTGGAGGATCTGGTTCTGGACACAATGCTTGATGGCCTCATTAGTTTCTCAACAAGTGGGTCTCAAAATACGACATCTATAGCTACAGCACGCAGCAAGTAGAATACAACTAAGGCGACTAAGTTCGGGCAGCGCCACCAGCGACAAACAGCTTAATTAATCTTCAACAACGCAGTATCGAAGTTGTCCTAGTCAAGTTGCATACATATATACATACTTTCAACTTCATCCTAATGGACTTCGATCCCCAGGCAAAACACCCGCCTAGAAAGAGATCTCTCTATTAGCCTCTCTTCTACATTGATGGCCCCGACGTGATTATTTATTTATCGTATGGCACTTAGGAGATACTTTAAAACTAATAAGATAGATTACATCTTCATTGGTGACCCCGACAATGGACAAATTACGCAACCTTGATGACCTTCAAAGACCATGACGCAGTTTTAAAGCAAGCCAGATAACCCGCACTGTGCACCACTAGCATACTGTCTTATATCTATGCCTGATGTCTACAGTGTGCATACAACTCACTCGACAACGCGACTGCGTTACACTACGAGACTCACTGCGTATCACGACGCGACTCACTGCGTCTTAACGCAACTCACTGCGTACCTCGACGCGACTCACTGCGTCTAAGCGCAACTCACTGCGCCTCAGCGCGACTCACTGCGTCTACCCTACACGATTCACTGTATACTTCACTTCACTCCTCTTCTCCTGCTACGCTCGCCAACGCGGCTCTGAGCACTTCTGGAGACATCAACTGGCACTTGCAAGCGGCCATTCTACGCTTAGACTGCACGTCACCACTATCAACCACCGGTCTCAAAGGGGGGCTGGTGTAGCGACAAGCGACACTTAGCTACAGCACGCAGCAAGTAGAAGACAACTAAGGCGACTATGTACGGCCAGCGTTACCAGCGACAAACAGCTTAACTAATGTTCTACGACGCGGTAATGGACTTCGGTCCCCAAGCACGAAACCCGCCTGGAGAGAGATTTCTCTATTAGCCTCTCTTCTACATTGGTGGCCCAGATGTGATTATTTATTTATCGTATGGCACTTAGGAGATACTTTAAAACTAAACAGATAAATTACATCTACATTGGTGACCCCGACAATGGACAAATTACGCAACCTTGATGACCTTCAAAGACCATGACGCAGTTTTAAAGGAAGCCAGATAACCCGCATTGTGCACCACTAGCATACTGTCTTATATCTATGCCTGATGTCTACAGTGTGCATACAACCCTCACTCGATAACGCGACTGCGTTACACTACGAGACTCACTGCGTATCACGACGCGACTCACTGCGTCTTAACGCAACTCACTGCGTACCTCGACGCGACTCACTGCGTCTAAGCGCAACTCACTGCGCCTCAGCGCGACTCACTGCGTCTACCCTACACGATTCACTGTATACTTCACTTCACTCCTCTTCTCCTGCTACGCTCGCCAACGCGGCTCTGAGCACTTCTGGAGACATCAACTGGCACTTGCAAGCGGCCATTCTACGCTTAGACTGCACGTCACCACTATCAACCACCGGTCTCAAAGGGGGGCTGGTGTAGCGACAAGCGACACTTAGCTACAGCACGCAGCAAGTAGAAGACAACTAAGGCGACTATGTACGGCCAGCGTTACCAGCGACAAACAGCTTAACTAATGTTCTACGACGCGGTAATGGACTTCGGTCCCCAGGCACGACACCCGCCTGGAGAGAGATCTCTCTATTAGCCTCGCTTCTACAAGTAAATACGGAGAAAATAAAAATCATGTCTAACTTCCGTGTTGTACCCATTCCTCCGTAAGTTCGGAACTTTACACTCGAAGTTGTTGATGATAATATTTATTTTAGAAAGAGGTCAACCGTCATATCCAACTCGGCTGGGCAGCGTTCGGTACCTTCCTACGCAGCATCTTCTCGTCCCAATTACCGTAGATTCTCAAGACAAAAGTCTTTGACCAGTGTGTACCTATTGCCAGCGATGACTTACAAAACACTCGAAACAAAGACGTGGTCCTTTATAATGGGTCTCATAAGAAGGCGCATGGTAATAGAAAGGGCTATGCTGGGGTATCTCTGCAAGATCGAATAAGAAATGAGGAGATCCACATAACAACCAAAGTTGGCTACAAAACTCAGCTAATTTCAAATCTCAATTGACAGTGGGCTGGCCACATTGCATTGTAAGAAGAGGTTAAGAAGACGGACTGGCAATTGGCATGGTGGCATTTTCTTACAAACACTTCAACACTTTAATGTCCCAATAGTCAATTTGTGATGTTTCGCAGGTGAAGGTACGTGGTGTGGCCATCGCCATAAGGACCTTTACCAGTGAAACGTCATATTTGATACCGCTAGAGAGATTGCAGTACGAGTATACCCCATGTCCCGATTGCATCAAGGTTTTCACATAGTCCACAAACGCTAATCATAATGGCTGGTTATATTATTTCGTCTTCTGTAAAACCTGCCGCGTCGTATGGATATGGTCTATGGTATTGAAACCTGGAAGTCAACAAACTTGCATGCCAAACAGTTCGAAATAACAAATGAAAACAGCTTATAGATATGGGTTAGAAGGAATCGGTCTGTAGTTCTTTAAACGGGTATTATCACTTTTTTTTTTAAAAACATCACCATACCTCTGCCATGTTTTGCCTCGAGTGTCTTGCAGTAGTTGAAAGAAAAGCAGGATATGAACCTCGCATTAAGTAATTTATTAAGGGCTTATTTACTCGTATTTATAGGTATGTTAAGAGTAAAATATGTTTAAAGTGATGTAACGTTCAACGGTAACAGCTATTTCTGACAATTACATATGACAATAGAATACTGATTACCGTGTTAATTCTAGGCTGATAGGACAGGATTTACTTAATATTATGCAGTATCTGTTGGGAATTAGCACCTCTTTTATTATTGTTTTGTGGTAAAAAAATTATACTAAGATTGGTAATAAGACTGATTATAACGCAGACAGCGTTCAGCGTCAGTTTAGTTACTGTTGTCGTTTTGTGCATTGTGAATATTGTGATACCTATATTGAACAATTTGTAAGCCAAAATTTAAGGCACATATTATGATAAGAAAATGAATTATAAGAATTTAAAGTAGGTGTATTTCAAAACAAAGTGGAACACTGGTGAAATAAATATATTTCATACGTTATAAAATGGGTCACTTTAACATTTTATTATTTCTTCTTTTAGGTAGTTATCAGTTTTCGTTACGTTGTTTGTTTCTTATATTTAAGACTTCGAGACTGCAGTGCAGCTCACACAATTAGAATATACTTAACTTCCCTTCAGGTATTAAATTTCGTTTACTTTTTCATTTAAACATAAATAAATATGTTGTTTATTAACCTCTTTTATTCCATTTCATTTATTGGGTATGTCTAATACATGTACTTTCTCATTATTTTGCATAGGGTTGTTACTGACCAAAAACATTTCAATTTTCTAAATTTTCAATCGATTTTCGTTGTTTATAGACTCAAATAGTAATAATCTTATCAAAATATTCCTAATAAGTCTGAAACAACCCGCGAACATGAATCTATACGGCTATAACTTAATATAATTACTTGGGCGATGGGTGTTCATACTGAACAAAAAGCTTCTGATTTTCAAGAAAGCTTCCTAGCATCGCCGTAAGAAATGGTTTTTCTATTTATTTAGATCCTCCTCTAACTTCGGATAGTACTCTCGTGACTTAGTAATATGTATGATATATTATATATTTTTTGCAAAAAATCACAACTTTGACCCTTCTGATTTCGCACTTGGCTTCCTGAAAACTTGAAATGGTGGGCTTGATGGTTTTTTGGGTTATTGGTGGTACCGGGTATCACGTGATAGTACTCTCGTAACTTAGTAATATAATACATTTTTTTGCAAATTTTTGGTTTTTTCGGACCCCATAACTTCCAAGAGCTTCCTAGTTGACGCGTAAGAAATGGATATTGGGCTTCTGTAGGTATAGGTCTCCGGCACTATACATGTCTCCAAGGCTAGTTATATGATACACATTTTTAGGCCTGGGACGGCGGACTAATTGGCTTCTATTCGGAAATACATATCATCAATGTCTAAATAATATAAATATAACCAAGAGGTTATTAATTTCACTTGGTTTTATAATCATTGAACACAAGAGTGTTTTACTACCCTCAACTAAATGCAAGTTTCTAGGAATGATCTTGGACTCTCATAATCTTCAGATCTGTTTACCCGCTGATAAAAGGTCAAGAATTAGGGCACAATTAGAATATTTTTCAAAATTAAAACGTTGTAAAATTAGAGAATTCGCGCAATTATTAGGCTCCCTTGTGTCCTGTTGCCCAGCCATCGAATATGGCTGGTTACACACGAAAGAGATGGAGCGTTGCAAATATCTCAACTTGAAAGATCAAGATGATTATAATCGATTCATGGCTTTACTAGATTCTCTTCAGACAGACTTTAAATGGTGGCTAAAGAATATAGATCATTCAGTCCGCAAAATACGAACGGATGACTATCAAGTGGAGATTTTCTCTGACTCCTCAACGACTGGGTGGGGCGCAGCCTGTAATGGTCAGACTGCTAGCGGTCAATGGTCAAGTGTTGAACGGACTCGGCACATAAATTACCTGGAGCTGCTTGCATCCTTTATCGCGTTAAAAATGTTTGCACGAAACTGCTCCGACACTCAAATTCTATTACGAATCGACAACTCCACTGCATTAGCCTATATAAACAGGATGGGCGGTATACAATACCCGCACCTTACACAAGTTGCCCGCGATATTTGGAACTGGTGTGAAAGTAAAAAACTAGTAATTGTAGCCTCGTATATAAAATCTAGTGACAATATAATCGCAGACTTTGAATCACGGAGGACACATCCTGACATAGAATGGGAGTTATCGCCTTGGGCTTTTAACGTTATCACTCGCACATTTGGAATCCCCGAAATTGACTTGTTTGCCAGTCACATCAACAAAAAATGTGCCACATATATATCATGGCACCGAGATCCGGATGCACTCGCGATAGATTCGTTTAAAGTGTCGTGGTCAAATTATAAATTTTATGCTTTTCCACCTTTTTCTGTAATACTGAAAACATTAAGAAAAATTATTACAGATAAAGCACGAGGCATCATAGTAGTGCCCTGTTGGCCAACTCAGCCTTGGTACCCACTATTTAGGTCTCTCCTTGTTTCGGAAACTATTACTTTTTCCCCAAAAAACAATGCCTTGTTGTCTCATTCCAGCTCCCAGCAGATACAGAGGACGATTACCCTGGAGGCAGGCAAATTATCCGGATCGCGTTGTCCAGGAGAGGCTTACCAAAATCAGCATTAGACATTATGTTAGCGTCATTGTCTCCTAACTCCATCAAACAGTACGATGTTTGCTTAAAAAAATGGTGGATATTCTGCAAAATTAATTCCACTAACATTTATGAGGCGTCTGTACCAAAAGTAATTTATTTCTTAACTCAATTATTCAACAGTGGTTGCCATTACGGAACTCTAAATTCATGCAGATCGGCTCTTTCCCTCGTATTAGGTCCAGTACTTACTAGTGACGATAGATTAAAACGATTTCTAAAAGGTGTGTTTCGACTGAAACCACCACGACCTAAATACAACGCCACGTGGGATACTAACATTGTATTGGATACATTAAACACCTGGTACCCTAATGACACTTTACCTTTTGAAAAACTTACCATTAAAACCGTCACTTTACTAGCCCTCTCGACTGCTCAAAGAATTCAGACTTTGTCCAAAATTAAAATCAGTATGATCCAAAACTTTCCACAGCGCATAACAATAAAAATACCGGATATTTTAAAAACAACCAGGCCAGGATGTACACAGCCCATATTGCATTTACCCTTTTTTGCAGAAAGACCGGCAATATGCCCAGCTTCTACCCTAATATGCTATTTAGAACGAACCTCACTAATTAGAAAATCGGACGCATTATTCATCGGAATTAGGAAACCGCATAAACCGGTTGGGTCCCAGACGCTTAGCCGCTGGGTGAAGCGCACGCTAGGCGAGTGCGGCGTGGACACTGCTGTGTTCGGCGCGTACAGCACGCCATCCGTAACACGGCTAGCTGGAGTAGGAATTCTACAACCTTTGTGAGGTTCTACCAGAGAACCATTATCGACAACCATAATGACACTGCTTTAGCAGAATCCATTTTTGTGCAGCATTAGTTATTTAATATTTTTTCATCGATTGCTGTTTTTTGTTATGCTTGATTGTTATAATAAAACGATTGTAATCAATCATTAAAATCAGAAAGTAGGTACTATTAAGATTATTATGATAATAATCTCATATATTAGTACTTTTTTGTGGCTAGTATGGTATAGGCATAACTAGTGTATAAGTTAATTAGCAGTTGTTAATTTCTAAAATGCAAATTTGTTTAAAAAATAAATAAATATTGTTTTCACATTTGCACCTTGATATATTAATTCATTGATGATATTCCCGCTCATATGCTCTCAAGATCAACATGTGTATAATTAACTACAGTACTAATCTCGAGGACGAGGCGTGAAGTATAATTAATGATTAAACGAACTTACCTGTACGTGAAGTTCTATCATAATTATACGAGCGCCGAGTCCGAAGAGATTAGTACATCCCTCCCTCCCAGCGTTTTAACCCTATATTTATTCCGGCAATTCATCAATGAAGTTACAGGTTAAGCTCTAAACTAGATGACTGGCGACTGAGTGACCTGGGGCGGAGCTGGCACCTATCTACCCTAATAAAAAAATAAAAAAGAAAACCTAATATGTCTCTAAACTAAGTGCAGGAGTGGTGACACCTACGCGGTACTACATGTGTATAATTAACTACAGTACTAATCTCGAGGACGAGGCGCGAAGTATAATTATGATAGAACTTCACGTACAGGTAAGTTCGTTTAATCATTAACTATGATGCATTGAATAGTGATGTACAATATAATGCACCTTGCAGACAAGTCATAGGATGCCTTATGTATGCAATGCTTTGCACGCGTGCAGACTTGTGCGCAGCTGTTAGTATTCTTAGTAGATAGGTACCAAAGCAAAGGAAATGAGGAGCTGTGGAATTGTTTAAAACATCTTTTAAGATATGTCAAAGGAACTGTCGACCTAAAATTGACTTATTTCAAATGTGATCATAAACAGCTGATAACCGGTTTTGTGGACTCTGATTGGAGAGGCGATGAACTAGATAGGAAAAGTACACGAGAATATTTATTTCAAATGTTTGATAACTGTACAGTTTCTTGGAGTACACGAAAACAAAACACAGTAGCCGTCTTCTCGACAGAAGCCGAATACATGGGTTTATTTGAAGCTGTAAAAGAGGTTATTTGGATTAAATAGTTACTTAATAGTATAAGCCTATCCTTATTTTTGAAGACAACAATAGTTGCATTAGCATTGCTAATAATCCCACAAATCACAAAACATATCGATATCAAGTACCACTTTACTCGTGAACAAATAAATAACAATGTATAATACTATTAGAACATATTTCCACAGGAAATCAACTAGCAGATATGTTTACGAAAGCGATACCTTGTAATGTAATTTAATTTACTTTACTGTAACTGTAACTTACTCTTAAGTATAGTAGAATTTATTTAAAATGTCGGAATCCACTTGAGAGCTTATCTTCCAATGAATGGCTTTGTTATCTATTGTGAAGCCCGACCGCTAATTAGCAGTGCAAAATGAAACGCATAAATAACAAAAGATTTCATATGAATAGCAACTTTACCGCTTAAAGAAGAAGGTTCAATTTGCAATGGCAACGCATTCGAGATAGTACTGTTTGAAATTGAAAGCGGCAGCCAGGAAGTTTGTTTGTGTCAGGTACAGGGTGATTCAGGGATAGCTTTCTTATCTTAGGATAGTACGCAAGCACGTCTGCATAGTTCTCCGTCGCTAAATATATGCTATAGGAAAATTTTACAATCAAAAATTTTTTTTCATACGTAACATTTTCCTGGTACGCCAAAAAAAATTGAAAAAATTATATATTGGCGGTACTAAAAAGGTAGTAAATTTTTACAAAGAGATAAATTAGTGTTATGGTGTCGATCTATGTAAAAAAAATGGTCCAGACATTCTGACGTCAGAATGTCTGGCCACTTTCTTTGCTCGTTTTTTCGCTGTCTATCGAGGTACTTATTATTTGAAGTTAGGTATCAAATAGTACCAAAAAGGTAGTGTATTTTGGTATTTTCTAAACATCAAATATCTCCATTGGTCCTGGGGTTCTGACGCTTACTTTTTTTCATCATAATATATTTATCGACATTGAATTTTGGATTCCTTCCCCCTTACTAATAAACGTTGAGTAACGGCTGAGTAGTTATACAATGCTTTGTCCTTATCTGTCATTGTGACATTTGAATTCGACAGATAAGGACAAAGCATTGTATAACTACTCAGCCGTTACTCAACGTTTATTAGTAAGGGGGCTTATGTTTAACGGGTTGTTTACGTGCAATTTGTTGCTTAGCGTTGATGACACTTTATTACTTCATTGACCTGGCGCGGCGGCGAAAAGGTTAATTAGAAAATTTGCTAATATTTGTTTTTTTGAAGATTGTTGTTTGTGTTTGTAAGAATAGTGACGGAACCCAACATTGATTTAATAGCTGCTAGCTACATAATTTAAACTTTAATTAACCTACTAGTACGTTTTAACGAATTTTTGTTTTAGTCAGAATCTAGTCAAATATTTGCCCATACCGGGATTCGAACCCGGGACCGCTAGCTTAGTAGGCAGGGTCACTACCAACTAGGCTAATCGCGTAGGCTGTGTACCTAACCTTATTTTTTTTTAAGTTGTGCTTGATTACCTGCTTTACGTACTACCTTTCTGTAGTATTAACGTTAGCCTTCCAGTATGTTCGTATACTATTATGAACCATCAGCATGTTTTCGATTTTTTCTGACTCCTCTGTCCCTTATTCCTATGGATTTATAGACAGTGGAATCAGCAAACGGCCAGTCTTCATAGTTTTTTTACTTTCGATGTTATGTAATCTATTTATTTATTTTTTCAAAGATAAGAGGTAATTAATTAGCGACTCGTGCAGTCGATTTAACAGACTTTAAAAAAGGAAGTTATCAAACTATATAGGTACTACTATTGTAGATATGAGAATACGCGGAATAAATATCAGTGAAATGGGTGTGTAAGATATGGGTTAGAATGAAAAACGCACTTCCGATAAAACTTTATTTTTCCCCTTTGTTTATAAAAAGATTAATAACCATATTCGAAATCCCTTTAACTTTAAGTATATATAGCGATCTAATTCTTATCAGTATCGGAAACCATAAACTCGCCGTTTGAATAGGTATCACAAAGATTTCTGGATTTGAATGCTTCTAGTAATTCAGAGTCTATATATTGGTTTATAATGGTCGAACACTGCAAGTTCTTAGGCGCTTGCGCAAGACTAGCCCGCAACTCGTGCACAGTTATTGGTTGTTGCGAAAACCCAGCCATTGAGTCTAGGTTTAATGCATGGGGTAACTCCGCACGCATCACAACAATTTTTGAACGTAATGAGTGTGCCTGAGATTTGTGGTTACGAATAAGTTGCATACGGTTGTAAGCAGCTTTCAAATAACATCTGGTGAATTGAGAAGTGTAAGTAATTGGTTTACGGGTTCTGTTCAAGCATATTTCTATTTTTTCTTCCATATTTGTTTCTTTCTGAAGAGATTCTATAAGATTTTGGCCTTTATTTCCCAGTAAAGTAGTAAGATGTTGCAACAATGCGTTTTGGAGAGTTTCTTCTGACATTTCACCCAGATCCATCTCCAACGACGTACGAATGTCCTCAGAAGTTCCGCCCAGGCAAAATACAGTACCGGTTAATCCTGAGGGAAAAAATATAACTATTGAACAGTAACGCCATATTCAATAGTAATGTAATTATGTATCATAATAGGTTTTATCCTCGTGCTACGAAACATAATCATAATGGATACCTACCGTAGTTTTCTAAAATGGCAGCCATTTCCAAAGCGACTAGTATGCCTAGTTCATATCCTAGTAAGTAGAAGGTCTTTCTATTCTTCGAACTCTGCATCATGACCTAAAAAACAAGTTGAAGTGATAAACATCTAGTTAACCATTATAGATATTCCAAGATGTAGAAAACTATTTACATCAACAAGTCTTTGCGCCATATCCCGAACGTTGTCGAAGACGATGTCACAGCTCGGCTGCAGCACGAGCGCAGGCAGTTTCAGCCTCTCGCACAAGATCCCGAAGCGTTCATTGTGGCCCTCCACACCTGGTATTATGCACAAGTACGTCTGCGTCATATCGAATTCGTCGAGACGCTAAAATAAAAAAGCATTATTTATAACATAGATAGGCTTTGCTCGTCAGGTAGATTACGCCTAAATCGATGAACCTAGAGACGGAATTACGGGAAACTACTTCTATGCGTATGAAGACGCGGTATTCTCCTCTGGTAGGTATAGGAATTAACGAAAGTATCAACCCATGACGTTAAATATTGTTTGGTATATTTAGTAACTTTACCATTTTTGAACTGCTTCCGAGAGTGCGCATTAGCACGAGTTCCGTGGAACCAGCTATTTCATCCTCATCGATTGTTTGGAAGTATGCTTTTACACCGGAGTCTTCTTTAGTGGTTTTACTAAATTGCTCTTGGATTTTCTTCAATCTAGATAAATGATAAAAACATTGAAAACAACTTATAATGACAATATTACAAAAACCATGAAAATGACTCTTTTTAACACGCTTCTATTAGGTTGAGAAACATAAAATTAATTTTTGCCACTTTATAATTGTGAGATCGACTTGAAATGTTGCATAATTATCTACTTATGCTATTCTGATGACATTACAGTGATATAGAACCATCGATCTGGTACGAAGATAAAGACACAGAAGCTGCATAAAGAAACTCGTGAACTTGTAAGTCTCTGAGTCTATCCAATTTGGACTTGTTTTGGCTTACAGATCAAGGAAATACTATAGACGTGGTAAGGGGCGTGGCGCGTGTTACCGCGCTCATGATCAGACGCTCATGTTATTGTCAAACGCAGCTCAGTTGTAGTACAGACGTGGTCGACGAATTAAGTGACTTTAAAAATAGTAAAATGCCGTGTTGTGCAGATTTATCGTGTCAATTTATTAATATTTCGAGAAAATCCAGTAATCTATTATAGTATATACTTATAGTACGTCTTTATTGCCCGAGTGACACTTCAGCGGTGTCGCGGCGAAGCGCGATACGGACCAACAGTTATCAGGTAACTGTCATTATTTGTAGTATGGTAACATTGTGAGAAGGCAAGTTGACAGTTTGAGGGGCGCGAAAAGGTGGAATGGCGGCTGAGGCACGGACGAGCGAACAGGATAGAACAGAGGTGAGCACATTGTGGTAGAAGTAGACAAGGAGGAGGAGATCTACTGAAACTGTGAGTACACTATGATTCCTGATGTGTTATTTGTCTGTTACTATAATGAGCTGTAAATTATTGCAATGATAGTGACCTCGAGATTGCGAACTCTTATCTAAGTTCTTGAGTAATGTAGTGAAGATCAAGGCATAAGGCATAACATCATAAGGCATGAGGCATAAGTTATGGCAAGCTGTAGGTCTTGAACACTGAGGTTATACCTGGTGGATTGATGATTGAGCTGTAGGGGTGTTGGGAGGCTCTTTAAGGGAACTCTGTTTCCCGCCTTGGTGTTCGAGGGAGAGTGTTTAAATGTGCCTCTCCGAGGGACACGATGTCCATAGTTTCCGTGTCCTCACCTACAGTTGTCGAGGGTGACTGGGGCCCTCATGTATCAGTGAGCCCAGATGAGATGGGCGGTCAGAGGTGAATGAATTACCACTGTACCGCCATGCACAGAGGACATATTACTCTTTGGTCCTACTAGAAGTTTCTGTACGAATATATGTATAATGTAAAGTATCTAAAGTGAGACAATGATAAGAGTTGAAAGCTCGAGGTCACTATCTAGTCGTGTATTGTTATCTAAAGTTATGTCGCTAAATTACGATAAATACCCCCTTTTTCACTAATCATTCGTCGGTTCGTGCCGGTGCTGCCGGCCGGCCGCCATTATTTGCGAGAGTAGAGCGATACCTACCTCATCCAATTTATCGATAATTTGAAACGCAATAAGTATTAAAATTCAATTGGTGTTATTGTTTTATATTAAAATATCGTGTTAAAGACATGCGCTATGTTGTGGGGAATGACTATTAATTAGTAGCTATAAAATCGGATACTCCTTTAGTAAATCGGTAGTAAATTTAATCTTTTCGTTTTCTTTTAAGTATTTAAAATCGTGTATATCAGTCCTATCTATATATTTATTCAGTTCAACTCCTAAAATTTAATGTTAACCTACTTTTCGGAGTTCGAGTGAGTTGAAAATTGAACCACTCTGTCAGTTGGATTACTATGAAATATTATGATGTCTGCCCACGAAGCCGAAAGTTGGCCAACGGAACTCGTATAAAATAATGAATGAATGAATATTTGGAAAGTTCCAGTTCGTTTCATTTGTCTTGACGAATATGTAGAAAAGGTATTTTTAATAAACTGGATCATAAATTAAAAAAAAAATTAAAACGGCCTCGCGAGCCGAGGGTTCCGAACACATAGACATGTAGGTATTTATAATTAAAAAAATATGTCTACCTATTCCCTACTAGTTTCACTTATAATGATAATATTTCTTAATTTTACTTAATTAAAACATACCGGTCAAAATCATAACCATCCTTTTTGCTTCGCCGTAGTCCGGTAATAAATAAATATCAGGGACAATCTCACACAAATTGACCTAGTCCCAAATTAAGCTCTAGGCTTGTACTATGGGTACTAGGCGACGACATATATACTTATATAGAGGAATACATACTTAAATATATAGAAAACATCCATAACTCAGGAACAAATACTCGCGTTCATTGCCCATACCGGGATTCGAACCCGGGACCGCTAACTTCTTAGGCAGGGTCACTCCTAACTAGGCTTACCGCCGTCGTCAAAAAAGGTTAAAAGTTATAGGATTTTCGCATTATCTTAAAATAAATTATAAATAAAATTCATAAACCGTGTCGTTTAAAAATCTATCTATAGTAGTCGCTTCGACCAAAAAAATACATTGAAATCGATAACTTTACTTTTTTAAGTCGGTTATGAATTAACGTGTGGTATTTAATGTGTAATCAAAATATATAGTGAACACAGGTAATTATTAAATTTTATCGAGCCAGTACTCGTCCATGTTATCATTTATTGATATATCTGTAATGGTTATCGACATGCCCTACGCTCTAGCCCAGAGGCGTGGAGGTGGAGGTGGTCACTATAATTGTGGTGACATATAGCCACGCGCACCCGCACACTACTTGGCAGCCAGTTACGATTAAGATTTCGATGTTTGTAAACTTTGTGCGAACTTTAATGTATTTGTGTGCGTGTTAAAGTCGGCAACGCTGGTTCTGGAGGAAAATTCTTACTTTCGATGCCGTCTCCATATACTCCGTGATCATATCTATGGTTTCGAACAAGTTTTATATGGTTATCGATATATTTTGAAACAGTCATGGTAACATCCCTAATTGGATAGCAGAAAAATGCCGCATTTAGCTTAAAAAGGGATCACTAGATGTCGCCGTAATGGTAGTCCTTAAAGCGCTATACATAAGAACTACTATCTTAGAGCCATCTAGCGCTGAATAGCAAGGCTATTACTTGTCGCTAGATGGCAGCTAAGCGAACTGGTAAACGCTATCTAACGTCGAGTAACTGAACTACGACCATGGAAAAAAACGGCCTTACAGCATTTTTCGACCTTGCTAAATGAACATAAAGCTTAATTTTTGTAACTAACAAAATTATGTTATGGCATTTTTAATTCGTAAGCTGTAACCAATTATGAGAAAGTTGTTTTTGTAGTAGTTCATAGAGCGTAAGCGTAATGACGCACACATTTTTAAAAGTGGCGACACCGGTTCTCGATTGAATTTGTGCTCATGGCGTATCTCCTTCTTTCTATGATCTGATATGATTTTGGCTTATCTTTTAAATATCAAGTTAGTTATAGCAAGACAAAATTAATATGGCGTGCGTCAAAGCGCTTATGTCGTTGGCCAAGAGTTTATTATTGCTTAATCCGCGCACCATATTAATTGTGTCCTGCTATACCATGGTGCTGTACAGTCGGCAATAAAGCAGGTCATAAAAATGTATTCTGATTTTGCACTTATTAATGTAGTGCCCGTGCAACATAAGATGTAAGGCAAAGCACCACTTTTCTTTTGTTATAATCATTCAATTATTAGCAGAGATCTTCTCCAGTCATGAATAGTGACTAAATATAAAATACATACTGGTTTATAGTCATTTGAGGAAAGGTTTCTTTCGGCAGTACGACATCAAACTTCTCCTGAAGCATATAGCACAACTCTTGCGCTCGTCCCTGGTCGACGCCGACTTGTTCTAAAGTAGAGCTTGGATCCGTCGCGCTGGTGATGCTGACACCTTACAAAGAACAACACTTCCTTAAGTTTATAAAATAAGGTAAAGTCAATTAAAATTCATTGTGAAACATATTTACAGTATTTTATAAATTTATGTTAAATACCTGGTAAAAGAGCTATCCCCTCAAGCAAAGTGCGGTTTGTCATCGCTTGCGCATAGCCAAATACGACAGCTGCTCTGCTACAAAGAGCTCGTTCAATGATTTCCACAGCGCTTCGCCATTTCATGGTGACAGTGGATAACTTGTTATTATTGTAACCAAGCTCATCAAACTAAAGAAAATCATTAATAGTTAAATATGTGTTAAAATATGTATTAAAAGAAACTAAAGCATAATGACATTTTACTACCTTTTCCAAGTTTTGCAACTGTAATGAAAGCGACGGTAGTCCGCAAAGCGCTCGGTCGTAGCATATGTCTCGTCCGAAAAATCTATTTTCACTTATAACAGTGAAGTGCCTAGAAAAACACGCGATTAAGATATAATTATTTTAAACAATGATTTAGTTTACCAGACTTATGGCCATTCTCTCCAACGGTTTAAAGGGACAGTTAACAATTGTCCATTAAATGTTGGTGCAAAAGAAATATGATAGTTAAAGTAAGGCCAACGAGACAATGTTAGAAAGCTTTCAGGAGTTCAAAACATATTTATATGAAGAAATTATATACAAATTTTAAACTTCCTATTCTAGTCATCGTCATCTGTATCAGAAAGAAGATGATATTGGATGTTAGCGGTTATGATTTAAAGAACGGATTATATATTTGAAAAATATGTATATTAGACTTTTTGTATTAAACACTGGGAACCAAGTACAAGTCCTATACAACGTGTAACAAAAATAACGCATAACCGGAAAACAGTTTGTTCAGAATCGACAGTAGAATAGGTTCTACTAATTTTTAATGTAGGTATAAGTTTTCAAAAATAATAATAATTATTATGCCGTGTCTAATCACTGTCGTAGCGCTGTATTAGCGCCCACGAGCGCACGACAGACGCTCGCTTCGTTCATTCATAACACCATAGCTATGAATGTCTAGAATAGTTAGCAAAACAAAAATTACGCGTATCTTCTAAGCTATTGTTTAAAAAAAAAAAAGGAATTCGGATATCGATTTACCATAATAAAAATCAATTAGGGTGTCTGAGGTTTTGCGTTATTTTTGTTACACGTTGTAGATCAGTATGATTTATATATAAGAGGGTGGCATGAGAATTGCCAGTTTATGAAGATAATGTTGCCACAGTATATTAATTAATAATCAATTTAACGTATTAGTATAGATTTATATTTATCTAATTATAGATTGATTTTTGTATACTGTAATATAATTTCAACAGATGATTCGTTAGAAGAGCCCGAATCAGCCGTATTTTTGACAAAACTATCTATTGTTTTATCAATTTTGCTATAATTTTTTTTCTCTATTTTTATGATAACACACAATTTTACCATTTGTTAGCAGATACATTTTGGATTCCGTCTTGTAGCAATTTTTTCACATCTTGAAACTTATATGAGGTATTATAAATAAATAAATAAATAAAAATGGTTTATTTAAATGTGTACATCGTTTTGGTTACATGTTATTTGGTAATCTAACTTAAAAAGTACACACACATAGTTTGACTTACAGATAAAACAAACAGAGGCCCCCAAACTAGGCGAAGCCTGTATCTTGGGAGACCGACACAGATTAACATATATATTATTATTATTTAAAGTTTTAGGAACTACTTAAGTACCGTTTACAAGCGTTTATGCTATTAAGAGTGGCCAGAACATAATTCGAAAGCTTAGAGCTATTAATAATTGTATTTCTTAAAGACTTCTACAGAAACATTTATTGTGAGCTACATGTAATAACAATAAAAAAATAATACGGAAATAAAAAAAATCATGTCACTTCGAACGCAATCCAAACATGAATGAACTTCACAAAATAACGGCCCTAATGTTGACAACTTCTGTACTGACAGCTTTCCTGTACCACGACTCACGCAACGACAGCCGTTATCGACCACCTGAAGATATTATTGCGTACGAGAAATAAGGACAGATATAATAATCGCTCGCTATCGCAATATAACTCAGTAACGGTCAGTTTGTTTACATTCTTTATCTCGTCTCATTGGCCGTACTTTACTTACTTTAAAGAATGAAACAGCTCTCTCGATGCAATATCTAGCGACTGCAAAGTAGATTCCATCATTCTTTCATGCTCGTAGTCTCTGACGATGAAGAAAAGTGACTCGACAAGTCCAGCTTGTTTGCTGTCGTGCAGGAATTGTATGAGCTTTTCTTTATCCCAAGTTTCACCATAAGTAGTTTCAACTTGTACGCCTTTATAATGCCAGGCACTGAAAATAATGGTTTGTGAATATGAATTGCGGAAGTTATTATACACTTTGGTGATGATAATGAGTAAAGTTAAATAAGTAATATCGGTGACGGAATGCCAATGGGGGAAGTTACTGCCTGCTCAAAATTTAACGGGGATTTATTTTGAAACAAATCATGTAACTCATCGGTAATTTTAAACGAGATTTTTTTTAATCGCTTCAAGATATAATAAATTCTTCAAGTACCTACATAAATATTTGCATTTCGTATTTTTTGGTGTCCAATAAAGAGTATTTGTATTGTGTTGTATTTAATAATGAAATTAACGTGATCATTTTGGTCTAGTGGTGTGATCGTGTGAATTAACTTAAAATCTTACTCTTTTTTGTGGTTTAAATAAGCCGAAGGCTTCGGGAAATACAGACGCAGTCTTTTGGCCCCTCGACTGATTAGTCGATCTACCAGCTGGAGGCTTAACACTTCTTCGTCGCATATCAGCAACTGTTGCAAGTCGTCCGAGCAAGCCAGCCTGGAAGGGATAGCGTGTTGTACAAATAAGTTATTTCGATGTTATGAGCTCTTCACATGAAATGCCCCTCTGTGCGTAATGATCTAACGATCGTAACTTATAATCTCCTCCAAACACAGTGCGTCGCGGTGCAATTTCCAATTCTGATGGCCCCCGTATACTGGGATCCTAGTGAAAAAGGGTAGTCTTCTAAAATTTACGTGAAAAAGGGTATAAGTGTAGTGTAGTGTAGTGTACTCTGTATATGATTTATAGCCTTTTTTATTAAGAGTTGACTTATACCCTTTTTCACTAGGACCCCAGTATTATGATCGCCTTTATCGCGGTGATAAACGTGGATAAAGCATCCGTCACCCTTGCACTGACATACTGGTCAGAAAGTGAGAGATGTTTTATCCACGTTTATCCACATGATGAACCTAACCATAATAGGCCTGCTGAGTGTCATTAACCGCAACGTATCGCAAGTGTCGCAATGCATCTATTTCGATATATGGTTTTGTGTAAAGAATAAGTTAGTTTATAATATATTTGTATAAAACAGACAAGAGTTAATAAAAACCTGTTCTGTGGTTCCCTGCCATCACATATATCAATTGAATATCCTATAAATACTTACATCTTGCCGGCTGGGCATCGTGAAGGAACATTTACCTTCGAACAGCCGCGAGAGTGTAAGAGGTATAAACAAAAGATCCTACATGTGTATTTTTTTTATTTATTATTATTGTACAATAACGATATAGTTACATTTCAAAAAAACACCTCATAAACCACTCAAGGGTTTGTGCGAGGGTAATACGCTCTAAACTATTACAGAATTACATAATACACATACAATTCTATTTACATTACATTACAGCTTATTAATGAAGTAAGATTTAAGTTTATACTTAATGTTATTGGGAGTAACGCTATCTCTAAATTTAACATCAAGGTCGTTTATGAGACGAGGAATCAAGTAGGCGCTGGTTCTCTGCCCATAGACATTGGTATATCCAGTAGTGGCTAATTTTCTGTTGGAGGCTGCTCGAGTGTATTTCATGTTAGATTTTAAGGTTTGGTAGGTTGTGTCAAAAAATTGTTCCTTAATCAAGTTAAACTTGACTGTTTGGTGTATAGGTAGACTCTTGCAGTGTTTAAAGATCTGTAGTTCATCGTTAGCATATTTTATTTTAATTTTAGGAGGAAGTATTTGAAAGTGGCCATCCGTATAAATATTAAAATAAAGCTCAAAGTACCTCAGTTGCGCAAGAGAAGCTAGACTAGCGCGGTCCATGCGCAGCAGCACGCGGCCGCGGTGGTTGCTCGCGGCCAGCAGCCGGAACGCGCGCGCCGCCTCGTGCGGCGCGTACGTCACGCGCGACAACGGGCGCACGCACCCGGTAGCTATGCCCTCGCTAACTAACAACTGCAATTTCTGAAAAATATAACAAACTGAAATATATAATAAAATACGAGTAGTAGGGCGGGCAGCTCACGCCACGTCTTGTAATAGAAAAGTGTTAAGCGTCAGAGGCGTCCTAAAAAGGCCCGGGTATCTCACTCAAGATCCTTATATTCAAATAATACAATACTCGGATACCTTTTTTAGTATCGTGGAGTAGGTACAGTATCGTGGGAGTAGGTACTGTACGCCGAAGTTCACTACTGATAAATATGGTGTGTTCGGTACTTGCCCCCTTTCTGCTTTTGCCTACTAAGCGTGAGGCCTACTATTTGTACAGTTTTGGAAATCCCTACTTTTTATTCTTAATTCGCCCCCTTTAGTTATCGCATGTGTATTATATCTTGATTTGACCCCTTTTTGTAATGATCATACAAAAAGAAAACATTTGCCCCATTTTGTACAGTAAGAAAAAAACAAGTTTTAATTTAGTAGGTACATAGATACGAGTAATAATTAATTAAATATTTTTACTATTTAATTTTACTATTAATTTAATTTCAATGTTAGATTACGAAACTGATTTAATGGATTTTAAAATTATTTAAATTGTGCCTATTTTATATTTAATTGCAGGGTGTCCATGTGGAGCCGACTTATTTGGAATAACAACACCTGTCTAAAATGTATGTGCATTAAATGATAACAATAAATAAATTGAATTGAATTGAGTAGTTATGCTTATGCAAATTTTACTTTCACAGACATGCTTCAGCGCTTATTTTGTTTAGTACAAAATCGTCCATTATCTTCACTATTCTTTGATCGGTGACTATATCTTTTTATTGCCTTTTTCTTGAGTAGGGCACGAACATTTGGTTGCGTCTCAGCAAAAAATTGTAGTGAATGCTTTCTTTCCTTAGAACCTTAATGAGTAAGAAAAGATTAGGTTTCTTATTTTTTACTATATTATTGAGGTGAAAATGCCATCCTTCCATAGCATTTATGGTACGGTGACGATTGTAGTTGACGTAGCTCACCAAAAGTAAAATCTCAGGCTTCATCCATTGACTTATGAAATAACTAAAAAACTCGTCCCATGCTCTCCCGCGATCGCCGATGTCAAAATTAATAGAGAGAAAAGCTTCACTTATATAATGAACAGGAAGATACGCCAAGACTCTTAATTTTCCCAGAACAATTTTTCCCTGTAGCATGTCCGACAATCCTAGCCTTTCTATTAACAGCTTGAGCGTAGTGAAACCAACATTACTGATTGCATCTGGAAATAATTCCTTGAATGCATTCATAGCCGCCCACTCAAAATCTGTTTGATAATATACCGGATTAAAATTTGC
Organism: Tortrix viridana; assembly: GCA_963241965.1. Classification (NCBI taxonomy): domain Eukaryota; kingdom Metazoa; phylum Arthropoda; class Insecta; order Lepidoptera; family Tortricidae; genus Tortrix; species Tortrix viridana. The sequence continues at coordinate 3,911,861 of OY725191.1, read as the reverse complement.
CAAGTTTTCTTTGATACGATTAAAAAACTTTTTGTAGGTACTCTGAATTTTGTTTTGTAGTAAACCGAATATTTACTTTTTTTTTCGTCTAACACTTTGGGTAGATAGAAACCCTTGTTACTCGTATATTACATAGTTACATTACCAGCAACGTACAAAGAAAAAACATTCCTCGTACTAAACCGGGATTTTATTGTTTACCCGTATCTACCTATTGAATGGTTACTTGTGATTAAAATTTTAGAAAGTTGCTAATAGGATCAATTTTGTCCAGTTAGTTCAACTTTTAAAACAAATTACAAAGTTAAAATAATTGGAATATTTTTGTCCCATTAGTAACAAACGTGCTTACGGTACAAATAGGGAGCAAACAACGAAATTTTGAAAGTGCCACCCCAATTTTGTACAAAATTAGAATAAAAGGCGGATAAGTCAAAAAAGGGGGCAAACTCCTAAAGGCGGCGAATTAAGAATAAAAAGTAGGGATTTCCAAAAAGAGGGCAAATCTCTACCAATAGTATGGGCCTCACACTTAGTAGGCAAAAGCAGAAAGGGGGCAAGTACCGAACACACCCTAAATATTAACAATTTACCTACGTCCCTGTAATATTAACTTACAGCTGCAAAAACAGGGCGCTTATAAAATGAAAACGTTCTTTTATATTTACTTAAGGGTAGGGTCACCTGTCCATCATTAAAACAATCGTACACAATGAGGCACTGCGATATTTTTAAAACGCGTGGTTGCTAAGTAGATAGTGCAGGATAGCGGATTTTGTTACAAAAATGTCGGATTTTTTGATATAATCGGTGATTGCGCCGTGCTGTTTGGGACCCATGGAGGTTGACGGGCTGCTAGCTGACCGATATCACTGATTTGTTAGATGTTTATTTTCGGGTAGTTTTTTCCCGAAATAGAAACATTTCTTGGTCTTGGTCTTGGCTTGGTTTTTACTCGCAGCTTTATTTAATGTCTCGTATTATTTCCCATTTGCTTTTTTTCGATTTTTAAAACCAGCTCAGTAGATCCAGAGATAACTCCCTACATAGGTACACACAAACAAACAAACAAAGTTGACCAAGGAATGTTTCTATTTCGGGAAAAAACTACGCGAAAATAAAGCGATTTCGGAACAATGAGACACTGAATAAAGCTACGAGTAAAAAAAACAATAAGAAAAATGACCGATCGCGGAAAAATGCGACTCGGGAAAACGCTGCATTGAAAAAATTCGTTCGCGGATCCCATCTAACAAATCATAACGTGTGCACGGTGCATGCTCGCATAGTAACGAATCATCAACGTTTTTGGAAAGAAAATACCTATGCGCGTAAAAAAAAGAGAATATATACTCGCGATAACAAATTAAACGTTATGATAATATCCATATAAGGGCGATTTAAAAAAAAGTGTAAATCGTTAGGGACAAAAAATAAGAAATTTTAACTTTTCCGGTGCGTCACGAAAATTACTTAATCATACATTTAGTATCGTTAATTTTCGTGACGAACCGGAAAAGTTACCGTTTCTTGATTTTTGTCTTTAACTATGTGTAGGTACACCTTTTTTTTTAAACACCTATAATCCACCCGACTGTTAACATCTGAATTACGCTTCGTCGTGTTACGTGTGTGCGTCCAACCAGGGTAGATAAGTCCGTCCCCTCGTCCTTCCCGCGACACGGCGTCACACCAGTCGGTGACTTTTTGGAAAATTATAGTTACTAATTGTTATTGTTCCGTATTACGTTGAATTCTGTACATTTCAGTGTCTATAAACCTGTGTGTACTAACACACAGGAAATCGTTTATTTTTTTTATAGGTTATTAAAAAAAATACCCTATTGGTTCACAATGAAACAAAAGTTGCATACAATAAACATCTTTTACATGGCCTACCTACATGTTTCATTGTAGGCCACGTAAAAAATAACAGTAGTAAAATATTTTTTTTTTCTACGCATAAGTAACGTCCCTTAAGGCCTATTTAGTAGGCAGGTATGTATTAAGTACCTAACTATATTTACGCTGTAGATATTTCTTACATAATGTCTTTCTGATTTAGATGGCACAAACTGAAATTGTAAAAAAATCATTCATCATCAAAAAAATCATTGCAGATGTTTTGGCTGCTAATATGCTTCGAGTATTCAGCTTCATAGGGATTGAGTCACAGAAAAGCTGCTAAAGAATGCGGTGTTCATTACCCTAACTGTATCGATATGCAAAAAAGAATACGAATGTTAGTGGCACTCAATTAACAACTGAAAGCTTAACACCAAACTATAATGTTCTTTTTTAAGTAAAGACATTCGAAACGTTGCGTACTAGATGGCTCATATAAATAAAATGAAATTTTATATCAGTTGGGAGTTTAAAAAAATGCCAGGCGTCGAGTGGCTTAGATCTTTCAGGTCTAGGAATCCTGATCTAACATGTAAATAAATAAAAAATAAAAGTAAAGTAACTTTAGAAACGGCAAAGCGGATGGTTTGAAATTTTGGTGTTTAATTGATGGACAGGTTACCCCAAAGTCAATATGTATATATTTATGTACCTGCAATTCCTCAAGGTTGTCACCGTTAGTGATAAATGAAAAGTCAATTGGTATATATGACCTTGATTTAGTCATGTTAAACATTCCATAGGAAAAGTTTTCCCTCGTATGAATTTGACAAACATCCAGTGTAACTCCAAAACCAGCGCAGCAACTTAGTGAGGCCTATGGATAGACAGTAATTAGTTATTATGATCATGATCACTCAATATAGTTACCACCTTTTATACTTATTTAGGGAGGGTGTGTAACACAAATAGTATCAATATGAGGTGGCCACATAGAACTGAGTTTTACAATTTTAAAATTAGAGAAAGAGAGAAAAAATAGACATAGGCAGTAATCGATGCTTTAATATTGTTTATTTTTTTTTCGTTTTACATACGTTTTTAAGCTCTCCTTGCAAATTGTTAATAACGACTTCACATCCTGCTCCATTAGTGGCACTTAACACCATGTCACTAAACGTATTATCGCGGGAATTTCCAATATGACTCCCTAAAAATTCAAAATAAACATAATAATCCGCGTCGAAATAATGAACCATGCTGTATGGTTTTGGTACAGTAAGTTACTTACCTTTTAGATTAGGAAATAATTGTTTCAAAAATTTCTTTTTACGGATGTCGCTGACGGTTGTGAACACCTCGCAGCGCATGGCCAGTGCTATTGATATTGCGGCCTGGCCGAGTGCGCCTGCGCCGCCGTGTATCAAGATGCGAATTCCTTCTTTTATCTGGCATTTGATGGCCTAGGAGAACGTACCAAAAGAAGTGTAGATTATCAAACATGGGAATAATACACGAAAGTTATTTTTATTTTTACACATGCCGATCAAAAGGTTCGTCACTTAAGTTGCTTTTCAGCTGTTATTGACGTGTAAGTGTCGACTTTTGTATTAGCCACGGCGTTCAAAAGGTTAACACCATCCCGTGTTCAGTCCATTAGCACTTAGAACAGGATTCGGCTTTGGATAAAGTCGGCTATAGCCAGCTAGTCGTCGAGCTTATGAGAGCGAGTGAGAGAGAAGTACAAACCCTGACCCTATTCTAAGTGCTAACGGACTCCAACACAAAACATAAGTAATACTAATATATTATGGTAGTCAATATATACTAACGAGGCAGTAAAATGCTTGTAGGTACGGTAAGGCGACCGTGGCGGCGTCTTCGAGGTCCCAATGGTCAGGGACAGGCCACAAGAGGTCCTTTAGCGCGTTTACACGGGAGCTCAGGGCGCCACTTCGCACAACCCCGAACACGCGGTGCCCGCTAAAATAAACACACATTTATTCCATTTATTACTTTTAACGCAAAAAATCAAGGTATTTTAATGATGAAAATATCATGCACGAACATCCTGTATTTATAGAAATTTATTCTTTTCGTGGACTCTTTTCAAATCACTAAGGCTTTATTCCTCTTTGCCCTTAACAGTATCTTTATCGTTTTGTTAACGTCATGGTAACCCATATAAAAATTCACTGCCCAATAAAGGCTGCCGTATCGTAAATAAGCAATACCTATATGGTTTTGAAAACAAGATAAGTTAAACAAAGTAGAATAGAGAAGCCTTATGTCGGATTTCACCAACCACTTAGCTTATGTCGGATTTCACCAACCACTTAGCAGACGATTACAGTCAGACACACAGTCAAAATGTATGAACTAACAGTCGATTAACATTTAACATCGTATGGTGAAATTGGTACTTATTTTAATAATTTGCTACCTACCTGTCTGTTATTCCGCTGAAATCCATCCCGTACCCATCATTTTCATTACTGATGGGTATCTCTGCACGTGCTCGCTTAGTATCATAAGTACTGAGGGCGGCATAATGCACCTAGAAAAATAGCGTTAAGGTTAATACTTAAATAAAAAACATACGTTGAAACGTTTGTGAAATTTCCGTGTTTATTACCGTTATAGCCACTCCTTTGTGAACACGTTCCGGAACTTCCACCCATTTCAATGAATCAAGGTTGCCAAGTTGATCGCTTTGCAACGCCAAGGGCCGGCCGCTCGCTCCAGTTTTGGGCAGTGGCAAGTAGTAATCACCACCCCATTCACCCTGTTGACAACAAGATTTAAATACGAACCACACACAATCTTACTTGCTAGAGCACAAATACTAAAGAGAAATTTACATTTTCCAGTAAATTGTAGGTCAGATCAAAACTAGACAAGTGATCTAAATCTTTTTCATCTGTTAACTTGTGGTCAATCATTGCTACGTTGATTTTGCGATTACAAATTTTTCTCTGTTGTTTTACAATGTCTTTTAGGCCTAAAGGTGGTGGGTAGCAAGTGAGGATGACAACCGTATGTTCTGGTGGCAGGCTGGAACACGTGCTCTGTAAGAAATCTATTTCAGAAGGATTGCGAACTGTTAGTGCAGTGGTGGAAGTGCTCGGCGACGGTCTCCACAGCGCTAGTTCGATCCTCGCCGAGCCTTTGCCTCTAGCGCACACAGGTCGGTACAAAGCCGCTGGCCAAACTTCTTGGGTTTCTACCCCGACGCTCACAATGAATGTATTTGTAGGTAGATACTGATACAGGAGCTCGAACATCTGAAGCATAAAAGATTTACATAAGATTGTGAAGAAATGTGTGCATAAATTTCAGATTCCATTCATTATTTACTTTCAATATAAGTAACCGATGAGAAACAATGAAGACTGATTATTTATTACCACAAGATAAATTCTATATAAAACGTTAGTTTTGGTTCAAGGAGTGGAATCAGTGGAATGCGCTTCCGGCGTCTGTATTTCCGAGTGCATACAATCTGAACCTATTTAAAGTTAGGGTGAATAGGCATCTTCTGGGTGAGCTCGCTACATCGTAGACTGAATCTTCGTCCTCCAGGGGCGGGAGTTGGTCAAGAGCAAAGCCATTATAAATTAAAAAAAAAATAATTGTAATATGATATTTTATCCACGATTTTATGAACCTTTCAAAGATCACTAAAACACCTAACTTTACGGTTGCGCCCTCTTAAATTTAAATCAAAGATTTGTTAAACTTACATGTTTGTCAGAAAGGAGATCGTGCACGATGAGTACGTCTGGTTTCGGCTTTTGGTTTTTCAATGTCAGAAGGTCTCCTTTATTAATACGTATCACTTCGTGCTTAATTTCCGGCGGACTGTTTAAGATGTTTTTTAAGTTTTCGATAATTCCAGTCTTCTTATAACAAATTATGTCAAAAATGTTCACTACTCTCCCACTTATGTTTTCGGATATAATTTGCATAAATACATATAAAGTTGTCATAATCTAAAAAATATATTGAGGTTTAAATAATGTATTTCAAAAATACTTAACTTTTCATTAATCTTTTGAACTAACATCTGCATCTTCCTCAAGGAAGAACGGGAAAAATTTAAGTGTTTTCAAAGCCGGTGTTTGGCGCATATTGTACGGCTTGTCCACGAAGCTAATCTGTTTTATCGTTACACCTCCACATCTGAAATTACATACAGATAATTAATTTCCCAACTGCACAAGTTTAGCTATTTATTTTTCATGTTTTAAAATGAACAGGACAACGTTGGTCGGGTCTGCTAGTAACGAATATGTATCAACACAATTGAACTTGCTTACTTAGTTATTTCTTTTGTCTCGGTTAAATTCGCATCTATGTAGTTCGCATCAGCACCAATACTACGCGAGTGAATAGCGGGGTTAATGGTGAGCTCCCTAATATGAGACGGCTGTGAAATGGCAGTATGCGGTCGTCTAAGAACGTTCAACTGGATTAAACCATCAATAAGGGTCACCCAGTTGGAATCCCAAACCAACTGTGCCTGATCTACCGAACAGTTTGTTTTGTGGATGCTGCGAAACTCCCCCCTGAAAAATACATTAAGTACTTTAAACTATCTCTACAATTATGAAATTAATTCTCCAATTACTATTTCATGTTACCTATATTCGTATCCCCTCTCGTGCAGTAACTTATATACATCCGCCGAAGTCAATGACAAAGGCTTCTTTTGGACGTTAACCATGCTTAACACGTCACCAAATTTATTAGGCAATGAAATTATTTTTCCTTCAGCTATCAAGCCGTACTCGTACGAAACCTGCGAAACAATGCTCATTTTATCACCCAGTCTGTATTGGATTAGTGTACACGTTTGCTAATTACATTTTCTTAGTGTTAATAACTATGATAAAAGGACGAATATAGTCATGAGTGATATTGATCCATGGTATTCCGCTAGATATTATTTTCTTATTTATAGATACGTACATTCGAAAATATTCGTTAATGTAGTAAAACGCAATCCTGCCCTCCAAGTCATGTTATTCGGGGAATGCGTAAAGCGTTAATAATTTGTTCGCAAAACCAATAGTCAGCTATTTGCTGAGAAAGGCGAAATACTTAAGTTCCAAAACTGGTAAAAGAATTTCTTGGTCGGCTATAATATGCATTCGTCGATCTTGCACACACTGATGCCCATGAACACCGGCAACACAAGAAGGCTTGTGTCGGTCCATTGCCGGCCCCATCTTATATTATAACTGTTTGGGAACATTGTAAAGGCGAGTTGGTTTCAATTTCACCGTCAAAGTTGTTAATCTTGTCTGTTTGTACTCTCGACGAACTTTGCCCGTACTTATTGCTAAGAGAAATGGGTTACGCTCGTATTTCAATGAAAGTGACAAAGATTAGCAATTGCATGCAAACTATTCAAAGCAGGAAATTCGTCTGGAAGGAAATAGTATCTGAGTTACATTCTCAAAAACATATATATTTAGGAAAATACTTAATCAGTACTCACTTCAAAATGTCCAGATCCTCTCATCAAAGACACAGTTAAATGGAGAGCCTCGTTTATCAGAAGACACGGCTGTGCGTGGAAATGTATGTCACTATATTTCACCCGCAAAGACCGCAGCGGCTTGGACAGGGTCATAGATAACGTATCCCAAACAGCCACGAGTGCGCCAGCGAATGGGAATAACCTTATACCTGAAGTTATTTTACAACATAAAGTGTGATCTATTAAGGGCATTGCGAATATAATATGTACCTACTGTTAATAATAAAATGATATTTACCCTCTATAAAATGTCCTGCTAAATATTCTTCATCGTTTATCGCAATAATAGGCTTATACACCGTTGAATAGCATCGATCAGCGGTAACATACTTGCACAAGTTCCTGAAAAGGAGCCATTTTAGAAGAAGGTACTCTTAGATAGAACATATTACTGTATAAGCCACTCTTATATTTAAAATATAGATACCATGTCTCATCATGAACCCATTCTATTAAATGGGACAACATCGGGGTTTCAGTGGACACCGGGAATTCAACTGGCGGATACAGTGCAGTTAAATCAACGTTATAACCTTTCATGTATATCCTGCAAAATAAATATTCATTCACAGAGAGGAAATCACCAAATTTCAATTAAAGTTTAATGACAGCACAAAAAACACTGCACATACTGACCGTCCAATAGCTTCGAGAAGAAATAAGGTATTGTCTGCATGACCTCGGCGTGTGAGAGCAATGTTGTTACAACTATTTGGTAAAGATTTCTTCAGAATAGCCTGCAAGAGGCCGTGAGGAGCAATCTCCACAACCACTGCGTTGCTCGGTATTAAACGAGCGGTCTCCTCGAACAATACTGGATTCTGCAAATAAAATTCAGTGTTTTGACCAAAGCGATACGTAGTCGTTATGAGAAAGGTTTGCTTTCGCAATACCCTGTAAGAATTGTCATCCAAATACTTTTCGGCCTATCGGCGATCTGTACTACAAGCAAGTACCCCCTACAAGCATCCCCTGCACCATACCCACTTATAAATATTAAGCAATCGGATTGTATTAGCTGTCTTCCTTTCATTTTTAATCTTTAATCTCGGAAATCCCGGGCCTATGCCTCCAATTCCTCTTTGCCTAAGCTCGCTTTATTTTAACGTTATATTAAAAAAAAAATATTTTTAGAGCCGCTTCTACTAATAACTAAGGCATATGTAAATTGACAAGTCTGACTTTTTTTATCTTAATTTAGTTGTTAACTAACCAGTAAATTGTTAGTGTGGTATTCGGCCGATGAGTACTTGGCAACATCTTCTTGCCATCTGTCCTGCGGCACTGACGTGGACACCCAGCGTTCACTGCGGAGCCGCGGTGTGGTGATCACCTCGCTCAAGTACTGAAGAAGTCCCGGCCCTGAATAAACATTTAGGCTCATTCCCTGCTATAAGCTCATGAACAATCATTTGTGAAACTAATACTTACTTATTTTTATAAGTACTACAAACGGTAGGTAACTCAGTATTTAGCATATTAAGTAGGTACCTATATGAAATAATTTAAATAATCTTTTTTGTTTCAAGTAGGCAAATACACATGTCATAGGTGTTTCACGTTTAGGGCTATTGAGCTTTCTCAATTTTATTTACTTACAAAACCAGGAAACTGTTGGTAGCTTTATTCGCACTTTTTTCCTTTTAACATTTAAATAAAGATTTTAATTACATTAATCAGCCAAACCTACCTGCTTTTGCGATATAACGTGAGTGGTACGCGATGTTAGAGCACGGCACTTCCTTCGCGAAAATTCCTTTAGATGTCAAATGAGCAACGAACTCGTGCATGACTGCAACAGGGCCCGAGATCGTACTGGACTCTGGTCCGTTGTGACAGGCCACTTCGATCTCCGGTGGGCACATTTTTAACACCTGCAATAATATTTTAAATTGTACATTACCATATTATGCTCCTTTTGTAATGAAATCAGGTACCGGACTACCCTTTCATCGGGAAAAGCCTTTCAAAGGGCTTCCCTTTGAAATAGCTAGCCCAGTGGATTTGCTCACCCATTCCAATTGGCAACCCATACGATTGATTGACTTTCCCTTATCGAATGAAGAACCCAACGATAAAGGTAGCCCTTTGAAATTTGAAATTGGTAATTCACCTTGATATCCCTATGAAAGGGTTTCCCTAACTATTTAAGTGCTTATTATAAAGCTTTCCCTTTTGTACGAGCCAGTCACAAACGTGTGCCATAGAAAATCGAACAGTATTAGATCTTTTGCCGCTCCACGCGGTAACTTCAAACCAGGGACCGGCCCGCTATCCCTTTCAATGGGTTTTGTATGGGTTTTTCGTAAGGATTAACTTACCAAACCCTCTGCCCGTTAAAACCCTTCAAATGTGCTTTTAAAGCGCTATTTCCAAACGTTAGCCCATTCTATTAAGCCCTAACCAATACCCTTACTAAACCCTTTAAAAAAGGTTACTAGTTAATACGCAATTTTAGACCTTTTGTAGACTTCATAAAACACGTTACCTTGCGTCCCATTTGAACCAAGTAAACAGCCCATTCAACGACGGCGTATCGTTTGTAAAGTAGTAAAAAAGTACTATAATTTTTTATGCCGATTTTTCGCCTGATTTTTCATTACAATCTGAAGTTTACATCTTGTATTTTATAAAAAACAAAAAAGGAACGCGAAAATAAAGATATTTCAGCGAAAATATGGACACACAATGGAACATAGATGTAAAACACATTCCGTTTGGTGACTATGTTTAAGACAGAAAATAAATAAAATACATTGTTTGTATCAAATCAATTTATTAAACCACCTTAATAATCACTTCGTTAAACGAAAATCATCAAATTCAAAACAATTAAGCTAACAGCTTTTTCAATTTCTCAGGATAACTTTCAATTTTGTGACTGCTAGGGACATAATCATGTTTATTTTCATCGTGTTGTGAATAATTATCAACAGTTATTTTTGATGATTGATTCTTACAGTAGTATTGGCCGATATCAATTAAACTATATACTCAGTTTCACAGTTTTATTAAATTAGCAACACTTCAAAGAAGCACCTCTTTACTTCCCAACTGCACACTTAATAATAATCCCAATCTACCCCTGTTCAAGGGTTTATATTGACATAATCATTTGACCAGTTCTCTAGGTGGCGCCATTAACGCTTAGTAGTCAAATGATTATCTCTTAACATTCTTAAAGGCTAAATAAAAGTTTAATGATTATACATATATTAGCTAACACTAGATTATACATTTTATTTTAAGAAAAAAATATGTGTTTTGAGTTATCATAAAGTAAAAAAAATGAAATCGTCCCACTAACTTTGAGGGGACAGTGACAAAACTGAACACTTAAAAATTGTAAGGGATCATTCACATGACACTAAATAGAGTTAGGTATCGACACGTAATTAAGTAGGTTATTTTTTTTTTTTTCGTTTATTTTCATGTTATTACAATAATTACAGTTATCTTTTAACAGCGGGCGAAAACTACACAAAGTTTATCTGCCGCCGATATCACTCAGTTATTTATACTATTATATTATATTATTATACCTGCTTAATACTACTATGTATAATATTTATTGAATGAATGCGTGTTGCTTAAACATTTTTGCTACGCGCCTAAGTAATAAGCTTTCATTATGTTAAAGCAACGGTGCGGGTTTTTACATATTCTTTCACATGTGTCTAGAGATAACTCATTCAATATTTTTGGTAACATATAATCCCAAGTACGCTTGCCATAATAGTTTGTACACTTAGGGAGAGTATACCTTGACAGGTATGATAATGTTCTAAGCTGTGTAGGTCTGACATTTAATTTCAAATCGTTTAACTTATCACTTTCACTATACTAGCTATAGACATATTAATTTTATTATAAACACTAATCACTTTGCAATATTTTAAAAGTTCGACATCATTATTACATATTTTTTTCCTTATTGTCTTTGGCACGATTTCCTTTAATAAACTTAGCTGTAACCTATAAATATTATCGATATACGTTTTGAAAGTTCTGCCGTAGCTACTTAAGCTATAGTCAATAACTGACTGTCCTAGTGAAAGATATAACATTCTAAGAATGTTATATGGTAATTTGAATTTCAGCAATTTTAATTTCGACAAGATGGACCTTAACTTGTTACAAACATGGTTGAAGTGGGGTTTCCAATTCAATTTATTGTCAATGATTAATCCAAGGTACGTATGCTCACTAACTGATTCCAGGTACTCACAATTGCATATGCTACATTGGTTGTGGAGGCATTGATGTGTATGCGCTTGTATCCTGATGTCAGTTGTGGTTGTAAGATGCGCAGAGTGTATGTGCATTAGTTTGGCCTTGGAATAATTAACTACTAGTCCTACGTCATGAGCCCACTTACATAACAAGTCGAAATTGCCTTGTATTTGGATTTCAGCTTTCTTTATATCTCTGTCAGCCATTAGTAAACAAGTGTCGTCAGCAAACTGGTACACTGAGCCCTCCGTGAATATGTTGCACATGTCATTCACGTACAACAAGTACCCAGTTGGCCCGATTATAGAACCTTGGGCCGTGCCTTGTTCAGTAGGGATCATATCACTGTGCTTATTGTTTATTTTGACGGTTGTGAAACGATTGAGATGATAATTTATGAAGAAATCTAGAAGAGGACCCTGTATACCATTCTGCATCAGTTTTTCATACATAATGTTGTATTTTAAGGTATCAAATGCCCTAATGAAGTCAATAAAAATAACTATTACATGTTTTTGATCATTTAAGAATTTGTTAACCGCATTAGTAAATTTACATAATAGCTGTGAAGTGTTTTTTTTCTTTGAAATCCATATTGCCTATTATGTATTATGTTGTTTTTGTTTAGGTATGTACTTATTTCTTGGCTGAGATATGTTTCAATTATTTTATCAATGCAGGATAGGATAGTAATTGGCCTATAATTATGAATGTCACTGTGACTGCCTTTTTTGTATATTGTACCTATTTTTAATTTATCTGGATAACTAGATTTTTTTATACATAAATTAATCAGATGTGTAATAATAGGCGTAATTTTGGAGTTTATGCACTTTATATCAGAGGCACGTATTCCGTCAATCCCAGGACTTTTTTTATCGTTTAGTTGTTTAATTATGGAGAAAATGACATCTTCTTTGGCTTCTGTTAGTCTCATTGATAGCCCTGGATTTGAAGTATACGAGCCGCTATCTAATAGTTGGTTATTGCAACTAGTGCTTATGTTTTTGACATTATCTTTAAACCCCTTGGCAAAGGCATTTGAGATTTCTTTTAAGCTCATTTTGTTGAATGCTTTTACTATAACATCGTCAATAGACTTTGTTAATCTACCACATAAGCCATTTATAATTTGCCATACCCTCCTAGAATCTCTAAAATTGTTGATTATCTCATTTTTATTGTTATTATTTTTCAAATTATTAATAAAAGCATTTGTTTTGTTTCTATATGTGTTATATAAAAGCCTGTTTTTAGCGTTACTAATATCCTTAAGCCAAATCTTAAATAATTCATCCCTCATTTTACACATATTTTACTCTATGGTTTGCCCATTTACATGATTTTCTTTTACTAGAGTTTATTTTAATTTCATACTGACACTTATCATACACCTCATTGAAACGATTCATTATAAAATTAAGTACATCTTCTGGATTACTAAACAGTAGACCTTGGCTCCAGTCAATGGCAAGCAACTCATTTTGCACCTTGTTGTGATCAAGTTTACAGATTGTTTTAAATTGTGCGCATTGGCGATCACTATGAGTTAAGGGAAAACAGGTTATAAAATGGTCTGCCAGCACATTGTTTACAACAGCCGTTTTTATCAGTCGCTCGCTCCCGGGAGGCAACATAGAACTACGTATAAACATATGGTCTATGCACGATTTACTTATGCAATCGTCTTTCATTGCGATTCTGGTATACTGGTTAATGCCACTGCAGGCCTTTCCTGCTTAACATATTTAAATATTGTATTACAGTTTTATTTGTTTCTTTTATATTAATATTCATGTCCCCTAAGATGACGTAGTTATTTTTTATGTTACTCATAGATAGTAGTTGGTTTAACTCGGCAATGAATAATGATTTACTTAGGTTAGGGGGTCTATATATAGCACATAATTCAATTTTAGCTTTAAAATCAGTTTCAATCATGCCTAAAATACATTCAAAGTTAGTAGTGGATATATCACATCTAGTAAAACTTACGCTTTTATGTATGTACACTATAATGCCTCCTCCTTTTCTGTGTTTTCTTAATTCTGTACGCATATCATAATCCTTCAGCTCGAACATGTTTTACCTCGTTTTTACAGATTTGAAAAAATATACCGGTCTTTTGCACACAATTTCAAGGATAATGAGGTTAAAATTGAAGAATGTCTCTAATGTGACCGTTATAAGTAGTGATCGGCCACCGGTAGCATTTTATGTCACTCTGATGACGAAAGTATTATATGGATATGACTCTATTTAATTTCGTGCACAATTTATAAAATGTATGATTTTTTTATCGAGTCTCATTTATTAATGGTTGGCGACAGGTAGCAACTTTCCGACTAAAGACTGATTCTAATCAAATTTTGAGTACGATTTGTGAATTATAAATGCAAAATATAAAAAATTACCTGGTTTCTTATCAATTGTGAGGTTTTAATGAATAAATCTCGAAAAGAAATGTTGTTCTATAAGAAATGTACCATTATTTTGTTATACAAGTAATAAAAATAGCATAAGAGGCACCGTGATGTGAAAAATATAAATTAAAAAAAATCCTGAATATTTTGCTAAAAATAATTATAAACATTTTTTTTTCATATTTCTTACGTAATATTTGATCTATAATATTCAAGATTAATCGCACAAAAAATAACTAAGGATGTCTCATTTATATTCGATTAGCTAGAATATTGTTTTCAATTTGCATATTTCCGTATTTAAAAATCGTAATTGGCTACAGTTTTCTTAATTCCTTGTTGATTCCAATAAATATAAACGTTGCAAGCAAATCATACACAAAATTATACCGGAAGGTGGATTTTATGGTGGTAAATAATAATTCCTTATAAAAAAATATAAATTGATCAGTGTATTTTAACACTTATAAATAGTTTTATGTCATTTTTATCAAAGTACTACTTATTACTAACTTTTTCTATCATTTAAGGGTATATATAACCGGAGCCATGTATTTTGCCGATTTAGTGGCTTTCCGTGTAAATATTTTGTTAGATTTCACCTTCTGCTCATTATAGACAAAAATATTATTATGCTCAGACACAAAAATGACACTTACGATTTTTAATTTAAAAGAAAAAGGCATTTTTGACAGTATATTCATATACCTACTTCCGGGTGGAAAGTTTATAAAAATGGAGTAAAAAAAATCAGGCTATTATAAATTAATGTTTTAATAACCGTAGGTATCTTTCCTGGAGTAATATGTCACCATGAAAATGGTGACAAAACGTAAGTCACATTTAGTGACCACCTTCCATAATTTATTTTTTATTAAAATATATTTAACTCTTTATGCAATAATAGTGAAACTAGTTCTGTTGACAAAAATGGAAAAAAAATAAAAAAGCGAAAATACTTGTCCAACTAAGAAAACTTCAGTCACTTACCTGAATGTAGTTTCTATGCCCCCGACAATAAACACGTGTTCCTTCTTATCTTGTTATTTTGAAAATGATGTAAAAAATGGAGGTGAGCGACAAAAATAGACGTAATGTTGCTAATTATTTTGAAATATTTAATGTTGGTGTATTTTTGTTAGTTAATTTTGTGGTCACTAAACCTAAAGTTCCGGGTGGGTCGATATTTCGGGACGTAATCTTTTTATTGAAATAAAATAAATAATTACTGAAAATATCAAATGGTAGGGCTTATTTTACGTAAACCTATCCATAGAATACATTTAAACTAATAATATTCATATTGTACCCCACAATGCATAAATATTCAAGTTTGTATTGGGCTATTTGGAGAGGGGACATAATATACGTGTTCTTTGTCACTTTGTTATTTTGAGAACATTTCTCATATTATAACCGTTTTTTAAGAACAAGCTTAATATATACTTAATCAATCGAAAAATATTTCAGTCACCATAAGTTTACGGGTAATTTAAAATATCACGTTTAACTCGAGGGACAAGGCAAAAACGAAGGGTACACTTTTTTTTGAAAACGCCCATTAAAGTAAATAAGTGCTAACATAAAGTTAACAATATGATTAAGATATTAAATCAAGATTGCCTAAAAACTAAACAATCTACACGATTTTTACTTGAATTTTGGTACCTGTTCATAGCCGAGGCCTACAGCAGCCATGGATCCCATAATGAAATGCGTTTCAAGGGACACCTTCCCTCGACTATATGCTGCTAAAATCATCTCTTCAGCGGTTAGACAGCCATCAGCGTATGCGCAACCCAGTTCTCCAACACTGTGCCCTATATTCACAACAAAAAGTAATAATTAATAAGGACAATAAGCATTTTATATATATTAAGAAGCTTGCATCCGGCATTCTGTTTAAACTACAATATAAAAAATATTTTGATAAACTGAAGTACCTATTTACTTACAACATTTTATATCAAGTAAACATTATAATAAACAAGCATTAGATAGATAGGTACAAAAGAAAATTATCATCATCATCATCATCATCATCATCATCATCAGCCGCAAGACGTCCACTGTTGGACAAAGGCCTTCCCCAAGGTTTTCCACAACGATCGGCCCTCTGCTGCTGTCATCCAGCGGTTTCCCGCGATCTTTATCAGATCGTCGGTCCACCTTGTGGAAGGCCTACCGACACTTCGTCTTCCGGTTCGCGGTCGCCACTCTAGAACCTTTCCGCTCCAACGGCCATCGGTTCTACGAGCAATGTGCCCCGCCCACTGCCACTTAAAGTTTGCTATTCGGTGAGCTATATCAGTTACTTTTGTTCGCCTGTGGATCTCCTCATTCCTGATTCGATCTCGCAAGGAGACACCTAGCATAGCTTATTCCATCGCCCTTTGAGTGACCTTGAGCCTTCTTATGAGGCCCATTGTAAGCGACCATGTCTCAGAGACATGGTCGCTTACAATGGGCCTCATAAGAAAATTATAATAAACAAAAATTTTGTATATAATAACGTCAAAAATACTGTTACGTACGTGGGGGTAGGTAACTGATAGAAATACACAATTAAACCGATAATTAAGAGCTAGACTTTATTAACGCACTCACTAAGCCGTTAAAACAATAATCGCACAATAAACTCGTAGTCGCTTCTAATTCACTGATGTATCACTCGTATCGCTTTCCAAGTAAGACTGACTTGACGGCTCGGGCCGGTCGCCTTATATACCCTAGTCCAAGACAATTCCAGAAGACCTTTCTAGAATGTCTACTTCGATCCGCCGTCGGGAATGTTCTAGTAGTCGTTGTTGGAATGTTCTTGTTCGCGACGTTTCTGGAAAGTTCTATGTACCTATAGCTGTTTCGTTTTAGATCGCGACGATTCTGGAAGGTTCCACGTCTTGCTGTCTCTTTCTTATTCGTGTCATCTCTTTCGCATGCTTCTGGAAGGTTCTCAGTATTGCTATCCCTTTCTAATCATGCTATCTCTTTTACTCTTCCTGGAAAATTCGCCATATACTGAAATGTACTTCAAAGGCCCATAAGGGGTCCTGAAAACGCCTGAAAACGGGTTTTCAGGTTATGGCGTAATCTGGTAGAGGGTGGCCTGAAACGGCCTGAAAACATGTTTCAGGCGCCTGAAAACAACGGCAACTTGGTCGAAATTTTGATAATCAGGTATGTGATAGAGCCTGGTGTGGTGGTACCTCTGAAACCGACTGAAACGATATTTCAGCCTGCTGAAAACGCTTCCAAAGCACCGAAAATCGCGATTGAAGTTAGACACCTTAATCCACCGGCGTAACAATACTAAATGTATTCCGATCAAATGATTATTTATACTAAACAAAAATTATGAAAAGTGATCGAAAATGTATGCCGATTAAATGATTATTTATACTAAACAAAAATTATGAAAAGTGAAGTGATAATTATACGTAACGTTGTTAGGCAAAGATAAATTAGACAAAAACCTGTTATATCAACCGAAGGAATACCTCAGGGTTCGAATTCTTAATGAATTACGAGTACTTAATCTACGCTTTACCACGACCACAACTCCATAGCTAACTGCGGTAACTGAGCATTTCTCAAAAAAAATTCCACGGTGAGTGACAACTCCAAATATTTTTTTTGCCAAAGGTAGTATTTGAAACAATGCAATAATTAAATAATATCCTAATGTGTCCTTAAATATTTGTATGGAAAATTCCTTTTTTGTTACCGACATTCATACGGTAACAAAAAAGGAATTTCCCATAGAAATATTTTGGGACACATAGGATATTATTTAATTATTGTATAGTTTAGTCTGGTAAATTCATTTCATGACAAAAATAACAATAATAGGTTTGCATTACATGTCAAAATTAAAAGTATTCTAGTCCTGATTGTCAAAAACAAAGAAACAAAATCCAAAAATAATAATCCAAATAATTTCAACTAATAAGGATCGTCATCACAATTTAAAAATGAATAAATAAAAATAGTCAAAAGCTACAATAACAGTCACGGAAAAATGGCACAATAACCACTGTACAGTCCGTGAGCACTTAGAATAACATTCGGATTTTAAGATACTTCGGGTATCGGCGGTAAAGGCTCAGTTTTATTGGTCTATCAGGCCCGCATGTGGGGTGCGGGTTATTTCGGTCTCGCATTCGGGGAACCGTTTTCATTGGTTGATACCCAAGTAGCACAAAAGCTGTATAAGGGCTTATACAACCATTATAACTCTAGTTAGTATTTCAAGGGCTGTGTAATCTCTTATACAGATTGTGTGTTGCTTGGGTAGGGTCCGCATGCGGGGTGCGGGAAATTTCCATAACGCATGCCATAGGGCCCACATTCGGGAAACCGTTTTCATTGGTCGATAGGGCCCGCATGCGGGATGCGGGAGATTTATGAGTTATGTTATGAGTCACCGCACGCTGTATATCGACCGAGTTATACGTATCGACCAATGAAACTGAGTCTTAACGCGCGAAGGTGATACTGCTGTTCTGCTTTCTTATTAACCTCACAAAACTTTTTAAACTTCTCTCCATGAATCTCCACGCGTGCAAACTGGGAAATGTTGTTTCTTACGAATAATATTGTTTCAAATAAGTATTGCGAATAGTGTGTCAATACGCATGGAGGTGTGAATGAATCTTGACAAGAGTCCCTAGGTTTTACTTCGGCGAGTGTACGGATTGCACGTTTTTGTATAATTAATACACTTTTTGCATTCGTGGCGTTACCCCAGAAGAGAATGCGTCTCCCGAGATAAGCGGCTTTAATATTTTTACGCAAAAACAGCGCTAATCAACCTTTCACAGAGACCGTCAATATGGCACTTCCAGTTCAAAGAGTCGATCATAAACCCAAGGAACCTGCTCTCGTTGCACGTGGCATCGGACAGCTCGCCATGCACGGCGGTATTGGAACTTGTCGACCAGAAAAAGATTATTAGATTTTGCAACATTTAACAAAAGCGCCAAAAACCAGAACTGCAGCTCTCTGCGAACAAGCGTCGTTAATCTTAATGCATGATTGCTTGTTTCAAGTACTCTAACATCTGGTACAAATAATTTTAAATTTGGAGATGTCACTCACCGTGGCCAAAATTTTGACAAATGCTCAGCTCATGCCAATGTATAACTTTCATGAACTTACCTATAATATTATCAGGAATCAAACCAATCGAAGTTAAAACATCTGTAAGGCCTATTTGAACTGCAGCAATTCCAACAAATGAGTGCATAATGTTATCGTAAATGGATTTATCTGGGGATGTCAGAATATTCAATAAATCTAATCCTTTAGGCTCAAGTACTTTTCGGCAGCTGAAAGAAAACTGAAATTATTTGCGTGCACAGCGTGCACAACACAAAGTAGGTTACCAATGGCGGACGTCATCTGACAACCAATAGGTCAAATGCAAACAATTTAATGTTGGTGAGAAAAAAATGAAATAAATATGAAACAAAATAATACTCGTTTGTAAGGAAACGGCGCTGTAATCACGTATCTATTTGGTACTATTTGTACGTGTCAAAGAGCCTTAATGTACCCATACTGTTAAAATTATTTTTATTTGAGTACCGTTCAATGGCGGCGGCGAATATCGGTATGCGCAAGAGTTGCGTCCCCATGCCGGCCCACTGCGAGCCCATCCCGCTGTACACGAACCAGAGGGGCCGCGTGGCGTCGTCGTAGTAGTCCGCGGCCTCGCAACGAGTTACCGTTTTATTCTCTTCATTGGTTGCTATAAAATAATAAAAATAACTACTTATAATATATCGGGCCTTTATTGTCTGTACACCTATCGCACTCATTTTGTTTAACACTCGGAAGAACTACTACGAGTAATATGATGTTGACAACACGATAACAATAGGGGAAAGACAATGAAGAATAAGGCTCCGGAGATCGGATATTCGGAAGCTAGTTTACCTACAATAATCTCGAGAAAAGCTAAGTAAAAATGTGGAGGAGGCATGGATAATTTTTTTATTTATACTACAATGTTGCACTAGGCAGATGTATTTAAACTATACTTAGTTCCATGTTTTAATCTGTTTTATGTGAATCACGTAAATTAGTAAATATCGGATGCATGGTTACCTCTATATGATGCATATCCGACGAACTTAAAAGTTAAGTAAATGTTAAATCATAAACATTGGCGTCAAGTAAGATTCAATAGATATAATTACGGTAATAAATAAGAGCTTAAGTACATTTTTACGGCAAATTTTTACGGCTAAGAACACTGAACATAGTGACAACTTAGAAGTTAAATTAGCTCCTGATTATCCGATCTCTAATATATAACCCCAGTTTAATTAATAAGAAAATATTTAAAAAATCCTTTTATGGTTCACTTACAAAATATGCCAAAGCCTCGCGCCAGATGAGCGCTTATGCGGTGCTTATGGATGTTGTGTAGCAAAGCAATTTCTTCAGCGTCCAGGTTATGTGTCTTTAGATGGTTTATTAATTTTTGCACGGCCGATTCTTTACGACCCGATAGTGTTACCAAGTATGGAATTTCTGAATAATACTGAGAGAGGTCCTGAAACGTTTTGTTTAAATATAAGCTCCATTTGTATAAGGGAAAAGTTGGACATCTTTTTGTATTCACATATCTTATTATTATAATGTTACAATCTTAAAAAATTGCTATAGGTATCGTTTTTAACGAATGGGGAGGCGTTTAGTTGTAGATCCTTAGGTAGACGAATGGAAAGTCAGACAAAAAATATTTGATGAGGGAAGATGTTCAGTTATCAAGATGGTTGATAGAAACAAAAAACCAGGCATGAGCACGTCGGGCATGCTCAGTGTGTAGTAGGGATTCGTCACCATTACCTACTACAAATATTAAAAACCATTCAAGTGCTAGTCGAACTCGCGCACCGAGGGTTCCGTATTTAAGTCCGTACTTCAACATTTTACCTTTTTATTGTAACACGCTTATATCACCCACAGTTTAAAAATATTATTTATAACAAACTCTTAATATTGTGCGTAATTTTATTTCAAATATTAGTCCTTTATTTATTTTTTTATGTGACGCCAACACATTAATTAGCGAGACAACACCACTTGTATGTCAACATAAATTATGTAACTTATGACCACTTTTTGTTGCAAAATCTTTAAATTCGTCGAAACAAACATCGTCAGTTAAGTAGCACTTGAGACCTATGGACGCTAGCTTATTTTTTTGGGATTAGCGTCGTGTGAGAAAGAATGTTTGGCGATAATGCACGCTGATTGGTTAATTAGACTGACGCCAGTTTTTTGAGAAGTAGGGATGATTTGGGATTTAGGAAACTTAGGTGTTTTGACCGGAGAGTCACCCCCGGGACGCAAAACTGAGATATCGTGAATTTATCGTCCGCATACGATTTAACTAGAGTCTCACATTTGTCAAGTTTTTAACTTAGAATCAGTGTTTTCTATTATCAAATTAACGTACTTAATTTGAGTGTATGAACAATAAGTTTTAAGGACTATAATTGTTATAGCTTAAGTTATTTTATTCAGTTCAGCTATTTAGACTTAGTGTTGTTATCGTTAGCATTTAATTGAGATCTTCAAGTGGCGAGACAGTTGAGCGAGAGCATTATGTGAGTGTGTATGTTCTATTTTGATACAGTTGAGTTATGTCATGCACATAGCATTAAGTGATTTTTAACTAGTGATTAATACAGTTACGGTGATTAATAAAGAAGTCCACCGGTGAAGTGCTTGACCGGCAAGCGGAATTCTCACGGCGGTTTAGGCATAAATTGTGAACATATTTAATACGTTCCTTCACAATTTTATTCACGTCTCTCTGGACTGAACGATATGACATAAACCACTTCTTTTACAATCGTTTTATCACATACTACAAATCCCCCCTTTTCGATATGCACTGGTAAAATTGCAGTGGAAATCACATCCTACGAATCCCCCTTTTTGATATGCACTGGTAACCGTTGCAGTGGAAATCACACACTACGAATCCCCCTTTTTGATATGCTCTGGTAAACTTTGCAGTGGAAATCACATACCCCTCTTAATCACCATTCATTTTCCATGACCTTGTCCATTGATCATTGTGTTAACTGATCTGGTGCACAAAGTGTTGTATGACTTAATTCATATAAGTAAAAGTGATGAATGCAAGAGACGTGATGGTTTATCTTAGTGAGGTCATACTCCATCCCAAGTGAGAACCAATTTGCTTTTTCTTTTTTTTTGATTACCATAAAACTATTGTCACATAAATCAAATAGATTCTCGCTGTATCCGACCTCGACAAGGGTAGGAGAATAGGTAGGGAATATTTCTTATATGTATTACGCGGCAACGGAACGAGAGACTAGCACCGGCCAGTCAAGGTATCTTAAGGAGATTCTCGGTGAGTCATACCCATTTTATCACTTTAATTCTGTGTTTATTTTGTGTTTATTTCGTGTTTACGGTTTAAATTTGTTTATTTGCGGTACTTGTTTGTTTAATAATTGATTTCAGTTCTGATTAAACTACACCATTATTATGTTTTGTTACACAACGTAGAGGGTCCTAACTTACAGATATAAACTAGACGATCACATGTTTTATTTTTGGCCAAATAATTTCGCGATAATAATTTATATTTTCACGACGTAGGATTTTGTTTAGTTTTGATAAGCCCCGGGGTACGACTTTTACATTATGTACTTTAATTCGTATGCAATAAGGTCCAATTTGGCTTGCCTGAGTTTTTAGTACAGATCTTTAAAGTTTTTTGTCAATTTCTCGAAAACTATAAATTTTAAACACTTCATTTTTTTTATCTTAATATATACGTAATTATCTATAAGTTACGAACTTTTCAGATTTTTTGGTTCATAAACTTCGGAGATAAGAGGGGGGAACGATCATTTTTTTAACATTTTTGGTTATATCGTAAATTGAAAAGTACGTCACGGAAAATTATAAAAAAATTGTTTTAAAATGTGCAGATTGAGCCCTTTCATATGACCCCCTATTTGCTATAATCAAATCACTTTCACATTTAAACCCCCTATTCTAGACCCCTTTTCAATTATTTATAAAATTAATTTCATATTTTTTTTTTACTAAAAGCAGATGCGGGCAAGCAAGTTAAACAACTATGCCAAATTTCATATATCTTATGTAGTTGCTGAGAAAAACTGCTGTGACATACAGACAGACAGACAGACAGACAACGATGTCTCACCATAAGGGTTCCTTTTTTACCATTTTGGTACGGAACCCTAAAAACGATATCCATAAACTATAAATACGAGCTAATCGTCTATTGGAAGTTATCTTAGCTGATTTTCGGTACCTACTACTCTGTCAAGAAAGTACCGGGAAAAGATCAATAATACACAAACTGTTTGTTAATCATCCAAATTTATTTTATCACCTTCAAAGTATGCTCCTTCAGAAACGATACACTTACGCCAACGAATAATCCAATCATCAAAACATTTTTTAAACGCTGTTTCCGGAATTGAATTCAGTTCTCGGCGCGAATTCTCCTTTATGTCTTCTACCGATTGAAAACGGGTGCCACGAAGTGGTAATTTGAGTTTAGGAAAAAGAAAGAAGTCGGCAGGAGCCATATCTGGTGAATATGGTGGTTGCTCGATGGTATTTGTTGAGTGTTTGGTCAAAAATTCTTTCACAATGATGGCCTTGTGCGAAGGCGCATTATCGTGGTGCAAAATCCAAGAATTTTCATTCCACAAATCTGGCCTTTTTCGTCGAATTTGCTCTCTTAAATGCCGCATAACGCTCAAATAATATTCTTTATTTACCGTTTGACCTTCCGGCAAGAATTCCGAGTGCACAACACCGCGATAGTCAAAGAAAACAGTCAACATGACTTTGACTTTTGATCGACTTTGGCGTGGTTTCTTCGGTTTCGGTTCAGTTGGAAGGCGCCACTCCGAAGCTTGTTGACTAGTTTGCATGTCAAACTCGTAAACCCACGTCTCGTCACCAGTAACAATGCGTTTCATGAATGTTGGGTCGGAATTGACTCGTTCTAGCATGTCCTCAGCGACTCTCATGCGATTGAGTTTTTGGAGAAAATTCAGGTCTTTTGGGACTAGCCGAGCGGTAACATGTTTCATACCCAAATGATTAGTTAAAATAGTACGGATCGACTCGTGAGATACAGAAAGTTCGGCGGCTATCTCTCTCAAAGTTGAATGAGGATTTTCAGTCACTATTTCCTTCACTTTTGCGATGTTAACTTCAGTTGCAGACGTTGATGGCCTACCAGAGCGAGGCAAATCTTCCATCACATCTCGACCGCTTTTGAACGCTTTGTACCACTCATAAACACGTGTTTTTGATAAAGTCGAATCACCGTAAGCCTTCTGTAACATTTTCAGTGACTCCGAACACGAAATTCCATTGGCGATGCAAAATTTAAGACAAACTCTTTGTTCAATGTTTTTGTCCATTATGAAATTCGCAATACACACTAGATATGATATAACTAAAAACAGCACTGTATTTAATATAAATAACAGATGCAACTCAAACTCCGCGCCAAAATAGAAAACAGTTGTGCCAATCTAACAACAACAAAAAAAACAAAAATTTGAATTTGGAACCATAAACAAATCATCCATTCCCGATACTTTGTTGACTGAATGTATACACATTTTACTCGTCTGTAACTCAAGTACCAATAAAGTCTACTTAGTCGCGAATCGCGCGTTTTTATTTAAATTCGTTATTTATGTGCTTTCATTTATATTATTTTTCTGATTTCTACTACTTGTAGTTTTCACTGTAGGGGACACCTAACTCTAGCGAAAATGACACTAAACTTTTCTAGTTTAATATTTACTAACCGGTCCCCCAAATCTAAAACCTGATAATAACATACAGCACATAATTATTTTTTAAAGTATGGGAGGTACCTACCCAATTTTTTTTTTCACAAATTTTATTATTGATGTTTGTGCGCAGTAAATATATCTATACTCGTACGTATACAAAATCTCAGCTTTGTGACACTTATATACTTTCTGAGAAAAAGTGAGTGTGACATACCTACAGACAGACGGACGGACGGACATGGCGAAACTATAAGGGTTCCTAGTTAGACTACGGAACCCTAAAAGGAGAAAAGAAGCGAGTTCATGAAACCATGTTTAAACCAAGTAAAGCAAAAAGTATGGGTTGGTTGTATCAGGGACGCAGCCGCAGTGGAGTACGTGAAACGTCTAGTGCGTGCTCATCCATCTGTTCGGGATTCCTGCGCTTGGCTCAGACTAACGCGTTTCCTGTGGAAACGAACACGTTTCGCCGAGGTCAAAGAAGGTCGTAGAGGGCCGGAATCTCTCTCTTTATACCCGAGCTCTTGCGCGCCAGTTTTGTACAAATTATGTATAGCGGTAGCACCATAGTGGAGCAGTTGTCAAATTACCGCAAAAAACTACACCTTTTTTAACTCTACTACTTCTAATGGTCTCAAGTATGATTTTTATGAATCACACCTACTATAACTTCGTGAGTTATATCAAACGCGACCACTCTCGCTAGAACCGAGTTATGTATTGCTGAGTGATCAGTTAATAATCACAGCGCGCGATGGTAGATAATTTTCAGTTCATAATGCGCGGTACTGTGCGCGATTACAGCGCTATTTACGCCAGCGACATATGCACTACCGAGTAGGTAATGGCTTCTTTCCTCTAAATAATGGTAATAAGAAATTGCCGGTAGGCAATATACTTGCAATAGTATATTTCGTTATATTTGTCTTTTGCATACTGACCGAATTGAAAGACGTTTACGCGTCAAAAAACTTAGCACGCTGCTGTATCACTGTCAAATATGAGGCTTGGTAAAGAAGTATGTAAATCACGCCACTACTAATAAGTGCGACCACTAGTCGTAGTAGTAGTAGTAGTGATAGTTTATTTTTAGGGTTCCGTACCTCAGATGAAAACAACGGAACCCTTATAGGATCACTTTGTTGTCCGTGTGTCTGTCTGGCTGTCTGTCTGTCAAGACCCTTTTTCTCAGGAACGCGTAGAGGTATCAAGTTGAAATTAATATCAAATATTTAAGTCTGCAATCCCTTGGATCACTGAAAAAATAAAACATCCAAGTCAACGCAATCAAAAGATACGGCCGTTTATGTCACATATTGAAGGGAATCTCAAGGGAATCAAAACCCATAGGGTACTTCCCGTTTACTTAGAATCATGGAATTTGGCAAGAAGCAATATCTTTTAGCACAAGTAAAGGAAAAAATCCGAAAACCGTTAATTTGTAGTTAAATCACATAAAAACAAAGTCCAGTATAAACTGACACTCACTAAGTACGAAAGTGCATACTTATTGCATGTCAGTTTATACTGGACTTTTTTATATTGCATAAAATTCCCGTGATTTACAGATATAGTGCAAAATGATTTTTCTTCGTACTATATCGGAAAAGTTCGTATTTATCGTGCTCTCTCATTTTGCTTCAGTACCCATCATACCACCGTAGGGGTAGGTCGCATTCAGCAGCCAATAGAGTGGCTATTACGCAATTCAAATATTCACTATAGTTTTGGTTATATTTACGGTTTACGTATATAACATTTGTATTATCATGCCAATACCACAAAATAGAAGAAAACGCTTAGGTCCTCCAGTCCAGGAAATCATATCTAAATATATAAAAGAAGAAACTGACTTATTGACTGACTGACTGACTGACAGACTGACTGACATATAAACGCACAGCCTAAACCGCTGGGTCTAGAGATTGCACATTTGGCACGTAAGTTCCTTACGAGGTCTAGGGGTGCACTAAGAAAGGATTTTTCAAAATCCATCCCCTAAGGGGGTACAAGGGGGTTGGAAGTTTGTATAAAAGTCATCCATTTTCGAAGATAGAAACGTGGAAATTGGTATAAAGGCTACAACTATTTACAAATAAAAAATACTATCTTCAGCGATTTTGAATAAACTACCCCTAAGGGGTTAAAATGGGGGGTTAAAGTTTGTATAGGGGTTTGCACATTTTTGAAGTTAGGAACGTGGAAATTGGTATATAGGCTACTGTTTTACAAATAAAAAAAAGTACAGCCGGAAATTTTGGAAAAACTACCTCTAAGGAATTGAAATGGGGGTGGTAGTTCCTTAGGGGTAATGTTTGGTCCTTTTTGAAGTTCGAAACTTGAAAATTGCTATAAAGAATACTGTTAACAAATAAAAAACGACTTAAGGCAATTTTGTATAACTACCCCTAAGTGAATGAAATGGGGGGTGGTAGTTTGCATGGGGGTTTGGTCATTTCTGAAGTTAGAAACATGGAAATTTGTGTACAGGCTACTGTTAACAAATAAAAAATACTACCTTCAGCGATTTTGGATAAACTACCACTAAGGGGTTAAAATGGGGGGTTAAAGTTTGTATATGGGTTTGGACAATTTTAAAGTTAGAAACGTGGAAATTGTTACAAAGACTACTGTTAACAAATAAAAACAACTTACGATGATTTTGTAAAAACTACCCCTATGGTGATGACACGGGGATGAAAGTTTGTATGGGAATTCGGTCAAGTTTGAATTTAGAAACGTGGAAATTGTTCTAAAGACTACCGTTAATAAATAAAAAACAACTTTGGTGATATTGAATAACTACCCCTAAGGAAATGAAATGAGGGGTGGTAGTTTGCATGGGAGTTTGGACATTTTTGAAGTTAGAAACGTGGAAATAGGTATATAGGCTACTATAAATAAATAAAAAAAAATACTATTTTCGGTGATTTTAAATAACTACCTCTAAACTTAGGGGTAGTTATCCAAAATCACCGAAAATTGTGATACTTTATTTGTTAACAGTAGCCTATATACCTATTTCCACGTTTCTAACTTCAAAACGAAAATAGTATTTTTTATTTATTAACAGTAAGTACCTATATACCTATTTCCATATTTCTAAATTCAAAAATGACCAAACGCTCATGCAAACTTTTACTCCTCCCGTTTCACCCCCTTAGGTGTAGTTTTTCCAAAATCACCTAAAGTGGTATTTTTATTTGTTAATTTAACCTATACACAAATTTCCATGTTTTTAACTTCAAAAAGGATCAACCTCCAATATGTTTGAAAGATCTAAGCGTACATACAAAGGGACAGACGGCGGGAAACGACTTTGTTTTATATTACGTAGTTATCACTACACACATGGAGGCAAACAACCTTACATATATGTTACATATACCCTCTGACTGTGAGTGGGTTCTAAGGCCGATTGGCCGGTTGTCCACAGCTTACCTTTGGTTTCAAGTATCCTCGAATCAACGCGTGTCCGTTGAGCCCAGTGATCGACATCCCGTTGACGGCGGCGTAGGAGCGCCGGAAGCGGTGGTGGTCCGTCACGATACGCATGCGACCCTCGCGCAGCGCTGCTATGTCTTGGCGAGGAGACTCGCAGTGCAGGTTCGAAGCTAATTCGCCTCTTTGGTAGGCGAGTAAAATCTTAAAGTGATATAATGTTCTGTTCAGGCGTAATGATTACAATGTGGATGGTTATATAATTATTTGCAGGGCAATATTCATATAAAATAGGTATTATGATATGGTTCCATATCGTGCAATTAAAAAATATGATAACATGTTTACGTTCTCCTTGTAAATAATGGCTCTTTAGGATACACTTCGACCGCGTACAGTACGAGTATTTTGTGCCATTACCCCTCTTACACACTCAGCTATTGGAATTCGCAGATTTCCTCACGATGTTTTTCCTTCACCGTAAGAGCATCGCGTTATATAATTAAATTAGAAATTTTCGTCGATCATGACTCAACACCCTAAGCCACTAGGCTACCGACGCTCTACGATGATGATGTGATTGCATACTTACTTTCATAATGGCCGCTGAGCCAGAGGCAGCTTCTGTGTAGCCAATGTTGGACATGACGCTGCCTACTAACAAAGGGTCGGCGCGGTCCTTGCAGAACACTTCTTCTATCGCCCGTAACTCCATTTTGTCAGTGGCAGGTACGGCTGAACAAACATTACACATTATGATTACATTTTCATTAAGTAATTACATTTTGAAAGAAAGAAAGAAAGAAATAAAGTTTATTGCTATTATACTTCCAAATTTTATGTTTGTACATATTTAATAACTTGATGTTGTATTCTCAACTGTTATTTTTCTGGGTATATGTCAACCAACTCCGTGGATCCCAAGATTCAGGCTCAGCCTAGTTTGGGTATCCACCGGATAATGCCTGCTTGTATCCATGTGACTTGTTTAAATAAAGTTATTCTATTCTATTCTATTCTATTCTATTCTATTCTATTCTATTCTATTCTATTCTATTCTATTCTATTCTATTCTATTCTATTCTATTCTATTCTATTCTATTCTATTCTATTCTATTCTATTCTATTCTATTCTATTCTATTCTATTCTATTCTATTCTATTCTATTCTATTCTATTCTATTCTATTCTATTCTATTCTATTCTATTCTATTCTATTCTATTCTATTCTATTCTATTCTATTCTATTCTATTCTATTCTATTCTATTCTATTCTATTCTATTCTATTCTATTCTATTCTATTCTATTCTATTCTATTCTATTCTATTCTATTCTATTCTATTCTATTCTATTCTATTCTATTCTATTCTATTCTATTCTATTCTATTCTATTCTATTCTATTCTATTCTATTCTATTCTATTCTATTCTATTCTATTCTATTCTATTCTATTCTATTCTATTCTATTCTATTCTATTCTATTCTATTCTATTCTATTCTATTCTATTCTATTCTATTCTATTCTATTCTATTCTATTCTATTCTATTCTATTCTATTCTATTCTATTCTATTCTATTCTATTCTATTCTATTCTATTCTATTCTATTCTATTCTATTCTATTCTATTCTATTCTATTCTATTCTATTCTATTCTATTCTATTCTATTCTATTCTATTCTATTCTATTCTATTCTATTCTATTCTATTCTATTCTATTCTATTCTATTCTATTCTATTCTATTCTATTCTATTCTATTCTGTTTGACAAACATTACGAGACATTTTTATGACAATAAAACAGAGGATTAAAAAGACACAGAAACAAAAATGCCAAAAAATGGGTCAAACAGGGTTTAATGCCGTGGCGAGCCACGTTGCTGGTTTTCAGTGGCCCCTATATTTCAGATCAGTATAACCTTATACAAAACAATACTCATTGATCATCAGAAATAATTATTAATGGAACAAAAAATAATAATTGAAGATGGTAAACAACTGGTCTTAATGATAGCTGTGTACATAGCAATCTCAAAAAAAGGTTGTGGCAAGTGGTGCAAAATAATTTAAATAATTCACTCAGTGAATTTAAAGTATATCATTCGACTCAACAACGTTATTTGCTTTAATTGTATTTTGTATAGTTTACCAGCGCCAAATCCTTCGACGTATTCTACCACAGACGGCGGTATCCCGGCTTCGCGGTAGAACTCCTGTAGGAACTTGACCAGATGTTGAGGGTCACGTTCATATTCAAGCTTGTCATCAAAATTCCAATCTTCCTCTACTCCAAAACTAGATTTGGCGCAGCAAAGGGATGCATAAACCCTAAAATATAAAATTAAAGACAACGACGTAACGTATTATTTTACATAATTATTATATTCCATCCGGTGGAATCCAAACTACGATACAGCATTAAACTTTGGGGAAATAGCTATAAGTACAACGTGCAATCTGCCTTTGTTGCTCAAAAAAGAGCCATACGAATCATTGCTAGAATACCGCAGTGGATATCTTGCCGGGACTATTTTACTAAATTTGAAATCCTTACTGTTCCATTACTTTACATCTTGGTGGTGCTGACGGATTTGGTTAAGCATATTAACAGGATAGTCGCATCAAATTAGCTTAACCTGGACATAATTCAAAAACCCGTTGTTTTTATTATTTTATCGGATATTAATGTTAAGTATCAAATATTAATTAGCTATATTAATTAAAAAATCCGCGGTCGTAACCGTATATTATAAAAATCATGAGATATTGTAAACTACCTAACTTTTTGCTAAAAGCAAAATAGATAACCAAATACCTTGTTAGTATAATTTTGAGGTGCATTCGAATGCGATCACTTAATAGCAAAATTAAACTGAAACCAAATCTGCATGTACGTTTTTTTTCACAGTTTTCATCTGATCTCAATATCTAGATAAGCAAAAATGGTAACTATGATGATTGTATCTATTTAAACTATATTGCGTCTTATAAGACATTTAAGACAAAAATTAAACATTTATTTTTAACGTTTTAATAATAATGAATTACTCAGTAGCTAAAAATCGTAACTGTGAAATTTTTGTTTATTAATAGGTTTTTGTGTACTATAATAATGTTTTCATCAAAATTAAACATGTTAATGTCACGCTTAAGAAATTGAAAGTTTAATTAAAAATACGCGCGAACTTGTCGTGGAGCGGGATGCATGCGGTGGGTGCGGGGCGGGGAGAGAGCGGGGCGCCAGCCAGCGGCGAGATACGGCGGACGGGGGGCGATTTTTGACTATCAAGCGCTCGAAAGTGAGCAAAAACAGTGAAACTGTATTTTTGAAGCACAAGAGATAAAAAAATTAAAAACGAGTGCTCCACACCATTCGTTTTCATTTCTATCATTAGAAGTATGTTTTGACATTTTGTCTGCCAAATTAATCTAAACGTCTTTATTAGGTATATACTCTTTGGACGGATGTTGACGGAACAAACCTCAAATATCATAGACAAAGAACCATCTAAACGTTTCTTTTATTCCCCCCTGTCATAACGAGTTTATTTCATTTCAATTATGTATTATCGCCTGCGTTCGCGGTGTTCCACCTTTAGGGCGATAATCGTCTGAACGTAACCTTGGGCCCAAAAGCGATAACTTCTAAATATGTTTGTTTGTGTGCAACCAAAAGGGTTCGTTCACGTAAAAAAATGTTTATTGTTCGGATTACCCGCTCCTGCGTCCACCCAGTATAGACGGTAAACATAGCAAAAACTGTTTGGCCACTTTCAATTGTTTGGCCACTTAAACAATCACAAAATCATTTTGATAGCATAATGAATTTAGCGACAGTTTGCGATTTTATGACAAAATCAGGTTTTCCTATAAAATTAAACTTTTAATCATGTAATTATATATCATTTAATATCATCAATCATATAATTTTTCAGAGCTCAATTTTTGAAGTAAATTTTAGAATTTGCATAGAGCCCGATCAATAAATAATCAGTGAGCGCATTTTTTTTACATTCATTTGGAGGATGTGAGTTCAAATAAGTTCAAAAGTTCCAATTGCTGTCAATAAACGGTTGCAAGCCGATGCCGGTATCAAAACAAACAATAAATATTAATTTATAATTATTAATAGTATAAGTTTAAACTGAAGCAAACTTAACCCATTCAGCGCCACCCACGACACGTTGTCGTGATCGCAGAGCGTGCGCGATACGCCGGTCACGACAACGTGTCGTTAATACTCATTTGCTAATAGCTCCCCGAGAGATGATTTTATTTACTTATTTTTGTGTACAAATGCCATGTGTTATTAATTCTGCATATTCAGTTTAACATAATTTTACGAATGTATGTGTCTTTTGAGAGCTAAAGTTGCAATAGCCATAAAAACTTCTTAGTCAATATTTTTATCACGACATCGTGTTGTGATGTGACGGGCCACGTAACGTAAATCTTGTTCAACATGTCAATGTAGTTACTTCATTATTTTTAAATGCGAATTTTAATCCTTAATGCTTGCGCATAAGGTTCATTCCTATTTGCATTCAATTTAAGTTATGCTTTCTTTCCACGTGGTAATGGATAGTATTATGCAGTGTTTTCGGTAAACAATATTATATTTATATAACAAAAATATACAGGGTAATTTTTTAATCAGTACACAAATTGTAATATTTGGTACCGTTAATATACAATACAACAATACAATACAACAAGAAAGAGAAGTGAATACATTACAATAAATAAAAAAAACAGATATACAGGGTGACTGGATATTCGATACAATCCTTTTAAGGAGGCATAGTAGAGCTATATATATTATACTTGTCGCATCCTATACAGCTCCTATAGATACCTAGCTATACCTGTATGTACGTATGCATTTAACCACCGTTTTAGTAGCATTAAACATCAGATTGAAACAAGACGCGTTTTCTTCATAATAATCACCTGCAAAGGAAAGTGAACCTTATCCCCGTTCTTCTTCAAAATGTAACGAACCTTTTTTTTCTGACTGTAGAATGAAATTAAAATTTTAGAATCCCTGTAAATATACAAATACTACTACAAATGCATAAACGTCTCGTAAGTAATTTACCTGTAGTACCCTGGCCGAAAATTATTAGTTTCGGAGATATTTGAGATCTTAGTTTTTTTTCGTAATTGCGGAATATGTTCGAAAAAAAGATATAAAAAAATAATTTGCCGTTTTTTAATGTACTTTAATATATTTTCTGAAAGCTAAAATGTCAGCGGTAATAATAATACAAGGCTACCGTTTCGCTTGAAATTCGGACCGAAGAGGGCGTGTTGTCTCCCGGTAGTAACTAACCCCGACCCCGTTCGACTCAACCCCCCAGGACTCCTGCATCCCCGCTTACGGCGCTCAACTGCGTAGGACAAACCGCAGGTAGGCTAATAGTCCATTCGGGTCGCCTACAAGCCCGATGGAACTGTGGTGCATATTCTTATATTGTATATATATATATATATATATATATATATATATATATGTATATATATATATATATATATATATATATATATGTATATATATATATATATATATATATATATATATATATATATATATATATATATATATATATATATATATATATATATATATATATACAATATAAGAATAAGAATAAAAATGTTTATTGCCATAACAGCTTTACCTTTGTGTACATAAAATATTTATAATAATATTTTCAATATTATTATTATTATAGATAGATATATACATATATAAATATACCCGTTTCCCCCCCTGTGTTTGGTTCACGGGGCTTTTATGCCCTGCCCCAGCTCAACTCGACCGCAAAGGACAAATAGTCAACTTTGCAGAGGAGTTGAGCCGGAGCTTTCCCCAATCCACCACCCGGGGACGCGCCACGTCGGAGTACACCTCTCCGCCTACTCGGACACCCGAATAGGTACTCTAGATCGTATTCGGAAGGATATTTCGGAAGCAGGGGTATATTTCGAGAGTAATTATACAATACTGGAATGAAAAAATTTGTTTCATTACTGTATCGACATTCTTTTTTATGCCTTACGCTACCTACACACTAGATATGGCGAAAAACCAATGCCTTTATATGATTTTAGACAAATAATTATTCAGGCATTGATTTCAAGTCCGGAAAAGACCAATATTCTCCCATATACTCCCGATAACCGCCACGCCACGCATCATACAAATTACCGAGGTACCCAAAAAAATTAGATTAAAACGTGTGTGATGAAATTATAAAAAACCGAGCAAGAACATGTCGGACCATGCTCATTGTAGGGTTCCGTCACAATTTTTGCTTGGTTTAAAAAAGTTTGCATGACACCATCCTTTACCTGTGACGTCGCATGCGGCAAAAAATTGAGCACCGCTGCGGCACCGTTTCACGACACGTCGTCGTGACTCCTAACATGTTCTTATTTAAATCATTCTGTACAGAAAACTGAGAGCTTATAAATAGGTAAAAGTGATTTCACGACAATCATTTATCTCATCCTGAACAATTTAGTTATTATCGATCTAATGAACACAATATGTCAATACATCTCCGCCGCCCTAGCCGAACCGAGGTGCACCCCACGTGTTTATAAAAGTTTGACAATCATTGACTTAGCCTACGAGTATAATAAATGAATGCACGAGACGACTGGGCCATTCTTCGAGCGTTTCAACCGCCCTGATTCCCGTGCCCGCATTAATGTCTAAATTCCTGTAGCTTTGGAAGCATTTTCAGTTAAACTTTGTAGAAGTCAGGACACTCTACAAGATAACCGAAAATAGCATCCAAAGCTACAGGAATTTAGACATTAATGCCGCCACGGGAATCAGGGCGGTTGAAACGCTCAAAGAATTGCCCGACTACTAGACGAGAATCGCTTGCGACTCGCGACAGCACGGTCGGGAGTTGAGGCACAAAGAAATGAAGACCTTATTCTGCAACAAATAACGTTCATATTAAAACGTAAATAAGGAAACATGGCAATTAATTAATAACCGTGGATATTTTTTGTTTAATTTGTTTCTTACAGTACTAATAATATGTTGACGGCATAAATTAAACACTTTGGTAGTAGTTATGTATTTTGGTTTTCCAAAAATTACCAATATTTTAAACTTTGGAGATCCGCAAAGAGAATCTGTTTAATTTTTAATAATTTATCAACACACATAATATACTATTCAGAATAAATTGTCGAATTACAGTTATCTATAATTTCTGGTAAGATAAGCCAGAAAATGTGTAACTTACTGAATCTTCTTTATTAATGATAGTCCCGATTGATTAATTAGTTTAATTTTGATTTCTTTAACTGGAATGCAGGTGTCATAACATAATAGAGGTACTTTTACAAAGTTAACTATTATGCTGTACTTATGAAATCAAAATGTGTTTAAAATTTAGTTTTTTGTTTTTTTTACATTGACGCGGAGACTTAAAATGTTTAATTCTTTTTATTTTAACTATAACTAACAATACTTTATATCATAGAAAAAGAAAATTACAGTTATAGAATTATGTCCAGGTTTTTCTTATTCTCTGCGCCTAGGATAGAAACACCAGATGAAAGGAAAAAGCGCCTGGCAACAAGAAGAAAGGATTTGCCGCCGTCAATCATGCCTAGGTTAGAAATTGTTAGACATTTCGCGGGTTTCCAGGCTATAGTTCTTTTTAATAGATTGCCAGTTGATATGAAATCGCTCGCAAATAGTTGCATATTTAAAAAAAAATTAAAGGCATTCTTGCTCAAGGAGTGTTTTTATTCAATTGAAGAATTCCACGCATGCAAATCCGATTCTTTAATACTTATGTGACATGTATAGCATACCTATAATAATAATAATTATATTATATCGGTCAATGTCATTTTTATTTCTCAATTAACTTTTTTTAAGCGACATATGTAATATTTTAATGTGATATGTTTTTTCTTTTATATTAATATTATTACTTTTAATAATAGGTTATAAGTAGGTTTGTTCATAAACTGTTTGTTTGTTAAAGATTAGTTTTAAGTAATATTCAAACACAATGTATTAATTGTTTATGAATTAAATAAATGAATGAATGAAATTAAAAGCATAGGTAAATACTTACATGATTTTACTATTGAGCTCGTTAAATTGTGTTAAAAAAGAGAAATTAAAGATAGTAATTATAATAATCTGGTGTCTTAATACTAGGTACATGATTAAATACTGCGAACAAGAGACGAATGACAATGCCAATGAGAGAAGACGTGTGCGTATCCTCCAAAAATAAATTTTGTGTCAGAAGTTTTTGTTTCCTCTAAAGAAACCAGAAGCTACCTACATATACAACGCATACGTAATATTGCATACGTAATTCCTTTCGCAGTGTGCGGTGCCCGTCCGGGTCACTACCATTATCTTATCCTTCAATCTATCAGCAGTGTTTGTATTGTTGTGTTCCGGTGTGGGGATAAGACAAAATAAATTGACTAGCACAGAGGTTTTCCGTCTTGGTCCTAAGGGTTGGCAGCGCGTTTGCAGTGTTAGATTGCAGTCTTAAAATTGAAAATGTGTATGGATCTCAGATCCCAATTTCCATTAGGTGGTACGTGTGGTCGTCCGCCTTTTGAATAAGAAGATAATAAAATAGGATTAATTTTCAAAGCTAAATTACCTTTTGCTGTCCTTGTATCTTTGAAGTAGAAAGACGATAATGGCTTCGGAAGGCGACTGTCCATCAGCGTTGGTGTCGTAACTCTTGGTTTTACCATCATTATTTTTAGGCACCGCTCTACAAAGGCAATCATGTAAAATTATTAAATGGTAACCAACCAGTAACATAGCCAAGATGCATTACGCTAAGTAGCGTTTTTAAACCAATCGCGTCACTGGTAGATCACGTGATACGAAGAGTCACGTGAATCTTGGCTAGGGCCCCAGATCAAGTCATATAATGCGTGTCCTAACTCGGGGCACAAATTCTAAAGTGAATATAAATACAAATAAATATTTTAGGATAATAAATTATATCGATATTACTGTCAACATATAAATAATAAATACTCAAGGATAAAGAATTATTCTTTATTCTCACTGAAAATGAACATTACATTTAGAGCAAAAAAGCTTTGACTCACGTAGCTCTATGTCAGGATATTCACTAATTCATGAGTAAATATAATATTCACGTGGGTTTTTCCTAGGCGGCATGATTATGCCTGAGCCACACCGGATGCGTTGCGTAGACGTGCACGTGTGCGTTCGCGTTCCACTGCGTTGTATAGTATGAATCCTCACATGAGGACGCAGCTATACAACGCAGTGAAACGCAAACGCGCACGTGCACGTCTACGCAACGCATCCGGTGTGGCCCAGGCTTTATTATGGACTTTGTGGCAATCGTAGCGGGATTGCGGGATATTACTTTATGGGGTGATCTGCACCATATATAATGATTATTGTAATACAGCACTTCATCAGTTAGGTTGGCACGAACTAAATGTTTAGGGCTCCGCGAGCGAACGTGAGTGCGATGGAAAACAATAGGTAAGTACTATGCGCATCGTGCGATGACCGGCGTCGGAGTGGGCTTGCCTACGTGGCTGCCCGAATTTCCACGAAGCTACGCAATGGTTATCGGAACCGAAGACCCGAACGGTCGGCTGCGTTTCGATACGCGCCACATCTTCATGTTCTTTTTCTAGCATATTAACGGCACTGACAGTAAATTGTCTTATTAATATTAAAATGACATCCGTATACTTCTATTATCTTAAGAGGCTCGATATCAGACATGAATATTGAACCTCTTTATAGTAATCGAAGATTTTCAATGTGCACCTGCATATATATCGACATCTTATTTTTCGATATCAAATCCCTAGAACATGCCCCGAGTTAGCACACGTATGTATTAGCAACAGATGAGATTTTAACCCGTAACTACACTCGTGTCCTAATTGTCATCTGTCACTTTTTTATTCGTTTTGCATCGTGGCCATTCCGCTTACCTACGTGTAATCTGTGTACATTAGTATATTTTATTTGCGCCTACGACTATTATTTTTCTTTCGAGGTAAAAAGCTACCTACCAAACAAAGTTGTGATTGTCATTAATGATAACTGTTTTATACAGAAAGAAGCGACGTGATTTTTCAAATATATCGTCTATGGAAGTATAAATTAATGTAAAGGACGGGGACGGTAGTGTCCTTTACCTTAATTGATACTTCCATAGTTGATATTATGAGTCTTTTTTATAAGTCTTTATCCATTATTTTCAAAACATAAATGAAATTAGAAATATCATATAAAATAGTCCCTTGAGTAGATAGAGTCTAGTTACGGGTTAAATAACGTACCTATGATAATGTATCACAGATTGGGGGTGCAGTAACACTTTGGAGCTCCCTACTAAGGCAGCGTCACACTCCCCTGACGTGATGGATTGGTAAGCCTTCTCGAAAACCGCTAAGGATCCTGCGCAGGCTCCGTCGATAACCAGAGAAGGCCCCGTCAGGTTCAGGCAGAAGGATACACGGTTTGCTATCATCGCTCGGTTGGCTCTGTAGAGATACATTTATTTGTAATTAAATGATCCACCTTGAACATGACTTGAACATGAAAGTATACAGGACAGGATAATTTGACGTAAACATTACGGCATAAAAAAGCCCCCTTTATACCGGTCCAGGATATTTCACAAACTTTTCGATATGCCAATTAATTTAGGAGTTATTATGGTTTTAATTACACTGGTAAAGAACACTGCCTTTGGTTCCCTTGGCTAAAAAGAGCTATCAATTAAGCTATTAATTAATCGATAAGTTTCTGTACCTAAAAAATTATAACTCCTGCACGTGGAAATTCCTGTAGATGAAATGAAAATTCGGTGAAGTAACACATTCTATGAAATGTATGTCGGTGATTAAATGGTAAACTAAGAATATGCTTAAAACTAAGGTGGCATGTTAACCCTCTGCGACTGACGTGACGTCTCTCAGTCACCGCCAAACTTATTGCATGTTGCCATTTCGCCATATGGCGTGATATAGCTCTGTGTCGCTCAGTACCTTCCTCGGACGACTCGATGCATTGAGCAGTGACGCCAGAACGGCGACGCGGTGCACACGCTTGGAGATACGAGCTGCGGGTGTCCCACAGACGTAAGTACAGCAATAAGCCCTGAGTCTGACAGACGTTACCTCACAAAAATGATCTACATGTTCATAGTGTCTGTCAGATGTGACCTCATAAAAATATTTATATTTCTATAGTGTCTTACAGACGTAACCACATAAATCATTACATTTTAGATGGCAGGTTGCAGCTCGCGGGAGTCCAGACCATCAAAACGAAATCATAGCGGATTCACAGTCGCTAGTGATCAACAAATTAGTGAATGGCTGGAACAATTGAACGAAGAAGTTGATTTTAGCGACGTGGATGATTGATTGATATACTCGAGCAATCGCAAGACACGTCGTTGGCCTATGGCCATATTCTATAGAATTTTGGATCTGGCTGGTATCAACTTCGTCACTAGAAGATTTCAAGAATTAAAAAATCAGATCCCCTCATCAACTAGAAAAGAGCTGATGATCTTCAAACGGCTGAACAGATTTTCATGAAACATGGCTAAGAACACTCGGGATAAAATTATCTATGACACAAAAAAAACTAAACGAACATCGGTCCATCCGTTTGGGAGCTACGACACCACAGACAGATACACAGATACACAGACAGATACGTTAAACTTATAACACCCCTCTCTTTTTGCGTCGGGGGTTAAAAAGGCAAACAAGATTCACTTGCTATGCTTGTAACAAGGCCATTTGCCTACAATGTTCGGAGCATATATGCGTAGATTGCAAAATGGATCTCTAAAATAAGTGCCAACGTCAAGACTGATTTGTGCCTTAATCTATCTACAGAATTTTTTGATTTTTTTTTAGTTAGTATAAACAATGTTTAAAAAAAGAATGAACACTTAAGTTTATCGAAGTTGTTGATTGTTGTGTTTTAATAAATATTTAAGTAAAACTTAGCGATAAATACTCGAAATTTTGATCTCATTAAAGTTGATTATATATTTTTATGTCTTTTATTTAAGAACTATTTTTCTATATATATTTTAATAAATTACGCATTATATCACCATGTCTTAAAATAATATTCATCATATACCCATTAGTATTGTTTATATTTTTTATTTAAAAATGACGTCTGATAGACTCCACGTCAGTAGAATGTTTCTAAAAAAGTCACCACAGTTGCAGAGGGTTAAATAAAAAAAAATATCAGAAGACAATGTCATACAAATTGACCTAATCCCAAACTAAACTCTAGGCTTGTACCCATTAGGGTACTAGGCGACGATAAACATACTTATATAGAGAAATACATACTTAAATACATAGAAAACACTCATGGCTCAGGAACAAATACAAGATGTAATCTGTGGCACGTCGCAGATTCTGCGAATGCACTGTGCTGTATCTGAGCAATAGAAACTATTGATTTGCACAGAGTTTCCCCAGACCAGCGGGCCTAATATGGTCGCGTTTATCGCGTGACAAAACGTGGATAAAGCATCCGTCACTTTCTGACACGTATATAAGCGCGAGAGTGACGGATGCTTTATCCACGCTTTGTCACGCGATAAACACGGCCATATTAGGCCCGCAGCAGACCGTACCTGATGACTGAGTCGACGTAACCGTAATAAGCTTGAGTAGCAGTTTGTTGGTCTGTTAATTTGCATAGGCACCAAAGAGCATACGCAGAAAGATTTATTTTACCGCATACTTGGTCAATAGGTATGCGGTTTCCACGGCCATTTATCATCAATGACGATTCTTAGAAATTTTACTTGATTGATTTATTTTATTATTTCACTGTTGTTTTTAATAGTTATATAATTTTTTTTCCGCCATATTTATAAATAATGCATAAACATGTCGTATATTCTTTTTATTATCTTTAAATATTTAATAATTTTATTTAGTCATAACATCTAATTCATTATTATTATTTATATTCTATTATGTATGTCATTTGTTGATTTATATTTATTGGTATAATTATAGAGATATCATCAGAAAACAAAGTGTAATTTAAATGTGTACGAAGTTTATGTTTATAGTGTATTAATATGAAATCCCCGAAAGTGCTATTTTATAAGTTTCATTTTCACAACATGAAAGAAAAACCAAACGATGAGAGCTTTTGCACACTCTGGATGCGGTCCGGTCATCCGATGCGATCCTCAGTTCAAATTGGAACGCATGCGGTCTCATTTTACACAGAGACCCGAGCAGACGACCGGACCGCATCCAGTGTGCAGAATTAATAATCTATTGAATATAATTTTTTATTTTCTCCCAAAGTGCTTTTTGTTTAGCGTTAAGGTGGGTTTAGACCAAACGAGCGAATGCTCATTCTAGCACAGCTCTTTTGATCTGAACGGACAACGAGCTATCTTTCGTTGTTCTATGCGTGTTCGCTAGTGTTCGCCTAAATAGTGTAATCGTGTTATCGTTTACACTAAAAGAATACGAAAAAACGCTCTTGTTCCAGTTTTCGCTCTATGTTCT
Organism: Tortrix viridana; assembly: GCA_963241965.1. Lineage (NCBI taxonomy): Eukaryota > Metazoa > Arthropoda > Insecta > Lepidoptera > Tortricidae > Tortrix > Tortrix viridana. Next base: position 3,869,942 of record OY725191.1, on the reverse strand, counting down.
TTTGGTCTAAACCCACCTTTAATAAATACACAACTTGAGGTTTTCACTACACAAGATCATCCGGGAGTATGACAACGAAATTACTTGGAAAGCTTTATAACAACACTATTATTTTAAAAACCAATTTTCTAATGTGTCTTTTATGTGAACCCAAAGGCTAGAATGACTCGCCTAGTGATTGGACATGTTCTCGCGAAAATGCCCAAGTACCTACTACATTGATACAAATCTTTCACCAACAGTGTGGAGTTCACCAACAGTTAATCAGGCGATTAGAGGTTTGACGGCTGTCAAAATGTATTGACTAACAGCCGATTAAGATTTAACAGTCCGTTAAATTGGTTGGTGAAATCCGACATAAGCATGGTCCGACATGCTCTTGCTCGGTTTTTATTTAAGTATATTTCTCGCTTGTGATTATCGTATTTGAATACCCAGACATAATGCGGCTGTTTTCCCTAAAACAGCTGCATTATGTCTGAAGATGAACAAAAACAACATATCAGTATTTTTCCATAAATTAACAAAGATAAAACTTAACACTAACAATGAAATGTAAACTATAATTAAATTACTTAAGTATTTTCCTTTGTTTATAATGTAGGTCATAACAATCAATGGAGGATGCGGTCAACATAACCAGTAATATACTTACCCCACAAGGCCCATGCTAAATTGTTTCGAGGTATAATAGCAGCCCTTATCGGTCTCGCTGGAACCCACGGCCATGAAAACTCCCACGCGCTTGGAAGTCAGCTCCGTTGGGCTCAGTCCTGTTACAATTTTGCATAATATTACCCAAGCAAAACTCGCCACATTGCAGAAAAGAAATTAAATAAGCTGCAAAAGTGGATACATACATACATACTTTTCATCTTAGTTTTCAAATAGTATCTGTAATAGTAGATTGTTCAACAAGGGACTAAAGTAAGCCATTATGACAAGAGATATTTATACACCCGAGCATAGCGAGGGTGGATGAAGTTCGAGTGTCATTATGGCTTTTTAGTCTCGAGTTAAACACTCAAAAATAAACAATTAAATTGATTCATTTTCGTAACCATTAATCGTGCTTCACGAAATTAAATAGTTTTTTTTTGCACAGTTGTAATTTTGAGGTTATTTCCACACCCTAAAATTGTCTATACCACAGAATAAGTACTTTCATAGAATACGAACTATAAGAAACAGCAAAAGACGTATAGGACCTTTTTCTATTTATGGCATGGCATTCATAACGAGTTAGAAAGAGATGTCCTTAAAGGTATTCTTTCGGTTTCCATCATGTTGTCACAAGGATCTGTCAACGCCAGTGTTGCTGCTGAGTCGACAATAATTCTAGTATCAAGTTTTCATCTTTTGAAAATCTGAAAATATCGAAATATATTCACAACACTGTCAAAGTAATAAAGCTACTAAATGAAGAAGTCACCCTGAGACAAAACTAACTATTCGCATATCGACTTTTTAATTTTGTATTACTGAAGGTTCGTGTAGGGGTCCAATGGCGGGCTCGTCGTAGTCCATTAAAATTTGATGTCTAAAACCTTTTGGCAACAAGATGGAAAACGAAAGAATACCTAAAAGGACATCTCTTTCTAACTTGTTATGAATGCCATAAATATAAAAAGGTCAAACCGTAATTGGCTGTTTAGGGGTTTCCAAAGTAAATTAAAAAATAGTCCCTAGAGACTAATAAGTAGCTTTAGTCCCGATATGCAGAGACTAAAGTAACATTTTAAGAGCATGAGAAGTGAAAATAATATTATAGTCTGTTACTAAGGGCGAGCCCTCTTTAGCTTAAGGACTTTATTTTTATATATCTACATGTGTGTTTTATCGTAATTTTCCTATGTAAACAAACTCGTCGCAAAAGCTACCTGCGTACAATCATAGAATGGGTTGCATCAGTTGCGCAATTGTGTCCCCATATTAAATAAAACAGAGCAATTCCTTCTATAACATTTTGAAATCGATTGCACAATGTATCCCAATAGGACGCCTGCGAGCGACTATAAAAAGGGCTGTTTGTTTAGTGAGTTAGGAGTCAGTATCAACTTGAAAGCAGTGCGAGTGACTTCTCCTCTGAACCTCAAGAACTTCAGGCACCTTAACGAACCTTAGAACCTCAGTATTTTTATAACCTTCCGTTTCTAATTTGTGACTTCTAACAAGTAATACAATCCATCTTTAAATTCGAAAACCTTTTATTTTTTGAACCTGAGCCGTCGAAGAGAACGTGTTGAATGTCCATTCTTAACATAGTCTGCCAACTTTATTAGTGAATAACTTGCACGTTATTAAATTAGTGAATGACTGTTCACCTTGAGAGAACAAATTACAACGTTTCGTCCGTGGGAGGAACAACTTATGTAGGTACGACGCAAAAATACACAACACAACCACAGCTCAATTTGAATGTAGTCGAACTGATTCGCAATGAATCTGAAAATACTTATAGCGAATGATATTTGGAGTGCGTGTTCCCGGCATGTCAAGAGCATAGAGAACAGCTACGTATGCATTGATTTGAACAAGATCCACAACGGCTCGTGATAAAAGTCATGTCATCGTCTGATAGTGATTCCGACATTTAGTAGTCTTTTGAAATATAAAAGTAAACACTGAGTTAAATAAAATGAGACTTATTATTAAATATAATCTAATAAACAGCTTAACATTTGACAACCCTGATTTTTGCCGTATTTTGTAAAACCAAACGTAATTTGAACCTTATTACAAAACACTTACATTACTTTGTAGTATACCAGCTTGTGACTTAAGACGTTCAGGTATGCAATATAACAATGGCTTAATGGTTTAATTGATATTTGCTCTTAAACTTTTGCGGATACTTTAACTACCACGAGGCACTGTCGGTCTGCTATTTCTCGCAGCAATTTCTTGCAGGTGGAAACGCAGCCTAACTCACGTAACACAGATTAAAAAATAATAATTAAAAAAAATAAAAAACACGACTGCTGTTTAAATACAAACTGAAAAAAGTTAGAAATAAATTTTAGATATGGTAGTTAATTTAATAAATGTAAACTAGAATATAAGTGTACAGTCACAGTCATAAACATGTTTACACATTTTCTCTATATTTTAATGACATAAATAAGGCTAAAAAGTTTATAGAGGTTTATGACCGTGACTGTATCTACACAATCTCGTCTTTTTTTATATATATGAATATTTTATTTCGATTGCAGTCGTGGGACCTTTCGCTTCAAGGTGAGTGAAGTGAAAGTGAGTGCATAGAGGTCCCCCATGTTTATGACTGTGACTGTACACTTATATTCTAGTTTACATTTATTAAATTAACTACCATATCTAAAATGTATTTCTAACTTTTTTCAGTTTGTATTTAAACAGCAGTCGTGTTTTTTATTATTTTTAATTATCATTTTTTAATCTGTGTGAACTGTCACAGCCCAGCACAATATTAGTGGCAGCATACGCCGCTCGACTTTACCCTGGCCTCTCAACGCATCAAATTCTGTTGTGCTCGCCTCAATTTTGACCCCCACACCCACAGTATTGTTATGTATACTTTGTCGTCAAATTCTACAAAGACAGCTTGAGGCAGTTCCCCGGGCTCGAACTGGTCGCGGCGCAATGCAGGCCATTCAATTTTTTTAATAACACCCATAGCTCCATTGACTAAGCCGTGACTAACATTTAAATTCTTCCGCAGCATTACTCTCGAACCTACAGTGATATTTAGTATTTAGGGAATCCCTCCTGTTTTGTTCGGGTCGGATGGTATGAAATCCGCCTTCGGTGTCTGTCCGTAGGTTTTTGTTTCTAAGGACACGTCTACTGCCACAACGTCATACATCAAACATGATTTGGCTAACTTGTTGGTCATCATATTGTTGTAATCATCGACCTGCTGAGTCGTGGGGAATATGCGTATGCATTCACCGTCTGCAAATGGACCTATTAGCCGGATTCAACGCCGATCTAAGACTTCCAGTTGCTGCATTGTAAGTTGACCGACCCGTAAACTATTCAAAATGTCCACAAAAGATGTGTCATCTGCTTGTCTCATATTCTGCGGCAGCTCACAAAAACTAAACAACGCCCACAAATCCACCTCTGATTCTAAATGTTGCGGTTGTTTGAAGCAGTATGCGCCGCCAGTCGATTTAGATACGGGTGGCAACTGCATCAGATCTCCAAATAGTAAAATATTGATACCGCCAAAGAGAGCATCACTCATCTTCAATTGCTGCAACCTGAGATGTACATTACGAAGTGTTGTGTAGGGAACCATCGAAATCTCGTCTATGATGAGCCATTGCACGCCACTCCATCTTTGCCTTTCCCTTTGAAGGCGCTCACCAGTCAAAAGACGCATCGTTTCGGTTCTACCTTTTTCGATAGGGAGGGCAAATATGGAGTGCAATGTAGCACCCCCAATTAGCCTCGCTGCCACTCCAGTTGGCGCTGCAACCTTCACAGTTGTGCTATTTGAGTTGTGGGTGAGGCGACAAATCTGCTCTACTATGAGTTTGAGGGTAAAAGTTTTACCTGTCACACCTCCTGTCACAAATACACGCAATGGCTCATCAGTGTTGCACTCGGTGCGCAGCAACCGATCGGAAATTTTTTTGAACAATTCTCGCTGCTGTAAGTTCATTGAGTTTACGGCTGCTGCGTACTGTTGGTCAGACATGGAATGCACCTCAGCCTCACCGACATCTTCAACTGCAAAACCTTCATTGTTATGAGCCACCATTTGATTCAAATCGACAATTAAACCCTCATTTGTATCATTCGGAATTGCGTTCGTGTCAATTGACAAATTTTCAGCAACTACACGTGAGATTGCTTGCTGGATCTCTTGTTCCCATCTGGTCATATCTTCAGCACTACTACCCTCTTGCAGTGGTCGCAATAACTCTTTCTTGGCGAAAAATGCCTCTTTGGCCGTGTTGTACCCTTCTATTAGCTCTGTTTCTGAGCGAAATGGAATATGAGCCGCTAAAAGAGAATAGTAGTAAGCCTCAGGGTCCGAATTTGGAGTATAGTACCTAGTGCGCAACACAGCGGGTCGGTTACGCTTCCTCATCCTTCCCCGATTATCAAGTAGCGTGATTATTCGCTGTGGTGCGTTATCCTCTGGAGCATCTTCATATGCGTCGGCATCCTGATCATCCTCGGTGTAGTTGTTTCGGGTGACTGGCTCATACCATACAGCAAATTCTCCCAAGCTTAATTGATCTAATGGACGCGGTCTTGACACGTAGCGGTCGAAAATATTTCGGTATGGTTCATTAGCACCTCATCCACTCTCAGCATTCGATACCGTTCTTTCGGGATACAAATGTTGACGAAAACAACTGTACGAGATGAATCTCGCATTTTTATATGGCACAACCGCACTGCTGCCTCACACGCTGAAACTTCCCTGTGCGTTAATATTGCATTCTGCATGGCGAACACTTGTTTCGCCATACTGCCACCCTTCTTTTGTACCCGTTTCATGGCTTCGCGAATACTTCTCGAAACTTCAGCTGGCTCGGACTTAGATATGTACTTAGAAATATAGTACGCAATACCCGTTGCCGTACCACAAGGTTGGATATCTATATTTTGTTTCCACATACGCAGCATACGTGTGTTGTAGTTGTTTATGTCTTCTTCACCTTCTTCTCTTTTGAGCACATAAAAACGCCCGCCACTTCTCATTGCTTCATCTTCGTCCAATATTCGAGATCTAGGTGCAGTATGTCTTGAGAAGCCAAACCTACAAAAATTTAAGCCATTTTTATAGCAAGTGTGCGTATGTTTATGCGTTTGCAATCGTAATACCAGTTCACGCATTTCCGGGTCCGTGTTGACGTCAGGTAGTGCGCAGGAAACAATTTGGTCTAGAAGTGTAATGCCATCCTCACTATCAAATGACGGCATGTCGGCACACCACACTACCATGTGCACATGAGGATTCCCACGCAACTGGAACTCGATACGCCACCAAAAGTCAATTACGGGCCGACATAGTAGAGGGTCGTCTCGCCGTTTTACGTGCATGAAGAAGGTGTTGAGCCGAAGCATAAATTGCCTGCACAATGTAACCGGATACGATTCCACGAGACGCAGTTTTTCCGGGAAAGAAAGCTGTGATACTGGATAGTCGGGACGACCATCTGCCACCAAGAGCGCTCGTAGGATATCTGGCCAATGCAAATCGTTACATGATAATGTTATGTAAAAATGTGGCGCTCCTAAATTTCGCACCATGGCCATTAGATCTGTAAAGGCTTTATGCCAGTATGATTGAGTTCCCCGGATATTGCGCATAACGAGATGTACGTTTTGAACCACATTAGCAGGTTCCGCTCCGTCCTGGCGTAAACGACCGCACACAGAAACATTTTGCTGGGCTTTGTATAGTTCAACCATTGAGAGAGCGAAAAATAGGTACTCATTTGTTTGAAACCTTTTTTCGTGACTCATAACCCGTGACTGAAAATTGTCATGGGGTGTTATTGCCACTTGCCGGTGTTCTCTGAACCCATTTTTACCGTTTGGGAAAAGTTTGATCCAAGCTAATTCTTCAGCACTTTGTTCCCTGAGAATACTTATTGGAGGAGCTGTTTTGCGCTTCAACTCTCTTACAGGAACGGGGCGGTCTACTTCAACATTGGGTAAGACGGTATTTATGTTGGGCAGGTCAGTATCGATGGGCATCAGGCTGGTGGTTACGATTTCGCCATCATGCAAACTTTGCAGAATGTCATCGCCAACATCGCTCTCATCAGCGTCGCAGTTATCATTAATCCCCGACGCAGGCGCAATAGGCGTCTCTGTTACGGTGGGAGTCGGAACGTTCTCATCAGGTGACACTGCAGTTATAGAAAATTGCAAATTTCTTGCGCGGCGCACCTCCAACACGACCAGCAAATGTCGGCACAGTGATTGTTGTGTTGAAAACTTCATAACCATTGATGTTCCCCTTTCGCCAGCTACAAAGCCTTTGGGCCCCCGTGAGTGAGAATCGAAGAGATAATATTCCGCGCCGTATTTCAATATAGCCACTGCGTATTGGGTCTCACAGGTCACAATTCCAGATTCGTAGGTACTAAAGAAGTGTTCTACGGCTTCATCTAAACTGGGGTTCGTGTTCGTGCATCTGCGTCAGCCTCGCAGAACGAGCAGACAAGGACTCCTCATGCCGTTTTTGAGACATATGTGCGCGATGCCGAAGAAGCCTCGCTTCCCTTTCTTTTTTTGTTTCACGCCTCATTAAGTTAGACTTATTTAAGACAGATTTTTTGGAAAGCCTTTGCTTTTCCTCGTTAGATAGAAGAAAGTAATGTTTGGACATTCAATCTCGCATACATTGTAATCTCTTTTCGCGAGAACGCGGGGATTCATTCTTAAGATTGTCAGTTAATTGACGTGCTTTCTTTGTTTTCTTTGAAAGAGCCATTTTTTCTACTATACAATACAAATAAAGAATTATTGAATACCACACAAACTAATACTTTAACGTCCAAATATATTAAAGTCCTATATAGTCAGTATCTAAACTCATAAACACAACATAAATTTATTCGCAAGGGCTAATCAGAGTCCATTAGCATAGCCAGAAGTCATTTGAGTCATATACTTGTTATAATATTATCTACACTTCTAAGTTGAAAAATAATATCGTAAGCGCCACGTGCGCTGTCACGTCTTATATAGATGATTTCTTAAATTACTTTTAGCTTAGTTAGATAGATATTATTTCTTTTGTTTTTACCCGACTGCCCGAAGGAGGGTTATTTGTTTTATAGGAAAGCTTCATGTTGCTTTCGGTGGGGGGTGTTCAATAGTCTGCCTTGTAATTTAGTTTATGGACTGTGAACGCTCCCTTCCGCGCTTATTCAAGAACGTAGCCGCAAGAGCGGTGTCTTTTATAGCTGCTACGTGGCGCTAGGAAGACTACTGTCATCTTCTTCAACGCCTGTAGCTGCCAGGAAAAACTTCAATAGCGCGATGTAGAACATTTCGTGTTTCCTCTCCAGAGGTACAATTAAACATATGAGTATCATATATTTCTATGATTGCCTTTAAAAGTGCTTTCTTTTGATACCACACTCAATAGGTTCGGATGCTATTTATTTTCTGTGCGTTTTAATTTTATTTTTACAAATCTATTTCTACCAAAATAAGCTTTAAACACTTAAGTTGTATATATTTTTGTAATTGTCTTTTAAAACCCTTTATTTTGATACCCCACTTGATAGGTTTGTAATATATTTTTTTCTTTCGGCCCCGCAATATGGAGTATATAGTCCGCCATTTTGTTTTCATTTTATCGTCACATAGCCTATGTTACTTGGGATGACGTAAGGATTCTAACGATACCTCACACATCTAAATCGGTCAAGGGATTTAGAAGTTATAGTGGAATAAAGAAACACACATACATACATACCTACATACATACGAACATGAACCCTGAAAACATTACACTCCTTTTTTGGGGCAGTCGTGTAAAAAGTGTGGGGCCCTTTTGCGGTGTTTTATTTTTCTAGTCATAGTTAACATACAGTTGTCGCGGCGAAGCGCGATACGGACCGATAGTTATCAGGTAACTGTCATTATTTGTAGTATGGTAACATTGTGAGAAGGCAGGTTGACAGTTCGAGGGGCGCGAAAAGGTGGAATGGCGGCTGAGGCTCGGACGAGCGAACAGGTATAAAACAGAGGCGAGTACATTGTGGTAGAAGTGGACAAGGAGGAGGAGATCTAGTGAAACTGTGAGTACACTATGATTCCTGATGTGTTATTTGTCTGTTACTATAATGTGCTGTAAATTATTACAATGATAGTGACCTCGAGATTGCAAACTCTTATCTAAGATCTTGAGTAATGTAGTACAGATCAAGGCATAAGGCATAAGGCATGAGGCATAAGTGATGACAAGCTGTGGGTCTTGAACACTGAGGTTATACCTGGTGGATTGATGGTTGAGCTGTAGGGGTGTTGGGAGGCTCTTTAAGGGAACTCTTTTTCCCGCCTTGGTGTTCGAGGGAGAGTGTTTACATGTGCCTCTCCGAGGGACACGATGTCCATAGTTTCCGTGTCCTCACCTACAGTTGTCGAGGGTGACTGGGGCCCTCATGTATCAGTGAGCCCAGATGAGATGGGCGGTCAGAGGTGAATTACCACTGTACCGCCATGCACAGAGGACATATTACTCTTTGGTCCTACTAGAAGTTTCTGTACGAATATATAATGTAAAGTATCTAAAGTGAGACAAGGATAGAGTTGAAAGCTCGAGGTCACTATCTAGTCGTGTATTGTTATCTAAAGTTATGTCGCTAAATTACGATAAATACCCCCTTTTTCACTAATCATCGCGACAACAGTTGGCATCTAGACTATCGTCTATTTTTATAGCGTATGGTCAGGTCACTTATGGTCACTAAAACCTGTTTCCAGGAGGCTTGCTGACCCACATTCAGTTTTCAGATTGTTATTTCGACAAATTCGACAAGTCTTTCGTATTTTTGTCTATGACAATAGATTGACCTTGAAGCATTTTAGATTTCAATGCACTATTAAGCGTAAATTAAATTTAATTATACAAACGTTAAATTGTAATATGGACAAAATTGGTTGCTTAAAAAGTCTGTTTTAACATCTTTCAATTAAAATTGAATAAAAATCGACATCGAAGATGGCTTGGTAAGCGTTCTCGATAACCTTGCTGGTCATAGCATCAAGCGCTTATCCAAGACGGTAGTACATCTTGAAGGACTGTGCCTTGAAGCTATTACGTATAATATACTTATAGACGCTTGAACTACTGATTCAACTAACCGGCATCAAAGATGGCTTGGTAGGCGTTCTCCATCAACTTCCTGGACATGGCATCAAGGGATTGTGCAAGGCGGTAGTGCACCTTGAAGAACTGCGCATCGAAACGCGTCAGCTCTGGTACGCGGCCCAGCCACCCGGGGATCTCGGGGTGCTCGTACTCCCACCGGTACCCATACTTCTTCACCATATTCTCCTATTTACACAAGGCAATCAATTAGTTCAGGCGCGTCCGATTTACGCAATATTATGTATAGCTTACACGTATTTAGTTGAATAGTGGGCTACTAAAATCATAAATTTTATAAATAACGTCATTCGTTTTCTTACACTCTGCTAAACAGCCTGAAGTTTAGTCATTTAGTGCTTATAAAACATGACGAATATAGAACTTCCTAATAAAATCCTCAGCGACAACAAAACAAAACACGGAATATCTCTCACTTTTCAAAGGGTTTCGAATGTTTCCTTTCATGCCATGAAGAAGGCACACAGGCTACCAGATGAAAATTGGATTATGTGGCCCATATACAGTCACACCACGGGATTGTGGAGCCACTTGTTAACATTTTTAATTCTTTCGGGTTGTCAAATCGTCAAATTTCAATACCTAGTCTAGACACGCGGTAGCGTGTCAAGCCAAGTTCAAGCTAACAGAACTGGCGAGCAGCACCGTGTGTAATATTACACGAACCATTTGGAGCCACTTTTGACCCCCTCATAACTCAAAAACTATTTCACATAAAATGTAAAATTTGGCTCATATATTGGAGATACATATTATTATGTGCTCTAAATTTCATAAACACACCTCAAACGGTTATTTAGATATTAACGTCCAAAAACCGTCGTTTTTATTACTGACCTATAGATCAAAACTCTAACCCAGTTCCAGATGACCTAGAAAGTTCAAAGGAGGGGTATCGATAAGCTAAGAAAAGTGACCCCTTCCAGAAAGGCATCGTAATCTCTTTAACAATACTGTCGATATTTCTTAACCTTCACTTAATAACGCAATAGTGAATCGTTGTCTACTAACAAATAAGTACCTACGTCGCAGATTGCCCGACGGTGACTGATCGTCAAAATCGACTGAACTTAAAATAAACAAAGAAATACCTTCTCTATAAGTTTTTACTCGATTACGATTGTATGCTGACAGTAGATATATATATAGCTGACTGGTAGATCAAACAAAAAGTGGGGGTCCAAGGTCAAACATAATTCGGTTAAAATCAAGTTAAGGGCCAATAACGCACGATAATAATTTTAGATTACAAATGCTCATACATAAAAAAAGTTTTATTTTACTATGAGCGCATTTTATTAGCATGTTGATTTTTTTACATGTTGTTTCTTAGAGGTCAACAAATCTAGAAATATAAAAATTAAAATGCTAAAATAATGCGCTCATGTCTAAATAAAACTCGATATTGTAAAAAAGGGTACAAATTTGCAAAAAAAAGCGATTTCGACCACAGTAGGTCGATTTTTTTTGTGTAAATAAGCACGTGGTAACTTTTACTTTTAAATTATTGTAGTATTAAGTTAGCGTCCGGTTTTTTATTAAAATGGTGTAAAATAAAATAACATATATAGTTAATTTTTTTGTCAAATTGGGGTCAATTTTCTTAGCTTATCGATACCCCCCCCTTTGGCATCCCGATAGGTAGTTGGGTGAATACAAGGTGTAAAAAACCCCTACCCTAATATTGTAATAATAAAAATTAATAAGCTGACCTACCTAAACTAAATTAAATTAATTAATTAACAAAATGTAGCTTCACAGTATGGGATAGTATTATAAATATTAGCTATTTAATGTGCTATATTAGTCAGTAACCATAATTAAAACGTGCAACCAAATTGTACCTACCTAACAAGATAATTAAAATTTATGAGATATTTAAGATATTAAATGATGGCAACCTTTTAACTCTACTTGTAATAATAACAATTAATGAGTTAAACCCATTGATAAAATATTTAGTTGCTAATTTGGAATTGTTAAGTGTTCATATCAGAAATGATGTAAGAAGGAACCCTAAATTTATTTTATTTTATTTTATTTTTATTTTGGCCTTTGTTATAGAATGTGATCATCATAGTGGTATTACTCCTAGTTATGACAGTAGCAACCAAGTTCTTTTCAAACTAATTAAGACTTATAGTTTACTTTTCCTAACTTACCTAATGAACCTAATTAATACTTAATAGTCAACTTATAAAATGGAGATATACTGATGATTTACTTTATGCATTGAAGCAGAAATACCCTAACAACTTGTTTTACCTCATTATTTGAAAATCCAGCAATATTTTCAGTAATAATAAATGTTATCAGATTCTCATACTTTAATGACTTTAATTGATTGAGTACAACCTAAAATATTAATTAAATTTATATTTGCTCTACTATTATAGTATATTAGCCCATATGACTTTTATATTGACATATTAATGTATGTTAGCCAGTTGGTAACGACCCTGCTCACAAAGCTAACAGTCCCAGGTTCGAAACCTGACGCAGGCAAATATTCGTGTAATAAGCAACCACATAGTCCCTGAGTCATGAATGTTTACTATACATTTAAGCATGTCTTTCCCCTTACAAGTATGCATGTCATTGTCTAGCACTCACAGTACAGTCAGAGCTTAGTTTGAAACTAGGCCTGATTTTCATTATTATCTGTCTCAAAAATGTTATATCTGCAGAATTGTAATTCTAATTTTTCTATAATAATTATAGCATTCATTTCCAAACCCTGTTTATTCAATTATTAGGTACTTATTGAATTTGAATATGCTATACAGGTGCAATCAACCAACATAGAGAGTCAATATTGTATCTCCGGCCCAAATTTATAGTTTTATCAGGGGACCTAGATTCCTAGTATCAGATACAAGTCTAGAATAACCATACCTAACCCTGACATGTTAAGGCAACTGAGTAGCAGAATTAGAAGGTGGTTTTACTTCTTCGATTTCAGGTAATAAAATCTAATGTTGACTTAAATCAGTTTTACGGTTAGAAATGGCTCTAAATATACATAATGAAATGGTCTTAGGTTAGCCCCCCCTACTGAGGGGAGGGACTCCTGCCCCTAGCACCCGCAGGAATCTGTGCACGGCACGTCCCTACTGTCCAGTGCTCCACAACCTATCTATTTGTTATCAACAATCAAAATAATTTATGTAAGACTTTCTAGCCTTTTATTTGAATTTTACTTTAACGGTGAATTTGACCATTTCAATATATATAAGTAGTGCTTTTTACTTAGAGATGCAGAATTAGTGTGTTATCTAGTTTTCTACTTAGGTTTGCTCTCCTGACAAATGAAACCAATATCCCTAGGTTAATCTTAACCTCAAGAAACATAATAAGGTTGGTAATTTGGGCTCTTTACCCACTACTTGTTTTATATTTAAAACTCATAGCTTGATTGATTCAGTATAAAAGGTAATATAACTGGTATTGATTCTGTCTGGAAATTTGCTTTCATTCTAAACAAATCTCACCCTACTTTGTATGAAGTGCACTTGTATTCCATTCTACGGAAAAAAAAAAAGCAACGCTTCCAGGACTTCTGCCCGTAATAAGCCAAGACTGGTTTTATGAGGTTCATACTTAGAATCCTCCAGTTTCATAATGCTAGCTATGAATCAACCTAGCTGGAGTATTATTGATTAACTATTTGATCTATTTGATCACTTTTCAATCACTGATTTGACTTGGACAACGTTATATCACTTTTATGTTTCTCGGAGTAAGACTGCAGCTTAATTTAACTTGAAAACAGTCATTTTTCTGCTTTAAATCATCCAAAACCGGCTCGAAATCATTCTCAACGCTTTCCACCAATACAACAGTTTGACGTTTTAAGCGCCCTTCCCTACCACAGACAAAGTTAGTTGTCAGAGGTCATTCAACTTACGAATTGACTTCACACAATATTTGCCTTTGCTTTTAACTTATTGAATTTACTCGCATAATATTTAAATTCTTATTATTTTAAATATAGTTAATTTTACTATAATCGTTATAATTTATTTACTTATATGGATATTTTAACTTTTATTGTTATTTTGTTGTTTAACGTGATTCGACGATTTCTTGCCTAGCTAAAGCACAATTATGTGTATTAAAGCTCCTCACGGTGTAATGAGGAAACTTCTAACTACATAACAAACCCTAAAATTCTACTGTTTTGAATCAAACTAAAGAGTCACGTAACTCTTACATTTACAATTAATCGTGTAGATGTGTAGTGTCAGAATATCTCGGTGTAAAGATACCCTGCTAGACCAGCTAAACCTATCATGACAAAGACTTCGGAACTAGAATTCCTGTGTGTAATCCTAAGACTGTTCCGCCGGCTAATGAAAGCCTTAAGTTGGCATCCGAGTCGGATAAATACCTAAGGTGGTCGATATATAAATATATAAATAAGGGACTATCACTAATACATATTCTGCATACCGTCCCCACTGCCAAAGCATCGGTTCCAGTTACGGTACCTATAGAGCAAATTTACAGAATATTGCTAGTGATATCTGACGAAACGCGAGTTAACAGCCGTCAGAGCCGTACGCGAAAACCCTTAACTTACTTGGTTAAAAGATAAAATCTGATATTCAAATATCCCTTAACCAAAATGTAAGTGAAGTTTTATAATTGTTATCAACGTCTGCCTGGATCTCAGCCCAACGACTACCAAGTATGTCGAACAAAGCGGAGATCTGGAATTAGAAACAAAATTAACACCAAGCAAAACACTCACTATAAGTTAAAGACCTAGAACACAGTAATTAAACCTTAGGTTAACACAATTAAATAATAAACCCCAAGTCCCGTGCTGCGACTTCAACGTACTCCACCGAAACGCCCATCAGAAAGATCCCAAATATTTATATCCTAATTTAACCCAATAACTTAAATGATAAACATACTTTACACACGCGAACAGATATAATATAATCAAATAGGTATAATTTCCAACCTCCAGTGCCTAGCAGCAACAACTCACCCAACCGAAGACCGTCAGAAAAAAGATTATTATCCTAGTATCGGCTACCACTTACTCCTCTGAAGACCGCCATAAAAAGATCCCGAGCGCCCTTATTCACTCCTATTTATCCTTTTTCGAAACCGCCACGTTTTGCAAAAACAGTAACATTTACCACCCTTTTTTATCGCTTTAAATCCTATACTATAAACTTCCGTATAAGGTTCATATTCTATCTAGGTATCTAATCCACTTCGAATGCAGGTGTCCAATATGGCCACCGTTTCCTAACTACATTGTCAATTATATTGTAACGACTAACAATTAAGGCCCATTTTGATATCTCTTTCCCCGACATAGATGAGCAAAGATGGCTACTCTATTTTTCTAAGTGTATTGTCAAATATATCGCAACACCCAAAAAATAAGGCTCATTTTGTTTTTGTTAATTTCAATTCAATTCCGCTTAGCGACAATATTTTATTCAAAGCGTCCTTCACTTCCAGGAATTTTTGAGCACTCTGCTAACATTTTGTACTGATTTTAAAACTTCGTTTTATTCACTTTTATTTTTAAGTAATTGTTGCCAAATCTTGCGTTCTAACTTATTTTACATACATTATAAATTGATTTAAGTTTGATTATAAGAATTACAATGCCCTTTTATAGTATTGACTTATTTGCTTTTAAGTTATAATATTTTTAGTATTATTTATTATTAGCTCTTTTCGTCTGTAATTTATTTTGTGAAGTGACGAAACAGCTCTGCTGAAGTTTGATTCCGTTACAAAGGGAATAAATTGAAATTGAAATTGTTTATTTCGGAAATCATCCATATTAGAAATAATTAATAAGACAATAAAAATAAATTAAAATAGAACAAAACAGATTACATTAAACTAAAATTACTATTAGGCTGTACATGCATGGATATCCAGTGTGTGATTATGGGACTATCTGACCTCTCGGCGACCACCTTCAGGAGAGTGTTAGGGCTGCCCCGCACGCGCGCCCACAGGGACGCCACGCGCTTGCGCAGCACGGCGGTGAAGCCGTCCGTGCCGCTGTCGGCGAACTTGCCCGACGCGCTGCAGCGCCAGGGCAGCCCCAGCAGTCCCCGGAAGGCGTTATTGTATTGGACACGCAGAGCATTAAACGTCCTATTGGTGTAATTGCTCCACAGGCAGCACGTGTACAGCGTCTGACAGTAAGCTTTAAACAAGGTTACTTTAACCTCGCCTGAGCAGCGTGCAAACCTGCGTGACAGCATGTTACCCCGGACCGATAGTGCTCTGCGTTCCCTTTCTAGGTCGACGTCGTCTTTTAGACTGTCCGTGACCCAATGACCCAAATATTTAAAACTCGTAGCCTGCTTAAGAGGAGAACCACCTAGAGTTATTGGCGGAACGGGGTATGTTCTTGTACCAGATTTGAAAATTAATATCTCGCTCTTTTTTACTTGTAAATTTATAAATCAGAAACTTGTAAATTTTTATCATTTTATGATAATTTTTCAATTAATTGATCCTATTAAGAACACTACTTATAGTGCCCGTAATGTAAGAATCAGCAATCAAAATTGATGACAGCCGGTCTTTATGTGTAAGTATTTTAAGGTCTTCACGTGAATATGTAACGAGTGGAATACCACTCTTGATTTTTTTTAAATCCATACATATCTGATTTAGTACTTATAACTACTTATAACTAAGAGTATACTCGACTTTCGTATTTATTACGTCTTTAATTGGGATTTAGTATTCATTGTTATTTCAATATTTAGCGCACATCAATAGTGTAATACATTACTAGCACGGTGCGGCGGCCGTGGAGCAGCGGGGTAGGGCGCGGTGCGATCAAACCTTGAAGCAAATGACTAGTTTCTGATTTATTCCTTTGTATTCACCCAACTACCTATCTGGATGCCAAATTTGAACTTTCTAGGTCATCTGGAACTGGGTTAGTGTTTTGATCTATAGGTCAGTCAGTGATAAAAATGACGATTTTTGGACGTTAATATCTAAATAACCGTTTGAGGCGTGTTTATGAAATTTGGAGCACAGTATAATGTATCTCGCAAGTCTCAATATACATTCAGTCAACAAAGTATCGGGAATGGATGATTTGTTTATGGTTCCAAATTCAAATTTTTGTTTTTTTTGTTGTTGTTAGATTGGCACAACTGTTTTCTATTTTGGCGCGGAGTTTGAGTTGCATCTGTTATTTATATTAAATACAGTGCTGTTTTTAGTTATATCATATCTAGTGTGTATTGCGAATTTCATAATGGACAAAAACATTGAACAAAGAGTTTGTCTTAAATTTTGCATCGCCAATGGAATTTCGTGTTCGGAGTCACTGAAAATGTTACAGAAGGCTTACGGTGATTCGACTTTATCAAAAACACGTGTTTATGAGTGGTACAAAGCGTTCAAAAGCGGTCGAGATGTGATGGAAGATTTGCCTCGCTCTGGTAGGCCATCAACGTCTGCAACTGAAGTTAACATCGCAAAAGTGAAGGAAATAGTGACTGAAAATCCTCATTCAACTTTGAGAGAGATAGCCGCCGAACTTTCTGTATCTCACGAGTCGATCCGTACTATTTTAACTAATCATTTGGGTATGAAACATGTTACCGCTCGGCTAGTCCCAAAAGACCTGAATTTTCTCCAAAAACTCAATCGCATGAGAGTCGCTGAGGACATGCTAGAACGAGTCAATTCCGACCCAACATTCATGAAACGCATTGTTACTGGTGACGAGACGTGGGTTTACGAGTTTGACATGCAAACTAGTCAACAAGCTTCGGAGTGGCGCCTTCCAACTGAACCGAAACCGAAGAAACCACGCCAAAGTCGATCAAAAGTCAAAGTCATGTTGACTGTTTTCTTTGACTATCGCGGTGTTGTGCACTCGGAATTCTTGCCGGAAGGTCAAACGGTAAATAAAGAATATTATTTGAGCGTTATGCGGCATTTAAGAGAGCAAATTCGACGAAAAAGGCCAGATTTGTGGAATGAAAATTCTTGGATTTTGCACCACGATAATGCGCCTTCGCACAAGGCCATCATTGTGAAAGAATTTTTGACCAAACACTCAACAAATACCATCGAGCAACCACCATATTCACCAGATATGGCTCCTGCCGACTTCTTTCTTTTTCCTAAACTCAAATTACCACTTCGTGGCACCCGTTTTCAATCGGTAGAAGACATAAAGGAGAATTCGCGCCGAGAACTGAATTCAATTCCGGAAACAGCGTTTAAAAAATGTTTTGATGATTGGATTATTCGTTGGCGTAAGTGTATCGTTTCTGAAGGAGCATACTTTGAAGGTGATAAAATAAATTTGGATGATTAACAAACAGTTTGTGTATTATTGATCTTTTCCCGGTACTTTCTTGACAGAGTAGTATGAGCCAAATTTTACATGTTTATTATGTGAAATAGTTTTAGAGTTATGAGGGGGTCAAAAGTGGCTCCAAATGGTTCGCGTATATACACACGGTGCTGCTCGCCAGTTCTTCGACTTGGCCAAATTAAGTATAAACAGAAAACACGTAAAAAAATCTAGATACTGAATTGACATTTCAAAGGTTTAAGAAAATATAGAATATAACGCAAAAAATACAATTATACCCCGTAAACGAAAAAAATACAGTGCATTAACAAAAAATTTTTGGTATTAATTTTATTATGAATAAGTACCTACTAATAATTTCGCTGTACAAAAAGTAATGATATCCCATCAAAAACATAAATGTGAAATGAGAGCCAAGTTCAATATTGATACATACCTTGGTTGTTGACTTCAACGACAATAGAAGTGAGATCTAAATGGGTGCCAAGTTCAATGGTCAGTCCTGAAATTTATTTATAACAATATAAAATATTTTATTACAACTTAAAATATAATTTCTTCTTTTAACTTAGGATAATATATTGAAGCCTAAGATCTGACTTGGCTAGTTTTCATATACAAATAATTATTAAGTACCTAAAGTTTTCATATACGATTTTTTTTTCAAATTTCCAGAAGAATAAAATAAGAACTTATAGCTTTAGAACTTGCGAAGGCTATAATATAATTCGTATATGAAAACTAGCCAAGTCAGACGTTAGGCTTAAATATAATATCTTAAGTTATAAGAAGAAATGATATTGTAAGGTGTTATAAAATATTTTAAATTGTTGTAAATAAATTTCAGGACTGACCATTGAACTTGGCACCCATTAAGATCTCACTTTTTTTGTCGATGAAGTCAACAACCAAGGCAAATATCCATAATATTGAACTTGCCTCTTATTTCACATTTATGTTTTTGATGGGATATAATATAACATACCGTGTACAGTCAAGGGCATAAATATAAATACGTTCCCAAGATCTCAAAAATATTTATACACCTGTATGCCACTGGCAATAAGGTACATGTATACATATATTTGACGCGATGGCTGTATAGATATTAATGTCCTTGACTGTACGATTTGACAACCTGACCGAAATAAGAATGTTAGCAAGTGGCTCAACAATCCCGTGGTGTGACTGTTCATTATTTTAACGTTTCTCAATACCTTGTCGTAGAGTTTCCGAGCGAACTCGTCGACGTTGTGGCAGCCGGGCAGATGGCCCGACATGCCGCTGATGACCACGTCGCCGTCGGCGGGGGGCGCGTCCTCCCGCGGGGCGCGCGCCTCCACGCGCGGCGAGTGCTCTTGCGGTCCAGGCGCCATTACTTAAGTGATTGCAAATATCTTCTTGTAGTATGCACTTCCTTAAATGTTGAGACGTGTCATTGGTTGTTGCTGCAGTGTTAACTGGAGGGATCCGCATTACATATTTTTAACCCCCGGGCAAAAAATTGTTTGTCTGTATGTCTGTCTGTGGTTTCGTAGTACCCAAACATATTAATTTATTTATTATAGTAATTTACGAGTAGTATAATAAATAACAATATTAATTTAGTTTTTAATTGCAAGCTAGTTTAATCAAAATACTTCTTAGCTTTTAGCTTAGAAATTATTTGAGCCGTTCATGAATATCAGCCCTAAATTAAGTTGAGAGTTTTTATGTTATTGCTTTTTCTGATGATCCTTAACTGGGGGAGTGTGTTCTCGTTGCGCTGTCAATCAACACAGAATATCTTAGTGCCTAGGTAGGTACTTTGTTTGCCCTGTAGCATTAAACACAGGCTTAGTTGAGTTAATTACTTGTCGAAAGCACTCAAAAGTAAAATTTTATACTTTTAATCAGTATTTGAAGATAGGAAGAATTAGTTTAGTTATTCTGAAACAAAAAAATATTGAAAAATGCAATTTTATTAAAACTTACCAGTTTGAAGGGATTGATAACAGAAAAAAGTAGTGAATGAACTCTTTCGATCATAACGTTTTGCTTTTTATACCAATTTATGAATCTTTTTTAAATTTCGTGGATGCCTTGGGGCCATTGAGTGCAAAATATTTACATAATATTTCCGTGCATTGTATGGTAATTAAAAATATTCATATTTATTGAATTATTAACGGTAAATAATAACACAGCGGTGAAAAGTAATAAAAAAGTATAAATATTTTTATTCTTGTACTCGTAGGTACATCTTTGTAGCTACTCAGCAAATATCTTTGACAGTTTGTCTATCACAATCCGGGTTCTTTCCGTTAAATATTGATCGACTTGACCGAGCACTTTGACGAAATGTAACATTTTTCGAACACCTTTCCATTTTCCATTTTCTCTGCACTAGTTGGTTCTTCGTAGGCCTTTATTCCCAGGTCTTCACTTTGGCAATTTTGCACATGCTCAATGGGGCATGGGGAATGTGACAAATTTTTCACATTTCCAGATCATCACATTGCCAAATTTTCACATTCTTGTTCTTCACATGCCAAATTCTTCTCACTCTCTGTTCTGCACATGCCCAATTCTTCACAGACCCAGTTCTTCACAATCTCTGCTTTTCACATGCTCAATTCACACTGTCAATATGTGATGCAAAGTACAGTCAGAGATGTATACTACTGTCCAAAAAATAATAAAACTAAAAACATTAATTTGAAATCAACGAATTTATTATCAGTAAAAAAATAGAATTTTCATAAAACAACAAAATAACCAACTCCTTACTCAATTCTGTTTAACATAAATTAAAAACGTTATCTTCCTATCTAAAGTTTAAATCAATTAAATATTTTTTTACTTTTACGAGTATCATTATTATTTTACACTTGCACGCTATTGAGTTGGTAATTTAAAAAATCGATCTCGTACATACTTCTATTTTTCCAATGTTGCAGTCATTAACAATATTTTTAATATGGTTATTTATGTTCACAATCCCTTTATCGGGTTCCGTGGCCAAAATGGCAAAAACGGAACCCTTATACACAGTTTTGTCATGTCCGTCCGTCCGTCCGTCCGTGTGTCACATGCATTTAACTCAAAAACTACACGATGTATATTGATTGAAATTCGGAGTAGGTATAGTTGTCTTGTATAAGCCGCTACTTTAGATGGGGGGGGGGCAGTGCATACATAT
This sequence comes from Tortrix viridana, assembly GCA_963241965.1. Classification (NCBI taxonomy): domain Eukaryota; kingdom Metazoa; phylum Arthropoda; class Insecta; order Lepidoptera; family Tortricidae; genus Tortrix; species Tortrix viridana. Next base: position 3,848,570 of record OY725191.1, on the reverse strand, counting down.
AACAGAAGCGGATTTTTTTTCAGCAAACCTCAGCGTTTGGTACATATTTCAGCAGTTCTTTAAAAAAAATTAAGGTTTCTAAGCAATTTTTTTATGTGAATGTTGAAATTTGATTATGTGAATGTTTTTGGAAATAATCGCTCCGAAACTTGCATAAATTGTTGTCCTTTTAAAAATAAATAAATATAAATAAATAATCCAGCCTATATACGTCCTATTGCTGGGCACAGGCCTCCACTCACAATTAGAGGGTTTGGGCTATAGTTCCCTCGCGGGCCCAGTGTGGATTGGGAACTTCGCACACACCGTCAAATTGCTTTGCAAGTGTGTGCAGGTTTCCTCACGATGTTTTCCTTCACCGAAAAAGTTATGGTAAATTTACAAATTATATTTCGCACATAAATTCCGAAAAACTTAGAGGTGCGAGCCCGGGTTCGAACTCACGACCCTCTGCTTAAGAGTCGGCAGGTCAAACCATTAGGCTGCCACAGCTTTTTAAAAATAAAATATCGTGAAGAATATTTGTATATACTACTCTGTCAAGAAAGTACCGGGAAAAGATCAATAATACACAAACTGTTTGTTAATCATCCAAATTTATTTTATCACCTTCAAAGTATGCTCCTTCAGAAACGATACACTTACGCCAACGAATAATCCAATCATCAAAACATTTTTTAAACGCTGTTTCCGGAATTGAATTCAGTTCTCGGCGCGAATTCTCCTTTATGTCTTCTACCGATTGAAAACGGGTGCCACGAAGCGCCACTCCGAAGCTTGTTGACTAGTTTGCATGTCAAACTCGTAAACCCACGTCTCGTCACCAGTAACAATGCGTTTCATGAATGTTGGGTCGGAATTGACTCGTTCTAGCATGTCCTCAGCGACTCTCATGCGATTGAGTTTTTGGAGAAAATTCAGGTCTTTTGGGACTAGCCGAGCGGTAACATGTTTCATACCCAAATGATTAGTTAAAATAGTACGGATCGACTCGTGAGATACAGAAAGTTCGGCGGCTATCTCTCTCAAAGTTGAATGAGGATTTTCAGTCACTATTTCCTTCACTTTTGCGATGTTAACTTCAGTTGCAGACGTTGATGGCCTACCAGAGCGAGGCAAATCTTCCATCACATCTCGACCGCTTTTGAACGCTTTGTACCACTCATAAACACGTGTTTTTGATAAAGTCGAATCACCGTAAGCCTTCTGTAACATTTTCAGTGACTCCGAACACGAAATTCCATTGGCGATGCAAAATTTAAGACAAACTCTTTGTTCAATGTTTTTGTCCATTATGAAATTCGCAATACACACTAGATATGATATAACTAAAAACAGCACTATATTTAATATAAATAACAGATGCAACTCAAACTCCGCGCCAAAATAGAAAACAGTTGTGCCAATCTAACAACAACAAAAAAAACAAAAATTTGAATTTGGAACCATAAACAAATCATCCATTCCCGATACTTTGTTGACTGAAGGTATGTATATATAAGTTCTTCACGCCTGGACAGCTTTTATCTCTCTACAAAGCTCAGGTCCGATCAGGCATGGAGTACTGCAGTCACCTTTGGGATGGTTCAGCTAAATACCAACTAGCCATACTTGACTCGGTGGAACGCAGAGCTAAGAGACTCATCGGCCACGACTTTCTCGAAAAAGCTAAGCTTCACAGCCTAGCTCACCGACGGAAAGTTGCCTGCTTGTCGGTGTTCTACAGACTGTACTTCGGGGAGTGTGCACAGGAGCTCCACGAGCTAATACCGCCGTCTCCTTTCTACCATCGGACTTCCAGGCGCACCGCGGGATGCCATCCGTACTTGGTTCAAATTCCGCCTTTTCGAACGAAGCGCTTTGCATCATCTTTCATAATGCGTACTGCAAAGGAGTGGAATGCGCTTCCGGCGTCTGTATTTCCGAGTGCATACAATCTGAACCTATTTAAAGCTAGGGTAAATAGGCATCTTCTGGGTGAGCTCGCTACATCGTAGACTGAATCTTCGTCCTCCAAGGGCGGGAGTTGGTCAAGAGCAAGCCCATTATCAATAAAAAAAAAAATACGAAATTATAAAGGTATCTATTAATATAATTATACTTTCAACCAAAATTATTTTCAACATGATCAGATATACCGTTTTTGAGTTATTGCCGAAAAAACCGCGCTTTTCAACAAAAGGACGTAAATGCCTTAATGATACGCTCTTTTGCGGTGCACTTTATTTGTATTTGTAGTAATGGCGACGGAACCCTACACTGAGCATAGCCAGACATGCAATGTCACATGATTCTTGCCACCGACTTCGATATATTTCATGTACCTATTAGGCAATTAATAGGCAATTCCTATGACTCCTAGGAGGCTAGTTTTTATTTAACCCTTTTCAGTGTGTTATTGAAGACGGTTTTTTTTAATTTATTTTTTTCGCTTTTTAGTGATGCACCTAATATTATTATGTGACATCGCATAAGGAACAATAGCATAATACCAATTTCTCATCACCCTTGACAAAATCTCACTGTCTAAGATGCAGGCCCTTTAATCATTGAGGAGTTCTCTCTGTACTTCAGCATCAGTTGAACTTCGCCACATTTTATTTATTTATTTACAAATATATTTACACGGCATTTAAAGTGAAAACCAATACACCGAAAAATCAGTTTCTTACAAAATAGAAGAACAATATAAGGGGTGACTAAACAAACACCATAATAATAATTTTAAGCATACACACTAAGTAGATTGCCTGTCATCGATCATAACGCAGAATCTCAAACATTCCCGGCACACAGACGCCCATCGCCACACAAACACTTCACATTCAGGTGCTGATGCCAGAAGCGCATTAAGCAGCGCTAGCGCGCGGGGGAGCGGCGAGCTCCTGCGCGCCGCCGTGCGCGCCGCTGGCACCGCCAGCAGCGGGTGCGCGCGCGGCCGAAGGCTGATTCGGAGGACACCTGGCACGTACTATAATCTAACCATTCGACCCACTAACTCGATGCAGTCCGACTCGCTGCGCAAAATGCGACAGACCGTGTCCAGCAGATGGCAATTACGCCTTACTTCAAGAGAGTTATAGCCGAGGGACCCGAGTAAGAATTTCGTCGGGTATAAATATGGGTAATAACCAAACATTTTTTTATATATGAACCTCAGAAATGCTTTTTGTATCTTCTCCAAAAGTAAGGCGTAAGTGGACTCATATAGCTTCCATATGACAGACGACGCCTCGAGCTTGCTTCTCACCAACGCATAAAACACAACTTTCAAAACCCCGGGATCGTGGAAGTCCTCCATATTGCGAATTACGAAACCCAACCGCTGAAAGCCACTACTCACGAGCGTCCGAATATGTTCGTGGAAAGTGAGGCGCGTGTCGAACACAACACCAAGATGTTTCACCGAGAAAACACGGACGATGGGCTCAAGGAAAAATTGCGCATGTATAGGAGCGGCGGCACGACTAAATGTACCTACACAGACAACACTTATCAGTATTATATACCATTACATGCATTATAATGAGTATAAAAGTAGCTTAATATTTTTAATAACGAAATCTCATTGCTGGCGTCAATCACTTACTACTAAGGAGTTCCGGTGGTCATCTCTGATCGACTTTATCATCAGTTCTTCTTCACTATGAGAGGTGCATTTGGAGTGCAAATTCTTAAGGTCTTACAGGAAATACCAAAATCGTTGAACTAGTGCGGTCCAAAAGTTTCTGGCTGGAGAAATATGGCGGGTTAAAAATAAAAACAAATGGTGTCATTGTGATTATCATTTATTCTGCTTATTTGTGTATAGTTTGAAGATTTCTGTTGGTTGTGGTTTTGATTTGACGGCGTTTAGAACAATAAGAAGTCTGAAAGTTTTTGAAATGTTTAAATTGGAATATCGTTCCGTGATCAAGTTCCTCACAAAGTAATGGGTCAGCCCGACCGATATAAAAAAAAGGTTAGATGCTGTGTACGGGGATACCTCTCCGTCATTTTCCACCATTAAAGAATGGAGTAAACAGTTTCGTTTAGGGCGGGAGTCCATTGACGACGAACCTCGCTCCGGCCGGCCTGTGGAAGCACTCACCGTGGACTGCGTCAAATTAGTGGAAGAGGAAGTTCTGAGTGATCGAAGACTGAAGACTAAAGAAATAGCGGCAAGGACAGCGCTTTCAAAAACTTCAGTTCTTAGGATTCTTCATGAACATCTTCACATGAATAAAGTTAGTGCGAGGTGGGTGCCCAAACTTCTTTCAAGCTTGCAGCGAAGTGAGCGAAAAGCGTGCTCTCAAGAAGTTTTAGACGCATATAGACGACACGGAGAGAGTTTTTTGGAGTCAATTGTTACGGGGGACGAAACCATGGTTTTTTGTACTATGATCCTCTCTCCAAAAGGGAGTGGCGTCGTCCTGGTGAAAAGCCGCCTAGGAAGGCCAAGGTAACACAATCCATTAAAAAGATAATGGCTACGGTATTCTGGGATTGTCACGGAATACTACTGATTGACATAAAAAAAAGGAATACCACGGTAAATGGTAGCTACTACGCCACCCTTATTGAGCAGTTACGAGAGTCGATCAAGCAGAAGCGTCGTGGAAAACTTAGCAGAGGTGTACGACAATGCACGACAATGCACCCGTTCACACCGCTTCAATTGCCAAGGCTGCTGTTGCGAAATGTGGCTTCGAGGAAATTCGCCACCCACCTTACAGTCCCGACCTGGCCCCGAGTGACTATTATTTGTTCTCGAAACTTAAGGCAGACTTAAGGGGAAAAAGATTTTCTTCAGATGATGAAGTGCCCCGTGCGGTTTACGCTCATTTTGAGGACAAAACTTCTGAGTATTTTTATAAGGGGATAGAAATGCTTATTAAGAGATCTGAAAAGTGCATTGAAATAAGGGAGACTATATCGAAAAATAAAAAAAGTTTGGTTAATATATGTACTTATTTTCTTTGTTAGGCCGGAAACTTTTGGACCGCACCTCGTATATGTGCCTATAGCAAGTCTCGGTAAATTTCAAGAAACTCTGTGATAATGATAACTTCACGTTAATGTTCGTTTGGTTGTCACGACATTATGATCGAACGCGATGCGTCTACGCTTGGTGCGTGCAGAGACGCGACTGCTGTTTGCGTGATTTTAAACAAGCGGTTTGACAGTTTAAAACAAGTTTGAAACCAACATTTCTGCCAGTGGTTTGAAACGAACGCCTGTCTACCAAGGGCATTTGAAGGTCATGCGATATTTGGTTTGAAACCACTGTCTACATGGTTTTAAACTACCAAGGTCACTTGGTTTAAAACCGTGATTTCAAACCGTGTAGCACACGCTTTAATGAACTGGTTTTATAAATTTATTTTAATTGTGGCACGTTTAGTTAGCTACCAGAAATTATATTTAATAAATTAATATAACGCAGGTGGAATTGCAGAATGACTTAATTAACTTTTACGGGTCGTGTTAAATCGTGAAAGTATTTTTTTTCTTAATCTATTAGGTAGTGAGTCTTACTAATTAATTATATTTCAAGTCAAGATGTCAATCAAGTGTTATCAAGTGTTATTTAGCGCTTCCGTGTCCGTTGTCATGTTTTTTTTTTTATATTGAGCAAATTAATTGACACATTTACGTACTTGACATAAATATATTCACATACCCGACATATTGACGTTCTTGATTATATTGACTTGTATTGTCAAATTTTCATATTGCTGCAGTGACGGCAAGCTGATCTCGTGGGGACCAAAATGTTCATTTTTTTTCACTTCTCATGCTCTAAAAGTTCGTCTTTATGTCGTGCGTAGGCGACATAAAGTCGCTTCTTATGCTCTAGTGCATAAAGTAAAATCTTCGTCGAAGACCCAGGCAATCGGTCCAACAGCCACACGAACCACCTTAACTTCATAGAATAACCTCTTTATTTTATTTCGTTTCGTTAGTATTCTAAGACCAAGGCAAGGATACCAACAGCCAAAGTAGGTACACAATAAAACTTCATGAAATAAACATATAATTTTTATTTCGTCGCAAATGCGACGAAATAATAATAATAATAATAAATATTATTATTATTATTTTTATCATGTTGCTGTTTCATTTTCTCGCAATCAAAGTAGAGTGTGCTCGCAAGCTTGCTTGGATGGATAAACTTCAAGCGTAAAATGGTGCATTTTATGCACTTGTTGTACAATCTACTATTTTTTGACTAAGTACATCACATGGTTCTTGATATAAAATCCTTCCTTTCCTAGGTTTAGATAACTTGCTTATTTACCCTGTTTCTGGTGATGGGATCTAAATCGTATATTTGTTGTCGAGTTTCAGAACTATGGACAAAGAGCGATCTTCTCGTCGGCGTCTGTCGATGCCTGACGAGCGGCATCACCGTATGCCGGTTGAAACCGATGAAGTGACTCGACAAAGTCGGAGCCCAGCTAGACGCATGGCGTCATACGGAAGTCATGTGCGACATCGAAGTCGCAGCCCTACTAAGTAGACAGGACATAGTAAGTCGACGAAGTCGGAGTCCCGATAAGCGTGATGCGTTATCTGGGAGTCGCACGCGATATCGTAGTCGCAGTCCCATTACAGAACATCGAAATAGCAGTATTCGTCGAGAACAGGAGCGCGATCTACAGCGAAAATGTGAAATGCTTAAACATTTAGAAGAAGATATTCGCATAGCACAGAATAGATTGCAATCCAGGTTCAGTCGAGACTTCAGCAGAACAAAAAATGACGCAGGAAGACAAGACGGACGACGCCCGAGGTCCCGTCGTCCGCTGGAGACGCTGTCGCGGGGACCCGATCGTGATGGAGGACATAGGAACAGGGGCTCGAGAAGGTCAGTTAGTCCAACATTTACAGCAAAAAATGTAATTGATATTTTGAATACGATTAGGTAAGTCTATCAAAACTCAGTCGTCACAGCCGCAGTCGGGGCCATCCGATAATCCAAGTAGTAAAATGAACCATAAAAATATATTACCCGATTTTGACCCTTCTCTAAATGCTCAAACGATTGACATTTGATTAAAAAAAGGTGAATGAATGTGCCAGAGTCTACGGCTGGGACGACAAAACAATTGTGCACTTTGCCATGCAAAAGCTGCAGGGATTGGCCAAAACCTGGTACGAGAGCATGAACTCCATTTTATTTATTTGGCCTGAATGGCAAGAAAAGCTCACTAGCGCTTTTCCGTATGAACAGAACTATGGCCAATCCCTGGAGGATATGCTTAGACGTAAGAGTAGGTATAATGAACCAATAGAGGTTTATTATTATGAAAAAATCGCTCTTCTGAACCGATGTGATATTGAGGTCAGACGGGCGGTTGATTATATAATCCATGGTCTTAGCGACAAGACTATGAGATCTAGCGCTAACGCTCTTCGGTGTTCGCACTCCGACCAGCTACTGCAGTATCTTTTGACAAACAAAGATACTCCACAAAATTTTGAACGTTCTAATTTAAAAAATAGGCTAACAGATGTTAAACCTCATTATAACAGCAACACAGATCAGAAGGGTAGTGATAAGTTTAATCATAATACAAATAAATAAATAAATAAAATAAATAAATAAATATAAGGGACAATCTCACACAAATTGACCTAGTCCCAAACTAAGCTCTAGGCTTGTACTATGGGTACTAGACAACGATAAACATACTTATATAGAGAAATAACTACTTAAATACATAGAAAACATCCATGACTCAGAAACAAATACTCGCGCTCATCACACAAAAATATTTTGTTTTAATTGCACGGAAAGGGGACCTCCTTACCTTAAATATCCTAGGGTTGGGCACAGGATTGAAGACTGTAAAATTAGGCAGGTTATCACTGACGATAAAAGTGAGAGTGCTCGTAAACAGACTGATGTGCACGGCTGCCCCATATCAAAACCGAGTAGACAAAATTTCGAAAATTGACATTTTAGCATATTATTGCCCATTTAGTCTATCCCCACACGATAGCAAAAACACCTGCTTTAAAATTGCCATAGATACCTGAGATTTTAATACCTCCAAACCTAGTAAGTCACATTAAACTCTCATTTTACCAGTAAAAAACCTAGTAACTCACCCTAACTATATCAAAAGCTAGCTAGTAAGTATTTGAGACTTGCTAGGTTTTTGCGTGGTTAAAGCACCTGACTAGGTTTTTGGATTGGTAAACGGAGTGCAGCATAACACCTTACTTGGTTTTTGAACTGGTAAAGATTTTAATATCTCCAAACTAGTAAGTACCATTAAACTCTTGTTTGATCAGTAAAAAACCTAGTAACTCACCTTAACCATTTCAAAACCTAGTAAGTATTTGAGACTTGCTAGGTTTTTGCGTGGTTAAAGAGTAACTTACTAGGTTTTTGGATTGGTAAACGGAGCGCAGCATAGCACCTTACTAAGTTTTTGAACTGGTAAAGATTTTAAGACCTCCAAACCTAGTAAGTACCATTAAACTCTTGTTTGATAAGTAAAAAACCTAGTAACTCACCTTAACCATTTGAAAACCTAGCAAGTGTTTGAAACTTGCTAGGTTTTTGCGTGGTCATAGAGCACCTTACTAGGTTTTTGGTCTGATAAACGGAGCGCGGCATTGCACCTTACTATGTTTTTGAACTGGTAAACGGAGCTCGGGGGTCGAGGTACGGCAAGAAGGCGAAGCCAAGGCGCAGCGACAAGTGCGGGTCTTTCTCTGGGATTCCATTATCAGAAAACTCGTATTTTATATATATATATATATATATATATTTTTAATTTATTGTAAATTGATTTGGTTTACATAGTACCTTATTCTAAATGTCGCCAAACTGTGTGCCAGTTTGTTGGCGATCGATGCGCTCAATAATCTAATACTTTTTGGTTCGTACAGTCAAGGTCACAAACATGCATACACTTCAGTACCTTGTCTATTTAATGTTATGTTTAAACTGCCATATATAAATGTCACAGCGATTGAAGTGACAAGGTACCAAAGCGCATACTCATCTACGACCTTGACCGTACATATACTTATACTAGTGCTTACTAACTTAATTTACGTTTCGAGTGCCAGAATTATTATTAGTTTCATCTGCCTATATATTATATATGCCTGCCACTTTATTCGATTATTGGAACAATCAACCCTAAGAGAACTTACTATCAGACAGTAGTATTTGTTTAAACTTCGTTTTCAAGCAGCCTATTTTTAATGTAGTTTCATAAAGCAGTAGGGGGTATTTGTTATATATTTTGGGAATCAAGTATTCTTTGGTTCTCTGTCCATAATAATTTTTAGCTGATGGTTGGAACAGTTCTCTCCTAATAGACCTAGTAAGTAAAGGTAAAGAGTCGGCGAGCGCATGGTAAACAATGTGCAGGGTGCGCTTGTTAAGTATTCTACTTAAGTGATAGAACTGACCCAATATCGATCTTAATCTGTTACAGACTTGATTTATGTGCAGTTTCCAATTAAAATGTTTATCAATTAATAATCCTAGATATTTAAATTTATCAACTACCTAATGTATCACAACTACAGTTTTCTTTATTGTCGTGTAGGCATTCGTATGTATGTCCTATTAAGTTAATGTCGTAAGGACCTATGTTCTTTGCTTTCTTATTGTACGGTGAAAATATATGCATACATTTAGTTTTACTAATGTTTAAAATAATTCCATTGTCATGCGCCCACTTTGTAATGTTTTCGAAGTCCTCCTGCACGTTGTTCACCATGCCTGCGATATCCTTGCCGGCGAACAGCATATATTTAGTAGTCTAGAAACTAATTTTCATATATCTATGAAGTTATAACTTCGAAAATAACCATACTCTCTTACAAATTGCCACCCCCAAATTGACCAAACTCTTGCACAAATTTCTACCCCCCATTTCACCTACTTAGGGGTAGATGTTTCCAAAATCGTCAAAAGCTTTATTTTTTATTTGTGAACAGTAGCCTTTGTACCAATTTCCACGTTTCTAACTTCGAAATTGACCAATCTCTCATACAAATTACCAGGTGGTAATGGGAGGTCCCATTTCATTCCTTTGGGTAGTTTATCCAAAATAGTCGAAAGTGGTATTTTTTATTTGTATACAGTAGCCTTAATACCAATTGTCACGTTTGTAACTTGAAAAACGACCAAACTCCATTACAAACTTTAACCCCCATTTCATCCTCTTAGGGTTAGTTTATCCAAAATCGCCGAAGGTTATTTTTTTTCATTTGTTAACAGTAGCTTATAAGTATACCAGCTTCCACGTTTTTAAATTGAAAAACGACCAAACTCCTATACAAATTTTAACTCCCTATTTCCACCCCTTAGGGGTAGGTTAGGTTAGGTTAGATTCAATTGCAAGAAGCAATGTCTTACAGCACAAGTAAAGGAAAAAATCCGAAAACCGTTAATTTGTAGCTACATCAAATGAAAAATTACTCCAGTATAAACTGACACTCACTATTAGTACTTAGTGAGTGTCAGTTTACTCTGGACTTTGTTTTTATTGTATTCCCGTGATTTAAGAACTATTTACATACCTACAAGTATTGTTCCAGGACTCGAGCCTTCTTAGCGCGAATTTTAAAGATCCGGAGCTCTTTTTAGAGCTGGCTTAATGGACCACTCAGAGATACAGTTAAGGTCAGCGTTAACCCTAGCAAATGCGTCGCCCGAGTCACTTACACTTGCTGTCGTGTAAAGCTATAGGTCATCAGCGTAGAGATGGTGTGAGCATTTGATGCTAGACGTAATTAGATTTATGAAAATAGAAAACAAAAGAGGAGAAAAAATGCCGCCCTGTGGAACCCCAGAAGTAAGCCCACACCAGTGAGAGAAAGAGCGGTCAGCTCGGATCGCCTGACGTCGGTCGCGAAGATAAAAAGAGAACCAGTCAGCCGCTGTGATGTTCAAGTACTTAGGCGAGGGTGGCAAGGAGCAGGTCATGGTCTACTACATTGAAAGCGATAAAGGAGTCTATCAACACTAGCACGGTAATCTGGGCAGATTCCATGGCCTGCCGCTCATCTTCTACAACTTTAAGCAACGCTGTCGTTGTACTGTGACCTGGACGGAAACCTGATTGTAAAGGAGAGAGGAAGTTGTTGGATTAGACATGAACAGAAAGTTGTTTGTGTACAATGGCTTCTAAGACTTTTGAAAGGAAAGGAAAAATTAAAATAGGACGGTAATGTTTTAACAAACTGGGATTACTTTAGGAAGAAGATATTGGTACCTACCTAACATTATTATGTGATTCACTTAAGCAACAATAGCCTAATACCAATTTCTCATCACCCTTAATAAAAAGTTGCTGTCCAAGATGCAGGGCCGTTAATCATTGAGGAGTTCTCCCGGTACTTCACCATCAGTTGCACTTTATCACATACCTTTACTATGTATCCTTTACTATGTATGAAGGTTCATATTCTTAATAAAGATATCTCATTGCTGTCCGTGAAACACTTACGACTAAATATTTCCGGTGGTCATCTCTGGTCTTCATCATCAGTTCCTCTTCACCAAGGGTGTTTTTAGTATGCAAATTCTCAAGGTCTTACAGGAAATACCAAAATCGCTGTATGTGTGCCTATAACTTTTGAGAAATTCCGTCGATTCCTCGTGGATTCCATCACCAGACCCTGACTTGGTGACAATGGGACCACCTCAGGAGTATGTAAACTTTAATTAACCTACTAGTACGTTTCAACGAATTTTGGTTTTAGTCAGAATCTAGTCAAATATTTGCCCATACCGGGATTCGAACCCGGGACCGCTAGCTTCGTAGGCAGGGTCACTATCAACTAGGCTAACCGCGTAGTTTGTGTACCTGTAAGTTGTGCTTCATTAACTGCTTTACGTACTATCTTTCTATAGTATTAACGGTAGCCTTCCAGTACGAGTATGTTCGTATTATGGACCATCAGCATGTTTTCCATTTTTTCTGACTCCTCTGTCCCTTATTCCTATGGATTTATGGACAGTGGAATCGGAAAGCGGCCAGTTTTCATATTTTTTTTCTTTCGATGTTATGTTATTTATTTATTTATTTTGTCAAAGATAAGTTGTAATTATTTAGGGACTCATGCAGTCGTTTTAACCGACTTCAAAAAAAGGAGGTTATCAAACTATATACTACTATTTGTAGATATGAGAATACGTGGAATAAATATCAGTGAAATGGGTGTGTAAGATATGGGTTAGAATGAAAAACGCACTTCCGATGAAACTTTATTTTTCCCCTTTGTATATAAATAGATTTATTAACAATATTCGAAATTCCTTTAATTTTTACTTATAACTCGTAAGTATATTATAGCAATCTAATCATTACCAGTACCGGAAACCGTAAACTCGCCGATTGAATAGGTATCACAAAGATTTCTGGATTTGAATGCTTCTAGTAATTCGGAGTCTATATATTGGTTTATAATGGTCGAACACTGCAAGTTCTTAGGCGCTTGCGCAAGGCTAGCTCGCAACTCGTGCACAGTTATTGGTTGTTGCGAAAACCCAGCCATTGAGTCTAGGTTTAATGCATGGGGTAACTCCGCACGCATCACAACAATTTTTGAACGTAATGATTGTGCCTGAGATTTGTGGTTACGAATAAGTTGCATACGGTTGTAAGCAGCTTTCAAATAACATCTGGTGAATTGAGAAGTGTAAGTAACGGATTTACGGTTTCCGTTCACGCATATTTCTATTTTTTCTTCCATATTTGTTTCCTTCCGAAGAGATTCTATAAGATTTTGATCTTTATATCCCAGTAAAGTAGTTAGATGTTGCAACAATGCGTTTTGGAGAGTTTCTTCTGACATTTCACCCAGATCCATCTCCAACGACGTACGAATGTCTTCAGAAGTTCCGCCCAGGCAAAATACAGTACCGGTAAATCCTGAGGGAAAAAATATAACTATTGAACAGTAATACCATATTCAATAATGATAGAATTATCATAATAGGTTTCATCCTCGTGCAAACATAATCATAATGGATACCTACCATAGCTTTCTAAAATGGCAGCCATTTCCAAAGCAACTAGTATGCCTAGTTCATATCCTAGTAAGTAGAAGGTCTTTGTATTCTTCAAACTCTGTGTCATGACCTGAAAATATAGATTGAAGTGGTAAACATCTAGTTAACCGCTATAGATATTCCAAGATGTAGAAAACTATTTACATCAACGAGTCTTTGCGCCATATCCCGAACGTTGTCGAAGACGATGTCACAGCTCGGCTGCAGCACGAGCGCAGGCAGTTTCAGCCTCTCGCACAAGATACCGAAGCGTTCATTGTGGCCCTCCACACCTGGGATTATGCACAAGTACGTCTGCGTCATATCGAATTCGTCGGGACGCTAAAATGAAAAAGCATTATTTATAACATAACTAGATGTAAGGCTTTGCTCATCAGGTAGTTTACGCACAGCCTCAGTTGCTGAACCTAGAGACTTGGAGATAAAAAGGAGGAATTACAGGAAACTACTACTATGCGTATGAAGACGCGGTCTTCTCCTCTGGTAGTTATAGGAATTACCGAAAATTATCCATATCAATCAATGACATTAAATATTATTGGGTATATTTAATAACTTTACCATTCCTGAACTGCTTCCAAGAGTGCGCATTAGCACGAGTTCCGTAGAAGCAGCTATTTCATCCTCATCAACCGTTTGGAAATATGCTTTTATACCGGAGACTTTTTTAGTGGTATTACTAAATTGCTCTTGGATTTTCTTCAATCTAGATAAAGTGATAAAATTATTTTAAACAAGTTATCATGACAATATTACAAAAACCATGAAAAGGCTATAGCCGGGTTTCCATAGTAAGTCAAATGAGCTCGGGGTTTTTTTTGTGAGTACCACTTGTAATGAAGAATATTTTAGCCGAGTATGAACATCCTACTTGTGATGGTTTTTGACTTATGATTTTTTCAAGTTTTTTTTTTATATTTGTTTTTTCTGGATGTATTCAAGCGATTTGCTTCAAATTTTGAAATGATGTTCTTTAAATAAATTTGCATCGCCACCCAAAAAACGAATACTAGTTATTGTATAAAAAAAAGAAAAAAAGACCAATTTTAAAATAAACATTTTTTTTACGTGGTTGTGAAGTAGTGACACCTCTAGATTTTTTTTTCAAAATAGGCCATACATTAGCCTACTACTTGCCTAAATATCAAAATTTTCCAGGCGGTACTACCTACAAAAAATCAGCAGAATGTGTGGCCATGTTGTGTATTCAATCGGTGTTTTTCAATGTAGTATTCAAACTCTTCGATTATGTTTGAGTTTTCTTATCAGTTTGTCGTATTTAAGAGTAAAATGCTAATGACAACTTAATGTCATCGTGATGCAAGATGTTTATCGCATTATTTATCTGCCATTTATGATTTTAACTAGCGTAATTCGATAATATTTAACTGTAATGAATTCGTTTCATGGAATTATTAATATAAAGTTCGTTTATTTCATGAAAATAAATATCTATCAAATAAAGTCAATGAATAATGCCGATTAATAATGCGATAAACATCTTGCATCACGATGACATTAAGTTGTCATTAGCATTTTACTCTTAAATATGACAAACTGATAAGAAAACTCAAACATAATCGAAGAGTTTGAATACTACATTGAAAAGCACCGATTGAATCACATCTTGGCCACACATTCTGCTGATTTTTAGTAGGAAGTACCGCCTAGAAAATTTTCATATTTAGGCAAGTAGTAGGCCAATGTATGGCCTATTTTGAGAATAAAATCTAGAGGTGTAACTACTTCACAACCACATAAAAAAAAATGTTTATTTCTAAATTGGTCTTTTTTTTATTAACTAGTATTCGTTTTTTGGGTGGGGATGCAAATCTATCTAAAGGGTGTCATTCATTTTATCGAAATTTCTTTCATCTAATTTCATATCAGCGAAAACTATTCCACGAATGTCATTTAATTTTTTTTCTAATCACATAAACATCAATTCATTGTTTTTTAAATAATCGAACAACTATTCATCTTGAATCGTTTCTAAGTAATTTGTCTCAAATCGTAGCTTAATAATTCATCGATTTTGCCTTTCACAGAATAATTAGTTAGTTGTAGTATTAATTTTTCGAAACATGATTCACAGATGGTACGTCCCATATATTATTATTGCCACGAAGAATGTTTCATCGCAGTAACGTTTCATCGAACGATGCATTTTTGTACCTAACTGTTTGACAGTCTGTGACCCGCCAGCGTGTCGATGACGCCCCGCTTGCGCGGGGCGTCTACTTGCGTTTTAAGGGCTGACGTGAACCCTAACCTAACCAACCCATTTTGATGGGTATAGCATAATACCACACGACCTAGGGTGCCTATTTCCGCTCTAAAGGTCACAAGATAACCCTAACCTAACCCACTAATAGTATAATTGTTGCTATTATTTGTTTTTTATTGCGGGGGGCTTCGCCCCCCAAGCCCCCTTGGTGGGGGGCTACGCCCCCACTCCCCCTTCTACCTGCCCTAGCCTAATAACCTAATATTACCTACTTTCTTGACACACTTTTTAGTGTGTGTTAGGTAGTTATATTAGTACGTAACACACTTTTTAGTACCTTTTAACAAGTAAATATTATGATAATTCAGTATTAGACAGTAAAATCTAAGTAAAAACTTTATTCGGCTATGGCAGTGATGATTCGGTAAAATGAGAATCGAGAAAACATGACTTATGAACTGAAACTTTCGTTAGTCTAAAATTATAGTATAGGTGATTCGATAAACGACTATGTCGATAGACAAATAAAATAATAAAGTAAAATTTGATGAGTTAATTCTTATGTAAACGGTAATTCGAGCAAATGTATGAGCGATCTATCGATGTTCGATGAATGATTCCTAAGTGATAATAAAATCCTACGAATAGTGTTATAGGAAACAATAATCGATGAAACGATCTTCGGTAAAATGATGGATTACCCTATGTAAAGAACACCATTTCAAAATTTGAAGCAAATCGCTTGAATACATCCAGAAAAAACAAACAATAAAAAAAAAACTTGAAAAAAATCATAAGTCAAAAACTATTACAAGTAGGATGTTCATACTCGGCTAAAATATTCTTCATTACAAGAGGTACTCACAAAAAATCCCCGAGCCCATTTGATGTAAGGGCCGACTTACTATGGAAACCCGGCTATAGCCTTTCTGTTTTTAACACGCTTTTATTAGGTTGAAAAACATGAAATTAATTTTCATCCCCTTCTAATTGTGAGATCGACTGAAATATAATTATGCATAAAGATAATGATGCAACATTTCAGTCGATCTCACTATTACTCATGCTATTCTGATGAGTGATGACAATACAATGATATACAACCATCGAGCTGGTATGAAGATGAAGACACAGAAGCTGCATAAAGAAACTCGTGAACTTGTAAGTGTATAAATCTAAGTGTATCCAGTTTGGAATTGTTTTGGCTTATCTTTTTACTAGCGAGTTAGTTATGACAGGACACAATTAATATGGCGCGCGTCAAACCGCTTATGCCGTTGGTCAAGAGTTTATTATTGCTAAATCCGCGCGCCATATTAATTGTGTCCTGCCATACCTGCTATGTCATAAAAATGTATTCCGGTTTTTGCACTTATTAATGTAGTGCCCGTGCAACATAATATTTAAGGCAAAGCACCACTTTTTTTTTGTCAATCATTCAATTATTAGCAGATATCTTCTCCAATCATGTATAGTGGGTAAATATAAAATACATACTCGGTTATAGTCATTTGAGGAAAGGCTTCTTTCGGGAGTACAACATCAAACTTCTCCTGAAGCATATAGCACAACTCTTGCGCTCGTCCCTGGTCGACGCCGACTTGTTCTAAAGTAGACCTTGGATCCGTCGCGCTGGTGATACAGACACCTTACAAAGAATAACACTTCCTTAAGTTTATATAAAAATGTAAAGTGAATTGAAATTCATTCTCAAACATCTAAATTACAGAATTTTATAAATATATGTTAAATACCTGGTAAAACAGCTATTTCCTCAAGCAAAGTGCGGTTTGTCTTCGCTTGCACATAGCCAAACACGACAGCTGCTCTGCTACAAAGAGCTCGTTCAATGATTTCCACAGCGCTTAGCCATTTCATGGTGACAGTGGATAACTTGTTACTATTGTAACCAAGCTCATCAAACTAAAGAAAATCATTAATAGTTAAATATGTGTTGAAATTTGTATTAAAAAACTAAAACATAGTGAGGTTTTATTACCTTTTCCAAGTTTAGCAACTGTAATGAAAGCGACGGTAGTCCGCAAAGCGCTCGGTCGTAGCATATGTCTCGTCCGAAAAATCTATTTTCACTTATAACAGTGAAGTGCCTAGAAAAACACGCGATTAAGATATAATTATTTTAAACAGTGATTTAGTTTACCAGATTTATGGCCATTCTCTCCCAACTGTTTAAAGGGACAGTTAACAATGCTGCCCTGCTAGGGTAAAAGGCAGTATTTTACACAAAACAACTGTAATAATTGCAACCTCATTACCGGTTAATAAGGTTGCAATTGCTACAGTAGTTTTGTGTAAAATACTGCCTTTTACCTTAGCAGGGCAGAATTGTCCATTAACCGTTATAATAAATTACTTACTTTATAGAATGAAACAACTCTCTCGATGCAATATCTAGCGATTGCAAAGTAGACTTCATCATTATTTCATGCTCGTAGTCTCTGACGATGAAGAAAAGTGACTCTACAAGTCCAGCTTGTTTGCTGTCGTGCAAGAATTGTATGAGTTTTTCTTTGTCCCAAGTTTCACCATAAGTAGTTTCAACTTGTACGCCTTTATAATGCCAGGCACTGAAAATAATGATTTGTAAATGATTTGCGGAAGTAATTATACACTTTATAGGTAGTGATGGTTGAGTCAAGTTAAATAAGTCGGTGACGGAATGCGAATGAAGAAGTTACTGCCTGCTCAAATTTTAACGGGGATTCATTTTGAAACAAATCACGTAACTCATCGATCATTTTAAACGAGATTTGTTTTAATCTCATCAAAATTCCAAGAAATTCTTCAAGTACATAAGTATTTGCATTTCGTATTTTTTGGTGTGCACTAAAGATTATACAAATATGTATTGTGTTGTATATAATATATTTGTGTTGAATAAAATTAACGTGAACATTTTCTTGCGTGCTAGTGGTGTGATAGTGTGAATTTACATAAAATCTTACTCATTTTTGAGGTTTAAATAAGCCGAAGGCTTCGGGAAATAAAGACGCAGTCTTTTGGCCCCTCGACTGATTAGTCGATCTACCAGCTGGAGGCTCAACACTTCTTCGTCGCATATCAGCAACTGTTGCAAGTCGTCCGAGCAAGCCAGCCTGGAAGGGATAGCGTGTTGTACAAATAAGTTATTTCGATGTTATGAGCTCTACACATAGAACGCACCTCTGTGCGTAATGATCTAATGATCGCAACTTACGAATATTGCATGCAATAATCTCCTCCAAACACAGTTTTAAAATTTACTTGAAAAAAGGTATCCGTTTAGTGTACTCTGTATATGATTTATAGTCTTTTTTACTAAAAGTTAAGTTGACTTATAACCCTTTTTCACTAGGACCCCAGTATTATGGTCGCCTTTATCGCGGTGATAAACGTGGATAAAGCATCCGTCACCCTTGCACTTACATACTGGTCAGAAAGTGACAGATGTTTTATCCACGTTTATCCACATGATGAACACAACCATAAAAGGCCTGCTGAGGGTCATTAACCGCAACGTATCGCAAGTATCGAAATGCATCTATTTCGATGTGTGGTTTTGTGTTTGTTAAGGCAAAACCAATGATGATCTCACATACTGGACTCGAGAACCAATAGAAAAGAACATAGTTTTTATTAAATTTGCGGTTTTAATTTCTTAGAATGTTATGTCATTATGAATTTGTTTTATTCTAGCTTTAATAGCTTGATGAGGCCTTCCTGATTAGGAAGAAACTATGGTCCCGCCTCCGCCATAGTTTAATAGTCTTCATTCCATTGACTGGGCAGAGTTCTTGCCAAAAAAAAAAAATTACATAAAGTTCGATGTAGGTCTGTTTGTATGTTTGTCTAATTTGGTAACAAAAAGAGGACACAAATAAATATTAATGGGTCGATCAACTTTTTCTCGTTTGTTATTCTGTCCCGTTGTCCAAGAGACAAAAGTGACGGAGTTTCTCAAAAAAACTGTTATAATATACGGTACTAATGTGTTTAGGAAAGAGTCCATAAAATAATGGGCTTATAACTACGACAAAAATGTACGTTTGATGAATTTTAACCATAGAAAACGTATAGAAAATCATGGTTTTAAAGAGTTGTCCAGCGGACGTAACCATATGACAACGTGGTACAAGAAAAAGTTGATCGACCCTAATATTCAATTCAAATTCCCTTTTGAATCTTTCATTAATATACTAATATTCATATCTGTAATTTTATCATCATTATAAAAGTGACTCTATTCTAACAATAATAAAGTTTTATTTTTGACATGCGCATAAGTTCAGCGTCCATCTTTAATATTTTACAGCTGTTCCTTCATTTCTCCTTAATCAAGTTAACAATACTAAATTACAGATTAAGTTTGAAATCTCTATTTGTTATACTTATGTTAATTTTTTAATAGATTCTAGTATAAAATTTAATTGTTTATTATAACCCTTTTTTTTGTTATGATATTTTTGTAACTGATAAGAGTGATAAGAGTCTTTTTTGAAATTATCTTAGACTTCAACCTTTTTCCCTTACTTAAATTTCTTCATTTTTTATGATACATTATTTAACTAGTCTGTAAAATGTGTGTTTGTTTACTATTTGCTCCAATCTACCAAACCAAATTTTCCTTTCTTCTACTAAACTTTATTAAGACTTGTAAACTTAAGTTTTATATGAAAATGGATGTCGCTTCTTGTTTATGATTAAACAAATAATCAATTTCAAATAAGATGTATGTTTTTAATAGACTAAATGGACTGATGTCTATTTGGCTATTACAAGCTCATGGGGAAGTTAGTTTAAAATGTATTTGTATCAAACATACATGAGTTAATAAAAACCGGTTTTGTGGTTCCCTAGCATCACATATATCAAATGAATATCCTATAAATACTGTTTACATCTTGCCGGGTGGGCATCGTGAAGAAACCTTTACCTTCGAACAACCGCGAGTGTGTAAGAGGTAGGTATAAATAAAAGATCCTACATGTGTATTCGAAAGAGTCCATCCGTAAGAGTATTAAAATAATGCCCAAAGTACCTCAGTTGCGCAAGAGAAGCTAGACTAGCGCGGTCCATGCGCAGCAGCACGCGGCCGCGGTGGTTGCTCGCGGCCAGCAGCCGGAACGCGCGCGCCGCCTCGCGCGGCGCGTACGTCACGCGCGACAACGGGCGCACGCACCCGGTGGCTATACCCTCTCTAATTAACAACTGCAATTTCTGAAAAATATAACAAACTGAAACATATAATAAAATAGTAGGGCGGGCAGGACATCATGGATTGAAAACACTATAGGTATTCGAGTATGTAATTAATTATGTTAGAAGCTATTCGGAGTCACTTATTAGGTAAGTATATTTCGTATTTTAATGTTTTAACGTATTATTAATTGATTTTAAATGAGATGCTCGTTCCAAGATACGTCAAAGTACCTTTGTCACGTCTTGTCATAGAAAAGTGTTAAGCGTCAAAGGCGTCTTAAAAACGGCCCGGGTATCTCACTCAAGATCTTTACATCAATACAATCCTCGGATACCTTTTTTGGTATCGTGGGAGTAGGTATAGTATCGTTGGAGTAGGTACAGTATCGTGGGAGTAGGTACTGTACGCCGAAGTTCACTACTGCTATTAACAACTTACGTCCCTGTAATATTAACTTACAGCTGCAAAAACAGAGTGCTTATAAAATGAAAACGTTTTTTTTTATATTTACTTAAGGGTAGGGTCACCTGTCCATCATTAAAACAACCGTACACAATGCGACACTGCGATGTTTTTAAAACGCGTTGTTGCTAGATAGTGCAAGATAGCGGACTTAGTTACAATAAAGTCGGATTTTTTGATATAATCGGTGATTGCGCCGTGCTGTTTGGGACCATTGAGGTTGGCGGGCTCCCTGCTAGCTGACTCACTATCACGGGATGCCACGTGTGCACGGCGCATGCTCGCATAGTAACGAATCATCAACGTTTTTGTAAAGAAAATACCTATGCGCGTAAATACATAAAATATATACTCGCGATAACAAAACGACGTTAAAATAATATCCATATAAAGGCTTTTTTTTTTTAAGTGTACATAGTTAGGGACAAAAATTTAGAAATTTTAACGTTTCGGGTGCGTCACGAAAATTAGTCATACATTTAGTATCGTTAATTTTCATGACGAACCGGAAAAGTTACCGTTTCTTAATTTTTGTCTTTAACTATGTACACCTTTTTTTTTAAAAACACCCATAATCCACCCGACTTTTAACATCTGAATTACGTTTCGTCGTGTTACGTGTGAGCGTCCAACTAGGGTAAGTCCGTCCCCTCGTCCTTCCCGCGACACGGCGTCACACCAGTCGGTGATTTTTTGGCTAATTATAGTAACTAGGTAATTCTTATTGTTCAGTATATTATGTTGAATTCTGTACATTTCAAAGTGTATTTAAACCTGTGTGTAACACAGGAAATCGTTTACTTTTTGTTGCATTTTTTATAGGATATTAAAAGAATAACCCTGTTGGTTTACAATGAAACAAAAGTTAGTTGTATACAATAAAACAGTGTTTCATTGTAGGCCATGTAAAAATAACAGTAGGTAGGTATCGATATTTTTTCTACCTACGCATAAGTAACGTCCCTTGAGGTTTATTTAGTAGGCAGATATGTATTAAGTACCTACCTAAGTATATTTACGCTGTAGATATTTCATACGTAATGTCTTTCTGATTTAGATGATACAAACTGAAATTGTAAAAAAAATAATTCTTCATCAATAAAATCATTAGTGATGATTTGGCTGCAAATATGCTTCGAGTATTCAGCTTCATAGGGATTGAGATTCAGGTAAGCTGCTAAAGAGTGCGGTGTTCATTACCCTAACTGTATCGATATGCAAAAAAGAATACGAATGTCAGTGGCACTCAATTAACTAATGAAAGCTTAACACCAAACTATAATGTATTTTTTCTAGTAAAGACATTCGCAGTGTTGCGTACTAGATGGCTCATATAAATAAAATAAAATTGTATATCAGCTGGGAGTTTAAAAAACAATTCGAGTGGGTAAGATCTTTCAGGTCTAGGAATCCTGATCTAACATATAAATAAATAACAAATAAATGTCAAACCCACTAACACAACCCACCCAATAACACTATTTCATTGTTAATTACCTCGGTTTCATTGTTGATTATCCCTGTTTTATTATAAAAATTCAGGTGTTTCATTGAGTACATGTAGTATATGGTCACAATGAAACAGCAAATTTTTTTAAATACATTTTTACATAAATTATAAAAGCAAAGTAAGAAATTGAAATGCAAAACAAATAATAACGTAAGTAACTTTAGAAACGACAAAGCAGGATGGTTTGAAATTTTCATGTTACATTGATGGACAGGTTACCCCACAGTCACTAATTATGTATATATTTATGTACCTGCAATTCCTCAAGGTTGTCGCCGTTAGTGATAAATGAAAAGTCAATTGGTATATATGACCTTGATTTAGTCATGTTAAACATTCCATAGGAAAAGTTTTCCCTCGTATGAATTTGACAAACATCCAGTGTAACTCCAAAATCAGCGCAGCAACTTAGAGAGGCCTATAGATAGACAGTAATTAGTTATTATGATCATGATCACTTTCAATAGGTACCACCTTTTATACCTATTGTAGCATAATAACTACATAAGTGGGGTTTCTTTGTTTATTTTTGTTCCTAGTCAACCACGGTTACATGTGGAGGGCCTTCTATGTTTAGGTTATTTTCGGAATAACGTAATTCCTTTGTAGTTCTAACTTAGTCCACGGCTGTTTTGCTTATATGGATAAGACTGGCCGTATGTTTTCTAGTTTATGTTTGCTATGTTTGCTAGTTTCAAATTAAATTCGGTGGTGTGCTTGAATAATGGAATGATGGTTGTCATCATTCAGTTCTCGACAAAGATATATATTAAATATTAAATTTTGCGGAATCAAAATTTATCTAGCTTCGTCTACATATTTTGAAAGTTGGCTGCGTTTTACTTTTATTAGCTCCTGTGTTAAATGCCGTTTACTCTTTTGTGAGTCCGGGTAAGTCATTTTTATCTGTTTTCTTAGATGGTTATAAATGAAAAATGTATTATATAATTACTCACTCGGAGTAAAATGTTTTCAGCCCGACCCTACTGGGGACACAAATCGGAGCAATAACTTATTGAGATACAAAGATATGCAGTGTATCATTTATAACCACTGGATCCTGATGCCGACCTTTGATGCGGCACAAGCATAACTACAGCTGGCGGATGGGCCATTACCTCCGCGATTACGGAACCACCACTAGATAAACACCGTTTCTCTTTATTTAAACTGCTTACTCTATATGTAGTGATTCTTTTGTGTGATTCGTGTGTTACTTTGTGTACATTTATTACAGGATTGTTACCTACATCGATTATCTCCCTAACCATGGTTAGGTAGTAACGTGTATTATCCGGTATACCAACTAGAGTGCTACATGTCTCCTTTTTGCTACATGTCTCCGGACGTTTAAATTGTTTAAATTTACCTAAAAATACAGACATAGTATTTCGGAATTGATGACAACCTCCGTTTTTCTACTTATACAAATCTTTCTTTTTTTACCTAAATTACTATCGAACTTGGACCTTTTTTTTATTTTATAACGATTTTTGAATTAAACCTAAAAACAGAGCAATTTTGTTTTTGTATTAGGTTCCAAATTAACTCGTATGACCCGCCTACTGCCAGTGTGTCGAGTCGTGAGAACAACTGTTGACTTTGTTATGAGTTAAACGGTTTTTCTCGTTGCACTATATAGGGAGGGTGTGTAACACAAGTAGAATCAATATGACGTGCCCACATAGAACTGAGTTTTATAATTTTAAAATTAGAGAAAGAGAGAAAAAATAGACATAGGCAATAATCGATGCTGTAATATTCTTTAATTTTTTTTTCTTTCTACATACGTTTTTAAGCTCCCCTTGCAAATTGTTAATAACGACATCACACCCTGCTCCATTAGTGGCACTTAACACCATGTCACTAAACGTATTATCGCGGGAATTTCCAATATGACTCCCTAAAAATTCAAAATAAACATAATAATCCGCGTCGAAGTAATGAACCATGCTGTATGATTTTGGTACAGTAAGTTACTTACCTTTTAGATTAGGAAATAATTGTTTCAAAAAGTTCTTTTTACGGATGTCGCTAACAGTTGTAAACACCTCGCAGCGCATGGCCAGTGCTATTGATATTGCGGCCTGGCCGAGTGCGCCTGCGCCGCCGTGTATCAAAATGCGCATTCCTTCTTTTATCTGGCATTTGATGGCCTAGGAGAACGTACCAAAAGAAGTGTAGTTTATCAAACACGGGAATAATACAGGAAAGTTATTTTTATTTTTACACATGCCGATCAAAAGGTTCGTCACTTACGTTGCTTTTCTGCTGTTATTGACTTGTAAGTGTCGACTTTTGGATTAGCTATGGCGTTCAAAAAGTTAACACCATCCAGTGTCCAGTTCATTAGCACTTAGAACAGAATTCGGCTTCGGGTAAAGTCGGCTAGCCGGCTACTCGCCGAACTTATGAGAGCGAGTGAGAGAGTAGTACAAACCCTGACCCTACTCTAAGTGCTAACGGACTCCAACACAAAACATAAGTAATACTAATATATTATGGTAGTTAATATATACTAACGAGGCAGTAAAATGCTTGTAGATACGGTAAGGCGACCGTGGCGGCGTCTTCGAGGTCCCAATGATCAGGGACAGGCCACAACAGTTCCTTTAGCGCGTTTACACGGGAGCTCAGGGCGCCACTTCGCACAACGCCGAACACGCGGTGCCCGCTAAAATAAAACACATTTAATTCCATTTATTACTTTTAACGCAAAAAATCAAGGTCTTTTAAGGATGAAAATATCATGCACGAACACCCTGTATTTATAGATTATTTTCAAATCACTACGGCTTTATTCCACTTTGCCCTTGACAGTATCTTTATCATTTTGTTAACGTCATGGTAACCCATATAAAAATTCACTGCCCAATAAAGGCAGCCGTATCGTAAATAAGCAATACCTACATGGTTTCGAAAACAAGATAAGTTAAACAAAGTAGAATAGAAGCCTTATGCCAGATTTCACCAACCACTTAACAGACGATTAGTTAGTGTTAACAGCTGTCAAAATGTATGAACTAACAGTCGATTAACATTTAACATCGTATGGTGAAATTGGTACTTAGTTTAATAATTTGCTACCTGTCTGTTATTCCGCTGAAATCCATCCCGTACCCATCATTTTCATTACTGATGGGTATCTCCGCACGTGCTCGCTTAGTATCATAAGTACTGAGGGCGGCATAATGCACCTAGAAAAATAGCGTTAAGTTTAATACTTAAATAAAAAACATACGTAGGAACGTTTGTAAAATGTCCGTTTTTATTACCGTTATAGCCACTCCTTTGTTAACACGTTCCGGAACTTCCACCCATTTCAACGAATCAAGGTTGCCAATTTGATCGCTTTGCAACGCCATGGGCCGGCCGCTCGCTCCAGTTTTGGGCAGTGGCAAGTAGTAATCACCACCCCATTCACCCTGTTGACAACAAGATTTAAATACGAGTCACACACAATCTTACTTGATAGAGCACAAATACTAAAGAGAAATTTACATTTTCCAGTAAATTGTAGGTCAGATCAAAACTAGACAAGTGATCTAAATCTTTTTCATCTGTTAACTTGTGGTCAATCATTGCTACGTTGATTTTGCGATTACAAGCTTTTCTCTGTTGTTTTACTATGTCTGTTAGACCTAAAGGTGGTGGGTAGCAAGTGAGGATGACAACCGTATGTTCTGGTGGCAGGGTGGAGCACGTGCTCTGTAAGAAATCTATTTCGGAAGGATTGCGAACTGTTAGTGCAGTGGTGGAAGTGCTCGGGGACGGTCTCCACAGCGCTAGTTCGATCCTCGCCGAGCCTTTGCCTCTAGCGCACACAGGTCGGTACAAAGCCGCTGGCCAAACTTCTTGGGTTTCTACCCCGACGCTCACAATGAATGTATTTGTAGGTAGATACTGATACAGGAGCTCGAACATCTGAAGCATAAAAGTTACATAAGATTGTGAAGAAATGTGTGCATACATTACAGATTCTATTCATTATTTACTAATATGACCAATGAGAAACAATGAAGACTGATTATTTATAACCACGAGAGAGTTTCTAAATATATAAAAGGTTAGTTTTGTTTTAATTATTTGATATTTTATCCACGATTTTATGAACCTTTGAATGATCACTAAAACACCTAACTTTAAGGTTGGTTGTAAGGATAAGCTTAGTAAGGTTGTTGCGCCCTCTCAATACAAAATCACAGATTTGTTAAACTTACATGTTTGTCAGAAAGGAGATCGTGCACGACGAGTACGTCTGGTTTCGGCTTCTTGTTTCTCAATGTCAGAAGGTCTCTTTTATTAATACGTATCACTTCGTGCTTAATTTCCGGCGGACTGTTCAAGATGTTTTTAAGGTTTTCGATAACTTCAGTCTTCTTATAACAAATTATGTCAAAAATGTTCACTGCTCCCCCACTTATGTTTTCGGATATTATTTGCATAAATACATATAAAGTTGTCATAATCTAAAAAATATATATTGAGGTTAAAATAATGTATTTCAAAAATACTTAACTTTACAGGCACGTAGCTTAGGGAAAAGGATCCAATCCACAAAGTAAATGTATTTAAATTTGAATTCTATTACTGTCAATATTATGTCAAATTCTACAAGTGTGAAATGGATGAATTGGATCCTTTTCCCTAAGCTACGTCCCATTAATCTTCTGAACTAACATCTGCATCTTCCTCAAGGAAGAACGGGAAAAATTTAAGTGTTTTCAAAGCTGGCGTTTGGCGCATAGTGTACGGCTTGTCCACGAAGCTAATCTGTTTTATCGTTACACCTCCACATCTGAAATAACATTCAGATAATTAACTTCCCAATTGGACATAGTCGGCTATTATTTTTAATGTTTTAAAAGTTCGAATCAGTTTTTTTTGGGTAAGAAAAATGGTAAAAGCTGCCCAGATAAAAATGAACAGGACAACGTCTGTCGGGTCTGCTAGTAACTAATGTATTTCAACACAACTGAACTTGCTTACTTAGTTACTTCATTTGTCTCCGTTAAATTCGCATCTATGTAGTTCGCATCAGCACCAATACTATGCGAGTGAATAGCGGGGTTAATGGTGAGCTCCCTAATATGAGACGGTTGTGAAATGGCAGTATGCGGTCGTCTAAGAACGTTCAACTGGATTAAACCATCAATAAGGGTCACCCAGTTGGAGTCCCAAACCAACTGTGCTTGATCTACCGAACAGTTTGTTTTGTGGATGCTACGAAACTCCCACCTGAAAAATACATTAGGTATTACAATGAAGTAGCTCTACAATGATGAAGGGTCGATCAACTTTTTCTTGTTTGTTATTCTGTCCCGTTGTCCAAGAGACAACAGTGACCGTGTTTCTCAAATAAAACTGTTATAATATATGCTACTAATGTGCTTAGGAAATAGTGCATAAAATAATGAGCTTATAACGACAAAAATGTACGTTTGATGAACTATAACCATAGAAAACGTATAGAGAATCATGGTGTTAAAGAGTTGTCCAGCGGACGTAACCATGACAACGAGGTACAAGAAAAAGTTGATCAACCCTGAAACTAATTCTCCAAATATTATTTTATCTTACCTATATTCGTAGCCCCTCTCGTGCATTAACTTATATACATCCACCGAAGTCAATGACAAAGACTTCTTTTGGACGTTAACAACGCCTAAAACGTCATCAACTTTATTTGGCAATATAATTATTTTTCCTTCAGCGATCAAGCCGTACTCGTACGAAACCTGAGAAACAAAGCTCATTTATATCACCCAGTCTGTACAGAATTAGTGTGGGTCTCCCTCTAGCCGCATAATTACGTACTATTGGCATAA
This sequence comes from Tortrix viridana, assembly GCA_963241965.1. Taxonomy (NCBI): domain Eukaryota; kingdom Metazoa; phylum Arthropoda; class Insecta; order Lepidoptera; family Tortricidae; genus Tortrix; species Tortrix viridana. The sequence goes on along the minus strand of OY725191.1, from coordinate 3,820,310 downwards.
TTTCGATTGGAATAACACTACGCATAATAGTTGTTGGTCATAAAAGTATTTTGTCATAAATGATCCCGCGCATAATACTTTCATTGTCATAATTGTACTGTAATATATTTTTGAATCATAATGTTTATTATTAGATTTTTTTTGTCATAATATTGAAGATCATAATGTTTTTAGTCATAAGAATTGCAATGCATAAATTATGACAATAGACATATAGCTGAAATTGACCTAATTTAGCAAATAATTACTGATGCGTACGTAAACTTATTTGATTAATTAGGTCAATTTCAACTTGATAGGTGAGGTTACAGTTGTATCAAGGCGCGAAGCGCCTTAACTACGCGCAATAGGAGCTCCGCTCAGCGGAGCTCCGTCGACTTGGTCGTACATCATCTGGTTGTAACAAAAAACAGTATTGGTTGTACTGCAGTCAATATTGTTAAAAATATGTTGTTCGAAGCCCATCGCAATACAGACAGTCTTCGAGTGTCTGCGGTGTATTTCATACGAAGGACTAAAAATATTTGTCTTAATGACGTGAAAACGTTATGTGCAAAACTATTATTGCGATTGATAATTATGCTTAAAACTTTTATGCGCAATAAATGTATGACAATTGTTATTTAGTTATGCTCTCAAACATTATGATTAAAAATAATATGCAAACTAATTTTTGCCTCTTGACAGTTATGCGAAGTGATCATTATGACTCAAACAGTTATGCCTATCAACGGTATGCCATAAAACTGTATGCAACCCAATAGGTATGGACCCGATTAGTGTACACGTTTGCTAATTACATTTTCTTAATTCATAATTCATAATTCTTTATTCAGTAAGGTCAGGTCAGGTTCAGGTTTTAGTCTTTAAGACTAAGAAAATGTGCACGCATGACTATATTCGTCCTTTTGTCATAGTTATTATAACTAGGTTAGGTGAAACACAAAGTTCAAAGCGCCCAGTAACATGCGGTAAACCACAGGGATCAATTTTGGGACCCCTGCTGTTCTCAATATATATCAATAATATACACGAAATAGGGTTACATGGTTATATATCATTATATGCTGACGATACGTGCTTATTCTCCACCATTGAGGACATAATATTGAAAGCTCAGGAGTGCAAGTTATCTAGTATTACCGAAGACAAAAACTCAACTAGGAAAAAAATGTTTACTTTTGAAGGTGCACCTAGTCTTTTTATTCGAAAATATTCGTTAATATAGTAAAATGCAATCCTGCCCTCCAAGTCCTATTATTCAGGGAATGCGTAAAGCGTTAATAATTTATTCGCAAAACCAATAGTCAGCTATTTGCTGAGAAAGGCAAAGAACTTAAGTGCCAAAACTGGTGAAAGAGTTTCTTGGTCGGCTATAGGTACTATACATTCGTAAATCTCGCACACACCGATGCCCATGAACACCGACAACTCAAGAGGCTTGTGTCGGTCCATTGCCGGCCCCATGTTATATTATAACTGTTTGGGAACATTCTTTTCCACCATTGTGTTTTCCCCTTGGGGGGGATTTGCCATAGTCGCCACGCTTGGCATGCGGGTTGGCGACCGCAGTTAGATGGTATAGTACTCGGGGGACGCTGCTGCCCGTCCCTCGGTTTATCCCTCTGTCGCCTCTTACGACACCCACGGGAAGACGTGGGGTGGTGCATTCTTAGCCGGCACCACACAATGGTGATGACTTACGATATTGAGACGTGGGCGCCGACGATGGGTGTCATAAGTAGTGATCGGCCACCGGTAGCATTTTATGTCACTTTGATGACGAAAGTATTACATGGATATGACTCTATTTGCACAATTTATATACCTATTAAAAATGTATGATTTTTTATCGAGTCTTATTATTAATGGTCGGCGACAGGTAGCAACTTTCCGACTACAGAATATTATAGATATGATTCTAATCAATTTTTGAGTACGATTTTTGAATTATGAATGTACGCATTTTTGACTTTTAAGGTGAAATGTAAAAAATTCACCTGGTTTCTTATCAAATGTGAGGTTTTAATGCATAAATCTCAAAAAAAAATGTTGTACTATAAGAAATGTACCATTATTTTGTAATACAAGTAATAAAAATAGCATAAGAGGCACCGTGATGTCGTTAGTTGTTTTTGTAGTCGAGTTTTAGTTTAAATTTTATCTTGTTTACTTATACTTTAATTTAAACCATACCTAACATATCCATACTAGTCATTACGTTTGACGTGAAAGTGACATAAATTGCTCCCGTCAGCCGATATTTAGTCATAAGAAAGCTCAAGGTCACTCAAAGGGCAATGGAGAGGGCTATGCTCGGAATATCTTTGCGTGATCGAACCAGAAATGAGGAGATCCGCACGAGAACCAAAGTCACCGACATAGCCCTAAGAATTACTAGACTTAAGTGGCAGTGGGCGGGACACATCGCTCGCAGAACAGATGGCCGCTGGGGCCGAAGAGTTCTCGAATGGCGTCCGCGTACTGGAAGACGCAGCGTGGGCAGACCTCCAACAAGGTGGACCGACGACGTGGTTAAGATTGCGGGAAACCGATGGATGCAAGCGGCGCAGGACCGGTCCTTTTGGCAAACCTTGGGGGAGACCTATGTCCAGCAGTGGACGTCTTTCAGCTGAAGTTATGATGATGGGAACATTGTAGAGGCGAGTTGGTTTCAATTTCACCGTGAAGTGGTTTATCTTGTCTGTTTGTGCTCCCGACGGACTTTGCCCGTACTTATTTGCTAAGAGAAATGGGTTACGCTCGTTTCTATGAAAGTGACAAAGATTAGCAATTGCATGCAAACTATTCAAAGCAGGAAATTCGCCTGGAAGGAAATAATATCTGAGTAACATTCTCAAAAATATATTATGTATCTATTTAGGAAAAAACTTAATCAGCACTCACTTCAAAATATCCAGATCCTCTCATCAAAGATACGGTTAAATGGAGAGCCTCGTTTATCAGAAGACACGGCTGTGCGTGGAAACGTATGTCGCTATATTTCACCCGCAAAGACCGCAGCGGCTTGGACAGGGTCATAGCTATCGTATCCCAAACAGCCACGAGAGCGCCAGCGAATGGGAATAACCTTGTTCCTGAAATTATTTTACAACATAAATTGTGATCTGTTAAGGGCATTGCGAATATAATATGTACCTACTGTTAATAATAAAATTATCCTTACCCTCTATAATATGTCCTGCTAAATATTCTTCATCGTTAATCGCAATAATAGGCTTATACACCGTTGAATAGCATCGATCAGCGGTAACATAATTGCACAAGTTCCTAAAATGAAGCCATTTTAGAAGTAGGTAAGTACTCTTAGATAGAACATACATTGTACATGAACTTAAATAGAAAAAATACATACAAAAAAAGTAAATAAGTAATAAATAAAATATAGATACCATGTCTCATCATGAACCCATTCTAATAAATGGGACAACATCGGGGTTTCAGTCGACACCGGGAATTCAACTGGCGGATACAGTGCAGTTAAATCAACGTTATAACCTTTCATGTATATCCTGCAAAATAAATATTCATTCACGAATAGGAAATCAGCAAAAATGTATTTATAGTTTCATGATAGCCCAAAAAACACTGCACATACTGACCGTCCAATAGCTTCGAGAAGAAATAAGGTATTATCAGCATGACCTCGGCGTGTGAGAGCAATGTTGTCACAACTATTTGGTAAAGATTTTTTCAGAATAGCCTGCAAGAGGCCGTGAGGAGCAATCTCCACAACCACTGCCGTGCTCGGTATTAAACGAGCGGTTTCCTCGAATAATACTGGATTCTGCCAAGTGAAACTTAGTGTTTTAACCAAAGCGATACGCAGGTGTTATGAGAAAGGTTTGACTCCGCAATACCTTGTAAGAATTGTCATCCAAATACTTTTTGGCCCTATCGGCCATCTGTACTACAAGTAAGTACGTAATAGGTCGGGGCAAAAGTATTTCCGTATTTGGACCGTATAAGTTGTAATCAAACCTCTTCGTCTATACTAAATGTACCTGGCTGGTTTTAATACCATTAAAAGTCAACATTCTGAAATACAATAAAATTTAAAAAAAAACTGGTTCTCGGCATTTTTCAATTGTTTTTGAGCTATCAAAATGGACATGTGTGACGAAGACATTCGGTACATTTTAAAGTTTTATTACAAAAAATGCGACTAATGCCGCGAATAAAATTTGTGCGGTTTATGGACCTAATGCGGTATCAAAAGAGTAGCACAATTGTGTTTTAAGCGTTTTAAGTCTGGAAATTTTAGTGTGAAAGATGAGGTTCGCTCTGGACGCCCTGTTACTGCATCATCTTTCATAATGCGTACTGCAAAGGAGTGGAATGCGCTTCCGGCGTCTGTATTTCCGAGTGCATACAATCTGAACCTATTTAAAGCTAGGGTGAATAGGCATCTTCTGGGTGAGCTCGCTACATCGTAGACTGAATTTTCGTCCTCCAAGGGCGGGAGTTCGTCAAGAGCAAACCCATTATCAATAAAAATAAAAAAAGAAATCAATGACATCTATGAAAAAGTGGAGCAAGATCGACATATTAGTAGTTACGACATTGCTGAAGAACTGGATATTGATCACAAAACCGTGTTACGTCATTTACAAAAGTCTGGGTACAAGAAAAAGCCCCATATTTGGGTGCCACACGATCTCACTGAAAGAAACCTAATGCAACGTGTTTCAATTTGCAATTTATTGTTAAAACGAAATAAATCCGAACCATTTCTAAAACGGTTGATTACGGGTGATGAAAAATGGATTACTTACGATAAGAACGTCCGAAAAAGATCGTGGTCAAAGCATGGACAAGCTCCACAGACAGTGGCAAAGCCCGGCTTAACACGGAACAAAGTGATGCTGTGTGTATGGTGGGATTGGAAAGGAATTGTCCACTATGAGCTTTTGCCGCCGGGTAAAACTATCGATTCTGACCTCTACTGCCAGCAACTCATGAGATTAAAAGAAGCCGTTGAGAAAAATCGGCCGGAGTTAATAAACAGAAAGGGCGTAGTCTTTCATCATGATAACGCCAGACCGCACTCATCTATAGCCACCCAGCAAAAATTGAGAGAGCTTGGCTGGGATGTGTTGATGCACCCACCGTATAGCCCCGACCTTGCTCCATCGGATTTCCACCTGTTTCGGTCACTTCAGAATTCTTTAGGAAGCATAAAGTTAATATCAAGAGAACACTGTCAAAACTACCTGTCAGATTTTTTTAATCAAAAATCTCAGAATTTCTACAGCAATGGAATCATGGCACTACCCACAAGATGGCAACAAGTCATCGATCAAAACGGCATGTACATATTATAAATAAATAAATAAATATAACTTAAAAAATTGTTTTTCCTTTGTACGAAAAATACGAAAATACTTTTGCCCCGACCTAATATGTGCCCATCCCATCCCCTGCACTATACCCACTTATGGGTCAATTTCAACATTTGTGATTTTCGTCTCATTTCGGTGTAATTTTTAAGTTTTGTATATTTCTGAACGTTTTTCATTGTAAATTACGCATTGAAATATATTCTAGACGTAATGTTAAGGGGCACGCAATATCATGAATAGTTTATGAGATATACGAGATAGAATATTTTATGACACACTGGAATGATTAATATACACCGAAATGATAAAATGTACCCACCGAAGTGATAAATACCCACTGGAATGATAGAAAAGGACCCACAGAAATGAGATATTATCCACCGGAATGAAAAAGTTAATAATCCAAGTGAAGCTACTTTTGTATCATTCCGGTGTTGCTTATCATTCAAGTGGGTTATTCATACACCGGAAACATCGGAATGAGAACATGGGAATGAGAAAAACTGAACAAAAATATTATTTAAAAAAAACGGAGTCCTCTTTTCTTAAACTGACGTTACTCCAGAAGGAAGAAACATGACGTACGTGTTTTATATTAATCTTAAATAAAACAAATAAAAAACACCAAAAATAAATCCAACGTCGGAATGAGTTTTTTTTTGTCCCCACCCCACCAAAACCAAATACTCACCTTTATATCTGATCGACATAAATGCGCACAGCACAACTGTTCGTACCAAACTCTTGCGTGTGACTAACTCTAGGAGTGCGCGGGAGATGGGTTGCGTATATATTGAAGCTTAGCAGATATAACGCACAGAATATTTGTCGGTGGTAATGAGAACGTTTCTCCGGACAAACGTATTTACTCGTACCAGACGGTATGTGTAATAGATTAAAAAAAAGTAAGGGCTTCTTTTTGTACATTGACTATATAGTATTTAAACTAAGGTAAACGTTTTTCATAATCATAAATAGTATTCAATTTATTCCATGTTTTGCAATCAAAACGGGGTTGCGGACCATCGTGATGAGAAATGAGGTCTTAATATATTTTTTTTAATTATTATTTATATTGATATTTTAATTCTAATTATTGCCCGAACTAGGCTACTGCGTGAAATTTTCAGAAAAAAATAGCAGTTTAATATTTAAACTTTGCTCACCCACGTTTTCAGCTCCGCCACCTTAAATTATTGCTTGGGAAATTGACCCTTATATTAAACAATCGGATTGTATTAGATGGCATTTTTTATTAAAAAATGACTAACTGTTGAGCTTCTTGCGGCGCTTCTTCTCAGCAGTGGTCTCCTCTTGGGAAGCGCTGGTAGATTTTGACGTGTAAAAGTGCCCGTGCGGCCTACTTACTGAATAAATATCTTTTATCTTTATCTTTAATTTTTCATTCAATCTCTTAAGGAAACCCCGGGCCTATGCCTCCAATTCCCCTTTGCCTTAGCTCGCTTTATTGCCCTTTTGGAGACCTTGAAATTTCTTATAGCCCCATTTTTAAATGCTTTGTAAACGGAACTTCATAACGATCCAAATAGTAGTTTATGTGACTGGTGCATAATAAGAGACATTAAAATACGAGTGTGTGTTTATGAAACGAGCCGACAGGCGAGTTTCATAATAGCATCACACGAGTGTTATAATGCCTAATTATGTACAGTTACATACACTATTTTATCTACATACATATTATAAGCTCTGTATGATGTGTTCAGGAACCGCATGTTACGACCGGCATAGCGGCATTGATCAATTATTAGAACGTCAAATATGGCGGCAACTGTAGTTTTTTTTTTAATTCAGAGATAATCCAGAGTCGGCCTCTACCATCATATCGTTCGATATCAAATTATCAAGTAACATACGAGATTTGTCAAAATTGTATGCAATTGACATTTTATTTCGAATTAAATGTCATCTCGAGTGATATTAGAATTGAGGTCAAATAAAATTGTTTTGTTTTTCAAAGATGTTCGAAATTTGAAACTCATAACTTTATCAAATATTATATCGTTATAAGAACAGATAAGAAAATTATCATAGTAAAATTGATTGTTGTAATGCTGGTCATTTCCAACGGATTCTGAACGTATTATAGAGGACTTATGATATATATGTAGATAAAAACTATTTTTAGAGCCGCTTTCACTAATAACTAAGACATAAATTGATAGTTCTTGTATTAATCTAACGCTTTTAAACTTAATTTAGTTTTTAACTAGGTAGTACCAGTAAATTGTTAGTGTGGTATTCGGCCGATGAGTACTTGGCGACATCTTCTTGCCATCTGTCCTGCGGCACTGACGTGGACACCCAGCGTTCACTGCGGAGCCGCGGTGTGGTGATCACCTCGCTCAAGTACTGAAGAAGTCCAGGCCCTGAATAAACATTTAGGCTCATTCCCTGCTATAAGCTCATGAACTCTGAGTTTCATTTACTTTCAAAAACAGGAAACTGTTGGAAGCTTTATTCGCACTTTTTTTTTTCCTTTTAATATTTAATTAAAGATTTTAATTAGAAGATTAAGAAGAAAGACATTTATTCACTACACAGAAGACACAAATAAACAAAGATAAAATAAACCAACAAAACCGGAAAAAAAAACGCGGTGTGTCCTCGCGGCAGTGAAACGGACACTGGCTCAGCATTATGCTGAGGTGCCAGACATCTACAGCGCTGATTTTCAGCCAGTACCATTACATTACAGTACCATTACATCCAGCCATTACATTAGGTTGATTTATTATATTTTTAATATGTCTTCTTTGAACACTACCTATTTGTTAATGTATCACATTATTGTTTCCACGGATCTGTGTTAGGTAAACGACTGTTTGTGTTCTTTTAAATAAATTAATTAATTAATCAGCCAAACCTACCTGCTTTTGCGATATAACGTGAGTGGTACGCGATGTTAGAACACGGCACTTCCTTCGCGAAAATTCCTTTAGATGTCAAATGAGCAACGAACTCGTGCATGACTGCAACAGGGCCCGAGATCGTACTGGACTCTGGTCCGTTGTGACAAGCCACTTCGATCTCTGGTGGGCACATTTTTAACACCTGCAATAATATTTAAAATTGTTCATTCTCATATTACCTATGCTCCTTTTGTTTTGAAATCCATTCTCCTATTTAACACAGGCTTCATCTTACTTTTAGATCCTAATGATATTGTTGACGTTATTAGCTCTTATATTAATGATTAAAGTGAATAAGTGCTAACATAAAGTTAATAATATGATTACGATATTAAATCAAGATGGTCTAAAACTAAACAATCTACAAGATTTTGACTTGAATTTTGGTACCTGTTCATAGCCGAGGCCAACAGCAGCCATGGATCCCACAATGAAATGCGTTTCAAGGGACACCTTCCCTCGACTATATGCTGCTAAAATCATCTCTTCAGCGGTTAGACAGCCATCAGCGTATGCGCAACCCAGTTCTCCAACACTGTGCCCTATATTCACAAACAAAAAGTAAGTAATAATCAATAAGCATATTATATAATATTAAGAAGGTTGCATCCAGCATTGTTTCCTAGCAACTGTTTGTTTGATACTTGCTTTGGAATAAAAAAAGATTTTTGTCATGTGAACATTAACATTGAGTTTATTATTTATTAATTTTTTAAAGTGGTAGCCGAGATCATGGTAAAAGCTACAGTAAATGCGTGGAAAGTACAAATTGGGCACCTAGACCCTAATAATTATAAAACTTCGATGTACAAAATTCAAATAGTGCTCAAAGCAATTATGCCGGGATGTTTGGACATCCTCGAAGGAAAGAAAATGAAAGAAGGCAAAATTTTAAAAAGATCTTCAACGTTATGAAAGTCTAAACAGTGCAATTTTCATTTTGTTGTCGGCAAACATGTCCGATGACATTTTGCAAAAATTTCTGCGATTCGTCAGTGCAAAAGATACCTAAACCTAAATGACCTATGCCTAAAATTATTCAGTTTCAAAAAGGACAAGGATCATGACATCATTACGCATGTGTCAATTTTAAAGAGCATTTGGTGCAAAATGTGTATGGAGCTACAAAATAAGATGAAGTTACCAGTAATTCTCCTAATTTGTAAGGTCCTAGACACCCTACATTCAGAATATCAAGTCCAGTTGGCTTTTAATTTAAAAAAAGAATGCTTTGTTGAAAACTTGTCAAGTCTATTATGCGCACACGAGAGAATTCTACGTTAAAATGACTCACAACTCACAAGTCAGAGAAGACGAAACAAATGCAGAAGCTTTATATGCAAAGTCGAATAAGGGAAAGAGGAAGAATTTTTCCAAGGAGTTGATATGTAATTATTGCAAAGAAAAAGGTCATAGAGTCAGAAATTCAGACACGTAAGACCGCCGAAAGGGTCTAAATCTTTGAACACTAATCTGACAACAATGACAGTACATTCAGCAGAAGGATTTAGCGAAACAAAAGATTTAAAAAATTGTTATGTTGTCTATATGGGGCAACCAGTCACGTCACGAATAGAGATCTGTTTCAAAGCTTTACATACTTCAAATGACCAATGTATTGGAGCCATAGGCATTGGAAATATTCTAGCAGAGAGATGATAGAAACGGCAAGTCGGAGTTGATTAAGAAGGTTGCATTCAGCATTGTTTCCTAGCAACTGTTCCTTTTATACTTTGGAATAAAAACATTATTTTTGTCATGTGAACATTAACATTGCGTATATTATTTATTAATTTGAAGTCGAAGCTTTTTATTTTTACTTAGTCGTGTTTTTCAACTAACGTGATTTTTAGTTATGCTTTCTCCTGACTAAAACCGATTCAACGGTGATGACGTAGCTTTTATTTCTGGGCACAATACTTGTAAGCTGTTTTTCGGCGATTCGGAGAGGAAAATATGCAACTAAGGAAAATATAAACTGGGAAAGTGAAAGTAAAATTTTCTTTTAATTTCAGCACCTCAAACAAGCAGGTTTTGCTGTTTAAAGACAGTGAGCAAAATTCGATTTTGCAGCGAGCGTGAGACAAAGTAACTTTTTAATTATTATGTTTTAAATGCCGAGAACAGTGCTGGGTCCACTCACAAAATTTGAAAGATTTGAACTTCACTTTGTCCTGTCACTTTCACTTCTATACGAAAAAAGCGAGAGATAAAAACGAGTCGATTCGAAGTTCGATTTTCAAATTCCATACTTAGTACCGAAAATGAAACAAACAATAAAACGTTCGGATACACATATTATAACCGTAAAATTTCAAATCATCTGTTAAGGTTTTAATGTAAGTAATTATTATATTTTTTTCTAAATAATCTAATTATATTTTTTTATAATCAAATATAGAGAATTTTGAAGAAAAAATACGAAGTTATCATGTTCTTAGATAATTAATAGTTTTAACAATCTTTAATATTGTAGGTATACCGCGGGTGCAGTTTCAGAACGCATCTTTAAAAAATAGCGGGATTAAAGTTTTTATTGTGTTTTCTTCTTCTGGTATGCTAGCTAAGTACAAAGTTCGATACACGTTGGATATTATAAAAATAATAATAAACAAAAATGAGTGAGTCCAGTGACGAAGTCCGCTATTTAACACCGGAAGAATATAAACAGCATGTAAAAAATGCCGAATTAAGTTTCCTGCCTGAAAAGTCTCGCGAAAAATACTTAAGTACAAACAAACAAACAAGTAAGGAAGCTGAAACTATAAGCTTGAAACAGGCCTTAGATCCTTGGTTTCGTCCGTCTATTTCCAGTGTCACGAATACCGCCGCTGAGTCACCTACTTTCACTGGATAGTGAAAGTAGGTGACTCAGCGGTGGCGGTGGATTGTGACGGGAGGATTCCCGTCACAATCCACAAGTAAGGAAACCGAAACCTCAGAGAATACTCTTACTCAAGCTAACATAACGGCTTAACTGCTTAACGGTTTCAAACAAAACTGTTACTTTTAATTTGCAAAACTGCAATAATTATACTTTTAACTTTAAATTTTTTGATAAGTACTGTTTGTTTTACGTGTGGTTTAATTTTTACCATGTTGTACCTTTGGATAATATCTTCTCGCTGCTGAGGTGAAAAGTTGTATGTGTTACACGAGACCAAAGTTATTTGCATCTCGTGTCTTTGCTCGCTATGCTCGTGATTTATAGAATCCTTCGCTTACTCCGCATTCAAAATCAACAATCGCAGCAAAATCCAACTTTGCTCTCTTGTTGCACAAATAACTATTATCTACGTATTATAATTTAAATAACAAAATACTAATCAAAAGATTGGAGGAGACAAGCCAGAGACAGGAATGATTGGAGAAGACTGGGGGAGGTCTACGCCGCTGAGGCAACTTCCATAAATGCAAAGAAGGAAAATAAAAATACAAATTAAACTGCATTAAATTATATTAAGTCGGGGCAAAAGTATTTTCGTATTTTTCGTACAAAGGAAAAACAATTTTTCAAGTTATATTTTTTTATTTATTCATAATATGTACACGCCGTTTTGTACGCCGTTGTCTATTCCCGGCCACCAAAACAAAGCCCGTGCTTCTGTTTTAGTTTTGTTAACCCCCAGGTGTGTTCTATGTAGTTCTTTTAGGATCCTATTTTGTAACGTGCGTGGTACCACTATCTTGTGGCCTCTCATTAAAACCCCTCGTTCTAATGTTAAATAATTTCGACACGCAAAATATAATTTTAATTTGGTGTCATTAGCTTTCTTTGGCCAACCCAACATTACGTATTGATTTACTGTTTGTAAGACTGGATCGTTGTTCACTTCCGCGCGTATTTCATCTAATTGTAATGGTAAATCACCGTCGGAAACAAAACAAACGTACGATGCTCGATCTACCGGCCGGCCGGTCCGCGGCGGCGAGGTCACTGACCCGCTATCAACGTCAGCTGATGCACGGCTTAAGTAATCCGCACAGTTTTGCGCGCTTTGAACGTATTGTATCTCGTAGTTATAACTAATAAGAAATAAAGCGTATCGTTGTAACCGGTTTGCGCTTACTTCGGGGACGCCCTTATGCGGATGGAATATATACATCAACGGCTTATGATCCGTCCTAAGTATAAAAGGCGTTTCTAGACCATATATATATTGATGAAAACGCCGAACCCCAAAAATAATGGCAGTGGCCTCTTTTTGGATTTGACTGTAATTTCGTTCCGCGCTATTTAATGACCTAGACGCATAAGCAATTGGCCGTTCGTTACCTTCCTCTATTTGTGCAAGTACCGCTGAAAGTCCCCAGGGGGATGCATCGACCGTCAACACTAATTTACAACTCGGGTTGTAATGAGCTAATACTTTGTCCGATGTTAACTCCTTTTTTATTTTATTAAATGCCTCTTGGTGTATTTGCGACCACTCCCACTTGGAGTCCTTTTGTAGTAAGTTGTTTAATGGGCACAAAATCGAAGACGCATGCGGGACAAATACTCTGTAATAGTTAACCAAACCAAGAAACGACTTCAATTCACTGACATTACTGGGTGGTTTGGCATCTACCATTGCCTTAATTTTGCTTGGACATTTATGAATTCCACCTTTGTTTATACGGAATCCTAAGTAAGTAACTTCATCTTGGAATAAATGACACTTATCTTTGTTCAAAACTAACCCAGCTTCCTCTAATCGGGTAAAAACATGTTCCAACCTCTTGGAATGTATTTCTTTGCTAGATCCAGTAACCAATACATCATCTAATAAACACAACACCCCCTCTATTCCCTGTAAAAGATTTTCCATTGTTTTTTGAAAAATTGCGGGTCATTGGATAGGCCATAAACTAATCTCGTAAATTTGAATAACCCCTTATGTGTATTTATCGTAGTTAATATTTGCGAATCCTCATCTAACTGTAACTGCAAGTACGCTGTACTCAAGTCTAGTTGGGAGAATTGTTGACCACCATGTAATTTGGCGAACAATTCTTCAACTCTAGGCAATGGGTATTTTTCGACTTGAAGCACTTTATTTAACGTTACGGAAAAATCAGCACATAGCCTTATGTCTCCATTATGCTTCAAAATGGGCACCGTCGGACTAGCAAAGTCGGATCGGTCGACTGGTTGTAAAACACCTTGATCAACCAGTCTGCCTATTTCACTTTCTATTTTAGTTCTTAGGGCAAAAGGTACTGTCCTTGGTCTAAAGAAAATTGGTTGACTATTAGGTTTTAAATGTAACTTAACCTTAACTGTTTTTAAACATCCTAACTTCTGTGAAAATAGCTGGGGAAATTTACTCGTATAGTAATCCACGGTTTGGTGTTCGGAACAGCAGTTTATTTTCGATATTTGCATTTCGAATAGCACTAGGAAATCTCTCCCCAATACTGCTGGCCCGGCCCCTTTTACGACAAATATTTCTACGTCTTTACAAGTTCCCTCGTACTCCACTAAAGCCTGAAACATACCTACAACCTCAAAAATTTGTCCAGTATATGATTTCAACATGTTTCTAGGTGTTGACAATGGGAAATCATCAAAATGTTGTTTATATGTTTCAAAAGGAATTGCCGTGACGCATGACCCGCTATCTACTTCGAAATCAATTAATTTCCCACATACCTCGAGGGACAGCTTCATCGCCTCTCCTCGGTAGCTTCGTATGTTGTAAATAGCCCTCTTACCGTCGTCCTCCTCGTGACTTTCCTCAGCCGGCTGTTGTTTTAACATATTTATATTGCGTTGAGGGCACACTTTTTTTAAATGTCCTTTTTGACCACATTTTGCACACTTATAGTTTTTAAATCGACACTTTTCCGCACTGTGATTGGAATAACCGCACAACCGATTTAGAGGTTAAGAAAATGTTTTTTGTTTTTAATAAGAAATAAACAGCTGAAATTTTTTTTTTTTTTTTTTTAACTGACATTTATCAGTATTTTTGGATGCTGGCTGTGACGTCATCCTGAAGAGCTCCCCGGCCGGGGCGCGCGCCACCGCTCCCGGGCCCGGCGCTGCCGATGCCGAGTCGCGTGCCGCTTTCCGCGCGCTGTTAATAGACACTGCGATTTCCAGTGCTTTTTCAAGCTTTAAACCCTCTGGTGCCTGCATGAACAGCTTGTCTCGTTCTGCACCTGGTTGCATCCCAAGGATAAATCGGTCCCGTAGCATCTCCTCTGTGCTCGATCCAAATTTGCAGTCCTTCGACAGTTGCCGCACGCGCGCTGCCCACTGTGTAAGGTCTTCGCCTGACCTCTGTGTCCCGCAATGGAAAAAATGTCTTTCGGCAAAAAGGGACTTTTTCGGCAATAGATGTTTGTCGATCTCTGTTAAAATGTCGTCATAGGGCAAATCAGCTATCGATTTCGGTGCCATCAATTCGCGTACTAATTTATATGCATCCTCACTGAGTGCACTCAGTAATACCGCACGTCGCCTGTCGCCGCCATCTTCGGGTTTCGGTTTCGCCGTGATTCCGTTAGCGCCTAACCAAACATTTAGTCGCTCTTTAAAAACGCACCAATCGTTTCCAATCTCGAAACTAGGCAAATTCCCGACCAGCGTAGACATTATTTAGCCGAGTATAGATATTATCACCGCGCGAGAACAATAAGAACCGGTCGTTCGCCACTTGTTGTAAATTAAAGACGTGCGTACGGTATGCCAGCGTTTAATGCATTATACTCAATTACCCGCACAAATCATTATTAAAAACCCAACACAATTAACTACAGAAAATTTAAATTTAAACAATATATATAAAAAAAAAATGGATTGTAATTTTTATTGAATAACGAATTTTAATTTAGAACGATATTAATTTTTTTAACAAATAGGATTCATTTTAATTTAAACTCAATATAAAATTGTCTTAATTGTATTTATGAATTGAATATGGCATTATGCGTGTTTAATTTGGTTAAACTCGATTGAAAGAACTGTGATAATTTTGTGGTAGAATAAAGGCTTTTTATTTTATTTTATTTTATAATTAAAAGATAACTAAAGTATTTTTATACTAAAAAAAAAATCATCAGTAACTATGTCTTTAGACGATCAATCAACATGATTTGGGTCTGCATAAGCATAACAGCTCAATGACGCGTGGGTGGTTATTTTCCGCAAGCGCCATGCGACGGGGAACTGTTCTTAGGCGTCCAGTAGAACGAAGCTATTTGCCTGGAATGTCCACGCGTGTAAACTGGGAAATGTTGTTTTTTACGAATAATATTGCTTCAAATAAGTATTGCGAATAGTGTGTCAATATGCGTGGAGATATGAATAAATCTCGACAAGAATGCCTAGGTTTTATTCCGACAAGAGTACGGATTGCACGTTTTTGGATAATCAATACCCTTTTTGCATTCGTGGTGTTACCCCAGATGAGACTGCCGTATGACATAAGAGAGTTAAAGTGAGCGAAATAAACTTGTTTTAACGAGTCTCTGGCGATAAGCAGCTTTAATTTTTTAACGCAAAAACAGCGCTACTCAACCCTTCAAAGAGACCATCGACATGGCACTTCATTCAAATTTGAGTCGACCATGAACCCATGGAACATGCTCTCCTTGTACAGTGGCTTTATATTATTAGCTTTCACCAAGAACCAGGACTGCAGCTCTCTGAGAAAAAACTTCGTTAATCTTGACGCTTGATTGCTAGTTTCAACTGTATCAAGTACTCTAACATCTGGCACAAATAATTTTAAATTTGGAGATGTCACTCACCGTGGTCAAAATTTTGAGAAACGCTCAGCTTATGCCGAAGTAAAACTTTCATGAACTTACCTATAATATTATCAGGAATCAAACCAATCGAAGTTAAAACATCTGTAAGGCCTATTTGAACTGCAGCAATTCCAACGAATGAGTGCATAATGTTATCGTAAATGGATTTATCTGGGGATGTCAGAATATTCAATAAATCTAATCCTTTAGGCTCAAGTATTTTTCGGCAGCTGAAAGAAAACTGAAATTATTTGCATGCACAACATAAAGTTTACAAATGGTGGATGTCTACCTGACAACCAATACGTTAAATACAAACAATGGTGAGAAAAAAATGAAATAAATATGAAAAAATAAATATTAAACACACATATTATTATGAGATTATAAGGAAACTGGCGCTGTCTCAGTAAGCTAAGTAATCACGTGTCTATTACTATTTGTGCGTGTCAAAGAGCCTTAATGTACCCATTACTGTTTAAATTATTTGAATTTGTGTACCGTTCAATGGCGGCGGCGAATATCGGTATGCGCAAGAGTTGCGTCCCCATGCCGGCCCACTGTGAGCCCATCCCGCTGTACACGAACCAGAGGGGCCGCGTGGCGTCGTCGTAGTAGTCCGCGGCCTCGCAACGAGTAACCGTTTTATTCTCTTCATTGGTTGCTATAAAATAATAAATATAACATTAAAATATCGGGCCTTTATTGTTTTTACACCTATCGCAATCATTTTGTTTATATACTCGGAGGAACTATCATGTTATCATGACGTTGACAATACGATAACAATAGGAGAAAAGACAATGAAGAATAAGGCCCCGGAGATCGGATATTCAGAAGCTAGTTTACCTACAATAATCTTGAGTAAATCTACTTAAGTAAAAATGTGGAGGTGGCATGGATAATTTATTTATTTATACCACAATGTTGCTTACTTAGTTTCATGTTTTAACCTGTTTTATGCGAATCACGTAAATTAGTAAATATCGGATGCATGATTGATTAGTATCACAAACGTTGTCGTTAAGCATGGTTCAATAATTACGGTAATAAATAAATAAGTGCTTGAGCATATGTTTTACGGCTAATTTATAAAATTGATTTGGTAAACCAAATACAGATTCTGCCTCCATAACACTAAACATAACGACAAATCAGAAGTTAATTTAGCTCCTGATTATTCGATCTCTAAAATATAGCCCCAGTTTAATTAATGACAAAATATTAAGTAATAAATTCTTTTTGTGATTTCACTTACAAAATATGCCAAAGCCTCGCGCCAGATGAGCGCTCATGCGGTGCTTATGGATGTTGTGTAGCAAAGCGATTTCTTCAGCGTCCAGGTTATGCGTCTTTAGATGGTTTATTAATTTTTGCACGGCCGATTCTTTACGACCCGATAGTGTTACCAAGTATGGAACTTCTGAAAAATACTGAGAGAGGTCCTGAAACATTTTGTTTAAGTATTTAGCTCCATTTGTCTGACGGAAAATTTGGATATCTTTAAGTAGTATTTAAGTAAGTATACAATCTTACAAATGATGAAAAAATAGCTGTTCGTATCGTTTTTAACTAATGGGGAAGTGTTAAGTTGTAGAACCTTAGTTAAGATGGGCAGAGACGCCTGTTTACGGAATTGCCCCGCTGACGGAATTACCTCAATGCACTTTAAACAAATGAAAAAGTTTATTATTCAGGAAAAAATATTTGATGAGGGAAGATGTTTAGTTATCAAGATGATTAATAGAAACAAAAAACCAGGCATGAGCGTGTCGGGCCATGCTCAGTATGTAGTAGGGTTCCGTCACCAATAACTCATACAAATATAAAAAAACCGGCCAAGTGCGAGTCTGACTCGCACACGAAGGGTTCCGTTCTAGCGTACAAGATTTAATACTATGTACTTTTTAAATACTTTCGTAAAAGAAACAAGGCGTTATAACAATGTGTAAAGTAGGTAATTGTCTAAATTCATTACATCCCTTTATTTATCCCTTAATTAAAGGGGGTCCTTTAATTTTTAATTTAATTTAATTTTTATTATTCGTTGTCATAGTAGCAACAGAGATAGTACACACTCTATCCCAAGTAGCACAAAAGCTGTATAAGAGCTTATACAGCCATTATAGCTCTAGTTTTAGCATTTTAAGGGCGGTATAAGCTCTTATACAGCTTGTGTGCTGCTTGGGATGTAAAGTTCAACAGTCTATCTATTACGGTTCATGAGATTATAGCCCGCGGAGTGGCAAAATTTAATAAAATCACGCTTTTTGTATGGGAGCCCCCTTTAATTTTAAATTTTATTTTATTTTTATTATTTGCTATTATAGCGGCAATTAAAATAAATTTCAACTGTCTATCTGTGAAAATTTCAGCTGTCTATTCTTTCTGTCAATTTCGGTTCATGAGATACAGCCCGGCGACAGACAGACGGACGTACAGCGGAGGCTTAGTAATAGGGTCCCGTTTGGCAGCCTTCGGGTACGGAACCCTAAAAAACTATCCAAAAACCATAAATATGTGATATTACCTCAGTGATAGAACACAAACGGTTGTTGTAAACAATACGCAGTCTGCTGGCGCTGCAGTTAAATTAGGTGTGTCCCAGGACTCTATATTAGGTCCTTTCTTATTTTTGGTTTATATAAATGAATTACCACCCATAGTAGATACACTTTCTGATATTGTACTATTCGCTGATGATACATCACTCATTTTCAAGGTAGACCGAAAATCCGTCGACTACAGTAGGATAAACGCCGCGCTTGTTAAAGTACTTAATTGGTTTACGAGTAACAACTTACTACTCAATGCTAAGAAAACTAAATGTGTTAGATACGTTTTCTCTAATGTGAAACCGGTAAATTCTAGTATTTTTCTTAGGCATAACTATAAACAAAAATTTGCAATGGAGTCCCCATATAGCAGTTCTAGCAGGTAAATTAAGTAAGGCCGCTTACGCCGTTAGGAAAATTAGACAACTTACCAATGTTGAGACAGTTCGCTTAGTTTATCATAGTTATTTTCATAGTGTTATGTCATACGGTATTCTGGTTTGGGGAAAAGCAGCTGACATACAAACTATATATGTTTGACAAAAAAGGGTCATTCACTCTATATAAAACTTAAATTCCCGTGATTCATTAATAGAACTTTTTAAACAAGAGAGAGAGAGATAAACATTTATTCGGCTATAACTAAACACATACAATTTGAATAAATCAAATAACTATTAATATTTTAACAGTAGCATCCCAATATATTTATGAAAATACTAGCTTTTCCCCGCGACTCCGTCTGCGTAGAAGTCGTTTATCGGTACCCCACAGGAATTTGTAAAATTTTCCCGGGTAAAAAGTGTTGTTAAGTGCGTGGGGGTAGGTAACTTATAGAAATGCACAATTAAACCGATAATTAAGAGTTAGACTTTCGTTCGCCCAGTCCAAGACAATTCCAGATGGCCTTTCTAGAATAATCGACGTTCTTCGACCCGCCGTCGGGAATGTTCCAGTAGTCGTTGCTGGAATGTTCTATAGCTGTCTCTGTCTCGTTTTTTATTGCGACGAATCTTGAAAGGTTCTCAGTATTGCTATCTCTCTCTAATCATGCTATCTCTTTCACTCTTTCTGGAAAATTCACCATATTCTCAAATGTACTTAAAAAGTTATCTCGTAATCTGGTAGAGGGTGGCCTGAAACGGCCTGAAAACATGTTTCAGGCGCCTGAAAGCAACGGCAACTTAGGGCGAAATTTTGATAATCTGGTATGTGATAGAACTACCTCTGAAACGGACTGAAAACATGTTTCAGGCGCCTGAAAACAACGGCAACTTAGTTGAAATTTTGATAAACTGGTATGTGATAGAGCTACCTCTGAAACAGACTGAAAACATATTTCAGGCGCCTGAAAACAACGGCAACTTGGTTGAAATTTTGATAAACTGGTATAAGATAGAGTTACCCCTGAAACGGACTGAAAACATTTTTCAGGCGCCTAAAAACAACGGCAACTTGGTTAAAATTTTGATAAACTGGTATGTGATAGAGCTACCTCAGAAACGGATTGAAAACATGTTTCAGGCGCCTGAAAACAACGGCAACTTGGTTGTAATTTTGATAATCTGGTATGTGATAGAGCTACCTCTGAAACGGCCTGAAAACATGTTTCAGGCGCCTGAAAACAACGGCAACTTGGTCGAAATTTTGATAATCTAGTATGTGATAGAGCTACCTCTAAAACGGACTGAAACGATGTTTCAGCCTGCTGAAAACGCTTCCAAAGCAGAAGTCGTTTATCGCTCCTCCCTCAGGAACTCCAATTATCCGGAATAAAAATATCCTACGTCCTTCCCCGGGACTCAAACTATCTCCATACTAATACATTGTATATACCTTACTTAAGAAATTATTGATTCTCCATACAAACTTCCACCCCCCTTTTCACCCCCTTAGGGGATGATTTCCGGGATAAAGAGTATCCTAAATCAGCGGTTTAAGCGTGAAAAGGTAACAGACAGACAGACAGACAGATAGACAGACAGACAGACAGACATACAGACAGACTCTCATTTATAATATTAGTATGGATTACCCGACGTAGTTTTAGAGTTGTTCCAGCACTTAAAAATTACTTGAAAAAGTCGTTGATGTCAAAGGCGTACTATAGGGTCGGGGACTATCTAACGGACAAAAATGCTTGGCCTAAACCAGAAAATTAACTAATGTTTAATGTTCAATAACTAACCTACTACTCGTACATACCTCATAAAAATCATGTAAACGCTGTATCTTGTCTAGGGGACACGGTTTATGTAGGAAGACATGTCAAAACTGTTTTGTGTGATATATATATATTTTTTTTTTTTCTCGTAGTCATTCTGACATGTTTTCCTGCAAAACTACGCAGATATTTAATATTATTTTTATAGTTTTATGCAATGCCGGAATAAGTAGTGTCATAGTTATATTTTTATAAAAAAAATGACTAACTGTTGAGTTTCTTGCGGCGCTTCTTCTCAGCAATGGTCTCCTCTTGGGAAGCGCTGGTAGATTTTGACGTGTAAAAGTGCCCGCGCGGCCTACTTACTGAATAAATATCTTTTATCTTTTTTATCTTTTATGAGCTTATTTTATGTTTGAAAGTATCTTAGCTGATTTTCAGTACGTATAATAATTTTACTCGTCTGTAACTCAAGAACCAATAAAGTCTACTTGGTCGCGACTCGCTTAGTGCTTTCATTTATGATATTTTTCTGATTTCTACTACTTGTAGTTTTGAGTATATGGGTGGGGACACGCAACTCTAGCAAAAATTACACTTTTTTAATTTTTTTATTTCCTAAGCGGTCCCCCAAATCTAAAAGTTTATAATAACATACAGCACATAATGATTTTTTAAGTATGAGAGGTACCCTGACACATTTTTCATCTACATACTTATCATAAACCCTCTATAATGCGTTCAAAAACCGCAAACTATGACTAGCATAATGATAAACTGTTTTGTAAGAACAAACTTCTTATGTGTGTAAATGTTATTTTTGCTTCCTAATAACATCTAATCCGACATCATTATTACATTCAAATTTCGAACATCTTTGAAAAACAAAACAATTTTAATTGACCTCAATTCTAATATCACTCGAAGATGATATTTCATTCGAAATGAAATGTCAATTGCATACAATTTTGACAAATCTCGCATGTTACTTGATATCAAACGATATGATAGTAGAGGCCGACTCTAGATTGTCTCTAAATTAAAAAAAAACTACGGGTGCCGCCATTTTTGACGTTCTAATAATTGATCAATGCCGCTAAAAATAGTGTATGTAACTGTACATAATTAGGCATTAAGAGACTCGTGTGATGCTATTATGAAACTCGTCTATCGGCTCGTTTCATAAACACACACTCATATTTTAATGCCTCTCATTATGCACCAGTCACATAAACTACTATTTCACAAATTTTATTATTGGTCTTTATTATTCAAAATTTCAGCTTTGTGACACTTACAGTTTCTGAAAAAAAAAGTGAGTGTGACATACAGACAGACATATGGACGAACATGGTGAAACTGTAAGTTAAGTTTGACTACGGAACCTTAAAAGGAGAAAAGAAGTGAGTTCAAGAAACCATATAAATTTACATCAAGTAAAGGAAAAAAATAGGTAGACTGTACCAGGGACGCAGCCGCCTGCCGCAGTGAACTACGTGAAATGTCGGGCTATTCCCAGTTGTCCGCACCCCTTTGTCCACACTGCAGACAACTGGGAATTATTTTTCCCAGTTGTCCGCAGTGTGGAAATTGCTAAATAAAAATTCCTTCGAGGGTGCGGACAACTGGGAATAGCTCGAAACGTCTAGTGCGTGCGTGCTCAACCATCTGTCTGATTCCTGCGCAAGTGACCCCTAATGGGTCTGTATCGGGTGGCATAATCATTGTTTGAGCTAAGGTATCGTTTGGTCGAAAATATTTGAGTCGAAAACGTTTTTTTTTCAATTGAAATCAAATTGCTCCCGACCCCCGTAGGTACCTACTGACGGAATTGAAAGACTACACGTCAAAAATCTTAGCGTCGTGCTGTATCACTGTCAAATATGAGGCATGGAAAAGAAGTTTGTAAATCACTCCACAAAATAATAAGAGCGACCACTTAAGTGATCATTTATTTTTTTATAGCATGGAGGCAAACAACCTTACATTACCCTCTGACTGTGAGTGGGTTCTAAGGCCGATTGGCCGGTTGTCCAGAGCTTACCTTTGGTTTAAAGTATCCCCGAAACAACGCGTGTCCGTTGAGGCCAGTGATCGACATCCCGTTGACGGCGGCGTAGGAGCGCCGGAAGCGGTGGTGGTCCGTAACGATACGCATGCGACCCTCGCGCAGCGCTGCTATGTCTTGGCGAGGAGACTCGCAGTGCAGGTTCGAAGCTAATTCGCCTCTTTGGTAGGCGAGTAAAATCTTAAAGTGATATAATGTTGTGTTCAGGCGTAATTATTACGAAGTGGATGGTTATAATTATTTGCAGGGCAATATTCAATAAAAAATAGGTATATTGATACCGGTCCATATCGTGCAATTAAAAAATATGATAACATGTTTATCTTCTCCTTGTAAATAATGGCTCTTTCAGATACACTTCGACCTCGTGGAGCATTTTGTGCCATTACCCCTCTTACACACTCAGCTATTGGAATTCGCAGGTTTCCTCACGATGTTTTTTCTTTACCGTACGAGCATCGAGTCATATAACTAAACTAGTTTTTGCCCGCGACTCCGTCTGCGTAGAAGTCGTTTATCGGTATCCCACAGGAATTTGTAAAATTTTCCCGGGTAAAAAGTGTTGTTACGTCGTGGGGGTAGGTAACTAATAGAAATGCACAATTAAACCGATAATTAAGAGTTAGACTTTATTGATGCACCACTGATGCACTCACTAAACCATTACAAACAATAATCGCACTATAAACTCTTAGTCGCTTCTAATTCACAGGTGTATCACTCGTATCGCTCTCCAAGTAAGACTATTTGGGTTTACACGGCGTCGTACGGCACGTTTTTTCGATTTATCGAACATTTATTTATCGAACAGCAACCAAATACGGTAAGAATTGTATGGAAAAACCGTGCAGTGCAATGTCATGTGAACGGTAGGGGTGACTTGGCGGCATGGGCCGGTCGCCTTATATTCCCCAGTCCAAGACGATTCCAGAAGGCCTTTCAAGAATAATTGAGGTTCTTCGACCCGCCGTCGGGAATGTTCCAGTAGTCGTTGCTGGAATGTTCTATAGCTGTTTCTGTCTCGTTTTTAATCGCGACGATTCTGGAAAGTTCTCAGTATTTCTATCTCTTTCTAATCATGCTATCTCTTTCACTCTTTCTGGAAAATTCACCATATTCTCAAATGTACTTCAAAGGCCCATAAAGGGTCCTGAAAACGCCTGAAAACGGGTTTTCAAGTTATGGCGTAATCTGGTAGAGGGTGGCCTGAAACGGCCTGAAAACATGTTTCAGGCGCCTATAAACAACGGCAACTTGGTTGAAATTTTGATAAACTGGTATGTGATAGAGCTACCTCTGAAACGGACTGAAAACATGTTTCAGGCGCCTGAAAACAACGGCAACTTGGTTGAAATTTTGATAATCTGGTATGTGATAGAGCTACCTCTGAAACGGCCTGAAAACATGTTTCAGGCGCCTGAAAACAACGGCAACTTGGTCGAAATTTTGATAATCTGGTATGTGATAGAGCTACCTCTGAAACGGTCTGAAAACATGTTTCAGGTGCCTGAAAACAACGGCAACTTTGTTGAAGTTTTGATAATCTGGTATGTGATAGAGCTACCTCTGAAATGGCCTCAAAACATGTTTCAGGCGCCTGAAAAGAACGGTAACTTGGTCGAAATTTTGATAATCTGGTATGTGATAGAGCTACCTCAGAAACGGACTGAAAACATGTTTCAGGCGCCTGAAAACAACAGCAACTTGGTCGAAATTTTGATAATCTGGTATGTGATAGAGCTACCTCTGAAACGGCCTGAAAACATGTTTCAGGCGCCTCCAAACGCCTCCAGACGCTTCCAAAGCACCAAAAATAGCGATAGCCATATAACCTCATATTTAATATTATGTATCATAAAAGCTTATGCCCGCGTAGAAGTCGTTTATCGCTGCTCCCTCGGGAACTCCAATTTTCCGGAATAAAAAGAATCCTATGTCCTTCCCCGAAACTCAAACTATCTCCGTACTAAATTGTATATACCTTACTGAAGAAATGATTGATTCCCCATACAAAGTTCCACCCCCCTTTTCACCCCCTTAAGGGATGATTTCCGGGATAAAAAGTATCCTCTGTCCTTTCCGGGGACTCAAACTATCTCCATACCAAATTTCATTTAAATCGGTTCAGCGGTTTAAGCGTGAAACGGTAAAAGACAGACAGACAGACTCGCATTTATAATATTAGTATAGATATCAGTATAGATTAGAAATTCTCATCGATCACGAGTCAACACCCTAAGCCCTATATCTCACCAGGACACCATGGCGGCGATACCAGTCGCCGCCACCAACAAAATGTATACAGCTCTAGGGAGGGTATCTCACCTGGCGACCACTTGGTTGCGCAACAGATTTGGCGGCGCAACCAGCATAGACGCGTGCATGAAACAGTACTGGCAGCGCCACCACGTTGGTTGCGCCACCACTAATTAGTATGGCGCTGTATGCTATCTCACTCACTCGGCTTCCAGTCGCGCCACCAGCGACCATCCATTTTGAGACTGCGGCGAATCTGGTGTCTCTATTGGTGGCTCGGTTTGGAAGCTTAGTTTGGTAGCTAGACACCACGGCTGCGCGACTGGTTGCGCCGCTATGGTGTCCCGGTGAGATAGGGCCCTAAGCTACTAGGCTACCGACGCTCTACAATGATGATGTGATGACATACCTACTTACTTTCATAATGGCCGCTGAGCCAGAGGCAGCTTCTGTGTAGCCAATGTTGGACATGACGCTGCCTACTAACAAAGGATCGACGCGGTCCTTGCAGAACACTTCTTCTATCGCTTGTAACTCCATTTTATCAGTGGCAGGTACGGCTGAAAAAACATTACACATTAGGATTACATTTTCATTAAGTAAGTACATTTTGAAAGAAAGAAATTAACAAAGTTTTTCTGACACACATTACGAGACATTTTTATGACAATAAAATGAAGGATTTATAAGAGACAACAACAACAATCAAAAATCAAAAATGCCAAAAAATGGGTCAAACATGGTTTTGGTTTTCAGTGGCCCCTATATGTATTTTCTAACTATAGTCATACCAAATCAGTATATAATCTTATACAAAAGTACTCTACTACTATTAATAATTTTCTTTATAGATCAAATAATTATTAATTAAACAAAAGATAATAATTGAAGATGGCAAACAACTGGTCTTAACGCTACATAGCAATATCAAAAAATAGTTGTGGCAGGGGTGGTGCAAAACAATTTAAAAATTCTGTTTACACTTGAAATATCAACAAACGTTTCATTGAATGTTTTACTTCGCCGAATTTTCATTTTACCGACAAGCATTTCCAGGTACTGGAGTTGTAATTTTTTGGTGGTTACAGGTCTAATCTAACCTAATCTACGTAACCCATGCTTAAAGTAACCTGAAAACAGTGAGGTTTCAGCAGAAATTAGCTTTCTATTTCGCTAAATAATAATTCGCTATTTCAAGGGGCACCGAAAAAATTCACTCAGTGAATTTTAAGTAGATACGAGTATATGTCTTTCGACTCAACAACGTAATTTGCTTTAAATTTATTTTGTATGGTTTACCAGCGCCAAATCCTTCGACGTATTCTACCACAGACGGCGGTATCCTGGCCTCGCGGTAGAACTCCTGGAGGAACTTGACCAGATGTTGAGGGTCACGTTCGTGTTTTAACTTGTAATCAGGATTCCAATCTTCCTGTATTCCAAAACTAGATTTTGCGTAGCAAAGGGAGGCATAAACCCTAAAATTTAAAAATAAAGAACGACGTAACATATTATTATTTTACTTAATATTTTAAAAGCATAGGTACTTACATGGTTTTACTAGGTACATGATTTACAACTGTGAACGAATGACGGCTGCCAATGAGAGAGGACGTGTGCGTATTCTCCAAAAATAAAAGTAGTGCCAGAAGACTTTGTTTCCTTTAACGAAACCAGAAGCGAACGAAAGCAGAAGCACGCATACGTAATAGTGCGTTAGTAAGTAATACTTTGTGTAGTGTCCGCTGCCCGCTCGGATCACTACCACCGCCTTATCCCTCAATCTATCGCCAATCAGCAATGTTTATATTGTTGTGTTCCGGTGTGGGGATAAGACAAAATGGTGAATTGACTAGCACAGAGGTATTCCGTGTTGGTCCTAATGGTTAGCAGCGCGTTCGCAGTGTTGGGATTGCAGTCTTGAGATTGAAAATGTGTATGGAATGTAATTTCCATTAGGTAGTACGTGTGGTCTTTCGCCTTTTGAATAAGAAAAGAAAAAAATAGAATTAATTTTCAAAGCCAAACTACCTTTTGCTGTCCTTGTATCTTTGAAGTAGAAAGACGATAATAGCTTCGGACATCGACTGTCCATCAGCGTTGGTGTCGTAACTCTTGGTTTTGCCATCATTATTTTTAAGCACCGCTCTAAAGGCAATCATTTAAAATTGTTAAAGGGTAACCGACCAGAGTTTTTAAACCAATCGCGTCACTGGTAGATCACGTGATACGAAGAGTCACGTTATCGGTGTCACGCGATCGGTTTAAAAACGAAACGCTAGTTGGCGTAATACGTCTTGGGAAGGGCCCCAGATCAAGTCATATACCTAACCAACTAATGAAATTATTCTAACCCGTAACATCACTCGTGGCCTAATTTTCTTCTGTCACTTTTTGATTTGTTTTGCATCGGTGCCATTCCGCTTAAGCAGCGTCCTCACTGAGAGCATTCTTACTCGAGCATTTTTAAATAATTCCACCACTCGAATATTCGACGCCGAATGCTCACTACACGCGAATGCTCTCAGTGGGGACGCTCCTTTACGTGTAATCCGTGTACTGTTTTAGTTGCGCGCCAAGCAACGACTATTATTTTTCTTTCGAGGTAAAAACCTATGGTAAGAGAGCAGACTGCAAAATTTCGTACCGACTTGATACCGCGATGAAATGCACAATGGTTTCCCATAAAAGTGATGCTAAGTCCGAATTTAATAGTCTGCCACGGCGGAACTTGCCGAAAGTAAGAAAAAGAAAGCCATTTCCGGTGCGAAAAAGGGGGTGTTACTTAACCCATCTGATACTAAAATAATAGTAATAGCATCGGTTAGAAATTTACTGGTAGATACAGAAAAGCGAAATCTGCTAGTATTTTTTTTGCCGGAAGTGCTTGGCAGACGCTCTCAAAGGTGACCATCGGGATCCCTAAATATACCTATCTGATACCACCAGGAAACCAATTCCAGTCGGTAGGTATGAACCCTCATTTCAGGAATATATAAGTCTGCCAAGGGTTTTCCTGCCGAAACACCTTGACAGACGAGATTATGTAAGCAACATCCGTGGAACCCATATTTTGAAATTGTACAGATTACGGACATGTGGTGTCCGGGCAAGAATTGCACCACCCCATCTCATCCCGTGGGTGTCGTAAAAGGCTACTAAGGGAATCATACCAGAGGATGGGCAGCAGCGTCCTGCGATCGCCAACCCGCCTGCCAAGCGTGGCGATTATGGCATTTTCTCCCCAAGGAGAAAAAACAAGGATGGAAGCACAACATAGGAATCGGCCCCCAGTCCCCGGCGGCCCCGCTATTCCTGGCTATGGTAGCTAGGGTGCTAAGAATCTCCTGAAGATAGATGGCTACCACCACCGACGACCATTGGCCCTGGCAACTTACAACACACGCACGTTGAGGACTGACGAGAAGATCGTGGAACTTGAGGAAGAATTACGCTGGGACATAGTGGGTTTATCAGAGGTCCTAAGACAGGGGGAGGACACGATAACCCTTAAGTCGGGTAACCTGTTCTTTTTCCGGGAGGGCGACCAACAGTCCCAGGGAGGTATCGGGTTTATCGTCCACAGGTCTCTTGTGAACAACGTTGTCAAGATCGAGAGTGTGTCGTCAAGAGTAGCTTACCTTATACTCAGAATCACCAAACGGTATTCTCTGAAGGTCATACAGGTATACGCTCCAACTTCAACGCACTCCGATGATGTGGTGGAGGTAATGTATGAGGATATTTCCAGAGCCATACATTCCACCAAAACTCACTACTCCGTTGTCATGGGAGACTTTAACGCAAAGCTGGGTAAACGAAGCGGCAATGAGTTGAGAGTGGGGCAATTTGGGTTTGGAAGTCGGAATTCCCGTGGCCAGCTGCTGGCGGGCTTTATGGAGAAAGAGGGACTCTTTATGATGAACTCTTTCTTCAAGAAGAGTGAACGCCGCAAATGGACACGGGTAAGTCCCGACGGTGAGACCAGAAATGAGATAGATTTCATCATGTCGACCAGAAGGCAAATATTCAATGATGTCTCCGTGATCAACGAGGTTAAAACCGGGAGCGATCACCGAATGGTCAGAGGCACATTGAATATCGACGTACGCTTGGAAAGGTCACGCCTGATGAAATCTACGCTCCGTCCAGCACCAATCCATATCCAAAACCCCGAAAACTTTCGGCTCGAACTCCAAAACCGCTTCGAAAGCCTAGGCGAATGCGTAGACGTGGATGATTACTGCAGCAGGTTCGTGGAAACTGTCCAAACGGTTGGGTCTAAATCAGGGACCGGACAACCCTTTCATCGGGAAAAGCCTTTCAAAGGGCTTCCCTTTGATATAGCTAGCCCCGTGATTTGCTCACCCATTCCAATTGGCGACCCATACGATTGAATTTCCCTTATCGAATGAAGAACCCAACGATAAGGGTAGCCCTTTGAAATAGGTAACTGGTAACTGATTCATCTTGATGTCCCTAAGAAAGGGTTTCCCTAACGATTTAAGCGCTTATTATAAAGCTTTCCCTTTTGTACGAGCCAATCACAAACATGTGCCATAGGAAATCGAACCGTATTAGATCTTTTGCCGCTCCGCGCGGTAACTTCAAACGATACGCCGTCGGTAACGTATACTAATAAGGGTTTTATAAGGGTATTGGGTTAGCGCTTAGTTGAATGGGCTGTTTACTTGCTTCGAACGGGACGCAAGGTAACGTGTGTTTTATGAAGTCTACAAAAGGTCTAAAATTGCGTATACACTAGTAACCTTTTTTAAAGGGTAAGGGTATTGGTTAGCGCTTAATAGAATGGGCTATCGTTTGGAAATAGCGCTTTAAAAGCACATTTAAAGGGTTTTGACGGGCAGAGGGTTTGGTAAGTAAATCCTTACGAAAAACCCATACAAAACCCATTGAAAGGGATAGCGGGCCGGTCCCTGGTCTAAATTTTTCAAAACTCACCGTTCAAAAGGAACTAAGAAAATCTCTGACTCTACCCAAAAGCTAATGGAGAGAAGACGTGCTATGCTTCTGCAGTCATCACAAGATGTTTCTCAGTACAGGCGGCTCAATAGACAGATCTCTTAAGTCCCTGACTCGCGACATACGCCGATTCAATACCGATAGTATTGAAAAGGCTATTGAGCGAAACAAGGGCTCTAAAGTGTTTAAAAGAGATTTGTCTTTTGGGCAGAGCCAGCTGATGAGGCTGAAGATGGTGGTATCAGATGGGTATATTTAGGGGTCCCGATGGTCACCTTTGAGAGCGTCTGCCAAGCACTTCCGGCAAAAAAAAATACTGGCAGATTTCGATTTTCTGTATCTACCAGTAAATTTCTAACTGATGTCATTACTATTATTTTAGTATCAGATGGGTTAAGTAACACCCCCTTTTTCGCACCGGAAATGGCTTTCTTTTTTTTACTTTCGGCAAGTTCCGCCGTGGCAGACTATTAAATTCGGACTTAGCATCACTTTTATGGGAAACCATTGTGCATTTCATCGCGGTATCAAGTCGGTACGAAATTTTGCAGTCGGCTCTCCTACCACTACTAAACAAAGTAGTTATTGTCATTAATGAGAACCTTTATCAGTTGTTCTTTATTTTTTCAAATATATTGCAGTCTTTTCTGTAAGTTCCTTTCCTTACCAGTTATTTACAAAACATAAAAGATATTAGAAATATCATATAAAACAGTCCTTTGACATATAGTCTAGTTACAGGTTTAATAACGTACCTATGATAATGTATTAAAGAGTGGGGGTGCAGTAACACTTTGGAACTCCCTACTAAGGCAGCGTCACACTCCCCTGACGTGATGGATTGGTAAGCCTTCTGGAAAACCGCTAAGGAACCGGCGCAGGCTCCGTCCATAACCAGGGAAGGTCCCTTCAGGTTCAGGCAGTAGGATACACGGTTTGCTATCATCGCTCGGTTGGTTCTGTGGAGATACATTTATTTTTAATTAAATTATCCAACTTGAATATGACCTGTACCTATGATAAAGTATACAGGACACCTATACATAAAATAAAGCTGTAGAGGGTCGAAAGTTTGTACATTGAAGATATTTAAAAAAAAATTATTGGGAATCCTTACAATCTATAACAGAACACGTTTCAATAGTTTTTGGAATTTTTGTCTGTTTTTCTGTTTGTCTGTTTATTTGTACGCGCATCACGTGAAAACGGCTAAATGTATTTGAATTCGGATTTCACTAGCGGGTTAAGGGAATCTCCGGCCAGGTTATAGGATAATATAATTTTAAATAAACTACCCCTAAGGGGATGAAATGGGGGGTGAAAATTAGTATGGAACTTGAGTGATTTTTGAAGTTAAATAGAAACGTGAAATTTGGTATTTGAGTTACTCTTTACAAATACAGCTTTCGGCGATTTTGGAAAAACTACCCCTAAATCGCAACAACATACAACGAGGGGTGAGACAGGGCGACCCCCTATCACCAAAGCTATACACAGCAGTCTTGGAAGAAGTCTTCAAGAAGTTGGAGTGGACAAATTATGGCATGAGCATAAACGGCGTTAAACTTACCCATCTGAGATTTGCGGATGACATAGTGGTATTTGCTACAACCGCAGAAGACTTGCAACAAATGATAGAAGAACTTGACAGAGCTAGCAGAGAAGTGGAACTCACAATGAATGCACAAAAAACAAAAGCTATGTCCAATGTGAATGATAACAAAATAATTAGGCTAAACAACAATACAATTGAAAATGTCTCGGAGTATATATACCTAGGCCAAATAATATCGCCAGATGACTCAACTGCCAAAGAAAGAAGAATTGGAAATGCATGGAAAAGATACTGGTCCATGAAAGAAATCATGAAAAATACCCAATTTAATATAAATATAAAGAGGAAGTTGTTCAACACATGCATTTTGCCAATTTTCACATACGGCTGCCAAACTTGGGCACTGACCAAGGCACAGTGTAAAAAACTGAAAGTTCGTCAAAGAGCCATGGAAAGAAGCATACTCAAGAAGAGAAGAATAGACAAAATAAGGAAATCAGAACTAAGAGACAAGACAAAACTCGAAGATGTAGTGTACAAAGTTAAACATCTCAAATGGAAGTGGGCAGGACATGCAATAAGAGGACCCGAGAAATGGGGCAAAGTACTGACAACATGGTACCCAAGAGGCTGTAAACGAAAGAGAGGTAGACAATTTAAAAGATGGGAGGATGAAATAGCAGATATGGTCGGCAGGACGTGGACCAGAGTGGCCACAGACAGGGAGGAGTGGAGAAGACTGGGGGAGGCTTTTGCCAGAAGGCACACAGAATTATAACCACCATTGCGGTTACTGTAGTTTTTAAGTATTTCATTGTTTTTATTCTGAAAAGAGGCTATAAATAAATAATTAAGGTTTTAATGACACTGCTAAAGAACACTATAGGTATCTTGTGGTACACTTTTGGCTGGTTTTTAGCCAAAAAGAGCTATTAAGTAAGCTATTAATTAATCGATAAGGTTCAGAACCTCCTCCTTGTCTTTAATAACGTAGCAATTGTACTGAATTACATCATAATTTCAAAATTTTAACACTTGGAATAAGTTAATTCTTCCTAAGCCACTGAAGTAATACCGTTTTTTATTCAACAAGCTTGACTCTTCGTAGGTACTGAAAGAAAATAGGTGGGGACACCCATTTTGCAGACACTCATTTCATCAAATCGTTTCACCGAATTTAATTTAATTGAAAGCTAATTTCTGCTGAAACCTTGTTGTTTTTAGGTTATCATAAGCATGGGTTACGTACGTTAGGTTAGGTTAGACCTGTGACCACTAAAAAATTAGTACTCCTGCACGTGGAAATGCAAATGAAAATGAAAATTCGGTGAAGTTACACTTTCTATGAAATGAATGTCGGTGTTTCAAGGGTAAGGGCGGCCGCACATTGGGCCACTAGTGCCCGCTACTAAACGCGACCACTAGTGGCTCGACTAAGCCACTAGACGCAGCCACCAATCGCGGCCACCGGTGGCTGAGTGGTGACAGTGGCTGCCACTATTGGCTACTGTTTACTAGCTTTTGCCTGCGACTCCGTCTGCGTAGAAGTTGTTTATCTCTTTCTAATCATGCTATCTCTTAAAATTTCACTCTTTCTGGAAATTTCACCATATTCTCAAATGTACTTCAAAGGCCCATGAGGGGTCCTGAAAACGCCTGAAAACGGGTTTTCAAGTTATGGCGTAATCTGGTAGAGGGTGGCCTGAAACGGCCTGGCGAAATTGTATGTCATAGAGCTACCTCTGAAACGGACTGAAACGATGTTTCAGCCTGCTGAAAACGCTTCCAAAGCACCAAAAATCGCGATAGCCATATAACCTCACATTTCATATTATGTATCATAAAAGCTTTTGCCCGCGTAGAAGTCGTTTATCGCTGCTCCCTTGGGAACTCCAATTTTCCGGAATAAAAAGTATCCTATGTCCTTTCCCGGGACTCAAACTATCTCCATACCAAATTTCAGCTATATCGGTTCAGCTGTTTAGGCGTGAAAAGGTAACAGACAGACATACAGATTCGCATTTATAATATTAGTATAGATTGGAGAAGCCGGCGACTGTGGCCGAGTGTGCGCGCGAGGCGAGCCACTAAACGCGGCCACTAGTAGCGAGCGCGGGCGACGACTACCGCAGCTTGTGGCTCAGACGCGGCCACTCGAACGCCCAGTGTGCGCCGATGCTATACAAAATGTATGAAAAAACTCGTCCGCAGCTTGTGGCGGAGTGGCGGCCACTAGTGGTCGCGTTTAGTGGCGGCCACTAGTGGCCTAATGTGCGGGCAGGCTAAACCAAGAAAATGCTTAGACTAAGGTGGCGTGTTAAATAAAAAATAAATATCAGAAGACAATCTCACACAAATTTACCTAATCCCAAACTAAACTCTAGGCTTGTACTATGGGTACCTAGGCAACGATAAACATACTTGTATAGAGAAATAAATACTTAAATACATAGAAAATATTCATGGCTCAGGAACAAATACCTACAAGATGTAATCTGCGGAACGTCGCAGATTCCGCATAATATTATGCACTGTGCTGTTTCTGGGCAATACAAACTATTGATTTACACCGAGTTTCCCCAGACCAGCAGGCCTTACAGTCAGCGTCAAATAGATAGGAGCGCCCAAAATGGCCAAATATAATATATCGCAACACATCCTTATTCCTATAGTAATAAAGATGTGTTGCGATATATTTGGCCACTTTCGTTGCTCCTATGTATTTGGCGCTGACTGTCTAATGCCTCAGTCGACGTAACCGTAATAAGCTTGAGTAGCAGTTTGTTGGTTCGTTAATTTGCACAGGCGCCAAAGAGCATACGCAAAGCGATTTATTTTACCACATTCTTGGTCAATATGCAGTCTCCACGGCCAATTATCAAGAATAATATATTTGATTATTATAATGATTCTTGGAAATTTCACTTGATTGATTTTTGTTATTATTTCACTGTTGTATTTAATACTTCTATTGTTTTTATACCAGATTTATTTTTAAATTGTTAAATGTCGTTTTATTGATATTTACATTCAAGTTAATATCTTTAGCCATTTAATAATTTTATTATTTTTAGGGTTCCGTACCTCAAATGAAAAAAAAACGGAACCCTTATAGGATCACTTTGTTGTCCGTCTGTCTGTCTGTCTGTCTGTCTGTCTTTGTGTCTGTCAAGACCCTTTTTCTCAGCAACGCGTGGAGGTATCAAGTTGAAATTAATATCAAATACTAAGGTCTGCAATCCCTTGGATCAGTGAAAAAATCAAACATCTAAGTCAACGCAATCAAAAGATATGGCCGTTTATATTAAAGGGAATCTCAAGGGAATCAAAACCTATAGGGTACTTACCGTTGACTTAGAATCATGAAATTTGGCAAGAAGCAACGTCTTATAGCACAAATAAAGGAAAAATTCCGAAAACCGTTAATTTGTACATACAACACATAAAAAAAGAGTCCAATATAAACTGACACTCACTAAGTACGAAAGTGCATACTGATTGCGTGTCAGTTTATACTGGACTTTGTTTATATGGTATTCCCGTGATTTACGAACTATTTACATGCCTACAAGTTTGTGCGGAACCCTCGGTGCGCGAGTCCGACTCGCACTTGACCGGCTTTTTTTTAAACATTTAATTCAATATTGTATTCAGTAAGTATTATTTAGTGTATACGAAGTTTACGTTTATAGC